>CM060923.1:607023706-608471206 GCA_030737875.1 Allium sativum | reverse complement strand
AGTTGTTAGCCGGAGAAGAGTTATTGCTACTGCTTGGCGAAGATTGAGGGCTATTGTTTGCCGAAGATAGAGGGCTAGTGTCTACAAATGCATCTTCTGTCACATAGCCAACATCTTGTAACAACCCGCAAATTCTGAACCAATTTAAATTTTTTATTTTAGAAATTTTAATGGATTTTAAATAGTCAAAGTGATTTATTTTAAATAATAACGACTAAAAATTTATTTTAATTGAAGTTAGAATAAATATATTTATCTTAATTATAAAAGGGGTTAGAAATAACGCAGTAGTTTGAAAAATTGAATTTGAACTTTGACTGACCGTATAGGATGCATAATAAATCGGATTTTAGTGAAACTGAAAATATTAGAATCTCTTTAAGAGTATCTTCAGAATAGTCGTTGTAGAATTTATGTATATATTTTAATATTAAAAATAGCCTTTTTTCAAACGACTTCCGTTTTCGACGAAACCACTTTTGTTGGAACTAGAATGTCATATTATTTCTAGATTTCAATTTTCATATTTTTTAGAATTAATATGTGAGTGTGGCAAAAGAAAATGTGTTTTGTCAATTTCACTCAAATTTAATCAACTAAAAAAGGCCATTTTTCAAACGGTCTCGGAATTCGACGAAATTAGTCTTGTTAGGACCATATCATCAAAACATAACGAGAAATAATTTTTCTGGAATTTTTAGAGTCCGTATGTGACCCTAGCAAATTAAAATGTATGTTTAAAATTAAATATACACTGATTTATATTTTAAATTAAAGAAAACCATATCGTAACAGTCGAATTGGTTTACGAAACATATTCCATTGTGTCCGGGATGGGGGTTATTAGCTAGGGGTGACACTCGTTGGGTCTCGTTTGGAGTTCGGAGGGTTTAACAAGTTATTTTCTCGAATTAATTAATTAAAATAAAGGAGAATACGTGTATAAATACACTAGAAAATACGGCCATATATCAAAACCCTAATCCTATAAACTAGCAGCCGCCAACGTATATCTCAATGGCCAGAAACGACGGAAATGAAATTGTTAATCTTTCTCAATACAAATGTAAATAAAGGGAGGAATTAAAGCAAAAATCACAGTACTTCCTCCGATCTCCATTTCTATATGGGGATGATCGTCCCTAGCGTTGTATGGTGCGAGAAATTAAGGGCCAAAGTGGCCGACTTTCGTGGGGTTTGGCGAGCGCTATGGGACGACGAGTGGGGCCCCAAGTCAGGCGAAGGGGGAGGCCACCAAGGCGGTTCGAGGGGTGTAAGCCGATCATGCTCGGGTCAACGGGGTGAAGTGCGGTGGTGTTTGTTTCCGTCGAAGTTGGGTGCAGCGATTACAGAAGTTCGGGGAAGAAAGGAAGAACGGCCTGTATTTTCTTTAAGTGTAATTAAGGATTTAAATATTAATTAATTATTTCAATTAAGTAATAAAAGTTGTAGTGCAATATCTTTCTCATACGAAGACATAATTTGATGATTTTCGAAGTGTTGGATTCGCCTTCACCAGATCTGGACGATGGAACAAACCAGATCTAAAGCCGAACATGTTGAAATTCAAACAAAAAAGCAATGTGAGATTTCTCGATTTAAAATTTAAAATTTAAAATATATATATATATATATATATTTGCATTGATTTTGTTGATGATGATTTGCTGAATGATATTGTTGTATTAACAATAAAGACATCGTTATTGTTAGAAGTGTTTTGTGTAAATAAAAACATCGTTATTGTTAGAAATGTTTTGTGTAGAATCATGCTAGAAAAAGAAATAACATTGAAATTAGAAGTTATACTTTTTATATGCATTCTTTGATGCAAATAAAACATTGCAATAAAAAGTTGAACTTTTATTTGCATTCTTTGATGCAAATAAAAGGTGGAAATAAAGGTTGCATTTTTGTTTGCAATTTTAGATGCAAACAAAACATTAATTAAAGTTGCATTTTTGTTTGTATTTAGATGTAAACAAAAAAAAAGACATTAAAATGAAAGTTATATTTTGTTTGCATTTTTGGATGTGAATAAAATATTGATTTAAAAGCTGCATTAGAAACAAAACACCATTTTTGTTTTAAAAGCTGCATCCGAAAGAAAGCACCCTTTTTGTTATAAAAAGTTACACTAGAAAGAAAATGACATTTTTGTTAAGAGTGTTATATTGAATAAATGTCATTACATTATAAAATGTCATTTTATATAAAATGCTTTATTAGAATTAAAATATCATTTTTTTTGAAATTGTCAGGTTAGACAAAAATATCATTTTTATTATAAAATGTAATGTTAGACAAAAGTATCATTTTCATTATAAAAGGTCATTTTTGTCATGAAAGGGTAAATTAGATTAAAAGGTCATTTTTGTCATGAAATGGTTAATTAGATTAAACATCATTTTTGTCATGAAATGTTCAATTAGATTAAAATATCATTATTTGTTAGGATTATGTCATGCAATTAAAAATGCCATCATCCGTTAGAAATATGTCATGCAATTAAAAGTGTCATTTAATGTTAGAATTATGTCATGTAAATTAACATATAGTCATATTTTGTAAATTAACATATAATTTGTGTTAGATGTAAATTAACATATCATTTATGTTAGATGTAAATTAAAATTGTCAACATTAAAATAACATGTTTATTGAATTAGAAAAGATAACATTTTTGGCATAAAATTGTCGCATTAGAAAAGATAACATTTTTTTTATAAAATGTTGCATTAAAAGTAAACTCACCTTTTGGTACAAAATGTTGCATTAGAATAAAAATCACCTTTTGTTATAAAAGGTTTCATTAGAATAAAATGGTCATTCTAGTTAAAATGTCACATTAGTATAAAAATATCATTTTTGTTAAAATGTCACATTATTATAAAAATATCATTTTTGTTAAAATGTCACATTAGTATAAAAATAACATTTTTGTTAGAAAATTCTCATGTTAGATAAAAGTAACATTTTTGTTATAAATTGTCATGTTAAATAAATATATCACTTCTGTTAGAAAAGTTATGTTAGAATAGAAATGTCAATTTGTTAGAAATATTATGTTAGTATAAAAATGTCAATTTGTCAAATAATATTATGCTAGTATAAAAATGTCAATTTGTATTAGTAATGTCATTATATTAGGAATGACATTATATTAGAAATGTTATGTTAAATAATGTGAATGATAAAATCTACATTTATATAGTGCACGTAGACATGATTTGTGCTAGATTAAAACATTATCATAATAATGTTAATATTAATATGCTTGGTTGAAATTAAATTATAAATATTTATTTATAATTTAAAACCAGTGAAAATTGGTTAAATTTGTTGACCAATAATCTACTTAGATTAAATGTTGTTTGAAAACCCCACACGGGTGTTGGGATGACATACACTAGTCCCAATATTTAGCTGTATGTCAATCAATGGATTGACAGTCTATGTTGAACGTTATTTATTTATTTGTTTTAACGCTCACACAATTATGAATCTCACTCCGGTTGTGAATGGATTGTTTAATGATTACTTATCATTATTGTTATATGTATACAACTGGAATTGTATGGTAATTGATTGAGTCGCATTCCGATTCAAAATTTCTTTTAATATAAAGAACATATTTAATATAAAGAACATTTTAATATATAGAACACTTATTTTAAAATAAAGAATATTTTTAATAAAACAATATTTAAAGATAATATTCAATGAGAATAAAATTGTGAAGTCGTGTTAAGTAGAAACGCCATTCTTAACCCGAATGGGTTCCTCGATCGATTTATTTCATTTTAAAATGAATATAAAGGGAAGTGATTTCAAAATATAATATTTTGGAAATATTATTATTTTAATATAATAAAGAAATATAGAATATTCAATTTTTATTTAAAATCGAAAATGAAGTTAAATCGTTTTAAAATGAATTTATAAATATTTTATAAAACGATTAAATAGAAATCGACGGTATACATATATATTATATATTTATTTAATGGCCTGAATAGAACGCGCCGTGCGTGACCGTTCGCGAATTTCGATATTCGACCATTAACTTCAAATAGGCGTAACGGAAGATCCGACCGTCGGATTCTTCTAAAACCGGAATCGTTGGGTTCGTATCGAAAAGAGCTTTCCAATGAATATAAGAGTTTTGAAATCTAATGATTATATTTGGAATTATGTCCAAATCAAATTTGGAAAAGGAGCTATGGATGCAGTTCAATGGCCGTTATTGGAAACCGACTGTACGAGCGATAATAAAATTATTAAAAATATTGAAAAATTATGTAAAATCATAATAAATGATTTGAAAGGAGTTTGGGTGAAAATTTCCATATTTAAAAGGATTAAAATATATTTTATCGAATTGAACTAGTTATGAACTATCATAAATCTTTAAATCAAGATTTAATGAAGTTTACCATTTAAATAATATTTAATTGGAATTAAATCAAATAATTTGGATTTGGGTTGTCGTGAATGATGTCTTAAATAACACCGTTCTTATATCCTATATGAAAGGGATAAATCTTTTAATTAAGATTTAGTTGAGTTTTCTAATTAATATTTAATTAGAATTGAATGAAAGAAATAAATATTTTAATTAAGATTTTAGAGTTTCTCAATTATATTTAATAATTGGAATAAAAAGGAAATGTGAATTGGGTTTATTATGAACTGTGTTTTTAAACGACATTTGTCCTTTAACTCAATTAACAGTGAAAATATAATTTGGAATTCATAAATCTTTTATTAAGATTTAAATGTAAAATTTCCAAAAGTAAAGTTTTCCAATTTAATATATTAAATTGGAATTGAATGGAATTCGATTTAATAAATGATCGAAATGAGATTCTGTAAAAGAAGACTGTTACTATATAAGGAATTTAAGAGGCTTTGCCGTTATTCCATTTATATTATTAGTCTGATATAGAAATTTATATCGATTATATATTGATCTGATTTTTGTGAAGATTCCATATTTAATGGAAGATGATTTTGGGGTTTATCGTGAACTGTGTTTTTTTTAAATGACATTTGTTCTTTAACCCAGTTAAAGATAAGATTTATTTCTTAAATTTGAAAAATCATAAAGTAATGATTTTGGATATTAAAACAGACTTGAATTTTAATGAATTCCTAATTAGATTGAAATGGAATGATTAAAAGAATAAATTTAAAAGAATTTATCTTTGATAAAATTAATGGGAACCTTTTTCCTAATAATGTGAATATCTTATTAAAAGAATATTCTGAATTGGAATATAGCGTATGATGTGTTTTATAGCACTTGATTTTTATAATAAAATACGCGAGTTATTTGGAAAGACCGGGTTTAACCCGTTCTGAATAATTACTACGACGATTAATGTCGAAGATGAAGACGGTGGTTGAAGACCGGCGATCTTCACATCGAATGGATGAGGACTACTGATGCCTTTGATTGAAGTTGCTGCCTTGAGAAAGTTTCAATGGTAGTTGTCCGGATGTATTGTAGATTGTTCGGATATGCGAGGTATAAAGTGTCTTCGGTTTCGTTCAGACCCAGAATGAACTTGTAAATGGATTGTATGTCTGACGTTGTATTCCTTTATACTGTATTCGTTGATCGCTGCTATATATATATATATATATATATATATATATATCTGCGGTGGTAGAGAATTTATTCTCTTGCTTAACACCCTTCTCTGAGATGTACGAGCTCAGAGGTTATATATTGGTAGAAATCAATGGTATGGATTGACAATGTGGCATGCCAAGATGCAAATGATCAAGGCTTTTGTTGAAAAGCAGGGCCTTGTGGGTGATGATCAAAGCACAGCATTAAATAGCATAACTTTGTGTATAGCGATACTTCGCGAGCCTCACACCCCGGTATGAACCAGAAATGGGAGTAAGGACTGCAGGAAGGACATACGTTTCTTTCTAGCTAGAAGTGGTGCCACGGTTTTTACGAGGCCTGACATTTTTACTTATGTGGATGATTGAATGAGGCGCCTCGGTTATTTGAGTCCCTAGTGGCTCTATTTACGCCCCAAAGGGCGGGGAAACGTATTGTTCAAGCATTATTAATCCACTAACATATTTGTGGACCAACCCTGAAGATCCAGGTGCGGTTGCGACTGTATCCTGAGGCATAGGTTAGAGTGTCTCGAATTCGGTAAGGACTATCTTTTGCCTTGGTTCATGGTGGAAATCCAACTTCCAATACGACCCATGCGGTTTTGATTGTATTATTAGTACATCGACATAGTATATGGTAGCTATGTCTATGATTGATATTATGATTGAAATGTTTATAAAACATATGTACACTAATAATAATATCAAATTCGTTTTATTGTATTAAGCATTTTTGGCCATTATAAGGTAAAACTCTATCCTCCGGTTTGCGTTGCATTGTGTGATGGGACTTGAGTCTTATAATGGTTTCATTTTTCTAAAAAGAATTGCGTTGTTTTAACGATTTACTTTAATTATGCACTGGCAATCCAATGGAGTAAACTCATTCCGCGTTAGCGGCATGGTCCTGTGATTAGCCTTATTATTAAATAGGTTAAATAAGATTTCTCATACCAGTCCCATGACTGACTTGTAGTGTGTTTCACTTTGCAAACTCGGGTGCCCTCCTCTCCACACGGGCAGTCGAGTAGCTTTTTGCAGATATTTATCTCTTGAGCAGGATTCTAGATCGAAGCTTAAAGCTGTGTCCAGAGCATAGAAGGTCTTCCGCTGTGTATTGTATTAGATTATTGTAATTTATCTTCCGCTGTATTATTTATCCAATGTATTCTGATATTCTGTACTCTGATGTGTCATTATTGTAATGTTTATAAAAGTTTTCTGTTATTTGTTCTAATGTGTTGTATGCCCAAAGTTAACTTATGCGAGTTTTTGAACGATTTTAATCGATCTAGAGATCGATTAAGGTCGGGCAAAATGCGTATTGTTACAGTTGGTATCAGAGCTCTGGTTAGCTCAAATCTTTGGGGTACACCTCATTGGAACTGAACAAAAGTCTCATCATAGTTTGGATAAGTAATATCCAATAAAGAATACTCATTAGAGATATGATCAGTAACATCCTAGAATGAGAAAACTCATTAGAGATGGGGTTTGCGATGCCCTAGAATGAGTTCAGAGTAACAAGTTTATAATTAACATATTTGTGAATATATATATATAATCCGATTTTGGAAAATATGATTTTTGAATATATAAAAGTTATATTTGAAGAGCTAATCAACTAATTGATTGATGATTGTGTTGTGTGATAATTAATCCAACTAATATGATTATTAAAACCAATAAAAGAATGGAAATTTAGTGGTTAATTTAACTACTTTCAGTTCCATTCCTTTTCGAGGACGAAAAGATTTTAAGTGGGGGAGATTGTAACCACCCGCAAATTCTAAACCAATTTAAAAAAATTTATTTTAGAAATTTTAATAGATTTTAAATAGTCAAAATGATTTATTTTAAATAATAATGACTAAAAATTTATTTTAATTGAAGTTAGAATGAATATATTTATTTTAATTATAAAAGGGGTTAGAAATAGCGCGGTAGTTTGAAAATTTGAATTTTGACTGACCGTACAGGATGCATAATAAATTGGATTTTAATGAAACTGAAAATATTAGAATCTGTTTAAGAATATCTTTCCAATGAATCCGAGAACTCGAAATTTCATAGCGGAAATCAAAAGTTATGCCCAGTTTAATTTTCAGAATAGTCGCTGTAGAATATATATATATATTAATATTAAAAATAGCCATTTTTCAAGCGACCTCCGTTTTCGACGAAACCACTTTTGTTGTAATCGGAATGTCATATTATTGCAAGGTTTCAATTTTCATAATATTTAGAATTGATATGTGAGCGTGGCAAAAGAAAATGTGTTTTGTCAATTTCAGTCAAATTTAATCGACTAAAAAAGGCCATTTTTCAGATGGTCTCGGAATTCGACGAAATTAGTCTTGTTAGGACCATATCGTCAAAACATAACTAGAAATAATTTTTCTGCAAGTTTTAGACTTTGTATGTGACCCTAGTAAATTAAAATGTACGTTTAAAATTAAATATAGATTGATTTGTATTTTAAATTAAAGAAAAACATATCGTAACAACCTAATTGGGTTACGAAACATATTCCATTGTGTTTGGGATGGGGGTTATTAGCTGCGGGTGACACTCGTTGGGTCTCGTTTGGAGTTCGGAGGGTTTAACAAGTTATTTTCTCGAATTAATTAATTAAAATAAAGGAGAATACGTGTATAAATACACTAGAAAATACAGCCATATACCAAAACCCTAATCCTCTAAACTAACAGGCGCCACCGTATATCTTAATGGCCTGAAATGACGGAAATGAAATTGTTAATCTTTCTTAATACAAATGGAAATAAAGGGAGGAATCAAAGCAAAAATCACAGTACTTCCTCCGATCTTCATTTCTATATGGGGATGATCGTCCCTAGTGTTGTATGGTGCGAGAAATTAAGGGCCAAAGTGGCCGACTTTCGTGGGGTTTGGCGAGCGCTAGGGGGCGGCGAGTGGGCCCCCAAGTCAGGCGAAGGGGGAGGCCACCAAGGCGGTTCGAGTGGTGTATGCAGATCACGCTCCGGGTCAACGGGGTGAAGTGCAGTGGTGTTTGTTTCTATCGAAGTTGGGTGCAGCGATTACAGAAGTTCAGGGAAGAAAGGAAGAACGGCCTATATTTTCTTTAAGGGTAATTAAGGATTTAAATATTAATTAATTATTTTAATTAAGTAATAAAATTTGTAATGTAATATCTTTCTCATACGAAGACAGAATTTGATGATTTTCGAAGCGTTGGATTCGCCTTCTCCAGATCTAGACGATGAAACAAACCAGATCTAAAGCTGGACATGTTGAAATTCAAACAAAAAATCAATGTGAGATTTCTCGATTTAAAATTTAAAATTTAAAATTAAAATATATATATATATATATATTTGTATTAATTTTGTTGATGATGATTTGCTGAATGATATTGTTGTATGATGGATCAGTTATATTAACAATAAAGACATTGTCATTGTTTGAAAAGTTTTCTGTAAATAAAAACATCGTTATTGTTAGAAATGTTTTGTGTAGAATCATGCTAGAAAAAGAAATAACATTGAAATTAGAAGTTATACTTTTTATATGCATTCCTTGATGCAAATAAAACATTGCAATAAAAATTTGAACTTTTATTTGCATTCTTTGATGCAAATAAAAGGTGGAAATAAGGGTTGCATTTTTGTTTGCAATTTTAGATGCAAACTAAACATTAATTAAAGTTGCATTTTTGTTTGTATTTAGATGTAAACAAAAAAAAAACATTAAAATTAAAGTTATATTTTTGTTTGCATTTTTAGATGTGAATAAAATATTGATTTAAAAGCTGCATTAGAAACAAAACACCATTTCTGTTATAAAAGTTGCATCCGAAAGAAAACACCCTTTTTGTTATAAAAAAGTTACACTAGAAAGAAAATGAAATTTTTGTTAAGAGTGTTATATTGAATAAATGTCATTACATTAGAAAATGTCATTTTATATAAAATGCTTTATTAGAATTAAAATGTCATTTTTGTTGAAATTGCCAGGTTAGACAAAAATATCATTTTCATTATAAAATGTAATGTTAGACAAAAGTATCATTTTCATTATAAAAGGTCATTTTTGTCATGAAAGGGTTATTTAGATTAAAAGGTCATTTTTGTTATGAAATGGTTAATTAGATTAAACATCATTTTTGTCATGAAATTTTCAATTAGATTAAAATATCATTATTTGTTTGGATTATGTCATGCAATTAAAAATGCCATTATTTGTTAGAATTATGTCATGCAATTAAAAGTGTCATTTAATGTTAGAATAATGTCATGTAAATTAAAATATCATTTATGTTAGAAGTCATATTTTGTAAATTAACATATCATTTGTGTTAGATGTAAATTAACATATCATTTATGTTAGATGTAAATTGAAATTGTCAACATTAAAATAACATGTTTATTGAATTAGAAAAGATAAATTTTTGGCATAAAATTTTCGCATTAGAAAAGATAACATTTTTTTTATAAAATGTTGCATTAGAAATAAAATCACCTTTGGTACAAAAATGTTGCATTAGAATAAAAATCACGTTTTGTTATAAAAGGTTTCATTAGAATGAAATGGTCATTCTAGTTAAAATGTCACATAAGTATAAAAATATAATTTTTGTTAAAATGTCACATTAGTATAAAAATATCATTTTTTTTGAAATGTCACATTAGTATAAAAATAACATTTTTGTTTTAAAATTCTCATGTTAGATAAAAGTAACATTTTTGTTATAAATTGTCATGTTAAATAAATATATCACTTCTGTTAGAAAAGTCACGTTCGAATAGAAATGTCAATTTGTTAGAAATATTATGTTAGTATAAAAATGTCAATTTATCAGCTAATATTATGCTAGTATAAAAATGTCAATTTATATTAGTAATGTCATTATATTAGGAATGACATTATATTAGAAATGTTATGTTAAATAATGTAAATGATAAAATCTACATTTATATAGTGCACGTAGACATGATTTTTGCTAGATTAAAACATTATCATAATAATGTTAATATTAATATGCTTGGTTGAAATTAAATTATAAATATTTATTTATAATTTAAAACCAGTGAAAATTGTTTAAATTTATTAACCAATAATCTATTTAGATGAACTGATATTGTTTGAAAACCCCGCACGGGTGTTGGGATGACATACGCTAGTCCCAATATTTAGCTGTATGTCAATCGATGGATTGACAGTCTGTGTTGAGCGTTATTTATTTATTTATTTTAACGCTCACACAATTATGAATATCACTCAGGTTGTGAATGGATTGTTTAATGAATACTTATCATTATTGTTATATGTATACATGCGATGTATGTAATCCATACAACTGGAATTGTATTGTAATTGATTGAGTTGCATTCCGATTCAGAATTTCTTTTAATATAAAGAACATTTTAATATATAGAATACTTATTTTAAAATAAAGAATATTTTTAATAAAACAATATTTAAAGATAATATTCAATGAGAATAAAATTGTGAAGCCGTGTTAAGTAGAAACGCCATTCTTAACCCGAACGGTTTTATCGATCGATTTATTTCATTTTAAAATGAATATAAAGAGAAGTGATTTCGAAATATAATATTTTGGAAATATTATTATTTTAATATAATAAAGAAATATAGAATATTCAATTTTTATTTAAAATCGAAGATGAAGTTAAATTGTTTTAAAATGAATTTATAAATATTTTATAAAACGATTTAAATAGAAATCGACGATATATATATATATATATATATATATATATTATATTTATTTAATGGCCTGAATAGAAGGCGCCGCGCAGCGACCGTTCACGAATTTCGATCATTAACTTCAAATTGGCATAACGGAAGATTCGACTGTCAAATTCTTCTAAAACCCGAACCGTTGGGTTCGTATCGAAAAGAGCTTTCCAATGAATATAAGAGTTTTGAAATCTAACAGTAGGATTTGGAATTATGTCCAAATCTGATTTGGAAAAGGTCGCTATGCATGTAGTTCGATGGCCATTTTTGGAAACCGATTGTATGAGCGATAATAAAATTATTAAAAATATGGAAAAATTATGTAAAATCATAATAAATGATTTGAAAGGAGTTTGGGTGAAAATTTCCATATTTAAAAGGATAAAAATACATTTTATCGAATTGAACTAGTTATGAAATAGAATAAATCTTTAAATCTAGATTTAATGAAGTTTTACATTTATATAATATTTAATTTGAATTAAATCAAATAATTTGGATTTGGGTTGTCGTGAATGGTGTCTTAAATAACACCGTTCTTATGCCCTGTATGAAAGGGATAAATCTTTTGATTAAGATTTAGTTAATTTTCTAATTAATATTTAATTAGAATTGAATGAAAGAAATAAATCTTTTAATTAATATTTTAGAGTTTTTCAATTATATTTAATAACTGGAATAAAAAGGAAATGTGTATTGGGTTTATTGTGAACTGTGTTTTTAAAGGACATTTGTTCTTTAACTCAATTAACAGTGAAAATATAATTTGGAATTTATAAATCTTTTATTAAGACTTAAATGGAAAATTTCCAAAAGTAAAGTTTTTCAATTTAATATATTAAATTGGAATTGAATGGAATTCGATTTAATAAATGATCGAAATGAGATTCTGTAAAAGAAAACCGTTACTATATATGGAATTTAAGAGGCTTTGTCATTATTCCATTTATATTATTAGTCTGATACGGAAATTTATATCGATTATATATTAATCTGATTTCTATGAAGATTCCATATTTAATGGAAGGCGATTTTGGGGTTTATCTTGAACAATGTTTTTTTTAAATGACATTTGTTCTTTAACCCAGTTAAAGATAAGATTTATTTCTTGAATTTGAAAAATCATAAAGTAATGATTTTGGATATTAAATCAGACTTGAGTTTTAATGAATTCCTAATTAGATTGAAATGGAACGATTAAAAGAATAAATTTAAAAGAATTTGTCTTTGATAAAATTAATGGGAACCTTTTTCCTAATAATGTGAATATCTTATTAAAAGAATATTCTGAATTGGATATAGCGTATGATGTGTTTTATAGCACTTGATTTTTATTATAAAATACGCGAGTTATTTGGAAAGACCGGGTTTAACCCATTCTAAATAATTACTACGACGATTAAAAGTCGAAGATGATGACGGTGGTTGAAGACCGGTGATCCTCACATCGAATGGATGAGGACTACCAATGCCTTTGATTGGAGTTGCTGCCTTGAGAAGGTTTCAGTGGTAGTTGTCCGGACGTATTGTTGATTGTTCGGATATATGAGGTATAAAGTGCCTCCGGTTTCGTTCAGACCCAGAACGAACTTGTAAATGGATTGTATGTCTGACGTTGTATTCTTTTATACTGTATTCATTGATCGCTTCTAAATATATATATCTATGGTGGCGGAGAATTTATTCTCTTGCTTAACACCCTTCTCTGAGACGTACGAGCTCAGAGGTTATATATTGGTAGAAATCAATGGTATGGATTGACAATGTGGCATCCCAAGATGCTAATGATCAAGGCTTTTGTTGAAAAGCAGGGCCTTGTGGGTGGTGATCAAAGCACAGCTTTAAATAGCATAGCTTTGTGTATAGCGATACTTCGTGAGCCTCACACCCCGGTATAAACCAGAAACGGGAGTAAGGACTACAAGGAGGACATACATTTCTTTCTAGCTAGAAGTGGTGTCATGATTTTTACAAGGCCTGACATTTTTACTTATGTGGATGATGGAATGAGACGCCTCGGTTATTTGAGTCCCTAGGGGCTCTATGTACGCCCCAAAAGGCGGGGAAATGTATTGTTCAGGCATTATTAATCCACTAACATATTTGTGGACCGACCCTGAAGATACAGGTGCAGTTGCGACTGTATCCTGAGGCACGAGCTAGAGTGTTCGAATTCGGTAAGGACTATCTTTTGCCTTGGTTCATGTTGGAAATCCAACTTCCAATATGACCCATGCGGTTTTGATTGTATTACTAGTACGGCGACATAGTATATGGTAGCTATGCCGTCTATGATTGATATTATGATTGAAATGTTTTTAAAGTATATGTACATTAGTAATAATATCAAATTTGTTTTATCGTATCAAGCATTTTTGAACATTATAAGGTAAAACTCTATCATCTGGTTTGCGTTGCATTGTGTGATGGGACTTAAGTCTTATAATGGTTTCATTTTTCTAAAAAGCATTGCGTTGTTTTAATGATTTATTTAATTACGCACTGGCAATCCAATGAAGTAAACCCGTTCCGCATTAGCGGCGTGGTCCTGTGATTTGCCTTATTATTAAATAGGTTAAATAAGATTTCTCATACCAGTCCCATGACTGACCTATAGTTTGTTTCACTTTGCAAACTCGGGTGCCCTCTTTTCCACACAGGCAGTCAAGTAGCTTTTTGCATATATTTATCTCTTGAGCAGGATTCTGGATCGAAGCTTAAAGCTGTGTCCAGTGCATAGAAGGTCTTCCGCTGTGTATTGTATTAGATTATTGTAATTTATCTTCCGCTGTATTATTTATCAAATGTACTCTGATATTTTGTACTCTGATGTAACATTATTGTAATGTTTATAAAAGTCTTCTGTTATTTGTTCTAATGTGTTGTATGCCCAAAGTTAACGTATGCGGGTTTTTGAACGATTTTAATCGATCTAGCGATCGATTAAGGTCGGGCAAAATGCGTATCGTTACACATCTTCTGGAATTTTCAGTTTTGAACTTTCTGCATTTGTGTCATTTTCCCAAGACCAACTTCCTGCTTCATTAAATCTCACATTCCTACTCACAACAACTTTACCACTTACATGGTTATATAACTTATATGCTTTGGATTGAATGCTATAACCCAAAAATATGCATTTCTGAGATTTTTCATCAAGTTTTGTATGATAAGAATTTATCAAAGCATAAGCTACACAACCAAAAATACGTAAGTGAATCACCTTGGGTTTGCAGCCTTTCCATGCTTCATATGGAGTCTGATTGAAGACAGCTTTTATGGGAGAAATATTGAGAAGATAGACTGATGTAGCTACTACTTCTCCCCAAAACTGCTTCGGAACACCTCTTGCCTTCATCATGCTTCTACCCATTTCAACAATAGTACAATTTTTTCGCTCCACAATGCCTTTTTGTTGCGGCGAATATGGTGCCGTAAGCTCCCTATGAATTCCATTTTCCTCACAATATGCACTTAACTCATCTGATAAAACTCCCTTCCTCGATCAGTGCGTAGAATCTTGATCGGACAACCACTTTGTTTCTCAACCAAAGACTTAAACTTCTTGAAATACCCAAATGCTTCAGATTTATATTTCAGGAAAAACACCCAACTCATGCGACTATAATCATCAATAAACAACAAAAAATACCGACGCCCTCCTAGTGACTCAACAGACATTGGACCACACAAATCAGCATGTATGAGTTCAAGATGAGTTGATGCTCTCCATGATTTACCTACAGGGAATGATGATCTAGCTTGCTTTCCATACACGCACCCTTCACAAAAACAATGATCATGAATTTTTGGCAATCCAACGATTATGTTTTTGCTCGCTAACAGCTGCAATCCTCTATTATTCAAATGGCCATATCTGAGATGCCATAGATTAGACTCCAAATTCTCCTTAACCACCAATGCACTATTATCTATGCCAGTTGACACATCAAGTGAAAACATTCTGTTTGAAGTCATTTTAACATGGAAAATTTCGCTACTAGATTGCTTATGTTGAATACTGCATGACTCATTATCAAATATAATAGAATAACTAGTTGATATCAGTTGTCCTATACTTAACAAATTATGTGCAAGACATGGAGCATACTACACATCATGAATAAGCTTAACATGATCACATTCAGTTTTGGAAGCAACTGTACCTTTTCCTTCTACTTGAATTGGCTTGCCGTTGCCAAGTCGGACCTTCATTTTTTCTGTTTCATCAAGGTTTTTAAACAGCGATCATGTGCCAGACATGTGGTTGCTACATCCACTGTCGATGAACCAAACACCATATATTCTGCCATCTTTGCTTGCATGCGCCATGAATAGGTTGCTCTCCTCATTTGTTGATTCTGTGATGTTCCCATGTTTCTGCTCATCCCTCTACTTATTCCAACATTCAGATTCTTTATGACCATATTTTTTGTAGTAGTGGCACTGAATATAATTCCTGAATTTTGTACCCCCAGACTGACCACGTCCTCCGAATTAACCGTATCCTCTGCCTCCTCCACGGCCTCGTCCTCTAAAACTTCCGCTGATATATCCTCTGCCACCTGAGTGTTCATTCTTCCCTTTATATGAAGATTCTCCCTTTACTTGCAAAACTCTCTTCACTTTTGTTAGATGCTTTGAACCGTTCTCCATGCGACAACAAAGAACTCATCAACTCATCAAAAGTACAGGTTGATAAATCCTTAGATTCTAATATAGCAGTAACAATATGGTTGTAATATGAATTTAAACTTCTCAAAACCTTACTAACAATTGTTTCATCAGTAACAATTTCACCATATGTTCTCATGTGACTTACAATCGCAGATACTTTTGATAAGAAACTTTGTATATATTCTTTTTCCTTCATGGTCAGAGTAGTAAAATCAGATCGAAGATTTTGTAATTTTACAGCAATTACCCATTTGTCGCCGAAATACTCGGTTTTGAGAATCTCCCATGCTTGCTTGGAAGATGAAGCAGCTGCAATTCGAGTGAATATTTCATCATCTAATGCTTGCTTGGAAGATGGTCCAGTGCCGCTGGAGTCACCACTGGTTCTTCAAACATAGTCTTCATTTTCCCCTTTAAATAAAGGAATTGTAGGGTCAGATGTACCGCTGACTCCATTGTCGGCCATGACCGGAAAAAAAACATTTTTTTTAAGATGGGAAGCAAATGAAGAAGCCTGCGCGTGACCTTACTTTACTTTACTGGCTCTGATACCAAAGAATTTGTTGGAGCAAAACTAAAAAATTGTGCAGAAGAATTAAAATAAGATGCCGGTTTTGAAATAATGGCTTGCTCAATATTATTATTCAATAGAACTGAATGCCTTTATATAACAGGCTACATGTTGAAAATAAAAAAAAGATCCTAAACTCTAGCATCTACAGCAAACTAGGACAACTATGATTTATTCAACAAATAAGATAAGCATGAAACGACAAATATCATTTGAACCATTTAATTAAACAGAATAGGTCATGTAGGTTCTGAAATCCTAGCTTTCTTCTCTACATGCTCTAAATCGATGATTTTGGCAAAGTTTTTAAATGATTTTGTGACTCTATCATCATAATGCTTGAGCTAACGAGAAATGGTTTCCGTAGGCTTCTATTCTGAAGCTTGTTGCTTTCACTCAGAACTAAGATTCTGCCACTGAAATTTCTCCTTTTTTCAAAAATTATCTCTTGATTATTTCCGAAAACTTGGCCATTGTTGTTTTCACCTATGCCCCAAACAGATAAGTGATATATTCCATTATTAAGCATGCTTCTATAGTAATTAGTTGTAGTCCTTTGATTGTTGGTGTCGAACCCATCCAGATCCCCTCCCCAAAGTTTACAAACGCACAACAACGTCCTCGATCTTCCATGCTACTCTGACCTTTCCCCCACTACGTCGTAGTTGGACTCCACGCCACAACAGTTACTTCCACCTCACCAGTCACCATCTTATCACAACAGCACCTACATCCCCGCTACTCTGACCATCCACATCCACGCCTAACGACTCCTCTTCCCATAGCAGTTCCTTTTTCGACCACACCACACATAAAGAGTCCTCCTCCTAGCAATCACTGCCCTTATCGATCGCAGTAGCTCGCTCACCTTGGCTAAAGCATCTATCTCAACAACAACCATCTTATTCACCCTTACACCCTTGTCCACATCGCAATAACTCTGACACACCACACCTCTAGCTGCTGCAAAATGAATGGCACCCCATGCCACTGTAAAAGATTTTTCAATTGATGATGCATCATATGCTAACAATGTTTCAACTATCTAATAGAAATGAATCAGTTGAGCATGGGATCATTTCGGGAAGAGGGTGTTAAGTTGTAGGTCATAAGCGATTTCTAATATCAGTGTGGCTAAAGGAGAAATGACACTAGATTGTGGTGTGATGACGTATCAAATCTTATTCATTGGATGAAAATGGAAGGCTACTGGTGCGACAACCGCCATACACCAACGGTGCTCGTATAACCTGATAACACGTTATACAAACACCTGAAAGATGTAAAACACTTGTCAAGAAAAAAGAAGAAGAGAAATGGGAAAGGAAAGGAAAATAGGAAGAGAAGAGAAAGAAACAAACACAACTCACAATTGCAGAACATGTCGTATACCGCTCAATGCATTACATAACATATAATAATAATAGCAATCACAGATATGAAACAGACAAGGCAGTAATAACTATATAAATTACATAATCAGAGTATAAAGGTTATACAGTTATATAGAACAATAATAAAGTTTATATAAGAGATAAATAATCTTAAGTAATAAATTGGCTCTAACAAGAATACATAGCAATATGAAAGCTTCATAAAATAAGCAATGACAATACAAATTTAAGTACAAAAAGACATCACTTCTTGCTAATCCCCTTATACAGCTCCTGATAACGCTCATACTTATCACCTGGTCATTTCATTAACATCGCCGATGAGCACCCAAGGTAATAATTAAGAGGACATATAAAACCTTGGGTCAAACAAAAATCTGGTGTGAGCAATAAACAAATCTCAAGTGATGTAAAAGTCCAATAGTATATAGCACAGAGGCTATGGAGAATAGTACATTTCTTGCTCCCTCATCCGCAAAGTTAGAAAATAATAATAGATATATGCTACTTTGTGCTAAACATCATGTAAAAAGGGTGTGATAAATGTATGTTATTTGATTTATGATAGTAAACTCTGTTGGATATAAAAAATAAGATTGTATAAAAGAAAACAATGAAAATTCCATTTTTGTAATGATCAAATAATAAGAATCAGATAATCACAATGTTACAAATTGTTGTGTATTTATAGCAACACAGGCAACGAATAACAAAGCTTTTAGGCCCAAATATTAGCAGCTTGTTAAGAAAAGTAAACAAAAGATAATTGAAGTAGTATACAGGCTTATGGATACAAGATCTACAACCTGTATCTATTATATCGTTAGTAACTCGATTAAGTAAGCCGCTAAGATTCATTTCTTAACAGCCCCTCTCAAATCTAGGGTTTCCCAAAACTAAGATTTGTGATTTTCTCATGGTTGATCTACAGACAATAAAAGGAAGGATGTTGAGAGCTTGAGAGAAGACGAAGATGAGGATAAAAGCTACAGGTTTGGTCTTTCTCTTTCTGTTGTGCTGGTATAACTCGAAACTCTCTCTTTTCCTTAGCTGAAAAATTGTGCTCTTTTTTTTGTTGTTGTACTGGTATCACTTGAAGCTTTGTCTCTTTATTTGCTGAAAATGGTACTCTTTGCTTTGATAATATTGAACTCATATATGAATTTCTTGAAATTAGTTGTAGTGATAGCTTTAGTTAGTAAATCTACACTCTGGTAAGTTCCTAGAATCTGATTAACTTGTAGCTTTCCTTTTCGAATAAGTTCTCGAGCAAAATATAAATCAATTTCAGTATGTTTTGTTACAGCATGTCGTACTGGATCGTCTAAAATGTAAACTGTGATTTTATTGTCACACCATAGGATAGGTTTAGCTTCATTGTTGACTTTTAACTATCGTAAAATAGATTGGATCCATTTGATCTCTACTGTGGCATTAGCTACACTCCAATACTCAGCTTTAGTACTAGATCTTGAAATAGTGGGTTGCTTTTTTGAACACCATGATATTAAGTTGTTGCCTAAGTAGATGCAGTATCAACTTGTAGACCTTCTGTCATCTGGGCCAGAAGCCCAGTCAGCATAAGCATAGCCTGTTATATTGAGTTGTTTACATGCCTTTAGTGTTAGTCCACAGTTGATGGTGCTTTTTAGATATCGTAGAATCCTCTTTACAGCCATCTAGTGTTCATTCACTGGATTCTACATGAATTGAGACATTTTGTTGGCACTATGGCAATATTTGGGTGTGTTATAGTTGCATATTATAATGCACTAATAAAACTCCTGTATTGTTTAATATTAAAAATAGCTTCCCCTGTATTTAGAGAAATGTTGACTGCTAATCATAGGGGTAAGTGGAGGCTTGGCATTATCCATTTTTGACTTTATTAGAAGATCTGATATGTATTTTCTTTAGCATAGAAATATTTCTGAGTTTAAACTTCTAATTACTTCTATGCCCAAGAAGTACTTTAGTTCTCCAAGATCTTTGATATAAAATTGATGATTGAGGTACTGGGTCAGCTTGTCTATTTCAGCAATATTATTACATGTAATAATCAAACCATCAACATATATTAGTATGAAAATTGTTGATGAAATGTTTGTTCTTACAAACAATGGATTGTCTGATTTGGTAGATTGATAGTTTTGTTTTACTGAAGTACTTTTCATTCTATCAACCCGACACGAAGATCTTGTTTTAGCCCATAGATAGCCTTTTTTAACTTGCAAACCTGATTGGGATTTTGAATATAACCCTGAGGTTATTGCAAGTAAATTCTTTCTTTCAAAATCCCATTCAGAAATGAATTATTGACATCTAGATGACTGATATGCCAATTTTTGCTTAAGGCAATAGTAAGGACCAATCTTATTGTATTGAGTTTTACTACAAGTGAGAAGGTTTGATTAAAGCCAAATCCATACTCCTATGTAAAACCCGGAAAGGTTTGATTAAAGTAATATTCATACTCATATGTAAAACCCTTTGCTACAAGTCTGGCCATATACTTGTTTATAGAACCATCTGGATTTTTCTTCAGTCTATATGTAATGACCCAAGGATTTTCGACCCTGAAAAGCGACATAAAACACCATATCGGGTATTCCAGCATCGGAAAAACCAAATCATTAGTAGAAAGAAGTTAGAGGGTGAGAAATAGAAAGAAATAAAGTTAGAATAGAAGAATAAGAAGAACACAACTGAACAGAATCAGAGTAAACATGAATCTCACAGCAAAACGAATAAAATATATTATATAACAACTTTGAGATACAAAACTGTTTTAGTACTTACATATATCATCAGGGTACATCACATGTATATCACAACGGAAATAAACTTCACATATATCTAACATTGAAGCTTCCTGCTCCAAGATCCTCCAAGTATATCTATAAAATCCCGACTACTTTACTGCCCGTACAAATTTGGGCATCTAAGAGTTTAGGGTAAAATAAAACAAAATAAAATATGGGTCAGTCAAGGGACTGGTGTGAGTAAACTTCAACCAATTGATTTAACTTTTAAAATCTTTATCAAAAGAAAAGATAATTGTAAGACCGATCCACACATAAACACGGATGGTTTTTATCTTACGATTATCCAAAATATTCTTCTCAAACAATATTTTTCTGATATTTTAATAGTGTCTAATACAAGTAAATAATAATCTAGCAGAACGCTTTCATCTCACATTCCACATATATAATATGCAATCAAAACCGTGAGCTCTTACGAGGGAAAAGGATTTCCAACTATTACAAGGTATGGGACCACCTTCCAATCAATGTACTCTAGAGGGGATACATTGGAGTTCAACAAGAACATCTTGCAACTCCACCACACATGACCGACCATTAATTTCGCTTGAATGTTCCGAATATATTGTCACCTTATGGTTGGTATACGAACATAACCGTTACCAGGAGATACAGAAATGAAAGAAGTAACAAATATGAATATTTTCTAAGTGGTGACAATATACCCTAATTGGGTGTGACCCACTTAGTCATACTGCCTTCCCGATTTTTGTCAATTCCCGGTTGATGAGGCTTGAGGTCATAGAGTATCCTTTTGAGCATATGGCCATTTTTCACTTTGAATGACACATCGTCAAACCCGCCAAATCACTAATTGATTTCCCCAAGAATACCACGGGTATAAAGCTAAGAGAAATGAATTCCACCACCACCAAACATAAATACATTTGCAGACATCAACTTACACGATCTATTAGGTATATTCTGTCTGACAATCGTCCATACACGTTGTCCTGGGACTGGACAAACCAAAGGGACTATTCTATGAATCCATCTTAAGCAGTTTCTACCTAGGATTCCCAGAACAGCCCTTACATAAACTTTGTCTTCAATTATCTGCATCATATTTTATTCGCAATGCTAACGCCCATACGAAGTGGTTTTTAGATAATAAATCTGATCCCGGTCTATCTGTATTAACAATGGAAAAATGGTAAAACACTTTGATAGTCGGTTATTTAACTATCAAAGGAAAAAATATTCATACAAACAATGGTCTTATTTCCAAATGGAAATTATATCGATCAATCATCAATCAACACTGAGCCCATTTAAATTAATTTATCAATAATTTATTCATTTCCTAATTTCCTGTTTGTTTCATATTTTCACCCAAACAATTCTTAAAACCTATGTAGCCCTTTTTCGATTCTCGAATAAACATTTCCATATTTCCACTACTTCTTATTTTCTATATTTAGAAAATATACGTTATTATTATTGAAAAACATTTCCCTTTCCCTATTCACGCATCACTATTCTTTCACATCCATCAGACCCTAACCATAAACTAGTAAGAGAACAACTTCCTAAGTATCAATCTTGAAGACCGAAACCAACATCCGATTAACACTTAAGAATCCATTCAAATCAACTAATTTCTAGTCAGTTTCTAATTTCAGTAATTCCATTTATTAACTTCATATCAACCAAATCATTTCAATCTACAAACCATTTGCTTTTAAAACCATCATTCACTTTAGAACATGAATATTTTTCCTTTACAGAGAACTGAACTCGTTACATCTATCAATTCTTGATTTTTACTTATAAATGCCATTACAAGTTCAAATTCTTTTTATCGAGATATTTTATAAACTCATATTTATATTTCACTTCATATACTCCATTTATATATGACTTCTTGTTTATCATATACCAGCTTTATAACTTAATCCCGACTACATATTCAATTATGAATTATGGGTTTTAAATCAAAAATTAACTTTCTTATCCAATTCTGAATTATATAATATATAATTTCCAAAAATAGATTATTTTTAAAACATTCGATATCATCGACTTTTAATTATAAATCCCATGGATTAATTCCAACTCTACTCGCATTCCGAATATCAAACCAAATTTCATCATTTCTCCTTTTAATCAGTTTCCTAAATTCATATTCCCAAATTATATAATAATTATTATCTCGCTTCATTTATAAAAAACATTTATAAACCAAACTAGTTGTTTTATATAATCAAACAAGTTATTATATTCTAGCCAGTCGAAATTCAACTTCTATTTTAAAAATAGATTTTCATTTTCAAAACCCCAATTTCTTTTCTAATATATTCGAATATATTTTACGGTATTTAAACACCAATTATTTCAGGGTCAATGTTATTTAACATCCCAAACAACAAAATAATCAACACCAATTATTTATCACATTATATAAGGCAATATATAAAAATAACATTATAATTGTTGACAAGTCTAGTTGGATTCCTCTAACATGTTTTCCCTGCATCCACAGCAATACAAGTAACACTAATTTCATATCAGTATGAAATATTTAAATAGATAAAATCTGTATTTAAACAATTGTTTTTATATATATATATTTATTTAACCAATTAATAAGTAATACATCCAAACAACCATCACACATCATTCAATCACTGTTTGTCAGTATTAAATAATGTTTATAAAATTATAAAACTGGCCAGAGTGTAATAGCCCGCAAATCCGTACTATCTGAGTTGACTACATACATCACACGTCCGACCCAAATATCACAGAAATATGATTCATTTTTTTTAGAAGAAAAGGTAGAAGAAGAACAGAAACAACTAAACAGAATCTCCCATCGCAGTGGAACAAAATATAATATAACATAACTTTTGAAATACAAAATTTTAACTGTATAACATACAATTATTAGAGTACAACACTTACAACACATCGGAAATAAAAATACTATATATCTAACACTAAAGCCTCCTACTCCAAGCTCCTTTAGATAAATCTATAAAATCCTGAACTACTTGACTACCCGTACAAATTTAGGCACCCAAGAGTTTAGGGAAAACATAGAAAATAAACTGTGGGTTAGTCGTGGGACTGGTATGAGTAAAACAATTTAACACAGTTTGAGATAATATATGATATCTCATAAGACCATGCCGTATAGCACGGAACGGGTTTTTCCTTTATGAGAATCCAAAACACTTGATTCAACTTTCAAACTCCTTTTGAAAGAAAATGATAATCTTTATATAAAAACTCTTTTGGTATTATAATAGTGTCTATCAAATAAATAAAAATCTAGTGGAACGCTTTCATCTCGCACTCCACATATATATAATACACAATCAAAACCCCGAGCGCTTATTGGGTAATGAATTTTCAACTATGACAAGGTATGGAACCACCTTCCGATAGTGTACCTCTAGAGGAGAATACACTAGGTTAAACAAGAACATCATGTAACATAGCCACACATGATTGACCACTCATTTCGCTTGAGTGTATCGAATGTATATCACCAACGGTTGGGATTAGCCACCATTTCCCGAATGGGGCAGCATCGAATAGAATAAAGAATGAAATGAATTTCTCTAGATAGGTGATAATACACCCTAACTGGAAGCTACCCACTTAGCCATGCTGCCTGCCCGATTTTTGTCATTTCCTGGTTGTTGTGGTCTGAGGCTACGATTATTTACCACTCATTGATAGCACAATCACTTTGAATGTCACATTGTCAGATCCATTAATCATTAATTGATTTGCACAAATATATTCTGGATATTATGCTAAAAGAATAAATTCTCCGCCACCATATGTATCTATATAGACCAACATATGCGATCATTGGAAATACTCTGTCAGGCACTTGTCCATACGCATTCGTTCTGGGACTGAACGAAACCGAAGGCACAATTTCCATTAATCCATCTTAGGCAATTTTTACCTAGGATTGACATAAAAATACCTTGCACTTTACTCTGTCTTCAATGGTCTTCATATAATCTGGTTCGCAATGCTACTGTCAATACGGAGTGGTTTTCGGATAATAATCCAACCAGTCACTCCATATTGACAACGATATTGGCGAATACTTCGATAGTCAGTTATTTAACTATCGAAGAAAAACAAACAAACATTCATCCATAATATCAAACAATCACAGGGCCCCTTAATTAATACTTCATTAATTAAAATCACTTCTCCATTCCTTATCAATATTTATTAACCAAATATTTTCAATAATCATCTTGGCCTCTTACGCTATTTGGAAAACATTTCCATATATTGCCATCTTTTATTTTCTATACTTAGAAAATATATTTTATTTATAATTGGAGAACATTCCAATTACTTATTTCTTTCCTAACTCATTTAATTCTATACTCAGGAAATATTTATTATTATATTTCCATAATTCCACTTATTTGGGTTTAAACGAATGTTGTTAAAACATTGTTATAACAACCCAAAATACTGTATTTAACTAAATCTTATTCAAATATTGATCCTCAACATCGAATCTTGTTATGTATCATTTTGTAACACCCCACGTCCATTAATGTCACTCACAAAGGGAATGCATTAACTTCCATGGAGGTTTTAGGTGAATATAGAATAGAAAAATTACAACAAGACAGATAATAAGTAGTACTTGGAAATCTAAAACTTTATTTTATTGCAGCGGAAATTAAACATGTTTGTTACATCATAAAAGCATAAATCAGAGTCAAGTACAATATCCATCTTGATAAAACAAAATACATAACCCCATTACATAAATAGCTATTAAAGAAGATAACAAGCTGGACTTTACTTCAGCGGTCCAAGCTTTCCAAAAGAGAGATAAAGCAATCCAATCAAACTCCGCTAGAGCTGGGCCCACCCTGAGGACCTGGAGGGGGGAAAAAGATAGAAATGGAGGGGGTCAGACATAAAGTCTGGCGAGTATGATAATTCTAACAATACTATTATCAAAATAACTAGACTAAGGCATAAGCTGGAAAACAAGGAAATGTCGATGAACTATTGGGTATCGAAGAGCAGACAAAGATAACGTTAAAGGCACACCTAATTACTAACGAATAATTACTACACTGCACCACACCAGTCACTCTAAAGGTTGATCCCACTTGCTTCACTTAGAAATTATATAAATAGCTTCGTGTACCCCTAGCTGACTACATAGGTGCCGCCTGCCCCTATCTCCGCTAGGTGTACCCCACTACCCACTTTCGATCGGCTCCCTACTCATAGATACTCGTGCTGGCCCTACAGCGGGGTGTATCACTCCCTAAAGTGGCAACCCAATACAACTTGAGAATGCACGGCTTATACCTACACGATGTAACAATGTCTTACCTACCAGCCCGGGTCCACACACGCATATGAAACCCGTTGGACTTGCGTTGCCACTGCTACCCCGTTTGGCCTCTTATAGTCAAACCCAGTATGCGTGTCCCGTCCTCGACTTGGGTCGAGCCCACAAAGATACGTTTGGGTTACTGGTTGAAATGGGCCCCCACAAGCTATCCACCTAAGCTTGTCCCCACTAGTATATCCCACTTAACCCTCTTCTTAGTCATGTTCATTTACATGTGTGTTTGGTTAAGTCTTACTAATCGTATTTCAAATGCCACTAAAGGCACCCACTAGATTCCTCATGCCACCCAAGGCAACTACTTAACCCCCATGTCCCACCTTACATGTTTATCTGGTTAAGTATTTCTTAATTCATTCAGGCCATAACCTCATAAAGACCTCTCACATTAGACTGACATTTATGGCAGCTGGATTTGCCGGGCGGCTCCGGGAACTCTTACACCATAAAAGAGTCTAACCTCGTGTCTTTACAGCTGTTATGCTTTAATTTGGGCCTAGGACCTCTCACATTGGGCTGACATTTGTGACTACTGGATTTGCCGGGCGGGTCCGGGTAGTTTTACGTCACAAACGAGTCCAACCTCGTGTCCTAAGCATTGATTAACACTTATAATCTTTTACCCCAGTTTTAAATATATCCCTATTCAAATCATTAATTAATTCCAATTTTAATGATGTCCATAATTGACTCAATTATGGCCATCCACTTACGGTATGCAAAATCATATCAATTGCACCCCCAATTTCTTAATATTATATCCTTAATATTACCCCTACCCCACGTTATACGTTCGCTTATTCAACGCAAATATACGTTAGACTCGAATAGTCTAACTCATTGCAAAAAGAAAAATTATCGCAACATATAGACAAATAAAATAGATCTAATCATAAACGGGTTGAAACTTGCATGTGTGATAGATGTTCAACACCTGAATTTGCATAGGCAAAAACTACAACTTGCATAAAGCTACATATGTCATGGATCTAAAGGTGTCAACTTGTTTGGTAAAATGTCACAATTTACATAATATGATCATAATCCAAATTCATGTATGAACTTGCATATGTGGTTTATGCAACATATTTATGGTTTAAACTAGCATCTAACCCATAGAACTCACACATGTTATAACCAAATTTTAGATCTAAATAGATGTCATAGGATATGTGAGATTATACATACTAATCAATCTAAACTTGCATAGGTACATGTGAATTATCATGTGAATCATCATAGCCCCAAACATGTATATAATCAACATCATGATTTGATCAAGCATAAGCTAACTATAACATAAATAATAACTTCATGACTTTGTAACATCGCAACTTAGCATAGAAACTTGCAACATATATAATATCATCATAGCATGATTTACAACATATAGGATATCATCATCACATAACATAGGAATTACAACATACATGATAGCATAAGGTTTACAACAACATATATGACAATTCACATCATTTTCTTATGATCCATATCACATCTTAATCTAATTAGTTTGCTAATAATCTTGTTAAGATCATCATACTCACAATTAGAGAAGAAAGAGAGTCTTGATTTGCTTTAGAGTTGAGTAGAATTAGGGTTTTGATTAGCTTTCTTCCTTCTTAGTTGGCGGCGGCTACACTGAGTTCCATGGCGATGGCATGACGGTGGCTATTCTATTTTTCATGTGATTTAGAGTGAGAGACTACCTAGGTATATATAGAGTTTAGGATTTATTTAGACCGTCAGATCAACTCAGAACTAACCTGAACCGTTTAATTTGCCAACTCAGCCCTAAAGACACATCAGTAGCTCAAGATTGGGCTCAGTCAAACCCAAGCCGACTTAACCAGGTCAACACCCAGGTCGGCTGCGCAGTCGACCTGGTCCCTGGGGTGTCGACTGCCCAGTCGACCTGGGTGCTGGGCGGGAAATTTCCGGCCTAGCCTGTTTGACTCCGAATTTTGAATTTTAAATTTTCTGAAATCTGTTTTGAATTTTCTGAAACTTCCGATGGCCATATCTCCTTCATACGAAGTCCAAATCACGCAAACTCGGACTCTATTCCAACCAAAATTCCGAGACGAACACAATGGCGCAACCCGTTTCCCACAATTCTCACGTCTGAGATTAGTTATTCTTTAATTTGTGAATATTTATATTAACAGAATTACGGGGTGTTACATTCTCCCCTCCTTAAAGGATTTCGACCCCGAAATCTTCAAGTCAAGAAGAATGTATATCTTAACATCCAATCGTCCATCTACTCAACCATCAAACACAGGCAACCATTGTCCTTATAGACTTCTAATGCTTTCATGTTTAAATGCACAGTGTGTGTATATGTCCATATCTAATGCAAAATCAGACGGTCCACTGATTCAGTTGACCTCCTTAATGCAAATCATGATAGTGCCATGCGTCCATTATGTATGCAAATGTTCCTTAATGCTACATATTATCTCTATATGTGTGCACAATCATCATCCGAACGCATCATCCATATGATAAAAAATTTCCTCATACATCCATTTTACTAAATACATCCATATATATGCAATATGCAATATGAAGTGACTGAGCTGATCTAGTGCCTAATAGTGTGTGTATATGCGTCCACGAGCAACCACTAGCAAATACTTGCATCCACTTTGCATCCATCATACATAACATGTCTCAAACACATGTTTCAACCATAGGATTATCCTAACTAAAGGTCAAAGATACTAGCGAGAGGACATACTAAAGATAAGATAAGTACAAGCTAAGCGATAAAGGAGAAATTAAAAGTCAAACCCTAAAAAAGAAAAGGGTACAACGAACGCATCTTCGCTTCTATCTCCCAAGTAGCGTTGCTCTCATCATCTCCCCATTGCACTTTGACTAGTCTGACCTCTCGATTCCTCAACTTCTTGATCTCCGACCCAAGAATGCGCGTAGGAGCTCATCGAATCGTCGCATCACGCTCTATCTCCACCTCTCTAAGCAAGTTCGGCTCTACCACTTCCGCGGTCTCGTGCAAGCACTTCCTCAAATGTGATACATGGAATACGTCGTGTACACCACTAAGTCTCTCGGGCAACTCCACTCTATACGCCATCTGCCCAACCCTTTCCTTAATAGGAAACGGCCCTACGAACCTTGGTGCTAACTTCCCAACGGACCCAAAGCGAACAACATTCCGTAATGGAGACACTTTGATAAAGACCATGTCCCCGACATCAAACTCAAGATCTGTCCTCCTTTTGTCTGCATAAGATTTCTGCCTATCTTGCGCCGTCTTCATCCTCCTTCGAATCAAGTCGATCTTCTCCGAAGTCTCTGTAATCATATCAGGCCCAAGTAAGATCTTATCCGTAGATTCCCACCAACATGTAGGTGAACGACAAGGTCGTCCATAAAGAGCTTCGAAAGGTGCCATGCCAATGCTGGACTGAAAGCTGTTATTATATGCGAACTCTACCAACGGAAGATGCTCTTCCCATGTACCCCCAAAGTCTAGGATACATAGCCTCAAAAGATCCTCTAGAATACGATTCACCCTCTCGGTCAGGCCGTCCGTCTGAGGATGATATGCGGTGCTCAAACATAACTGAGTCCCTACCGCCTCTTGCAAGCTTCTCCAAAATTCGCTAGTGAAAATAGGATCATGGTCGCTCACTATGCTAGAAGGAACACCGTGCAAACGAACTATTTCTCGAATGTATACGGAGGCCAACCATGGAGCAGTCCTCTTACTCTTCACGGGAATGAAATGGGTGCTCTTAGTAAGTCTGTCTACCACGACCCAAATACCCGTATTACCCTTCCTCGATCTCGGTAATCCGTCAATAAAGTCCATCGAGACGCTTTCCCACTTCCATTGTGGGACCTCCAATGGATGAAGAAATCACCGGGCTTCTTTTGCTCCGCTTTTACTTGTTGGCACACCAAGCATCTAGCGACATACTCAGCCACATCTTTCTTCATGCCGGCCCAAAAGTAAACTCGTCTCATGTCCATGTACATCTTGTCCCCGCCGGGATGGATGGTCATCTTCGAACGATGTGCATCATCAAGAATGGTCTTCCTTAGGTCATCGTCTTTTGGTATACAAAGTCTACCGTCCCTACGTAACCAACCCTTATCATCTAGGGTATACCTACAGAGATGGCTTGATGACTTCCCTCCCTTGAGCTTTTCTACTAACTCAACCAACTGTGGGTCGTCTCGCTGTGCCTCACCAATCTGTCCCAAAGGTGTAGGTCTGACCTCCAAGGATGCTAGCAAACCGGGTACAAAGTCAACGGAAGGTCTAAAGTCAAACATAGAGATGAATTCTCAGTTTCGCCGCTCAACAAACAACGGACTCAAGGACAGCCTTTTCCTACTTAAGGCGTCTGCCACCACGTTACCCTTGCCAGGGGTATATGCTATTTCGAAATCGTAGGACGCTAAGAACTCCATCCACCTTTGCTGCCTTAAGTTCAAGTCCTTCTGAGAGAATAAGTATTTTAGCGATTTGTGATCAGTGAATAATTCGAATTTCTCGCCAAGAAGATAATGACGCCAAGACTTAAGCGCGAAAACAATAGCGGCTAACTCTAGGTCATGTGTAGGGTAATTTTTCTCATGCGCTCTCAACTGCCTCCCACCATAGGCTATTACCCTTCCCTCCTGCATTAAGACTGCGCCTAGTCCTGTCCCACAAGCATCGGTATAAACTGTAAATGGATTACTCCCGTTTGGCAGCACTAAGACTGGAGCTGAGGTCAAAGCTCTCTTTAAATGTTGGAACGCATCATCACAATCTATGTCCCATGTGAAGACTAAGTTCTTCTTCGTCAGGTGTGTCAATGGAGCTGATATTTTTGCGAAGTCTTTGATAAACTTCCTATAGTAGCCAGCCAACCCCAGGAAACTTCTCACTTCGGTAGCATTTTTAGGAACCTTCCAATCTTGGATGGCCACTATCTTCGCGGGTTCCACGGCTATCACTTCTTTGGAAACCACGTGCCCTAAGAATCGCACTTCCTCTCTCCAGAAGTGACACTTAGTAAATTTAGCTTTAAGGTTATGCGCTCGTAGAGTCTTCAACACTTCCCCAAGATGTAGGGCATGCTCTTCTTCATTCTTAGAAAAGATCAAGATGCCGTCTACAAAGACCACCACGGATTTATTAAGGTACTCCCTAAACACCCTACTCATCAAATCAACAAAGTATGCGGGGGCGTTTGTCAAACCGAAGGGCATCAGTAGCCATTCATAGAAACCGTCCGGAGTCCTAAAGGCAGTCTTGTCAATGCTATCCTCAGCCACTCTCAACTGATGGAAACCAGTGGCTAAGTCCAACTGTGAAAACACTGAGGCGCCAACTAACTGATCGAAGAGATCGTCAATCCTCGGCAGTGGGTGTCTGTTCTTCTTAGTAAGCTTATTAAGTTCTCTATAGTCCACACAAAGTCTAAGGGACTCATCCGCCTTCATGGAAAATACTACTGGAGCACCCCACTCTGATATACTACGTCTTATGAACCCCTTCTCAAGAAACTCCTTCACTTGCTTATTGAGTTCCCCCCTTTCATAAGGAGCCATGTGGCGTACTGGCAAAGATACTGGTTTTCATTATCCACAAGATATATTCGAAAATCTATATCCCGCTTCGGAGGCAAGCCCTTCACCTCCTCAAACACATCCGAATATTCTCGGACCACTCTAACAGATCGTAGATTCTCCACAGACGCGTCCAGCGATTCTAAATAACTTAGCATAACGGAATTTATGGGATTACAAAAGATTTCGAGAGTGTTGCCAAGGCGAGTCATGAGCCTAACTACTCTCCTTTCACAATCAATAACTGCCCCATTTCTGGATAACCAATCCATTCCTAAAATTAGCCCATAGCCCGTGAAGCCCAACACATAAGCATCACATCTAAACTCAACGCTAAGTATAGAAATTTTCAAATCCAAACACATCATGGACAAATAAGCTGAGCCCCCAATTAGATTCGAAACAACTAAGGGATCCTCTACTAAACTGGTGTTTAAGTGCAGTGATTCAACTAATGATGTAGAGATAAATGAATGCGATGCGCCCGAATCGAATAAGGTACGGATAGGATAATCAAACAGAAAAACTAAGCTTTCAACAGAAATGGTTCTACCTCGTTCTTGCAGCGGTGGGACCGCGAGAGCCTGAACTTGTCCCCTTGCCTGCCCTGGTGCCATAAGAGCCTGCACCTGTCCTCCCGAGGTAGACCCTGCCCTCTGCCCCTTCTTTGGGCAGTCCTTCACTAGATGTCCCGCTTCACCACAGTGAAAACAGCCAGTCTTCTTTTTCTTTCTGCATTCCTTGCTGAGATGGCCTGGTGTCCCATAGTTAAAGCATCTTTTCTTTCCTTTGCCATTATTGTCTTTACCACCCTTCTTGTTTTGCTGTTGTGGTTTCTTCTGATCCCCTTTCTTCTCGGGTGCCTTATTAGCATTAGCGCCTTTCTCCTCGTGCATGAGTGCCATGTCTACTAGCTTCTCAAAGGTGGCCCCCATAGGGATGTGGGTCATAGCCAACCCCTGCAACGGCTCATTCAAGCCAGTAACGAACCTCAGAGCCTTCTTCTCCGGCGTGTTCACTAAGTCCAAGCCAAACCTTGCTAACTGATTAAATTTGTTGACATATTCTTTCACTGATGAGCTTCCTTGCTTTAATGTCAAGAACCTTTCCATATATAGATTCTCTTCTGCCCTTGAGAGAAACTTTGCCTCAAACCTACGCCTGAAATCTGCCCAAGAATCAACAGGACGCTCCCCATTAGTGACCTCCCACCAAAACGAGGCCTCTCCCTTCATTAACCAAGCTGCTAATTTGACTTTCCTCCCTTCTTCTGCTTCAAGTATTTCTAGCAATTCTTCCACCTCCTTAAGCCAATCTCTAGCTTCCACAAATGTTTCTGACCCTTGAAAAGGTTTTCCACCCATAGCCTTAAATTCCTTGCATGTTTTTGCAAAAGTATCAGCGCGAGGAGGAGGAGGAGCGGGTGCAACTGGTGGTGGAGGAACATTGGCTGGACCTGCAGCGGCCCTAGCCTCTAATAACCTCCTATACCATCCTGGTATCGTTACACCATCCGGAAGGTTAAGATCTTCAGCCATGCTGAAACGAAAAAGGAAAGATTCAAAATGGAGAATTCGAAAGATAAAGATATATGGCTATTGGGGATTATGTTTTTCATAAAAACTTTCCTCTTTAAATTACTCATCAAGACATGTAATTGAAAACACTTCTTCCAAAAATACTTTAGAAAAATAGTTTTTCTAAAAAATTTATCTGTTCTGGTAACCTTAAGCTCTGATACCACGTGTAACACCCCACTTCCATTAATGTCACTCAAAAAGGGAATGCATTAACTTCCATGGAGGTTTTAGGTGAATATAGAACAGAAAAATTACAACAAGACAGATAATAAGTAGTACTTGGAAATCTAAAAAATTATTTTATTGCAGTGGAAATTAAACATGTTTGTTACATCATAAAACCATAAATCAGAGTGAAGTACAATATCCATCTTGATAAAACAAAATACATAACCCCATTACATAAATAGCCATTAAAGAAGATAACAAGCTGGACTTTACTTCAGCGGTCCAAGCTTTCCAAAAGAGAGATAAAGCAATCCAATCAAACTCCGCTAGAGCTGGGCCCACCCTGAGGACCTGGAGGGGGAAAAAGATAGAAATGGAGGGGGTCAGACATAAAGTCTAGCGAGTATGATTATTCTAACAATACTATTATCAAAATAACTAGACTAAGGCATAAGCTGGAAAACAAGGAAATGTCGATGAACTATTGGGTATGTAAGAGCAGACAAAGATAATGTTAATGGCACACCTAATTACTAACGAATAATTACTACACTGCACCACACCAGTCACTCTAAAGGTTGATCCCACTTGCTTCACTTAGAAATTATATAAATAGCTTCGTGTACCTCTAGCTGACTACATAGGTGCCGCCTGCCCCTATCTCCGCTAGGTGTACCCCACTACCCACTTTCGATCGGCTCCCTACTCGTAGATACCCGTGCTGGCCCCACAGTGGGGTGTATCACTCCCCTAAAGTGGCAACCCGATACAACTTGAGAATGCACGGCTTATACCTACACGATGCAACAACGTCTTACGTACTAGCCCGGGTCCACACACGCATATGAAACCCGTTGAACTTGCGTTGCCACCGCTACCCCCTTTGGCCTCTTATAGTCAAACCCAATATGCGTGTCCCGTCCTCGACTTGGGTCGAGCCCACAAAGATACGTTTGGGTTACTGGTTGAAATGGGCCCCCACAAGCTATCCACCTAAGTTTGTCCCCACTAGTATATCTCACTTAACCCTCTTCTTAGTCATGTTCATTTACATGTGTGTTTGGTTTAGTCTTACTAATCGTATTTCAAATGCCACTAAAGGGACCCACTAGATTCCTCATGCCACCCAAGGCACCTACTTAACCCCCATGTCCCACCTTACATGTTTATCTGGTTAAGTATTTCTTAATTCATTCAGGCCATAACCTCATAAAGACCTCTCACATTAGACTGGCATTTATGGCAGCTGAATTTGCCGGGCGGGTCCGGGAAGTCTTACACCATAAAAGAGTCTAACCTCGTGTCTTTACAGCTGTTATGCTTTAATTTGGTCCTAGGACCTCTCACATTGGGCTGACATTTGTGACTACTGGATTTGCCGGGCGGGTCCGGGCAGTTTTACGTCACAAACGAGTCCAACCTCGTGTCCTAAGCATTGACTAAAACTTATAATCTTTTACCCCAGTTTTAAATATATCCCTATTCAAATCATTAATTAATTCCAATTTTAATGATGTCCATAATTGACTCAATTATGGCCATCCACTTACGGTATGCAAAATCATATCAATTGCACCCCAATTTCTTAATATTAAATCCTTAATATTACCCCTACCCCACGTTATACGTTCGCTTATTCAACGCAAATATACGTTAGACTCGAATAGTCTAACTCATAGCACAAAGATAAATTATCACAACATATAGACAAATAAAATAGATCTAATCATAAATGGGGTGAAACTTGCATGGGTGATAGATGTCCAACACCTAAATTTGCATAGGCAAAAACTACAACTTGCATAAAGCTACATATGTCATGGATCTAAAGGTGTCAACTTGTTTGGTAAAATGTCACAATTTACATAATATGATCATAATCCAAATTCATGTATGAACTTGCATATGTGGTTTATGCAACATAATGATGGTGTAAACTAGCATCTAACCCATAGAACTCACACATGTTATAACCAAATTTTAGATCTAAATAGATGTCATAGGATATGTGAGATTATACATACTAATCAATCTAAACTTGCATAGGTACATGTGAATTATCATGTGAATCATCATAGCCCCAAACATGTATATAATCAACATCATGATTTGATCAAGCATAAGCTAACTATAACATAAATAATAACTTCATGACTTTGTAACATCGCAACTTAGCATAGAAACTTGCAACATATATAATATCATCATAGCATGATTTACAACATATAGGATATCATCATCACATAACATAGGATTTACAACATACCTGATAGCATAAGGTTTACAACAATATATATGACAATTCACATAATTTTCTTATGATCCATATCACATCTTAATCTAATTAGTTTGCTAATAATCTTGTTAAGATCATCATACTCACAATTAGAGAAGAAAGAGAGTCTTGATTTGCTTTAGAGTTGAGTAGAATTAGGGTTTTGATTAGCTTTCTTCCTTCTTAGTTGGCGGCGGCTACACTGAGTTCCATGGCGATGGCATGACGGTGGCTATTCTATTTTTCATGTGATTTAGAGTGAGAGACTACCTAGGTATATAGAGTTTAGGATTTATTTAGACCGTCAGATCAACTCAGAACTAACCTGAACCGTTTAATTTGCCAACTCAGCCCTAAAGACACATCAGCAGCTCAAGATTGGGCTCAGTCAAACCCTAGCCGACTTGACCAGGTCGACACCCAGGTCGACTGCGCAGTCGACCTGGTCCCTGGGGTGTCGACTGCCCAGTTGTCTCCCCAATCGACCTAGGTGCTGGGCGGGAAATTTCCCGCCTAGCCTGTTTGACTTCGAATTTTGAATTTTAAATTTTCTGAAATCTGTTTTGAATTTTCTAAAACTTCCGATGGCCATATCTCCTTCATACGAAGTCCAAATCACGCAAACTCGGACTCTATTCCAACCAAAATTCCGAGATGAACACAATGGCGCAACCCGTTTCCCACAATTCTCACGTCTGAGATTAGTTATTCTTTAATTTGTGAATATTTATATTAACAGAATTACGGGGTGTTACACATTTAGTAATGAAAACAATCGAGTTGGGGTAAAATTACCTCTCAGACATTGATTGAAAACTTCCTTAACTTCAAAACAGACAAGACCATTATTCCCGAATAATCAACACCATAAAACTAATCATTCATTTTTAAAATGTATATACGTTTCTCTTTCTATTACCATAGTATCTTCCTTTTTGTTTATAATATTCTATTTTAAACTCGTTTCCTTATCGAATTCAATATGCATTGATATATTGATTTTCTAGTTATCCAATTTCCTTAAAAATATTCCAACTCCTTAAATTTACGAAAAATTTCGCCAGCACCTCCTTCGTACTGGTCAATATTTCAAACCTTAACTCACCTCTCTTGGCCCTATCCATTCGAAAAGAAAATCAAAAAGCCAAGCGGCTTACTGATTCGGCGCATAAAATCTCATATGGAATTTAAACGTGCACCTTTATGTCGGGCACTTAAATTATAATCTTCATATACTTCATTCCAATCCTTCTTAACATATATCTAACCATTTTATTTCAACCCAATCCACTCGACTTAACCCAATTCGCTAATTTATTTTCTAATTAGCTATTTTTTCTATTTCATCTTTTTGTTTAAACATAACATATTCGAATAAAATATTTACTTGATATAAACAAATTGAATTCCCTTTTCAATTCAAGTTTCCTTTTTGACTTCGAATATAAATTTTCAACTCAAAGTCTGAGTTCGTATCGAATTCTAATAGTTTTTCAAATTAATTATTTCTATCTAGTAAAAAAAATCAGATTTTTGTTTCAAAAATCAGTTCACTTAACTCCACTTGAGTTCATATTTATTTTATTACTCAAATCTGGATTTTTTAAATGGAAATTTGAATTTTATTTACTTAAAATCCTTTTATTAATTTAAATAAACCGTTATGGTTTTTAAACAATTATGGCGCTGTTTTTCTAGAAATTTGATTTTATAACAACTCAAAGTCTATAAGATGAAATCCAGATTTTTCTCTTCCAGTAGAAAACTGTTATCTAATCGGTCCTGACGGTTCTTGTTTCAAGAATTCCGACTTAAATTGAGTTATATATACTCAATTGAATTTCAAAATGCCAATTTACGAACTGCCGTGCCGCGGTGAGTTTGTTTTAATTATAATTAAATATAAACATTAAACTTCATTTAATTATAAATTTAACTTCCCTTTTCTTATATATTTTAATATATAAATTAATCCAGTTTTCCAAATTTAACTTAATATTTCTGATTTTCCTTGACCGTTGATTATTTTATAATTCAGTTATAATTAAATCTTCTATACTGAATTCCAATCCTTTATGAATAAATTATTTATAAAATTTGATATAATCGAATTCTAATTTTAAATCCTTAGATTTATCTCTATTCCTTTTATATTTCCAATTCCAAAATAAATTTATCGTTCTATTTCAAACCGTTTTCCAATTCACTTTTAAATTCATACTTGAATTTAAACGTCTAAATTATCAAATGACAATTTATTTTACTCGATTTATAAACATTGTTTGTAAATCCAACTTCCTTGTTTATATATTAAAAAAAAAATCATTTCAAATCTATTCAAACTCAATTCGTTTTATATTCTGAATTACGGAATAAAAACTATCGTTCCCTTTTTCAAAATGATTCCAAATTACAATTTAAATTCATACCTGAATTGAAAATGATAAAATAAGTCTTGATAATAAATTCACCACATTTATAAACATCGTTTATAAACTTGCTTGTTATATATATTCAATAAGTTCCATTTCGAAGTCTATTTAAAAACCAAAATCTTATTTTTGGAATATTCTATTTATTTTAACTTATCCATATATAACATAGAATCTATTTCATATTTAAATTTAACTTTTATGTAATAAAATCCTAATATTTTTCCAAGACATATTTTATTTAAATAAATTCGAACTAATCGAATTCAAATCACAAATCCTTAGGATTTATTTTAGTCCAATTTATATTCTGAACATTAGAATAAATTTCATTGTTTAGTTCTTTAAAACGATTCCCCATTTCTATTTTTAAATTCACATTGGATTTAAATATTAAAATTATCAAATGATGATTTTTTCCACTTCATTTATAAACACCGTTTATAAGTTCATTTCAAATCCTTGATTATCCAATGAAAATCATTCCATTTTATCTATACACCGTTTATAAATTTACTTCAACTTCCTGTATTCTTTAATTCATAAACATCGTTTATAAATTTACCACTTCAATTTCCTGTATTATTTAATTTATAAACATTGTTTATAAATTTACCACTTCAATTTCCTGTATTATTTAATTTATAAACATCGTTTATAAATTCCATACTTGTTTTATTTATTGAAAACAAGTTAATATCTTTATAGCCCATTCGAAATTCAAATTCTATTTCTTAAAAAATAGATTTTCCATTTTAAATCTCGAAATATCCTTCTCATGGTATTTTTATTAATCAACATTTTGGGCCTAGTGATATTTAAACAATCAAACCACCCAATTATCAATCAACGCATCATATATGATAATATATATGTGAAAACAAACAATAATAAATTTTGAGGAATCTAGTTGGATCCGTCCAACCTGTTTTCCTGCATCCACAGACGTTATCCCGCATAAATAATATCCATCCTGCTTTGAGGCAGAATATTACGTATAGAAGGTCATCCACTATCATATTGTGGGGCGTATACGGTCATCCGCTAATGATATTGCGGGCATCTGCTAATGGTACTGCAGGAGCTAACCAATCACCAATATATATATAATAGCCACAAACACCAAGCCTAAATAACTAATATATTTATTTAATAGCCACAAAATAAGCAATTTAGAAATGCACATCCAAGCATCCAACAATTTATTTTTAACAATAAATAAATTTAAAATAAATTATGAGTAAGAATTACTCACCGGGGTTTTCATTTGTAGCATATCCAATTAAAATTCCATATTATCTCAGCTTTGAATCCAGTTAAATCATCTTCTTGAACCGTCTAAAATGAATATATTACCTACGATTATTTAATTTTTATTTGTCGATTAATCGATTATTATTTTAAATTAACTTACTAAACAAATAACAAATCCTTCTATGAAATTTAAATTTGTAAAAACAATACCTTAATGCATTGTAAAAAAGGATTTGATTAATCCACGAAGCACACTCAACAATCACTACTCCGCTTCCACCGCAAATCAGTTTCGAAAACCGGCTTCTACCACCTCGGCAATCCATTAAGCACTTCATAGACAATATCCCTTTTTCATGTCCTATAATCCAATGTTGGCCTGCTACTTGCTACATCACCGCAAACTAACAACAACATTATTGCAAGGCCTCACCCACTAACCACTCATTGTTCTGACACTCCTTTGACATGTGACATTCACCGTGTTGCTCTTTTTTTAACAACTAACACCATCAAAGCTGATGAACTCAGCTAGTTCAACCTAGACATTACCGACTTCCTCACTGACGGACCAAAAACCCTCAGCCCCTCCTTAAAAAGCATGGCGCCTTAATCCCAACGCGGCTTCAAACTGAAGCTCCCCTGAACCTACGACTGCCCCAAATCCATCGTGATCTGAAATCGCAGCACCTTGTCTCCCCAACAGTCTCGACTACCCTAAATCATGGATCTCAACTTCGGCTTCGCACTATGAACACATCGCGATTCACCTTTTTATTTCAAAGCTTCATATCGCATTTCTAACTTATAGAGTTTTGATTTGCAAATTTGAGGATTTTATTTGGACTTTGCTTTTGATCAATTTTGATTATCTAACTCCTCACGTTTCTATTTTAAAAAAACAATTTTGTTTTACTTGTTCACTGCATTTTGAATCAGAGAGGAAGGAATGAAGTTTTGCTTTCAAATCTTGTGAATGATTTTGTAGAAGAATGAAATGAAGGAAACAAGGGAAAACATTGCGATTATATAGAGCTAGTATACTTTGGCATTAAAGAATAGATCTATACATAGGTAGGTTAGGGTAAGTACACTATCTTTAATTCGATGTGATTTCTAATTTAAGACAATTTGAAATAAAGGGACTTTTATTCTTTTTAAATAGATATCGATTCGATTTTTGATTCGATTTCGATCTTATCCATTACAAATATCTCGGGGTTTGGAACTTGAGATCGTGAACCACTATTTTAATGCATTGACCTACATTTCAATGTTATAATGCTATTCTGGACATTACTAAATATACTCTAAAATTTATTTCGAATGTGTATATATAAAATAACCATATTAAATCAATATAATACAATTTAAATTCAGAAATAAATAAATTCTCTGATAATAAAATATATTTAATATCGTCTATATTCAAATACAATTAATACTGATTATCTGAATTGTTTTGATTCAGTTTTTAACTTCGTTTTCAATTATTTACTAGTGTGAACCCATGCTACGCACACGGGGCTCGCCATATGATTTATTTAGCAGTGCATTTCTAATATAGATTTTGGTTATATATGGAGCCAAAAGGATAAGTTTATGGGTTATAATATTTTGATTATATTTTTCTGAATATTAATGACAAACACTATTTGTTAAATCTAGTTAAATGATCATAAAGCACATAATTTAAGTTATTTTATACATAAATTATGGTTTTATGCAATAAATAACATCAATTATCAGTTATTCCTAACTTGTTGACCATTAAATTACAAAATATGCCTATTTATTTAATGTCTAATGTAAGTGGCAAAGTTCAACTTTGGTTTATATTATATTTAACATATTAATTAAAAAATGCACATAATTTAGTTTTACAATTATGTTCCAAAACATACAATATAAAAATTATACTAAAAGCGAAATAAGCTTTAAACTTATTCAATTAAACAACATTTCAACATTTGTATTAAACTCTAGACATTGCACAATAAAAAATAAATTTAAGAAAAAAAATATTGCAACAGCATTGAAACATCATATTTTCTACTGCATATAGCATGATATGACATGAGAATTTCATGAATATATGAATTATGCAAACAAAATTTTTGAATATGCAAATAATTATTATTCTTTATTTTGAATATTTATGCAAACCTAATAACCAAGATAATATGACATAAGCATAAGTTAAACATAATTAATATCACTATCAAAAAATTATTTTTGGACAAACATTTAAAAAAAAACTTTACATCACAATTGATTAAAAATCAATATAGATCAGATGAGCAAAGAAACATTATCAACAAAGCAAGCTTATGAAAATTTCTTAGTATTATTAGAATGAACGAATGGAAGATAGCTTTGTTTCGGAGTAAAAGTAAGTATTTTGTAGCATATGCATCTATATACGTGCAGAGGAAACAAATAATGAAAAGTAAAGTATTATTGAGAAATAGTAATTTCAAAATTTTATAAATTAGCTAAATTAATTTTCTTTATTATGAGTTAAAATCTACGAAAAGTAATATATCTTTTCTAATCAAATGAAAAGTTAAAACTTCAATGTTAATTATATCATTAAATATCTTAATTATTTTCTACTAAAATTTTCAAAATATTTGATTTAATAAGAATATTTGCCATACATGTTCCCTTAGCACACCGATATCCTTTATACCTTACTCCATATTGATAAGTATTTCTGATTAAAAATTTGACTTTTATTTATTAATAATCACACTTAACTTATATTATTCATTTAATTAGCCTTCAAAATTTATACGTTGCACAGTATCATGGTTCTAAATGTTGACTGAGATTTCTTTAGAGATCCACTTGGCTTATGGTACCAATACAACATCGATATGATGCTTGTAATATTTTGCATTTGCATTTGTACACATCAACATAATATAAATTTTGTAACCCAATCTTTTGTTGCACATGTAAGACAAAAGTTCATTACTTTAGTAATACTTGATATATACAAAAGATATATAATGCTTTATTTCAAGCATAAATAAGTACAAAATTATAAGAAGCATAGATTCATTGATTTGCTGTCTGAGATAAGTACTAAATTACTAATCTATACGTTATTAAATATAATTACTTCCAAGTATTAACATATAAAAATAACGATATATAATGCAAAATGATATTATGTCTTTAAGTAAAAACTAAAATTAGAAGCACTGATTCATTTGATTTTGGTTGTATGGGATAAAAAGTACTAAGTTACTAATCTTCGCAATATTAGATATAATTACTTTCAAGTATCACCATATAAAAGTAAAGATACATGTAAAGTTCCAACTAATCAATAAAAGAAAAGTCTATTTAAACATAAAATTTTAACACAACTGGTGACACTAAATCTACAGCATTGGATCATCCCATGAATTCCACTCCTTCATATAAAGACAAAATAATCCAATAATCAAGGCTTTATGTTTGTCAATTTTTGTCTAGTTTTGCGTTTAAATACTCATCCCCATCAAAAAAACAATTGTATTTAAATAGCATGGCACATGACTTTTTTTTTTTTTTGAAAAGACATTAACGGACACCATCATTCAACCATAAAAAACCCAAACTTTTATTAAGTGGAACATATTTTCCTATCTGCAGATAGTCCTATCAATTTCGACTGTTTGGTAAAATGCTGATACTGACTGATCATTTAGATGGGACGACTACATCTCAAGCTCCTCTATATTCATTGGGCATTTGTTTCCCTGCATTGAATTCTTCCTGCAAAATCATATTAACAAATCATATCTAGAAAAATTAGTATAAAAAAAATTATACCAGTTTTGTAAATTTCTAACATATCTCGTATACATAGTTTCCCTCTATAAGAGGTCCTAAGAGATGGTGTATATTTTCATTTTGCTGGCACATTTTTACAACAGTAATACAAACAATGACAAAGGAAAGGTAGTCTAAGTATTTTCTCTCCATCATGCTGAAGATAGTGAAACAATACCTTGCATTTTATGCATTCACCGATAGAGTATTCATCAATTGTGCGATCTCATAACTGTAGTGTAATAATATCATATGACTGCTTGCATACCTTATCTAATAGTAGTGCTAATAATCCAACTAGTGATAGTTGACCCACTGTTTGTTTCCATCAATAAAAAAGACATATAACTATATGTGAAAAGAATAATGTTGCCTTGTTCTTTTTTGTGCTATTTTAAGATACTTGACCCACTATGAAGCTTAATTTCTATATGGCTTATTCATCAAACTCACATGTTGCAGATGACATATATTGAAGCTAAAAATGGTAAAAAGATAAATTGTCTTGGCAATGAGTTAAAAGTTTTCTTAAGACCTGTCGTCTGCAACCAATTTTTTTCACCATAATCTTTAGCGTAAGATCCATTCTCTGTTCAGTTTTATAGCTTGGAGTGACAAAAAAATATCAATTGTTGAGGAAAAAAGCATGAATTAAGGGGTACTACAGCATAATATACTCCTCATTGTATGAAAAATATTAGTTGCATATAATGATTTCATCTATCATGACTTCGAAAGAAGTATATAACGACAGTACACTTAAATACCATAATTAGTTATGACATTGGGATCCCCACTTCATCTTTTAATTCCATTCAAAGCAGCCAAAGAAAATGATATAGTAAAAAAAATATAGCTCATATGAATATTGTATAACTGGTTCATTCCACCAAACACTCGTTTAGATCCAAACATGCAATCATGTCCATTAGGTATTTTTATATAATAGTCAAACAATTATAACATTTGCATTGGATGTTGATTTCTAGAAAAAATTAACTTCATCATTTCTCTCTTTAAAATATATATATATGAGGTCTACAATCATAGCTTTTCCGACCATTATCCATAGATATTATTTTCTTGATGGGGATAAAGGAAAATATAAAAACACTTCTAAATATAATTATTATAAGTGAGAAACTAACCCCATTTTCCCTTATAAGATCTGTATGCAAATTTAGTATGAATGTAGGAAAACAGGTTTGGTGGTTAAGTATATGAAAAATTATACATTCATACTTGATAACTCCACGTCATATATTTTTAGCATTATCACTTGTAACCTGGCAACAGCATAACAATATCAACTTAACAGTTAAAGATTCAATGAAAAACCATTCCATAGTAAATTTGAAATTCACTTAACCATGATACATAAATATTACACAGAAAAGATAATAATGTAGAAATTGGATAATGATTTATTCACGAATACTTCTTTACTAAAATTTCTACCTATACCTTGCCAATACCAGGAAATTCATGCATATGGTATTCATGTAAATTATTCTTCTATAAATGTCTTAAGAACACAGACTAATATATGAAAAGATTAAGAGGAAACCTTTTTGAAAACCGAAAAAGAGAAGGATTGCCCAAAGATTCTCTAGCAGCTCATCCAAATTCATTAGACCATCGGTTCTCATTTATGTATACCACCATTTTCAGCAAAAATATATACTAAATGATGGTCAAAAATAAATAAATACTTTTTTAGTTTTTCTTCTACAATTTCTTTCTTCTTCAATGTATGGAAATTGAGGTCAAAACTTATCTACAATTTTGACCGTTAATTATTTTTCAAAATGATCATGAAGAGGAAATCAAAATTATATCAATAAAAGAACACGTCATTTAGGTCTTCGATTTAAAATAATTTCGATTCCCTTGAGATTAGTTGATCCATATTTTGGAATTTGTAGAATTAGATTGAAATTTTTTTCATATGAGTTTCATTGATAAGGATAGCATATAAAAATGAAATATTCAATTATTTTTCTAATGAGATCTAGCTTTAGGAAGGAAGAAAAAAATGTCTATGTATATGTGTAGGGGACAAATAGAAGACACTATTTTTTTTTTTTTTAACTGGGATGGAAAAGATAATTAAAAGGGGCTAAGTAAATTTAGCTAAAGCGTGTAGCAATTTTCAGATCCACGGATACTTTCAAAGAAATATTAACAAAACAATGTATTACTAGTTGTTGCCTTAAAATATCAAACTATAAATATTTAGTATCAAACATCAAAAGAAACAAAGGGGCATTAATATGATTTCCACCATCTATGAATAGTAGAAGTTTAATGTTTACTATATTAGTTTGACTGATTTTAAAATTGTTAGGTACTTAAATCCAGCAATGTTAGAGGAAATCATCTGATAATATATAAAGATAAATTGGGAATCACCATAGGTCAAAAAAATTGAGAGGACTTATTTTAACTAGTCCATTGAGCTTGTACTCCATCCAAAATATCCCTGCAGTTTGTAAAACTTTCCAGATTTCAAACATAAATTTTTTAATTTTTCTACGAATTAAAATAAGAATTAAAAATCATAGCGAATTATAATAATCAAAATTATGATATATCTTGTGATTAGTGGAAAAACATGTCTATACTACCATGACAAACTTATTCAGTGCACTGCCTTGTTCATTTAGTTAACATCCATAGGAAGAATGTACTAATTTTGTAAGTGGAAAATAAATATATATTGTTTATATTATTTCAAAGAATACTTGGTGTATATGACTGTACATTTGACAGAAGAGTTAGATAAACTTCCCAAGTTTTGGAGAAGCTTCAACAATCTCGGAGACAAATAATTTTGCCGAATCTCCTATGGTGAAGTGTCCCAATCAGTGAATCGTGCTTAGTTTTATTTTAGTCTACACATGCCATTTTAGTTTTATTTTAGTTTGCATGTCACTTGGCTATCAGATTTTCAAAGAGCACAAATCGATGATGATTTGACATTGTAGAATAATCTAAAAGGCGTTGTTTGGTGCATGCATCTATTTTATTTAAGCTATGCTTTGTAAATTCTCTATATTTATAATAGAACCTAATACCGAATGAACAAAGCAATGCTTTTTAACTTCATTTTCCATTGTCCATCAAATTATATGTTTACGCTTGTGCCTTAGCTTAAGTTTATTTTACAAAGCATGATCAAAGATAGTACATGCTTATAGTTAAGCTATTGTCTTCAACTTAACCTGAACAGTTTATGACCAAAATGTGTGCATGCAAGATCTCACTTATGACATAACTTTAAACAAAATCAAATGGAAATTACTCTAAACAAATTTAAGATATTACATATTCCAACTGAATAACATGAAATGAGTCTTTAAAAGAAAAAGGGGATGGAATTCAATGGAGAAAACTCTGAATCCCAATATAATTTTATTCCTAACGCTGCTTTTAGATTTTAAAATTGGAGAAATTTTAAGATATTAGGAATGATAATTTTCACCGCTTCTTCTTTACTTAAGCTTTACCCATCCGAACCTTATACTAACATAATATTGCCAATGGACATGAAATTCTTGCATATGTTACTTAAGTAAACTATTCTTCTATTACTGTCATAAGAATATGGACTTATATATGAAAAGATAAATAAGAAACCTTTTGAAAATAAAAAAAAGGTTTGGCTGGCCAAAGAGTCTCTAGCTGCTCATCCAAATTCATTAGACGATCCCTTCTCATTTATGGATGCCATCATTTTCCATGAAAATGTGTACTAATTTAAGATAGAAAATAAATAAATACTTCTGTTGTTTTTTCTCTATGATTTCTTTCTTCCTGAATTCATGATAATTGAGTTTAATACATATCTATAATTTTTTACCGTTAAATCTTTCCCAAAATGATCATGGAGAGGAAATCAAAAGTTATATCAACAATAAAACGCTTCACTTTGGTTTTTGGGTTTACAATAATTTGGTTCTGTTGAAAATGGTTTATCAATATTTGGAATTTGCAGAATTAGGTTGAAATTTTATTCAAATTAGTTTCATTGAAAAGAATCATATATGAAAATAGAATATTCAATTATTTTTCTATTGAGATTTATAGGAAGTTAGGAAACAACTACATATATGGCCTAAATATGAAACATTGTTTTTTTAGCTGGGATTGGAAAGAAAATTAATGGGAGTTAGTAAATAAAAATTCAGCCAATTCATACTGCATTTTGCAAATCCATGGCTAGGTTAAAGGAGATATTAGCGAAATCATGTATTAGTCATAGCTGCCTTAAAATATCAAACTACTTAAACATTAGAAGAAACATTGAAGCATTAATAAGATTTCTACCATCTATGAATAGTTACTATATTATTTTGACTAGTTTTAAAACTGCTGGGTACTTAAATCAAGCAAGTAGGAGAAAACCATATATAAATGTAAAGTAAGAATCACCGTGGATCAAAGAGATTGCAAAGGACTTATTCTAACTCCTTTAGTGAGCTTATCCCGTTTCCAAATAATCCCTATAGTTTACAAAACTTCCAGATTTCAAATATCAATTCTAATATTTCTATAAATTTGACTCAGAATTAAAAAATAAAGAGAATAACCATCGCTAGCAAAAACAGTATACATCAATTAGACCAATGATATATCTTGTGATAAATGGAAAGAGATGTCTCTGGTACAGCAATGTAGACTTATATTATTCATTTAGTTTAACATGCATAGGAAGACTGCACTGGTTTTATAATTGGAAAATAAAGATATATTGTTCATCTTTGGAGAAGCTTCAATAATCTCAACAAATTCAAAAGGTAAAACGGAAATAATGTTGTAGAATCGCCTTTGGTGAAGTGTCCCATTTGGTGAATTGTGCTTTGTTTAATTTTAGTTTACACATGTTATTTGGCTATCAAAATTTCAAAAAGCTCTAATTATTGACGATCAACAATGTATAATAATATAAACGGAATTATTTGTTGCATGCATCTGTTTTATTTAAACTATGCTTCATAGATTATGTGTATCTATAATAGAACCAAATATTGAATGAACCAAGCAATGCTTTCTATATTTATTTGCCATCTTCCAACAAAATATATGCTTATGCTTGAGCCTTAGCCGAGGTTTACTTTACAAAGCATAATCAAAGAAAATATGCTTCATTTAAGCTATTGTCTTCAACTAAACCTGAATGATTCATGGCCTAAATGTGTGCATGCAAGATCTAATTTATGACATGACTTGGAATTATTTTAAGCAAAGTCTATTTGAAATTACTTTAAACAAATTTTAGATATTACTTCAGCCAAACAATTTGAAATTAGCCCTCAATGATAAAAGATATTTATAGATGCAGAGCCGAATGAGTTTTCTAAGAAGACAAATGGTGAAAACTTGAAAATCAAATACAGTCATATACCAATGCTACCTGCGTATTTTAAAGTGGGAGGAAATCTGGGATTATAAGCATGTGAATTTATATCCATGTTAAATTGTGTTTTCAAATATATATATATATATATATATATATATATATATATATATATCTGTGTGTGTAACTCAAGCAAGAATCAAAATTAATATTTTCATTTAAATAACTAAAATGAGTAAAATACAATTTTCAGTGGAAGTGAAATAAATAACTAAACGACTGCATTTTAGTTGCTTGATTGAGAGGATCAAAGTCATAATTTCCTCTTCTTCCAAAGTTCTAAAATATACACCTTTCTCTTGACATGTGCATCCTACTTATAATTTCATATGCTAGGAATGAACAAAATTTTCCATATAACTAATCGCAAGTTGAGAAAGGAAATACATTGGGAAAGTTAGTGTACTACCATGTAAGCATTCAATGTTACTTTCATTCTTATGTAAAAAAATTGCGAATATCACAAAATCAAATTATGAGATAATGCTTGAATCATGCCGTTTGATCGCTACTGTATATTCTGGTAAAAATTTTAAATACCAAATCAACCATCATTTATTGACCTGCTATCATTTGAGCCATATATTATATCTTATTTCGTCCTTCATTTTACCAATGATATGTAGAAAGGGATAGAAAGACATAAAATTGCAGGTCCATAAATATCCAGGAACAAATATTAATGGTATGTAGCAACAACATGCATGCTTCTTCTACTAACTTATACATGTCAAACAAATTTTATTTAATGTTCACTGATATCCGATAGATCTCTCAATATATATACTTCAACACAGAGTCATATTTAATAGGAAAATTAAATTATTCAAAAATAGTTATTTAGTTATAATATACATCAAGCATGCATGTGGCCAAAAAGGCATCAACGTTTTATGATCTTAAATATGGACATGAATTTGAACATGGTTAGCATTCCATATGGATATCATGATATTATTGGGATTTAAATAATCGGGTTCTATTATTTGAATCTACTTGGTTATTTATTTAATATGAATTTGCTCAACGGTCAGAGCTAAAGATGCATAATCTCATTTGTATTTCGACATTGGGCAAACTAAATCTAAAATTTTATTTAGAAAGGTTTTCAAAATTTGTCCATGTAGCACGTATGTTTGAGGAATATATAAAATTCCCAGTTTTTCTTCCATTGTTAAGAAATCGATCTTAAAACTGTTAAAGTTTTATTAATCCCCTTGTTATCACAAAACCAATTGGCAATATGATGGGGAACATCTTAGTTTTATATCCAAGATCTTAATTCAGTATTTCCCGATGTGGGACAACTTTGAAGCACCATTCAACACACACCCTTGCTTCAAAGTTGTTGAGATCGAAGCACTTTCTCTTCGATTTGTGATACACTTTCTCATCACCTTCAATTGTTGAAGCACTTTCTCTTCAACTCTACTGAAATCCTGAGCTCTGATACCATGTTAGTGTTTTTTTATTTATTTATCCCCTTATTATCACAAAACCAATTGGCTATGTGATTGGGAACATCTTAGTTTATATTTAGGATCTTAATTCAGTATTTCCCGATGTGGGACAACTTTGAAGCACCATTCAACAAAAACTGTAAACAAATGTTTTCCTGCAGGCATAAACTTCAGTATTCCAGTGTACTTGTTGTCAAAACATGTAAGTAGTGTAAAGCCACAACTGGAAATTTAATTACAACCACGAAAGCACAAAGCTTTGAGCTACATTTATCGGTAAAAACTTATGCTATTCTGAACAAATAAAGTGCTGATTTTGAAGATTTAACTTTGGATTAGTGAAATTTTTTATTTGCAGTTACATTTCTTCTTCATTGGTTTTGAAGAATAAAATACGTTTCAATACAAAATAAAAATGAAGTATTATAAGTAGGCAGGAAAAACAGATTTTTTTTCCATAAATCAAAGATTGAATTAGCCTCATATTTCGATATGTCAGGAGATGATATATAAAAAAAATGAGTTTTTAAATCGGAGGTTCAATATGTGGTACAACATCATATTTAGGATATTTACTATCAAAAATCTGAGCAAAACCAACTGTAGTTGTTTAAAACCACTGCACAAACCCAGGCTGCAACATCAAATTGGTGTAGGTATAACATAGATGGAAGTGGTATAGAATGAGACCCGCACCAGTGTTTGTGTCCATTCAGGTGGTAGCTTCAAGATTTGAAAACAAATGCTCTCATCTTCATCAAAGTCACATGGCAGGATGCGGTTGAGCGTCGAAAGCTGCAGAAAGCTTGGAATTGGAACCGCAATTGGCTGGTGGTTGCAACGTCAAAAGCCTGTGAGTCTATAGTTGAAGTGGACATGGAGGGAGCAACAACAAATTGTCAAGAAGAATTGGGCGGTTGCAATAGGGCGAAAAGGAAAAAAGAATCGAGCGGAATAATTGTTACAACTATTTAAATGTGGGAAGAACAACAGGAAGGAATAGAATGGAGAAAAGATGTTGTGCGGAGAAGAGGATGGCGGCTTTTTAAAGGGTATAAGAGGTCACTGAAGAGATAGGAAGGTTATTTTAGTATATGGCGAGGATTGAAAAGATGTACACGTGTCAATCTTTTTTTTTTTTTGGAGAATCCGGATCTGAAAGGTCTTTAGAAGAAGATTGTGCTTTTATATAATATAATAGATTGTTTATGATAATTCAGTATACTCGAATTAAATTATATTCAATTATAAATCGATAAATTCCATATAAATATCCATTTATATTATCAACTCAATATTTAAAACCATATTAAATATTTAAAATAAATTGTTCGAAAATATAGGTCGTTACACAGAGTAAGTGAGTTTACTCACCTGGGTCGTTGATCGTTAAATAACGATTAGCGGTCGATGATTCGAGTCGAGAATTTTATGTTGCTATAAATTCATATGAGCTAAATCACTCCAGGTTGGTCCCATTGCGTAGCTTACGATCGTGCGATCCCAACAAATCCAAATTTTCGGAATTCTGATAACTTATGTACCCGATATTAAAATTACAAGTTATGTACTATTTAAATTAAAAATAAACTTAATTTATTTAGAAATTGGGCTTTTATCTTTATCCATCTACCCATGCACCTATTTGATTTCCCACCAGGCTACGCGCATTTATCTTCCCTTTTCTAAAAAAAAAACGAACCCATCCAATTTGCCATTTCCAACTTAAGCCACCTTCCCCTCTGCGTTAATTCTTTTCTTCATTTTTTTTCCAATATAATTGGGCTTCACCCATTAATTTAAACCGCCCACGCCTAAAACCATTTCCCACCGACCCTATTTCAGCAGTCAACTTGGTCCTCTTCCCTTTTATAAAAACTGCTGCTCCTCCTTTAATAATAATGGCCACAGCGAGTATCCCCATCCCCCCCCCCCCCCCCCCCACCCCCAACCCAACCATAAAACTTCATGCAAGCCTACCTCCCCAACATTTAAACAAACCGCCCCTGTATACGAAAGAACCCCATGCAATAATTTCCTTCCTATACCCCATCGTTCAACAATTTTCTACCACCAAACTCCTTCCCCAAAGGTAAAACTCCAGTACCTCACGAAACATGGCCATTGCGCCTCCTACTCTCCACCCGTTCTCCCTCTTCTCACCGTTGTTCGAGGAACCAAACGCAGCACTACTTTCCCTTATTCTTCCTCTTCCTCCTCATTCACTTCTCTCGCAACTCGAATGCCTCAAGCCTCCACTACAATTCAAGAACGATAAGCCCACCTTCACAATGTAAAGTGAAGTCGCAAAATATTTCATCACAAAAGTTCTCCGAAATTTTCCAAACCATGCGCCTATCACTCAGGAGAAACACAACATTCACTGTTTCGCTCAGTTCCTCGGTCTTGCCATGAAAACTTGAATCATATGCTCATGCATATGTTGCCAGCAACAAAAAGAAAATGGGGCGTGATATCTAAAAGATGAACGAAATGAAGCTCTAACCATATTGTTTTTAAATGGGCACATTTTGGGACTTTTAAGCATGTATTTGGATCATCTTAATTTTGAATGAAGCTATTGGAACTCGGTTCCTGAAGCCGAAGAAATAAACTAAGACAAATGTTGTGTATTTATAGGCTTATAAAACTTCATGCCAAGTATTAGCAGCTACCACTCTAAGTAAATAGGTTCGATATGGCTTGACATCTGTGATTTATGCTCTACGAAGGATGGTTGTACCAAAACTTAATAGCCAAGGAAGAAGAAAATATATATTTATGTTTAGTAATATTTAAAATTTTAGGGTACCGTGGTACACAAAATTTTATCGTTTAAGGACCGCTACCGACAAAAATAAAAATATCATTGAGTCGAGTAATGTGTCAAGATCCCAAAAATATAAAAAAATAGGCAAGTTAACTTATTCTCTGAAATCTCAAAAGTGTTGATTTGAGGTGCAAAATACTTTAAACAAAAAGTAGCTTATTTTCAATAATAAAATTACAGAAAAATTCTAAATATTAAATTAAGAATACGTCTTGAAATTTTTATCCAAATTCGAAACCAACATTTAATTATATTTAAATAATCATTATGGCTTATAAACGATTCCATAGCAATTTTCTGAAAATTTGATTTGAACATAACTTGCAATCCACAAGACGAAATCTCGATTTTTCACTTCCATTAGAAAAATATAATCTAATAGATTCAAACATTTCTTGTTTCACAGAATTTCGATTAAAAATTCTGTATATTCCATTGAAGTTAAAAACATAATATTACGAACTACCGCGACGTTACGAGCTCAATTATAATTTATATTATAATTAATACGTTCAAATGTCGTTTCTATGATATATTTGTTATTATAACTCGAATATAAACTAAATTAAGTATCAGATATTATCCAAATTACACAATATTGCAAAATCAACTAATTCCGACCATCTCGGAATTAATATTATTATTATCCCATTATTTATATATTCAAAATATTTGAATTCAAATCTTTTAAATTATCAAACCAATATATTAAATAATTAAATTAATTAATTATTAAATTATTAAAAATACAGGACGTTACATTCCTTCCCCTTAAAAGAATTTCGTCCCCAAAATTACTAAGGTAGGAAAAAATGCTACAAACCCTATTAACTTGGTTAAAAATTTTATGTTTTACTTCTTAACTTCAATTTCAACTGAACCAATCTTTTCAAATTAAAGTGTTAATTTATTCTGATTAACGAAAATTTTAAAAAATTCTGTAAATTTCCTAACACATTATATTCTCGAAAAATTTCGTCTGTGTCTCCTTTGCACGACTCAATTGACACAACTACAACTCGCCTTTCTAGGCCCTTTCCAATCCAAAAAAATCAAATAGCCAAGCGGCTTGTCAAAAAGGCTCATAAATATCAAACTCATATTTAAAATAAAGTTGACCTTTTTGTTGTTGTCGGGCATTCAACCCTATCTCTTCTATTTGCTATCACTTCAGTAAATACAAACGTATTCCCAGTTGATCTCCACTTAGTTCATTCTCGAACCAAACCAATCGCTTATAACCAAGCCAAATTACATTCAAACTCCAATTTCAACCTCAATTACAAATTCTTATTCAACAATTCATTTCCATTGCGGATTACCTCCAATCCATTCTAATTTTATTTAGTTTAAGATAAATTCTAATTTATTTATTCACTTTTACCATCTTAATATATTTAACCTCATAAGTTAAATTTAAATTTTTGAATTCAAATTCCTGGGTTTTATTTCAAATCAGTTTGAAATCATATATATATATTTACATTTAATAATAGCAATTCAAAACATTTGAATTTCTTACAACTTGTTTCCTCAAAATAATTTAAAACAAAATCTTCGGTAGTAAACCATCACTTAGAATCTCGAAAATGGACATTGATGATATGGCCAGCATCCTCAGGGTTATTTCCTAGCGATCGAAGTGAGTTCAATACTATATCAGTTTCAAAAACCCTTTTTAAACACTTCCATTTTTAAATCTTTTCAAAATATCTTCGCAATGCTCGAGGAAACATTTCTAAATCTCCCAGGATTTTCAATTTTCCATATATAATACAAAATTCATTTACGCATCATTTCCCCAGTTTCCAGAGTTTTAATTCCAATTCTGGTTTATCATCGGATTTAATTCATCTGATTTAATATATTACTCTTATACGAATTCTGATTGGTTATTTGTAATCATCTCAATATAATCTGATCCAATTATATTAACAAATCAACACATCCAATAATTATTATAATAATTCCAATATATATATACTTCTTTATATCAAAATATAATTTGGTAAAATTATTTCATTTACCCTCTTTCCAAAAACATACGTTGTCGGTTCACCGTATTCGAGTGTTTAAAAACACCTATCGAAATTGTGGTGCCCCACCGTCGACCAGAATCCATAAGCTACTGAGCCATTAAATCTCTACAATATAAAATGATTTTTGTAAATCTACAAATACGCTCTCTTGTATATATATACTCAACTCAATCTAGGGTATTACTAACCCCATCTCTACTGGGTCACGCCATAGAGCCAAGGTAATCACTTAACCTCGCTCTGATACCACTGTAATGACCCAAGGATTTTCGACCTTGAAAATCAACATAAAACACCGTATCGACTATTCCAGCATCAGAAAAACCAGATCATTAGTAGAAAGAAGTTAGAGGGTGAGAAATAGAAAGAAAGAAAGTTAGAATAGAAGAAGAAGAAGAAGAAGAACACAACTGACTAGAATCAGAGTAAACACGAACCTCGCAGCGGAATGAATAAAATATATTATATAACAACTTTGAAATACAAAACTGTTTTAGTATTTACATATATCATCAGGGTACATCATATGTACATTACGGAGGAAATATACTTCACATATATCTAACATTGAAGCTTCCTGCTCCAAGCTCCTCCAAGTATATCTGTAAACCTGACTACTTGACTGCCCATACAAATTTGAGCACTCAAGAGTTTAGGGTAAAACAAAACAAAATAAACTCTGGGTCAGTCAAGGGACTGGTGTTAGTAAACTTCAACCATTTGGTTTAACTTTTAAAAATCTTTTTCAAAAGAAAAGATAATTGTAAGACCGATCCGTACATAAACACGGATGGTTTTAATCTTACGGTAACCCAAAATATTCTTTTCAAATAATACTTTTCTGATATTATAATAGTGTCTAATACAAGTAAATAGTAATCTAGCAAAACGCTTTCATCTCACGTTCTATATATGTAATATACCATCAAAACTGCGAGCTCTTATGGGGGAAGGATTTCCAACTATGGAAAGTTATGGAACCACCTTCCGATTAGTGTACTCTAGAGGGGATACACTGGAGTTCAACAAGAACATCTTGCAACTCGACCCACACATGACCGACCATTCATTTTGCTTAAATGTTCTAAATATATTGTCACCTTATGACTGGTATACCAACATAACCGTTCCCGGGAGATACAGAAATGTAAGAAGTAACAAATATGTATATTATCTAGATAGTGACATTATACCCTAATTGGGTGCGACCCACTTAGCCATGTTGCTTGCCCGATTTTTGTTAGTTCCCAGTTGATGAGGCTTGAGGTCATAAAGTATCTTTTTGAGCATCTGGCCATTTTGCACTTTGAATGCCACATCGTCAAACCTGCTAAATCACAAATTGATTTCCCTAAAAATACCATGGGTACAAAGCTAAGAGAAATGAATTCCTCCTTCACCAAACATAAATACATTTGAAGAGATCAACTTACACAATCTATTTGGTATACTCTGTTAGACAATCGTCCATACACGTTGTCCTGGGACTGGACAAACCGAGGGACTATTCTATGAATCCATATTAAGCAATTTCTACCTATGATTCCCATAACAGCCCTTGCATAAACTTCATCTTTAATTATCTGCATCATATTTGATTCACAACGCTAATGCCCATACGAAGTGGTTTTCAGATAATAAATATGATCCCGGTCTATCCGTATTGACAATGGAAAAATGGTTAAACACTTTGATAGTCGGTTATTTAACTAACAAAGGAAAAACATTCATACAAACAACAGTCTTATTTCCAAATGGAAATTATATCGATTAATCATCAATCAACACTGAGCCCCTTTAAATTAATTTATCACTGATTTATTCGTTTTCCAATTTCCTTTTTTTCATATTTTTATCCAAACAATTCTGAAAACCTGTTTAGCCCATTTTCGATTCTCGGAAAAACATTTCCATATTTCCACTACTTCTTATTTTCTATTGTTAGACCAAAAAGTGGTTCTAACACCCAAATTGACTAAAATTAAAACGAAATAAGATCAAAAATAGAAAAGAGACATAGGATTTATAGTGGTTCGGCGTTAAAAAACCTACGTCCACTTTATAATCACTCTGCTTGATAATGTAGATGAAAATACAATGAGATATTCACTCAATTTCATTCACTTTTCATATACATTCATTCAATTATCTCAAAATTCACTTTGAATGATGATTTTGAATTGTTTGGAGTGCTGGAATTCGGTTCTCAAGGATGTTTGAACTCTTAGACTGCCAAAAGATCCCTTCAAATGACCCTTGGGGGTCTATTTATAGGTGGAAACTTCTCCAGAATTCGGTTCGGATTGGGTACACGTGTCCTCCATTCCATGACTTTTGGGATCGGATGAGTTCTGGTGTTGCCAGTACATCAGGTGAATGGCCATCGTAGGTAGAAAGTGGGTGCAACTGCCCTGAATATTCAGGAGATCATGGTGCGGAGTTGCAAGGTGAACTGGGTTCGGATCGGATAGGGTAAAAAAATGGGCTTCAGATCGGATAGGCCAACAACATGGGGTTCAGATCGGATCATCCCATCCGATCCGATCCGGCTTGAGTTTTGCCTTCCTCACTTTGTCTCGCTTTGTTTTTCTTTGATTACACCCGATCCGATCCAGCTTGATCTTTCAGCTTTGTGATGCTTCTGTTCTCACCTCTGTAACTCCAATCCAAACCGGATGTGTAACAGAGTGTCTTCTGTTTACTTGATCTTCTGACTTCTTGACTTTGTATAGCCTAGTATACAAAGTAGGCTAACATTTTGCCCCCTCAAAGGATGCTTCTGTTGAAGACGAAGCGTGCTTTGATATCATCTGCTCATTGATCTTTGAGTTTGAGTCGTTGAAAAGTTATTTCCATTCGTTTGTGAAGATGCGTCATTTCACGAAATCGTGTCTTTTATCGCATATATATATGTCGTAAAATACATGATTTATTTTCTTCATTTTTAAACAATCCTAGGAACTCCCCTTGATGTTCAGTAATTCTTCCAGGTATGCCTTTTCTTTATTTTCTTTTTAGTTCGATTCCATTCAAACATCGAGTTGATACATGAAACTCCCTCCGGTTCGGATTCCGATCCGAACGGCCTCTGCCCTTCGACTCATGACTTCTCAAACTCACGGGCTGCAAATGTTTTCATGGGCTTATGTTCCAGCTCGGACGAGTTCTCGTTTAAATCCACCATTGTCGAAAAATGGGCCAAGCATATGTCCAAGGGTTCGACCTCCGGTCCGAACAGAGTAAGATGACACGTCAGCGAGAACACAAAGAACCGCCCCAAGTTCATGTATATATTCATTATTTCTCTACTTCCCCCTTCCTCTCTTTTTACCTCCGTCACTTTTTAGGATTTTCTCAAAAGACAAGAAAAAACCCTAACCCTAAAATCTTCAAAATTCCTCTTTCAATTCTTGAATCGATCACATAGGTGGGTTAAAGAATTTCTGTCAATTCCTTTTTAGTTGATCTCAATTCGAATTATTGGATAATTTGAGCGATTTGAGCACGGTATTTAATTGACCTTGACACCATGACCTCCCCCCCCCCTTGCCGTCGTCGCTGGTGGCTTCGCCACCACATCTAGGCACTGAGATGCTGGGGAGGATATACGTCCCTTCTTAACTGGAGCTTTGAAAATAGGATTGGGTTTGGTTGTGACTGAGGAGGAAGAGGAGGACGGAGGGCACAGAGAATCGGTTCGGGCGAGGAGATATGGAAGACGGAGGAGAAGAAAAGGAAGAAAAGGCTCAGAAGGCCAGATCGGGTCGGGGCAAAAGTTGAAGAGGGAGACAGAGCTCACCCAATAGGATCGGGTCGGATAGTACTCTCGCAACCGGATCGGATCGAAAAGTGAAATAAAGGAGGAGAAGGGTATGGTCAATTAATCCGATCCGGACCGTTCGAGGAGCCTACTTCCGAACCAATCCGACTTTGATCCCTGGGTTTCAATGTTTGTCTGAGTCCAAGGCAGGGCTGTGACCCCGACCCGATCCCAACGAATGCATCCGAACCGAACCGAATAGCAGTCCAACCTAATACATAAGAACTTGTTTAACTGGTCCAATCAACTCTTGGCATAATCTTCAACTTAATGGACAGTTAGGATAGTGCCTTGCGAACATAAACGAACATCAAGAACTGTTCTTAACATCATTGCGTTGCCAAGATTTTGCCTTACACTTTCGAGTGTTAACTTTACATCTTCTGCACACACCGTACACACTTTAGTTCATACACGTGCACAGGGGGACACGGGCTAATTTACTCTAACTTCTGTTATTACTTCTTCGATAGTTTATTGACCATAGCCGAAAGACATTCTTCTAGACTGGCAGAAAAGAAAGAGATGCCAGAGACATCCAACAAAGTTACTCTTGACGACATATCTTCTTCCTCAGACCCTGAATGGGGTGACGAGGGATCGGATTATGAAGTGGGGGCGCATAGCGGCGGAACGTCTTCTGATAGTGAAGTTTCTCTAGGTTATGAAGAGGAAGGAGGGGTTGGAGATACTCGAGCTCCTGACGAATTTGAATCTGCCGTCATATTGGAATCATCTCAAGATTCTGTTGAATCGACAATTGACTACGACAGGCTCCTTCGAATATGTTTGAAGTACGGGATACATAAAAAAGATACTCTGGTGCCGTCTAAAACCGACCGTCCTCATAATCCTCTAGAGGGAATTATGGCAATCACTCGATTGATGTGCATGGTTGGGGCTATTCCACCATTTTCTTCCTTTGTCGTCGACTTTTTAAGACAGATGCGGATTGTCCCCATGCAGCTGCATCCCAACTCTTATGCTTACTTGCATACCTTATATGTAGCATACCGTGAGATCCTAGGCATAGAGCTCACTTTTGATGACGTTCATTTCTTCTATAACTTCAAGCACCGGACTCGAGAAACTCTTTCTCTTACTTCGAGTCTGTCCCAAAAAGAAAGATAATTTCAGCGCCCTTCAGTAGCAAGGCCGGCGACTCCAAGCTGGAATGGTTTTATATAAGGCAACAGCCGGGGTGTGCTAGGAGATGGACAAAATCGAGTAAGGCATTGATTTTCTAAACCTCGACTCTGAATTTCCACGCCGCCACACTAATCCATTTTCTTTTTATTTGCAGTTGACAATCCAAAACAGATCTCGGGCCAAGTGTTCTTTGATTGTATGCACCGACTCCTTAATGGCGATCAAAAGTTTTTAACTATCGATGAAGTCCTCAAGGACGAATATCTCCATCACCACAGGTTGCTATCCATTACCCGTAGTATAGGTCACGGGCCAGGTCCATATGTGTATATCCCTCCGGTGAATGTAATTCCAGAAATGGGCGAGAGCTCGAAAGGTCCCACCGTGCCACTTCGAACTTCACATTCTCCAAGTTCGACTCAAGATGATGAGCTGGCTAATTTACCTGAGAAGCACCGAGAGGGGTACATCACTCCTGGGGATGTGGTTTCTCCTAAGAAATCACCATCTCCTAAAGATCAGCCAACAGACACTTCCCAAAGAGATGCCCCTACCGTTGATGATCCTACATTTCAGGGCTTGGGAGATCTCCCTCTTCCTGATACTATTTACACTTCCGAGGATTTTGGCACAAATCCTTTAGTTTTTACTTCTTCGGAGGAAGCCACTCCTGTTAAGGCCAAAGAGCCCTCTCGCACTGGCTCAGCTTCAGACACTGGTTTGTCGGAGGGGGGACACCGCTTAGGATGCACTTAACACAATTACACTCCACTTCACAGCACTTACGTCTTATGAGAATACTGATTCTGAATTCCACTTGCGTTAAGTATCATGCTTACTATGACATCAAAAAGCTACGTCGTAGCATAACCAGACCCCCTCACGATGTTGAGTATGATCGTCGTGAAGATCGCGTTAGGGAGGACAGAAGGCCCTATGATCCTTATCATTCGCGGTCCTCGCGCTCTCGCTCTCCCGTCCGGTCAGATCCAGAGCGATATAAGGGCTACCAAGGTTGTCGAGAAGATGACAGGCCGCAATCAAAAGACTCAACTTCTTCTCAAGAAAAGCGCAGTAAGGAGAGGAGCCCGCCAAGAGATACCGAATCCCGAAGCAAGCGCAAGGTTCCCGCTAAACGGCCTAGAAGGGATGAGGAGGCCATTGAGCCCTCTACACATAAGGATACTGAGCTGACATTCCCTGCACCTCCACCATTGGATGCTTAAACTGCAGTTAAGCGGGCGTATTTGGAGGAGCAATTTCCTGATCACTACTTTGAAAACTTGACTTTTTTACCTGCTCTTGAGCCTATTTCCTCGAGGTGGGCAGAGGAGGCCAAAGCAAAGATAGATGCGATCGAGAAACAATATTCAGGGATGTTCAAGTATTCGCGCAACCTCTCCAGAATCATCTAAACTCTGAATACGAATACTAACTCGATGCAGAAGGCCGTAGAAGATGATGCAAGGGCCTTAAATTTTTTGGGAAAAGACCTCGAGGATACACAGGCTCAACTTGTTATCGGTCAACGGGACGCTGCTAACTTCAAGCAACAATTTGAAGATTTACAAAAACGCTATCATGAATTGCTTGAGTCCCATACTCAAGAGCGTTCGGAGCTGAAAAAGAAAGCGAAAGATGCCAAGTCAGATGCGACCAAAATGCAACTTGCTTATGCTGACCTTGAGCGAGAAAAGGCCGAGTTGGCGAAGAAGAACGCCGAGTTGGAAAAGAAAAATGCTGACTTGGCTTCCAAGTTAATGGAGGCCGAAAACAGGGCTGCCCTGGCGGAGGGCAATGTTGAAAGCGTCATCAAATCGGCCGAAGAATCTCGCAAACAGCTAGCGGAGGCCCAGGATGAGGTGCAGGTCTTTGGTGAATTACTGATTGAATTTTTTGCACATATAATCCACTACCGGAACATCTCTTGGATCGATGATTACCCGACTACCTTGGTTCATGTATGGAGCCAAATTGTTGAATGGGAGAAAAAAGAACTCAAGATAGATTCCATTGACGAAGACAAACTTATGGAAAAGTATTTAAGAGATGACGAGCCGGCGAGTCTAGCCGAGGGGCGTCGCCTAATTGCTACCGCCATGGATGAGGAAAACGGAAGGCTTAACAAAAGAACATCCTGGAGGTGGGTTCTTCTTCCACTGCCGCTACAACTCCTGAAGTAGAGGGATATGACCCCGAAAACCCGGCGATCCCTCAGACATCTCTTTTATCTCCTATTCATGAATCAGCTTCAGAGGCGGCAGCTACTCCAACTAAGAAGTCATTGGAAGGTATTTCTACCTTTTCACCCCAATTCGTCAAAGCTGTCTCCACTTCCCATCGCATAGTCGGACAATCAATGTAAGACCCTCTATTTTCTCCCGAGTTGATAACTGTTACTTCTCATTCCGCAGGTGCTGAACCAGCCGAGAAGGCGGACGTGCCCCAAGGAACCACTGCCGAAACAAAGTTAGCGGAGAAGGATGAAGGAGATAAGGGTAAGGCTAACGCTCCTCATGTGGGCGAGATGATAGACGCCTTAAAGGATGATGGTGGGGATGAGAAACATGAGGAGGACCCTGAGGTGGCTATAGTTGGGGAATCAAAAAGTGCCGATGACATTACTTTAGCTGCACTGAAAGCCGAACAAGACAAACGCATGCAGATTAAAGTTGAAGACCTAGACCTTGAAAGCCTTAAGCCTCTCGCGGTAGTGGATGCTGGATCAAGGTTAGTTGTTAAGCTTTCAACTAGATCTATTACAGAAGAACTTGCTAAAATGTCTTCTCTTGATTCCAGCATTCCGCCTTCCGGGAAAAGTCGACAAATTCCATCACTTCAGCCTCAGGGAAGAAAAAACCAAGGCGCATCTTAACTGATGCTGAAAAAGAGGCGAAGGATGCTCGGAAGGCCGCTAAGAAGTCTAAGTCCACTTCAAAGTCTAAGTGATGTAGTGCTTTGCTTTATTTTAGCATTTAACTGGTCCACAATTGTTGCAGCGAGTGTGGCCCTTGCATCTTCTTTTAGCCTGTTTTCCTATACAAATTCATGCACTTGTAAATAAGTACAAATAATTCATTTCTTGCAATGCCTGTTAGTCGTCAGTTCATTACTTATGTAAAAATGCAAATGCATGTCCTACTAAAGTCGTATAATGGAGTCATAATGGGGGGAAATATGTGTGTACATATATGCCCCCAGTCAGTCTTGAAAAACTATTCAAGATTAAGTCAAAAATCCGAATGTCCCCGATTCTTTGACGGGGGTCACAGTCCTTTTGTCATTGATGCCTGTTCTTTTCTGGCATCTTTTATTCTCTCCTGTCTTATATTCAGGTTAGAGTTCTTACTGAGGCGGTCTCTTGTCTGGGTGCACCTTCATGCCTCAGAGGACGTCGTCTTCCCGTCCTTTATACTCTCTCTCAATTCTTGAGAGTTAGAGTTAAGAATGTCGTCTTCCCATTCTTTTATGTCTTATTGCACAAACAGTCGTTGTGTTTGTTCCTGCATATAAGCCGTCTTCAACTTTTCAGATTTTAAATTAGCATCTCATATTCCACAATCACAATAGAATAGTAGTTGAAGGTATAAATAATGCAGGAAAGTAAATGGCACACGATATTTTTATAGTGGTTCGGCTAAGTCGTAGCCTACATCCACTTTATAGTTCTTTGTTCATATCAACAGACTTTTCTAAGGAAAGTCGTGCCTTTTTACAGAGTTCATAAGGAAAACAACAGAAAATACAACATCCCGAATTCAAATATCGCATCAAGTGTTGGGCATTCCAAGCCCTAGGCACTTCTTCGCCATCTACGGTCGTTAACTTGAAGGCTCCTATCTCAAGTTTCCGTTGGATGACAAAGGGTCCTTCCCACTTTGGACCGAGGTGAGGAAGGGATGGAAAAACTCGCTTTAACACCAAATCTCCTGGTTTAAAGGTTCTAAAACGAACTTTTTTTGTCATAATAGCGTGCCATTTGACGTCGATGTCTCGACGCACGCAAGTCTGCCTCGTCCCTTTTCTCTTCGATTTCATCAAGAGACTCGAGGAGGAGTGCCCGATTCGTCATCGGGTCATAATATGTCACCCTGTGAGAGGGAACTTGAAGCTCTACCGGGATTACTGCTTCTGAGCCAAATGAGAGAGAGAAAGGAGTATGACCGGTTGTTGTCTTAAATGTTGTCTGATATGCCCACAAAGCTAAGGGCAATTCATCCACCCATTTTGCTTTTTCACGTTCCAATCGTTTCTTGAGGATGGACTTTATGACTTTATTTATTGCTTCTACCTGCCCATTCGACTGTGGATGGGCGACTGCAGTATACCGCTTGTCGATCTTGTATTTCTGGCAGAAATTTCTGAATTCGGCACCATCGAACTGGGTTCCATTATCAATTATAATGGTCCTTGGAATCCCAAATCGGCATATAATATTTCTAACCACGAAACTAATCACCTTTCTCGCTGTGATTTTGGTTAAGGGCTCAGCTTCCACCCACTTCGTAAAATAGTCCACGGCGACTATTGCATACTTCGCTCCTCCTTTTGCAATCGGTAGAACTCCGATGATGTCAATTCCCCACATGGCAAATGGCCACGGACTCACCATCGACTTAAGTTGGGTCGGAGGTGCTCTGGGGATCTTGGCGAACCTCTGGCATTTGTCGCAGCGTCGTGAATAATCAGCTGCATCTTTATTAATTATGGGCTAGAAATATCCATATCGCAATACCTTTTTTGCTAAGGTCTGACCTCCCATATGATCTCCACACTCACCTTCGTGTACTTCTCTTAGTACACGCTTGATGTCGTCGTGTGTTATACATCGTAACAGGGGCATAGAAAATCCTTGCCTATAGAGAGTATCATCTTGAAGGATGTATCTGGTGGCTTTGCGAACTATGGCCCGCCTCTCACTCTTCTTTGATGGGAGTATCCCATTTCTAAGGAAATTCTTGATTGGGGTCATCCACGACTCCCTCTCCGGTTCTGCTTCGAAAGCTAATTCAATTTCCATCGACTCAAAGCTTGGCGATCCTAACGTTTCAATTGGAATCATTTCGGTTTCCTCCGGATTGTCGGAACTAGCCAGCTTTGCTAGCCGGTCTGCCTTCTGGTTTTCAGCTCTTGAGATATAAGTTATGTTATACCGTTCCAAGTTGCTCAACGACTCCTCCACTTTCCCGAGATAGGCAATAAGTCGAGGTCCCCGAGCCACAAACTCCTTTCGCACTTGGCAGACGACTATTTTGGAGTCGCAGAATATATCCAATGCCTTTATTCCGAATTCCTTAGCAAGTTTCAGCCCGGCAATCAGGGCTTCATATTCAGAGTCATTATTAGTCGCTGAAAATTCTAGTCGCAGAGCATAATATAACGATCGTCCTTCAGGAGTAACTAAGACTACTCCAGCTCCGGACCTTCGGTCGTTCTTGGCTCCGTCAGTGTATAACTTCCATGGATCTAATTTTAATTCCTCCTCTGACTTGGCCACCTTGTCGTTGATCACCTCCTCTTCCGGAATTGTGAACTCTTCTATAATGTCAGCCAGGGCTTGCCCCCTGATTGATCTCCGCGGCTGAAAATTTAAATCAAACTGACTTAATTCAATATTCCACTTGATTAACCGCCCTGATGCTTCGGGTCTTTGCAACACCTGTCTCAGAGGCTGATCAGTTTATATGGTTATTGGATGAGCTTGAAAATAGTGGCGAAGTTTTCGGGAGGCGATCAGGAGGCTGTAAGCAAGCTTCTCAATTCTTGGGTAGTTGCGTTCTGTAGCTGCCAATTTCTTACTTACATAATATACCGGCCTTTGCACTTTGTCTTCTTCCCGGACCAAGGCGGTGCTAACAGCGTGAGCCGACACTGCTAGATAAACAAACAGCTCTTCATGATCCACTGGCTTCGACAAAATTGGTGGTCTCTCTAGTAAGTCCAATAGATTTCGAAAGGCCTCAATACAGTCGAGAGTCCATTCGAAATTTTTCTTTCCCCTTTTTATCAAGTCAAAAAACGGGACGCATTTGTTTGTTGCTTTGGAGATAAATCTACTCAACACAGCTACTTTCCCTACAAGACTTTGGACATCTTTGATTCTCCTTGGTTCTTCAATGTTCCTTATCGCTACTATTTGACTGGGATTGATTTCAATCCCTCGAAAGCTCACGATGAAACCTAGAACTTTCTAGATGCCACCCCAAATGAGCACTTCAAAGGATTTAACTTCATCCGATACTTTCGTAGAATACCGAACATCTCTGCCAAGTCTTGCGTATGGCTGGAAGACTGTTTCGATTTGACAAGCATTTCATCCACATAAACCTCCATAGTCTTCCCTATTTGGTTATAAAACATCATGTTCACCAAGTGTTGGTAGGTAGTTCTAGCGTTTTTCAATCCGAATGGCATAACCACATAGCAATACAACCCCAAGTTTATAATGAAGCTCGTGTGCTCTTGATCGGGCACATGCATGGGAATCTGGTTGTATCCGGAATATGCATCTATGAAAGAAAGAAGTTCATGTCCCACTGTCGAATCCACAAGATGATCTATTCTAGGGAGTGGGAAGCTATCTTTCGGACAGGCTTTGTTCAAGTTTGAAAAATCAATACATGTCCGCCACTTTCCGTTTGACTTCTTTACCAACACAGGATTCGATATCCAGTCGGGATATGTCAAATCTCTAATAAATCTGTTCTCTTTCATCTTTTCCACTTCTTCCTTTAGAGTTGCCGACCTCTCTGGGCCCAGCACACGTCTCTTTTGCTTTACAGGCGAGTGTTTTGGGTTTATACTCAGCGAATGACTCATGATGGATGGTGATATCCCACACTTGTCGGCGTGGGTCCAAGCAAACACATCCAGGTTTGCCTTCAGGAAGTCAGTCAATTCTTTGGCTCGGTGCGGATCCAACTGGGATCTAATCCTCAAAACTTTTGCTGGATCAGCTTCGTCAATGGGTATATCCATTGTCGTTTCGTTAGGAGTTGCCTTTCTATCCTCAGGTTCCTCATCTTCTCTGGGATCCAGGTCTTAGGGCATTCCCTTGGGCAACTCCTTCGGGGCTGATCCCTCTAATTGCTACGCCGAACCCTCCTTTGGAGGGGGTGAGGCACCTTTAGTCTCGACGTTGAGTCCCTTCATCAGCATCTTTAACTCGGCAATATAGCAAGCTCGTACGGAGACTTGATCTCCTCTCATTCTCCTGTTCCGGTTTCAGTTGGGAACTTTAGCAATAAACACCATGGCGCGATACAAGCCCTGAACTCTGCAAGGGCAGGCCTTCCTAAAAATGCGTTGTAGGGCGAATCTACGTCCAACACTATGAACTGAAGCATTCATACTCTTCGACGATCCCCTTGCCCTAATGTTACGGGCAATTCTATATACCCCATTGGAGCTGTCGATGCCCCATTGAAGCCTCAGATCCAAACTTCACAGGGCTTCAAATCTCCAGACTCAAGTTTCATCTGATCAAACGACTTCTTAAACAAAATGTTGACAGAGCTTCCATTGTCCACTAGTACCTTATGAACCAGTGCTGGTCCAATGGTAGTGGTAATGACCAACGGATCTTCGGTAGGTGACTGGATTCCTGTATCGTCTCTGCTACGGAACACCACGTCATCGAACATTGTCTTCTGCTGTTTCACAGGGGTGATATCTTCCAAATCATCGCACTTATCCACATCTACGTGCTTAACTGCATTAACGTATTGGTCCATTGCTCTGAAACTGTGGATAGCTGGATGGAGTCCACCTACTATGGTGTTAATAACAATTCCTTTGCCTTTCTGTTGCGCTGTAGGCTTCGGAGCAGACTGATTCTGGCTTGGGGCATGTTCTCCTTGCCCCCTGTCCCTTGGGGAAGCCTTATACTCATCCAACTTTCCCTCACACAACAACTTCTCAACTACATCTCTCAATTGTCGACATTCGTTTGTTGAATGTCCATGAGTTCCATGAAATAAACAAAATTTTCCAGTTGCAATTTCTTTCTCCGTTGAATCTCGTGGCGGCGGTCTTTTGTATTGTAGAACATTATATGTATCCAAATAAATGTTCTCCAAAGTGTCATTCAACGGTGAATAATTCTCAAAGGTCTGGAACCGGGGTCTTTTGTCAGAATTACTTCCTCGGTTCCTGTTTCTTCTGTTACCATTCGCATTACGGTTGTTGTTGCCCTCGTTTCCATTATTATTGTTTCCATTCTTGTTTCCCACATTCACTTCGACTTTCCCAGAACTTTCTCCAGACTGCTTTGCGGCAACATTACTCTGAACAGTTTCTTTTGAAGTCGCTCCGGACTTCCTCTTTCTGTTTTCCCTTGCTTCCTCCCGTCTTAACTGAATATTGGACTTCTCATAAAACAACTCTCTTGTGGGAGGTGGCTTCCCAAAAAGATAATCTCCAAACTCGGAATCAGGATCAACTCCTTCCATTAAGGCCATCAAGATGGTAGGCTCATGCGGGTCACTGACTTCTGTTACAGCTAAATTGAAACGGTCAAGATACGACTTCAAAGACTCACCTGGCGCTTGGTTAATTCTCGATAATTCAATAACATTCTTAGACTTTCGGGTGTGAAGTCGGAATTGATTCATAAAACGTTCACTTAATTCCTTGAAATTCGATATCGATCGAAGAGGAAGTCGGGTAAACCATAGTATTGCTACGCCTTCTAAATAAATCGGGAAAGCCTTACACTTCACAGCGTCAGGGGCAGCGGCAGCATTCATAAGCCGTGCATATCGCATCAAATGTTGTCTCGGGTCAGTTCTCCCGTTATATCTGTCCATCTACGGCAGATTAAAACGTCGGGGGAACTGAAAGTCAAGAATATCATCAGTAAAGGGAGTATGGCTTCGCTCAATGCCATAATCTTCATTGGTGTAGTTTCGACTCTCAGACATGATCTGACGTACCATAGCCCATACGTCAGCATTGGTCAAGGGCCGTTCAGGCTCCTTGACTCTGATGTTCAGGTTTCCTCTGGGCTCCTGATCAGGGGACGCCCTCCTTCTTCTAGCGGCTTCTGCTCTACTTTGCTCCCTACGTTCCCGGTCGATCTCGGGAGGAAGCGGCTGAAGCATTTGTCCCTGAGTAGGATTGGTGAGGTTAGGGTCTCTAGGCAAAACATGGGATCCTCGCATTGGTAACCGCATAGGCTCTCTTAAACTCGGATCATTGGGTCCTAGTACGCGGGTAGCGTCCTCGTGGGATCCCAAAGATCCGAAAGTCATTTGCTCCAAATTCTGAGGTCGTTCGAGCGGCCTTCTTTCACGGGGCCGTTCTTCCTCAGAAGAAGAAGATTGATCCATTGCAGTATGATGAACTGGGGATGGAGTTCTCTGTCTGCGGAGTTCGCCAATTTCCCTACTCATGATTCTCATATTCTCTTGCATCATAAGATTGGTGCGCTCGTGGATTTTCATAGCCTCCCTAGTGCTCTCAAGAATGTCAAGAAGGCACGAAAAATCTCCTTGGGCGACAGGCGCAGGATTGATCTGGTCATTGGTCCTGGTGGCTGGAGTCGGAGCATTCGGAGGGGCTCGAGTAGAGGTTCCAGCATCACCTAGTGTCGGATCGGATCGGAGTAGAGTAACCTGGTCAGATCGGTTCGAGTTGGGGGAGTGCACTTCTTCAATGTCTCCTACTCGGTTCGGATCGGAGCTCTCTCCATGTGTTCGGTTCGGATTTCCTGAACATGTCTGATCCGCTCGCGTACTCTACCCACGAGACCTTGTCACGACCGGGTTTTGCTGATCTTCACTAACTTCGTTCCCTCGACTGGTTTGAACTTCCTTGCCTTTTCCTTTGGCCATAGTTCTTCAACAATCAACCAACAAGTATTCAAAAGCGTCAAAAATTGGGGATTAACTTCTTTGAACTCAACGGTCCAAAAAGTAGAACAATAATCCAGAAAAACAGAGAATTCAAATGTTTCTCAGTGAAAGCACCAAAATGTTAGACCAAAAAGTGGTTCTAAAACCCAAATTGACTAAAATTAAAACGAAATAAGATCGAAAATAGAAAAGAGACACATAATTTATAGTGGTTCAGCGTTAAAAAGCCTACGTCCACTTTATAATCACTCTGCTTGATGATGTAGATGAAAATACAATGAGATATCCACTCAATTTCATTCACTTTTCATATACATTCATTCAATTATCTCAAAATTCACTTTGAATGATGATTTTGAATTGTTTGGAGTGCTGGAATTCGGTTCTCAAGGACGTTTGAACTCTTAGACTGCCAAAAGATCCCTTCAAATGACCCTTGAGGATCTATTTATAGGTGGAAATTTCTCCAGAATTTGGTTCAGATTGGGTACACGTGTCCTCCATTCCTTGACTTTCGGGATCGGATGAGTTCTGGTGTTGCCAGCACATCAGGTGAGTGGCCATCGTGGGTAGAAAGTGGGTGTAACTACCCCGAATATTTAGGAGATCATGGTGCAGAGTTGCAGGGTGAACTGGGTTCGGATCGGATAGGGTAACAAAATGGGCTTCGGGTCGGATAGGCCAACAACATGGGGTTCGGATCGGATCATCCCATCCGGCTTGAGTTTTGCCTTCCTCACATTGTCTCGCTTTGTTTTTCTTTGATTACACCCGATCCGATCCGGCTTGATCTTTCAGCTTTGTGATGCTTCTGTTCTCACCTCTGTAAACCCGATCCGAACCGGATGTGTAACAGAGTGTCTTCTGTTTACTTGATCTTCTGACTTCTTGACTTTGTATAGCCTAGTTTACAAAGTAGGATAACATCTATATTTAGAAAATATATGTTATTAATATTGGAAAACATTTCCATTTCTCTATTCACGCATCACTATTCTTTCACATCCATTAGTCCCTAATTGTAAACTAGTAAGAGAACAACTTCCTAAGTATCAACCCCGAAGGCCGAAACCAACATCATATTGACACTTAAGAAGCCATTCAACTCAACTAATTTCCATTCAGATTCTAATTTCGGTAATTCCATTTATTAACTTCATATCGACCAAATCATTTCAAACTACAAACCATTTGCTTTTAATACCATCATTCACTTTAAAACATGAATATTATTCCTTTACAGAAATCTGAACTCGTTATATCGATCAAATCTTGATTTTTACTTATAAATGCCATTACAGATTCAAATTCTTTTTATCGAGTTATATTATAAATTCATATTTATATTTCACTTCATATACTCCATTTATAAGTCACTTCTTGTTTATCATATACCAGGTTTATATCTTAATCTCGACTGCATATTCAATTATAAATTATGGGTTTTAAATCAGAAATTAACTTTCTTGTCCAATTCTGAATTATATAATTTCCAAAAATAGATTATTTTTAAAACATTCGATATCATCGACTTTTAATTATAAATCCCATGGATTAGTTCCATCTCTACTCCCATTCCAAACATCAAACCAAATTTCATCATTTCTCTTTTTAATCAATTTCTTGAATTAATATTCTCAAATTATATAATAATAATTATCTGGCTTCATTTATAAAAATCATTTATTAACCAAAATACTTATTTTATAAAATTAAACAAATTATTATATTCTAGCCAGTAGAAATTCAATTTCTATTTAAAAAATAGATTTTTAAAATCCCAATTTTATTTTTAATATATTCGAATATATTTTACGGTATTTAAATACCAATTATTTTAGGGTTAGTGTTATTCAACATCCCAAACACACAATAATGAATATCGGATTATTTGTCACATTATATAAGGCAATATATGAAAAACAATAATATAATTATTGAGGAGTCCAGTTGGATTCCTCCAACTTGTTTTCCCTACATCCACAGATGTTAATCAATACAAGTAACACTAATCTCATATCAATATGAAATATTAAAATATATAAAATCTGTATTCACACAACTGTTTATATATATATATTATTTCAACTAATTAATAAGTAATTCATCCATACAACCATTGCACATCACTCAATCACTATTTATCAATATTAAATAATGTTTATAAAATTATAAAACTGGACAGAGTTAGTGAGTTTACTCACCTTGGTCGTTGATCGTTAAATAACGATTAGCGGTCGATGATTCGAGTCGAGCATTTTATTTTGCTATAAATTCATACGAACTCCAAATCACTTCGGGCTGGTTCAATTGCGTAGCTTACGATCACACGATCCCAACAAATCCAAATTTTTGGAATTCTGATAAAGTATGTACCCGATATTAAAATTATAAGTTGTGTGCTATTTAAATTAAAAATAAACTTAATTTATTTATAAATTGGGCTTTTACCTTTATCCGTCAACCCGTGCACCCATTCGATTTCCCCAGGCTATACGCGTCATCTTCTCTTTTCTAAAAAGAAAACGAACCCGTCCAGTTTTCCATTCCAATTTAAATCACCTTTCCCTTTACGTTAATTCTTTCCTTCAATTTTTTTTCCATATAATTGGGCTTCACCCATTAATTTAAACGACACATACCTTAAACCATTTTCCACCAACCCTATATCAACAGTACACTTTGTCCTCTTCCCTCGTACAAAAACTACTATTCCTCCTTTAATTGTAATGGCCACAACGAGTATTCCCTCCCATAAAACTTCACGCAAGCCTTCCTCCCCAACATTTAAACAATCCGCTCCTGTATATGAAACAACTCCTTGCCGTTTCCTTTCCACACACCATCGTTCGACAATTTTCTACCACCAAACTACTTCCCCAAAAATAAAACTCCAGTACCTCACGTAACATGGCCATTGCGCCTCCTACTCTCCTCCCATTCTCCCTCTTCCCACCGTTGTTCGAAGAACCAAACCCAGCGTTGCACTCCCCTATTCTTCCGCCTCATTCACTTCTCCCACCACTCGAACGCCTCAAGCCTCCACTACAGTTCAAGAACGACAAGCCCACCTTCACGATATATAGTGAAGTCGCGAAAATTTTCATCACAAAAGTTCTTCGAAATTTTCCAAACCGTGCGCTATCACTTAGGAGCAACACTCCATTCACCGTTTTGCTCAATTCCTCAGTCTTGCCATGAAATCTTGAATTCTATGATCACACATATGTTGCCAGCAATGAAAAAAAAATGGGTCGCGACATTTAATAAATGAACGAAATGAAGCTCTAACCATATTGATTTTAACTGCGCATTGTTTGGGATTTTTAAACGTCTATTTGGATCGTTTTAATTTTTCATGAAGCCTTTAGAACTCGGTTCTTGAAGCCAAAGAAATAAACTAAGACAAATGTGTTGTATTTCATCGCCAAGTATTAGCAGCTACCACTCTATGTAAATAGGTTTGCAGACTTAATAAATTTCGATATGGCTTGACATTAGTGATTTATGCGCTACGAAGGGATAGCCGTACCAAAACTTAATAGCCAAGGAAGAAGTAAATATATATTAATGTTTAGTAATATTTAAAATTTTAAAGTACCCTGCTACACAAAATTTTATCATTTAAGGACCGCTACAGACAAAAATAAAAATATCATCGAGTCAAGTAATGTGCCACGATCCTGAAAACATAAAAAAAGGGAAAAGCTAACTTATTCTATGAAATATTAAAAGTGCTGATTTGGAGTGCAAAATACTTTAAAAAAAGTATCTTACTTTCAAAAATAAAAATTACAGAAAAATTCTATGTATTAAATTAAGAATACATCCTAAAAATCTTATCCAAATTCGAAACCGATATTTAATTACATTTAAATAATCGTTATGACTTATAAACGATTCAATAGCGATTTTCTGGAAATTTGATTTGGACATAACTTACAATCCACAAGACGAAATCTCAGGTTTTTACTTCCATTAGAAAAATATAATCTAATAGATTCAAACGTTTCTTGTTTCACAGATTTCTGACTTAAAACGGATTTTGTATATTCCATTGAATTTCAAAACGTAATATTACGAACTACTGCGACGATACAAGCTCGATTATAATTTATATTATAATTAATAAGTTCAACGTCGTTTCTATAATATATATTTTATTATAACTCGAATATAAACTAAATTAAATATCATATATTATCCAAATTACACAATATTGCAAAATCAACTAATTTCGACCATCTAAGAATTAATTTTATTATTATCCCATTATTTATATATTCAAAAATTTGAATTCAAAATTTTAAATTATCAAACCAATATATTAAAATAATTAAATTAATTAATTATTAAATTGTTAAAAATATGGGACGTTACACTATATGTCCATTTGCAACCAACTATGTTTTTGTTGGTTAGAACATTGGCTAATTCCCATGTCTCATTTTTAATTACAACATTATATTCACTGTCCATAACTGCTTTCTTGTTCTTGTTTCTGACTGCCTAATCAAAAAATTCTGGTTCATTGTTAGTTGATTTTGCAATAAATATTATCTCTTTCAAAATTCCACTTTTAGCCCTTGTGATCGTATTATGACCAGTCTGAGCTGGTTTAACACTTGGTGGAAAGCTATATTCATCATTTGAATTTGATATTTCTTTTGTTTCACTTGCATCATTATTTGAGTTATTTTCGTTGATATGCCGACTCTGATCAATTGTTTGAGCTAGATTGCTGAAGGCATGGCTGATATGTTCTTGTTGTTCATTATCTTTTGTGGTAACAGGTAGTGAATTAAGAATGTTAGCAGCCCAGAGTTCTCTGATTGGTTCTATGTTTCAGACCATCTTGGTATATCAGGTATTGGTTTACATGTATTGTAAACTTTGCTTGAAGTTTTGATATTCTTTGTATTGAATGGAAATATTGTCTCATTAAATAGCACAAGCCTACTTATATAAATTTTTCTTGTTTCATTAAGACACTTATAACCTTCTGATTAGTAGAATAACCCAGAAAAGTACATGGCTTCGATCTGAATTTAAGCATATTGCTATTTCTTAAGTAAGGATAAAATAAACAACCAAATATTCTTAAATTTTTTTAATTTGGTTTAACCCCTAGTAATTTCTCAATGGGTGAAGTCTTGTTTAGAGCTTTAGCGGGTTTTCTATTAATTAAGTCGATAGCAGTGCGAAAGGCGTATGGCCAAAATGTAAGGGGTAAATCAGCATGACATAGCAGGGTTAAACCATATTCGATTATGTGCCTATGCTTTTTGTCAACTATGTCATTTTGTTGAGATGTATAGGGACATGCTTTTCTATGAATTATGCTCTTATTTTTTAAATAAGAACTCAGAGTTTTATATTCACTGCCATCATCTGATTGAATTGTTTTGACAGATGGGTTGGTTTGTTTTTCAAACATGGTGATAAATTTTATTAGAGCATCATGTGTGTTAGATTTGGATTTTAGAAAATAAATCCATGTGAATCTACGATTCGACAAAGGATACATAGTATTTAAAACCACAATCAAAGAATACTGGCTCAGGCCCTCATAAATTAGTAATAATAAGTTGCAAGGGTTCAATTTAAATAGTGGATGAATTTGTAAGGAATCTATGGCTGTTACCTAGTTGGTAGTAGTTAGATACATGAGGTAAAGAAATAGAATTCAAATTAATTTTTATTTCATCTAAATCTTGTTTTACAATCTTTGCACTAGGATACCCAAGCTTATAGTGCCGAAGAACAAAAACATTTTGGTTGTCATCATCGGTGCTCTTCTCAGTCAAATTAAAACATTTTTATTCTTTAACATCATTGTTGCACCTAACAGAATTTAATTTATATAACCCTTTTGTCGCATGACCCTGTAGAAGAATATCCATGGTTAGAATATCTCTAACTAACCAGTATTTAGGATAAAATTCAAAGTAGACATTATTATTGTATGCAAATTGGGATAGACTAATTAGGTTCTTTTTAATTTTGGGTGCCCTGAGCATATTGTGTAAGTGCAGTTGTTTCTTTCCGCTGATGCAAGCATTACCTATATGAGATATTTGAATACACTTACCATTACCCATACATATGGATTGATTACCTTTGCATTCTTTGCACTTAAGATTTAAATTTCAATATTGTTGGTGATGTGATTTGTAGCTCTAGTATCTAGATACCATTCCTCATCTTGAACGTTTTCCATCCTTGATATTTCTTTATTGTTTTTGTTAGAATCAGACTGATTGTTGCCATCATTTTGCATGTGGCATAGGTTAGCAGTGGGGTTATTGATCATTTAGTTCTAATTGGATCTATAGTTTGAGTTAAATCTAAAATAGACTCTATAGCAGTGTGTCCAACCCTCTCACAAAATTGATATTTGGGTCTGCTATTATTGCCTCATCAGCCTCTCCCTTGATCTATTTGAACTTCCACCTCTATGGAATGATTATTCACTTTTATTGCTGCTTTGATTATTGGTTTTGAACCCAGTAGACAAATTGACAGTGTATTTAGAGTCTTGCATTTTTAACGTTCTATGACAAATTGACAGTTTATTGGTTTTGAACGCAGTAGACAAATTGATGTGATAATAGCATTGCATGCATTTCATCTAAAGATAGAGTAATTCATTAAGATTTTATAACATCAACGATAGATTCATAATCTTCATTTAGACCTTTCATCAATATTAACACCTGTTAAGATTCGTGAACACTATTACCTATAGCACCAAGGAGATCACATATATTTTTCACTTTAGCAGTATATTTCCTTATGGACATATTGTCAATTCTAAAACTTCGTAATTGACGTTTGTAGTAAAGTATCTTTGTTGCTAACTGAATATCAAAACATTTCTCAATAGTTAGTCAAAAATCATTTGATGATTTGCATCCTATGACTTGGGTTAGAAGGTTGGTGGTTATTTATGATAACAACCAAGAAGGGATAAGTTCATCTTTTCTGTTGTACTTAATGTATTCTTCATTAGTAACAGTGTTGTTGCTTTGATCTGTAGTGAATTTGGGTGGTATTAGTAGAGTTCCAAGCAAGAAACCTTTTAGTCCATATCCATGTATAGTAGTTTCGATCTGAAATTTCCAGAGAAGATAGTTATCTTCTTCTACATAGATGGTTATAAGTTGGCTTTAAGGATTGATGTCGATTTTAACTAGCTACTGAACGGAGGAAGCGGTCTGATTGCTATTAGTGCTGGTGTTTGATGTAATGGATGCTAAAAGTGGTGTATTATCACCCATGATGACATCACGCAAAGGGATTAAACAAGAAGATCACACAGAGAACCAAAAGTTGATTGAAGATGGAAGAAAAACAAAGAAAACAGAGTGATGCAACTTGGAATCTTTCTCTGTGATGAAAATGAAGTTGAGGATAGGTTGCAAGTGAGGCACAGGGCTGATATCTTTGTTATTTCTTGATTCTCTTGAATTGAATTGTCTGGTTTTGATGCTGTGATTAGTAAATCAGGTTAAACAGGTTTTGTTGCAGCCCTGACACAAGTGCTTTCAAGAAAGGCATAGAGCAACCTTGACCGATCTCTTCCCCTAGTGTTGAATTCAAATCTGATGGGGAAGACTACTCAAGTGATGAAAACTAATCCGATGAGTATTAAGAACACATAAACAAAGATGTTAAGCCAATTTGCACTGATACCATATTCGATTTATGATAGTAAGCTCTGATGGATATGAAGAAATAAGATTGTATAGAAGAAAACAATGAAAACTTTATTTCTGTAATGATTGAATGGTAAGAATAAGATAATCACAATGTTACAAACTGCTATGTACTTACAGCAACATAAAGTGCGAGTAATAAAGATTTTAGGCCCAAATAATAGTGGCATGTTAAACAAAGTGATTAAAAGATAACGACAGTAGTATGTGGGCTTATGGATAAAAGATTTGCAACCTGTATCTCTGACATTGTTAGTAACTCGATTAGGTGAGCCATTAGATTCAACTAAATAGTGATAAAGAAGTAAATACCCATAGCATCCATCATTAACTCTTACTTCACTCACTTAGTGCGTCAAGCATATGGTACTCAGCTCTCTAATCACCAGATCCATTGAGGCACCAGCATGTTCCTGAAAAGACGAGTACGAGTAGGATTGAGTAATATAAATGTATGATTAATAGACTGAATGCTGAAGACTTAATAGATAATATATTAACTTTGATGTATGAAAGTAAATATTTAAAGAGATAAATAATTAAAATTGATGTTGCAAGTAAATAGTATAAAAGAAGTAAATAAAAGTAAGGAAGACCAGAGATTTTTATACTGGCTCGTGGCACCATCCTACGTCCAGTCCCAAACTCCTTTTGGAATTTCTACTAATCAAAAATCCTCATTTGACCTGGAGGAAAAGGTATTACAACATCTGAGCAACAGAATAAGGACCTGAGCAGCAAAAAAGGATTTCGCCTCAGCAGCTGAAGAAGACTTCACTTACCTGAGCAATAGAACAGGACTTCAACTACCACAAATGTTTATTTGACTATTTATGTGTTCCAAAATAGCACGGGTAAGTCACTATACAGTACACCCTTCCAATGATCTCCTTTGTGTATATATATACATATATTTGTAAGTGTATGGAGAATTAAGAAGGAAAGTGATTTATAATCACAAACTATGAAAATTTGATAGCACAAGTGAATATTGTATAGAATAATTTCAGAATCAAAGAATATTAAGGTCAAGAAAATTCGATGATTAAAACAAGTGATTCTGAAGTGTATTTATATTAGATAAAAGGTTGCAATTATTCGTGAAAATGTTTAATTAAAAGATATAGTCATAACACTTGGATTAAAGAGTTATGATTCTTTAGAAAGTCATAACTCTTCAGTTAAGCCGAATGAATTTAGAATTCAGCCTGTTAAAAAACGGTTATAATTTAAAAATAGTGTGCATATGCACAAAGAATGTTATTCAGCCAACTGAATATTCAAACTTAAAAGGTTTGAATACTCATTAATCAGTCGGTTGATGACATGGTTTTTCCCATATATGCTTCAGCCTTTGTTTTAAAACTTATATATATGTTTCTACCAAAATAAAGCACCGAGACAGGCTAGCAGTGAAGGGGTAACAGACTACCACAAGCAGAAAGGAGTCTTCCGTCAACAAAAGCCCAACTCAAGAAAAAGCTGGCAACGTAAGGAAACAATCCGGGAGTTGTGCAACTGACACCATCATTGAAGAAACAAGATCAAAATCTGTATAAAGAAAGGACACCGACAAGATGGTTTCAGCATGATGGGTAAACAGTAGAAGGTCACCTAAGACCGGAAGCCAATGAAGAAAAAGACTGATAATCCTATAAAGCAAGATCTAGAAGGGTGAAAGGGCTATCGGTATTAACTTGCTTAACACCGATACGTAAGGAGACGAAAGTATCGAAGATACAAAGTTTAAGGCACATGGAGATTATCCGGGAACCAATTACTGAGACCTCCATCGGTTGGTTTCCAAGAAGTTACCCTAATAAGTAACTAACAAAGCACCGGAAGCAACCTCCCCAGAAAGCGAGAATACACTTTAGGAGTCTACCGAAAGGCAAGCTGGAATCCCGAAGAGAGTCAAGCTATCCACACTAATCTGCTTAGTGTCGATACCGATAGGGGTGGCGGACCCGACAACCTTTCACTTGAATCATAAAGGCAAGCTCCACAAAGTGTTAATAACAAGACCGAGAGTCCACGTTCGAAAGCCTACATTTTGAAAGCCATTCACTCTGACAAACTCAGGATCAATAAAAAGTGGATGGGCAAGCAATCAAAAACGAGTTCAGCAGACTGGAACCCTCCTCCTGAGAGCAAGGACTGGCACCTCAAAAGTCGTAAGCAAAGCCTTCAGAACCTATCAGAAAAGGAGGTCGAGAGCCAAACTCCCAGAACCAGAGGGAAAAGCGGACGACAGGGGATATTGCTAGCCCAGTAGCAAAAGAGGCCCCGATTTATCTATATATAAGACTCTAGAGGTCTCATTTTCAAGGGGATTTTCTCATTCTCATTCTTGTACTTTTTTCTCTGGAGTAAACCCTAATTTCTAAATCAAATTGGGGATTTCAGTTGTAATCACCTGTGTAATCTAAATCAAAGATCAAGAAAGAGTGGATCAAGACTTAGTATTTTACCTTGTGTTTCTCATGATGTTTCTTAGCTATCAGTAGTGCAATATTTTATTTTCTTCCTACATGCATACTAGCTTTTACCCAAGCCTAAAACTTTCCGTAAAGTCAGTGCAAAACCCCTTCCTATAAGCCGTTTAGCCCATATCGAGGGTTGTGCTTAGGGAACCCTTGTCCCAAGGTAACTGTTGGTTCTTGAGTCACTTAAGAATGATGCTCGTTCCATTGAGGGAAGAGAAACTAATCTTTTGGGCTCAAAACCTTGATATGTAGGAAACGATGAACTAACTCAAACTCATGAAAGCTAAGTAAACATATTTTCCCTTAGGTCCACTTCCGTAGACCTATCTCCGGTATTGACGAAAAATATCATTAACATTTTGGTGCTAGAAGGAGGACTTGAACCTCCGACCTTGTGGTTAACAGCCATATATCTAACTGTGTTTTTCCGTCCGAGGTTGGACTAGGCTTTGAAGAAGCAAGAGTATGGGCAAAAGGTCCCAACGAGAGTCTTCTAGATCTCAGATGGGCATGTCGGATACTACTGACCCAAGTGTGACAAAAGAACAAGGGTTAAGAAAGGAAGCCTTGCGAATAGTTTAATGGAAAAGGGAAGTAGAGCAGTATGATTTTGGTTATCGGAGCAGTATCCTTTCCTTCATAAAACAAACCCTAACTTTTCCTCTAAATGGCTCTACATCAAAGGATTATAACATCTTCTCTCATATAAGGAAAGCTCTCCACGATCAAATCAAAGAAATGGTGTTCGAAGAAGAAATCACCGACGATTTTAATCACTTCGCTTCCAATGTCTAAAAAGGTAGCACTCCGAACCCAGCTTATCTTGGAAAGACGAAACAAGGGTATGAGTGGAACAATAAGGTTCGATAACAGAAGAGCTAGTCTCAACAGCAAGAAAGGAAGTTTACACCAAGGCTACCTAAAGGATACTACCTTACCACTTCAATGGAAAATATCTGTTTCCTAACCAAACATGAGCTTAATTATTGGCCATTTATAAAAAAGAATCCCAGGTATGAAAGGAAATTAGGAGGCCTTATTGTTACTATCACATGTTGAATGGACATAGACTAACCACTGCAGAATTCTCGAAGGGATGATCATTAAGTTCTTCAGTCAGGACCAACTATGAGAATTTGTAAAAAGATCAAACTAAGTCCAATAATCCTTAGGAAAAGGATTGTTTGTATGACTTAGGGTATAGAAACCCTCCTAAGAATCAAAATAACCAAAGATAGGTTAATCCATAAAGGGATAAAAATCCTTGTCACCACTGAGTTGGCCAGGGAAAGGCACCCCCAGAGGGGCGTGGTGTGTAAGCCTTTCTCCGCCCCCAAATCGGAATGGGCCAGGTTAAAGCATCAATATCATAAGCCTCCGACTACATCGGAATCGGTCGTGACGAAGCATCTAATTAGCATGCCCTGCCTTTGCTCGTAGAAGAGTACGCCATGCCTTTGTAATGAGCTAAGCACGTTCTACCTGTGCTTGCAGAAGAGCATGTCCTACCTCTGCTTATGTTCCGCGTTACCCGTAGAAGGGAACACAAATCCCTATCATCGCCTACGATGGTCAGAATAGGGCACCCCCTGGAGGGGGTGGAGTGTAAGCCTCTAGCACCGCCTATGATGGCCAGGTAGAGCATCAAAAGAGTAAGCCTTAATTCCGTGTCTACGATGGCCAGTTTAAGCATCTAAGAACATATAATCGCCAACGATGGCAGGATAAGGAGCCTCCTGGAGGGAGGTTGGGTAAGTCATTGGGTCTTGCTTGTGGATAAGCTAGCCAACCGCACTGGACGCACAGGCCTAGAAAGTGGCCAACAAAGCACGTACATCATCTGCTTGATGATAAAAGCCCAAAAATTAGCTCAAGGAGCACCTACAATCTCTGCTTCATAAATCAAACCCAAAGGGGTTAACAAAATATTAATACCAGAAGCGGATTTCTGGTCCTCACTCTATTAAATACCCGAATCTGGGTTAGTTTGGGACTTCTATTAAATACCCGAATCTGGGTTAGTTCGGGATTCCCATTTAAATACCTGAATCTTGGTTGGTTCGGAAGCTCAGCCATTATCAAAAAGAGATATTTGACCTTTTTAATAATCTGAAGCTGGTTGGGAACCAAGCCTCCCTTACTACGAGAAGAAAATTCCTAGTCTTACACCTAAATCTGGGAGATGAATCAGAGTCTTGTCGCCATTAAAAGGCGATTTCTGGACATCTACACTTAATACCCTAATCCGGGTCGTTAATCTCTAATCCTTGAGGAAGGGATATATGATCAACCTAACAGTTGAAGCCTAATTACTCAAGAGGCCTTCAAGCAAGGACGAGAAACTTCTATATTGCTCAGGGAAGTTTCCTTAACCCATGCATTCGGCAAATTCATTATTTACTATGCCAAATACATATGCAATACATATTATCACACAACAATAGAATACATATTCAGGTGGAAGCTCAAGCATGTATCTTAGGTTCCCTTCAATAATGCCCTGGGATAGGAGTTTCCTTTTCCCGAAGAGGGAGATTCCCTGGAAGTACCTATCATGCTAGACGACTTTTAATCGTGCATGAAGTATACATAAACTCGTTAATTATTTCATTCTATCAATATCATTATGCCATTAATTTCGATAAGAGCAGGTGGTACTCCATGAGTGTCTTTTAGGCCGACTGTTAATAAAGTGCGATAAGTTTTTGCAGAATACTACGATGAAATTATGAAAAGAGAATGTTTACATCATAGGCTGAAGCCACGTGTTAGGTAACACCTCTATAAGTTATAACTCTGTTCATAGGCACTATCACTGCAGACCATTACATTTGAAATATAGCACATCAAGTACCTCACATTCTACATGATTAATTAAAAAAGGATTTTAAAATAAGCGTGTCTTCAGAAAGAAAATCATCCTTGCAGGTGCTTAGTATGAATTTAAGAATAAAGAATGACCTTCCTCACTTTATTCAAGGTGTCAGCGGATAGGTCAAGTGAGGAATCAAACGGAATCCCAAAACCAGTAGTTGTGTAAAAAGGAGGACACTTGTGATAATCCCACTCTCCGGAAAGTGGACTGTCGTAACCCTGAGTTAACTTCGATCAATATGTACGAATCTCTCTTAAAAGTTGACCCTTTTCGCCACCATGGAAGTCAAGGCAGGTCCGAGGGTATTCATTACATACCTTCTCAAGGTCCCTTAAGAAGCAATATCGCGCTAATGAGGAGGACTTAATGAGGAAAGACTTTTCCCGATATTCTCTTTTCATCTTAGCGTAATCCCCTAAGAAATTCCTACAAAGCAAACTTGAAGTAGAAGACAAACTCTTAAGAAAATATCAAAGAGATTAGAAGAATGACAATTCATTACATCATAAGCTAAACAAGTACTTCGTTACAAATCACCCACTTGCTCATACAAGACATATCTTTTAAACGACTCAAATACAAATCGATGCTTATTAAACTTAATTTTGTCTAAAGATAATTCTCTGGGGATAGAGGTAACTCAGGGAAGGTTCCAGCATTCACCTGGTGAAGGTCCACACCACACTCATCTAAGCGCCTTCTATGCAGATGTATAAGCAAGCCCCCACTATGATCACCTAAAAAGGGAAAATACACTATTTCATATCTACTGTAAATTTGGTACAAAAAGTGTACTATTATATCCCTATCCTCAATTAACATCCAGAACAAAGTCATGAGCTCGGCATTTTCTCTTAAAAGCCTCTCGCATCGTAAGCGGGCAGTTCTCAACCTAGAGGCAGCTTCCTTCTCCTTTACAAGTAGTAGTTTTGCGGAACTTCTATCAAGGAGGCGGTATCTATTGGACAAGGTGTTATATTCATCTATTTGTTTGTTCAGCTCCCGAGTAAGACGAATCATTTCCGACTAGGCCTTTTTAAGAGTGAAATACCTAGAAACTAATTTTCTCCTCTTCGCCTAAGCGAAAAAGGGAGGAGAGATCAATTACTGAAAAGAAATAAAAGAAGTATGACTATCATACCTCAAGCAGGAGCAGAAACTAGGGAGGTCTCAACCGAGGAAGCAACCTTGAAGCCAGGATCTTTCCCCATATTCCACACTCCAGAAGGATTGGGGGATTCAACCAAAGAAAAATCACCTTTGGCGATTTCAATATCCTTTCCACATGCCTCATCTCGGCCATCGAGAGTTGAGAAGGTGCAACCAACTCCAGCAAAGCTACCACTATACTCTTTCCCATCCTCAACAAAATCTATGGACTTTGGATTATCACCATTAGCACTAACAATCTTTGGCACCACAAAGAGAGTTCTTTCATCGTTGGCACGCGGTTCCTCAAGGGGGATATCTTCAATAAACAAAAGTTTGGCTACATTGGTTTCCTACCTCGCAAGAACTTCTTCTCTTCTCCTCACATAGGATATCTAGGAAATAAATCTTTCAACTAAAGATGGATTGAGAGAAGAAGAACTCAACCCGAACATATGTCCATATTGTCTGCATAAAAAAGAAGGAAAGTGTCCTACAAAGAGTTAACCATAATTTTTTCCAAGGTGGTCTAAAGAAAGCAAGAATTCCTCTATTTAACATCGTTCACCACTCTGACCTAATTGGCCAATAAAGTATCCTTCCTGCCAAGCTTGATCTTGAGAGAATCATTATTTTTTTTTCTAAAAGAGAATTTTGTTTTGTAAGAGAAACAACAAGAACCAAGCACGACAATATTTTCTTTGGATTTTTCCAATGTCTCCTTCAAGGCCCTAACTTCTTCAGCCATGTCCAAACGGGATTCCCTTTCCATGGTATTTGAATTTTTTGCCTCTGCCAGAATTGATTCCAACTTACTTCGCTCCGCAACTAAACCTTCTTTAGCAAGGATAAGGGTATCATTTTTCTTTTTCAAAGACATGTTTTCCTCTTTAAACCGCCACAACTCCGAAGAAGGTTCGGAGGAGTTATCTTGTGTCAAAAACCACCGCTTAATAATCTATAAAGAACACAATTGACATAGATGAGGCAACTGAAAGAAAGGCAGGAAAACAAGAAAGGTAAATATTCATACTAGCAGGAGCTATTCCACCAAAGCTTGACAACCACTGTGGAAATCAAAAGGAAAATCAACATTGGAAAAGGTAGAAGAGGAAATAATCTTCTCGATAATTCATTAAAGCTATCGCCTCCAAGAGGGTTGATAAAGGCGGGGGAGCAGTGTCCTCGGCAGAAGAAGAAAATCCAATTGCATAATGCAACTAATTAGAGAATTCGGAAGACCTGGCAAGACGAATGTTCGAACAGGGCGCCCTCTTAGGAGAAGTGATCTCGGGGACATCAGAAACCGCATCAGAACAAAGACATGGACTGACCAAATCTTTTTGTTTTTTTGGGAGAGGATCTTCTGAACTCCTTTCCACAAGCTTCCTTTTTACATTTTCCCTAGACTTTAATAATGCGTTCTTAAGAGAAGAAACTCCATCTCTTGGAACCAAGGAAACAAAGACGGTCTTACTAGACTCAACACGTACAACTCCTAAAGTGCAATGGAGGAAAACTTAATAAATTCTCAATTATGACTCCATTATAAAAATACCACATAAAGAGTGTACCTGGGTAATCAATAAATAAAGGAGCATTAGGGAAGAAAAGGGTATTTCTTCCCAGTGACAAAGAGAGGGTCCCTTTACTAAACAAGACCAAAGGTGGTTGCCCAATAAAGGATTGCCCGACTGACAACAGAGAGTGCCTCCGAAGAATAGAAGAAGTAGTGAAGACCAGTTACCATATTGATCAGGGACAACGCCAAGGAGGTCAATTACTTTCTTATCCGCAAAACTTGGCAGTTTGGTTTCAACATCTACAACATATGCAAAACGGTATAAAAAAAGAAGAAGTGCATTCGGATATACTCGGAGTGTTAAAGCTGCCGAAAACACCGGGAGGGCAACAGACAAAGAAAAATTCTGTCTTCCAGTCTTTAAATCTTGTTGTCCTCTCTGATAACGATTTCTTTGTGGGGTTTGCATGGAAGATCTGAAGGTTTGTGTGACGGCCCGCCCCGCACCAGCCGACATTTCCAATGAAAGTGCGATGTGCCTATGCCTGACCAGCACGGGACGGTCGTTAAAGAAAGGAAAGAAGGGAATTTGAACTAAGAAGGAACCTGTAGAATGCCTCACAGCACATGGAATAAAATATAATAATAACATACTTGACATAAAAGAGGCGGGACAGTGCATAAGCTGAGAACTAAACCATAATCATCATAGCAGCGGAAATTCAAAATAAAGCTTATGTTCCACATTATCATTATTACAACTTTGGAGAATAGTATCTAAAGAAAAATAAGAAAGTTACACTACTAATGCCCAAAGTAGTGACCTGCATACCACCTAACATGCCTCTAGTCTGCCCGTTTAAGAGCACCCAGAGTAATAAAAGAGACATAAAACTCTGGGTCAGACAAAAGTCTTGTATGAGCGATAAGCAGCAAAACAGAACAATAATAGGTATACTAAACCATACCTGAACCTGGACCTGCAACCAAAGAGTTAGCACAATAAGATGTACAATACTCTAAGGTGACACTAACCTATGGTGTAAAGATACGTGGGTGGGGGTGTGCATGTCATAGTGATGTCAAACAAACAAGCATAACAACCATCCTCACATCTCTCATTCAGTGCGTAAAGCATACGATATCCACCGCTTTGATCACCCAAATCCTTGCTATGATCACTCTGCCCCATGGAGTCATGGCGACTCCACTACACTAATCCATAGCTACTAGTCCTTGCTATGTCCACTCTGCCCCCAGGAAGTCATGAAGACGCCACTGCATTGGCTCATAGCCATGCTACGATCACTCTGCCCCATGGAGTAGTACTACCCCACCGCACTAAAACGTAGCCTAACATCCATCTTGGAGGTGAATCAAAGCTATAGACGTTGATAACTCCTTAGCACACGTCCCGCAGCAAAGCCCAACTCATGAAGTTAACTCATTGGTTCCCAACTGGATCCTGAGTTGTACTTCCTTTTTGGACTACCTTTGCATCTCGGGTTTTGGTCTCCTCCAGATCGGTTTGGTCCTCCTTCTCATCTTTCGTTCAGTTCGGTCGTAACTATCCTTTCCTGGTGGTTCGGTTCGTAGCACCTCCTCATAGTCCAGTTTGTGATTCTCCTCCAGCTCATGGTCATCATGTCGGCTCGTGGAAGGCTCCCTGGTCGGATCGGTTAGTAATTTCCTTCTCCAGAGCATTGGGTTGGTTCGTGCTTCTTCCACCGGGTCGAGGTACTTCGGATTGTGATGCTCGCTTCATGGTCGGATCGCACTCCTTCATTGGTTCGTGGGTCGAACCATTTCCATGTACGAGTGGATCGAGGTCGTGGTGCTTCATTTGGCTCGCAGTGGTGCTCCATGATTGGGTCGTGATACCATGGTCATGAACGGGTTGGTTCAGAGAGGGGTGTCACGACCGGGTCGGGCGATCCGATCCGGTCTGGTTCCCTGCACAATTTTCCTACAACCTTTCCAGCAACTATTTTTCGACACAGGACGGTATTTTCGACCATTCTAACTGTTCTAAGCAATCATAAAACATTCCAAACAGTCATCGCAACATGTGAAACCAACCACAAACACCAAAACAACAATTTGATATGTCAAAACGGATCAAACATATCAAAAATCCATATTTTCCCCTTAAGCATGTTTAAGCAAATCTAACGATAGGATTATAAAAACTTAACCAAATTATCCCAAATTTCTAACAGAGGCTTAAAATAATATTTAAGAATTTCTAAACATTTTTCCAGATTTTTAACATGCATAATTTTGTTAATTAACACTAATCACCCTAATTAACTGTAATTAGTGTAAAAACGATGCTAATCGCTCACCTTAGCCACAAATTAACTTTAGATCTGAAATATCTCTGATTTGGGTTGAATCTCTATGCAACACAGCAGCTCTTTTCCCAATTTGATGATAATTTGCCTTGATTTGATGCAGATTAGGCTAAAACTTGATTAAATGGTGATTAGAAGGTGATTTGGGTGTTGGAGGTCGTTGCTTGGTTGAGCGGAATGATAGGTGGTGGCTGAAAAATGAGAAAAGGGTTTTCTCTAAGCCCTAATAGTCCATTTAAACTCCTAATCCTGAAATGGGTTATGAGCCCTCTTGCTAATCACCATAATTAGGCCCGGTTAAGCTGTTTTTCGCTTTCCAAACCTTGTTTCAGCCATATCTCCCAAACGGTGAGTCCGTTTGGCTAATGTGACTACTCTACGAAAAGGTAAACCATCATCCAAATCTAATGGAAGTGGTTTCAGGTCAAAATTCCTTACCAATCAGAAGTTATGGCCGAAACAAGATCAGCTAGGGGTAAAACGATCATTTAAAAATCGGAAAAAATCATGAACACGGGAAATGACCACAATAGTCATCTCCTAAAGTTATATGGCTATATGACTTCGCATGAAAAAGAAATAAATATTCTACGATCCCCTGATGCGTAGAATGCGGATCATTACATTCTTCCCCCCTTAAGAAATTTCGCCCCCGAAATTCCTTAACCAAAAACATATAAGGTATTCTGCATGCCTATCAGTCATTCACAAACAATCAAACACACAAAACAAAAAAAAACTTATCCTAGCATGCGGAAAGACTAAATCGAAATGAAAACCTTACCATGCAAAGAGTTCTAGATATGTCTTCCTAATGCTCTCCTCTGTTTCCCAAGTACAGTCATTCTCATTCTCGCCCCACTGAACTTTGACTGGATTCACCGCTTTCCTTCTAAGTTGCTTCATACCGTTCTCGACAATACGAATCGGCTTGCGGTTCCCAACCTCCTCGGGTTCTACTTCGATATCATCCAACTGATCAGGTGAAATATTCATATCGGGGTCGTGCACAAATTTCCTTAACTGGGAAACATGAAATACGTTATGAACTCCTGCCATCTTCTCTGGTAATTTAACTTTATATGCCAAATTCCCAACTTGCTCGAGGATTGGGAATGGACCAACAAATTTTGGCGCCAGATTTCCTCTCCTTCCAAATCGAATAACATTTTTTAATGGAGACATCTTGACAAACACCAAGTCGCCAATGGAGAATTTTAAATCTCTTCTCCTCTTATCAGAATAACTCTTCTGCCTCTCTTGGGCAGCCTTCATTCATTATCTGATAACCTTGATCTTATCTGAGGTTTCTCTTATCACATCTGGCCCAAGCAAAAAAAATTCACCGGTTTCTAACCAACATGACGGTGAGTTACATGGTCTTCCGTACAAAGCTTCATATGAGCCATACCAATACTGGATTGATAACTATTATTATATGCAAACTCTACTAGATGTAAATGGTCATCCCATGATCCACCAAAATCCAATATGCAAGCTCTCAAGAAATCTTCTAATATACGATTCACCCTCTCTGTTTGACCATAAGTTTGAGGATGATACGCGGTACTGAGATATAATTCTGACCCTAGAGCCTCTTGTAAGCTCTTCCAAAACCCACTAGTAAACAACGGGTCTCGGTCACTTACAATGCTTTTAGGTACTCCATGAAATATCACTACCCACTTCATATATAGTTCCGCTAACTTAGTTGCCGTTCTATTTGACTTGATAGGTATAAACCTTGCACTCTTGGTCAATCGGTCTACAACCACCCAAATGCTATCATGGCTCGATCTAGTCATTGGTAACCCATCAATGAAATCCATTGAGACTTATTCCCATTTCCATTCTGGAATTTCCAATGGTTGCAACAGACCACTAGGTTTCTTTTGCTCAACTTTAACTAAATGGCAATTCATGCACTTGGATATAAACTTCCCAACATCTCTTTTCATCCCTTCCCAGTAGTAGGTCTGCTTCATGTCTCGATACATTTTATTACCACTGGGGTGCATAGTCAGTTTTGAGTGATGTCATTTTCTAAGCACTTCATCCCTCAATCCATTGACATTGGGCACAACTAGTCTTCCATTCTTTCTAAGCCATCCATCTCGATCAAGCCCATACTTGTTCATCTCTTCGTCGATTCCCAACTTTAACTTTGAGATGATTTCCAATAGGTTAGGATCGTCCCTCTGACTGGAACTAATCCACTCAATCAAAGCGGATTTGATCGTCAAACTTGCTAGCGTCTCTGGATCCAATTTGCACTTTGGTCTGAAATCGTACCCTGTGATATACTCCAGTTGCTTCCATTCTAGAAACATAGCCCCTAAACTGGCATGTCTTCTACTCAGTGCATCAACTACTGCATTCCCTTTCCTGGTGTATATGCGATATCAAAATTGTAGGAAGCCAAGAATTCTAACCATCTTTGTTGTCGGAGATTTAGATCCTTCTGAGAGAAAAGATACTTTAACGATTTATGATCGGTAAACAACTCGAATCTTTCTCCCAAGAGATAATGTCTCTACATCTTCAATGCGAATACGATCGCTGCCAATTCCAAATCATGGGCAGGATATCTTTTCTCATGCGGTTTCAGTGGCTGACTTGCATAAGCCACAACCCTACCTCCTTGCATCAATACAGAACCTAGTCCGATACCATAGGCATCTGTGTATACCGTCATCTCTTTATTCCTTTTAGGAATGACTAACACTGGTGCACATGTCAACTTTTCCTTTAGACCCTTGAATGCATTCTCGCACTTTTCGTCCCAGACGAAAGCTTGATTCTTCTTGGTCAACTAAGTCAATGGTGCTGCTATCTTGGAGAAGTCTTGGATAAACTTACGATAATATCCAGCTAATCCCAAGAAACTTCTTACGTATGTTGCATTCTTGGGCGTAGACCAATCTTGTACCGTAGCCACCTCTTCAGGGTCCACAACTTTGAAACAACATGGCCCAATAATCTCACTTCCCTTCTCCAAAAGTGACATTTAGAAAACTTTGCTTTCAATTGGTGTTTTCTTAACGCCTCCATCACTATCCTCAAATGTTCCTTGTGTTCTTTCCCTGTCCTCGAATAAACCAAGATATCGTCTACAAACACAAGAACAAACTTATTCAATTGATCTCAGAATACTCTATTCATAAGATACAAAAAATATGCTGGTGCATTGGTCAACCCGAATGGCATGACCAACCACTCATAGAATCCAGACAGCATCCGAAAGGCCGTTTTAGCTATACTATCAGCTTCCACCCTAAGCTGATGAAAACCTGTCGCGAGATCCAATTGGGAGAAAACTCTCGCGCCAATCAACTGATCAAACAATCATATATCCGTGGTAGAGGAACTTATTCTTCCTCGTCACCTTATTCAGCTCGCGGTAGTCCGCACACAATCAAAGGGAACCATCTGCTTGATAGCAAACACGATTGGTGCTCCCCACTCAGAATCACTTCTTCTGATAAATCACTTTTTCAAAAGATCACTCACATGTACCCCGAGCTCTCGCTGCTCTCTTGGTGCCATACGATGAAGTGGCATCACTATAGGCCTGGCATCTTTCACTAAATCAATACGGAACTCAATCTCTCGGTGTGGTGGAAGTCCGGTCACTTCCTCGAAGACGTCCGGATACTGGCCAGCCACGGGCACATTTGACAACTCATCATGCGGGATGTCAAGGGAATTTAGAAAACTAGCCATTACCCGATCACTAGGTAGACCACCAAACACAACCCTCCGCCCATCATCCACTCTAATTGTCACCAAAAAGCCCTCACAGTCTACCACCACCCCGTACTTTTGGAGCCAATCGACTCCTAAAATAATGCCAAACCCAGTAAAGCCCAAAACAAAGCAATCACAAACAAACATGCATCCATGACTCGATAAGACCACATTACGACAAATCATGCTAAGGCTAGTCGAACCACCAATCGGGTTCGTCACTGCTAAAGGTTTATCGACTATCTCGGGTTCCAATCCCAACCTATCTACCAGGTCACTAGATATGAAGGAACGGGAAGCTCCGGTATCAAACAATACTCGAACATGAACATCATAAACAGAAAGCATACCTTGAATGACGACATTCTTTCCTTTCTCCACCGCGGTTGGGGCATTCGACGAAGAAGGAACACATTAAGAGCATATGCTTTCACAATCTGCTTCTCTTTAGGGGGTTGCAGACATTTATCCTTGTGATGTCCCACTCGGCCGCTGTTGAAGCACTTCCTGTCTGCTGGCTTCGCTCAACATTCTTTAGCATAATGGCCCTTCTTGCCACAGCTAAAACACTCCACATCTTTCTTTTTTTTTCTTGTGGCCATCCTTGGTCTGATTCTGCTTTCTCTTATTCTGAGAACCATTCTTGCCTCCACCGCTTGCTTGCGGTTTTAGTTCCTCTGTAGATGCAACCTCAGTCTTCGTCTTAGGGTAAAGACTCTCTGACCTCAACACTTTCCCCACAATCGATTCAAACATCTCATCGATGTGGTTAATAAGCCTTTCCCCCAAGTACTCATCCAAACCAGTTATGGACTTCTCGTTCTTCTTCTCAGCAGTATCAATAATGGATAATCCATATTTCGATAGAGTATCGAACTCAGCAATATACTCCAAGGCAGCTCTACCATTCTGCTTTAGCTCCAAGAACCTCTTAAACAATACTGACTTCTGAGCAGTTGGAATAAACTTGTTGCTAAAACGTGTCTTAAAATAATCCCAAGTAACTAAATCCTCAGGAGTAGCTGCCTTAATAGCATTCCACCAATTCATCGCCCGTCCTTGCAGTTGACGAGATACTAGCTTTCTCTTCGTCGCACCCTCGATACCTAAGTCTACGAAGATACGCTCATAGCTATCCAACCAATCCTGAAATTTTGTAGCCGATTCCATTCCGTGGAACGGCTTCCCACCAAGACTAGTGTAATCCTTGCAAAGCTTGGCGAAATCGGCTCTAGGCACCTGCACCGCTGCACCACCACCATTTGCAGCATTGGGAACTGCTCCTTGCACATTTCTAAGCATCTCGCCCATGAAGTCAGTGAACATCGTCCTCATATCAGGAGCATTCCCATTATTAGCTCCTCTACCAGTACCCCTAGTATATCGGCTCATCATTCAATCTGTAAGGAGAAAACGATTAATCATCTCTTCAGTGGGGCCAGTGCAATGCGACTTCATCCTTAAATATACTAATAGTATATATATAACTTTTGAAAACTAAAATATAACAAATACGCCCTCTCATATACACATTTTCTCTCCCTGGTGTCTTTCCCTAGGTTAATTACGCAATCTAGAGCTCTGATACCAAATGTGACGGCCCGCCCTGCACCAGCCGACATTTCCAATGAAAGTGCGTTGTGCCTATGCCTGACCAGCACGGGACGGTCATCAAAGAAAGGAAAGAACATAATTTGAACTAACAAGGAACCTGTAGAATGCCTCACATCGCATGGAATAAAATATAATAATAACATACTTGACATATAACTGGCGAGACAGTGCATAAGTTGAGAACTAAACCATAATCATTATAGCAGCAGAAATTCAAAATACATCTTATGTTCCACATTATCATTATTACAACTTTGAAGAACTGTCTCTAAAGAAAAATAAAAAAGGTACACTACTAATGCCCAAAGTAGTGACCTGCAGCGATACAGGGATCATATCTATATATATCATACGTGGAAGACTCCTGCTCGTCTCCGGTACAGCTACTCGTGCATACCACATAACCTACTTCTAGTTTGCCTGTTTAAGAGCACCCAAAGTAATAAGAAGAGACATAAAACTCTGGGTCAGACAAAAGTCTGATATGAGTGATAAGCAACAAAACAGAACAATAAAAGGCATACTAAACCATACCTGAACCTGGACCTGCAACCAAAGAGTCAGCAAAACAAGATGTACAATACTCTAAGGTGACACTAATATATGGTGTAAAGATACGGGGGTGGGGGTGTGCATGTCATAGTGATGTCAAATAATCAAGCATAGCAACCATCCTCACATTTCTCACTCAGTGCATAAAGCATACGATATCCACTGCTTTGATCACCCAAATCCTTGCTATAATCACTTTGCCCCCATGTAGTCATGGCGATTCCACCGCACTTATCCATAGCCACTAGTCCTTGCTATGTCCACTCTGCCCATGAAGTCATGAAGACTCCACCACACTGGCTCATAGCCATGCTACGATCACTCTTCCCCATGGAGTAGTAACTACCCCACTGCACTGAAACGTAGCCTAACATCCATCTTGGTGGTGAATCAAAGCTATAGACGTCGATAACTCCTTAGCACACATCCCGCAGCAAAGCCTAACTCATGAAGTTAACTCGTTGTTCCCAACTGAAACCTGAGTTGTACTTCCTTTTTGGACTACCTTTGCATCTCGGGTTTTGGTCTCCTCTGGATCAGTTCGGTCCTCCTTCTCATCTTTGGTTCAGTTCGGTCGTAACTATCCTTTCCTGGTGGTTCGATACGTAGCACCTCCTCATAGTCTGGTTTGTGATTCTCCTCCAGCTCGTGGTCATCATGTTGGCCGATGGAAGGCTCCCTGTTTGGATCGGTTTGTGTTGTCCTTCTCCAGAGCATTAGGTCGGTTCGTGCTTCTTCCAATGGGTCGGGGTACTTCGGATCGTGATGCTCGCTTCAGGGTCAGATCGCACTCCTCCATTGGTTCGTGGGTCGAACCATTTCCATGTACGAGCGGATTGGGATCGTGGTGCCTCATTTTCCTCGCAGTGGTGCTCCACGATCGGGTTGTAATACCATGGTCATGAACGGGTCGGTTCGGAGAGGGGTGTCACGATCGGGTCGGGAGTTCCGATCCGGTCTGGTTCCCTGCACAATTTTCCTGCAACCTTTCAAGTAACTATTTTTCGCCACACGACGGCGTTTTCGACCATTCTAACTGTTCTAAGCAATCATAAAACATTCCAAATAGTCATAGCAACATGTAAAGCCAACCACAAACACCAAAACAACAATTTGATATGTCAAAATGGATCAAACATACCCAAAACCCTTATTTTCCTCTTAAGCATGTTTAAGCAAAACTTAACCAAATTAACCTAAACTTCTAATAGAGGCTTAAAATAATATTTAAGAATTTCTAAACATTTTTCAAGATTTTTATCATGCATAATTTCGTTAATTAACACTTATCACCCTAGTTAACTGTATTTAGTGTAAAAACAATGATAATCACTCACCTCAGCCACAAATTAACTTTAGATCTGAAACTATCTCTGATTTGGGTTGAATCTCTATGCAACACAGCAGCTCTATTCCCAATTTGATGCTAATTTGCCTTGATTTGATGTAGATTAGGCTAAAACTTGATTAAATGGTGATTAGAAGGTGATTTGGATGTTGTAGGCCATTGCTAGGTTGAGAGGAATGATAGGTGGCAGCTGAAAAATGAGAAAAGGATGTTCTCTAAACCCTAACAGTCTATTAAACTCCTAATCCCGAAATGGGCTATGGGCCCTCTTGCTAATCACCCTAATTAGGCCCGGTTAAGCTGTTTTTCGCCTTCCAAACCTTGTTTCAGCCATATCTCCCAAACAGTGAGTCCGTTTGGCTAACGTGACCCTCAACGGAAAGGTAAACCATCATCCAAATCAATGGAAGTGGTTTCAGGTCAAAACTCCTTACCAATTAAAAGTTATGGCCGAAACAAGATCAACTAGGTGCAAAATAGTCATTTAAAAATCGGCAAAAATCATGAACATGGGAAATGACCCCAATAGTCGTGTCCCAAAGTTACATGGCTATACGACTTCGCATGAAAAAGAAATAAATATTCTACGATCCCCTGATGCGTAGAATGCGGGCCATTACAGTTTGTGTCACTAAGTTTGGAAGGTCGAACTAAGTAATTAAGCGTAGAAGGGCTTAAAGAACCAATACCCGATTCCAAGGATAACAATTCTAGGCCTAACAGATAAGTGTAAGTGTTAGGAGAGAGTTGGATGGGAGCAATTACCAAATATTGTAGATGCCAATGAAGGAAGCCAAGAAAGGGGACAAACCCTCCATGCCAGATATGGATCGCAGAATAGACAAAATAGACCTTCGGAGGGGAAGGGATGATGTCCATTTCATGAGGAAGAACGGCTTCAACACCCGAGATCCCAAAATCCTGAAGAATAGCATTAACCTTCTCTTGAGACGAAATCAAAGAATGTTTCTCGACAATGCTAACCTTCCTAGTAGCGGAAGGGTCATTCAGAAAAGAACAGTTCCTATCAAATTTAAAAGCAACATGCTTCTTCCCCACAGTGCCAGGTAAAATCTGTTTAAATTTTATACAACAAGGTAAAAAAAAAACGTCCGAAAGAGTAGGAACCTTATTATCCTGAAAAGACCCCAATAATAGAGGGACTATATCTCTAGCGCCATCACAGAAATAAAATCAAGGTAAAAACATCAATTAGAGCTACCAAATGAGTTCAGAATCGATTGCCGAGAACTGATAGTTAGTGTAACGACCCAGAAAATCTGAACCAATTTAAAATTTTTAAATTGGCTAAAATAATGGATTTTAAATATTTAAAATAAATATTTTAGATAATGGCGATGAAAACTGAGTTTGAATCGACAATTGAAAATGAATATAATTAATTATAATTATAAATAAGGCCTGAAAGGGCGCTGTAGTTTCGAAAATTGAATTCAAACTTTGTCGGACTATACCGGGTGCAAAACAATCCGGATTTTAGTGAAACCAAAAATAATGGAATCTAATTAATAATATCTTTCCAACGAATCTGAAGAATCGAAATTTGATAACGGGAATCAAAAGATATGTCCGGTTGAAAATTCTGAATAGTCGCTATGGAACTCAGGCCCTTAAAAATGGACATTTTGCATACGACCTCGGATTTCGACGAAACCACTTTTGTTGGGTCCGGGATGAGAAGTTATTGCTAGGTTTCAAATTTCATAATTTTTCGAATCAATATGTGAGAGTGGCAAAGGAAAACGCGTTTGACCGGTTTTAGTTCATTTTAATCGACTAGAAATTGGCCATTTTTCAAACGATCTCAGAATTCGATGAAACTAGTTTTGTTAGGACCGTATCGTCAATACGAAGCTAGAAAATATTTTTCTGGAATTTTTCTAGTTAGTATGTGACCCCGGTAATTTGAAATGTACGTTTAAAATTCAATATAGTGATTTAAATGTAAATTCAACGGGAACTGGTTGTAACGATCAAATCAGCTTGCGATACATATCCCATTGTGTCCGGAATGGGGGTAAAATGCTATGGGCGACAGTCGGTGGGTCCCATTTCGACTTCGAATAAAAAGTCAACTTTTAAATAGAAATTTAATAATAATAATAATTTATATAAACCCTTTTCTCTCTCTCTCTCTCCTCATTTCCTTTCTGCAGTTCGAAATAAAAAAAAAGATAACCCTGGTCTCCGTATGAACGGGATTTCGGGTCGTCCCAACGTGGTATCAGAGCTTTGGTTAAGCTTAGTTCTGAAATGTAACATTTGAACGAACTCGTCAGAAATAGAACCAGTAGTGTTCTAGGACGGGCAACTCTATACAGATAGGATTAGTAATATCCTAGTATGAGTAAAGCATAATGAAATTACACCTTGATAGACACATTTACATTTGAAGTATTTGTCTCTATATTTTAAAATATCTTTTCTGTTGACCTGACACTTGATCTGCCATTTGCAGAAGTACTAGAAATGAGTGTCAGAAACAGAAGGAATGCAGAACCGAATATTGAGGCCCTATTAATCAAATATCGAAATATGGGTGGAGTACCGTTCTCTGGTGAAGAATCTATTATGAAGACACAAGCTTGGATTCGTTCGGCTGAGAAAATCTTCGAAGCATTAAAGCTTAGGGATGACCAGAAAAGATTGCTGGCCTCCTGGGCTCTCAAAGATGAAGCTTTGTTCTGGTGGGATTCGGTTATAGAGAATAATCCAGAAGGTGATATCACCTGGGATAGATTCAAAGTGATTTTCTTGGAAAGATTTACTCCTCCCGAAGCAACTGAGCGATTATGCGATGAATTTTCTTATCTAATACAAGGAGACATGACAATTCCCGAATATCATAAGAAATTCAATGAACTTTCTCACTTTGCTCCTCATCTAATTCAAGACCCAAAGAGGAAAAATCTGAGATTTATTCATGGCCTTCAAAGGAAATACCAGAATAAAGTATTGGGGCATGTGAAGCTTCCTTTTTCAGAAATGATTTATATGGCTTATCAGTATGAAGATCTAGATAAGAAAGGTATGCTACAGTACGAAGAGGAAGTCAGCTTTAGTAATAAAATTGAGTCTGAAGCTGATTATCCTGAGGCAAGTACAATGTCTGAGATCAGTAAGAAGGCCAGTGCCAAGAGAAAAAGGGCCAAATCTGAGAAGAAACCAGTAACGACAACTGTATGCTCTAACTGCAATAAGCAAGGACATCTCTCGATAAGTTGCCGATCTCTAAAGAAACAAAGAAAGGAAGGATCTAAGTCTATTAAGAAGTTTCAAGAGACTAGAGAATGCAGCATTTGCCATCGGTTTGGCCATGTAAGACAGGATTGCCGGCTGTTAAAGGCCAAGGAAGCTCAAATAAATGAAGTAGCAGAAACCTCAGCACCCTCAGATAAGCAGGAAAGATCTGATGTTTTAGAAGGCACGCTTACTGTCAAAAACATTCCAGTTAAAGTATTGTTTGACACAGGCGCGTCGCGAAGCTTTATTTCAAAGAGTGCCGCTAAGAAACTAGATTTGAACTTGAGGAAACTCAAGGAACCAATGACTGTCCAGAATCCGGTCGGGGGTTCTATCAATCTTAGTTGGATTTGTGCAGTACCTGTCTCTTTTTCTTGCTATAAATTCCCTATTATCTCTATTGTCATGAATTTTAATGAATTCGATCTTATTCTGGGATTGGATTGGCTAACCAAATATGAAGCGGAGGTTAGATGCGCCGAGAGAGTTGTAAAGGCAAAAGCACAATTGGGAAATTATATAACCATACCTTGTGAAGGCCCAACGTCAAATAGAAAGGATTTCTGGGCAGCTTTGGAGGTTTCTCCAACTCAAATAGAAAATACCCCAGAAGCCTCAGAAAATATTCCTGACCTCATCAAAGACATTCCTGTTGTAAAGAACTATGCGGATGTGTTTGAAGAAGTTGTTCGCTTACCTCCGCAGAGAGAAATAGATTTCAAGATTGCTTTAATTCCCAATGCAAGGCCGGTAGTTCACGCTATTCGAAGAATGTCCTTGAAAGAGAAGGAGGAATTAGACAATCAAACAAGGCAGCTGGTATGGAAAGGTCTGATAAGGCCTAGTTTCTCTGATTGGGGTGCAGCAGTGGTATTTGTCCCAAAATCTGACGGTACTCTACGTCTATGTGTGGATTATCGTGATCTGAACAAACAGACAATAAAGAACAAATATCCATTGCCGCGAATAGATGATTTGTTGGATCGATTAAATGGAGCACAAGTATTCTCACGAATGGACCTAGCTACAGGCTTCCATCAACTTCGAATTGCCGAAGAATGTGTTCCAATGACAACATTTAGAGGTCCCGACCTATTCTACGAGTGGTTAGTAATGCCATTCGGCTTATGTAATGCTCCCGCTTACTTCGTCGATCTAATGAACAGAGTATTCAGAGGAGTATTGAATAAATTTGTTCTGGTTTTTATTGACGATATTCTAATCTTCTCTAAATCAAAGGCCGAACATGAAAAGCATCTGGAACAGGTTCTAGAAATTCTGAGACGGAATGTATTAAAAGCCAAATTTTCCAAATGTATCTTCTGGCAAGATGAAGTAAAATTTCTGGGCCACGTTGTATCGAAAGAAGGAATTGCTGTGGATCCAAGCAAAATCACAGCCATTCAAAATTGGAAACAGCCCAGTACCCCCACTGAAGTCCGCAGTTTTCTCGGATTGGCTAGTTATTACCGGAAATTAGTTAAAGACTTTTCGAAGATATCAGGCCACTTAACGAAGCTTACAAAGAAGCATTCTAAGTTCAAATGGACTCCAGAAAATGAGGAAGCTTTCGAAGAGCTAAAGTTAAGACTAACAACAGCTCCAGTGTTAACCATCATCGATGGAAACCAGGATTTAAAAGTATGGACTGATGCTTCTAGAGAAGGCCTTGGCGCAGTGTTAATGCAAAGAGGTCAAGTGATTGCTTATGCTAGCCGTCAACTGAAGCCGCACGAGAAAAACTACGTAACTCATGATCTTGAGTTATTGGCTATTGTGTTCGCTTTGAAAATCTGGAGACATTATCTTCTGGGTGAGAGGTTTGAACTGTTTACAGATCACCAGTCGTTAAAGTATCTGTTCACCCAGAAAGACTTGAATTTGAGGCAGCAACGTTGGCTGGAGTTTCTTGCAGCATATGACTTTGAAATTATATATACTCCAGGAAAAGCCAATGTCGTGGCCGATGCGTTAAGCAGAAAGAATGTAATGATCGCCAGTTTTATTATCACGACTTCATTGCTAGATAAAATATCTGCTCTTCAGGAAAATGATCACTTCATTCAGAAGATCAGAGGGATAATTCAACAAGGCGAGCCCTCGAGTTTTCAAGTAGACAATGATGGGATTTTAAGGCTCAAAGGTCGAATATGCGTTCCTAACATTCCTGAGCTTCGGAAGGAAGCACTGGATGAATGCCACAAGTCAAAACTCAGTATCCATCCGGGAGTAAGCAAAATGTATAATGACATTAAACGCACTTTCTGGTGGAAGTCGATGAAAAGGGACATTTCTTTATATGTCAGCCGATGCCCTACTTGCCAACTAGTCAAGAGCGACCAACAGAAACTAGCTGGACTGTTACAACCGCTAGAAGTTCCTGGTTGGAAGTGGGAACATATTTCTATGGATTTCATTGATAGTTTGCCCAGAACCAGGAAAGGAAATGACAGTATTTGGGTGATCGTAGATCGTTTCACGAAGACCGCCCATTTCATACCTGTCAGATCAAACAGAACTGCTCAGAGTCTGGCGCAGATATACTTCAGAGAAATAGTTAGACTACATGGAGTGCCGCTCATTATAGTCAGTGATAGAGATACAATATTTACTAGTAAATTCTGGGAGGCATTTCAAGTCGAGCTGGGAACAAAGTTAAACTTGAGCACCGCTTATCATCCTCAGACAGACGGTCAGACTGAGAGGGTGAATCGTATTTTAGAAGATCTATTGCGGGCTTGTGTTCTAGATTTCGGTGGATCATGGGGAGACCATCTGCATTTGGCTGAATTCTCTTATAACAACAGCTACCAGGCGAGTCTGACAATGTCGCCATTCGAAGCATTATACGGTAGACCGTGCCGATCTCCTGCTTGTTGGGTCGAGCCTGGAAATAGACTTGTGTTAGGGCCTGATATGATTCACGAAGCTGCCGACAAAGTCGATTTTATTAAGAAGCGATTACTCGCCGCTCAAAGCCGACAAAAGAGCTATGCCGATAGAAGAAGAAGAGATATATCCTTTGAAGTTGGCAACTATGTATATTTGAAGGTATCGCCGATGAGAGGAGTTATCCGGTTCGGTAAAACTGGAAAGTTGGCACCCAAATTCATTGGTCCGTTTCCTATTCTGGAACGGATCGGAACTCTCGCTTATAGGGTCAAACTGCCTGACTGGTTGCCTGGAGTTCATGATGTATTTCACATATCTCAACTTCGAAAGCACGTTCATGATCCAAACTTGATCGTGGAAGAATCAGCTCAACAGGACATTGAAATTACTCCAGAATTGGCCGTGAGACGTGAGCCGCTAAAGATTATCGGCAAAGAAACCAAAGAGCTGAGGAACAAGAAGGTTCACTTAGTCAAAGTGCAATGGAGTGGAGATCCGCGAGATTGTACTTGGGAAACTGAGGAGAGCATTCAGAAAGCTTATCCTAGATGCCGAGTGGATATCTCTGATTGACTCCGGTGCCAGGTACATTTACCCTACTTTGCACTACCATTCAATTCTCTACTCTATTGTTATTTTCTTTTCATAGATGTGCGCTTTTAATTATATGGTCTAAAGGATTTTTAAAGGGGTATAAAATTTGATTAGTATATTTTTAAAGGTTAAAAACAATTGGATTGGTTGTTGTGTTGTGTGATTGTAGATTTATCAAACCACTTTCGACTTTATTCCTTTTCGGGGACGAAAAGTTTTAAGTGGGGGAGATTGTAACGACCCAGAAAATCTGAACCAATTTAAAATTTTTAAATTGGCTAAAATAATGGATTTTAAATATTTAAAATAAATATTTTAGATAATGGCGATGAAAACTGAGTTTGAATCGACAATTGAAAATGAATATAATTAATTATAATTATAAATAAGGCCTGAAAGGGCGCTGTAGTTTCGAAAATTGAATTCAAACTTTGTCGGACTATACCGGGTGCAAAACAATCCGGATTTTAGTGAAACCAAAAATAATGGAATCTAATTGATAATATCTTTCCAACGAATCTAAAGAATCGAAATTTGATAACGGGAATCAAAAGATATGTCCGGTTGAAAATTCTGAATAGTCGCTATGGAATTCAGGCCCTTAAAAATGGACATTTTGCATACGACCTCGGATTTCGACGAAACCACTTTTGTTGGGTCCGGGATGAGAAGTTATTGCTAGGTTTCAAATTTCATAATTTTTCGAATCAATATGTGAGCGTGGCAAAGGAAAACGCGTTTGACCGGTTTCAGTTGATTTTAATCGACTGGAAATTGGCCATTTTTCAAACGGTCTCAGAATTCGACGAAACTAGTTTTGTTAGGACCGTATCGTCAATACGAAGCTAGAAAATATTTTTCTGGAATTTTTCTAGTTAGTATGTGACCCCGGTAATTTGAAATGTACGTTTAAAATTCAATATAGTGATTTAAATGTAAATTCAACGGGAACTGATTGTAACGATCAAATCAGCTTGCGATACATATCCCATTGTGTCCGGAATGGGGGTAAAACGCTATGGGCGACAGTCGGTGGGTCCTATTTCGACTTCGAATAAAAAGTCAACTTTTAAATAGAAATTTAATAATAATAATAATAATTTATATAAACCCTTTTCTCTCTCTCTCCTCATTTCCTTTCTGCAGTTCGAAAAAAAAAAAAGATAACCCTGGTCTCCGTATGAACGGGATTTCGGGTCGTCTCAGTTAGGAAACTAAGATAAGTCCGTAGGAAACGAAGCCGATAGTCGCCACAACTCGAGATCAGCTAACCGTATTTTGATTTTAAACATGAATGACTTACCAAGATACTTATTTAAAGATTATTGATGCTTTTCCAAGATAATTTTTTAGGAAATGATGAAGAGAAGGGCTAATAACGCGAAACAAGGAGATTATATATAAAGGAAGGAAGAAATTATCAATTCATTCAAAAGTTTGGCTTGAAAAGTCAAAAAATACCCCTTCACTACAGTGGGGGGGGGGACACATGTTACTACCAAAATAAAGCACCGAGACAGGCTGGCGGTGAAGGGCAACAGACCGCCACAAGCAGAAAGGAGTCTTCCATCAACAAAAGCCCAACACAAGAAAAAGCCGACAGCATAAGGAAACAATCCAGGAGTTTTGCAACCAACACCATCATTGAAGGAAAGAGCTCAAAATCTGTATGAAGAAAGGACAACGATAGGGTAGTTCTGGCATGATGGGTAAATAACCGGAAGGTTACCTAAGACTGGAAGCCAATGAAGAAAAAGACCGATAATCCTGTAAACCAATATCTAAAGGGGCGAAAGGGCTATCAATATTAACTTGCGTAACACTGATATGTAAGGAGATGAGAGCATAAAACATACAAAGTTTAAGGCACATGGAGATTATCCGGGAACCAATTACCGGGACCTCCATCGGTCGGTTTCCAAGAAGTTACCCTAACAAGTAGCTAACAAAGCACCAAAAGCAACCTCCGGGGAAAACAAGAATATACTTCAGGAGTCTACCGAAACGCAAGCCGAAATCCCGAAGAGAGTCAAGCTATCCACACTAATCTGCTTAGTGTCAACATCGACAGGGGTAGCAAACTCGACAACCTTTCACTTGAATCACAAAGTCAAGCTCCACAAAGTATCAATAACAAGACCGAGAGTCCACACCCGGAAGCCTACATCCGGAAGCCTACATCCCGAAAGACATTCGCTCTAACAAACTCGAGATCAATGAAAAGTGGATGGACAAGCAATCAAAAAAAGTGTTCCATAGATTGGAACGCTCCTCCTTAGTAAAGGAAACAGCAGCTCAAAAGCTGTAAGAAAAGCCTTTAGAACCAAATAGAAAAAAGTGGTCGAGAGCGAGAATTTCCAAAACATAAGGAAGAAGTGGCCGACAGGGGGTACTGCTGGCCCAATAGCAAAAGGGGCCCCAATTGGTCCATAAATAAGACCTAAGGGGTCTCATTTTCGGGGCAATTTTCTCATTCTCATTCTTGTACTCTTTTTTACCGGAGTAAACCCTAATTTCTATATCAAATTGGGGATTTCAGTTGTAATAACCTGTGTAATCCAAATCAAAGATCAACAAAGAGTGGATCAAGACTTAGTATATTTCCTTATGTGTTTATTATGATATTTATTAGCAACCACCGGTGCAACATGTCATTTTCTTCCTACATGCGTACAAGCTCTTACCTAGGCCTAAACCTTTCTGCAAAGTCAGTACGAAACCCCATACTACAAGCTGTTTAGCCCTTATCGAGGGTTGTGCTTTAGGAACCCTTGTCCCAAGGTAACTGTAGGTTCTTGAGTCACTTAAGCAAGATGCTTACCCTATTAAGGGAAGGGTAACTAATCTTTTGGGCTCAAAACCTTGATATCAAGGAAACGGTGAACAAACTCAAACATATGAAAGATAAATAAATCTATTTTTCCCTCAGGTCCACTTCCGTAGACCTATCTCCGGTGTTGATGAAAAATATCATTAACAATACACACACACACACACACACACACACACACACACACATATATATATATATATATATATATATATATTATAGAAGAGATTTTAACATTTAAGACTAACTAAATACTAACTTGATAATAATAATAATATATCAATATATCATGTCGTCGAATCTTCTTGTATTTAGGTTGTATTCTTCTCCTTTTTCTTGTAATAGATGTTAGTGAATGATATTATCGATATATAGTTGTCATAATCAAAAGACAACTCAAGAATGGAGGTTCTAACAATCTCCGCCTTTTTGACGAAGACAACTATATACGACTTTATATATATATATATAATAATGAATCAAAATACTATTTATTTTTACTTGTGCTTCTACTTCGTATATAACTCCCTATGTATATATGCTATATATAAACTGATTTTTCTCCCCTTTTGTCATGGACAAAAAGGAATCATAGCTAATACGTAAAGGAACGAATATACTTGTAGTTCATGAAAATTATATATGTGAAAGAAAATGTTTATATGAACTATTTAAATAAGTGAATAACATATGAATTTGTACATGAATTACATATGAGTATATTAACTCAAAAAATTTGTATTAATGAGTTGTATATAGAACTATATAACAATCAAGATCTATATGAATATAATGAAAAACAAATTCAACATTCAAAATCTATATGAAATATGTATATAGCACACTGAAATGGATATCATATATGATTATATGAATCATGAAGAAATGAATTGTGTTTTTTCTTATCATGACTAAATGTATATAGCTTAGTGCCTATTTGTTATGTGAATTAATGCATATATAAACAACATATCATTTAAGCTAACAAGTAATGTTTCATGACATAAGTTGTTTTAACAAGATTGCATAAAAACATGTACCGTAACTTGAAATATTAGCATACACTAATACATCCATCAACAAGATATTAAATATATGACATAACATAGAAACAAACATAACACATGTTTCGAACTAGTACATAGAGTTTTAGAGACCAAAAGATTTATTTATATAAAACATATTAAAAATTATGATTATTCTTCACCATCATCATCTCCTTCTCTCTCATCGTCATCGTTATCTTTATCCTCATCGTCTCCTTCCTGAGATGACCAGTTGAATAGAATAGGATCTTCGAAAGAAAAGGATCCAACAAAAGAAATTTTATTCCAAATCTTGCTTAGGAAAACTTTGATTGAATTAAAACATTTCTTGGTTTTAGTTTCCAAATTCCTAATTTGAGATTGAAGATTAATTTGATTTTTGGAGATAGTTATGAGAGCTTTCTTCAGAGTTTCTTGCAGACTAATCACATGAATAGAATCTTCATCTTCTATAGTCACGGAGGAAGAAGCTTTCTTGAGATCGTAGGCTTGATAGGTTGAGTGATGTTTTGTGCATTGTTTAATTTCCATTGAGAAAAAGATATTATATTAAGATTTTCCCGTCTTGTAGAAACAAGCATCAATGCCAAAGTCGTTACTCCAACCTCAACAATCGAAGAGACCATAGAATCCGTGAGGTTAGCTTCGGAATCGATGTGGATTTTCATAATGTAGGCACATAATTGTTTTATATTTCCTTTTATATGTAATATCCAGAAATTCATCCATAATAATCTTATCCCGATTCACCTGAGTGTTATTATATAAAGCGTAAAATGCCTGAAATTATCTTTTGTAGACTTTCTTATAATTTTTGGTTCTTGGTTGAAGAAATCAAATCAAGTACGATAAATAATATGTGCTTGGGCTTTCAGTGCACTAGACTTTAATTTAATTATATCCACTAAGCTATCGAAGAGAAAATGATGAGAAACTTCATCTTTTTCATCTAGGTCAACCTTTATATCATAGATATACATCCCTTTATAAGCACAATATAAGATATGTCCCAACTGAGCTATTGCTATAAATATTGAAATTCCATAACTTTTGTTCAAATAACATTGTTTTTATCCTCCGAGTTTTCTAAGTTGAGATTTAGATTAGCAAGAAACAATTTGATAAGAAGACGATCCAACTTTTTATTATTCGCATTAAAATCAATGAGAGAATTGAAAGGATTTAACTTAGAAACATGTTCAATCTGATATCTAGTGAGCTCTGAAAATTTGATGAACGATCCAGGATAAATTTTTCAATCCTTTGTGGCCTTGAATCATTGAACTGTAATGTCGTTGTGGAACCATGGTCTAATTTGATTATTGCTAGGACTGATAACAGTTTGTTTTTAACTTTTTAGATCGAGGAGGCATAATATCTTAATTGAATTTGGATTTGAGACTAAGGAATTTGAGAGTTTGATGCTGAAATTTTGGTATTACTTTTTAAAGTGATGAAGAGAAGTGATAAAATTAATATAAACATCTGTTCTGAATTAGGTTTCGAGTATAATACCCTAAAAAAATTAATCTGCAACAATTAAGCCGGCTAAATTTTAAATTCAGTGATCTGAATTAAGATAATTTCCAACCCGAGAGCAACCCTGTTTTTCAGCTGATTGTTTTTGAGGAATCAGTCGGCTGAAATCTAGTTTTAAATTTTGGTTGCTTTGAGGATTCAGCCATCCAAAATTTTGTTTCAAACGTCTGGATCTAGGAATTTTCCTGAGATGTGCATGTTCTATGTTTAAACTTATCGAAATATGAACTTCATGATTTATTGGTTTTATATTTGTTATTCTTTAGTACAGAGCTATTTAATTACATACATATATACTTTTATATGAAAGTGTGTGATTTAAATTTTATATATAAATAATATATACTTTATCAAGGCTTTTATTTTATCCTTTTTATATGATAATGATTAATAACATGAGTGTTAATTAGGTTACTTTATTTATAAGGTATGTACATTATACTTAATATAATTAGTTTAGTTTAAAAACTATGACTTGTTGAAGTGGACCCTTTTGAAATGTGTATACATATGTATAGCATTCCTTTTAATATGTTTTCGGATGTGAAAACTTATTGTAGTGTATTTTTTTTTATAAATTATGACTTTGATTGTACATTTGAGTTAATTTCTCCAATAATATTTTGAACAGGATGATCCCATAATATTTTTGGTGTAGATCTTATTTCATTATTATTATTAACAATGTTTTCATCTTCTCTCGTATCTTGAATAGCATTTTATCTTCTCTGGTATTTTGATTAGTGTTTTCATCTTCTCTAGTATTTTAAATAGTGTTTTCATCCCCTCCAATGTTATTATTTTCCCTAGTATTATGAATAATATTTTCATCTTCTCTATTGTCTTTAATAATGTTTCCATCTTCTTTGGAATTTGTATTATTCAAGATTTTTTTATTTTTATTATAAGTTTCTTGACTGAAATATTCATAGAAGGATACACGAAGAGTTTCTTCAATTTTATTTGTCCGTTTATTAAAATTCGATAAGCTTTGCTTTGGTCTGAATATCTTAAGAAAATTCCTTCATTGGATTTTAAATCAAATTAACCAAGCATATCTCTTGTATTTAAAACAACACATTTTGAATCAAAGGTTTTAAAATAAGAAATATTTGGTTTTCTACCACTAAAAAGTCCATACAGGATATTTTTCATGAGAGATCGAATAGAATCATAATTCAATATGCCTTGACATGTTTTGGTGACGTGCTTCCATTTGATAATGTTCTCGCACATTATTGTAATATTCTGTTTTTTTTTGTTCTACGATTCCATTTTGTTGTGGAGTTCTACAAAATGAAAAAATATGAAAAATTCATTTCTTTTTACAATATTGATCGAATCTTTCATTTTCGAATTCTCCTCCATGATCGCTTCTTATATTTGTTATTTTTAATCCTTTTAAATTTTGAATTCTTTTAAAAGGGTTTTATTTCATTTGCGAATTCTCCTCCATGATTGTTTTCCAAACCCAAATATAGGATGGATTTAGCTTGTGGTCCATATTTCATCACTTTTCAAGTTAATTTTTTTGCTCTACTCAACCTACAAAGTATTGGCCTTAATAACTTGATTTTAGAAACTCTTAGACAATGCTGTAATGTTCCATAGTTTTATGTTCCTTATTCCCAATCCCCCTTTATGTTTAGGCTTCTCAATCTTATGAAATGTTATGAGAGAAAGATTACTTGCATAAATTGAGCCAGTCCATAAAAAATTTATCATTGCTATTCTTATCATTGCAAGAAGCTTAGGAGGAATTAGAAAGGTTCTGCATCTGTAAACCATCATTGAAAAAATAACAGAGTCTATTGTCACAAGCTGCCCTAGTTGCGTTAAGAACATATTCTCCCATCTAGTTAACACTGTATTTATTTTCTCATACAAGGGAATACATTGTGTTGTAGATATTCTATTGGTGGTTATACAGATACCTAGATATGTCATATTCATTTCCATTGGCTGCATATTTGTTATGCTATGACATACAACTTTTTGTTGTGGAGACAAGCCTGCTAATAATATATGTGATTTGTTGGGGTTTCATCTGAGGGACAGAGAAGGAGTGGAAGGAGGTGAGGGTGTGCATGATATTAGAGAGGGAGTTCGGTGTTGATTTTGTGAACATTAATAGGTGATCAACAAAGGATAAGGAGATGCCATAGGCATTTTACATTTATGGTGTTAGACATAATTCTTCAACATTACTTGTCTTTTAAAAGCGAAAGTGATAAGATATAAGATCTCCCTACCTTAAGCCATTTTTTCCTTTAAAGTACCCAACAGTATATGCATTAAATGCCAAGGTATATCTAACAGTCGATATGCATAAGTGTATCCATTTTGTAAATTTCAAGCGAAAATCCATTCTTTCCATTATACTCAGTAGGGCTGACCAACTAACCTAGTCAAAAGCCTTTCTAATGTCAATTTTCAACAAGGCTCTAGGGGATATGTTTGAGGAGGAGCATCCACTAAAAAGTTCACGAGTTAGAAGAACATTATCGAGAATGCTACGATTGGGTAGGAAGGCTGCTTGGTTAGTGGAGATAATGGATTAAACCACATACTTTAGCCTCTTGGAAAGGATATGGGATATGGCTTGTAGATGATGTTGCAGCATACTATAGGTCTAAACATTGAAACATTAGTGGATTGCTGTGTTTTTGGAATTAAGGCCAACTTGGTGAAGTTTACCGAGCTTGGAATTTTGCTTAGGTTGAACAAATTGTAAATAGCTACTAAAACAAGAGGAGAAACAATGGACCAACAATGTGTGTAAAATAATACCATAAATCCATTAGGTTTAGGGGATCATATTTCCTCTTTGTAAAAATAGCTTGTTTGGTATCATCATCGGTAACCAGTCAGTAGGGGCAGTATGCATATCAAGATTAATCAAAGGAATGCGGAGATCAATAACAAAGGAGGGATTAACTTCAAAAGGATTACCACTTAGCTAGTTCGTAAAGTAGGAGAGGAAAGTTTCATCTAGTAGAGTCGTGGAAGAGTGTGTGACAACTTGCATACCATTGAATGAATGTACATATGATTTAGCTTGCTTTATCTTCAGAGAGGCATGATATAACATAGTGTTTCTATCACCATTCACTGTCCACTCTTGCTTTCTATCTTGTTGTACCATGCTCACTTTAGTGTCCACAGCAGCTTCAAGTTGTGTTGTTAAGTCTTTCTTTAGAAGGTTAATAGCTTGATTAGTGTTGCTGTTGAGTATTTGCTATTGAACCTATTCAAGCTTCATGGTTATATCAGTTGATAGTTTATTACCTTTACCATATACATTTCTTGACCAAATCTTCGGTGCTTCTTTGGTGTTCTTCGGCTTCTTTTGCAAGTTGTGCATTGGGTTTCCATAGGTAGAAATACAACATGATTCATCAACAATCTGGAGATGTTTAACATTATTTATCCATTTATCGTAAAATTTAAAATTAACCTATCTATGTATGGCAGCTGCACCAAAGGTAAGGATGAGTGGGCAGTGGTCAGATAACAGTGACACTGGAATGTGGATGTGTATAGCAGGCCAAGTTTACAGAGTTTCGAGGTTCATTGAACCATGATCATTCTTGATTAGGGTACGAGGACCATGAGTATTGTTATTGTTCCAAGTTACTGGGGATCCTAAAGATGGAATCTCTATTGAGGAGGAGTGATGCATAAAATGTTGGAATAAATTAAAACCGCATTAAATATTGCATTAAATTACATGCGTTGATTGCATTTCCTGTTTTCATATATCGGTTTTATTTGGTATTGTTTTAATGTAATTTTATCTAGAATTTTTTTAAGCATGTATAAATAAAGCATGCATCTTTTGTAATTTTTCAATTAAGCAATCAAGAAAAAAGCAATAAAATATTGTCTTCTTCAAAACTGTTTATCTCTTCCTCTCAAATTATTTTTCTTCAATTGGTATCAGAGCCTGGTTGAGAATATGGCTTTTCTATTCTCCTCACCGTTTGTTCTCACAAAAGAAAATTTTGAAGAGTGGAGTAATAAAAAGAAAGAAGAATTGATCTCCAAAGGGCTTTGGGAGATCGTTGAAAGTGGCTACGAATGGCCAAAAAATGTTAAAAACATGACGGAGAAAGAGAGTAAAGCATTTGTAAGCTTGAGACGTAAAGATCTTCAAGCTCGGATTTTGATGAGTGAGAACGTTGATAGAGAAGCTTTCGACCATATTCTTGGAGAAAAATACGCGAAAGATTCGTGGAATTTATTGAAAGAGGTGTATGCATTGGATAACACAAAAGCAGAAGAAGAAGATGAATAGGAGGTCGAAGAAGAGGAAGAAGAGGATGAAAGAAAAGAAGCTGAAAAGGAAGCAACCGAAGCTAAAAAGGCAGATACAGATGCTAATATGGATGATGTAGAACCTGCAAAGGCTAATGAAGATGCTAACATAGCCGATGTAGAAGCTGACAAGGCAGATGAAGAAGTAAAAGAAAAGGAGAAGGTGGAGAGAGAAAACACGTTAAAAAAGGAGGAAGAAGAGAAAGCTTCTAAAGAAGAAGAAGCAGAGGAAAAACCAAAAGCAAGAGAGGCAGAGAAGAAAAAAGAAAAAGAAAAGAAAGGAAAACAAGAAGAAGATGAAAATGCAGATGATGATGCAAAGGAGAAGAGAGAAAGGAAAGAAAAGAAGAATAAATACAAAAAGGATGAACATGAAGAAGTGAAGGATGAAGAAGAAAAGAAGAGTAAAAGTAAAGGAGATGAAAATGAAGAAGGCGATGTTAAGGAGAAGAAAGAGAAGCAAAGAGCATTATTATAGTTACACTGGAATGTGATTAATGAAAGCCAACAAGATGACCAGGAAGCGAACTCACACAAGCTAGAAGATGATATTGAAGAAAACAAGAAACAGTTGCTAACTGTTGGCTCCCAATTGCAAGAAGCAAAACATGATCTTACAATAAAAGAAGAGTTTTTCAGAAGCTTAAAACAAGTGAGGAGGCTTTACAGAATGAAAAGCATGGTCTAGAATGTAAATTAGATGAATCGGTTCAAGAATTCAATAGGCTAAAAAGTGTGGTCCACAATTTGTTTGCCAAAGTTGTAGAACTGGAAAAGAAACCCTGACTATTTTGAATCATTTTGCCAAAATGATACATGTATTTGAACAATACTATGGATTGGCTTCTCAGGCTATTAAACTCATAAAAGAGATGGAAAAGAAATGCGAGGAAAAGATTTCAAAACAAAAGCAGGACATTCTGCAGGGATTGTTGCAAGCTAAGGAGGAGCATGCTGCAATGTTCAGCAATGTTAAAAAAGATTATGAACAAAAGGAAGAGAAAAGTGACAAACACAGTACAGTAATATTGAAAACGATGGATGCTTGGAAAGAAGAAAAAAGAAATTGGGAAGACATAGCAAGATCTCTGATGCGTAGTTCAACCCAGTTCTCATATGCACGAGAAGTAGCTATAAAATGTACAATGCGTATGCGTGCACTGCATGATAAGTTGATGTCCCCACAGAAGAAGAGCACAATTAAAAAGGTCTGGATAATATCATTATTTTTCTTGCCAAAACACGTCAGGTATAAATCGAGATGTTCTCAAAGAAGGTGACCGGATGACTGATATTTCAACAAAGACACATAGCGGATGAATCTTCAGGAAAGTGCAGAAAATTTGGAAACAATAAGCAAGTTTTAATTTAGGGGAGACATTGTTGGAATAAATTAAAACCGCATTAAATATTGCATTAAATTGCATGCGTTGATTGCATTTCCTGTTTTCATATATCGGTTTTATTTGGTATTGTTTTAATGTAATTTTATCTAGAATTTTCTTAAGCATGTATAAATAAAGCATGCATCTTTTGTAATTTGTCAATTAAGCAATCAAGAAAAAAGCAATAAAATATTGTCTTCTTCAAAACTTTTTATCTCTTCCTCTCAAATTATTTTTCTTCATAAAATTGTTTAGAGGGCTTAGGTTGGATACAAAAAGTGGAATACCACCACTTTTGTGTGTTGAATGATAGGATCAGTTGAAATCCCCTATAACAATCCACAAGTGAGTTAATTGATTGAAATGAGGTAGGTAGTAATGCAATTGTTGTCTTACTGAGGGGTTGTTACTTGCATATATGAATGTTAAGCATAAGGAGGTAGAAGAGTGGATAAGGGTGACTTCAGTGTGTATCGACTGATAGTCATATAGGATGGGTGTTAGCAAAACATTAAGGGGTCATAGATAATGAGAAGTCTACTATAAGGAGCATGAGTCTGATTTGATATGAAGGACTAGGAAGGGTTTTTATACTGGGTGACTTTGGATGATAGAGAGGAGTTGAATTTGGTTTCTGAGATAAAAATGAGGGAGAGTTGATTTTCTTTAATTATTATTTTTTGGTAAAGCTTTGCTTTTTTGTGTACTCCCCTTTTGTTCCATGCCGCAATGTTGTTCAACATCATTAAACTTTGGGGAGTTCATAGTAGTGCTTCTGGTTCTTCTAGGAGAAGAACCAGGTGATTTGCATGTGAATTCCATCAAGGCAGAGTCTGAAACATCATCTGATTCAATAGGGGATAGAACATGGATTGAAGGTGAGGTTTTTTGTCTTTTTTTATAGTTTCTTCTTCTTTTCCTTTATTATTTCAGTTAATTTGATATCCTTTTTCCTTTTATGTCTTATATTTTTCTTGGGTCAAAGTTCAGATAAAGAGGGTGATTTGTTTTTACTTGGAGGGATTATTGAGGATAAGGGTGGTGGTGGTACTGGGTTTAGGGTAGGAATATCATAAATAAGAGTTGATGGTGAAATATGGGAGACATTGAATTGCTTAAGATGAATATAGGTCGGGGAGGATGATGATGTAGGTATTTTGGGTAGTGATTGGTCTATCTGCATGAGCACATGCATAAATGCAACTGATGTGGGTGGATCTGTTGGTATGGGTAGTAAAGGTTGCAAATTGTGGAGTGGCATGGTTTTGTTTTGTAAACAGGATGTATGACCGCGTTGATTGGTGGAAGGGTGGTTTCTATGAGTTGTTAGGTTTGTTTGCCACAATGGGTTTCTTCCAACATGCACAAGAGCACTTGTACATGCATGTGACCGAGTATTTAATTTTCATGTAGTGCTTTCCCCTTTGTTGCTTCCCATATGATCAACTTTTGTGCTTTTATCACATTGTTTCTCTTTCCTACATTTAACTTAGTGGTTGTGTCATCATTTTTTGTATAATGTTAAATTCTGCATCATTCATCATATTTCTTTCTTTCACATTTTCACTTTTTTCCTATGCCTTCAATGTCATTACCTTCCTCACTTTCTTTCTCTTCTTCATCAATTTCTTACAAAATAGAATATTTATTTGACAACTCCGCTCTTTTGCTACTCTCAATTTGCGAGTAAGACGGTTTGCTTTCATGTTTTTATTTTAATTTTTCTTTGATTCCTAAATTTCCAATACCTCTTTCATTTTGCCTTTTTCATTAGCTCTTCCAACAATTTTTTTTCATTTTCTCTTATCCTATTCATGGATACTTTTTCCATGTTTTATTTTGTACAACTACCTTATGATGCCTTAAATACGGTTATCCATTTTCCTTTCTCTCCTTTATTTACTTCACCACTTTATTCTTTCCTTACTAGTTTCTTCTGTTGTCCTATTAATTTGACAGTTCTTGCCTTTATGCCTAAATACTTTGCAGTGCACACATATATATGGTTCCTAAAGATACGAAACTTGTATGTTTTGAGTTGTGCCATTAGGATTCTCTACTGGGGATGATTCAGCAAATTCTCGATCAGGGAAATTTCTACTAGACAATCTGCATCTTTTATTCTGGCAATTGATTCAGTAGCTTCATCTTGGCCAACCAACTACCTCAATCTATGTGCTAACCAGTTAATACCCAGCGGAGACCATAGATAAATTGGGATGTTTGTTAACTTCACCCATATAGGACCAACTCTAATTAATTCACACACATGTTACAGTCCGCATATTTGTTGATAATATATTTAAATATAACATCATTAATCGTTTGTACGTCCAAAAAGTTACATTTTGCATATGGATGAATTTGGACTCAAGATCACTTCCACTGAGTATGTGATTAGAAACTATAAACATCGACAAATTTCGAGTTGGAGAAAAATTAGGACTTTTGGTTAGGCTTAGTTTGTGAAAACTAACCACTAACCAACTAAATCATAAGTTGGTAGCCTCCTCTCCTTCATTCATTCATTCTCACTTCAACACAAATAGAAAATGGAGAAGGGAAAAGGAAACCAAAATTCTTAAGCTTTAGTTGATCTTAGGAATCCAAATTCATGAACTAAATCAAATGCAAATTCATAAAAAGGAGAGGAAAGCTCCATCTCTATCTTCTCTAACCCAGCTCCTCTTTAATTTGTATGAATTCCTAAAACCTAACTCTTCAGAATTCTATTTATATGATCTTAGACTGGAGATTCTAGAGTGTTGCTTGAAGAGAAGTTGATCTTACTTGGTTTTGAATCTTCTACTTCCTTTCTTAAGATCAAAGGTGAGTTCTTGGAGAACTCACATATATGCCTCAATCTATATACTTATCTAGTGTTGCCCTTGGCAAGCATATATATTGCTTATGAATTGGGTGTTTATGTTTGTTTGTGCAATAGATTTCATTTGATGAGATTTGAATTCATTTCGATGATTTCGAGTATAAATCCTTGTGGGTATTTGATTTTTGTGTTATGGAATGTTTCGGTAAACCATTGAGGTTCTATTTTCACTTCGACAAAGTAAATACCATCCAACGATCATTCGAATTCGATTGAAATCCACTTGGACATAAGGATAAATCTTATTTTTCGTCGAGCAGCAGGTCAGTCAACTAGTCCACTTTGGACCAGCTAACTGGTCCTACTACCCGAAGATTTTTGGGGTAGTTGACTAGCCGACTGGTCAAAATTAAGCAATCGACTGGTATATTGACCAGCCCACTAGTCAAAAATGGATAAGTCGATTGGTCATGTTGATTTTGTGTAGTCTACCAGTGGAGACCACGGTCGACTGCGTAGGTTATTCCAGGCTTATTCGCGGTTGAGTTTCAGCCCGTTTGGCCCTTTTCTGTGATTATTCTGTTTCTCTAATTCACATATTTATACGACTCGATTTTTACTGATTTTCAACTTATTTATTATGAATGAATTTTATAACCGATACTCATGAGATTTGATTTACATTATTAAAATGTAAATTCCGAGTTTGATTGTTATTACAATCAATATTATATGAAATTTGCCACTTCAAACAAAAAAAGGGTTTTATATTACTAGTAGATACCAAATCCTTATTCAAATGGTTTTAACACTATATTTCATACAAAATCGTTTTATAAATCATTTTCCAATCTACTGGTATATGTATGTATATAATCCTTTTTCCTGATTCATATGAGAAATCCAAGTAAACGCCTTAGTGAAAAGAAGGACAATGAACCCTTACGTTTGCTTCGATGGTTAATTCTTGGACATGTTCGATTGAAATTTGTGGCAATGATCGTCTTATGTTTCTAGTGGACATAATACTTGTGTGCAAATATTCGAGTAAAGCCAGTAGTTTTGGGACACGTAGCTTAGCTCTTATATTTATTAGCTTGGAGTAATTTACTTTATTCTAATCAATTGTGATCTTTTTGAGATTTAGACTAGCTTTATGCAACATCTCTGAGTTGTGGAATTTATTTCACATTTTTTATGATCTTCGGGTCATTTTATGAAACTTCAATTCATTTTGTAGGATTGTACTACTTTGAGCAGTTATGATCTTTTTGTTATACATTGTGCTTTTAACGGCCTTCAGACCATGTGAGTGGGTTCGTGACCCGTGATCTTCGGATCGTCCTGAGGTGTCTCGGCTCAAATTTATAGGTTATCTACCTAAAGATCGTGTCTCATCTAGAGATAGGCCTCTTACCCTTTTACGGATTTGTGTTTTGATGGCCTTCAGACTGTTTGAGCATGGTCACGAGCGTTGGCCTTTAGACCAATCTAAGGAGCTTCAGCTCATATTTATAGGTTAGCTACCTAGAGTTCATGTCTCATCTTGTTATAGGCCTCTTCCCCCCTTTGTGTGATTTAAAGATTTCTAATTATCGAATTCTGGAATTTGGCGTGTGATTGGTGATATCATTTCTGAGGAATGTGTTTTGATATTAAGTTATTAATATGAGATTTATTGATATTAAGTTTTCCATTCGAGTTTTATTGATATTTTGTTATCAATCTGAGTTTCATTGATATTTTATATCAATTTTGTGCTGATTTGATGTGAGATGTCATTATCAGTGAGTAGCTATATAATTTTGAATGAGATATTCCTTTATAGCTCCAATATAGGTTTTTGTGATATACCGTAGACATTTACGGGCTTCACACTTATGGTGACATTGTTATCATCGTATTCATGTCTACATTTATTTATATCTCTTATTATATCATAGTTTATGAGATAGGTACTGCTAAACTAATCCATTTATTTTTTATCTCAGTGTAAATAATACTCGGGTCAGACTGAGGTATTTCCAGTGATTCTTCTTGACTCCAGCATGGACTATCCTCCTTTTTTGGGTAAAATATTTTAGTGTTATACTTTCTGGGTTATATGTATTGGAGACTCCTTTGTATACATATTATTTTGAGTAGCCGTATAGCTATTCTTTTGTTGTATAGATAAATTAGAAGGACAACTATCTTTGTATTTACTTTTATATGTTATATTCATATGTATTTTCGCCTTAGTTATGTGAATATATGTGTCAGACTCTAATTATATTGCTATATATTGATTCTGAATTATATATAACCACTGTGTAGATGATTTGAACTTCAATTAGATGTGTCGGGTTTCCTCATGGGATTTTAAAAATAAGATCACATTACCCGATATGTTTAATGCTCATTCAAAGCTAAATACAGATGGTCGCTCCTCAACAGCCTTATTCTTTGGGTTAGTTGACATTATTGTTTGTATGACCTTGGCTAATGCGAGTATAGAGCTGGGGCATTACACTTGGTATCAAAGCCAAATTCGGAATAATATAAGATATTATGGTGAGGACATTGTCCTGAGTCTTTCTTAGGAAATCGTGTTCAGGATCTAAATCGATTCTTAGGACCCATTATATCCTATTTTTGTTATGATCCTTTGTTCGACCAACTAAACCTATTTTTGTTCATCTATGTGAATCTTGGCCTAGACAAACTTAAAGTCTCGTCACTTTCATAAGTAGGAACATAGAGTCATATTCTATATTTTTATTGAGACCCTTTGTTCATTGAACCAAATTTATTTGAATTTATTTTAAGAATATCATTTCCTCTTCTGTTTTTGTGGGTATTAACTATTGTGTTTGGATGAGAGTGATCTTGTCTCTATGCTTGCATGGGTTGAGTTGATTAATAATTCGGGAACATTGAAAACGAACACCTTGTAAATTTAGTTTCACGATTTTGGCTATGAGGCGTTAGATGTTATTGTTGGGTAAGGATTCAACTTAAAAGATAATTGTTTAAATTAAATTTAGATGAGTAATATGCAAGTATCATTTATGAACGAAAATTTGTAAGTATGAAAAGGATTTGACTTAAAATAACCTTTGGGACTTAGTTCTGAAGGACCTTTGTGGGTCGAAAGCGGATAAATTAATCCCGCTAAGCATTATGAATTCGTTGTTAATTTATTTATTATTGAAAATTTTATCCATGAATAAATAGTTGTATCTCTAATTATTTATTTATGAACTTATGTTCCTATCTGGACGCAATTTGTTTTATTATGTTAAGTTGCCCATTGCGTATGTAAGGAATTCTAATCGAGTGTGGGACGCCACGATATTGATAGGAGTTTCTAAATACATTGGTGAGACAATTCTGACACAACACTTGTATTAAATATTACTGACGAGCATCTCCATTGAACCACAGTATTAGTAATTTTATATATATCGATAGTGAGGCCAAACATTAATATTAATTATTATTTTTAATCATTGAATGTGAATCTTGATATATTTAAAGAAAATAATGTTGGTGATGACTGTTGTAACACCCCGCATTTAAATAAATAATAAAATGAGTAATAAATAAAGATTGCATGAATATGTATATATGCATAGAATTTTAATGTTGAAATTCAAAAGTAAATATAGTTTATAACCGGAATAATATGAATCAAAAGAATTATAATAAGTTAGTGGATAACGTTATTAATTAATGTTCAAAATCATATATGTTATATCAAGTAATAAAAATTAAGATGGTTTATTAATGTTAAACTTAGAAAACAAAACACAGCAGAAAACGCGATTGGACCCAGAATGGGTCGACCCAGGTCATACATGGCTCGACCTAAGTGTCGACTCAGGGGTCGACCTACCTCAGGGTAAGTCGACACAAGAGTCAATCCAAATGGTCCTAGGTCTGTTTTGTGTGATTTATGTTTTTGAAATCAGCGGTTCATAATTTAATTGATTAAATCCAATGGTTCGGACTTTCACGTACACCTATAAAGAGACTAGCAGGGCCTAGCTTTAAACTCATATTTTCAAAGGTGCTGCCTAGTCTCTGCCATTCTCTTTTTACTCCGAATATTTACAAAAAATTAAAATATTAGTTCATAAAGGTTCTGATTCAAGATTTGAAAGATAAGAGATATAAATATAGAAATAAGTGTTCGAAGTTCTGATCAACGCAAGGTAAGTTTTTTAATCTGATTTGTTTAGGTTTCTCTTCCTCTTTCCCTCTTCTTTTAGTATCAAATTTGTAAATCTGTGGTCGTTTAATATTATACTCAGTTAGGAAAGACAACAGAATCATAGATTTGAATCAAATTCAAGGATTGGAAACTTGTTTGGTGAGTGGATTTAAATTATATCTTTTTAAATAATGGTATTTTTACAGTTTACATTCCCTATCATTCTTAACATGTTAAATAACTTTTAATTATGATAATCGCGGTATAATTCATTTTCAGTTATGTTAAGAATATTACCGTTGTATAAATCTATTTTATGATCTGTTAATTAGATTAAAATTACTATAATACTGAATTAGTGAGATTTACAATAAAAGTGAATATGTTACAAAAAATGTTGTTAATGACAAATGGGATATTGTAAATCAAAGTACAATGAAATTGGGAATAATAGAAAAAGAATAGATATGCCAGATTTGTATGTAAAGTTACAGTAATTTGTAAATTGTATATAGCTGCATTGAGACATGAGATTAAGTTCAACTTGTGATAGAATCCTACACGTAACTGCCCGGCAAGTCCAGCATCCACAAGTGGTCAACTTAATGTGGGAGGTCTGGTGCCTAAACATATATAAAAATATAAGTATACAACAGAAAATAATTAAATAAATGTATAAATTGGTAATGTCTGTCGGGGTATAATAATCAGATATTTTGGAATTGATAAAATAAATATATTTCATTGTCAATTAATGTCTTAGGAAACTATGACCGTTAGGTTCATAAGTGATATTAATTGTAATTAATAGAATTAAATGGTACGTGCGAAAACATACAAGACGCTAAAGAAATGGATGTTACAACAGTAAAGGTTGGTTCATATTAAGGAACCTAAAGAGAATAATGATGAACAGGGAATATAACATATTATAACTGAATATATGAATGAGAGTGGAATATAATACGTAGGCTTGTCCTAGGGACTAGTAGAAATTATAACGTAGGTTATAATAAATGGAAAGGAACTTATTGATAAACCTTAATTAAGAGAACTAAGTAAACAAGTAAATATAAACAAAAAGTTGTGTTAAGCAAAGTTATGGTTAATGAGAAAAAAATGTAGTGGGCTTATTATTGGTAGACTTATAAATGAGAATTATGAAGTCTAATAAAACAAACTAATAATAAGCGGAAGCCCGATCATGTGGCACAAAAATGAATGAAGTAAGTAAGTAGCCAGTTGTGTGCTAATGAATATGGTAACCTGAGATAATGGCGAAATGAAATAAGTTGTACTTAATTATATGTATTAAGTAACATGTTAACAGAAAACATGTGGATTGTGACAAGGTATACTTAATTATACATTAAGTAGAACATGTTATTATAACCTGTAAACCATAACTTGGACAATAGACGACATGGTAATAATGTAAAGAGATTATAGATTACTTCCGTTGATTACAATCTAGGGGATTACATGTTATGGATTTATTAATGAACTTAAATTGGTTAAGTTATATTACTGAATATATAATCGAGAGGACTTCGTTCCTTAGAGATATAAGGGGCTTAGAGAAATCCTGGTAACTTGAAAGAAAAGATAAAATGTGGATAATCAAGTTAATTGGAAATTTGATAAGATAAGACAAGCATACGATTAAAAGATTAGACATAGGGTCGAATAACACGTTAGCGTGATGCGCTTGGACCAGCCCGTGTGTATGAAGGTGAAGAAACCCCGGGGTAGATCATCAATGTGTTGGTGGCACGAGAGGAGCATGTCCATTGGATTCTTCTACTCTATTTTCTGCTTGCTAGCTCTGCTGGACTAAAAGGAAGCACATGACTTCCGAGGGATGTGGTAGGTTGCTCTGTGGTGGTCCTTTGTTGCGTGCATGCTAAGGCTATACTCGCAGAGGTTGGGTCTGCGCGTTACCACCCAGTGAGTATATCTTGACTGCAATGGTAGGTTGACAATCAGAAGGCTATGGCGGAATGGCATTGAGGTGATTCAATGATTTGCCAACAGATAAACTAGTCAGGACCAAATAAATTATAGTAATCATTGGTACCTATCATCGGCGATCAGTGGGACGCACAAAGACTATAGCTAAACCTACAAACCATTTATCTTTCACAATCGAGACTTTAGTTACGGGACACGCCAATTTGGATGTACATTGTTTGCTAGGGCATGTCACTTGGCTCCTGATGCAGTCTTTCATTAGTTGAGGGAGGGGTCGAGGTAGGACCACAACCATCATGAAAATGCATACCATTGTTTAGATATCTGTACTTTAGGCTTTTTTAGCGAACCATACAAATATGGAAAAGGCTCCCGACCGTGTTCTGTGCATTGGATGGAGCTCTATTATAGGACTCGGTGTACAGTAGACAGTACATACATGTGAGGATTTAGGTACATGCACACTGCACCGAGTGGTGTATCGTTAGGACATTACTCCGTGCTGAGACCTCATTCGATCGAGGCATTAGACATAACGTAGGTGTGAGGGTCTAGGTACATGCACACTGCACCAGGTGGTGTATCGTAGACATTAGGGCATTACTTCATGTTCAAAATTGATTCGAGTGGGGAGATTGGACATGGCAATCCGTACGCTTACGTAGCATAGCGATGATAGATCTGTGCGGAACATGGCATGGTAATATGGAGGTCCGTACATTGTTCGGCGTAGAATGAAAGTTGTATAATCTTTTGTGGCGTGACGGCGGAGACCTTGCGAGGAGGGTACCATGGGAAGTAGCTTGATATATTGGGGTTAGCCGCATATATAATATATTAGGTTAATCTACTGGGATGTAGATGGGTACGACGTGCGTGTAGAGCCTTGAGTGCTATTAACCAAAAACAACCTAATAAATAATAAAATGTAACTGAAACGTATATGTAGGGTTATATCAGAATGTGTAATTTAAGTCCAGTAACCAGAACATGTGTTCTAACCCCCTCCTCATAACATATTCATAGGTTAGGTTTATGGCAGAGATATAATAGCTTTGGAGAATGGTTAGGCAGTATTATTATATTGGTAAGGCTATATTTAATTGTATTATATTTTGTTCCATTCCGTTATGAGATGTTTTATGAGCTCTGATATTTATTTTCTCTATATTTTATGTAGGATACCAGACAAGCCAACTCGAGTTTCGATAGATTGGAATTTAAAAAAATCCGGTCTGTTGGACTTTCGGTTGTTACAACTTCAGCATCATCGAGATATATTTTCAAGTTTCTAAGTAAGAACTATATGAATTGGTTTCCATTTGGCTTATGCTCGGATATGATGACCATTTTGTAAATCTTGAGTAACCTTTGGGCTATGCCTTTTTGCTATGATCATTTTATGTTTTATACAGTGCATCTTGCAATTTGTTCGTAAATATTTAAGCTAAGTCAATGGTTATGCGACATTTTTGCTAAACTCGCCTATTTACTAGCTTAATGTAAAATTATGCTATCAATTTGATCGTCGATGATTACTTTGTGGTTTTGATCTTTTGATCATTGGTGGAGTTTCAAATTCTTTGCTATAAAATGTTTCAATGAGTCTTAGAAGCTTCACTGTCATTTTGACAATGATCTAAGTCTTCACCATTCAAGTGAGCTTGTCCAGAATCGTCGGATAATGATTTTCCTTTAAAATCCAAGAAATAAGTCTCATTAGTATATATCGATTTTTGATAATCACTTGATTTATTGATTATTGATTTTTCTTTGAGTGAATTCATATTGTAGAAATGTGAATTTTTATGTTTGATTTTCTATAGTCAACTTTGTGCTTTGTCCTTTAAGGAAAAAATGCTTTGGTAGGTGTAAGCAACATTGCCGTCAATGCGAAAATTAGTCGAGTAGGTGTCAGCAAACTTGTCGAGGACATTGTAGCCTGTGTGGATCCACACTTTGTTGTTTGTGTAATTGCTACGAAGTCATCAAAGTACTTGTTTTTATATGGTGATTTCGGTAATTCATGGTTTCTCTTTATTTATTTATGGCACGAAATACTTATATGTTCATTTATAGAGCTATATCTTCATTTGTGTTTTTTGTAGACTTCTATGTGTGTCCATTCTTGTGTTATGAGAACAACTTTTCAATAACATTTAGATTTATGGATTTATACGCTCGCACTTGTTATGGTTTGAGTGTATTCCATTTTATGTTTTTCTATATATCTTTGAGTTATTTCTATAACATGGGTGATTCGAGCTTTCGTTGAAAATTATCTCAGATCTCCTTTTGAAAAGTAACAAGTTATACTTTTCTTATTGTTCTTAGCCTCGTTTTTTTGGATTTTGATCCTTGATCTTGGACTTTCATGATGTGGGGATCTTGCGTGATTCCCAGTATTCATCTCGTGTATACTAAATTCGGTTTTAGTATTTTGATGGATAAACTTTGCAAAAAGTTGATGATTGCTTGTGAATTACCTTCGAGGCTAACTTTGGTTGACTTTAAGAAAATCATGTTTTTTTGGATGTTAAGTTCCCCTTTATGTGACTATTCTTTCCATGCTTGTTTGCATGGCTTGTTTATTCTATTTTCATGGTGATTTTGGGGATGGATTGAGCTATCCATTTTGAGGTCCGCATTTAATTTTTAGAGAGTATCGTTCAACTTCAACATCCAAAATCTACGATACAGATTTTTGTTGGTCTTAACGATTCTAATTTAGACTCATTAATTTTCTTATGTTTCTAAAATTATCATAGCAATGGGATCTTTACACCCATTTTAGGATGATCATCTTGATGAGTAATTGAGTTCGAAATTGATTTTTTCACTTTCGTGGCTCGATCTATTTATTTGATTGTTCTCCATAGTGACCGACCACAAAGGATAAAGGGGACATATTTTGTGGAGAGATCTAGTGGAATGTTTTAGCTTTGTGACCACGAAAAGTTTAATAAACTCCTTTCCTTGGATTGATGATCAATTTGAAAAGTTAGTTGTGTTATAGTCACTTCACAATTAGACTCAACAATCGGTTATCACTAACTTTTTAACTGAAAAGGATAGATTATCTCTGGCTCCATTTCGTGCTTGTTTTTTCATTTAAGTTGTTGACACACTTTTTTATCGAAGTTGTAACGCTTCAAGTATTTGGTGAGCGACGCGCTCAGGCGTCAAAAAATACAAAGCAGTTGGGTCGAAGTCACATCGCAAACACAAGAAGACCCGAAGCCTCTATCAGATGGCCTCTGTCAGGCCCAATGAACTCTTAGGAAAGCTGTGCTCCAAGCTGAAGGCGAGCCGTGCTCCGAGCCGAAGGCGAGCCGTCAAGCGGGTCTGGGCGTTGCGTCGGTGGGGGTCCGGGGCCCCACATTCCCTTTAGCTTAGACTCATAAAACCTCGAATTCCTTCACTTCGCATTCAGGAATTTCGACTCCATCCGCAGGGTGATTTCCGCCTCACACTCTATCAATTTCGAACCCCTTCAGGGTGTTCGAAATTTTGTACCCCTGGTATCGGAGAGTTAGAAATTTCGACCGCCTAGGGTGGGTCGAAATTTCAAACCCCACTGGTGGGTTCGAAATTTCGACCCCCCTAGAGGGGTGCGAAATTTCTAACCCCGCACCAAGGGTGTGAATTTTCTGCATATGGCCTTGTTTTGGGTGTGAAAATGGCTCTGGTGGGTCCCGCTGCTCACCTACTACCACCTAACCGTCCTCCTATAAATACCCCAAGCCTTGGCCTTCATTGAGGATCCTTCTCCCTTGGAATTTTGGGACATTGAGAGCTCCAAACACTTATTAATGGCTTCCAACACCTCCACCATGGCCATAGGAGATGGCATGGACAACTAAAACATGGCTTGCATGTTTTCCTTCAACACTTGAACATTAAGAAGGATTGTTATGCTACTTTTGGACTTCATGAACATGACCACTAAACTTGGATATTGTTGATTAAGTAACCGCTTTTCAATGAAGAAGAAGAAGGGCAACATAGTCAAAGTGTAGAACAAACATATATCTTGATATTCCATTGTAACATTCTGAACTTAGTCATCGTCCAAACTTATACAGCTTTGTAATCGACCAAAGATATGATGAATAAGGATTATAAAGTGGATGTAGGTGTTGGTGTTGAACCACTATAAAAATTTTGTATTCCCGCATTTACATACTTTATTGCTTATTTGGATAATTGTTCACGCATACACATTGGGTGTTCATGTTCGACAATTTTGCCCGTCAACGTAAGTTTAACAAATACACTAGCTTATTTTGTTCACTATTAGTGAACCAAATTTGCGAGGTCATATCCCGACTAGTTTGACCTCATCTATGTTGGTGATATTTTTGTGTTTTTTGAAAACTAAGATTTTCAAGGTTTGCGTAATTTGTATAACTTCAACCATTCTTCATGTTCTCAAGATTTAGAAGCTGTTCTGGGAATATTAAAGGATGTGCTAATATTTCCAATTTAGGGTGTAAACTAAATTTTTATTTGTTGGTCTTGTTTCCTCAACGGGATCGCTTATCCTTGTGAATGGGATATATATGACCATCATATACATCCTTTTCAATATAAGAATTTTTTGTAAGCTAGAATACTTTTAAGAAATTTATAAATGATAAAATTTTCTGGTTAAAACGTGGTAGGGAATGTTCCAGATTTTGGATAGTCGTTATCTCCAAGTTGGAATATGAATATTTAATTTGTTTATGCTAGAAACAAAGGATAATATATTTATAATTATAAACTTGCTGAATGTTAAACGAATTAATTAAATTTATTAAAATGAGCTTACCGCATGGTGGTAGTTTGTAATTTTCAAACTGAACTTTAAATGAGTGTATAGGATCCAATATAAATCGGAACGCTTCGAAACAAGAATTATCTAGATCTATTGGATTATAGTTTTCTAATGAAAGAAAATGATTTGAATCTCATCATGTAAGTTTTGGGATATGTCTAAACCAAATTTTTAGAAAAATCACGGTGTGATAGTTTTTGATTTAAAATTTAATTAATTATTGAAATTGAGGTTTAGAAAATATAGAACTTGAGTAAGAAAATTCTAATTTCTTAAAACAACCAATTATGAGAAGAATAAATTAATTCCTTGTGTATATTCATGACTTTTATTTGAACATTATACGTGTGTAGACTTAAGTTATATAGTGATTTATAACTCAAATTTAAAATCTATAACCTTATTCATTAGTGAATTTTAGTATAGGAATGATGTACTAAATATAAAAACAAATGTGAATTTCTTATATTTCTATATAAATTTTGTTGAGGCTTGGTTGTTATCTATGGGTTCTTCCTCAAGAAACTATGGGGACACAATTTCTTTAAGGGAGGAAATTTGTAACAACACACATATTTGACAATAATATATTTGAATATTTTATTTAAATATAATATTGTTAATCGTTAATCATTCGTACGTCCAAAAAGTCACATTTTGCATACGAAGGAATTTGGACTCGAGGCCACTTCCATTAAGTTCAAATTTCCGTTTAAGTGATTAGAAACTATAAGCATCGATATATTTCAAGTTAGAGAAAAATTGGGACTTTTGGGTTGGGCTTGGTTTGGGAAAACTAGCCACTAACATATTAAGGCATAAATTGGCAGCCCCTCTCCTCTATTCATTCATTCTCACTTCAACACAAATAGAAAATAGGGAAGGGAAAAGGAAATCAAAATTTCTAAGCCCTAGTTAATCTTAGGAATCCAAATTCATGAAGGAAATCAAGTGCAAATTCATAGGGAGGAGAGATAAGCTCTAATCTCTATCTTCTCCAACCCAACCCCTCTTCAATTTTATGAATTCCTAATATCTAACTGTTAGGAATTCTATTAATATGATCTTAGATTGGAGATTCTAGAGTGTTGCTTGAAGAGAGGTTAATCTTTCTTAGTTTTATAGCTTTTACTTCCTTCCTTAACATCAAAGGTGAGTTCATGGAGAACTTGCATCTATGCCTCAAGCTATGTGCTTGTCTAGTGTGCTCTTACATGTATGTATATATATAATGCTTATGAATTGCGTGTTTATGTTTGTTTGTGTGATAGGATTTCATTTTATAAGATTTGAACTCTTTTTGATAATTTGGAGTATAAATATTTGTGGGTGTTTAATTTTTGTATTAGGGAATGTTTCGGCAAACATTGAGGTCCTAATTTCACTTCGATAAAGTTAATAGCCTCTGACGATTGTTCGAATTCGATAGAAATCGACTTGGACATAAGGCTAAGCCTTATTTTGCATCGAGCAGCAGGTCAATCGACTGGTCAATTTTGGACCAGCCGACTGGTCCTACTACTTGAAGATTTTCGGGGCAATTAACCAGTCGACTGGTAAATTAACAAGCTGACTGGTAAATTAACCAGCCGACCGGTCTAAAATGGACAAGTCGACTGTCCTGTTGATTTTGCGCAGTCGACCAATGGAGACCACAGTCGATTATGCAAGTAATTCTAGCTTATCCCTGGTCGAGTTTGGCATTTTCTATGATTTTTCAGTTTCTCTAATTCGCATATTTCTACGACTCAATTTTTATTGATTTTCTATTTATCCATTGCGAACAAATTTTATAATCGATATTTATGAGATTTGATTTATGTTATTAAAACGTAAATTCAGAATTGTTATTACGATCGATATTACGAAATTTTCCACTTTAAACTACAAAAGGGTTTATATTATAAATAGATACCAAATCCTTATTCAAGTGGTTTTAACACTATATTTCGTACAAAAATGTTTTCCAATCTACCAGTATATATATATATATATATATGATCCTTTTTGCTTATTCATATGAGAAATCCAATTAAACGCGTCAGTAACAAAGACTATGGACCCTTGCGCTTGCTTCGACGGATAAATCTTGGACTTGTTCGATTGAAAATTGTGGCTATGATTGTCCTGTGTTTGTAGTGCAATATACTACTTGTGCATAAACATTCTAGTAAAGCAAGTGGTAATGGGACATGTAGATTAACCCTTATATTTATTAGCTTAGAGTAATTTACATTATTCTGATCAATTGTGATCTTTTTGAGAATTAGACTAGCTTTATGCAACGTCTCTGAGTTGTGGAATTCATTTCACATTTTTTATGATCTTCGGGTCATTTTGTGGAACTTCGGTTCATTTTGTGGGATTGCACTACTTTGATCAATTGTGATCTTTTTGTGATATCTTGTGCTTTTGACGGCCTTCAGACCATGTGAGCAGGGTCGCAACCCATGATCTTCAGATCGTCTTGAGGAGCTTTGGCTCAAATTTGTAAGTTAGCTACCTAGAAATCGCATCTCCTCTAGAGATAGGCCTCTTTCCCTTTTTTGTGGATTTGTGTTTTGATGGCTTTCAGATCATTTGAGCGGGGTTAAAGGCCCATGGTCTACGGACCAATCCAAATAGCTTCGACTCATATTGATAGATTAGTTACTTGGAGATCATCTCCTATCTTGTTATAGGCGTCTTTCCCTCTTTGTGTGATTTTCTAGATTTCAAATTATTGAATCCTGGAATTTAGTGTAATTTGATAGGTGATGATATCATTTCTTGGAAACATGTTTTGATATAAAGTTATCAATCTGAGTTTTATTAATATTAAGTTGTGCATTTGAGTTTTATTGATAATTCGTTATCAATCTTAGTTTCATTGATATTCTGTATCAATTTTATGCTGATCTGATATGAGATGTCATTTCCCGTGAGTAGCTATGTAATTTTGAATGAGATATTTCTTTATAGCTTCGATATAAGTTTTTGAGATATACCGTAGTCATTTTTGGGCTTCACACTTGTGGTGAGATTGTTATTATCGTATTCATGTCTACATTTATTTATATCTCGTATTATATCGTAGTTTATGTGATAAGTACAGCTAAACTGATTTGTTTATTATTTATCTTTATGTAAATAATACTCTGGTCAGGCCAAGGTATTTCAGATGATTCTTCTTGACTCCAGCATGGACTATCCTCCGTTCTTGTGTAAAATATTTTAGTGTCGTGCTTTTTGGGTTATATGTTTATGAGACTCCTTTGTATACATATTATTTTGAGCATCCATGTACCTGTTCTTTTGTTGTATAGTGAATCGAGAATAACCATTATCTTTGTATTTCCTCTTATGTGTTATATTCATATCTATTTTCTCCTTAGTGATGTAAATATCTGTCTCTGTCTCTAATTATATTGTTATATATTTTATATTGATTCTGAATTTTATGCAGCCATTGTGTAGGAGATTTGAACTTGAATTAGATGTGTCGGATTTCCACATGAGATCAAATTGAATATTCTGATGGTTGCTCCTCAACAACCTTATTCATTAGGTTAGTTGATATCATTTCTTGTAATGACCTTGGCTAACGCGAGCTTAGAGGCGGGGCGTTACACACATTACTTACATTCAACTCCCACTGTTTTGTTAAGAAAAGTTATTTCTTCATTATAATACGGTCATTCTTAATTACTTTGTCCCTATCTGTTTCATTAGAGAATAGAAATTGGAACAAAGTTCCATTATATTTTACTTTAATGTTACCTCGCAGCCTCTATCTGATCTTTAGGGTTTCAATGACTACGGTGTAAGGGAGAGGTTTATCAAGGAAAAAACCCACTACATAGTTTTTCCATATTAGTTCTCCAACGTCCAAACTTTAGTAGTAAGGACAATCCTATCACCATTGAAACTTGTGTCCATCTGAACAGGTTTGTACTTATTGGCATTACGAGGTAGGTGTTGGAGCAGAGAAGTCTAGACTTGTTCAAAGGGAATAGAGGTTGGTTTGAGTAAGGAAGTTGTTGGAAGGGTTGGGAAAGTAGGGTGGTTAACTTGGAAGTCATGGTTGGTGATGGGACAATCGGTTGAATCTGGTCTGGGTCTGGTGGTCAATTGTCAGGGGACGACATTGGTTGTAGTACTGGAGGGTTTGGATTGGATGGGAAGGGTTCGTACGTGGTGGGTGGGATAAGGCTTGAGGAACAGCTGCCATGAATATTAAAAAAAGAGGTAAAAATTGTTTATAACTACCTTTTATAGATAAAACTATCTCTTACCTCTTTTTAATGTACTTGACTATCCATTTCAAAAAATGTGAAAAATCATGTCTTTGTAAAAATCTTCAAAGAAAAAGAGGCAAACAAATTTCGAAAATACTCGAATATGCCTTTACAATCCTCTCTAACATATTTAGCATCCTCCATGGAATCAACATCCCTATCATTTTCGTTGCATTCTTATCTAAATAAGCTTACATCTTCAATAGACTCATTTGTCTCTAATTCCTGAAATACTCGAGGTGGTGACTTCAATACATCATACGAATCAGACGAGTCATTTTCTCTTAAATAATTGATTTTTTCGCTTGAAATCCAAGAATAAACGGATATTTTGAAAATGAAGCTTGGCTTTGATGTAACAAGAGTAAACCCATGTTTAACTTTCACTTCATTTCCTATGTTTGCCTAGTTGCACTTAAAAACAGGAATATAAAAGACACGGTAGTGTAACAAAATTATGCCAGTTAAAATCCTGTAGTACGTGACCACATCAACCACTTGAGATATATACTTTGCACTTGCTCTACACATGGCAGTCGAACCATAAGTTACACAACAATCTTGAGTTTCTCTCTCAACATTTTTTGATTTAAAACTTTGTCCGTTTATAATATATCTTTTATAGGACAAGACATTACTACTCAGACCTAAGGTAATCGATTTTAACATTGTACCATCATCCTTTAATTCAATAGATTTCTAGAAAAGTTCATTGTATTTAACAAAAATTTCGAAAATAATATTATGAAGCCAATTAAAGAGTTTTTAAGATAACCCTTTCTTTAATCCAATCAATGAAGTTTTTTGTATAATTGTTCTCAAGCAATGTTGCATTATTTTCATACATTGGTACAAATTTTCCTACTCCTCCATATGCAAACTAGCATAAAATAAATGACGACGTTACATATGTAGTTATTCAAAAAAAGTGAAATATTTACTTACTCTAAACAAGGTTCCACTATGGCTATATTCATTAGGACAACCAAATGAGCACTTTCTTTTTCGTAGGATGAAAAAGTAACCGTCTCAAGCTTTGAAACTGGACGCCCTTCAATTATTGCATGATTTTTATAATCTTCATTTCGACCTTGCTTCTCCTCTATCTGTGATGATCTTTTTATAAACTCACCAAAAAAATCTCATAGATTCTTCTACAATACATTCTTTAGCTCATGCATGGTTCCTTACATAATCTTTAAGCTTCTTCTTATACCTTTCAAAGGGGGTGTATCCAACGAAAATGGATCGGTCTACACAATCTAGCTTCTCTTCCAAGATGAATTGTTAAATGTATCACTATATCAAAAAAAGAAGGTGGCAAATATGTTTCAATATCATATAAAACTATAACAATTTCATCATCGAGCTATTGTAGCTTTTCATTATCAAGAACACATTGACATATTTCATTAAAAAGTGAACACAAACAGTTTATTGTTTTCCTTGGCATCTTTGGCGGTAATCCTCTTATTGCAATTTGCAACCGACAATATTTGTTGCATCAAAAACATGAAAATCATGAGACTTAAAGCCACTAACTTTGCAATTCTCCAATGATATACATCTTTTAAAATTTGAGCAAAAACCATCAGATCCCTTGAAATTATATAATCTTTTACAAAATAATTTTTTCCACTACTTGACAATGCTTACGGAGCCGGTAGAAGATATGTTTTCTTTCCACGTGGTTGTGCAAAAAGACTATGTTGATTTACTCAATCCTCTAAATATTTTCTTGAATTAGTTCCATCTTTTGATTGCTATCATATAGTATTGTGCTTAGCAAGCTTTCTCCAACATTTTTCTCAATATGCATTACATCTAAATTATGTCACAATGGAAGTTTTTATAAATACATGCAGTACAACAATTTAATATTTAATTTTTTTTACTATTAAATTAATGTAGAAAAATTAAATACTAACCTCCCAATATGATAAATCAAAGAAAATGACTTTTTTCCACCTTGATAATTCTTGTTTATGGGGTTATCGTCCGCATCAAATTCATCTTCTTTGTTGTAGACACACTTCCTTTTGTTTACTCATTTTCTTTTTTCCCCTTCTTATCTACTATATTCTTCTTTACCTTCTTTCCATTTCTGACTTCTTTCTTATCTTTCCCAAAATCATTAGGAAAATATTTCAACATCATAAAAATGTTTCTTCCTGTCATAATTCTAGGCTTTGCGCCTATCTTCAGGTATTATGAAACCAAGTCTTTTGTTTTCTCAATGAGTCCGAAGGAGGTATAAATCTTCTATGAGCCATATATACATGCTTTTGACTATGATTCAACCATCAACAATGAGTTTTGACATTGCATAATGGACAAACTTTTTTACCCTTTACGAAACATCCAGCAAAATTTCTATAAGTCTGAAAGTCATTCCACAGTAAAGTTGCTTTTAAATTATAAAGATTTTACTAAATGCATCATAGATACATCATAAATATCAATATCATTACTCCATAAATGACGTAAATCTTTATCAATGGTGCTACATATGTATATATATATATATATATATATATATATATATATATGTGTGTGTGTGTGTGTGTGTGTGTGTATAGTTTCTCGGCTGCTTTGGACATTGAATCACCAATGTTAAGAAAATATTTTCTTTTTCCATGCGTAACATAGGCGGAAGATTATATTCATAAACATTACTAGCCAGCAACTCTAGCCAACAACTGTATTTAGAACTTTTAAAGACAAATGGATCAAAAAAAAAAACCATTAGCTAGGACAAGTCTAAGATCACGCGGATTAGTTGAAAATAATTTCCATTTCTTATCTACAACATTCCAAGTTAAAAAATCCACGAGATGACGTATTTTCCCATTATTGTTCTTGTTATTATAATGCCATCTTAGATCTTCTGCCATCATTTTAGATCTAAACATTCTACCAAATTTTGGGATGATGAGAAATTATCTCGGTACTTTGATAGGAATGCCTTGCATAATCTCTTTTGTACTTTTATTTATCTTCCATCTGGAAGAACCACACTTTGGACAATTATTAAAACTTTTGTACTCTTTTCTAAAAAGACAACAATCATTTTACAAGGATGAATCTTCTCAAAACCATATCAAAAAATTTAAGATTTTTTTTATTTCATATATAGTTTTGGGAAAAATATTATCCTTTGGCATAAACACATGTAGCACACGTAATAGCTTTTCAAAAACCAATATCATATAATTTAGTCACACATTTTTTGACGTCAAAAGTTGGTCACTTGTGACAGTCAACCCCTAATCGTGTGTGGAACACATGAATAATAATCAAAGAGTACAATAAAGTAAAGAAAACAGAGGACACACATGACTTTTAATAGTGGTTCGACCAAGATTGTGCCTGCCTCCACTTTATATATATTGATTTTCTTGTGATTACAAGTACAACACTTTTTCTATTTGAAGAAAGAGGGAGAATTGGCTATTTTTGCAGTTAGCCGTGGGGTTTTAGCTTGAGATCGAGAGCTCTTGCCAATGTCCTAATGGAAAGAAAAGTCCCTTTCTATTTTCAGCATAGAGGTATTTATATGTTAAGAGAGGCGCAGGGTGAGTTGCACGTGGCTTGCCACTTTTACGGAGTTTGGATACGTGGAGCTCGACTATTTGAAGTAGTTGTGGCGGTATGACCGGGTCTATTGCTGATTAATAGTATCCTCGAGAATTGTGGATTACGTTGCACTCGAGATGAGGTGTATCAAAAGTAGAGCTTTGGCCGGAAGTGGTTGACCACCTTTAATGCCTTGAGAATCAGGCTAATGAATGACTTATCCGGATATTCCCACATAGATCCAGGGATATCCAATCGATCCGATTCTCAGGGAAGTGCTTGACTCGGTCAGTCTAGGAGAGCGATTCTTTCAAGGCATAAGATGTTGTTGCTCGAGGGAAACCGACTCGGATCTTTTATTTGATCTTTCTGAAAAAGGAATCGACTACCTGCGATTTATAAGAAAAAGGCCGTCTGTTATGCTCGGTCGACAAGTCTTTTGACATTAGGTTTCGATCCGTCGAGCCGTGACATCTTTTGCCAAAAAGTAGGTCAGCACTCTGCTCCTCAGAGTGCATCGTTCTTGGTAAAGGAGGTGTGTTCTGAATATTGCATCAGAGTCCAATGTGCAGATAGCTATGGTTGCGCTGAACCATATTAAGGCAGAAATCCGATGATCTTGATGGTTATATTAAGGCCAGAAAATCGACGATCGGTATAGATCGTATTAAGACCAGAAAACCGACAACCAACGAGGACCGTATTAAGGCCGAGAATGTTATGAAAGTAGTTGACAGCTTTGGTCGTAAGGTCCGATACCTGCAGAGATTGTGAGGAACATTCTCGGTTTAGAGATGGCCATAGTCTTGATTAGGCGAGTATCAGCCATACTCGGCTACAAGAACTGGTGAGTAGTAATCACACTTGGCTTAGAGGGGTGGCGAGTATTAACCATACTCGTCTTACAGAGGTGGGGAGTATTAACCATACTCGGCTTATGGAGGTGGCGAGTATCATCCATACTCAGCTTATGGCAAGTGTTAATCGTTCTTGACTTATATAACTTCATCTGTACTCGGCTAATGGAGTCGGACGTAGGCACTGATGGGTAAGTGATATTTGTAAAGCTTTGGTGAGTGGAGAGTACCCTCGACTTAAAGGAGGGGCGAGTATAATCCATACTCGACTTAGAGAAATTTTACCATACTCGGCTCAGGGAGTAGGCTTAGATATGGTGGCGTGCATTAACCGTGTTTTAAAGACGGTGACTTAGAACTAACCATACTTGGGTTGGCGAGCATCAGCCACGCTCGGCTTAAATCATTCAAACAAAGTTCATGTTTGCACAAGAAAGTTTATTACTACTAAAAAGATATTACAAGGAAACGAAAATAAGTTCTAAATGGGCGATAACTGAATCCAGAGCATGCCTAGGAGCTAAATCCTAACCCCGTACGTGTATTCTTCATCATACTCAATTTATTGAAAGAAACAGAAATTCATTAGAAAGAACAAAAATCTAAATCTTATTAATTGATGATGATGCCATGAGTGCTGGGCTCAGGGTCCTCTCCGTTTCTGCGAGCTTAAGGACCGGCCTGAGGAGCTTGGGCAGAAGATTGTGGCGGTATGGCCTGTGCAGTTTTCTTGACATACTCGGGAATTTCCCCCACCTGACCCTATCCTTGATGAGATCGCGCAAGTGCCTGCATTCACTGGTGCTGTGACTGGCTATGTTGTGAAACATGCAGTGCTTTCTCTAATCAAGCTCTTTCTTGGTCGGATTTGTTCGAGGAGGTTTTAGGAAAGGCAGAGATCCTCGTATGTCAAGATAAGCATCGAGCAGGGAAGAATTGAGCTCGGTGTACTAATCGTACTTGTCATCTCTCCGGGGTCATTGCGTTCGTTCTTTTCCAAGACCTTTCCTCTCTCTTTATTCTAGCCATTGGTGTTGGATGGACCTCCGTCTTTGGCAACAAGTATCTCGAGGCCCTCCATCTCAATGATGGCGTCTTCTTGTCGGAGGAACCGCTCGGCCTCGGAGTAGAAGTCGTCAATGTCCTTGGGAGGATCTCTGGTTAAAGGCATCCTGAATTCTGATTGGTTCTGCACACCTGCAATGGCGGCCATAAGCACCATCGATGGATCAGGTCGATCGACTGATGCTGCGGCCGCATTGAATCTTTCTAGAAAGGACCGAAGGGTTTCACCGGTTTGTTACTTGATGGAGGTCAGGAACATGACACTCCTTGGTCGAGAGAGATGAATTCTAAACTGCTCGACGAAGCGGGTGACTAGCATGTTATAGCTGCTAGTTGACTCGGTTGTTAGCTGCCGAAACCACATGCCGGCTATATCTGTGAGGAAGAGCGAGAAGCACTTAGCCATAACATTGGTCGATGCAGATAGTACTTCCATATGGTGCATGTATCGCATGAGATGGATGGTCGGGTCGGTCCGACCGTTGTAAGGTCAATGGCTGGAAACTTGAAGACCGCAGGATTGTGGGAGTTTCTGATTTCCCTGGTGAATGGTCTGTGGTGAATATCATCTATATCCTTTTGAGAAGAAGTGCTCCGGGTGAAGCGTCAAACAATACTTGCAAGTTGGCTTCCATTTCCGAAGAGCCATTGCCATGAATCCAACTCTGCATTTGGAAGAACTCTAGTACAAGGGTCCACCGAAAGCATGCTCGGAAGGGTGGTCGTTGGTTGGGCTCGACCTCCGAGAGTTGAGTGAAGGTGAGGGCAAGGGTCCATCGCAGTTGTTGGTTCTGGTTAGACTGGCGCCTCTTGAACTTGATGAGAATTGGTCCGAGCCATGCCCATGGTGGAAGGTCCGGGCTGACCCAGCATAGCATGTGATGCTCAGGGATCTGCGTTGCCTTCGCTTAGGGCGAACCGGTATGGTAGAGTATCTGCTTGGTTCGAAGGGAAGGCTCCGCCAGCTCTTCGTTGTATGGGAGAAGGCATAAGATGAGTCTGTGGTAAGATGTCGGGTTGTAATGGGAAAGGCATTGATCCCAATCGACCCAACTGTTGTTCGGTTGATCCAGGGAGTTGAGTTGTTCCCTGGAGTGAAGGAAAAATGGTTGAACAACCTATATCTTGATCGCGGGCCTCTTGAGATTTTGCAGCTGCGGCTGTGCTAGTCGTTGGAACCGATACTCCTGGCTGTGGTCGGTCGAGGAGTGCAGTCGAGCGAGGAGGAAGCAAAGGTGTGGCCTGACCCACGGCTTGTATTTGTGCAGTCCGAAGATCAGTTGTTACCCCGGCTTCACCTGGTGGAGGAATTGATGTTGAAACGTTAGATCCCTTTTCCATCCGAGCGAGGAGGTTATTCGTCAACTATTGTTGTTTTTCGAGGAGTTTACCCTGAGATGTCATCTGGCCTCTGAACTCATCCAAATCTTATCCATGTCGTCCCTAATAAGATACCGAAACACGTCTTCATGAGAGGAGGCTTCCTAACTTGCTTCTGCAACATTTGTTTCAGCTGCATCAGCATTTGTGGGATGGGAAGATGTAGCATCTTTCTTCCGCTTGTTCGCCAATGATCGAAGAAAGCAAAAGGTCGAAGGGTATGTCTGTGCGCACCCCCCACCAGGCATGCCAAAATGTTGACGTTAAAAGTTGGTCACTTGTTACAGTCAACCCCCAATCGTGTGTGGAACACAGGAATAATATTCAAAGAGTATGGTAAAATAAAGAGAACAAAGGACATGCAAGACTTTTTGTGGTGGTTCGGCCAAGATGGTGCCTACGTCCACTTTATATATATTGATTTTCTTTTGATTACAAGTACAACACTTTTTCTATTTGAAGAAAGCGGGAGAGTTGGCTATTTTTGGAGTTAGCCGTGGGGTTTTAGCTTGAGAGAGAGAGCTTTTGCCAGTGGAGAGAAAATCCCTTTCTATTTTCAGCATGGAGGTATTTATAGGTGAAGAGAGGCATTAGGCGAGCAGCACGTGGCTTGCCTCTTTTACGGAGTTTGGACACGTGGAGCTCGACCATTTGAATTAGTTGTGGAGGTGGGACCCGGTCTCCTGCTGATTAATAGTATCCTCGAGAATTATGGCTTACGTAGCACTCGAGATGAGGTGTATTAAAAGTAGAGCTTTGGCCAGAAGTAATTGATCGCCTATGATGCCCTAATAATCGGGCTAATGAATGACTTGTTTGGATATTCCCACGTAGATCCGGGGATATCTGATCGATCTGATTTTCAGGTAAGTGCTTGACTCGGTCGGTCTAGGAGAGCAATTCTTTCGGGGAATACGATGTTGTTTCTCGAGGGAAACTTGCTCGAGTCATCTTTTTTTGATCTTTCTGAAGAAGGAACCGACCGTCTGGGCTTTATAAGAAAAAGCACGCCCGTTATGCTCGATCGGCGAGTCTTTTGACATTGGGCTTCGATCTGCTAAGCCGTGACATCTTTTGCCAAAAAGTGGGTCAACAACATTTAAAATTTTATAAAATAGATATAGCAGATAATTTATCTGGCCTGCACAATTGAGATACAATGGGATTTCTTCATGTTCCAATTTTTTAGCAAATCAATTTCTTGTCTTTGTACGACAACATTATCTTTAACATCAACAAAAAAGGTATGATTGACATAATCTACATTTTCATATTGAATGGCTTGGAATAAGTCATATGCGTCAACTAACTCCATTTTTTTAACCATATTTATTTGTTCACCATGATTATACCACCTACTACACTTGTACTTAGGATCCATTCTTCTATAACCAAATGCTCAAAGGTGATTTTGTCATAACGATGACTAAGATTACGACAATCGATGCAAGGACATAAAAAATTGTTCAATTGATAAATTTTTCTTTGCTAATTGCACATAATTCCATTCTCTGTGCCAATACTCTATACTAGTTATATGACAAAAAATAGAAAACATAAATATTTACTTCAATATTAAAATTCTAAAATTATCAAACTATATATTGAGTTGAGTATTATCCTATTACCTGTGCAAATGCACCCATTCCTTTTCCATCAAGAATATATATAACAAAAAGAAAATATCTAAAGAAGTAAAATAACAATTAGTTATTAACTCCACGAAGTGATTTTTAGTGCCATAAGACTCAAATAGTTAATGATAGTTGTTAAACATGCATAAAACTTTGAACTTTTTTGACAGTAAAACAACTTTGCATACCACATAGTAATCAAAATTACTAAAATGAATGGTTATAGAAATCAACTAAGTTGGTGTCCGTGGATACATGTTTGCACCTTTGGATGTTTTCTTTAGTAAGAAAATTAGTAATTCCTACTATTGTGAACTTTTCGTATAACCTAAGCGGGTACTATTAATGTATGTCTAAATGTTATGTTTTTTTTCCTTTCAAGGCGTAAATTGAATGGGAGGAATATGAAAGCCGAGATTAAAGTTCTAGCAATTGTTACGAATTTACAATAATCATGATGGATACAAAGACCGTTCATAATCCATGAAAACATGGTACATTAAAATGCACATTTTTATAATTCATACGTTTCCCTTAGACCATGAAGCTGAAGCAAGGAACTAAACGTAAGGCCAGCAATATAGTAAGCGAAAAGGAGTTATTCTAAATGTTAGTATAAATTGAATGTTAAAGCTTGTATTGCAGCTTTTATGCATTCAATCCTCAAAGGTTGAAACTTTATTATGAGCTTCATTTATATTTTTCCAAATCATAAATTATTATGGATGAAATTTTGGGCTTTCATATTAATCTCATTAACGGTGATCAAGTAAGCAACAAAATGACCGATTTCTTTGAAAAATGCAAGGAAGATGCAGGCTATTGAAGTATAATTTCAGCTGCTGGCCAGCAACGCATATAGGCAGGGTCGGCCCAGGGGACAACCCACCAAGCCCTTGGGCTAGGGCAGCCCACTGGGCCGGGGCAATAAATCAGAAATTTTTGTTTTAAGTCTTTATTATATCATTTTATGAGCCATAAAACTGGAATGTAAAGAGAAGGTTCTGTAACTTCGTTGGTTGGGGACTTGATGTATGTAGGAGGGCGCAGGTTAAAACCTAAGAAATGGCAACTAGCCTATTTTTTTACTATTGCTTTTCTTCAATATTTGCTTTGTGGGCTTAGACATGGAATTTTCCGGGCCGGCACTGCATATAGGAGAGGTAATACCAAAACTCCTGAAATACTATTCTACTATCTTAACCTTAAATTTTTTGAAATAATAATCAGCTTTGAAATGTTGCGAGTGAGGAACTTATTCTTGCTATTTGAGACCTTTGGGAAACTGATAATGGGTATGTCTCTTTCAGTTATAGATGGAAAACTAGTGTGTAGCCCGTGCGTTGCACACGATAACATTATAAAATATAGATTTTAAAATTTTAATGTTAAAATCGGAACTTTGTAATACAATATACAATGAATTCGTCAAAATAAATATAATATAAATTATTGTGGTTGTTTACATGATATGTGTTATGTAACTTATGTTTCTTTGAAGTAATACAATAATTTTTATTATTCTTGCTATTATGAGCAAGTATTCTTTTTGAAATTGACATATTATAAAAAAATAGATGAATTAAAAAATATTATTTAATTTATTTCTTTTACATAATTTAAAATTATGTAATTAGAATAAATAATATGAGTAAATTGAGAATGATTTTATAAAAAGATTACAGAGATTTTAATACGAAGTCATTTTAAGTTAAAAATATAATTTTTTAATGTTGTGTATGATGAATTTATTGTTTGTGTACATAAATAATTGTACTTAATTTACAAATTAACTTTGTTATCATTATTTATCCACATAAAGACATGTATGTGATCTGTATATATGTTGTTTATATTAGCATTTGTGTGTATACATGTACGAGTACCATATATATTATTAAGGATTAATTGACAGGAATAATCCGAAATTTGACATGTCTTCCCATATTAATCCGAAGTTTGGATTATTTTTGAATAATCCCAAGTTTGGGGGGGTTCCTTCCCATATTGATCCCGATGACTTATTAACTTGTTGTAGTCGGTTATCAAACTTAAATTCGTCTTCCCCAAATGAGTTTTTTGGAGTGGGAAGCTAGTTTGGGAAAGACGAATTTAAGTTTGATAATCGACTACAACAAGTTAATAAGTCATCATGATCAATATGGGAAGGGGCCCCCCAAACTTGAGATTAATTAAAAATAATCCAAACTTCAGATTAATATGAGAAGACAAGTCAAACTTTGGATTATTCCTGTCAATTAATCCTATTATTAAAATAATTTAAATTTTATATTACGTTTGCAATTTAAATACATGGATCTAAACATGAAAGATTGGAAAACAATCGATGAAGTTGCACATAACTATAGAAAGGTCAAAATTTGTTTTTATTTAAAAGTTAAAAGCAGAAATCAACAATGCAGATAAATTTATTGAGATATATGAATAATTAATTAGTTTCGTTAATGTTATTCCTATAAAATATTTATGATATTTGAATTATATATCTTTATATTTAAATGAAAAATCTATTTAACTGTTTATATATATATATATATATATATATATATATATATATATATGTGTGTGTGTGTGTGTGTGTGTGTGTGTGTGTGTGTGTGACACACAAATTGAAATCGTCACATTTAAGGGTTTATTAGATGAATTAGTGAATATTTATTAATTAAATTTAATCTAATAAATTGAAACTAGGAGTACATGCTTAATTTAAAATATATTGATGTAAATGTACAAAATTATGTGATACTGAGGTGAGTTTTGTAAGCAACCGTGGAAATTTTAAAATGTAGGCACTTTAGTTAAAATAAGAATTTTACAATGTAATGCATCAAGGTATTGATATAGATGTATCCAAATGAATTTTGTATCCTTTCTGTTAATATGAATATAGTGCAAATATTGAAATTTTCACATTTTTATTATTTATATTGACACATCAACAATTAATAGTTTCCTAAGTTTAATTATAGTTTAAGATTCTTGATTAACTCTAATTTGAAGTCATATAAAATATTAGAAGTGAACCGAGATAGTCTGTTAAAGGATTGTAGAAATTTTAAATTTAAGGTTTTTGCTGTAAAAAAACATAATTATGTAATGCAGGATGTAACAACCGTCTATTTTTAATGATTTAAATCGATATTTTTATTTTGAAAATAATCTATGGTTTCTCGTAACGGGAACTTGAAATACGTACAGTAAGATACAGCAGCAATAAAAATTTCGTCGGAAAATTTGGATGTTTGTCAGTCGTGCATTTTTCAGTGGAAATCTGCATATAACCATTTAGATTTTAACGATTTGATAATCTCTTCGAATTCAGTTCAGACCAACATGAAAAATATTTTATTCATTGTTAGTAATCCAATAGTGAAATTCATTTCGCGAAAATCGGATGTTTTGGCCTCCGTTTTCCATCCATTTTTTTGCGTTAAAAGGGGTCCGTAACGCGTTTTTGAATGGAGCATCCTAACACTAGAAATTATATACCATTGTCCGTCTCACCGCGCTAATCTGGGCATATATTCATTTGTCAGTTTCAGTGCTCGATTCACGCTGTAATTTCAAAAAAGACATGCACAGTTCATTTTTGAAACGAAGCTATTTAAGTTCGATGTGTCCCTATTCAGATCTTACATATTTTCCTAGTCGTTTTGGATCTGCAAAACTCGTCTTTTTATTTATTTAAACATCCCATTTATTTATTTATTTATTTATTTCCTTGAATGGGACCTTCACTCTTTCCATTTCATGCAAACAACATGCACGTTACATGTTTCAAAACTTTTGGTTCCTTATTTTTATTTTCATTTTCATTTAGTTATTTTCCTTAACCATCCTTTTTTTTCTTTATTTAAATTCTAAGGACACATGTACATAATTCATGCATGCACATTCAAAGCATTTGGCATGCAAAACTTTCCCTTTCTCTTTATAGCACAACCAACAATGGCTTGTTCAGTTACTAAACAAGTCACAGAACAACCTGGTATGGCATGTTTACTTCCCCGTGGCTAGTTTGAAACCAGTTCGTGTCAGGTTGAGTGAACAGAGGTTGAAGATTATAACAGCGAAGTCTTTGCCGTTTTAATTTATAACGGCGAAAGTCTTTGCCGTTTTAATTTATAACGGCAAAGACTTTGCCGTTATAAACTTTTAATAATAAAAAAGCATGCAAACGCTGTTTGCTGCGGTGAAAAGGGGTAATATTGGATGGAATAAGTGTTTGTTGTTTTGTGCTGTTTGTATTATATAATATTTTTTTAAGTGACTTGTGGCTGGTTGTGGCTAGTTTTGTATTGCTGGTTGTGTTGTGTCTTGTTTGGATGAAAGAGAAGAAGTGAACAGAACCGATTGTTGGTTATGGTGTTATATTCAATGTTAGTTGAACTCTGTACATTCCAAAGTCAAGTTACACGTAAGTTTGTTTCTATAGTTTCTTGCGTTTTATATGAGGCCTTCCCATCTTCCTAAAAGCCATGCACCAATTCATCCATAAAAAAAAATGTATCACCCAAGAAAAATAAATAATGCACCAACTTTACAGCAGTTCAAGAGTCATACTGTGGTTCCAATTTCGAATTGCCTTCCTATTTTCAAAGCGTTCCCATGTAAAACGTTGTTCCTTTTTTATATATTTTCCTAGGTCATTTCATTTCCCAAGGATCCCTTCATTTTTCGTTGATGTAGCAGCATAGCCCATCCCGCTTCTATTCACCCTACTTATTATTATTTTTTCCATCTTTCTTTTGCTTCATGAAAATGGCACAGCAGCTTCCCACCAAAAACAAGATCTTTCCTTCCAACTCAGTCAATTGCATGTTTTGCTCTTCCTTTCTTTCTTTATACAATATATATTCTCGTTGCTCAAACATTTTAGCCGCATTTTACCTTAGTCTTATACCGTCCTAATCCATCGAACCCGCTAGACGTCGCCTCTAACTTCACCCACGATTTCACCGCTGCCAAGAGCCCTCCGCCTGTAGGACCTGCAACCACCTTGCATCGCCTCTCCACTCCTCCTTGTCAAGCCAAATCCAACTAACTTGCTAGTCGTGATTTTTGTTTCTATAGGTGTCTTCGTTTTGCTGATCTATGCAATTCATTTCTGTCTTTGTATTTTAAGGGAACATGGTTTGGAGTCTTGGCCGAGATCTGTTATGGCATGGTTGAGGTGTTTAGGTGCTGAGTTTATTCTCTTCCTTAAAATAAAAATAAAAAACATTCAAATAGTTGGTTGTCTTTCATGGCTAAGGGTCATTGGTATAACATGCTGAGGCTTTGATTTGTAGCTACCAGAGTTTTGGTTTTAGTTTGCTAAAATTGTTGTTGAGACAATTGGTGTCAATTTCCTAAAGCTAGTCGTAAATCGGTTATTTTATCTACATATTTGAAACCTCACTTTGTGTTGGAGACTTATAGCGTTGACCTTGGGTCTCGCTGCTTGGTTTTGATTGTCATCATGCTCAACTCTTCATAGTTGTGTTTGTCTTGTTTCTATCCCTCGTTCATTTGTTGTCTCCATCAGTGCCTCAAACGTGAGTTTATTTCACACATGACTTACATTTTTCATGGATGTTAAATCAATAATGAACTGTTATATGAAATGTATAGGATTGTTGATAAAAACCGTTTGATTTGATATATATGCACATTTCATACGTGATACGATATATTCATATGACACGTAGTTGCACCGATGATATATATGTTGTGATTGTTGCTATGTGATTGTTGTTTGTGATTTTTAATACCCCAGTTTAGAAAAAAATCACTAAAGGTTGAAATGATACATACCCGAACTGACATTAGAATAGAGAAAAATCGTTATGGGTTGAAATGATAGACTTGAACGATTTTTACTGAATATGGGATCGCGAGTTGAAATGATAAACCCATAGAAATTTTATAAATTGCGGGTTGATATGATAAATATCCGTATCACTTGACCATAAGGTAGAAAACTATATACGGACACCATTGGTCGTATTTTTGAAGCATTTTGATTTAGGAATTTGATTTTAAAATAATAACTTAAGATTTCTTTTATTTTATTTTTATATATTTATATTTTAAATATTTAAACTTAAATTTTTATAATTTTGAATTATATGTTTTAAAATGATTTTTTAAGTAAATACAGATTTAATGCTTATTTAAGTTTTTACTTTTATTTATTTATTTATTTTAAGCTATATAATTTAATTATATAAGTATATTTTAACTTTTCATATTATTATAAATAATTATCCTAAACTTATTTTCTATATTAATTTAATCTTATATATGTTTATAATCTGTATTTTAATTAATTTTTGAAGTTTATAAACTTATATATACATTCAAAATTTATTTTCTTATATATATATATTATAAAATTTTAAAAAAAAATGTCAAGCTGGATATTCGAAGTTTAAAGATGAAAATTTGTATAACGATATTTAAATAACGAATATACTCATATTAAGTTATTAATTCGAATTGATATGAACTTTTAGTAGAGATGAATTTGAATTGCGTAAATTGATGTTTAAATTGAAATTATAATTGATATGAAATTGAATTTGAATTGTTTTAAATTATAAACTTTGATAAGAAATGAATGTGAATTGGGTAAATTGATTTATTTTAAATTTATAATCGATATGAATTGCATTCAATTTTAAGTGATTAAACATGAATTGGAATATATATAGATATTATATGTAGATTTGATTTTTATATCGTTTCGTTTGAATTAAGAATTTGTTAAATCGATGTAAAAAGAACGGTTTTAAATCGTAATATGTTTGAATGGAAATATAAGATTTTGATTCAAAATGTAGAAGTAACAATTTTGAACTATATGACTTGAATTATAAGTACGATATAATTTTTTTAAATTGAAATGTAAGTTTTGACTTTAATCATATATCTGAATTCGAACCAAAACGTTGGATTTAAATGAATTGACTTGAAATAATTTCTTATAAAGGAAAATTTTGAATTATTTGAATTGTCTAGAACTTGAATCTTGCGAATATAAACCGAACAAAAATATTATCGAACTTAAATGTTTAGTATTGATTTAAATGGAAATTAAGACCTTTTAAGATATGATTTTAACATAAGACGTTTTAAATTGACATTCGTTATACGTATATTTCGAAAATTTCATCGAAGTTAAAAGTTGTAGTATTAGTTTATACTGTATTTGGAATCTTTATGATATGGTTTTAAACGGATATAGGTTAAACAATATGAGTTGTTTTCAAATTTAAATATAGTCGAAGTTAGAAATTTAGATTTGATTTCAAATTCGAATTTGAGATTTTGTATAATTGATTTTATAAAGTGATTTATAAAGTAATGACCACAGTGTGAAAAATTTAAACGTTTGTGTTAGACCAAAAATTGGCACTAGCACCCAAATGCAGATCATGGATCACAGAATGTAGAAAATGATAAATAAGAGGAGACACAAATGGTTTCTATAGTGGCTCGGCCGTAGACGTAGCCTACATCCACTTTATAATCTTATTGTTATGCTGATAGTTTACAAGAATCAGTAACATGCAGACACACAATCCGTGTGTTTAATTAAGATTACAAGAGGAGAAATTGGACGTGTGATGGTGCAATGTCCTTGCACTTCAGCATTGGTGGAAGCCGTGAAGAAGAATGGCCAAAAAGTCAGAGAGAATCCCCTTAAAATTCCATGTAGAGGTGTATTTATAGCTGTAGGAGGGCATCTGGGTTGACCGGTTCGTGATGGGGTATGTGGCACCCGATACGGAAAAGTAGGAGCGCAAATTGCCTTGAGCATAGGTTAATATGTGAGCAGCAGTACGTCAGTCCTAGGCGGTTTGTGACCCCTATGTGCTCCACGAGCCAGTGTGACGAGCTAAGGTGAGGAGCTAAGGTGAGGAGCTGGTGGCGATGCGATCGGGTCGTGGTCCCTGAGAGCATCACGAATCGGGTCGTGATCCAGGGGTACACTACGAATGGTTCATGGTTCAGGGGTCCACCACGAACCAGGTGGCGACCCACGAGCCGAGTGAGTGGGCGAGCTGGTCCAGGAAGATGACGCTTTGTCACTTCATCCAAGTGATAGCTAGTCCAAGCTTCTACGCGCGTTTACGGAAGCAGGCATAACTTTCAAACTGTAAGTTCGATTGTGCCAAACGAAAGCTCTACTCGAAGCTAATTCAAAGTGCAAGAGTTATTGTGCTCAGCTCCGTAATTGCTGCTTTCGGGCCCAAAAGAGGTCATCTGATAGGATTTTCGGGCCTGTTTATCTTGATGATGTGATTTCGACCAAACCGCTTCATGTTTTTTGACGATTTTCTCAGTGCCTGAGCGTGATGCTATCCAGAAATTCCATGTGTGATAGCTTTTACCAAAAAGAGTGTCAACAAGTTTGCCCCCAGAACATATCTTGCTAGTTGATGGAAGATGTGTTCTGGATAATGCGAGAAGTCTATAATCCATAGAAGTCCATAATGCAACGATCACGCCGGATCATATTAAGGCCAGAAAATCGACGACCGCGCAGGGCCGAGAGGAATCCAAGAAGACCCGAAGTTTGTACCTGCAAGAAGATAAGACAAATAATGCAAGAATAGTTCTGAGACGGCCTTACCGGAATAAGACGACCAAGGAGATGTTAATGAGGTTCCAAGACAGCCTTATCGGAGTAAGACGATCAAGGAAATGCCATGAGGTTCCAAGACGGTCTTACCGGAGTAAGACGACCGAGGAAAAGCTAATGAAGTTCCAAGACGGCCTTACCGGGGTAAGACGACCAAGGAAATGCTAATGTGATTTGTTTATATTAGACGGATCCAGTTCAGAGCTGGAGCCCGTGTCTGTTTATACTGGAATGATCCAGTTGGGTGTCGGAGCCCAATGTTTATACTGGACGGATCCAGTTAGGAGCGGAGCTCGATGTTGGAGGGTCGCGGGAATTCCTCATGTGAACGGAACGATTGACTTTATCCACGTCTGCATGTTAAGTGCTGGTGCCTCGAGAGGCGTTGAAATTGAGAGAGTGAGGGGATCTCTGTTGAGAATCGACGTTCGGGTCGAAGCTGCCCCAGTGTCGCGGTTCGCGGGTCACATGGTGTGACCCGATCGGGACTAGGTGCCCCCATCCAAGGCACTTTCCTACTGATGTCTTATTGGACCGTGAATTACATGGATCTGAACTGGGGCTATTGTGGGTCGTGCTCGACCAAAGCCTAGATTTCTCGTAGTACCGACGTCTTCATCCAAAACGTCAAGGTATGCATGTTGGTGATTTTAAGAATGGAGGCTCTTGCTCCCGGGTCGCGGTTCGTGGTACCGATTCAACCCGGGTCGTGATGCGTGTTGGTCGGCTTGTGAGGAGCGACCCAACATGGTTGATGTGAGCCGCAGGAAGCGGGTCGTGGGAACCGGTTCGTGAGCCAAGGGGACAAGCCGTTCGTGTCCTAGGGGCAGGTCACAAACCGGTGTTTGCGAGCTCAATGCACTTCCGTGCATGTGACAAGCGGGTCGGGTTCTCTCACCACGACCAGAATCAATGCTGAAGTTGTGTGAACGGCTTTCGTGACATTTGCAGTGAGTTGTAAGCTAATCGGCCTTCCATCTATCCGATACCCAGGGAATCTGCTTCGATTCGAGCTAGAAGTTGAAGTAGTATCGTGCGCCCCCTTCCTAGCGCGCCAAAATGTTAGACCAAAAATTGGCACTAATACCAAAATGCAGATCACAAAATGCAGAAAATGATAAATAAGAGGTGACACACGAGGTTTTATAGTGGTTCGGCTGTAGATGTAGCCTACATCCACTTTATAGTATTATTGTTATACAGACAGATTACAAGAATCAATAACATGCAGACACACAATCCGTGATTTTAATTGAGATTACAAAAGGAGAATTTGGATGTGTAAAGGTGCAAAGTCCTTGCACTTCAGCAATGGTGGAAGCCATGAAGAAGAATGGCCAAAAAGTCAGAGAGAATCCCCTTAAAATTCCATGTAGAAGTGTATATATAGCTGTAGGAGGGCTTCTGGGTTGACCAGTTTGTGATGGGGGTACGTGGCACCCAATCCAGGAAAGTAGGAGCGCAAATTGCCTAAAGAATAGGTCAATATGTGAGCAGCAGTACGTTAGTCCCAGGCGGTTCGTGACCCCTATGTGCTCCACGAGCCGGTGTGATGAGCTGAGGTGAGGAGCTGGTGGAGATGGTGGCGAGGCGATCGGGTCATGATCCCTTATAGCATCACGAATCGGGTCGTGATCCAGGGGTACACTACGAATGGTTCGTGGTCCAGGGTCCACCCAGAATTGGGTGGTGGCCCACGAGCCGAGTGAGGGGGTGAGTTGGTCCAGGAAGATGACGCTTCGTCACTTCATCCAACTGATGGCCAGTCCAAGCTTCTACGTACGTTTACGGAAACGAGCATAATTTTCAAACCGTAAGCCCAATTGAGCCAAACGAAAGCTCTTCTCGAAGCTAATTTAGAGGGCTACAAGAGCTACCGAGCTCTACTTTGTAATTGTTACTTTTGGGCCCAAAAGAGGTCGTCTGATAGGAGTTTTGGGCATGTTTATATTGATGATGTGATTTCGACCTAACTGCTTCATGTTTGTTGACGATTTTCTCAATGCTTGAGCGATGCTATCCAGAAATTCCGTGTATGATAGCTTTTACGAAAAAGTGTGCCAACAAGTTTGCCCTCCAGAACATATCTTGCTAGTTAATGGAAGATGTGTTCTGGATAATGCGAGAATCTATAATCCATAAAAGTCCATAATGCAACGATCACGCCAGATCATATTAAGGCCAGAAATCCGACGACTGCGCAGGATCATATTAAGGCCGAGAGAAATCCAAGAAAACCATAAGTTTGTACCTGTAAGAAGATAAGACAAATGATGCAAGAATAGTTCCGAGATGGTCTTACCAAAGTAAGATGACCAAGGAGATGCTAATGAGGGTCCAAGACGGCCTTACCGGAGTAAGACGACCAAGAAAATGTCGTGAGGTTCCAAGACAGTCTTACCAGAGTAAGACGGCCGAGGAAAAGCTAATGAAGTTCCAAGACGCCCTTACCGGGGTAAGACGACCAAGGAAATGCTAATGTAGTTTGTTTATATTAGACGGATCCAGTTCGGAGCCGGAGCTCATGTCTGTTTATACTGAACGGATCTAGTTCGGAGTCGGAGCCCAATGTTTATACTGGACGGATCCAGTTAGGAGCCGGAGCTCGATGTTGGAGGGTCGCGGAAATTCCTCATGTGAATGGAACCATTGACTTTATCCATGACTGCATGTTAAGCGCTGGTGCCTCGAGACGCATTGAAATTGAGAGAGTGAGGGGGTCTCTGCTGAGAATCGACGTTCGGGTCGAAGCTGCCCCATTATCGCGGGTCGCATGGTGCGACCCGATCGGGACTAGGTGCCCCCATCCGAGGCACTTTCCTACTGATGTCTTGTTGGACCGTGAATTGCATGGATCTGAACTGGGGCTGATGTGGGTTGTGCTCGACCCAAGCCTAGATTTCACGTAGTATCGACGTCTTCATCCAAAACGTAAAGGTATGCAGGTTGTTGATTTCCAGAATGAAGGCTCTTGCCCCCGGGTCATGGTTCGTGGTACCGATCCAACCCGGGTCATGATGCGTGCTGATCAGCTTGTGAGGTGCGATCCGACGTGGCTGATGTGAGCCGCAGGAAGCGGGTCGTGGGGACCAGTTCGTGAGCCAAGGGGACGAGCCGATCGGGTCTTAGGGGCAGGTCATAAACTGGTGTTTGCGAGATGGATGCAATTCCGCGCATGTGACAAGCGGGTCGGGTCCTCTCACCAAGACCAGAATCGATGCTGAAGTTGTGTGAACTGCTTTCATGACATTTCTAGTGAGATTTAAGCTAATCGGCCTACCATCTATCTGATAGCCAGGGAATCTGCTTCTTTTCGAGCTAGAAATTGAAGTAGTTTCTTGTGCCCCCTTCCTAGCTCGTCAAAATGTTAGACCAAAAATTGGCACTAACACCCAAATGTAGATCACAGAATGCAGAAAATGATAAATAAGAGGAGACACACGAGGTTTTTATAGTGGTTCGGCTGTAGATGTAGCCTACATTCACCTTATAATCTTATTGTTATACTGACGGATTACAAGAATCAGTAATATGTAGACACACAATCCATGTGTTTAATTGAGATTACAAGAGGAGAATTTGGACGTGTGAAGGTGCAAAGTCCTTGCACTTCAGCAATGGTGGAATCCATGAAAAAGAATGGCCAAAAAGTCAAAGAGAATCCCCTAAAATTCCATGTAGAAGTGTATTTATAACTGTAGGAGGGCTTCTGGGTTGACCGGTTCGTGATGGGGTACGTGGCACCCGATCCGGGAAAGTAGGAGCACAAATTGCCTTAAGAATAGGTCAATATGTGAGCAATAGTATGTCAATCCCAGGCGGTTCGTGACCCCTTTGTGCTCCACGAGCCGGTGTGACGAGCTGAGGTGAGGAGCTAGTGGAGATGGTGGCGAGGAGATCGGGTCGTGGTCCCTGAGAGCATCACGAATCAGGTCGTGATCCAGGGGTACACTACGAATGGTTCGTGGTCCAGGGGTCCACCACGAACCCGGTGGTGGCCCACGAGCTGAGTGAGGGGGCAAGCTGGGTCAGGAAGATGACGCTTCGTCACTTCATCCAAGTGATGACCAGTCCGAGCTTTCTACGCGCGTTTACGGAAACGGGCATAACTTTCAAACCGTAAGTCCGATTGAGCCAAACGAAAGCTCTTCTCGAAGCTAATTCAGAGGGCTACAAGAATGACTGAGATCAACTCCATAATTGCTATTTACGGGCCAAAAAGAGGTCATCTGATAGGAGTTTCGGGCCTGTTTATGTTGGTGATGTGATTTCGATCAAACCGCTTCATGTTTGTTTAGGATTTTCTCAGTGCTTGAGTGCGATGCTATCCAGAAATTTCGTGTGTGACAGGTTTAACCAAAAAGTGTGTCAACAAGTTTGCCCCCCAGAACTTATCTTGCTAGTTGATGGAAGATGTGTTCTAGATAATGCGAGAAGTCTATAATCCATAGAAGTCCATAGTGCAATGATCACGCCGGATCATATTAAGGCTAGAAAACCGACGACAGCGCAGGATCGTATTAAGGCCGAGAGAAATCCAAGAAGACCAGATGTTTGTACCTACAAGAAGATAAGACAAATAATGCAAGAATATTTCCGAGACGGCCTTACCGGAGTAAGACGGCCAAGGAGATGCTAATGAGGTTCCAAGACGGCCTTAGCGGAGTAAGACAACCAAGGAAATGCCGTGAGGTTCCAAGACGGTCTTACTAGAGTAAGACAACCGAGGAAAAGCTAATGAAGTTCCAAGACGGCCTTACCGGGGTAAGACGACCTTACTAGGGGTAAGACGACCAAGGAAATGCTAATGCGGTTTGTTTATATCTGAAGGATCCAGTTCGGAGCCGGAGCTCATGTTTGTTTATACTGGACGGATCCAGTTGGGAGCAGGAGCCCAATGTTTATATGGACGGATCCGGTCAGGAGCCGGAGCTCGATGTTGGAGGGGTGCGGGAATTCCTCATGTAAACGGAAGGATTGACTTTATCCACGTCTGCATGCTAATTGTTGGTTCCACGAGAGGCATTGAAATTGAGAGAGTGAGGGGGTCTCTGTCGAGAATCGACGTTCGGGTTGAAGCTGCCACCAGTGTCGCTATTCGCGGGTCGCATGGTCCGACCTGATCGGGACTAGGTGCCCCCGTCCGAGGCACTTTCCTACTGATGTCTTGTTGGACCGTAAAGTGCATGGATCTGAACTGGGGCTGATGTGGGTCATGCTCGACCCAAGCCAAGATTTCTCGTAGTACCGACATCTTCATCCAAAACGTCAAGGTATGCAGGTTGGTGATTTCCAGAATAGAGGCTCTTGCCCCCGGGTCGCGGTTCGTGGTACTGATCCAAACCGTGTTGTGATGCTTGTTGGTCTGCTTGTTAGGGGCGATCCAATGTGGTTGATGTGAGCCACAGGAAGCGGGTCATGGGGACCGGTTCGTGAGCCAGGGGGCCGAGCCGATCGGGTCTTAGGGGCAGGTCACAAACCGGTGTTTGCGAGCTGGATGCACTTCCGTGCATGTGACAAGCGGGTCGAGTCCTCTCACCACGACCAGAATCGATGCTGAAGCTATGTGAACTGCTTTCATGACATTTCCAGTGAGTTGTAAGCTAATCGGCCTTCCATCTATCCAATAGCCAAGGAATCTGCTTCGTTTCGATCTAGAAATTGAAGTAGTATCGTGTGCCCCCTTCCTAGCACGCCAAAATGTAAGACCAAAAATTGGCACTAACACCCAAATACAGATCACAGATCACAAAATGCAGAAAATTATAAATAAGAGGAGACACACGAGGTTTTTATAGTGGTTCGGCTGTAGATGTAGCCTACATCCACTTTATGATCTTATTGTTATACTGACAGATTACAAGAATCAGTAACATGCAGACACATAATCCGTGTGTTTAATTGAGATTACAAGAGGAGAATATGGACGTATGAAGGTGCAAAGTCCTTGCACTTCAATAATGGTGGAAGTCGTAAAGAAGAATGGCCAGTCCAAGCTTCTACACACGTTTACGGAAACAGGCATAACTTTCAAACCGTAAGTCCGATTGAGCCAAACAAAAGCTCTACTCGAATCTAATTCAGAGAGCTACATGAGTTACTGATTGTAGCACCGTAATTGCTATTTTTTGGCCCAAAAGAGGTCGTCTGATAGGATTTTCGGGCTTGTTTATGTTGATGATGTGATTTCGACCAAACTGCTTCATGTTTGTTGACGATTTTCTCAGTGCCTGAGCGCGATTCTATCCAGAAATTCCGTGTGTGATAGCTTTTACCAAAAATTGTGTCAACAAGTTTACCCCCCAAAACATATCTTGCTAGTTGATGGAAGATGTGTTCTGGATAATGCGAGAAGTCTGTAATCCATAGAAGTCCATAATGCAACGATTACGCCAGATCATATTAAGGCCAGGAAACCAACGACTGCGTAGGATCGTATTAAGGCCGAGAAAAATTCAAGAAGACCAAAAGTTTATACCTGCAAGAAGATAAGACAAATAATGCAAGAATTGTTCCGAGACGGCTTTACTAGAGCAAGACGACCAAGAAGATGCTAATGAGGTCCAAGACGGCCTTACCGGAGTAAGATGACCAAGGAAATGCCGTGAGGTTCCAAAACGGTCTTACCGGAGTAAGATGACTGACGAAAAGCGAATGAAGTTCCAAGGTGGCCTTACTGGGGAAAGATGACCAAGGAAATGCTAATGCGTTTTTTTTTTATATTGGACGGATCTAGTTCGGGGCTGGAGCTCCTGTCTGTTTATACTGGACGGATCCAGTTGGGAGCCAGAGCCCAATGTTTATACTAGATGGATCCAGTTAGGAGCCGAAGCTCTATGTTGGAGGGTCGTGGGAATTCCTCATGTGAACAGAACGATTGACTTTATCCACGTCTACATGCTAAGTGTTGGTGCCTCGAGAGGTGTAGAAATTTAGAGAGTGAGGGGGTCTCTGTTGGGAATCGACGTTCGGGTCGAAGCTGTCCCCAGTGTCGTGGTTCGCGGGTCGCATGGTGCGACCCAATCGGGACCAGGTGCCCCCATCCGAGGCACTTTCCTACTGATGTCTTTTTGGATCGTGAATTGCATGGATCTGAACTGGGGCTGATGTTCTCGTAGTACCGACGTCTTTATCCAAAACATCAAGATATGCGGGTTGGTGATTTCCAGAATGGAGGCTCTTATCCCCGGGTTGCGGTACGTGGTACCGATCCAACCCGAGTCGTGATGCGTGCCGGTCGGCTTGTGAGGGGCGATCCGAGTGGTTGGCATGAGCCGCAGGAAGCGGGTCGTGGGGACTGGTTCGTGAGCCAGGGGGACGAGCCGATCGGGTCTTAGGGGCAGGTCACAAACCGGTGTTTGCGAGCTCGATGCACTTTCGTGCATGTGACAAGCGGGTCGGATCCTCTCACCACGACTAGAATCGATGCTGAAGTTGTGTGAACTGCTTTTGTGACATTTCCATTGAGTTGTAAGCTAATCGGCCATCCATCTATCCGATAACCAAGGAATCTGCTTCGTTTCGAGCTAGAAATTGAAGTAGTATAATGTGCCCCCTTCCTGGCGCGCCAAAATGTTAGACCAAAAATTGGCACTAACACCCAAATGCAGATCACATATTACAGAATGTAGAAAATGATAAATAAGAGGAGATTTATGAGGTTTTTATAGTGGTTCGACTGTAGATGTATCCTACATCCACTTTATAATCTTATTGTTATACTTACAGATTACAAGTATCAGTAACATGCAGACACACAATCCATGTGCTTAATTGAGATTACAAGAGGAGAATTTCGATGTGTGAAGGTGCAAAGTCCTTGCACTTCAGCAATGGTGGAAGCCGTGAAGAAGAATGGCAAAAAGACAGAGAGAGTCCCCTTAAAATTCCATGTAGAAGCGTATTTATAGCTGTAAGAGGGCTTCTGGGTTGAGCGGTTCGTGAGGCGGTACGTGGCACCCGATCCAAGAAAGTAAGAGCGCAAATTGCCTTGAGAATAGGTCAATATGTGAGTAGCAGTACGTCAGTCCCTGGCGGTTCATGACCCTATGCGCTCCACGAGCCGGTGTGACAAGCTGAGGTAAGGAGCTGGTGGAGATGGTGGCGAGGCGATCTGGTCGTGGTCCCTGAGAGCATCACGAATCGGGTCATGATCCAGGGGTACACCACGAATGGTTTGTGGTCCAGGGGTCCATCATGAACCGGGTGGTGGCCCACGAGCTGAGTGAGGGGGCGAGCTGGTCCAGGAAGATGACGCTTCGTCACTTCATCCAAGTGATGGCCAGTCCAAGCTTCTACGCACATTTACGGAAACAGGCATAACTTTCAAATCGTAAGTCCGATTGAGCCAAACGAAAGCTCTACTCGAAGCTAATTCAGAGGGCTACAAGAGTTACTAAGCTCAGCTCCATAATGCTGTTTTCAGGTCTCAAAGAGGTCGTCTGATAGGAGTTCCGGGCCTGTTTATGTTGATGATGTGATTTCGATCAAACCGCTTCATGTTTGTTGACGATTTTCTCAGTTCCTGAGCGCGATGCTATCCAGAAATTCCATGTGTGATAGCTTTTACCAAAAAGTGTGTCAACAAGTTTGGCCCCCAGAACATATCTTGCTAGTTGATGGAAGATGTGTTCTGGATAATGTGAGAAGTCTATAATCCATAGAAGTCCATAATGCAACGATCACGCCGGATCATATTAAGGCTAGAAAACCGACGACCGCGCAGGATCGTATTAAGGCCGAGAGAAATCCAAGAAGACCAGAAATTTTTACCTGCAAGAAGATAAGACTAACAATGCAAGAATAGTTCCAAGACGGCTTTACCGGAGCAAGACGACCAAGAAGATGCTAATGAGGTTCCAAGACGGCCTTACCGGAGTAAGACGACCAAGGAAATGCCGTGAGGTTCCAAGATGGTCCAACCGGAGTAAGACGACCGAGAAAAAGCAAATGAAGTTCCAAGGTGGCCTTACCGAGGAAAGACAACCAAGGAAATGCTAATGCGGTTTTTTTATATTGGACGGATCTAGTTCAGAGCCGGATCACATGTCTTTTTATACTGGACGGATCCAGTTGGGAGCTGGAGCCCAATGTTTATACTGGATGGATCCAGTGAGGAGCCGGAGCTCGATGTTGGAGGGTCGTGGGAATTCATCATGTGAACGGAACGATTGACTTTATCCATGTCTACATGCTAAGTGCCGGTGCCTCAGAGGCGTTGAAATTTAGAGAGTGAGGTGGTCTCTGCTGAGAGTCGACGTTCGGGTCGAAGCTGCCCTTATTGTCGCGGTTCGCGGGTCGCATAGTGCGACCCGATCGGGACTAGGTGCCCCCATCCGAGGCACTTTCCTACTGATGTCTTGTTGGATCGTGAATTGCATGCATCTGAACTGGGGCTGATGTGGGTCGTGCTCGACCCAAGCCTAGATTTCTCGTAGTACCGACGTCTCCATCCAAAATGTCAAGGTATGCAGGTTGGTGATTTCTAGAATGGAGACACTTGCCCCCGAGTCGCGGTTCGTGGTACTAATCCAACCTGGGTCGTGATGCATGTCGGTCGGCTTGTGAGGGGCGATCCGACGTGGTTGATGTGAGCCATAGGAAGCGGGTTGTGGGGACTGGTTCGTAAGCCAGGGGGACGAGCCAATCGGGTCTCCGGGCAGGTCACAAACCGGTGTTTGCGAGCTGGATGCACTTCCGTGCTTGTAACAAGTGGGTTGGGTCCTCTCACCACGACCAGAATCGATACTGAAGTTGTGTGAACTGCTTTCGTGACATTTCCAATGAGTTGTAAGCTAATCGTCCTTCCATCTATCCGATAACCAAGGAATCTGCTTCGTTTCGAGCTAGAAATTGAATTAGTATTATATGCCCCCTTCCTGGCACGCCAAAATGTTAGGCCAAAAATTGGCACTAACACCCAAATGCAGATCACAGATCACAAAATGCAGAAAATGATAAATAAGAGGAGACACACGAGGTTTTTATAGTGGTTCGGCTGTAGATGTAGCCTACATCCACTTTATAATTTTATTGTTATGCTGATAGATTACAAGAATCAGAAACATGCAGACACACAATCCGTGTGTTTAATTGAGATTACAAAAGGAGAATATGGACGTGTGAAGGTACAAAGTCCTTGCACTTTAGCAATGGTGGAAGACGTGAAGAATAATAGCAAAAAAGTCAGAGAGAATCCCCTTAAAATTCCATGTAGAAGTGTATTTATAGCTGTAGAAGGGCTTCTGGGTTGACCGGTTCGTGATGGGGTACGTGGCACCTGATCTAGGAAAGTAGGAGCGCAAATTGCCTTGAGAATAGGTCAATATGTGAGCAGCAGTACGTCAGTCCCAGGCGGTTCATGACCCCTAGGTGCTCCACGAGCCGGTGTGACGAGCTGAGGTGGGGAGCTGGTGTAGATGGTGGCGAGGCGATCGGGTTGTGGTCCCTGAGAGTATCACGAATCGGGTCGTTATCCTGGGGTACACTACAAATGGTTCGTGGCCCAGGGGTCCACCATAAACCGTGTGGTGGCCCACGAGCCGAGTGAGGGAGCGAGCTGGTCCAGGAAGATGATGCTTCGGCACTTCATCCAAGTGATGGCCAGTCCAAGCTTCTACGCGCGTTTACGGAAGCGGGCATAACTTTCAAACCGTAAGACCGATTGAGCCAAACGAAAGCTATACTCAAAGCTAATTCAGAGGGCTACAAGAGTTACTGAGCTTAGCTCCGTACTTGCTTTTTTCGGGCCCAAAAGAGGTCGTCTGATAGGAGTTTCGGGCCTATTTATGTTGATGATGTGATTTCGACCAAACTGCTTCATATTTGTTGACGATTTTCTCAATGCCTGAGCGCGATGCTATCCAGAAATTCCGTGTGTGACAGCTTTTACCAAAAAGTGAGTCAACAAGTTTGCCCTTCAGAACATATCTTGCTAGTTGATGGAAGATGTGTTCTGGATAATGCGAGAAGTCTATAATCCATAGAAGTCCATAATGCAACGATCACGCCGGACAATATTAAGGCCAGAAAACCGACGACCGTGCAGGATCGTATTAAGGCCGAGAGAAATCCAAGAAGACCAGAAGTTTGTACCTACAAGAAGATAAGACAAATAATGCAAGAATAGTTCCGAGACGGCCTTACCGGAGTAAGACTTCCAAGAAGATGCTAACGAGGTTCCAAGACGGCCTTGCCGGAGTAAGACGACCAAGGAAATGCCGTGAAGTTCCAAGACGGTATTACCGAAGTAAGACGACCGAGGAAAAGCTAATGAAGTTCCAAGACGGCCTTACCGGGGTAAGACGACCAAGGAAATGCTAATGTGGTTTGTTTATATTGGATGGATCCAGTTCGGAGCCGGAGCTCATGTCTGTTTATACTGGACCGATCTAGTTGGGAGCCAGAACCCAATGTGTATACTAGACAGATCCAGTTGGGAGCTGGAGCTCGATGTTGGAGGGTTGTGGGAATTCCTCATGTGAATGGAACGATTGACTTTATCCACGTCTGCATGCTAAGTGCTGGTGCCTCGAGAGGCGTTGAAATTGAGAGAGTGAGGGGGTCTCCGTTGAGAATCGACGTTCGGGTCAAAGCTACCCCCAGTGTCGCGGGTCGCATGGTGCGACCCGATCGGGACTAGGTGTCCCCATCCGAGGCACTTTCCTACTGATGTCTGGTTGGACCATGAATTGCATGGATCTGAACTGGTGCTGATGTGGGTCGTTCTCGACCCAAGCGTAAATTTCTCATAGTACCGAAGTCTTCATCCAAAATGTCAAGGCATGCAGGTTGGTGATTTCCAAAATGGAGGCTCTTGCCCCCGGGTCGTGGTTCGCGGTACCGATCCAACCCGGGTCGTGATGCGTGCCGGTCATCTTGTGAGGGGCGATCCGACGTGGTTGATGTGATCCGCAGGTAGTGGGTCGTGGGAACCGGTTCGTGAGCCAGGGGGACAAGCCGATCGGGTCCTAGGGGCAGGTCAGAAACCGGTGTTTGCGAGCTGGATGCACTTTAATGCATGTGACAAGCGGGTTGGGTCCTCTCACAACGACCAAAATCGATGCTGAAGTTGTGTGAACTGCTTTCGTGACATTTCCAGTGAGTTGTAAGCTAATCGGCCTTCCATCTATCCGATAGCCATGGAATCTGCTTCGTTTTGAGCTAGAAATTAAAGTAGTATCGTGTGCCCCCTTCCTGGCGCGCCAAAATGTTAGACCAAAAAATGGCACTAACACCCAAATGCAGATCACACATCATAGTATGCAGAAAATGATAAATAAGAAGAGATACACGAGGTTTTTGTAGTGGTTCGGCTGTAGATGTAGCATGCATCCACTTTATAATCTTATTGTTATACTGACAGATTACAAGAATCGGTAACATGCAGACACATAATCCCTGTGTTTAATTGAGATTATAAGAGGAGAATTTTGACGTGTGAAGGTGCAAAGTCCTTGCACTTCAAGAATGGTGGAAGCCGTGAAGAAGAATGGCTAAAATGTCAGAGAGAATCCCCTAAAAATTCCATGTAGAAGTGTATTTATAGCTCTAGGAGGGCCTCTAGGTTGACTGGTTCGTGATGGGGTACGTGGCACCCGGTTCAGGAAAGTAGGAGCGCAAATTGCCTTGAGAATAGGTTAATATGTGAGCAGCAGTACGTCAGTCCCAAGCAGTTCATGGCCCCTATGTGCTCCACGAGCCGGTGTGACGAGCTGTGGTGAGGAGCTGGTGGAGATGGTGGCGAGGCGATCGGGTCGTGGTCCCTGAGAGCATCACGAATCGGGTCGTGATCAAAGGGTACATTACAAATGGTTCATGGTCCAGGGGTCCACCATGAACCGGGTGGTGGCCCACGAGCCGAATGAGGTGGCGAGCTGGTCCAGGAAGATGGCGCTACGTCACTTCATCCAAGTGATGGCCAGTCCAAGCTTCTACATGCGTTTACGGAAACGGGCATAACTTTCAAACCGTAAGTCCGATTGAGCCAAACGAAAGCTATACTCGAAGCTAATTTAGAGGGCTACAAGAGTTACTGAGCTTAGCTCCGTAATTGCTGCTTTCAGGACCAAAAGAGGTCATATGATTGGAGTTTCGGGCTGTTTATGTTGATGATGTGATTTCGACCAAACCACTTCATGTTTGTTGACGATTTTCTCCGTGCCTGAGCGCGATGCTATCCAGAAATTCCGTGTGTGACAGCTTTTACCAAAAAGTGTGTCAACAAGTCCCCCCCAGAACATATCTTGCTAGTTGATGGAAGATGAGTTCAGGATAATGCGAGAGGTCTATAATCCATAGAAGTCCATAATGCAATGATCACGCCGGATCATATTAAGGCCAGAAAACCGACGACCGCGCAAGATCGTATTAAGGCCGAGAGAAATCCAAGAAGACCAGAAGTTTGTATTTGCAAGAACATAAGACAAATAATGCAAGAATAGTTCCAAGATGGCCTTACCGAAGCAAGACGACCAAGGAGATGCTAATGAGGTTCCAAGATAGCCTTACCAGAATAAGACAACCAAGGAAATGTTGTGAGGTTCCAAGACTGTCTTACCGGAGTAAGACGACCGAGGAAAAGCTAATGAAGTTCCCAGACGGCCTTACGGGGTTAAGACGACCAAGGGAATTCTAATGCAGTTTGTTTATATTGGACGGATCCAGTTCGGAGCCGAAGCTCATGTCTGTTTATACTGGACGGATCCAGTTGGGAGCCGGAGCCCAATGTTTATACTGGACGGATCCAGTTAGGAGCTGGAGCTCAATGTTGGAGGGTCGCGAGAATTCCTCATGTGAACGGAATGATTGACTTTATCCACATCTGCATGTTAAGTGATGGTGCCTCGAGAGGCGTTGAAATTGAGAGAGTGAGGGGGTCTCCATTGAGAATCGACGTTCGAGTCAAAGCTGCCCCCAGTGTCGCGGTTCGCGGGTCGCATGGTGCGGCCCGATCGAGACTAGGTGTCCCCATCTGAGGCACTTTCCTACTGATGTCTGGTTGGACCGTGAATTGCATGGATCTGAACTGGGGCTAATGTGGGTCGTGCTTGACCCAAGCCTAGATTTCTCGCAGTACCAAAGTCTTCATCCGAAACGTCAAGGTATGCAGGTTGGTGATTTCCAGAATGGAGGCTCTTGCACCCGGGTCGTGGTTCGTGGTACCGATCCAACCCGGGTCGTGATGCGTGCCGATCGGCTTGTGAGGGGCAATCCGACGTGGTTGATGAGAGCCGTAGGAAGCTGGTCATGGGGACCAGTTCGTGAGCCCGGGGGACGAGCCGATCGGGTCTTTAGGGCAGGTCACAAACCGGTGTTTGCGAGCTGGATGCACTTCAGTGCATGTGACAAGCGGGTTGGGTCCTCTCACCACGACCAGAATCGATGCTGAAGTTGTGTGAACTGCTTTCGTGACATTTCCAGTGAGTTGTAAGCTAATCGGCCTTCCATCTATCCGATAGCCATGGAATCTGCTTCGTTTTGAGCAAGAAATTAAAGTAGTATCGTGTGCCCCCTTCCTGGCGCGCCAAAATGTTAGACCAAAAATTGGCACTAACACCCAAATGCAGATCACAGAATGCAGAAAATGATAAATAAGAGACACACGAGGTTTTTATAGTGGTTCGACTGTAGATGTAGCCTACATCTTCTGTATAATCTTATTGTTATACTGACAGATTACAAGAATCCGTAACATGCAGACACGCAATCTGTGGTTCAATTGAAATTACAAGAGGAGAATATGGATGTGTGAAGGTGAAAAGTGCTTGCACTTCAACAATGGTGGAAGCCGGGAATAAGAATGGCTAAAATGTCAGAGAGAATCCCCTTAAAATTCCTTGTAGAAGTGTATTTATAGTTGTAGGAGGGCTTCTGGGTTGACCGGTTCATGATGGGGTACGTGGCACCCGATCCGGGAAAGTAGGAGTGCAAATTGCCTTGAGAATAGGTTAATATGTGAGCAGCAGTACGTCAGTCCCAGGCGGTTCGTGACCCCTATGTCCTCCACGAGCCGGTGTGACGAGCTGAGGTGAGGAGCTGGTGGAGATGGTCGTGAGGCGATCAGGTCGTGGTCCCTGAGAGCATCGCGAATCGGGTCACGATCCAGAGGTACACTACGAATGGTTCGTGGTCCAGGGGTCCACCACGAATAGGGTGGTGGCCCACGAGCCGAATGAGGTGGCGAGCTAGTCCATGAAGATGATGCTTTGTCACTTCATCCAAGTGATGGCCAGTCCAAGCTTTTGCGCGCGTTTACGGAAGCGGGCATAACTTTCAAACCGTAAGTCCGATTGAGCCAACCGAAAGCTTTACTCGAAGCTAATTAAGAGGGCTACAAGAGTTACTGAGCTCAGCTCTGTAATTGCTGTTTTCAGGCCCAAAAGAGGTCGTCTGATTGGAGTCTCGGGCCTGTTTATGTTGATGATGTGATTTCGACCAAACCACTTCATGTTTGTTGACGATTTTCTCAGTGCCTGAGCGCTATGCTATCCAGAAATTCCGTGTGTGACTGCTTTTATCAAAAAGTGTGTCAAAAAGTTTACCCCTCAGATCATACCTTGCTAGTTGATGGAAGATGTGTTCAAGATAATGCGAGAGGTCTATAATCCATAGAAGTCTAGAATGCAACGATCACGCCGGATCATATTAAGGCCAGAAAACCGACGACCGCGCAGGATCGTATTAAGGCCGAGAGAAATCCAAGAAGACCAGAATTTTGTACCTGCAAGAAGATAAGACAAATAATGCAAGAATAGTTCCGAGATGGCCTTACCAGAGGAAGACGACCAAGGAGTTGCTAATGAGGTTCCAAGACAGCTTTACCGGAGTAAGACGACCAAGGAAATGCCGTGAGGTTCCAAGACGGTCTTACCGGAGTAAGACGACCGAGGAAAAGCTAATGAAGTTCCAAGACGGCCTTACGGGGGTAAGACGACCAAGGAAATTCTAATGTAGTTTGCTTATATTGGACGGATCTAGTTCATAGCCGGAGCTCATGTCTGTTTATACTGGACGGATCCAATTGGGAGCCGGAGCCCAATGTTTATACCGGACGGATCCAGTTAGGAGCTGGAGCTCGATGTTGGAGGGTCGAGGGTATTCCTCTTGTGAACGGAACGATTGACTTTATCCATGTCTACATGCTAAGTGCTGGTGCCTCGAGAGGCGTTGAAATTGAGAGAGTGAGGGGGTCTCTACTGAGAATCGACGTTCGGGTCGAAGCTGCCCCCAGTGTCGTGGTTTGCGGGTCGCATGGTGCGACACGATCGGGACTAGGTTCCCCCATCCGAGGCACTTTCCTATTGATGTCTTGTTGGACCGTGAATTGCATGGATCTGAACTGGGGCTGATGTGGGTCATGCTCGACCCAAGCCAAGATTTTTCGTAGTACCGACGTCTTCATCCAAAACATCAAGGCATGCAGGTTGGTGATTTCCATAATGGAGGCTCTTGCCCCCGGGTCGCGGTTCATGGTACCGATCCAACCTGGGTCGTGATGCGTGTTGGTCAGCTTGTGAGGGGCGATCCAACGTGGTTGATGTGAGCAGCAGGAAGAAGGTCGTGGGGGCCGGTTCATGAGCCAGGGGGACGAGCCGATCGGGTCTTAGGGGCAGGTCACAAACCGGTGTTTGCGAGCTGGATGCACTTCCGTGCATGTGACAAGCAGGTCGGGTCCTCTCACCACGACCAGAATCAATGCTGAAGTTGTGTGAACTGCTTTCGTGACATTTCCAGTGAGTTTTAAGCTAATCGACCTTCCATTTATCTGATAGCCAAGGAATCTACTTCGTTTCGAGCTAGAAATTGAAGTAGTATAGTGTGCCCCTTCCTCACACGCCAAAATGTTAGACCAAAAATTGGCACTAACACCCAAATGCAAATTACATATCATAGAATGCAGAAAATGATAAATAAAAGGAGACACACGAGGTTTTTATAGTGGTTCGGCTGTAGATGTAGCCTTAAACCACATTATAATCTAATTGTTGTACTGACAGATTACAAGAATCAGTAACATGCAGACACACAATCCGTGTGTTTAATTGAGATTACAGGAGGAGAATTTGGACGTATGAAGGTGCAAAGTCCTTGCACTTCAGCAATGGTGGAAGTCGTGAAGAAGAATGGCCAAAAAGTCAGAGAGAATCCCCTTAAAATCCCATGTAGAACTGTATTTATAGATGTAGAAGAGCTTTTGGGTTGACCGGTTCGTGATGGGGTATGTGGCACCCGATCGGGGAAAGTTGGAGCACAAATTGCCCTGAGAATAGATCAATATGTGAGCAGCAGTACGTAATTCCTGGGTGGTTCATAACCCCTCTGTGCTCCACGAGCCGGTGTTACGAGCTGAGGTGAGGAGCTGGTGGAGATAGTGGCAAGGCGATTGGGTCGTGGTCCTTGAGAGCATCACGAATCGGGTCGTGATCCAGGGGTACACTACGAATGGTTCGTGCTCTAGGGGTCCACAACGAACCAGGTGGTGGCTCATGAGCCGAGTGAGGGGGCGAGCTGGTCCAGGAAGATGACGCTTCGTCACTTTGTCCAAGTGATGGCCAGTTCATGCTTCTACGCACGTTTACGAAAACGGGCATAACTTTCAAACCATAAGTCCGATTGAGCCAAACGGAAGCTCTACTCAAGGATAATTCAGAGGGCTACAAGTGTTACAAAGCTAAGCTTTGTAATTGCTGTTTTGGGCCCAAAAGAGGTCGTCTGACGGGAGTTTCGGGCCTGTTTAAATTGATGATGTGATTTCGACCAAACCGCTTCATGTTTGTTGACGATTTTCTCAGTGCCTGAGCGCGATGCTATCCATAAATTCCGTTTGTGACAGCTTTAACCAAAAAGTGTGTCAACAAGTTTACCCCCCAGAACATATCTTGCTAGTTGATGGATGATGTGTTCTGGATAATGCGAGAAGTCTATAATCCATAGAAGTCCATTATGCAATAGTCACGCTGGATCATATTAAGGCCAGAAAACCGACGACCGCGCAGGATCGTATTAAGGCCGAGAGAAATCCAAGAAGACAAGAAGTTTGTACCTGCAAGAAGATAAGACAAATAATGAAAGAATAGTTCCGAGACGGCCTTACCGGAGTAAGAAGACCAAAGAGATGCTAATGAGCTACCAAGACGGCCTTACTGGAGTAAGACGACCAAGGAAATGGCGTGAGGTTCCAAGATGGTCTTACCGGAGTAAGACGACCGAGGAAAAGCTAATGAAGTTCCAAGACGGCCTTACCGGGGTAAGACGACCCAGGAAATGCTAATGCAGTTTGTTTATATTGGACGGAACCAGTTCAGATCTAGAGCTCATGTATGTTTATACTGGACGGATCCAGCTGGGAGCCAGAGCCTAATGTTTATACTGGACGGATCCACTTAGGAGCCGGGGCTCGATGTCGGAGGGTCACGGGAATTCCTCATGTGAACGGAACGATTGACTTTATCCACGTCTGCATGCTAAGTGTCGGTGCCTCGAGAGGCGTTGAAATTGAGAGAGTGAGGGGTAGGGCTGTAAACGGTTCGTGTCGGGTCGGGTTCGGGTTGGATCAAGGCGGGTTCAGGTCAAATTTTAAACGGGTTAGGTCAACCCGTTTTACAAATTGGTTAGATATCGCCAACCCCAACCTGACCCATTTATAAATGGGTTGACCCGATCCGACCCGCCTAACCCGTTTATCTAATCGGGTCAGGTCAACCTGTTTCACCTGTTTAATTTAGAAGTTAAAACTTAAAACAACGGCAAGTGGGAACATAGCCCTAGGCTCTAGCAAGTAGAAAGTAGCAACAAACAAATACTTAAAACTTTTTGAGGCAATAGCCTAGCAAGTAGCAACAAACAAATACCTAATCACCAAGCATCAATGATTCAATTGTCCAAAACAGTACAATTCTTAAAACTTTAAGGCAACATACAATGCAATCATCAATTACTAACTAGCAATAAAGTAAACAAATAGACAATCATCAAATGGATCATACAAATTGCAAATACAATACACGTAAAAGACAACTTGCAAGTAGTTTGATAGAAGATTCCCTGAAGCATTGGCACTTCGCAACATCTAAATCCTACATGCATTGAAAACAATGGTATTACTATTCATTTTCTTGCATGCACTTCGCAACATCTAAATCCTCGGAGTCGGAGCTGCTGCTTCTTTGCAGCAGCTAAGAAGCTGCCGCTTCTTTCCAGCGGCTCAGAGCTGCTGCGAAGAAGCAGCAGCTCCGAGCTGTTGCAAAGCAGCAACAGCTAAGAAGCTTGGTATCCTAGGGAAAATTGTGAAATCCTTCGTAGACTCATAACTGGGAATGCGGTTGGGGCCATTAGTCTTGAAGAATTAACGGACTGGGCTGGGGCATGAAAATGGTTTTAAATTTTATACAGCTTGGCAATTGGGCTTGGTATCAATGTTTTATGTTAAACGGGTTAGGACGTGTCAACCTATGGGTTTGCGGGTCAACCCGTAACCCACCCGTTTATTAAACGGGTCAGAGCGGGTTGACCCGAAAATAACCCGTTTATGAATAGGTCGGGTCGGGTCGGGATTTTTTTGTACGGGTTACGAGTCGTGTTTCGGGTCTTATACGAAATTGACGGCCCTTGAGGGGGTCTCTGCTGAGAATCGACATTCGGGTCGAAGCTGCCCCCAGTGTCGCGGTTCGCGGGTCCCATGGTGTGACATGATCGGGACTAGGTGCCCCCATCCGAGGCACTTTCCTACTGATTTCTTATTGGACTATGAATTGCATGGATCTGAACTGGGGCTGATGTGGGTCATGGTTGACCCAAGCCTACATTTCTTGTAGTACCGACGTCTTCATCCAAAACGTCAATGTATGCAGGTTGGGGATTTCTAGAATGGAAGCTCTTGCCCCCGGGTCGCGGTTCGTTGTACCGATCCAACTCGGGTTGTGATGCGTGTTGGTCAGCTTGTGAGGGGCGATCCGACGTGGTTGATGTGAGCCGCAGGAAGCGGGTCGTGAGGACCGGTTCGTGAGCCAGGGGGACGAGCCGATCGGGTCTTAGGGGCAGGTCACAAACCGGTGTTTGCAAACTGGATGCACTTCCGTGCATGTGACAAGCGGGTCGGGTCCTCTCACCATGACCAGAATCGATGTTGAAGTTCTGTGAACCGCATTTGTGACATTTCCAGTGAGTTGTAAGCTAATCGGCCTTCCATCTATCCGATAGCCAAGGAATCTGCTTTGTTTCGAGCTAGAAATTGAAGTAGTATTGTGTGCCCCCTTCCTGGCGCGCCAATATGTTAGAACAAAAATTGGCACTAACACCCATATGCAGATCACAGATCATAGAATGCAGAAAATGATAAATAAGAGGAGACACACGAGGTTTTTATAGTGGTTCAGCTGTAGATGTAGCCTACATCCAATTTATAATCTTATTGTTATACTGACATATTACAAGAATCAGTAACATGAAGACACACAATCCGTGTGTTTAATTGAGATTACAAGAGGACAATTTGGACGTGTTAAGGTGCAAAGTCCTTGCACTTTAACAATGGTGGAAGCCGTGAAGAAGAATGACCAAAAAGTCAGAGAGAATCCCTTTAAAATTCCATGTAGAAGTGTATTTATAGCTGTAGGAGGGAGACTAGGTTGACCGGTTCATGATGGGGTAAGTGGCACCCGATTCGGGAAAGTAGGAGAGCCAATATCCTTGAGAATAGGTCAATATGTGAGCAACAGTACGTCACTCACTGATGATTCGTGACCCCTATGTGCTCCACGAGCCGGTGTAACGAGCTGAGGTGAGGATTTGGTGGAGATGGTGGCGAGGCGATCGGGTCGTGGTCCCTAAGAGCATCGCGAATCGTGTCGTGATCCAGGGGTCTACTACGAATGGTTCGTAGTCCAGTGGTCTACCACAAACCGGGTGGTGGCCCACGAGCCGAGTGAGGGGGTGAGCTGGTCCAGGAAGATGACGCTTCGTCACTTCATCCCAGTGATGGCCAGTCCAAACTTCTACGCGCATTTACGGAAACGGGCATAACTTTCAAACCATAAGTCTGATTGAGATAAACGAAAGCTCTACTCTAAGCTAATTCAGAGGGCTACAAGAGTTACTAAGCCCAGCTTTGTAATTGCTGTTTTCGGGCCCAAAATAGGTCGTCTGATAGGATTTTCGGGCCTGTTTATGTTGATGATGTGATTTCGAACAAACCTCTTCAAGTTTGTTGGCGATTTTCTCAGTGCCTGAGCGCGATGCTATCCAGAAATTCCATGTGTGACAACTTTTACCAAAAAGTGTGTCAACAAGATTGCCCCCTAGAACATATCTTGCTAGTTGATGGAAGATGTGCTATGGATAGTGCGAGAAGTCTATAATCCATAGAAGTCCATAATGCAACGATCACGCCGGATCATATTAAGGCCAGAAAACCGACGACCGCGCAAGATCGTATTAAGGCCGAGAGAAATCCAAGAAGACCGGAAGTTTGTACCTGTAAGAAGATAAGACAAATAATGTGAGAATAGTTCCGAGATGGCCTTACCGGAGTAAGACGACCAATGAGATGCTAATGAGGTTCCAAGACGGCTTTACCGGAGTAAGACGACCAAGGAAATGCCGTGAGGTTCCAAGACGGTCTTGTGGAGTAAGACGACCGAGGAAAAGCTAATGAAGTTCCAAGATGGCCTTACCGGGTTCAGGCGAACAAGGAAATGCTAATGCGGTTTGTTTATATTGTATGGATCCAGTTCGGAGCCGGAGCTCGTGTCTGTTTATAGTGGACGGATCCAGTTGGGAGCCCGAGCCCAATGTTTATACTGGACAGATCCAGTTAAGAGCCGGAGCTCGATGTTAGAGGGTCACGGTAATTCCTCATGTGAACGGAACGATTGAGTTTATCCACGTCTGCATGCTAAGTGCTAGTGCCTCGAGAGGCATTGAAATTGAGAGAGTGAGGGGTAGGGCTGTCAATTGTTCGTGTTGGGTTGGGTTCGGGTCGGGTCAAGGAGGTTTCGGGTAAAATTTTAAACGGGTCAGGTCAACCCATTTAACAAATGGGTCAGATATCGCCAACATGGACCTGACCCGTTTATAAACGGGTTAACCCGACCCGACCCGCCTAACCCGTTTATCTAATCAGATCGGGTCGGGTCAACTAGTTTGACCCATTGACCTGTTTAATTTAGAAATTAAAACTTAAAACAGCGGCAAGTGAGAACACATTCCTAGGCTCTAGCAAGTAGCAACAAACAAATACTTAAAACTTTTTGAGGCAACTGCCTAGCAAGTAGCAACAAACAAATACCTAATCAAAAAGTATCAATGATTCAATCGTCCAAAACAGTACAAATCTTAAAACTTTAAGGCAACATACAATGCAATCATCAATTACAAACTAGCAATAAAGTAAACAAATAGACAATCATCAAATGGATCATAGAAATTACAAATACAATACACGTAAAAGAAACCTTGCAAGTAGTTTGACAGAAGATTCCCTGAAGCATTGGCACTTCGCAACATCTAAATCCCGCATGCACTGAAAACAATGGTATCACTATTAATTTCTCTTGCATGCACTTCGCAACATCTAAATCCTCGGAGTCGGAGCTGCTGCTTCTTTGCAGTAGCTAAGAAGCTGCTACTTCTTTGCAGCGGCTCTTAGCTGCCGCAAAGCAGCAGCTAAGAAGCTTGGTATCCTAGGGAAAATTGTGAAATCCTTCGTAGACTCGTAATTGGGAATGCGGTTGGGGCCATTAGTCTTGAAGAATTAACGAACTGGGATGGGGCATGAAAATGGTTTTAATTTTTAAACGCTTGGCAATTAGGCTTGATATCAATGTTTTATGTTAAATGGGTTAGGTCGTGTCAACCCACGGGTTTACGGGTCAACCCGTAACCCACCCGTTTATTAAACGGGTCAGAGCGGGTTGACTCGAAAATGACTCGTTTATAAATGGGTCGGGTTGGGTTTTTTTCGTGCGGGTTACGAGTCGTGTTTCGGGTCGTGTGCGAAATTGACGGCCCTAGTGAGGGGGTCTCTGCTGAGAATCGACGTACGGGTCGAAGCTGCCCCCAGTTTCACGGTTCGCATGGTGCGACGCGATCGGGACTAGGGGCCCCATCCGAGGCACTTTCCTACTGATGTCTTATCGGGTTGTGAATTGAATGGATCTGAACTGGGGCTGATGTGGGTTGTGCTTGTGATGACCCCAAACTTCCATGGAATGAAAGTAAGGAATAATCATTTGGAATACAACATAAATATAACAATACAGATCACAGACACAACATAGCAAAGGAAAATCATAGAATAACAACATCATAACAGCGGAATATGAATGTCATCAAACACAGAATCCCACAGTCACAGAGTACTAACTTATTACATCAAGTTTTCAGCAAAAAGGGAAATAAGTTTCAACTTCCGAATTAGAACAACTGGAAATAAAATAAGTCTGGATGTCTCAGAGTCTAAAGATAAAATGGAAACAAAAGATAAATGGTAGATAGTCTTCGTGGTCCAACATAAGCACCTCCAAATAAGCAACACCAAGAAAGCTCCAAAAACAGCAACTCCAAAGAAAGCCAAACCTGTTACTTGGCTTCCCATGTGGAAAAGAGGGCACCCGAATTTGCAAAGGTGAAAACAGATTATAGGTCAGTCATGGGACTGGTGTGAGAATTCTTAACTAATTTAACTACTAGTAATAAGGCAAATCCAAAGACCACGCCGCTAATGCGGAACGGGTTTACCCCAATGGATTGCCGTGCATAATTTAAAGTTACATAACAAACAATAAGTAATTCGTAAAACAACGCTATGCTTTTGATAAAAATGGAATCACCATAAGACCCAAGTCCCATCACACAATGCAACGCAAATCAGAGGATAGGGTTTTACCTTATGGTGATTAAACATGCTGAATACGATAAATACGAATATAATATTATTATTAGTGTATAAATAAAAAAACATTTCAAAATAAATGTATCAATCCTAGGAAACATAGTACCCCATACTACTATGGCTCCATACTAGTAATACAATCAAATTCGTAGGGTCGTATTTGGAATTTGGTTTCCATCATGAGTCAAGGCAAGGGAGGAGCTCCTTACCGATTCGAGACACTCTAGCTAATGTCTCAGGATCCCCCGCAGTGAACCCTTGGAAAGCTGCTGGGTCGGTCCACACATACAGCTTCGTGGATTGGCAATTCCTGAATACACGTTTCCCGATCCTATAGGACCTATCATCTGAGGCGCCTCATTCCATCATCCACATAAGTAAAGTATCGGCCAGTTTAAGCACCGATACTACTTATAACTAGAAAGAAACGTGTTGCTCTACCTGCGTTCCCTTCTCCCGTTTTAGACTCCACCGTGTTGTGAGGTTCGTGAAGCTAAGTAATACACAAAGCTATGCTTATCCAAGCTGTGCTTTGATCATCACCACAAGGTTCTGCTTTTCAACAAGAAACATTGATCGTTGCATCTTAGTATGCCACACTGTCACTCCATATCGCACTACTAATCCTTTGCCGAAGTATATGAAAGGGTGTTAAGCAAGAGAATAAATTCTCCACCACCAAACATTCATACATTCAACAGAAAATCAATAAATACAATATAAAGGAGTGCAATGTCGGACACACATTCCATTGATAAGCTTATGCGCTGGGTCTGAGTGAAAACCAAATCCGTACAATCAACATGTTCGTTTGGGCAATGACCATGACCCTTGAATTGGGAGCAAGTCAAATCAGGGCCACGATCGTTGTCCTCTCGAAGGAAGATTGACGGTCTTCATACGCCGTCTTCGTACTTCGATTCTTAACATCGTTTGATTATTTGGAATGAGAGAAACTCGGACTTTCCAAATAATTCTCGTATATACATACGTATTGAAAATCCTTCCTATTCGTTAATATTATTTTATAACGATTAATTCCTATTTTGATTATTTAAAATAATTAAATTTTTATTTAATGACGTTTTGGGTCAATGGCGACCCTGACGCTGCATTCAACAAATTTTGATTTTCGCATTTCTCAAAATCTAACCGTTGGATCTTAACGTAGTTTATATCGTTGGAAAGATCTTCCCAAGACAGTCCTAACGGTTTCAGTTTTGGGAAATTCTGACGGCTGGATCTTTTGGTATAATCGTTTAAATGTATGATTTCAAAACGCGAACTACCGCGCTCGATTCGTTTAATTTTAATTATATATATATATATGAATCTTTTAACTTTTATTTTACATAAGAATGTAAATTCTATTACAACGTCTACTTTCACCATCATTTTTCCATTCTTCCATTCCTCTGTTTACATGGAAATGTAAATTATAATTCAACATTTCATCCTACCTTATATTCTTTTATTAAAAAGGTAAATTCTATTCCAATGTAAAATTTTATTTTCCTACCTAATCCTTAAATTACACTGTAAAATATCCTCTTTAATTACATTAAAAATATAATTAGCATTATAATGTAAAATTCCTACCTTTCAATTGCATTGTAAAATTTCCCTTTTTAATTACATTGTAAATGTAATTATCATTATAGTGAAAAATTCTAACTTTTTACATTAAAATGTAATTTCGATGCTAATGTCCAATTCTTTTTCTTAATCACATTGAAATGTAATTTCCAATATAATGTAAGCCTTTCTTTTTAAACTACATTAAAAATGTAAATTTCCTAACAGTGTAACTTCTATCTTTTAATTTGCCCTTTTATTTTCATTATAAAGTCCTACCATTTTTATTACATTACAAATGTAATTTTATTTTACATGTTAAATTTTGTCTTTAATTTCCAAGGTAAAATCCTACGTTTAATTATATTAAAAATGAAATTTTATTTTCCATACAAATTCTCATTCTTAGTTTACAAATAAAAGTGTACATTTGATCTACCATGTAAATTCTTCTCTTTAATTTCATAAAAAAAAATGTAATTTACATTTGCAATGTAAATCTTCTTTCTTAATCTACATATAAAATGTGTTTTTAATTTCAATGTAAATCCTCACCTTAATTACATAATAAAAAAATGTAACTTATATTTGCAATGTAAATACTATTCTAAATTTACATATAAAAATGTAAATTTAATTACAATGTAAATTCCTACTCTTTATTTACATGCAAAAATGTAATTTTAACTACAATGCAAATTCTACTTATATTTACATGTAAAAATGTAAATTTAACTACAATGTAAATTCTACTTATATTTACATGTAAAAATGTAAATTTAACTACAATGTAAATTCTACTTATATTTACATGTAAAAAATGTAAATTTAACTACAGTGTAAATTCTACTTATATTTACATGGCAAAAAAATCTCATCTTTTACTTAACAATGTAAAAAAAATATCTCTTTTTACTTTACAATGTAAAAATATCTTTTTACATTACAACGTAAAAATATCATCTTTATATATTAACATGTAAAAATATCATCTTTTTATTAACATGTAAAAATATCGTCTTTATATTAACAATGTAAAAATATCATCTTTATATTAACATGTAAAAATATCATCTTTTTTATTAACATGTAAAAATATCATCTTTTTTATTAACATGTAAAAATATCATCTTTATATTTTCAATGTAAAAATATCGTCTTTATATTAACATGTAAAAATATCATCTTTATATTTACAATGTAAAAATATCATCTTTATATTAACATGTAAAAATATCTTCTTTATATTTACAATGTAAAACTATCATCTTTATATTTACAATGTAAAAATATCATCTTTTTATTTTTAATAAAAAGTTAACTTTTTACATATCGTTCACTAATCTTTTTATTTTTAATAAAAAGTTAACTTTTTCCATATCGTTATCAAATCCCAATCTAAGCAACAAAAGGGAAGTTTTATGGATCATCCTCAAAGTAATAGATTTATATTGGATGGACAATGATAATTCAATTCAATAACTTACACAAAGGGGAAATTTTACTGAGTATATTCATGATTCACAAGAAAATCAATTAACATGATTGATAAAATTAATAAATAAATGATCCTAATAAATCACCAAACTCAGATCTAGCATTTAAATTTTTAGATCTAATATCATAACATCGTAAACAATTCAGATCCATAACTTAGAATATTATCCATCGCAGATCTATTTATATTTACCATTCAAAATTTAAATAATGAAAGAATAATAATTAAATTAATTAAATTTAATTCAAAATAAATTCTCACCTTGCTTGGATCTAAAATGAAGGTTCAAACTCGATCAGATCTCGTGTTCAAAGTCACGGCGGTTTCGGATCTGAGAGATTTCAATTTGAAGTTCATATGTATAAATTAGAAACCAACTTTTTACAAGTGTCACTGCAACATTAAAAAGCGTCGCAAATCTAAAATTGAAATTTACCTTGAATTTCAAAAAGTTCAAAACTTTGAATTCGATTTTCAGGAGATACAGTCAATGGTTTGAGGAAGAGTTTGTTGGAGATCGAAGAGCTAGGAGAGGGGAATCGGCGCCGGGAAGGGGGTGGGGTGCGGTCGGCTGTGGTGGGCCCGGTTTGGTGCGGCGGCGGCGGTCTTTGTGGGGACGGGGCGGCGGCTACAGGCGACGAGGGGTGGTGATTTCGGTATGGAATCGAAGAGCACGAGAATCTCTTCGAAACGTGTACTCCGGCGATGAATTTCATTGAGAAACGAAGGAGAAATCGGAGTTTGAAATTATGAAGGGTTATGGGTTTCGGCGCTGTAAAGGAATGGGGAAGAAGAACTACTGTAGCCCATATTTATAGTGTATTCTAGGGTATTTTTTTATTTTAAATTTAATTAATTCTAGAAATTAGGGTTTTTCCATCCGATCTCCAAACAAAGCCCAATGACTGTCGAGCAATAGGTTTTGACGTTTTCTGAACGCAATGGCGCTAGTGCCGAAGTCTAATTCTGAAGTTTACATTATGTTTCTTTTATTTTTGAAATAAATATCTAATAATAAATTCGAACGTACTTTTTAATTTTACTGGGGCCACATACTAACTCAGAAAAATCCAAAAAAGTTATTTTCGGTTTTCTTATGATGATAAGGTCCTAAAAAAATTAATTTCGTTGAATTCTGAGACTGTGTGAAAAATGGCTATTTTTCAGTCGATTAAATTTGACTGAATTGAACAAAACACTTTTTCCTCTGCCACGCTCACATATCAACTCGGAAAATTCTAAAAATTGAAATGTAACAATAATTTGACATTCCGGTTCCAACAAAAGTGGTTTCGTCGAAAACAAAGGTCGTTTGAAAATGGCTATTTTTAATTATTTAATAATTATTTTAAAATTGGAAATTTTAAATTTGGTCTAAATTTCCAACAAAATTTCTAAAAATAAAATTTTCAAACTGTTTCATATTTTCTGGGTTGTTACAATCTCCCACACTTAAGAACTTTTCGTCCTCGAAAAGGAAAAGGAGAAATAGAAGAGTAGGCACCAACACAGAGAATGTAAAATGTTTTAAGCGTACCTCAAAACAATATCTAATCGGAGATATCCACTCTGCAATTGGGATAGGCTTGTTTGATACTCTCCTCAGTTTCCCAAGTGCAGTCTCTAGGATCACCACTCCATTGCACTTTGACTAGGTTGATTCTTTTATTCCTCGGCCCTCTAGTCTCCTTGCCAATAATTTTCAGAGGCTCCCTTTTCACTGCAAGGCTTGGGGTAATTTCCAAATCTTGCTGTGCAGCTTCCTCCACAGTCAGATCTGGATCATGGATGTGTTTTCGAAGTTGAGATATATGGAATACGTCGTGCACTCCTGGCAACCAGTCGCGCATCTGAATTCTGTAAGCTAGAGTACCAACCTTCTCAAGAATAGGAAAGGGGCCTATGAATTTAGGTGCTAATTTTCATGTCTTTCCAAAATGGATTACACCTCGCATTGGAGAAACTTTCAAATAGACATAGTCACCCACTTCAAAAGCCAACTCTCTTCTTAAATCTGCATAGCTCTTTTGTCTACTTTGGGCGACCAATAATCGCTTTTTAATAAAATCAACTATGTCCGAAGCTTCTCGAACCATGTCTGCACCTAAAACAAGATGATTTCCTTTTTCAACCCAGCATGCTGGCGATCTACATGGCCTACCATATAAGGCTTCAAATGGGGACATTTTCAAACTTGCTTGATAGCTATTGTTATATGAGAATTCAACTAAATGCAAGTGATCCGCCCAAGAGCCTCCAAAATTGAGCATACAAGCTCACAATAAATCCTCAAGAATGCGATTCACCCTCTCAGTTTGGCCGTCAGTCTGAGGGTGATATGCGGTACTAAGATTTAACTTCGTTCCCAACTCATTTTGGAATGCCTCCCAAAATTTGCTAGTAAAGATAGGATCACGGTCGCTAACAATGCTACTAGGAACTCTGTTTAAAACAAAAGATTATTATTTAATTAGAAAATGAAAATCTTCATTCAGATAATGATGAAAAAGAAATATTTAGTTTTATTGCCCATGTAGCCTGACTATTTCTTTGCAATAAATTTGCGTCAGACTTTGAGCAGTTCTAGTGGACCTGATAGGTATGAAATGAGCGGACTTTGTGAAGCTATCCACGATCACCCATATGCTGTCATTTCCTTTCCTAGTACGGGGCAGACCATCTATAAAATCCATGGAGATTTGGTTCCACTTCCAATCTGGAACCTCCAATGGTTGCAACAATCCCGCAAGCTTTTGTTGATCGCTTTTAACCTACTGGCGTGTAGGACATCTACTCCCATAAATGGATATATATCTCTTCATAGCTTTCCACCAAAACGTGTGCTTAAGATCTTGATACATCTTGCTTATGCCTGGATGGATGCTAAGCTTTGATTTGTGACCTTCATCTAAAACTTCCCTTATGAGCTCGGGGATATTTGAAACACAAATCCTCCCGTGCAATCTAAGAACTCCCTTGCCATCTATTTGAAAATTCGTGTTTTCACCTTCTTGGATTCTTTCAATCACTTTTCGAATAAAAGCATCATTTTTCTAAAGAAAAGAAATTTTATCAATCAAAGAAGGGGTAATGATGAGGCTTGCGACGATGACGTTCTTTCTACTAAGTGCGTCTGCCACAACATTGGCTTTTCCCGGCGTATATAAGATGTCAAGATCATATGCCGGAAGAAATTATAGCCACCGTTGCTTCCTTAAATTCAAATCCTTTTGATCAAAGAGATATTTCAAAGATTGATGGTCTGTGAATATTTCAAATTTTTTGCCCAAAAGATAATGTCTCCAAATTTTCAAAGCAAAGACTACGGCCAACAACTTCAAGTCATGGATACGATAATTTTTCTCATGCGGCTTTAATTGACAACTTGCGTAAGCAACAACTTTGCCTCTTTGCATCAGTACCGCGCCAAGACCACCACTTTGAGAAGCATCGGTGTAGACTTTTAGATCTTGGTTGCCATCGATGATGGTTAGCACGGGAGCAGTTGTCAAACTCACTTTTAGCTTTTGGAAGGCCTCCTCACAATCTGATGTCCAATTGAACTTGGTATGCTTCTTGGTGAGCTTTGTTAATGGGCCAGACAGCTTGGAGAAATCTTTGACCAATTTCCTGTAATATTCAGCCAATCCTAGGAAGCTTCTTACTTCAGTGGGTGTACTGGGCTGCTTCCAATCTCGAATGGCAGCAATTTTATTTGGGTCAACAGCAATTCCTTCTTTTGACACAACATGGCCCAGGAATTTTACCTCCTCTTGCCAAAATGTGCATTTGGAAAATTTTGCTTTTAAAACATTTCTTCGCAGAATCTCCAACACTTCCCTCAGATGCCCTTCATGCTATTCCTTAGTTTTAGAATAGATTAGAATATCATCAATGAAGACTAGGACGAATTTGTTTAGGACATCTCGGAAGACCCTATTCATCAAGTCAACAAAGTGGGCGGGAGCATTGCATAGACCGAACGTCATTACTAACCATTCGTAGAAAATGTCAGGACCTTTAAAGGTGGTCAAAGGTATGTATTCTTCAGCTATGCGTAGTTGATGGAAACCGGTGGCTAGGTCCATCTTAGAAAACACCTTGGCCCCATTTAATTGGTCCATTAAGTCATTTATGCGAGCAATGGGTATTTGTTCTTCAATGTTTGTTTGTTAAGGTTGCGGTAATCCACACAGAGCCGTAGAGTACCGTCAGACTTGGGGACAAACACCACAGCTGCACCCCAATTGGAAAAACTAGGCTGAATTAGTCCCTTCCACAAGAGCTACTTAGTTTGGGTTTGCAATTCTTACTTTTCTTTAGGGGTCATCCTTCTGATAGCATGAACTACCGGTCTTGCATTTGGAACAAGATCAATTCTGAAATCGATTTCCCTTTTCGGGGTTAAGCTGTCTACTTCCTCAAATACATCCGCGTAATTTTTGACCACGGGAATATTTTCTAAAGAAATTGGAGTGATTTCGAGGGAAGACCAAAATGCCTTTCTATCAGATTTTGAACCATGGCAAGGTATGGCAATAGTATTTCCGAATCCTGTTTTCACTTTCACTACTCTTTCTAAACATAGCACTTCAGCGTCATATTTTGTTAGCCAATCAAGACCAAGGATGATATCAAACTCGGAAAAATTCATGATAGTCAAGTCAAAAGGAAATTGAAAATAAGAGTAGGAAATAGGCACCTAATAGTATAAATCAAGGACGATAGAACCTCCTACAGGATTATGAACATTAATTGGCTCTTTAAGGCTTCTTAGTTTTAATTTCAATTTCTTGTCCGTGTTGCTAGAAATAAAGCTCCTTGAGGCACCCGTGTCAAACAAAGCAGTATCAGGAATGTTTTTAACAAAAATTGTACCACCTAAAACATCAGGCTTAACTGCTCCTTCAGAAGAAGTAGGTGCGGAAGAAGATGGTGCCCTTGCCCCCTCGTACACATGTGCAATCTGAGCTCCTTTCAACAGTGGACAATTTGGCTTGATATAACCCTTTTTGTGGCAGTTATAGCATTCTTTAGTGTCATCACTTCTGGCCTTCTTTGGATTTCTACAGTCCTTGCTGTAGTGTCCAAATTTCTAGCAGTTGTAGCATTGCACCTTTGCCTTATCATGGGTTTTAGCAGCTCCAGAACCGCTTCCTTAATTCTTCTTTTCGGCTTGCTTCCTTTTATTATTGTTGGCCAAGCTTCTTTCTCTATCTTGTTTTGAAACTCTTTTATCGTTCTCCTCGTAGCGACAAGCAAACTCAATCAGCTTATTAAAAGGAAGGTCAATGTGAGCAGTAACCGTGTCAGTGTACTTCCTAGCAAGTCCATTAATGAACCTCTTGTTCTTTTGAAAATCATCATGAATCAATTCTGGGGCGTAGCGAGAGAGGTCTTCAAATCTTCTCACACACTCAGAGATAGTTTTGTTGCCTTGCTTCAAGTTGGCAAACTCGTCATGCAGCCTTTCCGCTTCTTGCCTGGGAACGTACTTTTCATTGAATAGCTCTTTAAGCCTGTTCCAAGTCACATTTTCTTCATCGCCTCCTATATTGGCCAATTCCCACCAATTCTGTGCTTCATGTTGGAGCAGTCATGAAGCCGTAAATCTCTTTCTTTGATCATCTAGCCCTATCCCTCCAAATATTTTTTTCACAATTCTTAAGCCATGCCTGAGCCTGTGTCACGTTCTACGTACCAGTGAATGGAACTCCACCTAAATTCTTGAAATTCTTTGCTACCTTATCCAAGTCAAAGGGCTGCGGTGGTGGCTGTCGAACTGTGGCCTCCTCAGTTTCAACAATATTTTTTTTCTCCTTGCTCTAGCTCTAGCAGCTCTAGCGGTAGCGATACTCATTTTTAGTTAGTTCTGTACGATCCAGGAAAAAGTCAGAACAACTGTAATGGTGATTTTAAAAAATGATAAAGATAAAAAGATGGATAAAAGGATGGCGATAAAATGACTGACTATTATGTATTCTCACGAAATGTTCGCCATAAAATATTATGATTCTATGTAAACGAATTGCTATAAGTATGTTATACTCCAAAGCTAAGGTTAACCAAAGCTCTGATACCAACTGTGATGACCCCAAACTTCCATGGAATGAAAGTAAGGAATAATCATTTGGAATACAACATAAATATAACAATACAGATCACAGATACAACATAGCAAAGGAAAACTAGAGAATAACAACATCATAGCAGCGAATATGAATGTCATCAAACACAGAATCCCACAGTCACAGAGTACTAACTTATTACATCAAGTTTTCAGCAAAAAGGGAAATAAGTTTCAACTTCCGAATTAGAACAACTGGAAATAAAATAAGTCTAGATGTCTCAGAGTCTAAAGATAAAATGTAAACAAAAGATAAATGGTAGATAGTCTTCGTGGTCCAACATAAGCACCTCCAAATAAGCAACACCAAGAAAGCTCTAAAGACAACAACTCCAAAGAAAGCCAAACCTGTTACTTGGCTGCCCTTGTGGAAAAGAGGGCACTCGAGTTTGTAAAGGTGAAAACAAACTACAGGTCAGCCATGGGACTGGTGTGAGAATTCTTAACTAATTTAACTACTAGTAATAAGGCAAATCCAAAGACCACGCCACTAACGCGGAACGGGTTTACCCCAATGGATTGCCGTGCATAATTTAAAGTGACATAAAAAACAATAAGTAATTCGTAAAACAACGCTATGCTTTTGAGAAAAATGGAATCACCATAAGACCCAAGTCCCATCACATAATGCAACGCAAACTAGAGGATAGAGTTTTACCTTATGGTGATTAAACATGCTAAATACGAATATAATATTATTATTAGTGTATAAATAAAAAAGCATTTCAAAATAAATGTATCAATCCTAGGAAACATAGTACCCCATACTACTATGCCTCCATACTAGTAATACAATCAAATTCGTAGGGTCGTATTTGGAATTTAGTTTCCATCACGAGTTAAGGCTAGGGAGGAGCTCCATACCAATTCGAGACACTCTAGCTAATGTCTCAGGATCCCCCATAGTGAACCCTTGGAAAGCTGCAGGGCCGGTCCACACATACAGCTTCGTGGATTGACAATTCCTGAACATACGTTTCCCGATCCTATAGGACCTATCATCTGAGGCGCCTCATTCCATCATCCACATAAGTAAAGTATCGGCCAGTTTAAGCACTGACACTACTTCTAACTAGAAAGAAACGTGCTACTCTCCCTGCGTTCCCTTCTCCCGTTGTAGACTCCACCGGGTTGTGAGGTTCGTGAAGCTACGTAATACACAAAGCTATGCTTTGATCATCACCACAAGGTTCTGCTTTTCAACAAGAAACCTTGATTGTTGCATCTTAGTATGCCACACTGTCACTCCATATCGCACTACCATTCCTTTGCCAAAGTATATGAAAGGGTGTTAAGCAAGAGAATAAATTCTCCACCACCAAACATTCATACATTCGACAGAAAATCAATAAATACAATATAAAGGAGCACAATGTCGGACACACATTCCATTGATAAGCTTATGCTCTGGGTCTAAGCGAAAACCAAATCCGTACAATCAACATGTTCGTTTGGGAAATGACCATGACCCTTGAATTGTGAGCAAGTCAAATCAGGGCCTCGATCGTTGTCCTCTCGATGGAAGATTGACGGTCTTCATACACCATCTTCGTACTTCGATTCTTAACGTCGTTTGATTATTTGGAATGAGAGAAACTCGGACTTTCCAAATAATTCTCGTATATACATACATATTGAAAATCCTTCCTATTCGTTAATATTATATATAACGATTAATTCCTATTTTGATTATTTAAAATAATTAAATTTTTATTTAATGACGCTTTGGGTCAATGGCGACCCTGGCGCTGCTTTCAACAAATTTTGATTTTCATATTTCTCAAAATCTAACCTTTGGATCTTAACGTAGTTTATATCGTTGGAAAGATCTTCCCAAGACAGTCCTAATGGTTTCAGTTTTGGGAAATTCCGAAGGTCGGATCTTTTGGTATAATCGTTTAAATGTATGATTTCAAAACGCGAACTACCGCGCTCGATTCGTTTAATTTTAATTATATATATATGAATCTTTTAACTTTTATTTTACATAAGAATGTAAATTCTATTACAACGTCTACTTTCACCATCATTTTTCCATTCTTCCATTCCTCTGTTTACATGGAAATGTAAATTATAATTCAACATTTCCTCCTACCTTATATTCTTTTATTAAAAAGGTAAATTCTATTCCAATGTAAAATTTTATTTTCCTTCCTAATCCTTAAATTACACTGTAAAATCTCCACTTATACATTAAAAATATAATTAGCATTATAATGTAAAATTCCTACCTTTCAATTGCATTGTAAAATTTCCCTTTTAATTACATTGTAAATGTAATTATCATTATAGTGAAACATTCTAACTTTTTACATTAAAATGTAATTTCGATGCTAATGTCCAATTCTTTTTCTTAATCACATTGAAATGTAATCTCTAATATAATGTAAGCCTTTCTTTTTAAACTACATTAAAAATGTAAATTTCCTAACAGTGTAACTTCTATCTTTTAATTTGCCCTTTTATTTTCACTATAAAGTCCTACCCTTTTTATTACATTACAAATGTAATTTTATTTTATATGTCAAATTTTGTCTTTAATTTCCAAGGTAAAATCCTACCTTTAATTACATTAAAAATTAAATTTTATTTTCCATAAGAATTCTCATTCTTAGTTTACAAATAAAAGTGTACATTTGATCTACCATGTAAATTCTTCTCTTTAATTTCATAAAAAAAATGTAATTTACATTTGCAATGTAAATCTTCTTTCTTAATCTACATATAAAATGTGTTTTTAATTTCAATGTAAATCCTCACCTTAATTACATAATAAAAAAAATGTAACTTATATTTGCAGTGTAAATCCTATTCTAAATTTACATATAAAAATGTAAAATAAATTACAATGTAAATTCCTACTCTTTATTTACATGCAAAAATGTAAATTTAACTACAATGCAAATTCTACTTATATTTACATGTAAAAATGTAAATTTAACTACAATGTAAATTCTACTTATATTTACATGTAAAAATGTAAATTTAACTACAATGTAAATTCTACTTATATTTAGATGTAAAAAATGTAAATTTAACTACAGTGTAAATTATACTTATATTTACATGGCAAAAAAATCTCATCTTTTACTTTACAATGTAAAAAAAATATCTCTTTTTACTTAACAATGTAAAAATATTTTTTTACTTTACAACATAAAAATATCATCTTTATATTAACATGTAAAAATATCATCTTTATATTAACATGTAAAAATATCGTCTTTATATTAACAATGTAAAAATGTCATCTTTATATTAACATGTAAAAATATCATCTTTTTTATTAACATGTAAAAATATCATCTTTTTTATTAACATGTAAAAATATCATCTTTATATTTTCAATGGAAAAATATCGTCTTTATATTAACATGTAAAAATATCATCTTTATATTTACAATGTAAAAATATCATCATTATATTAACATGTAAAAATATCATCTTTATATTTACAATGTAAAATTATCATTTTTATATTTACAATGTAAAAATATCGTCTTTTTATTTTTAATAAAAAGTTAACTTTTTACATATTGTTCACTAATCTTTTTATTTTTAATAAAAAGTTAACTTTTTCCATATCGTTATCAAATCCCAATCTAAACAACAAAAGGGAAGTTTTGTCTATCATCCTCAAAGTAATAGATTTATATTGGATGGACAATGATAATTCAATTCAATAACTTACACAAAGGGGAAATTTTACTGAGTATATTCATGATTCACAAGAAAATCAATTGACATGATTGATAAAATTAAAAAATAAATGATCCTAATAAATCACCAAACTCAGAACTAGCATTTAAATTTTCAGATCTAATATCATAACAACGTAAACAATTCAGATCCATAACTTAGAATATTATCCATCGCAGATCTATTTATATTTACCATTCAAAATTTAAATAATGAAAGAATAATAATTAAATTAAATAAATTTAATTAAAAATAAATTCTCACCTTGCTTCGATCTAAATTGAAGGTTCAAACTCGATCAGATCTCGTGTTCAAAGTCACGGCGGTTTCGGATCTGAGAGATTTCAATTTGAAGTTCATATGTATAAATTAGAAACCAACTTTTTACAACTGTCACTACGACATTAAAAAGCGTTGCAAATCTGAAATTGAAATTTACCTTGAATTTCAAAAAGTTCAAAATTTGAATTCGATTTTCAGGAGATACAGTCAATGCTTTGAGGAACGGTTTGTTGGAGATCAAAGAGCTAGGAGAGGGGAATCGGCGCCGAGAAGGGGGTGGGGTGCGATCGGCTGTGGTGGGTCCGGTTTGGTGTGGTGGCGGTCTTTGTGGGGTCGGGGCGGCGGCTACAGGCGACGAGGGGTGGTGTTGGTATGGAATCGAAGAGCACGAGAATCTCTTCGAAACGTGTAATCCGGTGAAGAATTTCGTTGAGAAACGAAGGAGAAATCGAAGTTTGAAATTATGAAGGGTTATGGGTTTCAGCGCCGTAAAGGAACGGGGAAGAAGAACTACTGTAGCCCGTATTTATACTATATTCTAGGGTATTTTCTTTTTCTTTTTAATTTAATTAATTCTAGAAATTAGGGTTTTTCCATCCGATCTGCAAACGAAGCCCATCGACTGTCGAACAATAGGTTTTGACATCTTCTGAACGCAATGGCGCTAGTACCGAAGTCTAATTCTGAAGTTTACAGTATGTTTCTTTTATTTTTGAAATAAATCTTTAATAATGAATTCGAATGTACTTTTTAATTTTACCGGGGCCATATACTAACTCAGAAAAATCCAGAAAAATTATTTCTGGCTTTCTTATGACGATACGGTCCTAACAAAATTAATTTCGTCGAATTTTGAGACTGATTGAAAAATGGATATTTTTCAGTCGATTAAATTTGACTGAATTGGACAAAACACCTTTTCCTCTGCCACGCTCACATATCAACTCGGAAAATTCTAAAAATTGAAACCTAGTAATACTTTGACATTCTGGTTCCAACAAAAGTGGTTTCGTCGAAAACAGAGGTCGTTTGAAAAATGGCTATTTTTAATTATTTAATAATTATTTTAAAATTGGAAATTTTAAATCTGGACTAAATTTCCAACAAAATTTCTAAAAATAAAATTTTCAAACTGGTTCAGATTTTCTGGGTTGTTACAGTGCTCGAGCCAAGCCTAGATTTCTTGTAGTACCGACGTCTTCATCCAAAACGTCAACGTATGCAGGTTGGTGATTCCAGAATGGAAGCTCTTGCCCCCGGGTCGCGGTTCGTGGTACCGATCCAACCCGGGTCGTGATGCGTGCTGGTCAACTTGTGAGGGGAATTCGGACATGGTTGATGTGAGCCGCAGGAAGAGGGTCGTGGGGACCAGTTCGTGAGCTCGGGGGACGAGCTGATCGGGTCTTAGGTGCAGGTCACAAACCAGTGTTTGCGAGATGGATGCACTTCCGTGCATGTGACAAGTGGGTCGGGTCCTCTCACCACGACCAGTATCGATGCTGAAGTTGTGTGAACTACTTTCGTGATATTTCCAGTGAGTTGTATTCTAATTGGCCTTCCATCTATCTGATAGCCAAGGAATCTGCTTCGTTTCAAGCTAGAAATTGAAGTAGTATCGTTTGCCCCCTTCCTGGCGCGCCAAAATGTTAGAACAAAAATTGGAAATAACACCCAAATGCAGATCACAGATCACAGAATGTAGAAAATGATAAATAAGAGCAGACACACGAGGTTTTTATAGTGGTTCGGCTGTAGATGTAGCCTACATCCACTTTATAATCTTATTGTTATACTGACAGATTACAAGAATCAGTAACATGCAGACACACAATCCGTGTGTTTAATTGAGATTACAAGAGGAGAATTTGGATGTGTGAAGGTGCAAAGTCCTATCACTTCAGTAATGGTGGAAGCCGTGAAGAAGAATGGCCAAAAAGTCAGAGAGAATCCCCTTAAAATTCCATGTAAAAGTGTATTTATAGCTGTAGGAGGGCATCTGGGTTGACCGGTTCGTGATGGGGTATGTGGCACCCGATCCGGGATAGTAGGAGCGCAAATTGGCTTCATAATAGGTCAATATGTGAGTAGCAGTACATCAGTCCCAGGAAGTTCGTGACCCCTATGTGCTCCACGAGCCAGTGTGACGAGCTGAGGTGAGTAGCTGGTGGAGATGGTGGCGAGGCGATCGGGTTGTGGTCCCTGAGAGCATCACGAATCGAGTCGTGATCTAGAGGTACACTATGAACCGTTCGTGGTCCAGGGGTCCACCACGAACCGGGTGGTGGCCCACGACCCGAGTGAGGGGGCGAGCTGGTCCAGGAAGATGATGATTCGTCACTTCATCCAAGTGATGGCCAGTCCAAGCATCTACGCGCGTTTATGGAAACGGGCGTAACTTTCAAACCGTAAGTCCGATTGAGCCAAACGAAAGCTCTACTCGAAGCTAAAGAGAGGGCTACAAGAGTTACTAAGCCCAGCTCCGTGATTGCTATTTTCGGGCCCAAAAGAGGTCGTCTGATAGGAGTTTCAGGCTTGTTTATGTTGATGATGTGATTTCGACCAAACTGCTTCATGTTTGTTGATGATTTTCTTAGTGCCTTAGCGCCATGCTATCCAGAAATTCCGTGTGTGATAGCTTTTACCAAAATGTGTGTCAACAAGTTTACCACCCCAGAACATATCTTGCTAGTTGATGGAAGATGTGTTCCGGATAATGCGAGAAGTCTATAATCCATAGAAGTCCATAATGCAAAGATCATGCCAGATTATATTAAGGCCAGAAAACCGACGAACGCGCAGGATCGTATTAAGGCCAAGAGAAATCAAAGAAGACCAGAAGTTTGTACCTGCAAGAAGATAAGACAAATAATACAATAATAGTTCTGAGATGGCTTTACCGGAGTAAGACAACCAAGGAGATGCTAATGACGTTCCATGACGGCCTTACCGGCGCAAGACGACCAAGGAAATGTCATGAGGTACCAAGAAGGTCTTACCGGAGTAAGACGACCGAGGAAAAGCTAATGAGGTTCCAAGACGGCCTTACTGGGATAAGACGACTAAGGAAATGCTAATGCAGTTTGTTTATATTGGACGGATCTAGTTCGGAGTCGGAGTGTCTGTTTATACTGGACGGATCCAGAGCCTAATGTTTATACTGGACGGATCCAGTTAGGAGTCGGAGCTCAATGTTGGAGGGTCGCGGGAATTCCTCATGTGAACGGAATGATTGACTTTATCCACGTCTGCATGCTAAGTGTTGCTACCTCGAGAGGCATTGAAATTGGGAGAGTGAGGGGGGTCTCTACTGAGAATCGACGTTCGGGTCGAAGCTGCCCCTCGTGTCGCGGTTCGCGAGTAGCATCGTGCGACCCGATCGGGACTAGGTTCCCCCATCCGAGGCACTTTCCTACTGATGTCTTATTGAACCATTAATTGCATGGATCTGAACTGGGGCTGATGTGGGTCGTGCTCGACCCATGCTTAGATTTCTCGTAGTATCGACGTCTTCGTCCAAAACGTCAAGGTATGCAGGTTGGTGATTTCTGGAATGGAGGCTCTTGCCCCGAGTCGCGGTTCGTGGTACCGATCCAACCCGGGTCGTGATGCGTGCTGGTCGGCTTGTGAAGGGCGATCCGACGTGGTTGATGTGAGCCGCAGGAAGCGGGTCGTGGGGACTATTTCATGAGCCAGGGGGACGAGCCGATCGGGTCTTAGGGGTAGGTCACAAACCGGTGTTTGCGAGCTGGATGAAATTCCGTGCATGTGACAAGCGGGTCGAGTCCTCTCACCATGGCCAGAATCGATGCTGAAGTTGTGTGAACTGCTTTCGTGACATTTCCAATGAGTTGTAAGCTAATCGGTCTTCCATCTATCCGACAGCCATGGAATCTTCTTCGTTTCGAACTAGAAATTGAAGTAGTATCGTGTGCCCCCTTCCTGGCGCGCCAAAATGTTAGATCAAAAATTGGCACTAACACCCAAATGCAGATCACAGATGATAGAATGCAAAAAATGATAATTAAGAGGAGAAACATGAGGTTTTATAGTGGTTCGGCTGTAGATGTAGCCGACATCCACTTTATAATCTTATTGTTATACTGACAGATTACAAGAATCGGTAACATGCAGACACACAATCTGTGTGTTGAATTGAGATTACAAGAGGAGAATTTGGTTGCGTGAAGGTGCGAAGTCCTTGCACTTTAGCAATGGTTGAAGCCATGAAGAAGAATGGCCAAAAAGTCAGAGAGAATCCCCTTAAGATTCCATGTAGAAGTGTATTTATAGCTGTAGGAGGGCTTCTGGGTTGACCGGTTCATGATGGGGTACGTGGCACCTGATCTGGGAAAGTAGGAGCACAAATTGCCTTGAGAATAGGTCAATATGTGAGCAGCAGTACGTCAGTCGCAGGCGGTTCATGACCCCTATGTGCTCCATGAGCCGATATGACGAGCTGAGGTGAGGAGCTGGTGGAGATTGTGGCAAGGCGATTGGGTCGTGGTCCGTGAAAGCATCACGAATAGGGTCGTGATCCAGGGGTACACTACGAATGGTTCGTGGCCAGGGGTCCACCACGAACCGGGTGGTGGCCCACGAGCTGAGTGAGGGGGCGAGCTGGTTCAGGAAGATGACGCTTCGTCACTTCATCTAGGTGATGGCCAGTCCATGCTTCTATGCGCGTTTACGGAAACGGGGATAAATTTCAAACCATAAGTCCGATTGAGCCAAACGAAAGTTCTACTCGAAGCTAACTCAGAGGTCTATAAGAGTTACTGAGCTCAACTCCATAATTGTTGTTTAGAGGTCGTATGATAGGAGTTTCAAGCCGATTTATGTTCATGATGTGATTTCGACCAACCGCTTCATGTTTGTTGACGATTTTCTCAGTGCCTGAGCGCGATGCTATCCAGAAATTCCGTGTGTGACAGCTTTTACCAAAAAGTGTGTCAACAAGTTTGACCTTCAGAACATATCTTTCTAGTTGATGGAAGATGTGTTCTGGATAGTGCGAGAAGTCTATAATCCATAGAAGTCCATAATGCAACGATCATGCCGGATCATATGAAGGCCAGAAAACCGATCACCGCGCAGGATCGTATTAAGGCCGAGAGAAATCCATGAAGACCAAAAGTTTGTACCTGCAAGAAGATAAGACAAATAATGCAAAAATAGTTCCGAGACGGCCTTACCGGAGTAAGACGACCAAGGAGCTGCTAATGAGATTCCAAGACGGCCTTACTGGAGTAAGATGACCTAGGAAATACCGTGAGGTTCCAAGACGGTGTTACAGGAGTAAGACGACTGAGGAAAAGCTAATGAAGTTCCTAGACGGCCTTACCGGGGTAAGACAACCAAGGAAATGCTAATGCGGTTTGTTTATACTGGAAGGATCCAGTTCGGAGCCGGAGCTCATGTCCGTTTATACTGGACGGATCCAGTTGGGAGCCGGAGCCCAATGTTTATAATGGACGGATACAGTTAGGAGCCGGAGCTCGTTGTTGGAGGGTCGCGGGAATTTCTCATGTAAACGGAACGATTGACTTTATCCACGTCTGCATGCTTAGTTGTAACACCCCGGATTTTTGAATAATCGAATTAACTAAATTAAAGAATAATTAATCTCAGATGTGAGAATTAAGGGAAACGGGTTGTGCCATTGTGTTCGTCTAGGAATTCTAGTTGAGATAGAGTCCGAGTTTGCGTAAAACAGATACCGGATAAAGGAGATATGGACGAACGAAGTCAGGTGGAAGAATAAAAAAAAATTTGCACTGGCGCACTTGGGAAGTGCACTAGTACAAAAGTGGCACTGGCGCACCTGCCAAGTGCGCACAGGCCGAGCAGAAAGCCTGCACAGCTTTCTGGTGCAATCTGATCCATATTGTGACTCATTGCTGAGTCCTTTCTGACTCCTTGCTGAGTCATTAGGGCTGAGGTGTCACCCTATCCTGACTGAGTGGTTTTGATTAACCCTAAGATCATCCGACGGCTATAATTAAATTGAAATTCTATATAAACATGGGTAGACTCAAACCCTAAAATCGAATAAAAATTTGAATCATGGCCGTCATGCTGTCATCTTGTAACCTAGAGTAGCCGCCACCAACTAGAGGGAAATCATTAATTCAACTCTAATCTAAACAATAACGAATCTACCACAAAGGCAAGCTAAATCAATTTCAGAACTCAGATTTCAGAACGCAAGACCTTCTTTTTGTGAGTTCGATTTCTTTAATAAGATAATTAACAATTTAATTGGATTGAGCTATGATTTGGATTATATGGTTATGTTGTGAATCATTGACCGTATGTTATTATCTATGTTGTAAATCTATGATGTTATTATCTATGTTGTAAAGCTGTGATGTTATCATCTATGTTGTAAATCTATGTTAATTGTTGACTTATGTACAATTAATTCATAATGATGTTTCATATACTAGTTTGGTTATGTTATTGGAACTAATTCTTATGTTAAATCATACGTGTATGCAAGTTTAGATGTTAATTTAGATATGAATTATATGCAAGTTAGTGAGAATCATATACAACCTTACATGTTTCATGACATCTATTTTATGTGTAAATTGGATCTAAAGTTAGGCTATGACATGTGTGAGTTAGATGCAAGTTTACATCATAGTCTATGTTGTATAAATCACATATGTAAGTATATATATATATATATTGGAGTATGAATCATGTAATGTAAGTTTGTGACTATTGCCTATGCAAGTTTACACCTTATGATTAGATCTATGGCATCCATAGTTTATGCAAGTTTGTAACTTTGGCCTATGCAAGTTTTAGATGAAAAACCTTATTCACATGTGCAAGTTCACCCCTTGTGTTTAGATCTAGTTTTTATCCTATGCATGTTGTGATGTTTTATCTTTATTACATAAGTTAGACTATTCGAGTCTAACGTATATTTTACGTTAAACGAACGAATGTACAACGTGGGACAATGGGATAATATTATAAGATTTTGTTAGATCAAAATTTGGCTCTAACACTCAAATTGTTCTGATTAGTAGAGAATTATAACTGAAAAATGAGAAAAAAGCAGAGAACACACAAGGTTTATAGTGGTTCGGCGTTAACGAGCCTACGTCCACTTTATATGCTATTGATTATACTTTGAATGCTAGTACAACCAATGATTTCTCTCAAACTCACTCTTACAATTATGATTTCTCTCAGTAATCTCGAAATAAAACTGACAAGAAATAGTGGTGCGACAGTAATGGTGGAATCAATACTCAATACTGCCAAAAGATCCTGAAAAATGCCAGTCTCTGGGCTATTTATAGCTGATTCTGTCAGGCGGTTCGCGGTCACACGTGGTGTAGATCCCGAGAAAATCGGATCGGATCGAGTAATGAGGAGGAATTGGTCAATATGATAGTTGTGGACAGGTGTCGCGAGATCCGTGCATTTTGGATCGCTGAAGACCAGTTCGTGGTTGAACAAGTCCGGGGCTTCGCTGCGCGTCGGGGGATCGGATCGGAGCGAGGTAGTGGCGCAGGTGCGGATCGAGTCGTGATGAGGTGGATGGATCGATGATGCGATAGGGGTGATCCGAGGAGGGTAGCAATCCGTTCTTGCAATCCGAGGAGGGTAGCAGGGCCATGACCAAACCTTTCATGAATTAAAGGAACGTAGTTTCATACTTTCTTCTTGTGTGTAAACCTTGGTGGCTTGGTCAAAAACTAGCCAACATTTTGCCCCCTCGAAGTATTGTTTCATTGATTGAACATGCTTCGAAGTCGCAGAGATATCTTTTCACAAGTAGATGCAAATCAATAGTTTCATCTGTTTAAGACGTCATGTCACTTCGGAAAGTCGTATCCTTTGGCCAGTATAAATATCATTTAAATCTTTTATCATTTCTCCATCCATCGGATAATCTCTATCTCTGGAATTTTTTTTGAAGACTTCACTGTCGAGTTGCCAGATAAACTCTTGAACATTTCCTCTCCTTCTCTTCATTTTTTTTTGGTTCGGGTCGTATATTGTTACCACAATCCGTGGGTGACATGCTGGACTCGATCGTGGGCATTCAGGCTTCTTCAATGAAACGAAATGGGCTTCCTTTTCACGGTCCTTTCAGATCGAATAAAACAAAAAAGGGGAGGCGAATGGCCACCGCTTTCTCTATATAAACCAGGCCTTCCCCCTCTTTCCCCTTCCTTCTTCTTTTTTGCCTCGCGCCGCCAACTCCCTTTTCGAGAAAAGCCCTAATACTTCGTGAAATCTTTAAAATCCCACTTGTTTCCCCAATTTTCAGAAAGGTAATCTCATTAAACGCCTTCTCTCTCTTGATTTCTGAGTTTTTGACTGATTTTGAGGAAGAAAAGGATCGGAATTCTGTGGTTTTTGAGGTTTTGGAGGCTATGCAATCGCCATGGCCGACGGGTTTCAAACGCTGGAGAGGAGGAGGAGGAAGAAGGAAAGGGAAGAGCAGGTCGGTTCGTTTCATGAGCGAGGCTTGGGTTTGAAGATGAGGAGAGTGGATCGGGTCGTGGTGAGTCTCTGCGATCCGATCCAGATCACGATCCGACGCGATGTACTTTCGTTAGTTAGTACCTCCATTGCGTATCCGTACTTGTTTCATGATCCGAGGAGATACCACGATCTGAACTCGTTTTACGATCCGGATAATGAACGATCCAAGAGAGGGGGCGATCCGACCATGCATCACGGCCCGAGAAAGGGGGTGAACCGACCTGTGCACTCCATATGAACCATGCTTAACCAAGGACCCCATATATGTTTTAAACTTTAAACAATACATTGTTATCGCGAGAATTTGGACAGTTAGGTCAGAACCTTGAACATGGACTTTCTGGACGGAGTGACAGCTTAATTTGACTGCATATGACGACTAATGCTTCGATGATCTTGATAACCTTTCTGCTTTTTCTTTAAGACATGCACATGCACACACTTGCACTCACACACACAGGGGGGACGGGTAATTATATTCTTATTTCTCATGTTTACTCGCCTAAACAGTAATGTCAGATAATCGTTCCCCTTCAAGATCTGACACAGAGACGGATCCCGAGGTGTATGAGCATCTCAACCCCGAGGTTCTTCCAACTAATCCAGAGGGTGAAGATTCTGGATCCGAATATGAGGCAGAAACAGAATCGAATCCGTCTGAGAGTACCTCGCTGGATGAAGAGTCAGAGGTAGACGGCCGAGCTCCCAACGAAATTCCTGGTGCAATAGAAATAGAGAAATTCACAGACTCTTTAGCTTCCAAACTTGATAACATAAAGCTTAAGAGAATTTGCCTGATACATGGGATCCCCTGGGATGATGTGAGGACACCCGGCAGCGAAGATAGACCTCATTTGGCTCTGGAGGGGTATATGAAAGTTAGCCGACTCATGTGCTGGGTAGGCGCTATTCCTCCGTTTCCTCCAATCGTTATTGAGACCCAAAAACGATTGGGTATTGCTCCAATGCGGCTTCACCCCAATGCCTACGCAGCTCTATATACTCTATTTATCGCATACGCAGAAATCCTGCATACCAAGCTCACATTTAAAGATTTGAAATTCTTTTATCTTTTCATGCATCGCTCCTCGGCAACCCCAAATTTCTCTTTTTTCGAATCGGTAGCAAATAGGAAGGTTTTGTCTGACGGATATAGCAACATAGGTGATCCCAAGGCCGATTGGTTCTATATAAAGAGACAGGATGGGTGTTCAAGAAGATGGCTTAAATCAAGTAAACTTTAAACTTTTGACTGAATAACTTGTTTAAGAAATCGAAGCATTAACATGCCCCCCTTTTTTTCTTTAAGCAGATCACGCCTTTCCCAAGACGGAAGGCTCGGTATACAATAATCGACTGTCTCTTCTTCTGCAAAGCAAATTCGATTTTCTAAAGATCAAGAAATGCATTACTGACGAGAACCTTCACAAGCACCGCCTTTTGGATATAAGATTTGGACTTGGTGCGGGCGGTAAACCCTACAAATACGTGCCCGCGACAGAAGGAGAAGGAACGACGGGCAGCAGAAACAATTAAATTTCGTAAGAGTCCTTCGCCGATAGTCATTCAGGACGACGAAGACCTAAACATATATAGAGGAGATGAGGCCAGTGGTGATAAATCTAAGGAAATTCCAGTTTCTCCGGGGGGTTTCCCCTCAAGGGCCTCTCTTCCGGTTGAACCTGCTGCTCCCGATGATTTAACAGAAGAGCGGCTATTTAAAGAGCTGAGCAAAATTCCTTTGCCTGATGATGTATATACATAGAGAGACTTCGAAGGGGAGCCATTTTTCCCTGTTTCTAAGGAAACAACTGTTCCGGTTGGAGAACGAGAAACCACTCAGATGAGCCTGACTTCGGGCCCTGGTCTGTTAGGGGGAATCATATGGGATGCACAAATCACATGCACTGCCTGACCCCACACTTTTATATCAACAGTATTCAAGGTCTTAATATGCTCTTGTTTCTTTTGCAGGAAAAATGTATCGCAGGCGATCTTATTCCTATCGCTCTCTCCGTGAAGGTACACCCAGCCTTCATCCAAATCCTGAGCGTGCTCGCGGCCTTCCTCACAAGACTACTTCTTCACAATCCAGGTCTCCATCAAAACCAACCTCCGGCAAGCTTCCCAGTCATTCGGTGCAACCTACAAGGGGAAAACAACTTCCCAAAGACTTAACCCCTCCGAAGAGTGCACCCTCTCACAGCAGGTCATCAAAAAGACACTACGAGCCCAAGGATAAAAGCAAGGATCCAATCAAGGATTCTGAGAAGGAGAAAATTGACATTGTCCCTTCCAGCCAATAAGGTTTGATTGCCCCCGGGTAACGAGATTACATCCATGGTCCTGAGACTCAGGCTAAGCTGGAAAAGTTGCGAGAACAATTCCCCGACATCTTCTTCGAAAGGATGATGTTTGTTCCAGCCTTGGAACCAGTCCCTAGGAACTGAGATACTGAAGTCATCGGGCATATTCGCCATGTAGCCAAGCAGTATGAGGCGATGAAGAAACATGCTGTTAATCTTTCAGAGGTCATCCGAACGCTTGAGATGGAAGCACATAGATCCAAAGTGAAGATAGATAACAATGAAAGGGTCAGGGCAAAAATGGAGAAGGACTTAGAGGATGCACAATCTCTGCTTGCCTTGGCTCAATGAGACATTAAAGCTTACAAAACAGAGCTGGAGGAGGCCAGGCAACGTTTCCATAATGAACTTGATTCTAATAGCAAAGAGCGAGCGTTATTGAAGTAAGAGGTGGAAGATCTCAGGATGGCCAACTCCGAACTGAAAACAGCACAGGATCACTTCGGGGCCGAAAGAGTTGCTTGGGAGAAAGAAAAGGAAAGTTTGAAAGATAGCTTAGCTCTGGCCGAAAAGGAGAAGGCGATTCTGAATGATCAACTCGCACGTACAGAGAAGCGCGCTATTCTTGCTGAAAATAATGTGGAGAGTGCCATTGAAATGGCCACTGTTTCTAATGAAAAGCTCCTTGAGAGAGAGAAGGAGATCGAAGGATTTGAAGAAATGTTATTCGACTTCCTTGGTCAGGTCATCAAGACCCGTAACATCTCCTGGATCCCAGACTATCATGTCACTCTAGCCAACATATGGGATGCAATCGTTGAGAGCGAGAAACAGCGACTAGGAGTTGACGAGTTTGATGAGAATGAGTTGATGCGGACCATTCTGAGGGATAATGAGCCTGAGGATTTAGAGAAAGGCAGACGCCTACTCCAAGAAGAAATTGAAAAAGAGAAAACTCAGGCGAAGGGCAAAGAAAAAATGGAAGAAGACCCGAGCTTAGCTGCAGAGCCCAAGGCTTCCGAAATTGAGGAATACAATCCAGATTATCCATTGATTCCTCTGGGTCCAACTCCTCCAACTGTCGGGGGTTCTGCTACTAGCTTGGATGGAGGATCGGCGAAAGGTATCTCTATATTTTCTCCGCAACTTGCCAAAGCAATTGTCACTTGTCGTCGCCTTGTCGGACAATCAACTGAGCAAACCGCATTTTCTCCCAAAATAACATTTGTTTCTCATGATACAGGTAGCGGTCCGATTGATAAGAATGCTGAAAAGAAGGTAGGGGCAGAGAAGATTGACATCCTGCCAAGCGTTGGTGCTGATGTCCCCTCAGATGCTGAAACTATTGAGGCTTTGAGAGACCTGGACGGGCGCCACGACGGTGATGAAGAGGAAGTCGCCATTACCAAAGAGAGCAGAGGCGGTGAGGAGGAAATCTTAGCTGAACAACTTGCGGAAGGGGAGGTGCAGTTGCTCCTTATGAAAGGGGGACAGGATCCAGTATATGTGCCCCCTATTTCTGAGATCGACCCCAAAACTGGGTTGGTCGTAAGATTTTCCTCCCGATCGATAACTTCACAACTAGCCTCTCAGTCCTCTAGTTCTTCACCGGAGCCTCTTGTTGATAAGAGGAAGAGGAAAAAAGGTGTTCGTTCGGATGTTGACAAGGAGGCGTCAGGGAAGCAGAAAAAGAGCAAGAAGTCTACATAGTCTCCTCCTCCCAGCATAAGTAGGAGGCAGATATCAGTTCATATTTTGTCCTTAGGATTTTTTAGGCTTTCCACTGGCCATGAAATGTAATTGTGAGAATGGCCCTCACTTTTGTTTAGGTTCCTCTTTATCTTGTAGGTTTGCAGCTTATGAATGAAAGTTTATTTCTTTTGCGTCACCGTGTACCTACAGTCAATAAACTCTTCATATTTAGCCACTAGTCACTCGGCTATAACCAAGCTAAAATTATACTATAAATCATTCAAGCAACAGAAAGAATTTAACAATTTCTATGCATGTTGCCCCCCATATTTGAATACGGGGGACTTGGAACTTTTTTAATAGAATTATAGTCCTTGAGGCGCCGAACCTCCGGTGCCTCTATACTTTCCCGATCCATCAGCGGGTTAGAGTTCGAACTCGTATCATGATCTGCTCACCGATCCTTTAATGGGGCAGGAATCCTGGGGACGCTGAGTCTCCAGCATCCTTGTCAGCACTTAATCACAGATGTTTTTATACTCTCCTGGCGGTCGCCAAGGTTAGAGTTTGAGATCGGCTGTTCAGTCGCCCCCCGATCCTTCAGCGGGGTGAAAGCTCTTTCTCAGTGCTCAATCATGGACGCTTTTATACTCTCCTGGCGGTCTCCAAGGTTAGAGATTGAGCTCGGCTGTTCAGTCGCCCCCCGATCCTTCAGCGGGGTAAGAGCTCTTTCTCAGCGCTCAATCATGGATGCTTTTATACTCTCCTGGCGGTCGCCCAGGTTAGAGTTTTGTCAATGACGTGATTCACTCCATTGTACCTTCAAAGTTCTAGCTGCGGATTGCTCTCCATCCTGGTGGAAGGCACCTGGAGTCACATGTTCCTGTGATTGCCGCATGGTTTGCAGCAAATTTCATAAAGATAAAAAAGCGGATAAATAATAGTGCAATAAAGGTAAACGACACACGGTATTTTTATAGTGGTTCGGTCAAATCGTAACCTACGTCCACTTTATAATATTTTGCTTAAAAAATAGGACTATTCTAGGCAAGTCGTGCCTTTTACATGGTCCTATGAAACAAAAGAATAAATTCGACATCTTTATATCAGATAAGGCCGCAAATGTTGGGCATTCCACACTCTGGGGATTTCCTCTCCATCCACTGTAGCTAGCTTGAAGGTTCCATTATCAAGCTTTCGTAGAATGGAGTATGGTCCTTCCCACTTCGCACCCATATAAGTCGGGGGTGGAAAGACACGCTTCAGAACCAAGTCTCCGGGTTCAAAGGTTCGGACTCAGACCTTTTTATTGTAGTATCGGGCGACCTGTTGCTTGTGTCTCAAGGCACGCAGGTCTGCTTCTTCCCTCTTCTCTTCGATTGAATCTAGAGATTCGAGGAGCAACTCGTTATTAGTCATTGGATCGTAATAAGTAAATCAGTGAGATGGTACTTTTAGCTCAACCGGGATGACCGCTTCCGCTCCAAAAGCAAGGGAGAAGGGGGTATGGCCTGTTGCCGATTTATATGTCGTCCTATAGGCCCATAATGCCAAGGGTAATTCATCGACCCACATAGCTTTGGCCCGCTTCAATCTTCTTTTGATAATGGACTTAATCACTTTATTTGCTGCTTCGATCTGTCCATTCGACTGCGGATGCGCCACAGAGGTGTATCGTTTCTCAATGTGGTATTTCTGGCAGAAGTTCCTGAATTCGCTGCTGTCAAACTGGGTTCCATTGTCAGTTATGACGATCTTCGGAATCCCGAACCGGCAAATAATGTTCTTAACAACGAAATTGATCACTCGCTTGGTTGTAATTGCAGTTAACGGTTCGGCCTCAACCCACTTGGTGAAGTAGTCTATGGCTACAATGGCGAACTTTGATCCGCCTTTTGCTATAGGGAGGGTTCCAATGATATCAATTCCCCACATAGCGAAAGGCCACGGACTTGCCATCGTTTTTAACTGACAAGGAGGTGCCCTGGGAATCCTCGAAAATCTTTGGCAAGCATCGCAACCTCGCGCGTACTTTGTTGCGTCTTTGTTTATGGTAGGCCAGAAATAACCATACCGCAACACCTTTTTTGCCAGAGCTTGTCCTCCTGTGTGATCGCCACATTCACCCTCATGCACTTCCTGCAGTACACGTTTGACGTCGTCATGAGCTAAACACCGAAGGAGAGGCATCGAAAATCCCTGTCTATACAGGACTCCGTCCTGCAGAACATACCGGGAAGCTTTACGAATTACTTTACGCCTCTCGCTCTTCTTGGTCGGAAGCGTTCCATTCATTATAAAATTCTTCAGCGGGGTCATCCACGATTCCTTTTCTGGCTCGGTTTCTAGTACCAGATCAATTTCTATCTGATCTATACTAGGGAACTGAAGCACTTCAACTGGGGCTAGTCTGATCTCTTCAGGATCGTCGGAACTAGCCATCTTGGCTAATTTATCTGCTTGTTGGTTCTCTGACCGCGGAATATGAGAGATACTATAGTGATCAAAATCTATCAGCAACTCTTTTACTTTTTCCAAATACGAAATCAATCTTGGACTCTTAGCTCGAAATTTTCCAGAAACCTGATTTACAACCAACTTGGAGTCACAAAATATGTCCAGCTTTGTGATCTTTAATTCTTTTGCGATCCTTAACCCGGCTATCAGGGCTTCATATTCGGAGTCGTTGTTAGTGGCGTGAAATTCCAGTCGGATAGCATAAGATATCAGTCTTTTCTCAAGAGTTTCAAACACCACTCCGGCACCCGATCGTTTATCATTCCTAGCGCCATCAATATACAATTTCCATACACTAGGATCGAGAAGTAACTTTGGGGGGTCAGCCTCTTCGTTTACCATGTCGTCCTCCGAGGCAGTAAATTCTGCTATGAAATCTTCCAGCACTTGCCCCCGTATTGATCGTCGGGGTTGAAAATTTAAATCAAATTGACTCAGTTCAATGTTCCACTTAAGCAACCTTTCAGAAGCTTCTGGTCTCTGTAGAACTTGCTTGAGCGGATGATCTGTGTACACGGTGATAGGATGAGCTTGGAAATAATGTCGGAGTTTCCTAAATGCGATCAATAAACTATACGCCAGCTTTTCGATCCTCGGATAATTGCGTTCAGCTACTGTCAATTTTTTACTCACGTAGAACACTAGCCTTTGAATCTTGTCTTCTTCTCTTACTAACGCTGAGCTGGTCGCGTGGGATGACACTGCTAAATACACGAATAAATCCTCATGATCCACCGGCTTAGACAGTATCGGAGGTCTCTCCAGATGATTCAGCAAGTTGTGGAATGCTTCAATGCAATCAGGAGTCCACTTAAAATTGCGCTTTCCTCGCTTTATCAATTCAAAGAACGGGATGCATTTGTCTGTCGCTCTAGAGATGAATCTGCTTAATGCCGCTACTTTCCCCGCAAGGCTCTGCACATCTTTGTTGTCTAGGCTCCTGAATGTCTCTGATGGCTGCAATCTGTTCTGGATTAATTTCAATCCCGTGCGAGCTGACAATGAATCCCAAGAATTTCCCGGATGCAACTCCAAATGAGCATTTTGTTGGGTTGAGTTTCATCCCATACTTTCGAAGAATGCCAAACATCTCTGCCAAGTTTGTTGTGTGATCGGATGATTGTCTGGACTTAACCAACATGTCGTCAACATACACCTCCATCGTTTTCCCTATCTGGTTATAGAACATTTTGTTCACTAGTCGTCGATATGTAGCACCTGCGTTCTTCAAACCAAAAGGCATTACCACGTAGCAGTATAATCCCAGATCAGTAATGAAGCTAGTGTGTTCTTGATCTGGAACATGCATAGGAATCTGGTTATATCCTGAATAAGCAACCATGAAAGAGAGAATTTCATGACCTGCCGTTGAATCTACCAACTGATCAATTTTGGGTAACGGAAAGCTATCTTTTGGGCAAGCTTTATTCAAATCCAAAAAATCAATACACGTACGCCACTTTCCATTGGCTTTCTTTACCAAAACTGGATTTGAAATCCAATCTGGGTAGGTTGAATCTATGATGAAACTGTTACTCCTTAACTTTTCAACTTCTTCTTTTAAGGCTGCGGACCTCTCTAGGCCTAGCATTCGCCTTTTTTGTTTTACTGGAAGGTGCTTTGGGTTAATATTCAACGAATGGCTCATGATTGATGGAGATATCCCACACATGTCCGCGTGGGTCCAAGCAAATACGTCCAAGTTATCTTTCAGGAAATCTGTCAGTTCTTTAGCTCGAACTGGATCCAACTGGGATCCAATCTTCAGGACCTTCTCTGGGTCGCTATCATCGATTGGTACATCCACAGTCGTTTCGTTGGGAGCCGCCTTTCTGCCTCCAGCCTCTTCGTCCTCTCTGGGATCTATATCCTCGGGCAGTTCTCTGGGCGACTCACCTATAGTGATTCTCTTTAATTGCTATGACGTCTCCTCCCTCGTGGGGGAAGAAGCGTCTTTAATCTCAATATCTTTTCCTTTACGGAGTAGCTTTAGCTCTACAATGTAACATGCACGTGCAGCAACATGATCTCCTTTCACTATGCCAACACCAGCTTCTGTAGGAAACTTCAATAACAAGCACCAAGGGGCTATACAAGCTCTAAACTTTGCTAGGGCCGGTCGGCCCAAGAAGGCATTATAAGGTGATTCAATATCCAAAACTACGAAGGGAAGAATTCTCACTCTTTGGCGTTCTCCTACCCCAAGTGTCGCAGGCAGTTCTACATATCCCATTGGAGTAGTTGATGCCCCATTAAATCCACGGATCCATCCTTCACACGGCTTTAAATCTTTCAATTCAAGGTTCATTAGATCGAACGTCTTTTTGAATAGAATGTTGACTGAACTCCCGTTATCCACTAAAACTTTATGGACAATGGCCGGGCCAATAGGAACTGTGATTACAAATGGATCTTCGGTCGGAGCGTGGACTCCAATACTCTCTCGGTTACGGAAAATGACGTCGTCCGACATCGTCTTTTGTTGTTTTGCCAGGACATTGTCCTCAGGGTTGCTGCACACTCCTACCTCAAGATGATGCTTTGTTGCGTTTACGTACTGGTCAATTGCCTTGAAACTATGCCCGGTTAGGTGAAGCCCTCCGATTATGGTATTGATAACAAGATCCTTTCCTTTTTGCTGGGCAGTTGGCCTGGCAGTAGGTTGATTCTGGTTTTGATTCAGAGTCTGAATAGCTTGCCCCCTGTCTCTAGGAGTCACTCGGTACTCATCCAACTTCCCTTCTCGGAGCAGCCTCTCAACTATGTCTCTCAGATGACGACATTCATTTGTAGAATGGCCATGAGTCTGATGGAAGAGACAAAACTTCCCTGTCTCACGTTCTTTCTCCGTCGAATCTCTTGGAGGAGGCCTTTTATGTTGAAGAATGTTGTACGAGTCGACAAATATATTCTCCAAAGTATCATTTATTGGCGTATAATTTTCGAAAGACCTGGGACGGGTCCTTCTCTGGGAATCGTTCCCTCGATTTCTCTTCCGATTATTGCCATTACTGTTGTTACCATTGTTTCCTGACTGGCGGCCGCCACCCTGGTTTCGGTTTCCAACGTTGACTTCAACCTTTCCCGAGCTGTCTCTGGTTTGCTTGATGGCGACATTACTTTGGATTTCCTCCTTATTTGCCTTTTTCATCTCTCGGTTAGCATATACCTCCTCCTGACGTAAGCGTACATTTGCTTTCTCATAAAACAATTCTCTAGTATGAGGTGGTTTACCGGCTATCTCCCAAATTCAGTGTCTTTATCTACCCCATCAATTAGGGCTGCCACAACGGTTGGCTCATGAGGATCCTTCACTTCAGTGGCGGCTAGGTTGAAACGATCCAAATACCCCCTCATACTCTCACCTGGTCGTTGTTTGACAAGGAACAGGTCAATCACACTTTTTGATCTTTGAGCGTAGATACGGAACTGTTCTACGAACTTTTCACTCAATTCCCTGAAACTGGAAATTGATCTTGCTAGTAAGCGAGTAAACCATAATAACGCTACTTCCTCCGGGAATATAGGGAATGCCTTGCACTTTACAGCGTCGGAGGCTGCGGCAGCAGTCATTGACCAAGAATATCTCATTAGATGTTGGATTGGATCAGATCTACCCGCGTAACGGTTCATTTGAGGCATGTTGAAGCGCATAGGGAATGTTACATCTAGAATGTCATCGGTAAAAGGGGTGTGGCTGCGATCAATCCCCCAGTCTTCATCCCTTTGTCCACGGCTATTTGCCAGGATTTGATGGACCATAGCTGCCACATTTGCATTGGTCATCGGAGGCTCGGGGTCAGTGATTCTAACTCGGTGGAATTCTCTGATCTCTCTTCTAGGAACATCCACAAAGTCCGGAGCTTGGATTGGGCTTCACTGCCCCCTGTTACTATGAGCATTTGCATGGCGGAGGAGCTGAGATAGTCTATTCTCAACAGGATTATTCACAACTCGAGCTCTAGGAGTTGCAGCGTGATTATTCAAGTTGCAGTTTGAGGGTCCCTCACCAAGTGTCTCTTCCTCCCGTGATGGCAAGGTTCCAAATCGGAGCTGCTCTATGTTTTCAGCCCGCTCATATGGTCGCCGCGGAGGTCTGGGCAATTCTTCCGATGAAGAAGAATATTCTGGGGCGAGCGGACGGACTGGAGGAGGTGTTCTTTGCCTTACAAGATCATCCAGACGTCTATCCATTGCAGTCAAATTCTGTCATAGCATGGAGTTTTCCTGCCTATGAGCATCTATTTCATCAAACAGCCTATCCCACATTTCAACGAAGCGAGAGAGATCTCTTTCAGTAACTGGAGCAGAGGGGTCATACTGATCATCAATATTTTCCCTTATGCGCAGAGAGCTTGAACCAGGTTGAACAGAGGGACCAGGACGGGAAGAGCGAGCCATAGGCTCCTTTCCAGGTCGAGTTGTAATCCGGTCATCGTCTCGGATCATGGTGGATCGGTGTCGGCGGCTCGTAGCATCCCCCAGGGATCGGATCGTGGTAACACTGGGAGGGAGGTTCGTGGTGTTATCATGGGACCGGGTGACAACCCGTTCAACAATTCGGTTCGGATCGCCCTCTACGATTCGGTTCGCCATCTCCGTTCCGCGATCCGAGGGTCTTTCGTTGACCTATTCATGCACACTTTCTTCAATCGCTTCATTCGCAGCTTCACTAGCCTGTGAAGCTCGCACTTCCTTAGACTTCTTTCCAGCCATGATATCAGGTATTGTTGAAATCTTCGAAGGCCCGAACAGTGAGGTTTCGGGACTGTTTTCTTCGGACTTGAATATCCAAACAACGGAGAAACAATCCAATATCTTGGGTTCAATTCTCGGTGAAAGCACCAAAATGTTAGATCAAAATTTGGCTCTAACACCCAAATTGTTCTGATTTGTAGAGAATTATAACTGAAAAATGAGAAAAAAGAAGAGAATACACAAGTTTTATAGTGGTTCGGCGTTAACGAGCCTACGTCCACTTTATATGTTATTGATTATACTTTGAATGCTAGTACAACCAATGATTTCTCTCAAACTCACTCTTACAATTATGATTTCTCTCAGTAATCTCGAAATAAAACTGATAAGAAATAGTTGTGCCACAGTAATGGTGGAATCAATACTCAATACTGCCAAAAGATCCTGAAAAATGCCAGTCTCTGGGCTATTTATAGCTGATTCTATCAGGCGGTTCGCTGTCACACGTGGTGTAGATCCCGAGAAAATCGGATCGGAACGAGCAATGAGGAGGAATTGGTCAATATGACAGTTGTGGACAGGTGTCGCGAGATCCGTGCATTCCGGATCGCTGAAGACCATTTCGTGGTTGAACAAGTCCGGGGCTTCGCTGCGCGTCGGGGGATCGGATCGGAGCGAGGTAGTGGCGCAGGTGCGGATCGAGTCGTGATGAGGTGGACGGATCGATGATGCGATAGGGGCGATCTGAGGAGGGTAGCGATCCGTTCTTGCAATCCGAGGAGGGTAGCAGGGCCATGACCAAACCTTTCATGAATTAAAGGAACGTAGTTTCATACTTTCTTCTTGTGTGTGAACCTTGGTGGCTTGGTCAAAAAGCTAGCCAACAGATTTAATATTGAGAATTGGCATAAATGCCTTAAATGTGATGTTAATTGGTATAATTTTATATACCATAAATAGATGGACATAATTGAGTCAATTGTGGACATAGTTAAATTTGCAATTGATTGGCAATTTGAACAGGGATATTAATTCAAATTGGGGGTAATTAATTAGGTGTAATTAATCGCCTAAGACATGAGGTTAGACTCTTTTGTGGTGTAAGACTGCCCGGACCCGCCCGGCAAATCCAGCTGCCACAAATGCCAGTCTAATGTGGGAGGTCTTAGGCATAAATTAAATGCGTAACAGTTGTAAAGACACGAGGTTAGGCTCGTTTGTGGTGTAAGACTGCCCGGACCCGCCCGGCAAATCTAGCTGCCACAAATGCCAGTCTAATGTGGGAGGTCTTTACAAGGTTACCGTCTTAATGAATTAAGAAACACTTAACCAAATAAACATGTAGTGGGAAATGAGGGGGTTAAGTGTGTGCCTTGGGTGGCGTGTGGAATTTAGTGGGTGCCTTGGGTGGCATTTGAAATACGATTAGATGCACTTAACCAAGATTGAAACATGTAAGAAGACATGAATAAGAATGGGGTTAAGTGGGGAAAAACCTTAGAGGGGACCAAGCATAGGTGCAAAGCTTGTGTCATGCATGGGGGCCCTTTTCAAACCAGTAACCCATTAAGTATCTTTGTGGGCTCGACCCAAGTCGAGGACAGGACACGCATACTGGATTTGATTGTAAGAGGTCAAAATGGGTCAGCGGTGGCAACGCAAGTCCAACGGGTTCATATGCGTGTGTGGGCCCGGGCTGGTAGGTAAGACGTTGTTGCATCGTGTAGATATAAGCCGTGCATTTTTGGTTGTATCGGGTTGCCACTTTGGGGAGTGATACACCCCACTATGGGGCCAGCACGGGTATCTACGAGTTAGGGAGCCGATCGAATCGGGGGTAGTGGGTACACCTAGTGGAGATAAGGGCAGATGGCACCTATGAAGGTTGCTAGGGGTACACTAAACTACCATTATCATTATTAAGTTCTACAGGCGGGATCAACCTTTAAGGGGGCTTGTGGTGGTGCAGTGTAGTAATTATCTTATAGTGATTAGGGGCGCCTTTAAGTTATCTTGGTTCATCTTATTTCCTCGTTTTGTTCTGTCATACCCAATTGTTCATAGTCATTTCCTTATTTTCCAGCTCATGCCTTAGCCTAGTTATTTTGATAATTATATTGCTAAAGTTATCGCACACGCCAGACTTTATGTCTGACCCTCTTTTCTTTCCACCTCTTTTCTTCCTCCCCCCCCCCTAGGTTTGCAAGGAGAGAATACTACAGCTTAGTGCCAATTTCTTTTAGTTGCTTGAAGAGAGTAGATGTATCGCTTGGGACTCTCTCATCTTTATGGCTTTGCTTATGCTCAGTGGGGATTTATGCATTTATGTTATTTAAGTATTTGCTTCTTTATGTACTTTGAAGTTTTTGGAAAAGACTACTGATCCTGTTGTAATGGTTTTGGAAACTACTTATGTAAACTCGTTTTGAGTTATGAGGAAATAAAATAAGTTTTATCTTCCGCTGTGTTGTTTTATTTATTTATTCTTGTGATTTATCTGTTCTATACAAACAATAATGCTTCATGGACACTGATGCATTCCCTTTGTGAGTGACATTAATAGACGTGAGGTGTTACACGTGGTATCAGAGCTATGGTTACAAGAACAGATAAAAAGTTTTGAAAAGTGTTTTCAAAAGTATTATTTTCCTAGAAAGTATTTTCAAAAACTTGTTTTAAAGAAGCTATTTTCAAGGAAAGTTTTAAAGCATAATCCCCGCAAGCCATACTTCTCTCTTTCACTTCCCTTGTTTTAAAACTCTTTCCTTTTCTTTTTAGCATGTCTGGAGCATCTGAGATACCGGAGGGTGTTCATGTACCTGGTTGGTTTCGTCAATATCTCGAGGCTTGGGCCGCTACCGCGGGTCCGACTAACGTTCCTCCTCCTCCCCCAACTCCAATCATTCCTCCGCGTGGAGATACTTTCTCCAAGATATGTAAAGACTTTCGTTCGATGAGTGGAAAATCTTTTAGTGGATCTGAAACGTTCATTTAAGCTAGAAATTGGTTGAAAGAAGTGGAGGATCTGTTTGGCATCTTCGATTTGGACGATTGTAAGAAGGTCCTATTGGCTACTTGGTTGATGAAGGACGAAGCTTCGTCTTGGTGGGAGGTCACTAATGGAGAGTGTCTGGTTGGCCAGATTTCAGGTGTAGGTTTGAGTCAAAGTTTCTCTCACGGGCTGAAGAGAATCTATACATGGAAAGGTTTTTGGCATTAAAGCAAGGGAATCTATCAGTGAAAGAATACGTCAACAAGTTCAATCAGTTGGCGAGATTTGGCTTGGACTTGGTGAATACACCCGAAAAGAAGGCCTTGAGATTTGTTAAGGGTTTGAACGAGCCACTACATGGGTTAGCTATGACCCGCATCCCTATGGGGGCCACCTTTGAGAGGCTAGTTGATATGGCGCTTATGCATGAAGAGGACAAGGGCACCAATGCTAATAAGGCACCTGAAAAGAAAGGGGATCAAAAGAAACCGCAGCAACAACAACAAAACAAGAAAGGCGGGAAGAACAATAATGGCAAAGGAAAGAAGAAGTACTTTAATTGTGGGACACCAGGCCATCTGAGTAAAGACTGTAGGAAAAAGAAGAAGACTGGTTGTTTCCACTGTGGAGAGGTAGGTCATTTAGTTACGGACTGTCCAAGGAAACAGGGACAAGGGCAAAGAACTTCTGGAGGGCAGCTTCAAGATCTCGTGGCACCAGGGCAGGCAAGGGAGCAGGTCTAGGATTTCGCGGTCCCACCGCTGCAAGAACGAGGTAGAAACATTTCCATTGAGATTTTAATTTTTCTGTTTGATCATCATGTCCGTACTTTATTTGATTCTGGCGCATCACATTCGTTTATCTCTACATCATTAGTTGAAACAGTGCACTTAGATACTAGTCTTATTGTGGATCCCATTGTAGTCTCAAATCCTATTGGTGGGTCGGCTCATTTATCCATGGTCTGTAGGGATTTGAGATTGTATATCTTAGGCGTTGGTTTTGAATGTAATGCTTTTGTGCTTGGTTTCATGGGCTATGGGTTGATTCTATTGATGGATTGGGTAGCCTGATATGGCACCATCCTAGATTGTGAACGAAGGATAGTAAAATTGTGGACTCGTAGTGGAAAGACCCTTGACATTTCTTATGACCCTAGAGAACCGGTGATGCTTAGTTATCTTGAGTCACTTGACGCATCCAATGATGATTTACATTCTGTTCGTATAGTCCGTGAATATGTTGATGTCTTCGATGGGGTGAGGGGTCTACCCCCAAAACGTGAGATAGACTTTCGTATTTATCTCGTAGCAATGCAAAACCAGTATCCCTGCCAGTACGCCACATGGCTCCTCGTGAGATGAGGGAACTCAATAAGCAAGTAGGGGAGATGCTTGAGAAGGGGTTCATAAGATGTAGTATATCGAAGTGGGGTGCTCCAGTAGTATTTGCCATGAAGGCGGATGGGTCCCTTAGACTTTGTGTGGACTATAGAGAGCTCAATAAACTTACTAAGAAAAATAGGCACCCACTGCCGAGGATTGACGATCTCTTCGATCAGTTAGTTGGCACCTCAGTGTTTTCGCAGTTGGACTTAGCCACTGGTTTCCATCAGTTGAGAGTGGCTGAGGATAGCATAGACAAGACTGCCTTTAGGACTCCGGACGGTTTCTATGAATGGCTTGTGATGCCCTTCGGTTTGACAAACGCCCCCGCGCACTTTGTTGACTTGATGAGTAGGGTGTTTAGGGAGTACCTTAATAAATTCGTGGTGGTCTTTGTGGATGACATCTTGGTCTTTTCTAAGAGCGAGGAAGATCATGCCCTACATCTTAGGGAAGTGTTGGAGGCCCTTCGAGCGCATAACCTTAAAGCTAAATTTTCTAAATGTCACTTTTGGAGGAAGGAAGTGCGATTCTTAGGGTACATGGTTTCCAAAGAAAGGATAGTTATGGATCCCGCAAAGGTGGTGGCCATCCAAGATTGGAAGGTCCCTAAATATGCGACCGAGGTGAGGAGTTTCTTGGGGTTGGAAGGCTACTATAGGAAGTTTATCAAGGACTTCGCAAAAATATCAGCCCCATTAACACGCTTGACAAAGAAGAACCTAGTTTTTACGTGGGACGTAGATTGTGATGATGCGTTCCAACGTTTAAAGAGAGCTTTGACCACAATCCAGTCTTAGTGTTGCCAGATGGGAGTGAGCCATTTACCGTTTATACCGATGCTTTTGGGACAGGACTAGGCGCAGTCTTAATGCAAGAGGGAAGGGTAATAGCCTATGGAGGAAGGCAGTTGAGAGTACATGAGAGAAATTACCCTACGCATGACCTAGAGTTGGCCGCTATTGTTTTCGCACTTAAATCTTGGCGCCATTATCTTCTTGGCGAGAAATTCGAATTGTTCACAGACCACAAATCACTAAAATATTTGTTCCCTCAGAAGGACATAAACTTAAGGCAGCAAAGGTGGATAAAATTCTTAGCATCATACGATTTTGAGATAGCATATACCCCTGGCAAGGGTAACGTGGCGGCAGACGCCTTGAGTAGGAAAAGATTATCCTTGAGTCCATTGTTTGTTAAATGGCGAAGCTTAGAGTTCATCTCTACGTTTGACTTTAGACCTTCCATTGACTTTGTACCCGGTTTGCTAGCATCCTTATAGGTCAGACCTACGCTTTTGGGATGGATTGGTGAGGCACAGCAAGATGACCCACAATTGGTTGAGTTAGTAGAGAAGCTCATAAGGGGGGAGTCATCGAGCCATCTCAGTAGGTATACCCTAGATGATACGGGTTGGTTACTTAGGGACGGTAGACTTTGTGTACCACGAGACGAGGACTTGAGGAAGACCATTCTTGATGATGCACATCGTTCGAAGATGACCATTCATCCCGGCAGAGACAAGATGTACATGGACATGAGACGAGTTTGCTTTTGGGCCGGTATGAAGAAGGATGTGGTCAAGTTTGTCGCTAGATGCTTGGTGTGCCAACAAGTAAAAGCAGAGCAAAAGAAGCCCGGTGGGTTGCTTCACCCATTGGAGATCCCACAATGGAATTGGGAGAGTGTCTCAATGGACTTTGTTGACGGGTTATCGAGATCGAAGAAGGGTAATGCGGGGATTTGGGTCATGGTAAACAGACTTACTAAGAGCGCCCATTTCATTCCCGTGAAGAGTAAGAGGACTGCACCATGGTTAGCCTCCATGTACATTCGAGAGATAGTTCGGTTGCATGGTTTTCCTTCTAGCATAGTGAGCGATCGCGATCCTATCTTTACTAGCGAGTTTTGGAAGAGCTTACAAGAGGCGGTAGGGACTCAGTTATGTTTGAGCACCACATATCATCCTCAGAGGGACAGTCAGACTGAGAGGGTGAATCGTATTCTAGAAGACCTTTTGAGGCTATGTGTTTTAGACTTCGGAGGTACATGGGAGGAGCATCTTCCTTTGGTGGAATTCGCATATAATAATAGCTTTCAGTATAGCATTGGCATGGAACCTTTCGAGGCTCTTTATGGACGTCTGTGTCGTTCGCCTACATGTTGGTGGCAATCTACGGATAAGATCTTATTTGTGCCCGATATGATTAGAGAGACTTCGTAAAAGATCAATTTGATTCGAAGGAGGATGAAGACGACGCAAGATAGGCAGAAATCTTATGCGGACAAGAGGAGGACATATCTTGAGTTTGATATTGGGGACATGGTCTTTATCAAGGTGTCTCCATTACGGAATGTTGTTCGCTTTGGGTCCATTGGGAAGTTAGTACCAAGGTTCGTAGGGTCGTTTCCTATTAAGGAGAGGATTGGACAGATGGCGTATAGAGTGGAGTTGCCCGAGAGACTCAGTGGTGTACACGACACATTCCATGTATCACATTTGAGGAAGTGCTTGCACGAGACCGCGGAAGTGGTAGAGCCAAGCTTGCTTAGAGAGGTGGAGATAGAGAGTGATGCGACGATTCGACGAGATCCTACATGCATTCTTGGGTCGGAGATTAAGAAGTTGAGGAATCGAGAGGGCAAGATAGTCAAAGTGCAATGGGGAGATGATGAGAGCAACGCTACTTGGGAGACGGAAGAGAAGATGCGTTCATTGTACCCTTTTCTTTTCGAGGGTATGACTTTTAATTTCTCCTTTATCGCCTAGCTTTTACTTGTTTTATCCTTAGTATGTCCTCTCGCTAGTACCTTTGACTTTTAGATATGGTAGTCCTATGGTTAAAACATGTGTTTGAGACATATTATGTATGATGGATGCATGTGGATGCAAGTGTTTGCTAGTGGTTGCTCGTGGATGCAGATACACACACTTTAGGCACTAGATCGACTCAGTCACTTTCATATTGCATATTGCATATAAATGGATGTATTTAGTAAAATGAATGTACATTGAATGTGTTTATCATATGGATGTTGCATTTAAATGGATGGTTGTGCACACATGTAGTAATGATATGTATAGGATTCTTTGCATACATGATGGATACATGGCACTATCATTATTTTCATTAAGGAGGTCGACTGAATTAGTGGACCGCCTGATTTAGCATTAGTATACGGACATATACACACACTATGCATATGTACATGAAAAGCATTAGAAATATTGTAAGGACCATGGTTGCTAGTGGTTGATGGTTGAAAAGATGGATGATTGGATGGTAGGATACGTTCTTCTTGACTTAGAGATTTCGAGGACGAAATCCTTTAAGTAGGGGAGAATGTAACAACCCGGATTTTTTAATAATCGAATTAACTAAATTAAAGAATAATTAATCTTAGATGTGAGAATTAAGGGAAACGGGTTGCGCCATTGTGTTCGTCTCGGAATTCTGGTTGAGATAGAGTCCGAGTTTGCGTAAAACGGATACCGGATGAAAGAGATATGGACAAATGAAGTCAGGCGGAAGAATCAAAAAAATAATATTTGCACTGGCGCACTTGGGAAGTGCGCCAGTACAAAAGTGGCACTGGCGGACCTGCCAAGTGCACCCATGCCGAACAGAAAGCCTGCACAGCTTTCTGGTTCAATTTGATCCATATTGTGACTCATTGCTGAGTCCTTTCTGACTCCCTGCTGAGTCATTAGGGCTGAGATGTCACCCTATCCTGACTGAGTGGTTTTGATTAACCCTAAGATCATCCGACGGCTATAATTAAGTTGAAATTCTATATAAACATGGGTAGACTCAAACCCTAAAATCAAATAAAAATCTGAATCATGGTCGTCATGCTGTCATCTTGTAACCTAGAGTAGCCGCCACCAACTAGAGGGAAATCAAAGCTGATCAACTCAATTCTATTCAACTCTAATCTAAACAATAACGAATCTACTACAAAGGTGAGCTAAATCAATTTCAGAACTCAGTTTTCAGAATGCAAGACCTTCTTTTTGTGAGTTCGATTTCTTTAATAAGATAATTAACAATTTAATTGGATTGAGCTATGATTTGGATTATATGGTTATGTTGTGAATCATTGACCGTATGTTATTTTCTATGTTGTAAATCTATGATGTTATTATCTATGTTGTAAAGCTGTGATGTTATCATCTGTGTTGTAAATCTATGTTAATTGTTGGCTTATGTAAAATCAATTCATAATGATGTTTCATATGCTAATTTGGTTATGTTGTTCGAACTAATTCATATGTTAAATCATATGTATGTATGCAAGTTTAGATGTTAATTTAGATATGAATTATATGCAAGTTAGTGAGAATCATATACAACCTTACATGTTTCATGACATCAATTTTATGTGTAAATTGGATCTAAAGTTAGGCTATGACATGTGTGAGTTAGATGCAAGTTTACATTATAGTCTATGTTGTATAAATCACATATGCAAGTATATATATATATATATATATATATATATATATATATATATATATATATATATATATATATTGGAGTATGAATCATGTAATGTAAGTTTGTGACTATTGCCTATGCAAGTTTACACCTTATGATTAGATCTATGACATCCATAGTTTATGCAAGTTTGTAACTTTGTCCTATGCAAGTTTTAGATGAAAAACCTTATTCAAACATGCAAGTTCACCCCTTATGTTTAGATCTAGTTTTTATCATATGCATGTTGTGATGTTTTCTCTTTATTCCATAAGTTAGACTATTCGAGTCTAACGTATATTTTACGTTAAACAAACGAACGTACAACGTGGGGCAATGGGATAATATTAATATTGAGAATTGGCATAAATGCCTTAAATGTGATGTTAATTGGTATAATCTTATATACCATAAACAGATGGACATAATTAAGTCAATTATGGACATAGTTAAATTTGTAATTGATTGGCAATTTGAATAGGGAAATTAATTCAAATTGGGGGTAATTAATTAGGTGTAATTAATCGCCTAAGACACGAGGTTAGACTCTTTTGTGGTGTAAGACTGCCCGGACCCGCCCGACAAATCCATCTGCCACAAATGCCAGTCTAATGTGGGAGGTCTTAGGCATAAATTAAATGCGTAACAGTTGTAAAGACACGAGGTTAGGCTCGTTTGTGGTGTAAGACTACCCAGACCCGCCCGGCAAATCCAGATGCCACAAATGTCAGTCTAATGTGGGAGGTCTTTACAAGGTTACGGTCTTAACGAATTAAGAAACACTTAACCAGATAAACATGTAGTGGGACATGAGGGGGTTATGTGGGTGCCTTGGGTGGCATGTGGAATTTAGTGGGTGCCTTGGGTGGCATTTGAAATACGATTAGATGCACTTAACCAAGATTGAAACATGTAAGAAGACATGAATAAGAATGGGGTTAAGTGGGGAAAAACCTTAGAGGGGACCAAGCATAGGTGGAAAGCTTGTGTCATGCATGGGGGCCCTTTTCAAACCAGTAACCCATTAAGTATCTTTATGGGCTCGACCCAAGTCGAGGACGGGACACGCGTACTGGATTTGATTGTAAGAGGTCAAAACGGGTCAGCGGTGACAACGCATGTCTAACGGGTTCATATGCGTGTGTGGGCTCGGGCTAGTAGGTAAGACGTTGTTGCATCGTGTAGATATAAGCTGAGCAATTTTGGTTGTACCGGGTTGCCACTTTGGGGAGTGATACACCCCACTATGGGGCCAGCACGGGTATCTACGAGTTAGGGAGCCGATCGAATGGGGGGTAGTCGGTACACCTAGTGGAGATAGGGACAGACGACACCTATGAAGGTAGCTAGGGGTACACTAAACTACCATTATCATTATTAAGTTCTGTAAGCGGGATCAACCTTTAGGGGGACCAGTGGTGGTGCAGTGTAGTAATTATCTTATAGTGATTAGGGGCGCCTTTAAAGCTAGCTTGGTTACTCTTATTTCCTCATTTTGTTCTGTCATACCCAATTGTTCACAGTCATTTCCTTATTTTCCAGCTTATGCCTTAGCCTAGTTATTTTGATAATTATATTGTTAAATTTATCGCACTCGCCAGACTTTATGTCTGACCCACTTTTCTTTCCACCTCTTTTCTTCCTTCCCCCTCCCCCCCTCAGGTTTGCAAGAAGGGAATACTACAGCTTAGTGCCGATTTATTTCAGTTGCTTGAAGAGAGTAGATGTATCGCTTGGGACTCTCTCATTTTTATGGCTTTGCTTATGCTCAGTTGGGATTTGTGCAATTATGTTATTTAAGTATTTGATTCTTTATGTACTTTGAAGTTTTTGGTAAAGACTACTGATCCTGTTGTAATGGTTTTGGAAACTGCTTATGTAAACTCGTTTTGAGTTATGATTAAATAAAATAAGTTTTATCTTCTGCTGTATTGTTTTATTTATTTATTCTTGTAATTTATTTGTTCTATACAAACAAAAATGCTTCATGGACATTGATGCATTCCCTTTGTGAGTGACATTAATGGACGTGGGGCGTTACATAAGTGTTGGTGCCTCGAGAGGCATTGAATTTGAGAGAGTGAGGGGTCTCTGCTGAGAATCGACGTTCGGGTCGAAGCTGCCCCCAGTGTCGCGGTTCGCGGGTCGCATGGTGCAACCCGATCGGGACTAGGTGCCCCCATCCGAGGCACTTTCCTACTGATGTCTTGTTGGACCGTGAATAGCATGGATCTGAACTGGGGCTGATGTGGGTCGTGCTCGACCTAGGCCTAGATTTCTCGGAGTACCGACGTATTCATCCAAAACGTCAAGGTATGCAGGTTGGTGATTTCCAGAATGGAGGCTCTTGCCCCCGGGTCACGGTTCATGGTACCGATCCAACCTGGGTCGTGATGCATGCTGGTCAGCTTGTGAGGGGCGATCCGACGTGGTTGATATGAGCCGCAGGGAGCGGGTCGTGGGGACCAGTTCATGAGCCAAGGTGACGAGCCGATTGGGTCTTAGGGGCAGGTCACAAACCGGTGTTTGCGAGATGGATGCACTTCCGTGCATGATACAAGCGGGTCGGGTCCTCTCACCATGACCAGAATCGATGCTGAAGTTGTGTGAACTGCTTTCGTGACATTTCAAGTGAGTTGTAAGCTAATTTGCCTTCCGTCTATCCGATAGCCAAGGAATCTGCTTCGTTTCGAGCTGGAAATTGAAGTAGTATCGTGTGCCCCCTTCCTGGCGCACTAAAATGTTAGACCAAAAATTGGCACTAACACGAAAATGCAGATCACAGATCACAAAATGCAGAAAATGATAAATAAGAGGAGACACATGAGGTTTTTATAGTGGTTCGACTGTACATGTAACCTACATCCACTTTATAATCTTATTGTTATACTGACAGATTACAAGAATAAGTAACATGTAGACACACAATCCGTGTGTTTAATTGAGATTACAAGAGGAGAATTTGGACGTGTAAAGGTGCAAAGTCCTTGCACTTCAGCAATGGTGGAAGCCATGAAGAAGAATGGCCAAAAAGTCAGAGAAAATCCCTTAAAATTCCATGTAGAAGTGTATTTATAGTTGTAGGACGACTTCTAGGTTGACCGGTTCGTGATGGGATACGTGGCACCCGATCCAGGAAAGTAGGAGCGCAAATTGCCTTGAGAATAGGTCTATATGCGAGCAACAGTACGACAGACCCAGGCGGTTCGTGACCCCTATGTGCTCCACGAGCCGGTGTGACGAGATGAGGTGAGGAGCTTGTGGGGATGGTGGCGAGGCGATCGGGTCGTGGTCCCTAAGAGCATCACGAATCGGGTCGTGATCCATGGGTACACTACGAATGGTTCGTGGTCTAGGGGGTCCACCACGAACCGGGTGGTGGCCCACGAGCCGAGTGAGGGGGCGAGCTGGTCCAGGAAGATGACGCTTCGTCACTTCATCCAAGTGATGGCCAGTCCAAGCTTCTATGCGTGTTTACGGAAACGGGTATATCTTTCAGACCGTAAGTCCGATTGAGCCAAACGAAAGCTCTACTCGAATCTAATTCAGAGGGCTACAAGAGTTATTGAGCTCAGCTCTGTAATTGCTGTTTTCGGGTCCAAAAGAGGTTGTCTGATAGGAGTTTCGGGCCTGTTTGTGTTGATGATGTGATTTCGACCAAACCGCTTCATGTTCGTTGACGATTTTCTCAGTGCCTGAGCGCGATGCTATCCAGAAATTCCGTGTGTGACATCTTTTACCAAAAAGTATGTCAGCAGTTTGGTTGTTCAGGAGACCAAGATCGGCTATTGTCATACTCTCTGCCAATACCGAAAACCACTTTAACAACTATGTACACGGTGGAGTTCTAGAATGAAGGGGATGATTTGGCGAACGGCTCTATTTTTGCATTTCATGTTAATTATGAGACCCTGACTACCTCGATTCAGCTTGATGTGGCTAAAATAGGAGCTACGCTCAGACCAAGTGAGGTCATACCTCCTATCGAGCTCACTTCTTCGATATTATTCTATTACTGTTGAGATTCGATTTGGGCCCTTTTGATTATGGGAGTGTGTATCGAGGTGGGCGGTATTAGCTACTATGCGTTACCACCAGTCCGGCTCTGCAAACGGTGAGTCCACCCTGGCATTCCTTGCGTGCCTGTCACATGCCTTATAGGAGCCCGCTACGATTTTGTTTTGTACTATTTTATATGGAGTGCCCTCTGATAGCCCTTCAGTTTACGGAGAAATTACGATACTGTATATACTATGGGAATATATAAACGGTGTAAGGGTAATCATGGTAATCCTGCTTATTCTATTTTTATATTTTTACTTTACAGATAGACACTATTTTACATAGCGTATTATACTATTTAGTATTAGTTTAACGGATCCTTAGAGGATGGTGATCTCAAACATCCTTTAAGTTACTGATTGCATTTCATCGAACATTTCATTTGAATTGATTTACTTCCATGAGAATGTTAGTCCTAATCTGAGTTGTTTTGTTTTCCATTATTGCTTGGGTCAGCTTCGAGTATTCCAGTTTCGAGATTCGTCTTTGAAGATGGAGCTTATATTAGGTTTCACTCACCTGTGTGTACCAATTCAGTTGTTCCAGCTCAGTTGTTTCTTATCGTTCTTGTTTCATACTGTTATCAATTATTTATTGTATTAGACTTCCACTGTATTATTCATGTAAACTCTGATGTAAATTCTTTTTTAGTAGCTTCATGAACTACTATTGTATTTTGTATTTTTCGCTGCGAGATACTATACTGCTATGTATCTATGTATGAGATATGTGATTCTGTGATTTATTCTGTTAACCTCAGAAGCTAATAACAGTCTGTTGTTTTGGACGTTTCGAGTTGACATGTTTTGTCAATTCGACACAGTCAAAATGGCGGGTCGTTTCACAGGATGAATTTTTTTGATATAGACTGAATTTCATATAATCTGTCCTCCAAGTTGGGAGCGCTCCCTCACAACAATCAGATGGATAAACTGGATAAAATAGCTATCACCCTCGCAGATTTTTGTTCTTTTAACTCTTGATCTGTGAGGATTAAGGAATATGGTAAGAAAAAAATGAAGAAAGCAAATGAAAGAGAAGCTGGAACGTGAAAAATGAAACTCAGGCCGGATGATGCTAGTGGGTTCGTAACTACAAACCGTGGCATAATTAAATGACAGAGTTGCACTAATTAGTTAAATAGCGTATTGAAAGTGTTTTAGGGCTATTTTAGTGTTATAGGCTATTTTCGGCAATACGTAAAAGTCTTCACTTTGAACATTGACCATAAGTTTTGCATTAAAATATAAGATGTATTTTCTCAACATCCATAATACTGGCAATAGGGAATACCCACTAATATATTTTCTTTCATAACACCTGCTTTTCTACAATACCACTATCTTTTAAACCAGGTGCTCAAAGAATAAAAGGCATATACCTGCTATAACATGGTAAGATTGTGAACCATACTGAACTGGTATTTGGGTTCTTACAAAAAGGTAGCAACATATCACAAATATTATTAGTTTTTTCCTTAGACCTCTAATTTATAGGAAGACAAACGAAATATAGCAAGACATCAGTGAAACAAACAAAAAAAGCTAGAAATCAACAAAATATCTTATTAAAATCAGGAAATATTTTCCACTTATCTCAAAATAACTCAAATTTGGCATCCAAGGTGAAATAGCAACTGGCTTTTGATGTATCATAAGATATCACCAAAAGGCAAAATCTAAAGTAAGACAATCATATTAAGTGTACGTATTGAATACATAGAAACTACATGTTAGACGTACAATAAAAGTAGAAGTTAAAGTCGTAGATGCGCATAAATCTTAGCAATCATAGGTAGGATTAAAAATCAGAAAATATTTCCATCGAAATCAAGCCAAAGAGAAACCCCTTTATTTAGGTATATATAGTGGCTAAGGAAGATGTATATATCAATCATAAATGTAGTGGTCATCAAGGAAAAACAGTATGTATCCATAAATGGAACAATTACTGCTGCATGTGGTTGATCGAGATAGAGTAACGAAAAAGAAACTTCATTTGCAATTGTTGCAATCATTATCTATCTAGCATGAGTTCTGAGAAACATGTCTCTTTTCCCTAAAATCAAGCTTCACCTCCTAATAATGCAACAATTATTGTCAAGTGAGAGAAATACACAAAGTTTGTTCAAGCAATGGTCACATGAATATAAAAGGCGCAAGGCAAAGATATTAATATAAAAAAAAATTCCATGAAAAGAAAAACAGTTAACTTTTGTGAATTATTACCCAACTATACCATGAAATATTTTCCAATCAGGAAGAAAAAAACCAAAAAAGTTGATAACAAAAAATAAAATAAGTCAAGAACACGCATTACTCAGGACAAAGAAAAATAAATCTAAGACAATGGACTGAAAAAGGCCAGCATCAACGAAGAGTAGGATAATCCGACCGAGGGAGAAAAGTCATAACAAAAGGAACACTACACCATAATGGCCATTTGGCAACTCTTATTTTTTTCAACCGCCAACACTTATATGTGTTGTAGACTAGTGACACTAATATGTGTTGCGGTAGTAAAAATGTGTCACCAAAAATGTGCCAACACTTATTTGTGTTGGTATGCCTACTAACCCTTATATTCTGAGGGCAAAATGGTAAGCTCTCTCACCCATATCCTAATCGGTACCTCAATCTTTCTACCCAACGCTTACTCCTACGAAGGCCACAACATAATCAAATTTAAAAAAAGACTTCGACGAATTGATACCACCGATTACCTAATCGATATCAATATTAGATACTAAGGATTTTGGATTTCTTAAATCGGTGTTAGCCTCTCAAATCCTCTCTCCATGACTTCGAATTAGGGCTTCTACGAATTGGGGCTTCTAGAAAATTGGTGCGGTGTTTGGCTCCTTTCTGATTTTAATTTGCTCGACTTGATGGATTAAATGCCAATGATTAATGGATTTATGTCAGTGGCTGTTCTGAACAGCTCAATTAGTGAGATGCTTCGGTTTGAGCATGGAGTATCAAAATCGAAGGAGTGCATGGCTCAGTCGATAAAAAAGGTGATTTGTTCATCTTATTTTGTTCTATATTCAAATTATATAATGTCACTTTTATTTCATTTTGTAAAAATAAGGCAATGTCCGAAATTCATCAAGTAATACACGAATTCCAATGCATTAAGAAACGGTTATTTTAAATGGTAGTCTTCGATATGGATGCGGAGTTTAAAAGTTGATGTTATGCACAAATAGATTTAATTTGGAAGATTTGTTTTAACTAAGAGGGCATAAGAGTTGTGATGCCTTATTTTAACCATTAACAACTGACTTCTCAGAAACAAAAACATAAGAATCGTTGAGATATAATGCTTAGATGAAAGTGCAAAAATGTTTTGTTAGATCATATTTTCTATGAAACTCTTTAAGAAGTGGATCTAGACAACAAGCTTTGGCACAATTTGTCATAGCACCTTAGGATTTTGGTTGAGCGATGTACACAAATATTTTTGGGCTTTATTCTCTTTATTACTAAAATAGACAATCGGACTCTACAATGAAATACTATATTTTATAAATATACTCTTTGAATCAATAAACAGATCATGGATGCTGCATATGGCCCATATGCAACCAACATATCCATATAGTCTCCACCAGCTATTGAATACTGCAAGAAAAAATAATGGATAAGAACCGTAATAGTGGCATTAATTATAATGTGTTTGACTTGCATGAGGAAACTTGGATGCACACATTTATAAACTACCGATAATAGCTTCCACTGTTGCATGAGTGTAAAGATGATAAACAAAAGGATATGTTGGTTAAGTTAAGCCAACATAACAGGTAATCACCGACGTCACATAGCTATTCAGATGCAAGAAAAGGACATTCTTTGAAAAATCATTATGAAAATACTTTAAAATGAAATTTCTTCTGTATTATTGTTTACTGACACTTTTCTTCCTTGCTTAATTTCAACTACATAACATTTGCAATTAAGCATGATGGTGATTACAGTTTCTTCTTTTGCTTGCTCAAGAACTTGTTTAATATTAGATGTGAGGTTGTGATCAACTCTTTATTTTACAGATGGTAACAAAGAATTTGTGATAGTTTCAGATTTATTTACCATAGGCTTCTATGAACTCTTTATTATGGTGCTAATCTATATGTAAATTTGTAGGTTAGGAGCTTCCACATCCATAAGCCTCACATGTATGTTAATACTTGTTTTTTGACTACAAACTTTGAATTTTCCTTTTGTTATATTTAGGTAGGATTTTCTTACACTTGAATTTTACTGATTCCTTTACATGTAATCAGTGATGCTTGGTAATTCTTATGCATAATGGTCTGCTAAAGACAACTATAGTGAACCTGCCATAGACATTACTCAATAAGGCAAGTATTGATGACTTGATAACTTCCTCCAAGATCGAATAGTATATCGTAGACCAGATTTCCCTTGATGAAGTTTGCTCCAAGTATTTATTATATTATATGAAAGCACAATCCATTCTCAAAGACCTTTCAGTTCCATTTTTACCAAAAAATTGTGATTATGCCATCTGTCCCACGCATTGGATCGTTCGACCTCAATTTAATAACTGATAGAATACTACGCGTTTACTGTTACTGTATGAATCATCAGCTTCTCCTCTTCCCTTCTCATTTTACTCGCCGATCTTTTTAATCCAAATATCGCTCGCCTCTCCTTCTCATTGTATCCACAGATCTTTTTAACCCAAAATCCAGAACCACATCTCTATCCCCTAACCTTCTCCCACCCATGGCACGCTGCATCTGCTTCGAAAATTTGCCATATTCATGTGTAAATGATTTCCTTTTATTCAGTAGCACGCCAGATATGTACTTAGTCATTTCCATTTTCGGTAAAAATTCTCTTGGCTTCATATAATTAACGGTTTTAGATCCACCCCCGTTTCTACCTTATAAACCTCAAATCGTACAAACAAATTCTTTGCTCCCGCTGTCTACTTCGAAAAATGCTTATCAACCGGCGATCTGATGCAACAACTCTATCTTTACTGTATTGTCTAACTCACTACCGCCGTCCTACCATATCGTTATTTTCAAACATTTCTGCCTTTCGCTTTTAAGCGGAAATCATTTCATTGTATTAATTTAGGTTGTAGACTTCAGGCTGTTCTATGATATTGTATCAGTTTAACCAATCATCTGTGTCTTCAATTCATTTCCCTGGTCAAGAGAAATGGTTTTACGCTAATATAACGTAATTATATATATTAGTTAAATTTTCGGGTTAGATTATCAATAATTCACTTTACAAAGTACAAATATACTATTGGTTTTTTTTCTTAACCTATGATATAAGTGAACAATGAACTTATTGGAAATTATTCTTATTTGTGTACTTTATTATAGGGTCTATTTTGATGTGAAATGAGTAGCATAATTCATATCATTTTTACTTATGGACATGGAAAGAGTAGCACAGCTCATTATTCAAACATTGTTGAATAAGGTGTGTATTCTAATATGTTACCTGGTACTGTTAACCCCTGTTACCCAGAAACTTATTTACAAAACCCCTTCAGGTGATTATGTATTTGTGTTATCATTTTCCATTATTTCATGAAAAAAGTGAACCCTCAAGCTTATGCTTTGCATATTGTTCTTAACTAACTATTCTTTTTTTAAAACCCTTTTTCGTATTATTTAGGACACATTTGAAAAACGTGTTCAGGACAAAGATCTATTTTTTGTTTAGCTAGGATTTTCTCCTAATAAATATTTTAGTTTTGATTTGAAGTGTATAGAGTTTAGATTGAGAAAATATGATGAGGCCAACTAAAATGCAAAATGATGTGATTTACCAAGTGATCTTCAATTGAGAAGCATATAGAAAATTATAAATAGGCCAATTAGTTTCCATTCCAGTTTTCCACTTTTTATAAATTACTATCGTAACGCTCTAAGATCTTTTCTTGACCCTCTATTTGTTTTGCTGACGTGTTTTGTTATTATGGAGTAGAAAACATTTACAAAGCTGGTATACATTATTATGATTAATTAGAAATAAATCAATTTGAGGTGAACATTTACAATGTTCATGAAGTGGCATCTATTTAAAATAATATTAATTTAATCTTATTGTTTTGGGGCTTTCTTTGTAGAAAGAAGAGAAAACATCTATTAAGATTGATTTTCCCGATGCATGTGATCATGTACCAGCATCCGTAAAAGGAAAAGCTCCGCACATGAAGAAGAAGATTTCCATCCACGGAATGTGCTATGATGGTCAATGATATATCTGAAATAATTAGTTTGGATCTGCCTTTCTAATATAAGGTAACTATTTTCCCATATCAGTAGACATGCTTATTTTGTACGGACATAATATAATCGAAAACTTAATTTTTCCCTTTTGACAATGAAATAATTTGACATTCTTCTCACTGACCTAAAACAAAAATACGCTGCTTTGGAATAGCTTTTGATTCTTCCCAGCCACTATTGGAACTATCCCTCTTACGATGAAACACTGTAGTATTAACAGAGTTTTCTTACATGGAGCTAATTTAGGACTGTTGATGTGATTAAAAGGCATGATTGATTGGATATATATATATATATATTGTTTTACCATTCTTTATAGTTTAGTATAACTACAATTATCACCTGAATGTATACCATCTTTCAGCAATAAGTATATTCCAACTAAACTCCATGTATGTGCGTAGGAATGCCTACCATATACATATGCACATATGTTCTTGCATCATGAATGTGTTTATGTGTATTTAATAATGAAGATAAACCTTGATATTTCAATATTTTCATGCTGCATTTTAAACACATATGGCAACATTTCTGTGCCATTTATAACTTATTATCACATATTGCTTCTGAACGAATGTTTTTTAAATCCGTAGGTACAATATTAATTGATCATATACCTTTACAAACATTCTTATTTTAACATCTTCTATAATCCAGTTTTCTTTTATATTACTGTTTTTTGTGCATAAGTAAATAAAATTTAAAGCTAACTGTGATTTTTTAGAATTTAGATTGATGCGCTTACTTTTTCCCCTTAACTTCCATTCATTTAGGAGGTAAAACTGTATTTCTTTGTAACTATTATACAATTATTTAAATCATTGACGCTTTGAATATCTCACCAAGATACTGAATTTCTTACAGGAAGTAGGACCAAATACTACCCCCAATCAATTTATCATTGGTTAAAAAGCAACAACATATATATCATTACCTTATGTTACTTCTTATGCACTACCAATAATTTTCCATTACAAACTGCGGACTAATGCGTTTTCGTTAAAATAAGTTTTTTTTTTGTTTTTTCGGACGGTCTAGGAGGTTATCTCGAGACTTCAAAAATGATTACCGATTGACTGTAATTGTAAATTTACCTTTACCGTAACAACTCTAATTTCATGAAACACCATATTTCACCCGTCCGTACATTGCGAATCAAGTTTTAATTTTTTTTATTCATTCAAGTTGCTAACGAAGATTTCATAAGAAATATTAAATTGTAGGTTATATTTTAGAACATCGGTTAATGGTGATAATCAAATGCAGTCTATCTTAAAGTAATTTTTTGATAGAAGCCACCTTTGCAAATGCTATGATCATTGACTACAACATTTTTATCTACTGTAGTATGCTTCTCATTTCTGGTGTACTTTAATTACTTGACCACATAATATTATCACATAATTTTCCTACTTTAGGTATTAAACTAACTTCACTTGGTCAACTGTATAACATTAAATGATTTTCAAAAACTTAATTTACTTCTTCAGACCTACAACACGTACTTCACATGAATACAAATGATAACTATTACTAATTTCTATGTTAACTAAATCATATTGTTCAAACTTAATAGCATCTCTAGCAGTCTCCTAAAAACTGAAAGGAGAAAGAGCAAGAAAAAAGGGGGAGAACACACCTCTTCTCCAAAAACTGTAGTTTGTTTTCCATCACATAAAGTTGATCATGTCCGAACACAGCATAGAAATTTTGTGTCCAACCTTTCATCAACTAATAACCGTTGCTTTTTATAATGAAGCAGATGTTTGTATTTACTAAGTTTATAACACTAACTAAATGAATATATTATTTAGAAGGTGCAACTCATTATGTATTATTTTCGGTATTTTATAGCTTAAGTTGTGCTTTCCCCTGCATTTATTTGTTTGAAATGAATAAAGTAATAAAATTAGTTCTTTGATCATAGGAGGCAGTCCTATTCTGAAGAGCCATATGCATTTTTGTTTGCTAAGGTTGAAGTAGTAATACAAATGCATACATGACATATTTTTAGCAGATGCCATGTATTTAGTTTTTAGTAGTAGTACAAACACAGTTGTGTGTATCAAGTTTACCATCACTTGAATATTTTCCATTGAATTTGACTGGCAAGGAATATAAGAGATGATATTTGATTTGAATTATTCTGAAATCAGTATTCCAGTTTTCAAGTTATCCTTCCATTTCAATTTTACGATCCTACAATATATTTAAAAAGTATCGATTGCGCATCAAAAGCTATCACATTAGGCATACATAAATTTGTTATTTATTTCATGGCGCTAAACAATCACATTGAAATGTACACATATTTAAATCATTGATAAAACCAAAAGGAATCTTGTTACAGCTTACTAGTAGAAGAGGCAGCAGATCGACCCAGATTCCTTGTTGACTTGCTCAGAATAATTACTGAAATAAATATCACAGTTTAGTCTGGAGAGTTTGACATTGAGGTAAGTGAGCTAAAAAAATAGCCAGATTTATCTCATTTATATCATATTTGAGTCATTCTTCTGTTTTTCTCTCAAATATCTTATGTAGGGGTTGCTGGGAAAAGCAAAATTTCATGTCAGTTACAAGAACAAACCTATCAGCAAATCATTTGAACAAGTAAGTTCGCATTTATTGAAGAATGGGGCTATTCATCCAATGCATCAGCTTCCCTTTTAATCAATATGCAGTTTCTTATACTAAATATGTTCAAAATTGATCAGTATTTTGTAGATATGATTCTTAAGAGCATCCTCGCAATCATTTGATCATTTCAAAACTTCCAGCCTATTTGAAACTGCAGACTGATACGAGCCATTCAAAATATTATTTTGTTCATTGGTTTGAAATTTAATTGGAAGAATTACTTTTCAATTTCAAACCTCACCTAGGGTTTCGTCCAACTTACCGCAACTCAGCAACTCAACACCTCTCATCATGGTGGCACTTGTTACCACTCAACAACTATTTTAGCGATGTTGAGCATCTGATTTGCTTCTCTGGCAGCTGCTTCTCATTGCGAGCTTCTTTTCCCAGCACCACCACCTACATCGGCAACGCCATCTACATCAGGTACGATATTTGCAAGCAACAAACTAATTTTCGGATTTCGAAATACAAATTAATTTTTGAAGGATGCTGAGCAATTATAATTGTAAAATAGGATGAGTTTTTCACTGATAGAAAATGTGAATGTATTCCAAATATTGTATGTTGCTTTTCGATGAATTGTTAATTAGTTCAACAATATTCGTCATTGCAGGTTAAGATAAATCCGACAGAGAAAGTTACACGAACAACTGTTTGGAAGGCGACGCATACAAATAAGAAATCTGGACTAGTTCTTCCATTTATAGTAAATGCCTAGTAAGTTTTCTTTAACTAATTTGACTCTTAGATTTTTTTGCTTTCATGATTTTCGAATAATTAAAGACAGAATGTTTGTGCTGGTTACTGATTTGACTCTAAATGAGAATGTAAAGGAACATAAGATGAGTGCAAGAGGGGAGCCCATAAATCCATAATTGTTGATGCTAACCCTACCAAATGATGTATTATGAACAATAGGTTATGCATTTATTTCATTCCCACAGCCCAACGGCTATAAATTACATTATTAGGTTTTTTGTTCTCATATTGACTGTCTACGCCTATTTGTTCATTTATGAGGTGACAACTCCATTAATACTTGCAAATGGTTGCATTAGTATTTGCACTCCTATTTGTTCAAAGTGTATTATTTGTTTTCTTTAGTTGCCAACCAAATGTGAAATTGTAAGTGATAGCCAAAATTAAAATAAAACTTTAAAAAAAAGGAAGGAGTAGTAGCTTAGGCTGCTGCCCACAGCAGCCTGGTGTTGTTGCAGTTCGCAGCAGCACCTGCTGCAAACCACAACAGCCTGGTGCTACTGGGAATCGATTTACATTTGTGTTGAACGCAAGACATAGTTATTGGGTTGAACTTGCCAGAAATTTGTGTTGTTTCACTACTTATTTTGAATCCGTTTACACCACATATTATTAGTAAAACATATTTGCCAAACTAGATTTACATTTAAGGCCGTGACATATTTTACTGTTAATAGCCTGACATGAGTGCGTTTATATTTTGTAGGCACTTGTGGAGGAGTAGGAAAAAAATAGAATTTGGAATGTACTAGCAATGGGAAAGCAAATATGTTTGATCTTGACAATGATCCTATCTCCAAAGTTTTTGGTTCTGATAAAAGGAAAAATTATTGTCGTGCAATTAGCTCCTCTTCTTTCGTAAAGCACGTAAAGATGATGCAAGCACCAAAAGCAATTGCCGACAAGAATAAAAAGGACGATTTTCGTCAATGGTCTATGAAATTACAAAATCAAGTTGCAAGTCAAGTGGCGAGTCAAGTGTCAATCCAAATCAACGATGCTCTTAAATCGTTTGCTTCATCCTTTCTTACTATGGTACCGGGATTGCAACATAACGTTAATGGCGGTGTTGTGATGCCTATAACATTGTTGAATTTGAAATATGGAAGTGTACAAAATACGTTAATGGTGGTGTAATTTGAACTTGATATTATGAAGTTGGAAGCATTATGCAATAGTGACATTGTTGAATTTGAAATATAGAAGTGTGCCAAATACTATTATTTGAATTATATATGTGATTGAAAATCATACAAACATGTTATATATGTGTTATCAATTTATGTATGCCAACATTTATAAGAGTTAGTAGGATTATAATACTAACATTTATAAGTGTTAATATATCTTATAGTACAACATTTATAAGTGTTAACAATGAATATGTTTGTAACTCTTATAAGTGTTGCCATATCCTATGGTTCCAACATTTATAAGTGTTAGCAATGAATATGTTTGTAACTCTTATAAGTGTTACCATATCTTTTGGTTCCAACATTTATAAGTGTTAGCAATGAATATGTTTGTAACACTTATAAGTGTTAGCAGTTACTCTGTTTGTAACACTTATAAGTGTTACATGAAATTCCTCACAGGCCGTTGGTGACACTTAAAAGTGTTACAGAAATTATTTGTAACACATATACTTGTTGGGAATCCACTGTTTTGGTGTAGTGGAAGGACTGATTTGGCGAGTCCACTTTATATAATTGTGGCTGAACGAAAATCAGAAAAAAGATGAAATTAGGCGAAAGCAGAAACAATTTGTAACGACCCAGAAAAGTTTGGCAATTAAATTATAAATTTAATTAAGACTCAATGTTGAAATGAGTATTTATATTGGGTTTTACCAAAATTTTGGAATTTAATTTATTTTTGATTTAATTATTTGTGTTTACCAGTTTACAGTATCTTGACTTTCTATGTTAACCCAATTTATCAAACTTGTCTTCTTATTTCAATTATGCTAACATATATTGACTTGCCTATTTTATACTAAAAGAATTTATTTTATCCAAATTAATTTTACGGTTTTACTTTAACTGATATTTCTAAATTTTCTTATACGTAACCATTTTATTTTGTTTAAAATATTTAAAGCTTGTATCTTATCTATATCTCTTGTTTGTATTTGCACCTAAATCTGAAAATCAGTCCCTCAGATATTAAGATTGTAATATGGTTGTTATATCCCAAATTTGTAAAATGGGTGTAATTGTAAAACTCGTGTATATTGTCCTTTTTAATCTAAATCTATCTGTATTTTTAATTATTTTTTTAGGATTTTTTTAATTAGTCCTTTTTGTTTTTCTACAAAAATACCATATTTGAAATTATAAGAAGCGTGTAAAGAAACAAAAGGAAGAGATGTGTAAATTTGCGTATTTGATGCATAGTATACACTATCTATTCCAAATAAAAGAACATATGCTCATTTTAATTTTAAATAATTCAATATTTCCTCCTTTCAAATGCTTGAGAAAATATAACATAATTATACTAAAAGACCATTTTGTTGAATTTTGAATTTTTAGGCAACGCAGAACACAAAGAGATGGCTCTAGCCATTTTTTTGCACTAGAATATAAAATAGTTAAAATTAATAAATTAATATATATAGAATGATAGGAGATAAATATGGGTAATAAGTGCATTAATTCACAAACACACATACTTTATTCGTCCAAAACATGTGTAATAAATGCTATTTATCGTTACTAAATAGGTAAAGGTTTAGGCTGGCTTGGAATTTGAAATGTTCTCCATTTATTATGGTTATATGTTACTATTACATGTAATAAATGGAATATTAACAATTATAATCATGTAGTTTTGAGGGAAGTAAATGTGATAATAAATTAGTATGGAATTACTGCGTTTAGTTTAGTATAATTTTATTCTTTGTTTGTTCGTGCTCCTTTGTATTTATACCTAACATTCTTCTTTTCGATTACATTACTTGTATTTGACAAATTTTAGTCTTTTAATTTTGCTGTCTTACTTAACATATTTATCTGTTTCAACTCAAATCTATTTGTGTTGTAAACCATTTTATTTACCGATTTTATATTAGAAATATCTATTTGAACATAGTATTCACTTTGGAATTGAAAATACTTTTGAAAATTTATTTTTTCTAATGTAACGTTCTAGCGTAATTTACATCATTAACAAATTTGAATATTCAATGTTGGAATCCTTTTATTGTTTAATAAATGTGATTTGTGGTATGCTTTCCATGAATTTGTTTCAAGTATGAACGCTATATAAAACGAATATCATTTCCTCTTCGTTGTCCTTGAATGCATCATTTATTTCTTTCCTTCAATTTACCAATTTCTTTCCATTTTTTAAATTTTATTTATATTTTTAAAATAAGTGTGATGCATGAAGCTCGTTTAGGAATAAATTTTCAATTACTACAGCTAATAACACCATTTCCAATTCAAAAAATATTTATTACCTTATAACTTTTCAATTAGTTGTATGGACCATTACATCCATTGTAATTGTATTCAAACAATATCAATTTAGGCTCATATATGAACATGCCCATTAAATAAATTCATTTACTGCGTTTCCTTTTTAATAGATTTATATACCTTTTATTACTTGAATGTCTATGATTGATACTCACATACCGTTTTCTTTACAAAATTCTTTAATGGTAAGAATATTTCTTAAGTATAATACTTTCCCTACCTATTCAAACTATAACGTTCATTAATTTTGAAATGTGGAAAGTTGCAGTAGTTTTCAATGCGTTTTCCATTTCTTATTTCAAGCGCATGCATCCATGCTATATATTTGGTGTCATTTTATAATAATAAAAAAATTGCAATTAAATTTAATGTAATAAATTGTAATATGTGATTTTAACTATAGCAAATGTGAACGTGATTTGAAATTCAAAAGGTTACAGTCAATTTGAACATAATAAATGTTTTCAACTTTAATGAAAAGGAAAATAAATGGAAGTATAATTGAGAATAATTAAACATACAAGGGTTAAAAAGAAAATTTTCCCCCACTATAAAATATCCTAAACACGTCTAAAACCTAATTCTAATCATTCATTCATCGTAGCCCCTTTTCTCCACATTTCCAAGCCTAAATGCAACTTCTAAAATCCATAACAAATCAAATAAAATTCTACAAACGGGAAAGCTTAGATCTTTGAACTTGTTTGAGCGTAAGCTTCCACATATATCAATTTGGTTGAGTTTTGGTGCGCTCTAATTTTTCCATCGTCGGTTCATGCGAGCTAGGGTTCCAATTTATGGTGATTTGAAGCAACAGTTTGTGTTTTAGTTGTTGTGGTTGGATTGAGAGGTTGAAAACAAGCTTGTATGCAAATTTTGAGAGAATTCGGTGATGATAAGTGTCGAGAGGAAAATGGGGTTGCTGCGTTTGGACTGATGCTTATTGTGTTTGGAGGAGGAGAAGATGAGGGAGAGATTAAGGAAGTTAATGAAGTGTAATTAATTAATTATGTTAATGGTTAATGACTTATATGTACATATAATCTTATAAAAAACATAACTTTTTCATACGAACTCGGAATTCAGCGATTAAAGATGCGTTGGAACCGTATCGACGAGAGCTTCGCAATGAAACTGATTTGGAGTGATTTGGAGGTCGTAACAATTTTTGGTAAAAGAAAATGTCAGATTTAGTCGATATACGTTCAACGTTATTTAGAAAACCAATCAAGGTGAGAACTCTTTTTCTCACTCAATTTTTGAATAGTTAAATATTTTTATAAATTTAAATTAATTATTGATGATGAAAGTAATTGTTTGTTGAATGGATTGTGGATTTGGATGTCATGTCCTGTTATGTTTGAAATTGAATTATTCAGCATGTAAAAGTAAAGTTTTATTATTTATGTTAATTAGAATAATGTACACTGCCATTAACAAGTTAACTGACTTGTTGATGTTGATTGGGATGATTATTTTTACACATCGCCCAAGTGCGCAAAATTATGTGTTGGTTGAAACCCCACACGGGTTTTGGGATGGTATTCTAACACACATCTCCCTTGTGTTTAATTGTAAATGCACTCTGGCTGTTATTTGAATGTTTTGTCATTATTATGAAATAAATGCGATGTATGAAATCCATATAATTAAATTATATGGTAATTGTTTAGTCTCATTCCAATTTTGAATTAAAAGGATTGAATTGAAAAGATTACGTTTTATTGTTAGTATGTTGAAATAAATAGATTTTCTTTCAAAATTGAACATTTTTAAAAGATTATTATTATATTATTATAATAATATGAAAAGTTCAGATTTTTATTAAAATTGGAATGTAAGTTAGAAGATTTTGAAAACAAAGGATTTGATCAATTAAATAATAATTTAAATGGAGATCATTTATAATATAAGGAATATTTTAAAAATAATATGTTTTAGCAAAATAATTATAATTATAATTGTGCTTGGACACGAGGTTAGGTTGCATTTGTGGTGGAAGTTTGCCCGGACCCGACCGGCATATCCAACAGCCACTAATGTTGAACTAATGTAAGAGGTCTAAGTACGCAAATATAATTATAAATTTAATTGCACTTTGACAAGAGGTTAGGATGCATTTGTGGTGGAAGTCTGCCCGGACCCGACCGACATAGCTAGCAGCCACTAATGTTGAACCTAATGTGAGAGTCCTAAGTGCGCAAATACGAAGCGGGCTATGACACGAGGTTAAGCCCAACTTGTGGGATAAGTCTACCCGGAACTGACCGACATATCCAGCATCCACGAGTCGTAGGCCTAATGTGAGAGGTCTGGCCCATTATAAAACGTAAAAGGATATCATAATGAATATTGAAAAAGGAAGTAATTTTCAAATATAAAATTTTGAAAATATATTATTCTAGTAGGAGAATTATATAAAATATTTAATTGTGATTTAAAATTGAAATAAAAGTTGGAATCATTTTGAAACGAATTTATAAACGTTTTAAAATACGTTTAAAAAGGAAATCAACGAAATATATATTATATATTTATAATGGTTTGAATAGAACGTTCGCGCAACGACCGTTCACGAATTTCGACCGTTAACTTCAATTGGACGTAGCAGAAGATCCGACCATCGGATTCTTCTGAAACCGGAACCTACGGGTGATCGTCGCTAATCTATGAATTAGAAAAGCGCGACATTTGTAATAAATTCTGCGAGCATACAGGTGTGTAGCATACAGTTCGAACACAGGGAGTGTAATGGCGCGTTTTGTAAGGTATAATAATTGAGTTATTTAATTTTTTTTAAATAACGAATATATTAAATAAACGATAGTTGAATGTATAAATTATAATAATAATTATAATCGAGCCCGTAACGACGCGGCAGTTCGTTATTTGGCGAGTTGAACTTCAACTGAATGTACATGATTCATTTTAAGCCGGATTTCTGTGAAACAAGAAACGTGTGGAGCTGGTGGAGTATATCTTTCTAGTGGAAGAGAAAAATCGGGATTTCGTCGTGTAGATTTTGAGTTATGTCCAAATCAAATTTCAGAATAGTCGCTATAAAATCGTATATCGACCATAACGGTTATTTGAATATAACTTGATATCGGTTGCAAATCTGGACAAGGTTCTTTTGAGGCGCAGCGATAATTTAATTTTTAGAATTTTACTGTAATTTTTAATAAATTAGATAAGCAACTTTTTATTTGGAGTATTGTGCACCCTGTATCGGTATTTCGGGATTTCAAAATATGAGTCAAACTACCGGTATTATTATATTTTTGGGATCGTGACACCTCGTTGAGCACGACCGTACTCTTATTTCTGTCCGCAGCAGTCCGAATGGAATTCTATACAGTGAGGAACCACATGAACATGACCATATACGATAGATTGTACGTCAAAGAGCTTATGCCCATTTCCCTAGATATTTATTCATACCGTAACCTATTTAAAAAGTATATTTCCATACCTTCTATGTTAAGTAATTGCACATACCCTCTACCGCAACATCATGCGTTTCATTCAACAACCATACCCTATGCTATTACCAAGAACCCATACACTATAAATGTCTCAGTCAAAACATAGCACGTTCTGCTACTTTAAAATATAAACAATGAACGCTTAACAACAAAGTATGAATGAATGGGCATAGCCTTATCCCTAATTCAACCTACCCTATTACGTGCAGACACGCTCGAATTGAATGCTCCCATACCCTTCTACCTACCCTATACGAAACGAGATGACACCGTTATAATCAGAACCCAACTCTCTGATCTATATATATAGGGTGCTTCTCGTTTACCTTCTCCTTCACTCCAGGGAAATAAAGCTGCTCCTCTTCACCAAATAAATAAAAGCATGGGTTCATGCATGGGATGTTGTGAAGTATGGATGGAAGCATTTACACGTTGATGGACGAGTGAAGAGGGGCACTTAAGTGCGGCAGTGGGTTATTAGCTGTTTGGTCTAGGCATTGACATCATATTGGGGGACTTGCGTTCCAAGTAGGAAAAGTGATGGATGTGAGGACTACTGCAACACAGTGAGGGAGCAGGATCTAACGGTGAAGGACATTTGCGTGCATGTAGTTGTATGGAAGGAGAAGCAGGTCATTTGTTCACGTATGATACTGGGCTCTGTGTTTCTGAAAGGGAAACGGGTACAGGGTGAGTTCTTGGAGACGTTTAGTGACTTTTTGCTCGATGGGAGCCTGTAGCCGTGCATGAGGCTGACAGTTCAGGCCTGGGTGGATGCGTGCGGGCTTGGAATAAAGAGAATAAAGAAATGATGAAATGGGGTTAGTCACGTGAAGAAATGGTGAAACAAAGCCGATGTGAAGATCTGGGTGTCGGAAGCCGCGACAGTCCTGAAAAGGACAATGATGTGGGTGGCGAGAGTGAAAAGGGAGTTGCCGTAGAAGGAAGGCGTATGATTTGCAGTAAAGAAATTGCATGGGCAAGGTAACGCTGGCTTTGTACTTCTTTGTGCCACGCGGGTTTGGGCTAGTATGAGTGAAGAGGGAAAAGAATAGAGTAAAAAGGATTGGAAGGAATTGGGTAATGACAGAAGCATATTTCAGAGTTTGGAAAGAATGAGTTTTTGATAGAAAATATTATCAACATCCTTACTTGGGTTTTGTTGGGTGGGAGAAGAAGTTTTGTTGTGCATGAAACATGAAGTAGCGGGACGTTGAGAGAAGGTGGTGGCGACGGATCGGAGTTGACCTCCGGTCAACTGTAGCGATGGTGGAAGAAGTTCAAAAGGACGAAATGATGTTGAGAAGTGGATTTGTTATGTATAAATGTGTGTATAAAGGAAGCATCGGTAACTGCGGCATGATCAACGAGGAGTGGTAAGGGCGATGCGGGATATGATGAGGAAGAAGGTGACTGTTGAAAAACACGGTTATAAGGTTGAAACTGAATTCGCATTTTGAAGTGGAGTCCGCGGTGTCGAGATAATCAGTACAGTGTTGGTGCACGTGCACCGTGCGCACAAATGCACAGAAGCTTGGACTGATGAAAACAGAGTGAGTCAAGGAGAAGACAGTGTTGATGCGGAAATTAAAGCACCGGGAATGATCCACTGACGCAAATTGTTATTTAACGGTTAACGCGCCAAGGTGAGTAAAACTCACTAACTCTCCTCAGTTTATATTTTTATATAAACTGTGTTAAATGATTTGATTGCTGTGTATTGATAGTTTGGACTGTTAAATAGATTTGATTGAAACATAGATATAGTTATATATATATATATATATATATATATATAAACGACAATCAAATATTGATTCAGTTCATCAGTATATTTCATGTTGGAATGAAATTGATGTATATTTTATTGTGTAACATCTGTGGATGCAGGGAAACAGGTTGGAGGAATCCGACTGGATTCCTCAACATTTATTTTACCGTTTTTCATATATGGCGATATATGATGTGTTATGAAATCTGTTATTGATTTCATATGTTTGAATGATACCGATCATTGTTATACGACACGTTAAACACCGTAGGTGATACTAGAATGTAAAAAGGGAATTTTCAATGTTTATATTGAAAATAAATCTTATTTATAAAATCGATAGGATTTTATAAAATGAAAACATTTATTTATTTAGGAAATAAATAAAGGAACATTTATTTAGATTATAAATAAATGGAATAAAGGAATATTTATTTAGGGAATAAATAAAGGAACACTTGTTCGGAAAATAAATAGAATTATACAAGGATAGATTTAAACACGTGCTTCGCACACGGTATAACACGATATGGATTTAAATGAGATATTAAATAGGAAATCTGTTTTAAACAGATAAATTGAAGTAGATTAATTTATAAATAATGTTTTATAAATTAAATAAATTATTTATCGTTGATAAATGGAATATATATAAGTCTGGACTTATATAGAGAAGTAGAAACGTTATTAAAAGGACATTTATAAAGTGAAGAACCGTTACTAAAAGTAAATCTTTATAAATGGATAAACTTGTAAAAAGTAAATCTTTATCAATGGATAAACGTTGTAAAAAGGAAATCTTTCGAAATGAGTTATTCGAATAAGATATTTGAATAGAGTTAAACACATTAGAGTGATTCGAATTACTTATTAGAATAGAGTTAAACAAAGTAATTTGTTAGGTTAACCAAAGCAAGTTAGTCGAGTTAATCAAAGTAATTGGTTAAGTTAACCAAAGTAAATTAGTTAAGATAAACTAAGCGGTTAATCAAAGTGAATTAGTTAAGTTAAACTAATTTGTAAATCAAAGTGAATTAGTTGCGTCAAACTAAGTGACTTAGTTAAGTTAAACTAATTTTTAAATCAAAGGTAATTAGTTGCGTCAAACTAAGTGAATTAGTCAAGTTAAACTAATTGGTTAATCGAAGTAAATTAGTTGGGTTAATCAAAGTTAATTAACTAAGTTAAACTAAGTGGATTAGTTCAGTAAATCGAGACAAGTAAATCAAGTTAGGTTAAACCATTTGAGTTAACCAGTTAGGTTAAACCATTTGAGTTAACCAGTTAAAGTTGACCAGTTAAAGTTGACCAGTTAAAGTTGACCAGTTAAAGTTGACCAGTTAGAGTTACTCAGTTAGAGTTGACCAGTTAGAGTTGACCAGTTAGAGTTATCCAAGTGGAGTTAATCGAGTAGAGTTGCCGAATATCACTTATTCGAAGTAGAGTTATCGAATATAGTGTATTCGAGGGAAGAGTAATCGAATATAGTTTATTCGAGTGGAGAAATCAAATGTTATTCATTTGAGAAGAATTACCGAATATTATTTATTCGAAGAGTAGTTATCGAATATTGGTTATTCGAAGTTAGTTAACCCAAAGGAGTTATTCGAAGTTAGTTAATCCAAAGGAGTTATTCGAAGTTAGTTAACCCAAAGGAGTTATTCGAAGTTAGTTAACCCAAAGGAGTTATTCGAAGTTAGTTAATCCAAAGGAGTTATTCGAAGTTAGTTAATCCAAAGGAGTTATTCGAAGTTAGTTAATCCAAAGGAGTTATTCGAAGTTAGTTAATCCAAAGGAGTTATTCGAAGTTAGCTAATCCAAAGGAGTTATTCGAAGTCAGTTAATCCAAAGGAGTTAGTCGAAGAGTTAATTGAATATTAGTTATTCAATTTGAGTTAATCGAATTTAGTTATTCGAGAGGAGTAAATCGAATTAGTTATTCAAAGGAGTTAATCAATTAAGTTATTCGAATTAGTTATTCCAAGGAGTAAATCAAATTAAGTTAATCGATTAGAGTTGAGTTAATCGATTTCGGTTAAGTTAAGTTATCGAGTTAAGTAATCGAGTTCAGATTTATCGAGTTAAGTAATCGAGTTAAGAAATCGAGTTGAGATAATCGAGTTAAGAAAATCAAGTTGAGTTAATCGAATAAGTTATTCGATAAGAGTAAATCCATTTAAGTTAAATCGGATGTTAGTTATTCGATAAGAATTGACACATTTAAGAAAATCGAATATTTGTTATTCGATAAGAGTTAATGAAATAGAGCCAACCAAGAAGAGTTATTCGAATATTAGTTATTCGATAGAAGTTAATCGAAATAGAGTTTATCGAATATAAGTTATTAACAAGGGAGTTAATCGAATAGAGATTACTCGAAAGAGAGTTATACGTCGAATTCGATTATAGCGAATTCGGGAAAGTACTATTTACTTTCCAGGGTTTAAATCAAGATTTAGTTATTGATTTAGAAATTAGGTGTCTGTTAAATTATTCGAGTTAGGAAATAAAATATATAGGGGTAGGAATTATAACGTTATAGTTATAATCAAACACTGTCATATAAGAAGTGGATTCGTAACCTGAATCCGAGAATTTGCGTAAACAGATGATTGGAAAAAGTGAGTGACGAGCTTCATCTATTTCACAGTAAAGGACGTTGTTAAATTAAGGTCTGAGAGGTAATTATACCCCAACTTGATTGACTTCAGAATTGACAAAGGAATAGTTGTGGTTCGATCTAAAAGGTTGATTAGGAATAAAGCTAAGGAATAAGCGATAAATGGATTAAGCGAAACGATGTTTTATATACAACGTTCATTGGAAATCCGTAAATGAGTTTTGGAAACATTTTCCAAATATAGTCAGATATGTTTTCTAAACATAGAAAATGAAATGTTTTCATGATAAGAATTTAAGAAATAGAGTTAAGCAAATTCAGAAACTGACTGGAGAGGGTAAGTTGAACGGTTTTCTAAGTGACGATATGATGTTGGTTTCGACCTTCTGGATTGATACTTAGAGAATTGTTCTCATACTAGTTACAGTTAGGGACTGATAGTTGCGAAATAATAGTGATGTGAAAATAAGCTATGGAAATGTTTTCCAAGGATTAATAACATATATTTTCTAAATATATGAAATAAGGAAATATGAACTTATGATGATTGATCGATCGAATTTCCATTTGGAAATAAGATCGTTGTTTGTACACCGACATGTTTTCATTTGATATTTGAATCACAGACTATCAAAGTTTTGACCATAATTACGTTGTAAATATGGAGAGACCGGTTGGATTATTATCCGAAGAACCACTCCGTATTAGCATAAGCGCTGCGAATCAAGTACGCTGAAGATAATTGAAGACGGAGTGAAGTGCAAGGGCTATTGTGAAAAGCCTAGGTAGGATGGATTCACTGAATAGTGCCTTCGGTTTATTCAGTCCCAGAACAACGTATATGGACGAGTGTCTGACAAAGTATTCTTAACGAATCATATATGTTGATCTCTTTAAACGTATTACGTTGGTGGCGGAGAAATTCGTTCCTCTTAGCTTTTATACCCGTGATGCCTTGAGAAATCGATAATGATTTGGCAGGTATGATGATGTGGCATTCAAAGTAATTGAAGCAATAATCTGTCAAAGTGATAAACGTGACCTCAAACCTCACCACCGGGAAATAACAGAAGTTGGGCTAGGCAGCATGGCTAGTTGGGCCATACCCAAGCAGGGTGTATTATCACCATCTAGAGAATATTCAATTGTACTTCTTTATAATCTATTTCAATGCTGTCCCTTATCGGGAAGGATGGTTGCTGATCCCAACCATCGGTGATAATATATTTGTTACACTGAAGCTAAATGAGTGAACAGTCATGTGTGGCCGGGTTGCAAGACGTTCTTGTTGAACCCTAGTGTATCTCCTCTAGAGTACACTGATCGGAAGGTGCTCCCATACCTTGTCTGTTGGAATCCAATCTCCAATAAGCGCTCACGGTTTTATTTGTATACTATGTATGTGGAACGTGAGATGCAAGCGTTCTGCTAGATTGATATCTATTTGTATTTAGACATTATTATAATATCAGAAAGATATCCTTTATTTAACCAAGTGTTGGAGTTTTATTCACACCAGTCCCATGACTGACCCGGAGTTTATTTTGTTTGTTTTCCCTAAACTCTTGGGTGCCTAAATTTGTACGGGCAGTCAAGTAGTCGGGATTTTACAGATACACTTGGAGAGCTTGGAGCAGGAGGCTTCAGGATTATAGCTATTATTATTCCGCTGTGTTGTTAAGTGTTGTACTTTGAAATGGTATGTATATACGAGTACTGATTTGTATTTCAAAGTTATGTTATATTTTATTCGTTCCGCTGTGAGATTCGTGTTTACTCTGATGATGTAAGTTCTTCTTCTTCTATTCTATTAGTTCTATCTTTTCTTCCTCACCCTCTACTTTCTTTCACTAACGTCTCGGAATTTCCGACTCTCGAGGAGTCGGAAATTTCCAGCCGTTACAGTTGGTATCAGAGCTTAAGTTAAGTGATTACCTTGGCTCTGTGGCATAACTCGATAGAGATGGGATTAGTAATATCCTAGATTGAGTTTGAGTGTATATATATGAGCGCGTAATTGTTACTCAATATAAAATGGTTTTATATTGTGGAGACTCATTGGTTGAGTGGCTTATGAATTCTGGTCGATCAGTTGATCCACTGTATCGATAAGGGTTACTAAACACTCGAATACGATGAACCGTCATGGTATGTTTTGAAAGAGGGTAAATGAAATAATTTTTCCCAAAATATATTTGTTTATAGAAGAAATATATATCTTGAAATTATTATAGTATATTGGTTGTGTTGATTGTTATTATAATCGAATAAGATTATAAAAGGGTGAAATGGTTATAAATGACCAATCAGAATTCATATGAATGTAATATATGAAATAGTTTGAATTAAATATGAATTTAAATCAGAATTTGGAATTTAAAATAAGGAAATTTTAAGTTCCTGGGAGATTTTGAAAATGATTTTCAAATTGAAAATGATATAGTATTGAACTCACTTCGATAGCTGGAAAATAGATTCTGATGATGAATCTAGACATCATCAGTGTTCATTTTTGAGTTCTAAGTGACGGATTACTACTAAAGGTTTTGTTTTGAATTGTTTTGAGAAAACAAGTTGTTTAGAAATTCAAAGGTTTTGAATTGGCATTATGATTTCAAATTGATTTGAAAGAAACCCAGGAACTTAAGTTCTGGAATTAAAATTTAACTAATGAAGTTAAATAAAATGAGATGGTAAAAATAAATTGAAATTTAACTTGAACCGAGTTAAATAAAATTGAATTGGGATTAGAGATAATCTAGAATGGAACCAAATTGATAAGTCAATAATTTGGAATTTGATATTAGAGTTCGAATGAAATTCGATTTGGATTTGAGGATATGAAATGATTGGAGATCAATTGGAATGGATAACATTGGTATATGTTGAAGTGGTAGCAGATGCAAGGGATAGAGTTAAATGCCCGACAAAAAGGTACAAGTTTATATCATAGATGAGTTTGGATTTTATGAGCCGAATTAGCAAGCCGCTTGGCTGTTTGATTTTCTTTTGGGTTGGAGAAGGCCTAGAGAGGCGAGGGGTGGTTTGTCATATTGACCAATACAAAGGAGGTTATGGCGAATTTTTTTGAAAATTCCAGGCGTTAGAACATTCTCATGATTTATGGAAATTCAGTTAGCCAGAATGAATTAATAATTTAATTAAAAATTAAATGGTTCAGTTGAAACTGGAGTTGAGAAGTAAACTAAAAGATATTTGAATCTAGTTAGTAAAGTTGGTAGCATTTTCCTAGCTTAGCAATTTCGAGGACGAAATTATTTTAAGGGGGGAAGTCTGTAATGGCGCGTTTTGTAAGGTATAATAATTGAGTTATTTAATTTTTTTTTAAATAACGAATATATTAAATAAACGATAGTTGAACGTATAAATTATAATAATAATTATAATCGAGCCCGTAACGACGCGGCAGTTCGTTATTTGGCGAGTTGAACTTCAACTGAATGTACATGATTCATTTTAAGCCGGATTTCTGTGAAACAAGAAACGTGTGGAGCTGGTGGAGTATATCTTTCTAGTGGAAGAGAAAAATCGGGATTTCGTCGTGTAGATTTTGAGTTATGTCCAAATCAAATTTCAGAATAGTCGCTATAAAATCGTATATCGACCATAACGGTTATTTGAATATAACTTGATATCGGTTGCAAATCTGGACAAGGTTCTTTTGAGGCGCAGCGATAATTTAATTTTTAGAATTTTACTGTAATTTTTAATAAATTAAATAAGAAACTTTTTATTTGGAGTATTGTGCACCCTGTATCGGTATTTCGGGATTTCAAAATATGAGTCAAAATACTGGTATTATTATATTTTTGGGATCGTGACACCTCGTTGAGCACGACCGTACTCTTATTTCTGTCCGCAGCAGTCCGAATGGAATTCTATACAGTGAGGAACCACATGAACATGACCATATACGATAGATTGTACGTCAAAGAGCTTATGCCCATTTCCCTAGATATTTATTCATACCGTAACCTATTTAAAAAGTATATTTCCATACCTTCTATGTTAAGTAATTGCACATACCCTCTACAGCAACATCATGTGTTTCATTCAACAACCATACCCTATGCTATTACCAAGAACCCATACACTATAAATGTCTCAGTCAAAACATAGCACGTTCTGCTACTTTAAAATATAAACAATGAACGCTTAACAACGAAGTATGAATGAATGGGCATAGCCTTATCCCTAATTCAACCTACCCTATTACGTGCAGACACGCTCGAATTGAATGCTCCCATACCCTTCTACCTACCCTATACGAAACGAGATGACACCGTTATCATCGGAACCCAACTCTCTGATCTATATATATAGGGTGCTTCTCGTTTACCTTCTCCTTCACTCCAGGGAAATAAAGCTGCTCCTCTTCACCAAATAAATAAAAGCATGGATTCATGCATGGGATGTTGTGAAGTATGGATGGAAGCATTTACACGTTGATGGACGAGTGAAGAGGGGCACTTAAGTGCGGCAGTGGGTTATTAGCTGTTTGGTCTAGGCATTGACAGCATATTGGGGGACTTGCGTTCCATGTAGGAAAAGTGATGGATGTGAGGACTACTACAACACAGTGAGGGAGCAGGATCTAACGGTGAAGGACATTTGCGTGCATGTAGTTGTATGGAAGGAGAAGCAGGTCATTTGTTCACGTATGATACTGGGCTCTGTGTTTCTGAAAGGGAAACGGGTACAGGGTGAGTTCTTGGAGACGTTTAGTGACTTTGCTCGATGGGAGCCTGTAGCCGTGCATGAGGCTGACAGTTCAGGCCTGGGTGGATGCGTGCGGGCTTGGAATAAAGAGAATAAAGAACTGATGAAATGGGGTTAGTCACGTGAAGAAATGGCGAAACAAAGCCGATGTGAAGATCTGGGTGTCGGAAGCCGCGACAGTCCTGAAAAGGACAATGATGTGGGTGGCGAGAGTGAAAAGGGAGTTGTCGTAGAAGGAAGGCGTATGATTTGCAGTAAAGAAATTGCATGGGCAAGGTAAAGCTGGCTTTGTACTTCTTTGTGCCACGCGGGTTTGGGCTAGTATGAGTGAAGAGGGAAAAGAATAGAGTAAAAAGGATTGGAAGGAATTGGGTAATGACAGAAGCATATTTCAGAGTTTGGAAAGAATGAGTTTTTGATAGAAAATATTATCAACATCCTTACTTGGGTTTTGTTGGGTGGGAGAAGAAGTTTTGTTGTGCATGAAACATGAAGTAGCGGGACGTTGAGAGAAGGTGGTGGCGACGGATCGGAGTTGACCTCCGGTCAACTGTAGCGATGGTGGAAGAAGTTCAAAAGGACGAAATGATGTTGAGAAGTGGATTTGTTATGTATAAATGTGTGTATAAAGGAAGCATCGGTAACCGCGGCATGATCAACGAGGAGTGGTAAGGGCGATGCGGGATATGATGAGGAAGAAGGTGACTGTTGAAAAACACGGTTATAAGGTTGAAACTGAATTCGCATTTTGAAGTGGAGTCCGCGGTGTCGAGATAATCAGTACAGTGTTGGTGCACGTGCACCGTGCGCACAAATGCACAGAAGCTTGGACTGATGAAAACAGAGTGAGTCAAGGAGAAGACAGTGTTGATGCGGAAATTAAAGCACCGGGAATGATCCACTGACGCAAATTGTTATTTAACGGTTAACGCGCCAAGGTGAGTAAAACTCACTAACTCTCCTCAGTTTATATTTTTATATAAACTGTGTTAAATGATTTGATTGCTGTGTATTGATAGTTTGGACTGTTAAATAGATTTAATTGAAACCTAGATATAGTTATATATATATATATATAAACGACAATCAAATATTGATTCAGTTCATCAGTATATTTCATGTTGGAATGAAATTGATGTATATTTTATTGTGTAACATCTGTGGATGCAGGGAAACAGGTTGGAGGAATCCGACTGGATTCCTCAACATTTATTTTACCGTTTTTCATATATGGTGATATATGATGTGTTATGAAATCTGTTGTTGATTTCATATGTTTGAATGATACCGATCATTGTTATACGACACGTTAAACACCGTAGGTGATACTAGAATGTAAAAAGGGAATTTTCAATGTTTATATTGAAAATAAATCTTATTTATAAAATCGATAGGATTTTATAAAATGAAAACATTTATTTATTTAGGAAATAAATAAAGGAACATTTATTTAGATTATAAATAAATGGAATAAAGGAATATTTATTTAGGGAATAAATAAAGGAACACTTGTTCGGAAAATAAATAGAATTATACAAGGATAGATTTAAACACGTGCTTCGCACACGGTATAACACGATATGGATTTAAATGAGATATTAAATAGGAAATCTGTTTTAAACAGATAAATTGAAGTAGATTAATTTATAAATAATTTTTTATAAATTAAATAAATTATTTATCGTTGATAAATGGAATATATATAAGTCTGGACTTATATAGAGAAGTAGAAACGTTATTAAAAGGACATTTATAAAGTGAAGAACCGTTACTAAAAGTAAATCTTTATAAATGGATAAACTTGTAAAAAGTAAATCTTTATCAATGGATAAACGTTGTAAAAAGGAAATCTTTCGAAATGAGTTATTCGAATTAGATATTTGAATAGAGTTAAACACATTAGAGTGATTCGAATTACTTATTTGAATAGAGTTAAACAAAGTAATTTGTTAGGTTAACCAAAGCAAGTTAGTCGAGTTAATCAAAGTAATTGGTTAAGTTAACCAAAGTAAATTAGTTAAGATAAACTAAGCGGTTAATCAAAGTGAATTAGTTAAGTTAAACTAATTTGTAAATCAAAGTGAATTAGTTGCGTCAAACTAAGTGACTTAGTTAAGTTAAACTAATTTTTAAATCAAAGGTAATTAGTTGCGTCAAACTAAGTGAATTATTCAAGTTAAACTAATTGGTTAATCGAAGTAAATTAGTTGGGTTAATCAAAGTGAATTAACTAAGTTAAACTAAGTGGATTAGTTCAGTAAATCGAGACAAGTAAATCAAGTTAGGTTAAACCATTTGAGTTAACCAGTTAGGTTAAACCATTTGAGTTAACCAGTTAAAATTTACCAGTTAAAGATAAACAGTTAAAGTTGACCAGTTAAAGTTGACCAGTTAAAGTTGACCAGTTAAAGTTGACCAGTTAGAGTTACTCAGTTAGAGTTGACCAGTTAGAGTTGACCAGTTAGAGTTATCCAAGTGGAGTTAATCGAGTAGAGTTGCCGAATATCACTTATTCGAAGTAGAGTTATCGAATATAGTGTATTCGAGGGAAGAGTAATCGAATATAGTTTATTCGAGTGGAGAAATCAAATGTTATTCATTTGAGAAGAATTACCGAATATTATTTATTCGAAGAGTAGTTATCGAATATTGGTTATTCGAAGTTAGTTAACCCAAAGGAGTTATTCGAAGTTAGTTAATCCAAAGGAGTTATTCGAAGTTAGTTAACCCAAAGGAGTTATTCGAAGTTAGTTAACCCAAAGGAGTTATTCGAAGTTAGTTAATCCAAAGGAGTTATTCGAAGTTAGTTAATCCAAAGGAGTTATTCGAAGTTAGTTAATCCAAAGGAGTTATTCGAAGTTAGTTAATCCAAAGGAGTTATTCGAAGTTAGCTAATCCAAAGGAGTTATTCGAAGTCAGTTAATCCAAAGGAGTTAGTCGAAGAGTTAATTGAATATTAGTTATTCAATTTGAGTTAATCGAATTTAGTTATTCGAGAGGAGTAAATCGAATTAGTTATTCAAAGGAGTTAATCAATTAAGTTATTCGAATTAGTTATTCCAAGGAGTAAATCAAATTAAGTTAATCGATTAGAGTTGAGTTAATCGATTTCGGTTAAGTTAAGTTATCGAGTTAAGTAATCGAGTTCAGATTTATCGAGTTAAGTAATCGAGTTAAGAAATCGAGTTGAGATAATCGAGTTAAGAAAATCAAGTTGAGTTAATCGAATAAGTTATTCGATAAGAGTAAATCCATTTAAGTTAAATCGGATGTTAGTTATTCGATAAGAATTGACACATTTAAGAAAATCGAATATTTGTTATTCGATAAGAGTTAATGAAATAGAGCCAACCAAGAAGAGTTATTCGAATATTAGTTATTCGATAGAAGTTAATCGAAATAGAGTTTATCGAATATAAGTTATTAACAAGGGAGTTAATCGAATAGAGATTACTCGAAAGAGAGTTATACGTCGAATTCGATTATAGCGAATTCAGGAAAGTACTATTTACTTTCCAGGGTTTAAATCAAGATTTAGTTATTGATTTAGAAATTAGGTGTCTGTTAAATTATTCGAGTTAGGAAATAAAATATATAGGGGTAGGAATTATAACGTTATAGTTATAATCAAACACTGTCATATAAGAAGTGGATTCGTAACCTGAATCCGAGAATTTGCGTAAACAGATGATTGGAAAAAGTGAGTGACGAGCTTCATCTATTTCACAGTAAAGGACGTTGTTAAATTAAGGTCTGAGACGTAATTATACCCCAACTTGATTGACTTCAGAATTGACAAAGGAATAGTTGTGGTTCGATCTAAAAGGTTGATTAGGAATAAAGCTAAGGAATAAGCGATAAATGGATTAAGCGAAACGATGTTTTATATACAACGTTCATTGGAAATCCGTAAATGAGTTTTGGAAACGTTTTCCAAATATAGTCAGATATGTTTTCTAAACATAGAAAATGAAATGTTTTCATGATAAGAATTTAAGAAATAGAGTTAAGCAAATTCAGAAACTGACTGGAGAGGGTAAGTTGAACGGTTTTCTAAGTGACGATATGATGTTGGTTTCGACCTTCTGGATTGATACTTAGAGAATTGTTCTCATACTAGTTACAGTTAGGGACTGATAGTTGCGAAATAATAGTGATGTGAAAATAAGCTATGGAAATGTTTTCCAAGGATTAATAACATATATTTTCTAAATATATGAAATAAGGAAATATGAACTTATGATGATTGATCGATCGAATTTCCATTTGGAAATAAGATCGTTGTTTGTACACCGACATGTTTTCATTTGATAGTTGAATCACAGACTATCAAAGTTTTGACCATAATTACGTTGTAAATATGGAGAGACCGGTTGGATTATTATCCGAAGAACCACTCCGTATTAGCATAAGCGTTGCGAATCAAGTACGCTGAAGATAATTGAAGACGGAGTGAAGTGCAAGGGCTATTGTGAAAAGCCTAGGTAGGATGGATTCACTGAATAGTGCCTTCGGTTTATTCAGTCCCAGAACAACGTATATGGACGAGTGTCTGACAAAGTATTCTTAACGAATCATATATGTTGATCTCTTTAAACGTATTACGTTGGTGGCGGAGAAATTCATTCCTCTTAGCTTTTATACCCGTGATGCCTTGAGAAATCGATAATGATTTGGCAGGTATGACGATGTGGCATTCAAAGTAATTGAAGCAATAATCTATCAAAGTGATAAACGTGACCTCAAACCTCACCACCGGGAAATAACAGAAGTTGGGCTAGGCAGCATGGCTAGTTGGGCCATACCCAAGCAGGGTGTATTATCACCATCTAGAGAATATTCAATTGTACTTCTTTATAATCTATTTCAATGTTGTCCCTTATCGGGAAGGATGGTTGCTGATCCCAACCATCGGTGATAATATATTTGTTACACTGAAGCTAAATGAGTGAACGGTCATGTGTGGCCGGGTTGCAAGACGTTCTTGTTGAACCCTAGTGTATCTCCTCTAGAGTACACTGATCGGAAGGTGCTCCCATACCTTGTCTGTTGGAATCCAATCTCCAATAAGCGCTCACGGTTTTATTTGTATACTATGTATGTGGAACGTGAGATGCAAGCGTTCTGCTAGATTGATATCTATTTGTATTTAGACATTATTATAATATCAGAAAGATATCCTTTATTTAACCAAGTGTTGGAGTTTTATTCACACCAGTCCCATGACTGACCCGGAGTTTATTTTGTTTGTTTTCCCTAAACTCTTGGGTGCCTAAATTTGTACGGGCAGTCAAGTAGTCGGGATTTTACAGATACACTTGGAGAGCTTGGAGCAGGAGGCTTCAGGATTATAGCTATTATTATTCCGCTGTGTTGTTAAGTGTTGTACTTTGAAATGGTATGTATATACGAGTACTGATTTGTATTTCAAAGTTATGTTATATTTTATTCGTTCCGCTGTGAGATTCGTGTTTACTCTGATGATGTAAGTTCTTCTTCTTCTATTCTATTAGTTCTATCTTTTCTTCCTCACCCTCTACTTTCTTTCACTAACGTCTCGGAATTTCCGACTCTCGAGGAGTCGGAAATTTCCAGCCGTTACAGGGAGGTTTAATTAAAAATTATTATTTATTTTTTCTTGGGCGTGTTAGACGAGCTGGAGGTTGATTTTGCAAAACAAAATAAAAAGTGAAACTACAATTAAAAGATGCAATTAAATTTACTGCAGATTCGAATCTAATCAGATTTGTAGTAAATTCAACGATTAAAGATAAAATAGAACAATGGAAATAAAATTGCAGAACAGAATTAAACGAACAGAAAATAACAATTAGGATTACCGCTGAATCTAATCAGACGGTCAATCACTAATGAAAAAGAAATGCAAAATACAAATAGTGTTCTACCGAATCTAATCGTGTAGACAACACTAATTGCTAAGAAATAGAAAATTGCATAAAATAAAAAGAAAAATGAGTTTAATGAAGAAGAGAATAGAATGAGATATATGATAGGATGGTGGCTACAATGCCATTACAAGGGTATATATAGGGTAGATAGCCAAACCCTAACCCTAACCCTAATGATAACTGGGCCTGGTCATTACATCACTAATTAGTTTACAATGAGAAACATAAATGGGCCTTAGATAAATAAAGCAAATTTGGGCCTTTTCTCTTTTCCTCTTGCTTCCTTGACACTTCTTCATTGATTTGTGATGTGCAAAGCCTTGTTATCAATCCTTTTCTTGTTCAACAGCAACTAGATGTGATATCTTCATCTACAATTCTTCAAAATGCAAATACACAGCAAATTGAACTCTATTTCTCTACATTTCTGGTTGCATGCGGGCTGGGTTGGAATATCTGTAAAAGTAACAAAACAATACCCAAGTAATATTTATTTATATACAAAAGACAAGATATAAGAGCATAAAATAAACACATTTCTATGTCAATCAAATACCCCCACACTTATCTTTTACTCGTCCTCGAGTAAAACAAAAATGAAAAAACTAACTAGGTGGGTCACACTTTCGTAGGAAACACGATTGCATTGAGCGTATGCAACAAGCCGTTAAACCTCTAGGTGTCCCTAGTAGGACGAGTGGTGTCTCGTGAGGGTTTTCAGCGGATACTACCCACAAAATCCAAATGCAGTATGCTATGATTCTAATGAAACTACATGAATGCAATGGACATATGCAAAATAAAAACGAAAAATGAAAACACGACTTGTTTCAGGAAAGTGGTACAACAAATTAAGTTAACAATTTCTAATCAGTTGATTTTATTTTAGATACCTCGACTTGTCACAAATTTTCAATATAAATCAAGTTTTCAAATGTTAAATTCCAGTTTGGCCAGTTAGTTCGGTCGATAACATAGTGCAGCCATGAAATAAATTCTTAGTTTGCTTGGCACAGTTTGTAAAGTGGTATTCTAATTTTCTCATGTATGGCTAGTCAAATCAATAAGGTCAAGAAGTGTTTGGGCGTCATCGCTTATTCTTTATAATTTTAAAATTTATGATTAAGTACATACACCTAACTAAAAAGACCAAGGTTTGCCACCCATGCACTGCCTCGCGGACTAACGGAGAGTAGGTAAAGAGCTTGGCGGATTGTGCAGGCCGACTTTGACTTTGTCAACAACGTGTCGGTAATCCTTAGGTGTCCAATCTCATAAAATGAGACCAAGATATTCCAACGCTGACTTTGTCAACAACGTGTCGGATAGAGCTTGACGGGTTTGCACACCAACGCTCGATATACAAGCAATGTTGGATACCCTTGGAATACTATTATTATTATTATTATCGAAAATATAAGCACAAAAGAGAGTTACGGGAATTCAACTTAACACAACTTAGTTTTAAAGATTTGAAAAGGCAATATAAGTATTTTAAGTCCTCCACTTATTTAAACAAAGTCTACAATATAGAATAGATTTCATGGCCATCACCTAAGAATCTCCCTATGTACCGGTTACACTATTATCCCTCAAAATTAAACTTTTCATTATATTTCTTATTCGATCTAAGTGGAGAGAAAAAAATACTATCAACTGATTGATAATCCTTAACTTATTTTGTTGTATCAAACTAAAATGAGTCATGTTTCAAAAAAAAATGGCATGTTACTACAATCTAAAGTGCATGATGGTCCTACATGAAAAGAAAGAAAGAAAAATTAAAGAAAAATCAAAAGAATGCAATGCAGACTCCCCTCCACACTAGAACTAAACAGTGTCCACACTGTAACGTTTCCTAAATTTGAAAGACCGTACCCAAAGATGGATTAAATGTAAAATGACTTGTAAAATGAAATACAATCTAACTATATGTAAGAATGGATCATATGTACAATGATATATGTGTTTACGGTGCATGCGATGCAAAGAGTTCCACCAACTTTTTCCCCCACACTTGGTTCTAGCCCTATGAGTCCCATTCCCACTATGTCTAGGCATGTTTTCTAATAAGCAAAGGTTTTTGAAAAACATCTCATCTTCAAACCTAGATTTATAGTTTAGGAGATAAATATCCAGGGTCATCCTAACATGAAAATTTTCAACCAAGCCAGCATTCCAAAGATAGTTCATGTGTTCAACAAATTTGTCAGTGTAATTTTTCAAAAAATTGTGATCGTATATAAATTCAGTGAAATTTGAAATCTGAGTGTTGTTCAAGACTATGTGATCACATTTCTCATCAGTAACTGACAACGTATTTTCGACACTGACAATTTCAAGTTCGCTTGAAATTTTCTCAAAGTTAAAATTTTCGAACTCATGACGTAAATCCACTTTTTTCTCGTTTGGCAATTCATCCTTGTACAATCCAAAAAATTCCTGCTCATTAAAATCCATTTCCACTTCTGAGTTTTCTAAAAATTCAACATTTTCATTTGGTTCAATTTCAAAAATTTCAAGTTTCTCACAGCCCAAAAGAGGAAGATCAAAATCCAAGCTTAAATCTTTTTTCTGAAAAGAGTTGAAGTCCAAATCGTTTGTTGAATTTTGAAAAACTTCATCAAGCCGATTATTCTCAATTTCCAGAGTCGTTATTTGAAAATTTTCAATGTCAACAAGAGTTGAATTATTTTCTGATTCATCGCTCATTTGAATTTGATTTTGTTGTTCTTGTTGCTCTTTCAAAGATGTCAATAAACAAAAAAGTTCATCGGCCTTTTTATTTAGCCTTTCTTCCCTCTCTCTAAGTATGTTAAGACGATCGTTGATTTGAGAGCTCTCGTTTTGGATTTCTTGATTATCAAAATTATAGTCCACATCAACTTCACAATCAAAATTATTTCCAATGTGATAGTTGTTTGAATTTTCAGAAAAAGGACAAGGATATTGGAAATCATTTTGATTATAAAAATTATGTCCGTAACCAAAACTGTCAAAGTTAGAGGGAAAACTGCAATTTTGGTCAATCTCGAGATGTGGATATGGGTTGTAATTTTGAAAATTTTGGTTTACAGTCCCGTATTGATGTGGATCAAAGCTATATTGGGATTCAAAGTTAGTTTGATGTGGATGTGGCCCATAATCGAAATTATTGAAATTTGAATTGAAGTCGTAATTTCGATCATAACCACGATTTTGAAAATGTTGGTCGTTTGAAAATGTTTGAAAATTATCGACATTGGGCTCACGAAATTTTGGAAAATCTTGTCTCATGAGTTGTAATTCATACTCATACTCTTCAAGAGGACGTCTACCCCGATTATTATCCCACAATTCTCTCAAGGATTTTTTTTGAATCATACATTTGAATGAAGTCGACGGAAGACAGAAATTATTCTCACTTCAAAATAATATAAAATGTCGAGTAGTGCTCTATTAAATAACTGACTTAATTAGAAGGGGGAAGAGGGTCTTATGGCCGTTCATGTATAGTATAAAACTAAGGGATACGACCAATGTTTTACGGGTAGTATGCAACCTCTTTTGCTATAAGTCCAATAAATTGAACTAATATATACCCGCGATCCAATTATATGAGACAATCAACTTCACAAAGCACCACTTTTCAATTATATTATTTTGAAATATCTAATCAGATTTTATTGTTGAGAAACGATGAGAGTGATGACAGTAGTTATGGAAATTTGAACTCACAACAATCAGACAGAAATATCAGTCACAGAACAGCCACAGAATAATAGCAGAAAATTAAAACATTGTACAAGCAAGTCGTTGCCCCTGCAGAAGATTTTTACAAGCAATTTCTATATTTTCAAAGCAGCTTCAGCACCTTTAGAGTTTAGAAAAATATTACGGTGGGGTATGGCAGTCCATCCAAAAAAAATTGAGTAGTTGAACGATTCAAATCACAGTGTTTGCAAATCTGTTGGCCTTTCAATCTCTTTATTCGCTTTGTCTGAACGATTTCCTTTACTTTGGTCTTGTTGTTTGAACTCTTTCTTGCTTTTGTCTTTGAATTTGGACTCTATTTCTTCCTTCTTCTTCTTCTTCTTTTTAAAAAAAAAAGAAGAAGAAGGTCAATGAAATAAACACAAAAAAAAGTATAAAAACTAAATTAGAAGGGAAAAAAACACTAAACTACCAAACTGACTAGACGAAAAATATAAAACTAAACTAAACTTGATTGAAAGAAACTAACTCAACCAAAAACAGAAAAAAAAATTAAAGAAAAAAAAATATACTAAAACTTAAGCAACATGAATGAAGACATTCCCTAGAAGTCAGTACCAAGAACTCAGACCCAAAACAAACGGTTTCATACTAAAAGTGAGCGATTGAAAACAGGCAACACTATAAACAAGCAATAACCAAACTTAACCAACCCAAGCACAAGTAACTACCTAGAAATAAACAAATTTCCCAAACCGAACGAAATCAGAAAAGAAAAATTCACGCCCTTCTCTGGAAACAAATCACGCCCCTCCTTCCTATATATTCCATCGAACCCCTGGAAAATCTAAACGCACGATCCTTCTGTTCTTCAATAATTCGCGCCCCTCTCTAATTTTTTTCTTTGAAATCGAATTGGGTCATGCTATTGGAATGGGTTAGGGTTCGAATTGGGTCGAATTTGTTGACAGTGGAGAGGTATGCGAGGATGTTCGAAGGTGGCTTTTGGATTCGATTTGGGTACGAATCTGGAGTGGCTTTGCGTTGAACGTAGGGTTCGGCTGAGGTGATTCGAAAGGGGGCGCCGATTGCGGTTGTGGTTTGGGGATCCTGTTGATGACGCTGCGTGTTGAATCTGCTGAAACGATGGCAGTTCCGTGATGATGGGTTCAGAATTGGTCAGAGAAGGTTCAACTTTGGACTGGTGGTTTCAGTGATAACAGTGCGGTTTTGGTTGGGAGTTGGGGTGATTTCAGTGATGGGTATGAATCGGTGGATTTGGGGTTCAGTTGTGTGAACTTTCAGGCGGTTGTGTACTGCGTTTCAGGAAGTGGCATGAATTTTTGTATGAACTGAAGTACGGTTCCGATGTGGTGATGAGAGTTGCGACTGATGGTCAGAGGAATTTTTGGTTTCGGAGTTTAGATTGGAATTTGGGGTTAATGGCAAGGAGATAGTGTTTCGTTGCCTTCAAATTTCGGGACTGCGAGATTGGAATGCGTGAATTCGATTGAGGTTTTGGGAATTTTGGATGAGCAGGGTAGACTGCAATTTGATGAGGGATGTGTTGATTTTTTTGGTAGAGGAAGATGTGGGTTTCAGATGTCTGCTCAGTGCGGCTTGATGAAGTTCTGGCAGTAAGAAGGTTTGGTGCGGCTTGATGATGCTTGCGTGATGGTGGAGAAAATTTGCAATGGTTGTGGTGAGTGGCGTGATATACACGTGAACTATGGGGGCAAGGGATGTTGTGCTATTATGGTGGAGATGTGCAGAAAACTTACACAAAAGAGGAAAGCAAAGAAGAAAAAGAAAGCAATTATTTATGGATTTTTTTTTAATGGAAAGAATTGGAAAATAAGAAAGAAATTTGTAGAAGGAGAGAAATGACAGGGAAAAAGGAAAGAAATAAAGAGGTGGGAAAAAAAATAGCAAAGGCAGAAAATCAATGAAAATGGCAAAAAAAAAATATATATATATATAAATGAAGAAATGTGAATAAATAGACAGAAATTTGAGAAAAAAAGGAAAGAAACAGAGGAGAACAATTGAAAAGAGGTCGGAATAATTGGCAAGTATTTTTTCTCTTATTTGGTAGACTACGGTATCATTGAACAATACCTAACATAACCAAACAAGATTTTTTCCATATATACAAGAACACAAAAAGGAAGAAATAACAAAAATAAAAAACTAACACGAATCAGAAATTAAATAAATAATAAAATTTAATCGTTACCTCCCCGGCAACGGCGCCAAAAACTAGATCGTCGCTAATCTATTAATTAGAAAAGCGCGACATTTGTAATAAATTCTGCGAGCATACAGGTGTGTAGCATACAGGTCGAATACATGGAGGTTTAATTAAAAATTATTATTTATTTTTTCTTGGGCGTGTTAGACGAGCTGGAGGTTGATTTTGCAAAACAAAATAAAAAGTGAAACTACAATTAAAAGATGCAATTAAATTTACTGCAGATTCGAATCTAATCAGATCTGTAGTAAATTCAACGATTAAAGATAAAATAGAACAATGGAAATAATATTGCAGAACAGAATTAAACGAACAGAAAATAACAATTAGGATTACCGCTGAATCTAATCAGACGGTCAATCACTAATGAAAAAGAAATGCAAAATACAAATAATGTTCTACCGAATCTAATCGTGTAGACAACACTAATTGCTAAGAAATAGAAAATTGCATAAAATAAAAAGAAAAATGAGTTTAATGAAGAAGATAATAGAATGAGATATATGATAGGATGGTGGTTACAATGCCATTACAATGGTATATATAGGGTAGATAGCCAAACCCTAACCCTAACCCTTATGATAACTGGGCCTGGTCATTACATCACTAATTAGTTTACAATGAGAAACATAAATGGGCCTTAGATAAATAAAGCAAATTTGGGCCTTTTCTCTTTTCCTCTTGCTTCCTTGACACTTCTTCATTGATTTGTGATGTGCAAAGCCTTGTTATCAATCCTTTTCTTGTCCAACAGAAACTAGATGTGATATCTTCATCTACAATTCTTCAAAATGCAAATACACAGCAAATTGAACTCTATTTCTCTACATTTCTGGTTGCATGCGGGCTGGGTTGGAATATCTGTAAAAGTAACAAAACAATACCCAAGTAATATTTATTTATATACAAAAGACAAGATATAAGAGCAAAAAATAAACACATTTCTATGTCAATCAACGGGTTCGTATCGGAAAGAGCTTTCATATGATAATAAGAGATTTGGAATCCAACGGTTAGATTTTTAGAAATATTTAAATCAAATTGGAATAAAACAGCGCCGCTGAAATTAAATGACCTGTAACGTCATTTAATTGAATAGGCCTATTTTTTAATTAAATAAAAATAGGAAAAAATTATGAAAATCATAATAAATGCTTTAAAAAGGGTGTTTGATGAAAATTTCCATGGATATAAAGGTAAAAGATATTTTTATCAGAATAAGTGATTTATTTATTGTAAATAAATAAAGAGGATTTAAGACGGTTTTAATATAACCAAGAATTTCCAATGAATATATTGAAATAGATTTGAAAGGGAATTATCTTTGGATTATATCACTATTGGATTCCGTAATTATACAGATATTATTTTGGGAATTTGGAAGATATTTAATATCGTTATTTCCGATATAATATCCGTTGGTTTTAGAATTTGATATTAAAATTAAGACGACATAATTTCTATTCAAAACCTTATAATTAATATTAAATAAGATTTTGGGTTTGTCGTGAATGGTGTCTTAAATGGCACTATTCATGAACCTAATTTAGAAAGGATTAAGTCTTTTAACTAAGATTTAAAAGGAGATTTTTCGATTAATAAACATTAAGTGGAAAGTAAATTTGGGTTGATTGTGAACCATGTTTTAAATGACATTGATTCTTAAAACCCGATTAACGATGAAATTAGATTTTTAAATTTATAAATCTTTTAATTAAGATTTAATGAAACTTTCTAGAAAGAGGTTGTTCAACTTAATATATACTATTGAAATTAAATGGAATGTGATTTTGGGTTTATCGTGAACGATGTTTAAGTGACATTTGTTCTTTTTCCCAATTGAAGGCAAGATTGATTTCTTGAAATAGAATAATCATTTAGTAATGATTTTTTAAGATTAAAACTAAATGAAGTTTTAATAAAGCTTAAATGAATTTATGTTGAAAGAAAAGATTAAATCTTTTGAAAACGATATCCAAAAGATTATTAAACTATATGTTTAAAGGAATGTTATCTTTGATAAAATTAATGGGAACATTTCACAGAGAAAAGATCAATTAAATAAAAGAATGTTCTTGATTTGAATGAGGCGTTGGTTGTGTTTTCTTTAGCACACGATTTTAAATACGTGAATTATTCGGAAAGACCGGGTTTAACCCATTCTGAATAATCCATATGACGATTGAAGATCGACGATGAAGATGGCGATAGAAGACCGGGAAATGTCCAAGTTGGATGGATGATTGTTAATATCTTGATTGGGCCGTACACCCAAAACGATGGAAAAATTGGTGATCATCCAGACGTACTTGGAGATCAACCGGATATGGTTTCGTTCAGACCCAGAACGGACTTGTAAATGGATTGTGTGTCTGACATTGTATTCCTTTATACTGTATTTGTTGAACTCTACTAATTATTTATTTCTATTGGTGGCGGAGAATTTATTCTTTGCTTAACACCATTCTCTAAGACGTATGAGCTTAGAAGTTATATATGTTGGTAGATGGTCAATGATATGTTATGGTCTGACAATGTGGCATGCTAAGATGCAATGATCGAAGCTTTTGTTGAAAAACAGGGCCTTGTGTTTGAAGACCAAAGCACACCTTTAATTAGCATAGCTTTGTGTAAACGTTACTCCGCGAGCTTCACATCCCGGTATGAACCAGAAACGGGAGAGGAACGCAGAGAAATGGACATATGTTAGTTCTAGCTACGGGTGGTGTTAGTGCTTTACAAACCCTAACATTTACTCATGTGGATTATTATCATTACTACGGAAAGCGAAGCGGGGTACCTCGGATGGATTTGAGTTAGTGGATAGGGTCTCAAGTGGCCCTGGACCAATTAGAGGTTCGATAGAACCGGCTAACATATAGTTTATGGTATAACTAATCATCGACTGATGACCAGCCCTGCAAGATCCTAAGGTGCAGTTGCGGCTGAATCCTGGGCATAGTGCTAGTGTGTCCTTAATATGCACAGGACGATCCCTGAGCCTTGGTTCATAGATGGAATCCAACTTCCAATACGACACTTGTACGGTTTTAGTTGTAGAACCTAGTATTTGGCGACGTAATATAATGGTACGTACATCGCCTATGATTGATACATTTATATTCGAAATTGATTTCTACACTATGCACTAGTAATAATTAAAGATGATTTTCGCATACCAAGCATGTTTGAACATTATAAGGTAAAACTCTTTCCTCCAGCCTGCGCTTGCATTGTGTGATGGGACTTGAGTCTTATAATGGTTTCATTTTCTAAAAAACATTGCGTTGTTTTATGCACGGTATTCTTGGGAGGAAACTCATTCCGCGTTAGCGGCGTGGTCCCTTGATTTACCCAACTTTAAAATCAAACTTAATAACTGTTTTAGTTCTCATACCAGTCTTATGACTGATCTGAGTTTATTGTTTTAACCTAAACTCTGAGTGCCCTTACTTTTCACACGGGCAGCTAGTAGTTTTGGTTTTCACAGATACTTATTTTCAGCAGGATTCTGGGATGAAGCTTAAAGCTATGTCCAGAGCATTTATTATATTTTCCACTACGCTTTATATTATTTTCCGTTGCTTTGTAAATTATTAAATCTCTGATATTGTATTTCCTATGTGTAATATTTATTCATACTCTGTAACATTCTTGTACTCTGATGTAATTGTTGTAAAAGCAATAAAATGTTTTTTATTTGTGTTCTGATTTGTCATGTTCTCATAACAATCCGGACTTTCCTGAAAGGGCGAATTTGGGTCGTTTCACAATTGGGGGCGAAAAATGAAAATTAACATGAAAAATATTTGTTCATGGTTATAGGAAAAATGATCTAGAAAGAAAGAGTTCAAATCTTTGAGTAGCAGCTTGGCACGTTGACAAAACACGTAACTGGCATAAATGAAATATGATAAAATGAAGGATGTAGCTTAGTCTGATAATAATCACTTTCAATGATATAATATAGGTCAGGTTAAAAATACAATAATTGATTGTGCAAAATGTTTTGAAACTCTTCGTTATACACAAAATACATTAAGTCAACTATGAAAACGAACATCGTGTTCATGTATTTAGGTTTTCACTAAACTGATGGACAAACAAATCGCTGCATCGTGATTTATATACGCCTTATTCTAAGATCAGGGGTATTGGCAGTGCATCCAAAAGTTATATCACTTGCTTTTATTGTTAGCCTATCCATAGATAATAATCTGTATATGCTTAAATCAACAAATATGAGAGTAGTAACGTCACTCAAATGAAGATAAACTGAAAACGATAAATGGATAGTCAAAATGTACTAAGTGTATAAATATAATAACTCAAATGATGGATTCACCAAGAACGTAACGAAAAGAAATAATTCTATATATTAGATAACGAAAGTATAATTCACTTATATTATGCTTCTTAAATCGTCTAACTAACTATAGATGTAGAATAAGCATATCTGGACTGTGATTGGTACTTCAATTTTAGTTGATCTAGTTTTTACGTTGTATGGAATCACACAATATGTTACAGTAGACATTTTAAACAAATGGAGGATTCAACTGCAAAAGAAGCATGTGTAAAAGTATGCTTCATTTCTCGCAAGATATGGATCAAGTCATAGCAATGAATCATGTAAAAAGAACATGGTAAATTAATTTTTCAATTTTCAGGCAAAGTTGAATGGAACTAACCTAGAAAAGAACTGAGTTGAAAAATAATAAAGGCATTTTATCTTAAGAGAAAAGCCCAATTATGTGAGCTTCAAATAAATAGATCAATGATTTGTTCGAAATTGAAAATAAAAAATTGCTTCTAAGTTTAAAAGTTAAATATTTAATTAATTAGACTAAATAATTAAGAAATTTACCTTTATTCAATTCTGCAATCAGCGAAGACTACCAAAAAACTGAGAATTTACCGGATACTGAAGCAACAAATGATGAAGGAGAGGCAATGTATTTTGGACAATCTGAAGATCCCATACTCAGAATAACACCTACACCTGTTTCATAAAATTTAGAAGAAATAATGAGTTTATTAAATTAGTTCAGAATGTCAAATCCACAAACTTGATCACATTTACATGAAAATAGTAGTACAAATTAAATGGATATATGTGAGTGACAATGATATAAATATCAAACCTGGTGCCTATATATAAACTAATCCATAATAGCCTTGGTTCACCATTGGATCTATATAGATATACCTATTTTGTTTAAGCTATCATATTAAACAATTTAGAAATTACTTTATTCAACTCTGCAGTCAGCAAATAATACCAGAAAATTGAAAATTTACATCAAATTGAAGCAACCAATGATGGAAGAGAGGCAATCGCTTGAACAATATGTCGATCCCATACTCAAAATAACACCTACGCCTCTTTCCTAAAATATAGAAGAAATAATTATTTTATTAAATTAATTCAAAACATCAGATGCACAAATTTAATCACATTTACATGAATGTAGTAATAATTAAATGGGTATATATGATTGAGAAAAAGATAAGTATAAATCCTGGTGCCTATATATAAACTACTGCATAATAGTCACACTTCACCGTGAGACCTGTATAGATATACCTACTTTGTATAAGCTATCAAAACCAATATAGATCAATGATTTTTTTATTTTATTTTTCAAATTTTCAACTTTGAATTAATGTTCTGTTGTAAGAGATAAACTTATTCATAAAATAGTAAGCAGAACAAATGATCATTGTAATAATTCTGACAGCAGCCACAACAAACAGTGCATATTCAAATAAGTAGACAATTTCAAATTGTTGGCACTACCGCTAGTAATAGTAGTCAACAAAAAAATTTCACTATAATATTGCATCCAAACTGCAATATATCTAGATAAACAATGATAATAATACATTCTTAGATCCAGGCTTAGGAGCTTGCAAATTTTAGATCAGAACAATAAACTTTAAGACAATTTGAATGCAAGTTGAGTGTTATTGATGGGATTATAGAGGATTGGAGATAGGGCACCACACAAAACAGAAGGAGAGGGCATGCAGATGGTAGACAAAAAATGATGTTGGATGTTGGGTTAAGGATAGTATCTAAAAGTTCATTTTGTCAAAATGGCTATGGAAGCAATGGTAGAAAATAATGAAAGTCGTTATTTCACGTGAAACCTGTAAGATGAATAGCAGAGAGTAGTTTAATACAATATGCTTTCTCCATTTCGGATTGTTACATGTGAGGAAAACTAACCTGCACTTTTTTCATTTGCCTTAGTTTAATGCACTTTCATGCAAATGATATCCTTTAATATGCTATTGGATTGCTTTTGGTGCTTATGGATTGTATTATTTATTTTTGTTAACATTTGGAAAATCGTTTTGTTGTTGAACTAAAAATTATTTATCAATGTAATTCAATCGTTTTCGTTTGTACACAACTAACACAGAAACTCTTTTGATAACTCATGGACATTACACTTTCAAGTGGCATTAACTTGATAATATTTAACTGTTCCTATAAGTCAGATATAATCCGCATTGATATCTATACGATTAATCCATAATACCAAGGCAATAACTATTATCTTTGATTATTTCTCATCGATGAATCAAAATAAAAGACATAACTGCAAATCCATAATACCAAGGCATGCGGTATGTGTTATCAATAATTAATAAATTTTGACACAATTTTAACAATTACTTTGACTTATGTATATCATTTTCACTCTTAACTTTTAGAATTTTTTTTTAAAACCTACATCAAAATTGAAATTTGTAGGCATTCATTAAACCTCAACATTACTTCATAATCTTCAAACTGCAAACTAATAACAATGTACTTTCAAGAAGCAAAAATCCAGCATTTTAATGGTACGCATTTTGAGGAAAATACATTACAAACTTAAACATTTTATAAAGTCTAAGAGAATGAGGTCATATGAATGGGCAATTTTTTGAAAGAAAAATTGATTCACGCCTAAAAGAAGGTTCAGGAAAATCCACCCGAAAGTGGCGATCTTCATATGCGCACACATTTAAATCAAAAAATAGTTCGTATTTTTGTTTATCAACCAAAAGAATAATAGATTTTTGGCAAATTCCATGCGCCTCAGAATGAAAGAACTAAATAAGAATATTAGTTTAGAACATGTATGAATCAAAATTTATTAAACATACCCATAGGATACCATGATTGAAAACATATTTAATAAACTTGTATGACACTAATACGCACTTACCTATGCCCAAATCTGCAACACAAACGCGAATTCAAACCTCAAAACCACCCACAACCTCCACCAAGCTCTGCAATAGCAGCAGCCTATTTCTAACCCCTTAATCTTTGTCCGTCCAACGCCTTCATCTCTGCCTTGGTTCCAGCATCATCTAACTTGCGAGCTTGAGATCTAGTTTCCGGCATGATGGAAACGGATTTCTTATGGAGGGATTGTGATAAAAGGTGAGGATAAGAGGAGTTAAAAGGAAATGGAGGGTTAAGGGGTGGCACTGTGTGATCACAAGAAGATCAACCAACACAATGATTAGCAACGAGATTAAACGGAATCAGCATGAACAGACCTTGAGAATCAAGATGATCAGCTTGTGAGAAAAAGAAAACAACAATGGAGAAGATTACACCAGAAATAGTGTAAGCAGAACTAATTTTATTAATGGTTTTTTTGCATCTGCCGGCTATTAGGGTGTTATTTATAGCTGTTAACACCCTTTCGTAATTATCACTTAATTACAATTCTGCCATTAAGCCTGATTTACATTAGTGAAAATTGTGTACATGCAACACTAACCACAGTCAACCTTATGTAATCTCTGCCTTGTACATTTTCGTGTCCATTGGTTGTTTGATAGAGTGCTTGACCGTGACAATCCCCCCCCCCCTAAAAATAGACATTGTCTCAAGGTCTAAAGTAGAGAATCTATTAACTATCTCCCAATATTCTTCCCATGTCACATCTGACTCTATTTTATTCTTCCACTTCACTAAATTCTGCATTTCTGGTTTATTACCTTTTGGGATTAGTCTTCTATCAATGATTGCTTTTGGCTTATGTACTAATTCTTCAATATATGGTGGGAGATCAGTTTGTACTATGATTTGTGATCCAATCTTCTTTTTTAATTGACTTACATGAAAAACATGATGTATAATAGCTTGTTGTGAATTTATAACTTGTACGCAACTTTGCCAATCTTGTTTAATATTTTGAAAGGACCATAGTATTTTGGAAAAAGTTTTGTGGTTTTTGTCATGCTGACTGAGATTTGTCTATATGGCTATAGCTTCAAGTAGACCGAGTCATTCAATTCAAACTCTATTTCTGTTCTATGTTTATCTTCATACTTCTTCATCCTTTCTTGAGCCAGCTTTAAGTTATCTTCCAGTATTGTTAGAACAATGTCTCTGGAAAATAATTGTTGTTCGACTTGTTGAACTTTTGTTATATGGGGAACATAAGATAGAATAGTGGGAGATGATTTTCCATAAACCACTTCATAAGGTGTTAATTTAGTAGACTCTTTCCATGTAGAATTGTACCATAGTTCTGCTAAAGATATCCATTTAGTCCATTCACTAGGTTGATGTGAGACAATACACCTTAAATATGTTTCTAAAATTTTATTGATAACTTCAGTTTGCCCATCTGATTGTGGGCAGTAGGCTGAACTGAATTTTAAGGAGCATCTTTTTTTTGGTAGAACGGATGTGTAGTGCGAGACTACACAGCCGTTAAGCATAATACTAATATATATAATCCAGTTGACAAGCCCAATTGGTGGCTAATAGTACGAAAGTTTAAAAGAGATAATTATACAATAGGTCACACCATAACATCAATTACAGCAAAAGCAAAACATCCCAAGAACAACTTCGATAATATGCAGTACCATTGCTAACCAAAATATGAAATCATAGAAGAAGAACATACTAAACTACCAGACAACCATATCCAGGTTAATGCAAATCTGGACTTGAATCACCATGATTAGAACCCACTGATTCAGCTGGGCTATTAGTCGCTGGCAGAGCAAGCATGAACCTAACTGGAGAAGAAGAAGGTTGACCTGTCCAAGAGTTACAGTAGAAAATAATGAGTCTACTTAATCCTCCAAACCGCTTCAGTGGTTTATTAAAAATCACCGCATTCCTTTCTTTCCAAATGCACCAACAATATATTGCTACAAAGGAATCTAAAGCAACATTAGCAGCATTGAATTCCCAATAATCAAACATTGAAACAATGCCAGGCACCAATCCAAGCAAATGAGAGCTAGTGGCTGCAAGGATAGGGAATGAGAATTCACAATCAAAGAAAAAAATGATCAATAGTCTCTGCATGATTTGCACAAAAAATACAGAGAGGACTCTCAATCAAGTTAAGTCTATGCAGCTTAGCTCTGGTATTGATTTTACCATAAATCAAACACCAATTAAAGAAGAGAACCTTTGGAGGCAGACGAATTTTCCAAACCTTGGGAAAGAGAATACTCTACTAGTTAAATTAATGAAATTGTACACTGAAGCAACTGAAAATCCTTTTCTTGGAGATAAAACCCAAAGATAGCAATCAGGAGAGTGAGAAGAATGAGTATGCAGGATCAAATTAGAAGCATCCAGGAGATTATCAAGGACATGAACATCAAGCAAAGTTGATGGGCAAAGCGCAGAGGGACCAATATGAATCAAATTTGCCACTGAATAGAACTCATTGGAAGTAAAAGGGAAAAGAGAAGAAAATGTTTGATAAAGAGGAAAATGACCATGCCAAATGTCATGCCAAAATAAACAAGATTCACCATTCCCCAACTTAACGTGAAATAAGTTTTTAATACGAGGAATGCAAGAAATTACACCTGACCAAAAAGGAGAAGGCTTAACAAAGGGGGAAGAGTGCAATACTAAGTGGGGATTACTTGAATAATAAAGAGAAAGGATCCAGTCTTTCCAAATGAAGGAACTTGATGATACGGTACGCCATAATCATTCTGATAGAAGAGCCACATTGAAATTAGAGAGATTAATAATACCCAAACCCCCCTGATTAATATGTAAGCATACAGTTTGCCAATTAACCAGTTTTTTGGCCTTACTTCCGTTCCAAAGGAAAGCACTCCTTATTAATTTTTGAAATTACTCACTTAGGAAGTTTGTGAAAAGACATCCAATAAGTTGACAAGGCAGATAAAACCGCTTTAAACAAAACTAAACGACCAGCATAAGATAGAGAATTAGCCAAGATAACCTCTGTTCGACCTTATGAATGAGTGGCAACCAATCTGATTTATGAAGTCTAGTGGGTTAGAGAGGGATTCCCAAATACTGAACTGGGAAACTTTGGATAGAAAATTAAGGATGGAAGAGACGGAAGGACCAAGACGATCAGCTTTCCCTAACATAATGATTGAGCTTTTAGAAAAGTTAATGGACAGACCCGAGATAAGCTCAAATACATAAAGCACCACTTTCAGACAATGAATGTGATTTAGGTCAGGAGAGGAAAAGATAATTGTATCATCTGCAAATTGGAGGTTAGAAATTGCTAAAGAAGAATTAGGAAGATGAATTCCATCAAATAGATTATTAGCAATCACTCCCTTAACCATCCGGTTAAAAACATCTACAATTAGAACAAATATGAGGGAAGATAATGGATCTCCCTATCTCAATTCCCTGTTGGATTTAATTAAACCACCAATACTGCCATTAATAGAAACAGATGAATAATTCGTTTTAAGAATACATTCAATCCAATTGCACCAACGCTGAGAGAAACCCATGTGCTTAAACGTGTGCTTAAACATTTGTAAAATAAATACCCAATTCATAGAGTCAAATACTTTTGAAAAGTCTAATTTGAGGAGGACACCAGGTGTATTAGAATTATAACAATACGAGATTACCTCTTGTGTAGCTACAATACAATCGAAAATGCTGCGTCCTTGAATAAAAGCTGATTATTCAACACCAATAAGATCAGAAATAACAGATTGAAGCCGATTAGCAAGAGTGTTGGTAATGATTTTGAAGGTGGTGTTGAGCAAACTAATGGGACAAAAATCGGAGAGCGAGATGGAACCAGAGAATTTAGGAAGAAGCACAATGTTTGCATAATTCATATGAGAGATAAGACAAGGGTTATCATAAAATTCATTGCACATGTCCAAAATATCTTTTTTCACCACGGCCCAAAAAGAATTAAAGAATGAAGGCCCAAAATCATCAGGCCCAGGGGCTTTGTCATCGTTCATTTCGTTTAGAGCAGCCCAAATTTCTTTCTCTAAGAAAGGTTGGTTAATAGAAATAGCTATAAGAGAAGGGTAGAGAGAGCTCCAATCAATGAATTGGATATCATCAGACGATCAACCAAGAATGGAACAATAGAAATTAGAGAAAAGAAGAAGGATATCATCATGATTTGAATATGATTAGCCTTCATGAGAAATTTCAAGAATGCAGGAAGCTCTTCTCTTTCCATTGGCAATTCTATGGAAGTAAGCTGTACTTTTGTCCCCTTCTTCTAACCATTTATCTTTAGATCTTTGTTTCCAACCAATTTCTTCCTACTTAAACAGTCTATACAACTCCATTTCAAGATTCTTCAAGGAGATGAATTCCTCTCATTTAAGGGATGAGATTCTTCCAAGATGTTGAAATCTAAAATGGCTTCTTGAATATTAGAAAGAATTGAACCACAAATATTTTGGCCCATGGTTTAATCAGCTTTCTCAGATATCTCAATTTAAGGACGATTTTATGAGTAGCCGATTGAAATTGAATAGGTTGAACCCAGACTGCTTGGATAAAGTCCTTAAAAGATGGTTCAAGTAACCATAAACGTTCAAGTCTAATGGACGCTTAAGATTAGAAAGGGAACCTGTATCATGGATAATAAGGCAATGATAAAAAATGATAGAAGCAAGGCCAGCTACAAAAGATAAAGGATGAATCTCCTCCCAAGAAGAATTAAAGAGAAAGCGGTCAAGCTTAGCAAGAGAAGGATTCATTCTGTGACTTGACCAGGTATAAGAACGATTGCAAATAGGGGGGTCAATGAGGCAACAATCAAAAATAAAGGAATTGAAAGCATCAGTGTCAGATGAAATCGTTCTAGATTTTCTTTCATTAACACTTCTTATGGTGTTAAAATCACCCCCTATAACCCAAAGACATTGAAAACAGTTAGTCATTTCTTTGCAATGTTCCGAAAGATTTATTCTTTCACGAGAGTCTTGAGGACCATATATATTGGAGAAGAAGTAAATTGTGTTAAAGGCAATATGATTAAGAGCTACATGCAAAGCAGATTGGGAGGAAAAAGTTTGATATAATGACCACACAGATTCATTCCATGCAGTAATGAGACCACCTCTAGTTTCAGTTGCATTAACATATGTCCATCCCCTCAAAGAAGACCCACCAATTAAACTAAAGTGGAAATTCGAATGATCAAAGAGTTTGGTTTCTTGAAGGAAAAGTATATCTAAATTAAGAGGGGACAAAACTAGATTAATGGGATGACATTTTGAATGGTCCCCCAACCCCCGTACATTCCATGTGACCACTTTCATTAATGTCTATTAGTACGCACTTGTTCTAATGCCTGCATGGATTTATAATGTGAGTCACGTAAATTCACACCCATGCAGCTTGATATCTTTTGGTTCAAACGTTTATTAGTAGAGGAAAAAACAACAGGAGTTAGAAAACTACCTGTGACTTCAGGATTGTTGTGTCTCCCACTTCGACGAACGAAAATAGGAGAGAGAAAATGAGGCCAATCTTGATCATTAGACCATGGTTGCTGAGGAGGAGATTGCGGCGGGGATATAGAGCTAATGTCAAACGGGATAGTTTGAATAGAGATCATAGAGAAATCAATGGCTTGCGTGGGAGCTTGATTGAAAGGTGGATTCAGATCAACATGCAAATTCCGACTTTGATCAACTTCCATATCTTTGTTTACTTCATCTTGTTCATTTTGCTCTTAAGGATCAAAGTTTGATAATTTGAAATTTGTATTAACTTCTCTAAAAATGGATGGAAACGATGGTAACATCACTGCCTCTTTGATCATAGCATCCACCCGATCCTCCGAGCTAAACTCTTGAAAATTATGGATACATGGCACCACTTGCTCCTCCTCATTACCAATAAATAAAAGTTCTGGTCTTGTTCTTGGATGTTCCTGTTTGCAACGTTGTACCTTAATAATATGGATTTGTTGTTAAAACGGGCTGCAAATTCGTTTTTTGAACCTATTCCTTCAAAAAATTGCAACTTCACTAAAAATCTATATGATCAAAGTGACACCAGTCTCAATCATTAACAGCAAGAACCCTACCCATAGGTTTTAGAATTTCCTTCACATCTTCATCGTTATTTTTGAGAAATTGCGGAAATCCTTCCACTTTAGCGCATGACTCAGTTTCCAATGCAAGTTCCGGTTCTCTCTCGTTAGCATCCCAAGCTTCCAAACTTATCGCAGCTCCAGGTTTGGTCAGAATTTTGAGGAGTAATGCATGATCTCTTTTACCATAAGTAGGACAGTAAACCAAGAAGGAGTTGTTTGTGATGATCGACATTGGCCAACAGTCATATTCAAGGTTAACTTCCAAACTTGATGCAAAGTTTCTATATTCCATTTTCCAGTCAGTGTTTTGGCTACAATGCATTTCGAAGAATCCGCCATTCTGAAGTTTCTTTTTTTAGGGGATTGAACTTGTGGAGATTGAGTTGGAAGTTGATGTAAATTAGGCTCAGTAAATTTCCTAACATTTGAATTTATATGGTAATTAAGCTGACAGGCGGCATTATAAAGCGATGGCTGACAAGCAGTAATTGCAGGGTAATTGATTTGTCTAGAGACCCAGCGAGCGTGATAATTAGTTTTATTACTGACGGCTTTATGTGCAAAAGACGAGGAGATTCCAACATAAAAAAAATTCTTTGGACAACAATACACAGAGTGGCCCAACGTACTGCATTTGAAACAAATTTTTGGGTCTCTACACGTGTTTGCCACGTGACCCTTGCATTCACATTGTAAACACCTCCTTTCTTTTTTCAGCTGAGAAACTGTTTGATGAACGGAGACAAATTCTGGCAGAGGTGGTTTGATCAACTTTTTAGGTTGAGGTTTGGGCGGCGCTGAAGGTGGCGAAGCCGCCGCCTAAGCATAAGACTTCGGTGGTAGTTCTGCATGTTGGTCAGAAAGAACAGAAAAATGGTTTGATGAGTGAAGAAAAGAAGAATGGGGATGAAGAGGATGAGAATGATTAGGGACAGATACATCAACAGATTGAGAGAAGGCAACGCGAGGAGGAATATGATTAGGATTCGGCTGGGCACAATCAGAATGAGGACGAAAAGGTAAAGCACGAGAAGGCAAACGAGGAGCCTGAGAGCGAACAGAATTAGGATTAGAAGACTAAGCATGATTAAAGGAAGGGTTAATGGAAGAAGGAACAAAAGAGTGATGGGAAGGTGAAGATGACGAGGAAGAAACGGAAGGGGAGGGGGGGAGGGAAGAAAGGACCTGTATCTAGAAGGATGTTTTGAAAGAAATGGAGGGGGAAAACGAAGAGAGGACGCCATTAACGAATATTAGCAGCTTAAACAAGATATCTAAGGAGCATCTTTGAAGTGTAAATAGTTCGGTCCAGAAATTACGTAAAAAGATTGTGTCCCTATCACTAATTATGGACTTTGGCATTCCATACAACTTTACTGGTCAATCAAAAAATGTTTTTGCTACTTGTTGAGCTGTATATGGATGTTTTAAAGGAAAAAAGTGTGAGTATTTGGAGAGTTTATCAACTGCAACAAATATGATAGTTGCTCCATTGGTTTTCGGTAGATGTGTACTGAAATCCATAGATAAATCTGTCCACACATGTTCAGGAATAGGTAAGGGCTGTAGCAGTCCAGGCAATGGAATATTTTCAGATTTTGATTTTTGGAAAATATCACATTTTTTGACAAAGTCTTCTATTGATCTTTTAATATGTTTCCAATAGAATACTCTCTTGATGCTTTTCAGTGTTTTCTTGACTCCAGAATGGCCTCGAAGAGGTGTTGAATGAAATTCAAATAAGATAATATCAAGTAGTTGTGAATATGTGTGATCTAGCAGAATCTTTTCTTTATAAAAAATAAGGCAATCTATCAGTTTATATTTTGTGCCATCAATAGTGCCATTCAAAATTTTCTCTTTTTGTAAAATATAAACGGTCTTTGTTGAATTTCTTTGCTGAGTTTTGTAATCCGGTCTGCTTGTACTAGAGATAGGCTGTGTAATTCAGGTTTATCATACATTTGTGACAAGCAATCTGCTATTATATTTTCCTTTCCTTTCTTATAATCCACTGTGTAATCATAGCCACGCAGCTTTGCTAACCACTTTCCTGGAATGCTTGTAGTAAGTTTTTGAGAGAGCAGATGTTGCAAACTTTGATGATCAGTTCTTATAATAAACCTTCTACCCATGAGATATTGTGACCTTTTTTTAATTGCCAATATAAGTGTTATAAGCTCCTTTTCATAATGGTTAAATGCAGATTCCTTCCTTGTAAAGCTTGACTAATAAATGCGATAGGCTTATTGTTTGTTAACAAAAATGGCTCCAAGGCCAATTCCACTAGCATCACACTCAATTATAAAATCTTTTGTAAAATCTGGTAGTGCTAAAATTGGAAGGTCGGTTAAAAAAAGTTTTTAATTTAAAAAATGCTTCAGTGGCTTATTCGTTCCATTAAAAAGAATTTTTCTTTAGCATGTTAGTCAATGGTTTTGCAATTATACCATAGCCTTTAATACATTTTCTATAATATCCTGTTAAACCCATAAATCCCCTCAAAGCTTTTAAACCGTGTGGTTGAGGCCAAAGTAAAATAGCTTTTATTTTTTCTTTATCAACAGAAATTCCATTTTCTGAAATAATATGTCCCAAATATTTATTATTGTTTGAGGAAAAAGAGCATTATGGCAAATTTATTATCAATTGGTTCTACTCAAGAGTTTGAAATGTTGTATTCAGATGATATAAATGATCAGTCCATGTTTTACTATAAATTAAAATACCATAAAAAATACTAAGATAAATTGCCTCAAGAAATTTTTGAATATGTTGTTCATTAATGACTGAAGAGTAGATGGGGCATTTGTAATACCAAATGGCGTAACAAAAAATTCATAGTGATCATCATGAGTTCTAAATGACGTCTATGCATGCCAGGTTCATACATTCTAACTTGATGATATCCTGATTTAAGATCTAGCTTGGTAAAATAATTCGACCCATTAAGTTCATCCGGTAAATCATCTATCAAGGGAATGGGAAATTTATTTTTGATAGTATGTTTATTCAAAGTTCTATAGTCAGTGCATAATCTCCATGTACCATCCTTCTTTTTATCCATTATAATAGGTGCAGAAAATGAACTTAAGCTAGGTCTTATAATAACAGTTTTTAGCATATCAGCAATTACTATGTCTAATTCATTTTTAATGTGACATGAATATCTATAAGGCTTTAGAAGAACCGGTTTAGATCCTTCCAGTAAAGGTATTTTGTGGCCACATGCTCTTTTTGATGGTAGTTGACTTGTTGTTGTGACAACTGCAGGAAATTAGTCTAATATATGCTAAATTTTTGGAGGAATATGAGAAGAATCGGATGAAGATGCAGATGCTGATAGCAACATAAAATGTAAACTTGCTGAGTTGAATTCTTTTATTGCTTTTTTGCCCTTGATTGCTTTTACATCCTCTTGCAATAATCCTTGCCATTTGTACTGAGTGCCCTTATAAGAAAATCTAACTTGTAATTTTTAAAAATTAAAGAAAATTTCATCAAGTTCTTTCATCCATTGTGCTCCTAGCACAATTTGACATGAGTCCATGGGTAAAACCAGCAAATCTAATGGCATTTTGCAGCCTTGACAGTGCAGTATTACATTAGTGCAAATATAAGAACCCTCTAGTTTATGCCCATTGGCTACTTGCACTTCGAATGGTTTTGATTGTGATAGAGTCAATTTTAATTTGTAGGCTAAAGATGTATCAATAAAACTATGTGTTGACCCAGAATCAATCAGAAATACTACAGCTTTGTTATTGATAACCCCTTTTATTTTAATTGTGTGAAGTGTAGGAATACCAAATAAAGTGTTTAATGATATAGTATGTTGGGTATTTTGTGTTTCTTACTCACTGTTTTCTTCTAACAATTTTATAATTTCATCATTTGTAGAATTTTCACTATCAATATCTGAAATATCATCAAGATTAATAACACCTTCTATAATGTAAACTTGCTTGGTTTTGCATTTATGCCCAGGAAAATATTTTTCAGTGCACCCAAAACATATACTGTTTTTCTTTTTTTTTCTAATATTTCTTCAGGGGAAAGCTTTTTTATTTTTGAATTCTTGTCTAAGTTCTTGCTTCCAGTTTTTGAAAATGAAGAGGAAGAATTGGTATTCTTTTTATCAGAAAAAAATTTCCTCTTATTCTTTGAAAGCCACTTAGTTTCAAAAAAAATTCTAAGTTTACTGCATGGTCGAAATCAGTTGGATTATTTGCTATCACATGGTATTTAATCTGTACTTTTAGCCCTCCCAATTTTTTTTTCTAAATAATGCACCGTTGAAACATGTTCAATCAGACCCTCTAGTTTCTCAAACTGGTTCATATATTCCACGACTGAACATGTTTGTTTGAGAGAAGAACAAGTATCATAAGGTCTATCTAGTTCATTACGATTAAATTGTATCTAGATTGCTTTTGTAAAAACTAACCAGTTTTCATGATTATTGGTGTTTCTGGAGTATCTATAGAACCATTGCAATGCTTCTTTTCTTAGGTTATAGGAACACAGGTGCACCCATTCACGAGGATCAGTTTCATTGTTCCTGAAGAAGTTATCTACTTGCCTTAGCCAATCAACAGCACTATCATCACCAGAAAAGGTAGGAAAATCAATCTTGAAATTGATTTTTGATGACTCCCTCGATGTAGTTATCATACTGTCATCGGTTCTTGTATGAATATTTGCTATTCTTGAATTTGGTTCAGCATTTCTTGTGTCCCCATCATTAAATCTGGGAATAATATCAGTGTTTCTGATTTGTGTATCAGGTATTGTTGCTTCAGGTCTAGACAGAAAAGGTTGCCTTGCATTTGGAAATGTATATGCATTTGATCTGGTATTCTGAGCGATTCCCTTATTTCTATGCATATCACTTCGATTTGGCATATCATGTATTCTTGGAATTCTATTATCATTCAATGCAGAAAAAAAATTTGTCAAAGATTCTTGGATTCTCAGGTGCATGTTATCCACCTTTATATCGAGATTACCCATTCTGTCTCTTAAATCTTGATTCTGTAAAGACAGATCTTGGTCTTTTCTTGATAATTCATGGGTAAACTCCTTGAATTTCCTTAAAGAATTATCATTTCTGCGATTGACCATGTTTTGCCTATGACACATTTCCACTTATGACAAAGCATCAGGATTTGTACATTTTGAAGTTGATGATGCTTCTTTACCTGCTTCAATAATTGCAGGATCAATATGGTGAGGGTCGATGTTTGGCTCGCCATGTGGCTCTGATACCAAATTGCCAGCATCATCTAACTTGCGAGCTTGAGATCTAGTTTCCGGCATGATGGAAATGGATTTCTTATGGAGGGATTGTGATAAAAGATGAGGATAAAAGGAGTTAAAAGGGAATGGAGGGTTAAGGGGTGGCACTGTGTGATCACAAGAAGATCAGCAACCAGCACAATAGTAACGAGATTAAAGTGAATCAGCATGAACAGATCTTGAGAATTAAGATGATCAGCCCGTGAGAAAAGGAAAACATGTGATAACCCTAAACTCCCGTAGTATGAAAGCATGGATAATCATTCGAATTTAACACATAAAAAATAACAGCAGAATAGAAATATAGAAATACAGCAGAAAATGTACATCAAATTACACTGGGAATAATATATCATCAGAATTACACAGCATAATAGGATCATGCTTAGTACAAAATACAGTTTTCAGCTTAATATAATATGTATGCAGCGGAATCAAACATAATATACTAAATGAAGTATGAACAACATAATAGAAGTGATAGGATCCATCTTCAGCTCCGTAGCTATCCAAAATGAATCTGCTAAAACCTGTATACAAGGCTGCCCATGGAAAAAAGGGCACCCGAGTTCGTAAAGTGAAATAAACTACGAGTCAGTCATGGGACTGGTATGAGAAATCTTACTTAACCTATTTAATAATAAGGCTAATCACAGGACCACACCGCTAACGGGAACGGGATTACTCCATTGGATTGCCAGTGCATAAATAAAGTAAATCGGTAACAACGCAATGCTTTTTAGAAAAATGAAACCATTATAAAACTCAAGCCCATCACACAATGCAACGCAAACCAGAAGATAGATTTTTACCTTATAGTGGTCAAAAATGCTTGATACGATAAAATGGATTTGATATTAGTGTATATATGTTTTCAAAAACACTTCAATCATAATGTACCAATCATAGACGGCATAGATACCATATACTATGTCGCCAAATATAGGTTTATAATCAAAACCGCATGGGTCGTATTGGAAGTTAGATTTCCATCATGAACCAAGGCAAGGGATCGTCCTTACCGAATTTCGAGACACTCTAGCCCGTGCCCTGGGACAAGTACTCAGTCAAGCCCTTAGGAGCGCCAGGGCTGGTCCACAAATATGTTAGTGGATTGGTTATGCCTGACCAATACGTTTCCCTGCCCTATAGGGCGTAAAATAGAGCCACTAGGGACTCAAATCCGTGGTACCTCGCTTTCCATCATCCACATAAGTAAAAATATCTAGGCTTGTAAAACCCAAACACCACTTCTAGCTAGAAAGAAACGCATGTTCTCCTTGGGGTCCTTCTCCCGTTTCTGGTTCATACCAGGGTGTGAGGCTAGCGAAGTAACTTTATACACAAAGCTATGCTACAATAAAGCTGTGCTTTGATGATCAACCACAAGGCTCTGCTATTCAACAATAAGCCTTGATCATTTGCATCTTGGCATGCCACACTAACAATTCATGTCATGCGATCGATAACTATCAATATATAACCTCGGAGTTCGTGCGTCTCATAGAAGTGTGTTCAGCAAGAGAATAAATTCTCCTCCACCAAACAGATATATATTAAATAGAAACCAATCAGCACAGAAAAAAATCCAATGTCAAACATACATCCATTTGCAAGTCCGTTTTGGGTCTGAACGAAATCGGAGACACCTTATTCCTCGTCCCGTATGTCCAATACGGAAGAGAGGTGCTCGCATATCCAGACAATCAACAAGTACGTCCGGACAACTACTACTGTAGCCCTTTCTTGGGAGCAAATCAGTCTAGGGCATCACTAGTCATCCATTCGGTGTGAAGATCGTCGGTTTTCAATCACCGTCTTCAAATCTTCGACTTCCAGTTGTCGTATAATTATTTGAAATGAGAGTTAACTCGGCTTTTTCAAATAATTCTCGAATATTTATATATATATAATTTAAATCATTTTTTTCATTTCATATCTTTAATAATATTTTATAACGATTTATCGCTATTTTTATTTATTTAAAAATAGCGATTTTTAATTAAATGACACTTCAGGTCATTACATGGCCCTGGCGCTATTTTCACCAAAATTTGATTTACACATTTCTCTAAATATAATAGTTGGATCTTAGCAAATTTTATATTGTTGGAAAGATCTTTCCAAAATGAACCCAACGGTTCCAGTTTTGGGAAAATCTGACGGTTGTATCTTTCGGTATAATCATTTGAAATTATGATTTCAAAACGTGAACTACAGCAGTGCGATTCGTTTATTTTAATTTATATTTATATAAAAATATATAAATATAAATTGCTTAATGATTTCAAACCATTTTCAATTCAACATTGATTTCTTTTATATATGAAATCATATATTACATTAAAATGTAATTTGTGTCATCATTCAACTATTACATTAAAAATGAAATCTTTATTTTTATTCATTTCCCCAATCACATTAAAAATGAAATCTTTATACTTTTCTTTGATTACATTAAAAATGAAATCTTTCATTTCATTCTTTTGATTACATTAAAAATGTAATTTTTTTATTCTTTTCTTTGATTTTCACCCATCGCGCCCCCCTATAGATGATCAGAATTCGATGGCCTTGCGCCCCTCTGACCGCCTACGTGGTGGCTCCTTCCTCCGAGAATTCTATTCATTAGGATTGCCCTTGCATTGCTGGAAACCTCCATGAACCGACGGACTTCGAGACCCCAAATCGAACAAAATATAATGCAAAATCCCATCATCTCCGTAAGAAAGTGTAGAGCTCAAGATCTACTACAATATTCGCATTATAACTTCGATTTAATTTACATTGGATTAGGAGAGATTAACAAAAATGAATCAGAGCATTTAGGCCATTGGAACGGGACCTGGCGGCTGTGTTTGTTACGGATTAGGGTTTCGGTAATATCTATATTTCAAATATTATAATTAAATTTATTTATTTACAAAAAGGCCCGTTGACTTTTAGTAGCTCTAAATCCAGCTCAAGGAATGCTTCCCCTAGCCAAATACCCTTATTCCGGACACAATGGACTAGGTCAGGGACATCCCGTTTGATTGGCTCAGCCCACTTTTCTTTAAATTAAAATATAAACCACTTAATTTGATTGTACGTTTTAATTTACTATGGCCACGTACTGACTCTGAAAACTTCCGAAAAATAAATCTAGCTATGTTTTGACGATGTGGTCCTAACAAAATTAATTTCATCGAATTTGGAGACCATTTGAAAAATGGCCGTTTTCTGGTCGATTCCAAATTGATTGAAATTGACAAAACACATTTTCTTTTGTAACGAAAACATATTAATTCAAAAAATTATGAAAATTGGAATCCTGCAATAATTTGACATTCCGGATCCAACCTGGGTGGTTTCGTCGAAAACGGAAATTGTTTGCAAAATGACTATTCATACGGGCTATATATTATATTAAATTCCATAGCGACTATTCTGAATATTCAGCTGACCATAACTTTTGATTCCTGTTATGAATTTCAATTTTTTGGATTCGTTGGGAAGATATTTTGATTTAAATATTTTTGGTTTCACTAAAATCTAATTTATTTTGCATCCTGTATAGTCAGTCAAAGTTCGAATTCAAATTTTCAAACTACCGCGATGTTTCTAACTTCTTTTAAAATTAAAATAAATATGTTCATTCTAACTTCAATTTAAATAAATTTTTAATCATTATTATTTAAAATAAATTATTTTAACTATTCAAAATTCAATAAAATAACCAAAATAAAAATTTTAAATTGGTTCTGATTTTTCGGGTTGTTACAAAACAACAATGAAGAAGATTACACCAGAAATAGTGTAAGCAGAAATAATTTTATTAATGATTTTTTCGCATTTGATTTACAGGCTATTAGGGTGCTATGTATAGCTGTTAACATCCTTTCATAATTATCACTTAATTACAATTCTGCCATTAAGCCTGATTTACATTGTTTAAAACTGTGTACATATAACACCAACCACAGTCAACCTTATTTAATCTCTTCCTTGTACATTTTCATGTCCATCGGTTGTTTGATAGAGTGCTTGACCGTGACAGTTTGGCAAAAGCCTGTCCAACCCCTTAATTCCGTCATGCTTTGTGAAAAGGGAGAAAGAACGAATATAGAGGGAGAGAAGAATTGGGCTGAAGGGTGCAAATGATAGTAGTCGCCGAAAGAAGCGAATTGGAAGCCTGGGAATTGAAAAGTGGCATGGGAAAAACTGTAGGTATTTTGTTAAAAAATCATAGAGCAATGATGAGTTTGGGTAAAGGAAAAGCGAATTTAGCGACATAGTGAAAAAAGGCAAATCACCAACGAATTTGGCGACATAGTGAAAAAAGGCAAATCATGATGAAAGAATCAGGTGGTTTTTAGGGTTTGGAAGATAAGATGTATGTTAGTTAAATAATTTAATTGATAATTAAAAGATTCAAATATTAGATATCAAGAGATAATTAAGTAGAAGAGAGATAATTTTAAAATGAAGGAGAAAATTGAGGGAATTAAGGGGAACTGAGAGAATCAAGGAGATGACTAGAAATTCTTCTGCTTTACTATATTTAATAGATATATGCAAACAATGTGTTGAATAGGAAATCAACTTATAGTGTATGGAAACAACTTAACAAAGAAGATAAACGGAAAAAGTAGTAGTATCTTCAAATGATCTACAGTCTACGATTCAGGAATCTCGTAAGTTTGAATTGCACTGAGTTAAAAATTGAACAAACATCATATCCATGATAGCAAATAAAAGGTAATAAGTACCATAAAGGTAAAAACAGATGGTGGATACACCAGCAACTGAAATGCATTTTGAGGCAACAACTCATAAACCAAAGCCACCAACATAGCGCATAATACCAATTAGAAGGCAAGTGTGCTCACTAAATTCGAAAGAAAATTCAGAAGTGTTAGATACTAACTATTACTTTTTGCAATTAATGCAGAAAACCAGAATCAAGTTTACAAAGGTAAGATATCTTTATCTTTATTAATTATTACATATTTATTAATCAAATATAATCTATGAGGTCGTATGACAAACTATATTGTTTATCTATAGGTGGTTTGCATAGAATTTTTATTGTAATAATTACACTGAAGTTGCTTGCAAATCAGCTAGAATGGCCCGAGTAACAATTTGTTTTCATTGTTTTCTTTAATTGGTTATGTAAATATAATTGATGTAATAGCTAGAGGGTTGCCCTTGATTAGTACAATATTATGGAACTGAACTCTGAGGTAAATCAATTGCAAATAAACAAGATGTGTTATAAAATAAAACGAAATAGATAATAAAAGAAGATATCAGAAAGAACATAAAAGATAAGGAAGAGACCTTTTTATTTCTCTTGGTTCAGTGTACATATTTCTATTACATTGTCTCTTTTATATATAGGCTTTGGAGCTGATGTTAGCCTTATTCCCATAATGTGGGACATAATAGAATATGACAAACGCATATTCAGTTATATGTATTACAACACTCCCCCTTGAATATGCTTATGTAAAGATGATAAGATTAATTGCCTCATTAAAAACCTTTTTATGAAAAACCCTGTGGGAAAAATCATAAACAAGGAAAAGAGTATAATTTTTATTTCATCTCCGGGAAACATATTGACAATTTTCCAATGAGGGTTGATACTTCTGGATCAAAATGATGCCTCATTAAAAACCTTAGGGAAAATTATTAGTGAAGGAAAAGAGTGCATTACAGCATAATATATGCTCCCCTGATTCGTAATGCATTATTCAAATAGTTTGGTGATGCAAGCGACACATACCAATTTTATATATCATCTTCTGCAATGTTGATTTTGAAAGTGCCTTCGTGAATAGATCTTATGATTTTCTTGAGATTGGATTTGCTTCACTTTATCGTATTGTCCTTTTGAAGCTTATGTGTGAAAATAATTTAGGATAAATATGTTTTGTCCTATCACCCTTGATATATCCTGCTTGAATCTAAGCTATGCATGCTGCATCGTCTTCATAAATAATAGTTGAACTTTCTGTAGTTAAGGAAAGTTGACATGTGCTTCGAATATGCTCAATTAATGACCTTAACTAAACACCTTCTCGACTAGCTTCATGTAGTGCTAGAATTTCAGAATGATTGGATGATGTTGCTACCAATGTTTGTTTTGTAGATCTCCATGAAAGTAGCATTGCTGTTTGTAAACACATATCTAGTTTGTGATTTTGCTTTATTGGATCAGAGAGGTAACCTGCATCAGCATAACCAACTAGATTCGGATTTTTGCCTATGTTAGAATAAAAAAACCTTAAATCTGTGGTTCCTCGCAAATATCTCATGATATGTTTTATACCATTCCAGTGTCTTTTAGTTGGTGCAGAACTATATCTTGCTAGAAGATTGACTTAAAATGCAATATCTGGTCTCATGCATCGTGTTAAATATAATAATGCACCAATTGCACTAAAATATGGTACTTATGGACCAAGTACATCTTCATCGTCTTCTTTTGGTCGGTAAGGGTCCTTTTTGATATCTAGTGATCTGACAACCATAGGCGTTCTAAGTGGATATGTTTTATCCATTTGAAAACGCTTCAGGATTTTCTCAATGTAATTTGATTGATGGATTAATATGCCATTTTTACTGTGCTCAATCTGTAGACCAAGACAATATTTGGTTTTGCGAAGATCTTTCATCTCAAATTCCTGTTTTAGAAATCTATTGTTTCATTAATTTCTTCTGGAGTTCCAATCAAATTTATATCATCAACATATATTGCTAAAATAGCAAATCCCTTTACCGATTTTCTTCATAAAGACACATGGACAAATGAGATTGTTTTTATACGTAGCTTTTACTAAATATTTACTAAGACGGTTATACCACATTCTTCCGGATTATTTCAAACTGTATAGTGATCGTCTTAATTTTTAATGAATACATTGAATTTGATTTTACTTCAGGCAATTTATATCCATATGGGATTTTCATGTAAATATCGATATCCAATTCACCATATTGATAATCTGTCACAACATCAGTCAATCTTATATCAAGCTTTTCAGAAACTACATGGCTTATTAAATATCGAAATGTTATGACATCCATAACAGGAGAATATGTTTCCTTGAAGTCAAGACCTGGTCTCTGCAGGAAACCTTGTGCAACAAGCCTTGCTTTGTATCTCACAACTTCATTTTTATCATTTTGTTTTCTAACGAATACCCATTTGTAACTGACTGGTTTAACACCTTCTGGTGTTTTCTCTATTAATCCAAATACACCATGTTTTTGAAGTGAATCTAGTTCAACCTGAATAGAATCTTTCCACTTTGGCCAATCATGTCTTTTTTGACATTCATTTATGCTAGTTGGTTCAATATCATTATCCTCATTATAGTCATGACTTTCAGTTATTTCAGTAGCTACTGCAAATGAAAATACATCATCAATTGTTATTTTACTTCGATCCCACATTTCCCCATAATTCTTATAGAATATTGAGATCTCATTATTATTAGGTACCACTTTATTTTCGGAAGCTTCTATTATTTCTTCTTGGATAATAGTTCCTTCACCGATTTTAGGAGAATTAGAATTTTCTTTCGAGTTATCCTTTGGATCACTTACAACCTCTTCAGGAGATTTGTTATTGATGATTTTTCATTAGACTTTCTTTTTCTAGGCCCCAAGTCTTTTGAACCCATCGGTCTTCCACGTTTTTGTCTGGCTTTAGATTCATTTGTTGCTATTGGTCCTTCAGGGACTTCAATTCTAGCTGGTGTATTTGCTGTTGGAATATGAGATTTAGTTATTTTCGCAGCATCATTAAATGCATCTGGCATTTAATTTGCAATATTTTGAATATGCAAAATACTTTGTACCTCGTATTGACATTGTTTGGTATGTGGATCCAAATGAAACATAGAAGGATTATTCCATGAAATTTCACGTCATTCTACTGGAACGGTCTTTTCACCCCCTAACGACGGGAAATTTGACTCATCAAATTTGCAATCTGCAAATCTTGCAGTAAAGACATCACTTGTAAGAGGTTCAAGATAACGAATTATTGAAGGTGAGTCATATCCTGCATAAATTCCCAGCATTCTTTGAGGACCCATTTTAGTACGAAGTAGATGACTAATGGGTACATGCATAGCGCAACCAAATTTTCGTAGAAGTGAAATGCTTGGTTAGGATCCAGTTAAAAGCTATGATGTGAAAATTGATGATAGGCCGTTGGTCTAGTTTTAATCAATTTGGATGCATGTAAGATTCCATGTCCCCAAGATGAAACCGGCAATTTTGTTTGCATAAATAAAGGTCTTGCAATAAGTTTCAAACGCTTAATTGATGATTTTGCTAGACCATTTTGAGTATGAACATGAGCTACTGGATGTTCAACTTCAATTCCCAGTGATAAGCAATAATCATCAAATACTTGAGAAGTGAATTCTCCTGCATTATCTAATCGTATTGATTTGATTTGATGATCTGGGAAGTGTGCTCTTAATTTAATTATCTGAGCAAGTAATTTGGCAAATGCAATGTTTCTAGTAGGTAGAAAACATACATGTGACCAACGAGTTGATGCATCGATTAATACCATAAAGTATCTAAATGGTCCGCAAGCAGGATGAATTGAACCACATATATCACCTTGAATTCTTTGCCAAAATACTGGAGATTCCGAGGTGATTTTACTGTATGAGGGTCGAGTAATTAATTTTCCTTGTGCACATGATGTACACATGTAATCACTTGGTAAATTCAACTGATTTGATAAATCATGCCCGAGCAATTTTACGCATCTTAGTTGATCCAAGATGACCTAAATGATCATGCCAAAGAATCAATTTCTTTGTATCTGTGAGCTTCTGGCTCATGTTTATAAAATGAGATTCAATTATGTCAATTTTGGTAAAGTATAATCCAGTTGAAATTGTACCAAATTTTTCTAAAATAAGCTTCTGGCTTTTAATTTTAGAAATAACACAAAGATATTCTTTATTGTTTTCATTTATAGTTTCAATATGATATCCATTCATTTTTATATCTTTGAAGCTAAGCAAATTTCTTTTAGAATTGCTTGAATATAGTGCATTTTTAACGAATATATGTGTACCATTTGGTAACACTATATGGTCTCTTCCGGACCCGTCAATTATATTTGCTGAACCAACTATAGTTGAAACTTTATATGAAACATTTTCAGATAATTCAGAGAAAAACTTCGGGTTTTTCAATATCGTATGAGTAGCTCCACTATCAACCAGACATATATCATCACTAAACATTGTCAATCCATACCTTAAGAATTAAAAACAATACAGCTAGTTAATAACTGAAATAACTTATAAATATAGATAAATGTCCATGAGAATAAACTACTTATCACGTCAAACATTACATATTATTCTGCAATTCCATAAGAACAAACTAAAAAGAAAGGCAAATAAACAAAAGTTTCAGACTAATACATGTTGAAAGGAAGTGAAACAAAATAATAATCACATAGTGAGTTTTAGGCTACTTATTGGTTGCTTTGGTCATATCTTTGAATATTGCACTCAAATTTTCATCGCTGAATAAATTTCCATCCTAATCTTCAAAGAAATCATCTAACTTCAGGTTAGCATTATCGGACAATCCCTCGGTATTGTTTGTCTCGATATTTTTTGATTTATGATATTTTTCTACTATTTTCTTTGATGATCTGCAAGTACGTGACCAATGGCCAGTGCGCCCACATCTATAGCAAATTTCCTCATAATGCTTTTTATTTTCTACAGCTGAATTATTACTGTTTTCAAGCTAATTTTTCTTTTGCTGCTTTTTGAAATCAGTAGTTTTGTTGCCCCCAAAACCACTGTAACCACGACCATGACCACGTCCTCTACTTCTGCATCTGCCACGACCTCTTTCGGAATGGGAAAAATGAGCATTAACTTCTGGTAATGCGGCTGAACCAGTTAGTCTTGAGGAGTGAATTTTTAGAAGCAATTCATTGTTATGTTCAGCAATCAACAAACATTCAATGATTTCAGAATATTTCATAAAATGACGCTCTCGATATTGCTGTACGAGCACATTCGAGGCATGAAATGTTGAGGTCTTTTCCAACATTTGTGCATAATCTACCTTTTCTCCACATAGTTTTAGTTTAGAAGTAATTCTAAACATAGCAGAATTATATTCCCTTACGGTTTTAAAGTCTTGAAACCTCAGGTTCAACCACTCTTGCCTTGTGTTTGGAAGTATGACTGTCTTTTGGTGGTCATAACTCTCCTTCAGGGAGTTCCATAAGTGAACAGGATCTTTTTCAGTTAAATATTCTGATTTTAGATCATCGTGGATGTGACATCTTAAAAATATAAGATCCTTTGCTTTGTCCTGTTGGGACATATTATTACCATCTTTAATGGCATTTTTAAGCATTGAGATTGCAAGTGGATCTCGGCATCTAGTGTCCATGACAAATAATTGTCTCCAAAAATGTCCAATGCTTTAAATTCAAGTTTAGCAATGTTTGACATTTTGCGAACTACACAAAAAAATTGCAGATGCTTAACTAAACAAAATCCACATATCAGTATACATGTTCTATAATTATCAAAACGAAATAACAAATTAACGAACAGACAAAACAATGAAACTATAATACTGTTATATCATAAAAAAAATATGCAGATCTCGTAAAATAGAATAGGACCGTAGACATGCATGTAATCAATTGAATATATTACTGCATGGAATCATAAAAAAATATCCATATCTGCAAGTCTTTCTCTATACATTTACAATGAACTTATTACAATAATGAAACAATATAAACCGTCAAGGAGCCAAACACTATGTTACAAAACAAAAATAATGGCCACAGTAATACATATGTTGGCTAACATGCAGCTTACTTGTATTGGAAGATGAAAAAGCATATAAAAGTAAGCCATACATGGAAATGTAATTCTAAATATTTAAAGCATCTCATCTGGCGAGATGAAGCATTACAGTAAAGTAGTAAGATAAAATAAAAATAAGAATAGGTAGTCTATTATTACAAAGTTGAAGCTGTACAACAAGCATTAGATTAAATAAGAATCATCATGTTGTTTACATATATGCATACCTATTAGCAATGGCTTCTCTGTTATTGAAGAGATAAAGTAGCAAATGAAGATGTTTTATATATGGTGTATAGGGTAAAAGATCCATATATAATATTATAAAAAGAAATTGAATGGATCTTCCTAAAAAATATTCGGTATACCATAATACCATGTCAAATATGAATAGGTAAATATCTAGAAACCGCTAAGCTAAAAAATAGGAATACTCGGTGGTAAGAAAAAAGCCGATCTAATTATATATAATGATAATATATAGCATCGTGCTGATAACGTATTATAAAATAAAATGGAACAGATAATAAAAAAGATATCAGAAAGAACATGGCAGATAAGGGAGAGACCTTTTTATTTCTCTTGATTCAACGTACATATTTCTATTACATTGGCTCGTTTATATATATGCTTTGGAGCTGATGTTTGCCTTATTCTCATAATGTGAGACTAAATAGAGTATGACAAACGCATATTCACTTATATGTATTACAACAAGATGCTTTTTATTCGGATGCTTTGCTTCTTTCTACTTAAAGATTGAACAAATGACACACAATTTAAGTATATATTCAAAGGGAATTTTTTTTATAGTCAAAATGAAGCACAGGATTATGCAATACATACACATGTTGGACCAGAGATAAAAACATCCACCCTTCAACTACGAATAGACAAGTTAGAATCAAATTGAAAAGAAAGCCCTTTCTCCCCAGGGGGTTTCCCTTTTATTCTACCAATTTTTAAATTTTAATTTATGAATACTTCAAAAGGACAGTACGAGGCTGTCTCAAATCAAAAGTTACAAAACGTATAATTTTCAAATTCATGATTGTCAAAATGAAAGAGACTAGCCCACTATTTTTTTACACGCAACCATACCAACTAGGGCTATGATACTAATGATGCGTATATCAATGATTCTTTCCTAAGACGTCTTGCACTAGAATCCAGAAACAATATTCTCTCGTGTCCAGGATTAGGCAATTTCCTGGATTTCTATATGAAAGTATACTTGTTGGATGTTGTATTTTCTTACAATGACCCTTATCGTCCAGATTCATTGTATTTTTTTGAGTTTTTGTTCCTTCTATGTGCCCCCATTACATGATACATAATGTCATTGTATAATAGCTTTTATGGTACGTACACCCCTGTATTTGTCGAATACATACTCGGCCTTACTATGCATGTAAGGAGTAGTTGTAGTGGCTAGAACTAGATTCTTCATTTTCAATCTGGCTCACTTCCAAGCATTGTATTTTAAAATAGCAAGAAAAAGAAAAGAGGTTTATACTTCCATTTTTATAATTAGATAAATTCGTTTTGGTCAAACTGAATCCAAAAGCCATGGCATCTCACTTCTAGGGGTGTGTAAACGAGTCGAATCGGACAGGTCGAACACGTGTCTTTATTCTATCATGTAAAAAATTCGAACAAATACATATCGAACAAGCATTAAGCTCGAGCATAGATCGTACGAACCAGATACGAGTGGACAACCTTTTATAAATCAAGTTATTAATTGAAAACAAAGATTTTAGATGAAAACACTAACACGGTCCAGAGACATACTCCCTTACCCGATCTGAAAAATGCGACAACATAATTTATTTCAAATTTTTAACCGTATATTTTGGTTGAAGGCAAGAAACGGATTATACGATTGTAAATTCTTAATAAGATATCTTTCTTTTCTATATTGGACTCTACCGACAAATCGAAGGCAATAGAAGTCAAAGAGAAAATGGTTTTACAATTATAGATTATTTGATCTATAATTCCATAAGCAACTTATAACATAGGAGCATTGAATGACTAAAATATTCCATTGGCCAAAAAAGACACCGAAGTGTGTTGGGAAAACAATTCCTTTTGTGGAAGCATCCATGATCTTATTCACCCAATTACTTGGAGATCAATGTAATTGAAAAAATAAACAACAAAAACAATATCGGAAATATGAACACACACGATATTCCATCGAATCACCCTCTTTATTGATTCACCAAAATATTTTTTTACTACCGATCTCAACTACCGTTACAAACAAGCACAACATGAACCAATAACCCTACTGAGAAATAGGTAGAGAATATTTAATGGTTAAACAATTTGAGGAGAAAGACAATGGAAAATAATGGCACAAACCATAACAGTTCTATTTAATAATCGTTAACATTTTCCAGACCAAATGTAGATGCTAACTAAGCCTTTTATAGAATGAATTTCTTCGTCCCAAGTTTTCTTGACACCTAAGTAAGCATGACACCCAAGTAAACCTGACCCCAAATTTATCTTCAAATATGTCAAAAATATTTTGGATAAGCACCAAATAATCATTGCTTTCACTTTCAAATATCCTACAAATATAGCAACAGATCTCTCCACATAAAGTGGATCAACGTAGATAATTTGTTGCCTACAATTGTGATTTTCGTATCACAAATCTCAACGCTTCACCTTGATATCAAATCACAACATCTCATCCACTCAACAGCAGCCAACCTAACTCTGCTTTCAACCTATTTTTCTCAATTAGCATCATTAAAAACCTCCACCATTGCCCATTGATGGTGCATCTCCCTCATCCGTGCACCACTCCAATAGCGATCCTCAAAAGCATTTGTAATACCACAAAGATACCCATCTTATCTTTCTGGATTTCACAACTCAATATTCATCTTCCTCTTGACATGATCTCTTCATCTCCGGGGTCCCTCGATATTCATCAACATCTTGACCCTTGTCGATACAAAGATCCTCCACCTTAGCACCATCAACTGTGACCACATTAACCTCTCCCCCTTTCCGCGGACTACGTTTTTCAACCGTCACCCGCCTTCCATTGTCGACCACTGAACTAACCAAAATATATAGGTATCCTTCCTCCAAAACACCTTGCATCATCACATAACCACCCTTTTTCACTCTCAAAACTCCATCTCGAGTCTCATAAGTGCAACCGCGGCAATCTAACTCACAGAGATATATTAGGTTATGCGAACAAGTGGATATGTGCCTCACACTGGCCACTTCTCTTACAACTCCATCATGCATCTGAAACCTAACAGCTCCAACTCAACAAATTGGCACCTCTACTCCATTGGCCATCTTTATCATGCCAACGCTCCTTATATGAAGAAAATCTTTTCACATCTTGACATATGTGAAAACGGGCTCTTGAATTCATCTTCCAAGGCTCCACAACACTAAATAGGACATCACACGAAGAATCGCTTTCGGTACCTTCAACAAATCCTGTCCGTGCCTCATCACTATTATTATTATCACCTTGCGCCATCTTTTTCTTCTTCTTCGTGTCTCATATATTTGAATAACAATCATTGCACTTGTGACCTTCCTTCTTGCAGTGGAAATAAGTGATTGAACCTTTACCCTTGCCTCCCTTTTTCTTCCAAACCATACCCTTCGAGTCCCTTGCTACCATTGCCTTACTTTGACCCGATTTTAGCTCCAACCCTTTTCTCCCTAGCTCCTTTTTCAAAAGACTGATTCGAACCATTTCCAAAGAGAAAGTTCCATTGGCATTAGAAATACTCAATGAAACAAGTCTCCCATCTTTCTGAAAGAGAACTCATCAACAAAAGTGTCTGCAACTCTTCATCAAAATTAACCTTCATGTTTGCCAATTGATTGATGACATCCTGAAACTAGTTTAAATGCTCTGCAACCGACTTTTCCTCATCCAACCTCAGCTGTACTAGCTTTCATAATAGAAAACTCTTAATTGTAGCACTCATCGACTCATATAGAGATATTAATTTTGTCACATAACACCTTCAAGGATTCATAACTAGCCACACGGTGGAACACCGGATCATTCAAATATTGATGAATCAATGCAATCACCTTTTTTGTTTATTTTCTTCCACTTTCCTTCATCTGTATTTGAGTGCTTCTCCCCATATCCATAATGGGATAATGCAAATCATTGAGATATAGAACGTCCTCCATCTTCGGCTTACATATACCCTAATTTTTCCCATTCAAAATAAACATCTTCGAAAATATCATCATCTTCGACATCTATAATCTTCAATCCAACAAACACTCAAAGCTACGCGATGATCTGAGCTCCGATACCAACTATTGGTAAAACTGCGCCTTTTGTAGAAGCATCTAAGATCTTATTTACCCAATTACTTGGAGATGAATGTGATTGAAAAAACAAACAACACAAACAATATCGTAAATATGAACACACACGATATTCAATCCAACCACCCTCTTTATTGATTCACTAAAATGTTATTTTCAACCGATCTCAACTATTGTTACATACAAGCTCAACTGGAACCAATAACCTTATTGAGAAATATGTATAGAATATCTGTGGCAAAACAATTTGAGGAGAAAAGGCAATCAACAATGACAGCACAAACCCTAATGATTCTATTTAATAATCGTTAATTTTTCCGCACCTAATGAAGATGGTAACTAGGACTTTTATAGAATGAATTGCTTCATACCTAAATTTTCTTGACACCTAAGTAAGCTTGACACCCAAGTAAACATGACCCTAAAGTTATCTTCGTATATGTCAAAAATCTTTTAGATAAGCACCAAATAATCCTCACTTTCAAATATCATTCAAATATAGAAAAAAATTGTCTTTATTAATTATTACATGTTTGTTAATCAAATATGATCTATGAGGTCATATGACAAACTATATTGTTTATCTATAAGTCATTTGCATAAGATTTGTATTGTAACGATTACACTGAAGTTGCTTGCAAATCATCTTGAATGGCTCGAGCAACAATTTGTTTTCATTGTTTTCTTTAATTGGTTATGTAAATACAGATTGATATAATAGCAAAACGGTTGTCCTTGATTAGTACCATATTATGGAACTAAACTCTGATGTAAATCAATTGCAAAAAAAACAAGATGCTTTTTACTCAGATGCTTTTCTTCTTCCTACTTAAATATTGAACAAATGACACATAATTTGAGTATATATTCAAAGGGATTTTTTTAATCAAAATGAACCTTAGGATTATGAAATACGTACACATGTAGACCTATAAGAAAAGTGATAAAAACATCCACCCTTCAATTATGAATAGACAAATCAGAATCATATTGAAAAGAAAGCCCTTTGTCCCGGGGATTTTCCCCGTTTATTCTACTAATTTTAAATTTTATTTTATGGATACTTCAAATGGCCAGTACGAGGCTATTTCAAATCAAAAGTTACAAAAAACAATATAATTTTTAAATTTGTGAAGGTCGAATTGAAAGAGAACAACCCACTATTTTTATTCCCATGCATACTGGTAGGGCTACAGATGATGCGTATATCGGTGGTTCTTTTCTAAGACATCTTGCACTAGAATGGACGAACATTATTTCTCTCCTGTCCATGACTAGGTAATCTTCTGAATTCCAGTTTGAAAGTATACTTGTTAAATGTTGTATTTTCTCAAAAAGACTTTTATCGTCTAGATTCATTGTAAAAATAAATAAAAAATCTGAGTTTTTGTTCCTTCCATGTGCCCTCATTACGTGATACATAGTGTCATTATGCAGTAGCTTTTATGATACGTACGCCCCTGTATTTGTTGAATACATGCTCGGCCTTACTATGCATGTAAGGAGTAGATGTAGTGGCTAGAACTAGATTATACATTTTCAATCTAGCTCGCTTCCAAGTGTATTCTTTCAAAATTTCAACAAAAGGAAAAAGAGGTTTACACTTCCATCTTCATAATGAGATAAATTCGTTTTGGTTTAATTAAATCCAAAAGCCATGGCATCTCACTTCTAGGGGTGTGTAAACAAGTCGAGTCGGACTAGACGAATTCACATGTCTTGATTCTATCATATTAAAAATGCAGATGGATACATATCGAACAAGCATTAAGCTTGAACATAGATCATAGAACCAGATACGAGTGGATAACATTTTAAAAATCAAGTTGTTAATTGAAAACAGAGATGCTAAATGAAAATACTAACATGGTAATCTAGAAACATACTCCCTTACCTGGTTTGAAAACATAATTTATTTCAAATTTTCAACCGTATATGTCGGTTGATGGAAAGAAATGGATTATACGATTGTAAATGCTTAATATGAAATCTTTCTTTTCTAAATTGGACTCTACCAATAAATCCAAGACAGTAAAAGTCAATGAACAAATGGATTTGAAATCATAGATTATTGGATCTATAATTCCATAAAAAAACTAATAACTTAAGAATATTGAGTGACTGATGTTAACACCAAAACTTGCACTGGCCACATATAAAGAAGCTAAAAATATAAAACCGCAAGAGTAAAGGGTTCTGGGTGGTGCAGCCTGAATTATGAAGAAAAAGGCCTTGAATAAGGATAGGACGTTACCGAAAGCAAGGGCAGAGAGCTGACACTGGCAACAAAGAAATTCAACTTGCAAGCGTTACAACCGAGACTCAACACCGAAACAGGTTATCGGAGAAAGAGACAAAAGACGCCACTAGCACCCGACACCCTTAAAGGAAAAGAAAGTTTGGACTCAATATGAAGAGAGAATATTGGTAGGGTAGTGCCGGGACAAAAGGTAACCGACAAGAAGTCATCAAAAACCAGGAGCTAATGAAGAAAAAACAAAGGTTTCTTCAACTCGGGACCTAGAAGAACGAAAAGGCTATCAGCATTAACTTGCTTAATACTAATACACTATGGAACGAGCTGTGCAGTAAAAGCGCTTAGCGGTTCTAAAGCGGCGGAGGTGCAAAAAGGTGTAGCGGGGATAAAGCGGGGAAATAGCGGAGGCATAAAAAGGTTCATTAGATGCAAAACCAAATATTGGGATATTAATTAATCATTTTTCTCACATTTTATGTGTACAAGAAACTAATAGCAATTGATCTTATATAACAAAATCAACGAATATCACAGTTGTGCATGTTAAATTTGATGAATATAATTGTTTGTTACCATATATTATGCACTTATGCCTTAAATTTAGCCCTTTACACTAAATTAGAAAAAAAAAAGAACAAGTCAGATTAAGCTCTATATATTAATATTGCTAAAACGGAAGCTAAAAAGCATCAATTTAGCGGACACAGCGGAAAATAGCGGGGCTAGAAGTGTATCTACTGTTCTTCAGTGCTAAAGTGAAATAGCGTAGCAGTTGAAGAGGGCTATGGGCCATAGCAAGGATATTGTGGGGCTTTAGTGGGGAATTAACTTCATAGGGAACGACAACATCAAAAGCACGGAGTTCCAAACATAAGGAAATTGTCCGGAAGTCAGCCACCAAAGCCAAGACCAAACTACCGGAAGGTATGTCACCGGAACCACTCCCGAGAGTCCAAGATTGATATTCTGAAGGCAAAGAAGCATCCATAAAGACATTTGATAGGAAGAAAGGCTGCCGAAACCTTTTGACGGAATCGAAGTTCACAAGGACGGCTAAGGCCTTGTTTCCGCATCCAAAAAGGGCTTCTGCTGAGTCCACAATAGAAGGGGGACCAATATGCCTATAAATAAGACCCCAAGGGTCTCATTTTGGGGGCAGATTCTCATTCCTTGTTCTTTCTCTCGTCTTCTAGAGAGCCAGCTCTAATTTGTAAATCAATTTGGGATTTCTTATGTAACCTCCTCTATGAATAAAATAATAAAAGCCCTTAAAGTGTACGTAAGTTCAAGTCGAACCGAACCACTGTAAATTATGTGTTCTTACTTTTTCCGCATACTATATTGTTCTTCAAGATATTTCTCTACGTATTCTGCTATGCTATTGGATTTCCAGAATACCCTTACATAAGCTGTTAGGTTCTTAGCAACCTGACGCTTTATTCACGATACAAGCCTTTCCACGCCAATCTCTCCCCAAATCTTAAATCAATGAATACCCTTTTGCAAGCTTCCTACCTTGTAGAAAGCCTAGGCTACCCTTCTACAAGCTATTTAGCTTTCTTACTTGTGTTGTGCTTAGGAAACCCTTATCCCAAGGTAACTGTTGGTCATTAAGTTGCAGAAGCGTGATACTCACCCCTTGAGGGAGGAGTAACTAATCTTCAGAGTCAAGTCGGACTAGACGAATTCACATGTCTTGATTCTATCATATTAAAAATGCAGACGGATACATATCGAACAAGCATTAAGCTTGAACACGGATCGTAGAACCAGATACGAGTGGATAACATTTTAGAAATCAAGTTGTTAATTGAAAACAGAGATGCTAGATGAAAATACTAACACGATAATCTAGAAACATGCTCCCTTACCTGACCTGAAAAATAAGACAACATAATTTATTTCAAATTTTCAACCGTATATGTCGGTTGAAGGCAAGAAATGGATTATACGATTGTAAATACTTAATATGATATCTTTCTTTTCTAAATTGGACTCTACCTATAAATCCAAGATAGTTAAAGTCAATGAACAATTGGTTTTAAAATCATAGATTATTGGATCATAATTCCATAAACAACTTATAACTTAAGAATATTGAGTGACTAAAATGTTCAACTAGCCAAGAAAGACATTGAAGTGAAGAGTTCTACTCAGAAGCAATTGAGGTAACAAATACGTTGTTTCAAGCATTGGAATAAAATAAAAAAGAAGAGAATGAAGTACCCAGTTATGAAAAATTCCATCTTGTGCAATCAGGTGATAGACAATATAGATAAACTTGTACTCTAGTGTTCATGATAACACATATTCTCAAATATATTATCAAATAAGTGTAATGTTAAATAGCACGGAAATACATCAACTTTTAATTGATTAGTAATACATAGTTTAAACAGAATTGTTTCTATATTTAGAAACTTTCAATAAAAATGAATTAGAAAATATTATTCAGGGTATAGTTTTTTTGACAAAGTATGGAATTTCAATGCAACGACAAATAATACAATGAAGAGGAAATCACTTGTTAAGCGGGTAAAGAAACTTATAGTAGCTAATAATTTTTTATTTACACCGCTAGTACACCAAAAAGATAAAATCATGCGACCCAATCTGCGAATAGGACAACTGTGTTGATGACGGCACGGTGACAACTTGAGACAACCCGAACTTCCCTGCAAAGGAAAGCCTGGATTGAGTTGAGAACACGACAAGTCAGAACGCAAACAGAAGAACATTTCATTGCTTATTACAACATTTTACATCAGATTACAAGAATATATAGAGTATGAACAAATAATATACATTTGATAAAAATCAGAGATTTACAAATTTACAATGCAGCGGAAAATAATACAAAACACAACTGAAAGAGATACACGGATGCAGAGCTTTCCGAATATCGTTCCAGCTGTAAACCAGGATCCAGTGAATATAAATATGCAAAACCAAAACTACTAGTTGCCCATGTGGAAAATAGGGGCACCCAGAGTTTAGGTTAAAACAATAAACTCCAGGTCAGTCATGTGACTGGTGTGAGAACTAAAACAGTTATTAAATCTTTACTTTAAATATAAGGTAAATCAAGGGACCACGCTGTATAACATGGAATGGGTTTCCTCCCAAGAATACTAGTGCATAGAATAAATAGCGCAATGTTTTTTTGGAAAATTGAAGCTATTATAAGACCCAGGTCCCATCACATAATGCAACGCAAGCCGGAGGATAGGGTTTTCCCTTATAATAACAAACATGCTTGGTACGTTTAAAACAAATCATTTGATACTATTATAAGTGTATAGTGTCAAAACAACTACAAATATAAATGTATCAGTCCTAGACGGCATGGGTACCATATATCATAACGCCATACTAGGCTCTTTAATCAAAACCGAAATGTCACATATTGGAAATTGGATTTCCGTCATGAGTCTAGGCAAGGGATGTAATCCTAACCGCTTCGAGACACTCTAGCAAATGCCTCGGGACTGCACACTCTGGGAAACCTCTGGATCCTCCAAGGTCGGTCCACATTTACGTTAGTGGATTGGCGATTCCTGAACACACGTTTCCTGGTCCTATCAGACCTATCCATCAGCTCCGTAGAGACCGATATATATGCATCTCAGAATGCCACATAGGTAATTCATGCCGTGCGACTGATGTCTATCGATATATAACCTATGAGCTCGTACGTCTCAGAGAAGGGAGTTAAGCAAGTGAATAAATTCTCCGCCGCCAAACAGATATATATTTAATAGAGATCAATCAACACAGAATAAAATCCAATGTCAGACAAACAGTCCGTTTACAAGTTCGTTCTGGGTCTAAACGAAATCGGACGTACCTTATTCCTCGTCCCATATGTCCAATACAGGAGAGAGGTCCTCACATATCTGGTCGATCTCCAAGTACGTCTAGACGATCACCACTTATTAACATGTATTCGGTGCATAGCCCAATTAATACAGCAGTAATCATCCAAACGATGTGAAGACCTCTAGTCTTCAATCACCGTCTTCATCGTCGACTTATCGTCGAATCAGTTATTCAGAATGGGTATAAACCAGGCTTTCCGAATAACTCGTGTATATAATAAACAAGTGCTATAAAAACACGACATACGCCTCATTCCAATTCTGAATATTCTTTTATTTAAATATTCATATCCTTTGGAAAAGGTTCCCATTAATTTTATCAAAGATAAATTCTTTAAATTTATTCTTTAATCTTCCTTTGGATATCATTCAAACAATATTAAAGTTTTCCAAACTAGTCGTGATTAACGCACCTTACCGAAGTAATCATTTGTTTAATTTCCCAATCCTAACTTATTCATCCCATGGAGAAAAACTGGTAATACTCCATATCTAACACCACGGTGTTATCGATAAATATTAATAACCATTTCACGTTCAAATCTAGTTAAAGATTTAACTATTGCTTGGAGCAAAACTAGTGATACTCCATTTTTGATCATTTTCTTGAATTGATAATTTTAATTATCACATTCACTTTTCAATCTAATCTAAGATTCGTTAAAACTCCATTTAGTTTTAATCTTCCCAAAAATCAATATTAATGATTATTTAACTTTGGAAACACAAACATGCCGCATCGACAATCTACACCGTACCATAATTTCTGCCGATATATAACCTCTGAGCTTGTACGTCACAGAGAAGGGTGTTAAGCAAGAGAATAAATTCTCCGCCACCAAACAGATGTATATTTAGCAGAGATCAACCATATAGTTCGAAATACAATGTTAGACATGTAATCCTGTCTTTAACTGGGTTAATGAACTAATGTCATTTAAAACACAATTCACAATAAACCCAAATAACATTCCATTAATTATGGAATCTTCACGGAAAAGCAAATCAATATATAACCGATGTCAATTTCAGTATCCGACTAATAATATAAATGGAATAACGGCAAAGCCTTTTAAATTCCATATGTATTAACAGTCTTCCTCCACATAAGTTCACTTTGATTATTATCAAATCAAATTCCATTCAATTCCAATTAAATATATTAAATTGGAAAACTTTACTTTGGAAAATTCTCGTTAAATCTTAGTAAAATGATTTATAAATTCCAAATCACATTTCACTGTAAATCGAGTTAAAGAACGAGTGTCGTTAAAGACACAATTCATAATAAACCTTATTCACATTCCATTTTCAATTCCAATTAAATGTTAATTAATTGGTAAATCTCCTTTAAATCTTAATTAAAAGATTTATTCTTTTCACACGGGGTATAAGAATAGTGTTACTGAAGACCCCATCCTATCACTTTCTAACCGTAAATTAGTAAGAGAACAATTCCCTAAGTATAAATCCCAAAGGCCGAAACCAACATCAGACCAATACCCATGAAACCATTCAACTTAGCTAATCTCCAGTTAGTTTCTAATTTTCTTAACTTCATTGGGTTTAAGAACAGTATTATTAAAGATTCCATTCACGACAAACCCAAAATCTCATTCCATTGTTAATCGGGTTAAAGAACAAGTGTTATCTAAAACATTGTTCACGATAAACCCAAAATTCAATTCAATTCAATTCCAGTTAAATATTAATTAATTGGTAAACTTCATTAAATATTAATAAAAAGATTTAATCTTTTCTCAACTGGATTTAAGAACAGTGTTAGTGAAGACACCGTTCACGATAAACCCAAAATCCCATTTGATATTAAATACAAGGCTCTGAATAGAAAATATATCGGCTTATATTCAATATCAAATTCTGAAACCAATAAATATCGTATTGGGAGTAACGATATATACATATATATCTTCCAAATTCCTCCACAGTGTCCATATAATCACGAAATCCAATATCGAAATATTCCGAAGATAATTTCGACTCAAATCCATTCCAATTTATATATTGGAAATTCTGATTATTTTTAAAGCCATTTCAAATCCAATTTATTTATTTAAAAATATTGGGTTTATAATTCTAGTTCACAACTAGTTCATTTTGATAAAAATATATTTTTATCTTTACAAACATGGAATTTTTCATCCTAAATCTTTCCAAATCATTTATTATGGTTTTACATAAATTATTGATATTTTTAATAATTTTATCAAGGCCCATACAGTCGATTTCCATAAACAGTCGTCGAACTGCATTTACAAGGACCTTTTCCAAATTTGATTTGGACATAATTCCAAATCCAACCATTAGATTTCAAATCTCTTATATTCGTCGAAAAGCCCTTTTCAATACGAACCCAATGGTTTCGATTTAGGAGAATCCGACGGTTATATCTCCCGTAATGCCCGTTCGAAGTCAATGGTCGAAATTCCTGAACTACCGCGGCGCGACGCGTTCTATTCAGGCCATTAAATATATATAATATGTATATTATATATATTTCATCGATTTCCATTTAAAATGTATTTTATTAATCATTTTAAATTCGTTTTCAAAAAGACTTCAACTTCAAATTCAATATCAAATAAAAATTAAATATTCCTTTATAAATTCGTTTTAAATTCATTCTAAAAAGATTCCATTTAGATTTTCAAATTTAAATCAAAATTTTATTTTCCCTATCATTTCAATATTAAAATAATAACATTTTCAAAATGTCAGATTTTGAAATCACTTTTTGATATTCATTATAACACTGAATAAAATCGACAATATTCCCGTTCGTGTTAAAATGGCGTTAATCTAATCAACACGGCTTTATATATTTAAATATTTTCGTGTCCATCCCAAATCGGACATCAAAATCATATTTTGATCCATTACTAAATATTAATTTAAAATATTCATTACTCGACATTTTAAAATATTCTTTAATTTAAAATATACATTCTTTCCGAAGTGGAATCAGACACTGTCAATTACCATATAATTTTATTTATATGGATTTCACACACACACGTACACAACAATAATCAAACACAATCAACTATCATCCAAAGTGCATTACACAGCTGCATAAGCATTAAATATAAATAATTAACGCTTACAACAGCTGTCAACCCATCAATTGACATACAACTAAATACTGGGATTAGTGCATGTCCAATATCATCCCAATACCCATGTAGGGTTTCAATCAACAAACACGGATTTTATTTGTGCAGTTGGGCGATGTGTAAAATTTATCATCCCAATCAATATCAGTCAAATGTGTGTACATAAACAAATCGTCTGATTTATAAATGAATGTTTATTTTATTCATATACACGTTAAAAATTATATTTTTAACGATAAAATATTTTATTTCAACATGTGAATATTTTATACAGTCCATTTCACATCACAAGCCAAATTCACACAAACAAATCAATCCAAACACACAACCAAACAAGTCGTCCATGGTCTGTGGACGACGGGGGGCAATTCATACATGCAGTTATTAAAATAAATAATTATACAAATAAATTCAATGAGAGAGTTCTCACCTTTGGGATCCACTCATCCAGTTTTCTTTCTGAATTTCAGAACAGTCTGGATTTTCCCGAAATGCCAAAAAGCATACTTTTCTACTCTTTTCATATTAAAAATCGCATTTTAACATGATGTTTATATTATTTAAAAATCCTATTTTTAGTTCGTTATATGTATAAAAGTCAAATTCTTTATATTTTGAAAAATCTAATCTTTTCACTTCGCTATATAAACAAAAACCATACACGTAAAAATCGGATTTTTATTTCAAAATCATATTTTTATTCTAAACCATTTCTACAAAAATCATATTTTTATATGTTACTTCATATATAAAGATCGCATTTTTATATAAAGAGAATTCATATAAAAATCACATTTTGATTGCAAATCCATTCATATAAAAATCGTGTTTTTATTAATAAAAATCAAATCTTTTTATTCATTAAAAATCAAATATTTTTATGTTTAAATATATAATCTTTTCACATTCAAAATGCTATACATATATATATATATATTAATAAAAATTATATCTTTATTCTAAAATTATATATATATATAAACCATATGAACAAAAATCATAATTTTATAGAGTGAACAATCATATTTTTTATAACGCCATATAATATATAAAAATTATATTTTTATTTCAAATCTCTATGCATAAAAATCGTATTTTTATTTCACATCTACTTACATAAAAATCGAATTTTTATTTTAAAACTTCATACATAAAAATCGAATTTTTATTACAAAGCTATTTTATATATAATTAAAACTGAAAATAAATTTGGATTTGGATTTACTTACTTTGAATCGGAGAAGGAGAAAGGGGTTTGGCTGTGTCGAGGCGGAACAGACAGTCAGCGGTGAATAGGGGGTGTGGGTGGCGGTTAAGCAGGCGGTGGTGGCAAGTGCTATCTGGCGCAGGGGCGATGCAGTTTTGGTGTTCAGGGGTTGGGGTTCGGCTGTAGGGCTTCCGCGCGAGGTGGATGGGGAAAGGGAACTCCGGCGACGCCATCGCCAGAGGGGGGGCGCGACTATCGGTGGTGGCGGCGGGCTAGGGTTCTGTTGCCCCCCTTTTGTTCTTTTTTCTTCTTCAGAACGGGGAGAGAGAATATACGGGGGGGAAGGGGGAGAGATAGGAGTTATATAATATTTATTTATTATTATTATTTTCCAAAAAGGTGATTTTTCATTCGAAGTCTGAATCGGACCCAACGAATGTCGCCCCTAACTAATTACCCTCATTCCAACTACAATGGGATATGTTTCGTAACCCAATTCGGCTGTTACGATCAGTTTTAGCTAAATTTAAAATATAAATCATTTTATTTTAAATTCAAACACACATTTTAAATTACTAGGGCCATATACGGACTCCAAAAATTCCAGAAAAATAAATCTGGCAATATTTTGACGATCGGTCCTAACAAAACTAATTTAGTTGAATTTGGAGATTGTTTGAAAAACGGTCATTTTCCAGTCGATTGAATTCAAACAGAAATTACCAAACACGTTTAAATCCGCCACGCTCATATATTGATTCCAAAAACTATGAAAATTGGAATCAAGCAATAATTTGACATTCCGGATTCAAGAAAAGCGGTCTCGTCGAAAACGGAGGTCGTTTGCAAAATCGCTATTTTTAAGGGCTATATTTCCATGGCGACTATTTTGAATTTTCAACTGGACATAACTTTTTATTCCCGCTATGAAATTTGGATTTTTCAGATTCGTTGGAAAGATATTTTCAAACAGATTCAAATATTTTTGGTTTTACTAAAATCCGGTTTATTTTGAATCCTGTACATTCATTTGAAATTTGAAATCAAATTTTCAAACTACAACACCATTTCCATTTCCTTTTATAATTAAAATAAATATTTATATTCTAATTTCGATTTAAATATATATACGTTCTCAAATAGCTAGTCGTTATTATTAAAAATAATTCATTTTAAATATTCAAAAATTCATTAAAATGCCGAAATAAAAATTTTAAATTGGTTCTGATTTTCCGGGTTGCTAAAATCTTCCCCACTTAAAATCTTTTCATCCTTGAAAAGGAACAAAGCTGAAAGTTTTTTATAATCAACTCAACTTTCAGTTTGGCTTTCATTCTTAAACTTTTCAGGTTTTAAGAATTTCTAATTTTTCAAAAATTTGACTAACACCCTAAATTTTTGAAAAATTTCGCCATAACCTCCTTTATATAGAGAGCATCGAGAAAATCCCCAAACCACCATACAGACTCTCTCATATGAAAAAGAAAAAGAAAAAGCCAAGCGACTAGCCAATCGGCTCATAAAATCATCCAAACCCAATGAATTAGTAAACATGTACCTATTTGTCGGGCATACAATTTTATTCCTCTGCTCTAGTCTCCTTGCTATGACCTGTGCAATATATATGCATGTACATGTATGCAATTGCAAACAATTTTCAAATCAGTTCAATATTTTGATTCAATTTGGCTAATGGTTCAAAATTTTATTTAATGCAACCAGTAATCATACAACACAACCAACAATCAATTTGTTGATAAATTTTCAAATTCATAACTTTGATATATATATATATATATATATATATATACAAAATCATGTTTTTGATGCCAAATCACAACAATAACCTTATCTATTTTTGGTTCTCATATCAGCCTAATGGAAATATATAGATATCCCACTTTTGAAACTCAGACATAAATGCTGATGATGCCATGGCGATCATCAGAATCATCTCTGGGCGACAAGAGTGTGATTCTACATCTACCCAGTATATTCGAGACTTCGAATACACGCTAGCTAGGCGTATACGCAAAATCTTTTTATACTCGATTGTCCAAATCAATGTAAAATAAAATATTCAAGTACGTATAATAAGATTTAAATTTTCAAAACAATTTTTTTTTTCATTTTTGTTTTAAAAATAACACTTTCCACACTCGTTCTAGGATACTACTGATCCTATCTCTAACGAGTCGTCCTTATTGGATATAACTAATCCAATCTCTGATGAATTCTTTCGTTCGGTCCTAATGTGCCTTGTTCTCGAGCTCTATAAACCAAAGCTCTGATACCAAATGAGACGACCCGAACTTCCCCGTAAAGGAAAGCCCAAATTGAGTTGAATAACACGACAAGTCAGAACGCAAACAGAAGAACATTTCATTGCTTATTACAAAAATTTACATCAGAGTACAAGAATATACCGAGTATGAACAAATAATATACATTTGATATATATCAGAGATTTACAAATTTACAATGCAGCAGAAAATAATACAAAACACAACTGAAAGAAATACATGGATATTGAGCTTTCTGAATATCGTTTCAGTTGTAAACTGGGATCTTGTGAATATAAATCTGCAAAACCAAAACTACTAGCTGTCCGTGTGGAAAACAGGGGCACCCAGAGTTTAGGTTAAAACAATAAACTCCAGGTCAGTCATGTGACTGGTGTGAGAACTAAAACAGTTATTAAATCTTTACTTTAAATATATGGTAAATCAAGGGACCACGCTGTATAACACGGAACGGGTTTCCTCCCAAGAATACCAGTGCATAGAATAAACAGCGCAATGTTTTTTTGGAAAATTGAAGCTATTATAAGACCCAGGTCCCATCACATAATGCAACGCAAGCCGGAGGATAGGGTTTTCCCTTATAATAGCCAAACATGCTTGGTACGTTTAAAACAAATCATTTGATACTATTATAAGTGTATAGTGTCAAAACAACTTCAAATATAAATGTATCAGTCCTAGACGGCATGGGTACCATATATCATGACGCCATACTAGGCTCTATAATCAACCACAAAGGTAAAAATAATATAAATGCCTAGGCTTGTAAAACCCCGACACCACACATAGCTAGAAAGGAATGTCATGTCTTCCTTGGGTTCCCTTATCCCGTTTTTAACTCATACCGAGGTGTGAGTCCCGCGAATTAACGCTATACACAAAGCGGCGCTATATTAAAGCTACGCTTTGACCATCAACCACAAGACTCTGCTTTTCGACAGAAGCCTTGACCATCTGCATCTCAACATGCAACATAGGCAATTCACGCCGTGCGATTGTTGTCTATTTGTATATAACCTCTGAGCTTGTATGTTTCAGAGAAGGGCGTTAAGCAAGAGAATAAATTCTCCACCGCCAAACAGATATATATTTAATAGAGATCAATCAACACAGAATAAAATCCAATGTCAGACACATGGTCCATTTACAAGTTCATTCTGGGTCTGAACGAAACCGGAGGCACCTTATTCCTCGTCCCATATGTCCAATACATGAAAAAGTTCCTCGCATATCCAGTCGATTTCCAAGTATGTCTAGACGATCACCACTTATTACCTTGTCTTGGGTGTACAGCCCAATCAAGACATCAGTAATCATCCAAATGATGTGAAGACCTCCAATCTTTAACCACCGTCTTCATTGTCGACTTACCGTCGAATCAGTTATTCAGAATGGGTATAAACCCGGCCTTTTCGAATAACTCGCTTATATAATAAACAAGTGCTATAAAAACACAACGTACGCCTCATTCCAATTCTGAATATTATTTTATTTAAATATTCATATCCTTTTGGGAAAGGTTCCCATTAATTTTATCAAAGATAAATTCTTTAGATTTATTCTTTAATATTCCTTTGGATATCATTCAAACCATATTAAGGTTTTCCAAACTAGTCGGGATTAACGCACCTTACCGAAGTAATCGTTTGTTTAATTTCCTAATCCCAAACTGTTCATCCTGTGGAGCAAAACTGGTAATACTTCATAACTAACACCACGGTGTTATCGGTAAATATTAATTACCATTTCACGTTCAAATCTAGTTAAAGATCTAACTATCGCTTGGAGCAAAACTGGTGATACTCCATTTTCGATCATTTTCTTAAATTGATAATTTTAATTATCACATTCACTTTTCAATCTAATCTAAGATTCATTAAAACTCCATTTAGCTTTAATCTTCCCAAAAATCAATATTAATGATTATTTAACTTTGGAAACACAAACATGCCGCATCGACAATCTACACCGTACCATAATTTCTGCCGATATATTACCTTTGAGCTTGTACGTCACAGAGAAGGGTGTTAAGCAAGAGAATAAATTCTCCCCCACCAAAAAGATGTATATTTAGCATAGATCAACCATATAGTTCAAAATACAATGTTAGACATGTAATTCTGCCTTTAACTGGGTTAAAGAACTAATGTCATTTAAAACACAGTTCACGATAAACCCAAATCACATTCCATTAATTATGGAATCTTCATGGAAAAACAAATCAATATATAACCGATATCAATTTCTTTATCCAGCTAATAATATAAATGGAATAACGACAAATCCTTTTAAATTCTGCATGTATTAACAGTCTTCCTCCATAGAAGTTCACTTTGGTTATTATCAAATCGAATTCCATTCAATTCCAATTTAATATATTAAATTGGAAAACTATACTTTGGAAAATTCTCGTTAGATCTTAGTAAAAGGATTTATAAATTCCAAATCACATTTCACTGTAAATCGGGTTAAAGAACGAATGTCGTTAAAAACACTGTTCACAATAAACCCAATTCACATTCCATTTCCAATTCCAATTAAATGTTAATTAATTGGTGAATCTTCTTTAAATCTTAATTAAAAGATTTATTCTTTTCACACGGGGTTTAAGAATAGTGTTACCGAAGACCCCATCCCATCAGTCTCTAACCGTAAATTAGTAAGAGAACAATTCCCTAAGTATTAATCCGGAAGGCCGAAACCAACATCAGATCAACACCTAGGAAACCATTCAACTTAGCTAATCTCCAGTTAGTTTCTAATTTTCTTAACTTCACTGGGTTTAAGAACAGTATTATTAAACATACCATTCACGACAAACCCAAAATCTCATTCCATTGTTAATCGGGTTAAAGAACAAGTGTTATTTAAAACGTCGTTCACGATAAACCCAAAATTCAATTCAATTCAATTCCATTTAAATATTAATTAATTGGTAAACTTCATTAAATCTTAATAAAAAGATTTAATTTTTTCTCAACTGGGTTTAAGAACAGTGTTAGTGAAGACACCGTTCACGACAAACCCAAAATCCCATTTAATACTAGATACAAGGCTCTGAATAGAAAATATACCGGCTTATATTCAATATCAAATTCTGAAACCAACAAATATCGTATTGGGAATAAAGATATATATATATATCTTCCAAATTTTTCCACAATGTCTGTATAATCATGGAATCCAATATCGAAATATTTCGAAGATAATTTCGATTCAAATCCATTCCAATTTATATATTGGAAATTCTGGTTATTTTTAAAAGCATTTCAATTCCAATTTATTTATTTAAAAATATTGGATTTATAATTCTAGTTCATAACTAGTTCATTTTGATAAAAATATATTTTTATCTTTACAAACGTGGAATTTTTCATCCTAATTCTTTCCAAATCATTTACTATGATTTTACACAAATTATTGATATTTTTAATAATTTTATCAAGGCCCGTACAGTCGATTTCCATAAACGGTCGTCGAACTACACATACATCGACCTTTTCCAAATTTGATTTGGACATAATTCCAAATCCAACTGTTAGATTTAAAATCCCTTATATTCTCGAAAATCTCTTTTCAATACGAACCCAACGGTTCCCATTTTAGGAGAATCCGATGGTCGGATCTCCTGTAATGCCCATTCGAAGTCAATAGTCAAAATTCGCGAACGGCCGCAGCGCGTTCTATTCAGGCCATTAAATATATATAATATATATATTATATATATTTCATCGATTTCCATTTAAAAAGTATTTTATAAATCATTTTAAATTCATTTTCAAAACGATTTCAACTTCATATTCAATTTCAAATCAAAATTGATTATTCCCTTATAAATAAATTTTAAATTCATTTTAAAATGATTCCAATTTGATTTTCGAATTTAAATCAAAAATTAATTTTCCCTATCATTTCAATATTAAAATGATAATATTTTTAAAATGTTAGATTTTGAAATCACTTTTCGATATTCATTATAAAAATGGATAAAATCGACCAAATACCCGATTGTGTTAAAATGGCGTTAATCTAATCAACACGGCTTTATATATTTAAATATTTTCGTGTCCATCACAAATCGGACATCAAAATTGTATTTTGATCCATTACTGAATATTATTTTAAAATATTAATTATTTTAAAATATTCATTACTTGACGTTTTAAAATATTCTTTAATCGTTCTTTTCGAATTGGAATCAAACACAGTCAATTACCATATAAATTTTTTTATATGGATTTCACAGTTACATGCACACAACAATAATCAAACACAATCAACCATCATCCAGAATGCATTACATAGCTGCGTCAGCGTTAAACATAAATAATTAACGCTTACAACAGCTGTCAACCGATCGATTGGCATACAACTAAATATTGGGATTACTGTATGTCCAATATCATCCCAATACACGTGTGGGGTTTCAATCAACAAACACGGATTTAATTTGTGCAGTTGGGCGATGTGTAAAATTTATCATCCCAATCTATATCAGTCAAATGTGTGTACATAAACAAATCATCCGATTTGTAAATGAATATTTATTTTATTCATATACACGATAAAAATTACATTTTTAATGATAAAATATTTTATTTCAACAAGTGAATATTGTATACAGCCCATTTCACATCACAAGACAAATTCACACAGACAAATCAATCAAATACACAACCAAACAAGTCGTCCATGGTCTGTGGACGACAGGGAGCAATTCATATATGCAGTTATTAAAATAAAGAATTATACAAATAAATTCAATGAGAGAGTTCTCACCTTTGGGATCCACTCCTCCAGTTTTCTTTCTGAATTTCAGAACAGTCTGGATTTGCCCGAAATGCCAATGCATACTTTTCTACTCTGTTCATATTTAAAATCACATTTTTAATATGATGTTTATATTATTTAAAAATCCTATTTTTATTTTGTTATATGTATAAAAATCAAATTCTTTATATTTTGAAAAATCTAATCTTTTCACTTCGCTATATAAACAAAAACCATACACGTAAAAATCGGATTTTTGTTTCAAAATCATATTTTTATTCTAAACCATTTCTATAAAAATCGTATTTTTATGTTGTTACTTCATATATAAAGATCGCATATTTATATAACGAAAATTCATATAAAAATCGCATTTTTATAGCAAATCCATTCATACAAAAATCGTGTTTTTATTTATAAAAATCAAATCTTTTTATTCATTAAAAATCAAATATTTTTATGTTTAAAAATATAATCTTTTCACATTAAAAATGCTATACATATATATATATATTAATAAAAATTATATTTTTATTCTAAAATTATATATATAAAAAGCATATGAACAAAAATCATAATTTTATGGACTGAACAATCATATTTTCTATAATGCCATATAATATATAAAAATTATATTTTTATTTCAAATCTCTATGCATAAAAATCGTATTTTTATTTCAAATCTACTTACATAAAAGTCGAATTTTTATTTCAAAACTTCATACATAAAAATCAAATTTTTATTACAAAGCTATTTCATATATAATTAAAGCTGAAAATATAATTGGATTTGGATTTACTTACTTTGAATCAGAGAAGGAGAAAGGGGTTTGGCTTTCTCAAAGGGGAACATGCGGTCAGCGGCGGACAGGGGGTGTGGGTGGCGGTTAAGTAGGCGGCGGTGATTGGTGCGGTGGTGGCGGGTGCTGTCAGGTGCAGGGTCAATGCAGTTTTGGTGTTCAGAGGGTTGGGGTTCGGCTGTGGAGCTTCCGCGCGAGGTGGAGAGGGAAAGGAAACTCCGGAGACGCCATCGCCAGAGGAGGGGCGCGATTGTCGGTTGTGGCGGCGGGCTAGGGTTCCGTCGACCCCCCTTTTGTTCTTTTTTTTCTTCAGAACGGGGAGAGAGAATATACCGGGGGGAGGGGGAGAGATAGGAGTTATATAATATTTATTTATTATTATTATTATTTTCCAAAAAGGTGATTTTTCATTCGAAGCCTGAATCGGACCCAACGACTGTCGCCCCTAGCTAATTACCCCCATTCCAACCACAATGGGATATGTTTCGTAAACCAATTCGGCTGTTACAATCAGTTTCCTCTAAATTTAAAATATAAATCATTTTATTTTAAATTCAAACGCGCATTTTAAATTACGGGGCCACATACAGATTTCAAAAATTCTAGAAAAATAAATCTGGCTATGTTTTGATGATACGGTCCTAACAAAACTAATTTCGTTGGATTTGGAGATCGTTTGAAAAACGGTCATTTTCCAGTTGATTGAATTCAAACTAAAATTGCAAACACGTTTAAATCCGCCACGCTCGTATATTGATTCCAAAAATTATGAAAATTGGAATCAAGCAATAATTTGACATTCCAGATTCAACAAAAGTGATCTCATCGAAAACGGACGTCGTTTGCAAAAACGATATTTTTAAGGGCTATATTTTCATAACGACTATTCTGAATTTTCAACTGGACATAACTTTTTATTCCCGCTATGAAATTTGGATTTTTCAGATTCATTGGAAAGATATTTCAAGCAGATTCAAATATTTTTGGTTTCACTGAAATCCGGTTTACTTTGAATCCTGTACATTCATTTGAAATTTGAAATCGAATTTTCAAACTACCGCACCATTTCCAATTACTTTTATAATTAAAATAAATATTTATATTCTAATTTCGATTTAAATAAATATATACATTCTAATTCTATTCATAATAAATAGCCAGTCATTATTATTTAAATTAATTCATTCTAAATATTCAAAAATTCAATAAAATGCCAAAATAAACATTTTAAATTGGTTCTGATTTTCCGGGTTGTTACAATCTCCCCCACTTAAAAATTTTTTGTCCTTGAAAAGGAACGAAGCTGAAAGTTGTTTTATTAATCAACTCAACTTTCATTTTGGCTTTCATTCTTCAACTTTTCAGTTTCTAAGAATTTCTAATTTTTGAAAAATTTGGCTAGCACCCTAAATTTTCGAAAAATTTCGCAATAACCTCTTTTGTACGGGGAGCATCGGGAAAATCCCCAAACCGCCACACAGGCCCTCTCATCTCAAAAAGAAAAAGAAAAAGCCAAGCGGCTAGCCAATTGGCTCATAAAATCGTCCAAACCCAATAAATTAGTAAACATGTACCTATTTGTCGGGCATACAATTTTATTCCTCTACTCTAGCCTCCTTGCTATGACCTGTTCAATATATATATATACATGTACATGTATGCAATTGCAAATAATTTTCAAATTAGTTCAATATTTTGATTCGATTTGGCTAATGGTTCAAAATTTTAATCAATCAAACCAATAATCATACAACACAACCAGCAATCAATTTGTTGATAAATTTTCAAATTCATAACTTTGATATATATATATATATATATATATATATATATATATATACACACACACACACACACAAAATCGTGTTTTTGATGCCAAATCACAACAATAACCCTATCTAGTTTTGGTTCTCACACCAACCTAATGGAAATATATAGATATCCCACTTTTGAAACTCGAACATAAATGCTGATGATGCCATGGCGATCATCAGAATCATCCCCGGGCAACTGGAGTGTGATTCTATATCTACCCAGTATATTCGAAACTTCGAATACACGCTAGCTAGGCGTATACGCAAAATCTTCATATACTCGATTGTCCAAATCAATTTAAAAAAAAAAATTCAAGTTCGTATAATAAGATTTAAATTTTCAAAACAAAATTTGTTTTCATTTTTATTTTAAAAATAACACTCTCCACACTCGTTCTAGGATACTGCTGATCCTATCTCTAACGAGTCGTTCTTATTGGATATTACTAATCCAATCTCTGATGAATTCTATCATTCGATCCTAATGTGCCTTGTTCTCGAGCTCTGTAAACCAAAGCTTTGATACCAAATGAGACGACCCGAACTTCCCCGTAAAGGAAAGCCGGGATTGAGTTGAATAACACGACAAGTCCGAACGCAAACAGAGGACCATTTCATTGCTTATTACAAAAATTTACATCAGAGTACAAGAATATACAGAATATGAACAAATAATATACATTTGATAAATATCAAAGATTTGCAAATTTACAATGCAGCAGAAAATAATACGAAATACAACTGAAAGAGATACATGAATACAGAGCTTTATGAATATCGTTCCAGCTGTAATCCAGGATCTTGTGAATATAAATCTGCAAAACCAAAACTACTAGCTGTCCATGTGGAAAATAGGGGCACCCAGAGTTTAGGTTAAAACAATAAACTCGAGGTCAGCCATGTGACTGGTGTGAGAACTAAAACAGTTATTAAATCTTTACTTTAAATATAAGGTAAATCAAGGGACCACGCTGTATAACACACAGAACGGGTTTCCTCCCAAGAATACCAGTGCATAGAATAAACAGCGCAATGCTTTTTGGAAAAATGAAGCTATTATAAGACCCAGGTCCCATCACATAATGCAACGCAAGCCGAAGGATAGGGTTTTCCCTTATAATAGCCAGACATGCTTGGTATGTTTAAAACAAATCGTTTGACACTATTATAAGTGTATAGTGTCAAAACAACTTCAAATATAAATGTATCAATCCTAGACGGCATGGGTACCATATATCATGTCGCCATACTAGGCTCTACAATCAAAATCGAAATGTCACGTATTGGAAATGGGATTTCCGTCATGAGTCTAGGCAATACTCCTAAGCGTTTTGAGACGCTAGAAAATGCCTCGGGACTGCACACTCTGGGCAACCCCTGGATCCTCCATGGCTGGTCCACACTTACGTTAGTGGATTGGCAATTCCTGAACACACGTTTCCTGGTCCCATCGGACGGGTCCATAGGCTCCGTAGAGACCGATATATCCGAGGTGCCTCCATTTCAACAACCACAAAGGTAAAAATAATATAAATGTCTGTGCTTGCAAAGCCCCGACACCACCTATAGCTAGAAAGAAACGTCATGTCCTTTTTGGATTCCTTTATCCCGTTTTTAACTCATACCGAGGTGTGAGGCCCGCGAATCAACGCTATACACAAAGCGATGCTATATTAAATCTATGCTTTGATCATCAACCACAAGACTCTGCTTTTCAACAGAAGCCTTGATCATCTGCATCTCAGCATGCCATACAGGCAATTCATGCCGTGCGGCTGATGTCTATCTGTATATAACCTCTGAGCTCGTATATATCAGAGAAGGGCGTTAAGCAATAGAATAAATTCTCCGCCGCCAAACAGATATATATTTAATAGAGATAAATCAACACAGAATAAAATCCAATGTCGGACACACGGTCCATTTACAAGTTCGTTCTGGGTATGAACGAAACGAAAGGCACCTTACTCCTCATCCCATATGTCCAATACAGGAGAGAGGTCCTCGCATATCCAGTCGATCTCCAAGTACGTCTGGATGATCACCACTTATTACCTTGTCTTGGGTGTACAGCCCAATCAAGACATCGGTAATCATCCCAACAATGTGAAGACCTCCTGTCTTCAACCACCGTCTTCATCGTCGACGTATCGTTGAATCAGTTATTAAGAATGGGTATAAACCCGACCTTTCTGAATAACTCGCGTATATAATAAATTAGTGCTATAAAAACACAACATACGCCTCATTCCTATTCTGAATATTCTTTTATTTAAATATTGATATCCTTTGGGAAAGGGTCCCATTAATTTTATTAAATATAAAAGTCTTTAGCTTTAGTCTTCCTTTGGATATCATTCAAACCATATTAAGGTTTTCCACACCAGTCGGGATTAACGCATCTTACCCAAGTAATCATTTGTTTAATTTCCCAATCCCAACCTATTCATCCCATTGAGCAAAACCAGTAATACTCCATATCTAACATCACGGTGTTATCGGTAAATATTAATTACCATTTCACATTCAAATCTAGTTAAATATTTAAGTATCGCTTGGAGCAAAACTGGTGATACTCCATTTTTGATCGTTATCTTGAATTGATAATTTTAACTATCACATTCACTTTCCAATCTAATCTAAGATTCAATAAAACTTCATTTAGTTTTAATCTTCCCAAAAATCAATATTAATGATTATTTAACTTTGGAAACACAAACATGCTGCATCGACAATCTACATCGTACCATTGATTTATGCTGATATATAACCTCTGAGTTTGTACGTCTCAGAGAAGGGTGTCAAGCAAGAGAATAAATTCTCCACCACCAAACAGATGTATATTTAGCAGAGATCAACCATACAGTTTGAAATACAATGTTTGACATGTAATTCTGTCTTTAACCAGGTTAAAGAACTAATGTCATTTAAAACACAGTTCACGATAAACCCAAATCACATTCCATTAATTGTGAAATCTTCACGAAAAAAAATCAATATATAACCGATATCAATTTCTGTATCTGACTAATAATATAAATGGAATAATGGCAAAGCCTTTTAATTTCACATGTATTACCAGTCTTCCTCCACAGAAGTTCACTTCGATTATTATCAAATCGAACTCCATTCAATTCCAATTTAATATAATAAATTGGTAAATTCTCGTTAAATCTTAGTAAAAAGAATTATAAATTCCAAAACACATCACTGTAAATCGGGTTAAAGAACGAATGTCGTTAAAAACACAGTTCGCAATAAACCCAATTCACATTACATTTTCAATTCCAATTAAATGTTAATTAATTGGCAAATCTTCTTCTTTGAATCTTAGTTAAAAGATTTATTATTTTCAAATGGGATTTAAGAACAGTGTTATGGAAGACCCATCCCATCAGTCTCTAACCGTAAATTAGTAAGAGAACAATTCCCTAAGTATTAATCCCGAAGGCCGAAACCAACATCAGATCAATACCCAGGAAACCATTCAACTTAGCTAATCTCCAGTTAGTTTCTAATTTTCTTAACTTCATTGTGTCTAAGAACAGTATTATTAAAGATACCATTCACGAAAAACCCAAAATCTCACTCCATTATAAATTGGGTTAAAGAACAAGTGTTATTTAAAACACCGTTCACGATAAACCCAAAATTCAATTCAATCCAATTCCAGTTAAATATTAATTAATAGGTAAACTTCATTAAATCTTAATAAAAAGATTTAATCTTTTCTCAGCTGGGTTAAAGAACAGTGTTAGTGAAGACACCGTTCACGACAAACCCAAAATCCCATCTGATATTAAATACAAGACTCCGAATAGAAAATATATTGGCTTATATTCAATATTAAATTCTGAAACCAACAAATATCATATTAGAAATAACGATATAATCACGGAATCCAATATCGAAATATCCCGAAGATAATTTCGATTCAAACCCATTCCAATATATATGTTGGAAATTCTGGTTATTTTTAAAATCATTTCAAATCCAATTTATTTATTTAAAAATATTGGATTTATAATTCTAGTTCATAACTAGTTCATTTTGATAAAAATATATTTTTATCTTTACAGACGTGGAATTTTTCATCCCAATTCTTTCCAAATCATTTATTATAATTTTACACAAATTATTGATATTTTTAATAATTTTATCAAGGCCTGTACAGTCGATTTCCATAAACGGTCATCGAACTGCACTTACAGCGACCTTTTCCAAATTTGATTTGGACATAATTCCAAATCCAATGGTTAGATTTCAAATCCCTCATATTCATTGAAAAGCTCTTTTCGATACAAACCCAATGGTTCCGATTTTAGGAGAATCCAAGGTCGGATCTCCCGTAATGCCCGTTCGAAGTCAACGGTCGAAATTCACGAACTGCCGTGGCGCAGCGCGTTCTATTCAGGCCATTAAATATATATAATATGTATATTATATATATTTTGTCGATTTCCATTTAAAACATATTTTATAAATCATTTTAAATTCGTTTTCAAAATGATTTCAACTTCATATTCAATTTCAAATCAAAATTGAATATTCCCTTACAAATTCGTTTTAAATTCATTCTAAAATTTCCAATTTGATTTTCAAATTTAAATCAAAATTTAATTTTCCCTGTCATTTCAATATTAAAATGTTAATATTTTCAAAATGTCAGATTTTGAAATCACTTTTCATTATTCATTATAAAAATGAATAAAATCGACAAAATTCTCGTTCGTGTTAAAATGGCGTTAATCTAATTAACACGGCTTTATATATTTAAATATTTTCGTGTTCTTCCCAAATCGGACATCAAAATCATATTTTGATCCATTACTGAATACTATTTTGAAATATTAATTATTCTAAAATATTCATTACTCGACGTTTTAAAATATTCTTTAATTCGAAATATTCGTTCTTTCCGAATTAGAATCAGACACATTCAGTTACCATATAATTTTATTTATATGGATTTCACACATACATGTACCCAACAATAATCAAACACAATCAACCATCATCCAGAGTGCATTACACAACTGTATAAGTGTTAAATATAAATAATTAATGCTTCCAACAGCTGTCAACCCATCGACTGACATACAACTAAATATTAGGATTAGTGTATGTCGAATATCATCCCAATACCCATGTGGGGTTTCAATCAATAAACATGGATTTTATTTGTGCAGTTGGGCGATGTGTAAAAAATTTCATCCTAATCAATATCAGTCAAATGTGTGTACATAAACAAATCATCCGATTTGTAAATGAATATTTATTTTGTTCATATACACATTAAAAATTATATTTCTAATGATAAAATATTTTATTTCAACACGTGAATATTTTATACATTCCATTTCACATCACAAGCCAAATTCATACAAACAAATCAATCCAAACACACAACCAAACAAGTCGTCCATGGTCTGTGGACGACAGGGAGCCATTCATATATGTAGTTATTATAATAAATAATTGTACAAATAAATTCAGTGAGAGAGTTCTCACCTTTGGGATCCACTCCTCCAGTTTTCTTTTTGAATTTCAAAACAGTCTGGATTTGCCCGAAATGCCAACGACATACTTTTGTACTCTGTTCATATTAAAAATCACATTTTTAATATGATGTTTATATTATTTAAAATCCTATTTTTATTCGTTATATGTATAAAAATCAAATACTTTATATTTTGAAAAATCTAATCTTTTTACTTCGCTATATAAACAAAAACCATACACGTAAAAATCGGATTTTTATTTCAAAATCATATTTTTATTCTAAACCATTTCTATAAAAATCATATTTTTATATTGTTACTTCATATAAAAATCGCATTTTTATATAAAGTGAATTCATATAAAAATCACATTTTTATTGCAAATCCATTCATATAAAAATCATGTTTTTATTTATAAAAATCAAATCTTTTTGTTCTTTAAAAATCAAATCTTTTTACGTTTAAAAATATAATCTTTTCTTCAAAATTCTATATATATATATATATTAATAAAAATTATATTTTTATTCTAAAATTATATATATATAAACCATATGAACAAAAATCATAATTTTATAGACTGGACAATCATATTTTTTATAACGCCATATAATATATAATAAATATATCTTTATTTCGAATCTCTATGCATAAAAATTGTATTTTTATTTCAAATCTACTTACATAAAAATGAAATTTTTATTTCAAAACTTCATACATAAAAATCGGATTTTTATTACGAAGCTATTTCATATATAACAAAAACTGAAAATATAATTGGATTCGGATTTACTTACTTTGAATCGGAGAAGGAGAAAGAGGTTTGGCTGTCTCGAGGGGGGACATGCCGTCAGCGGTGAAAAGAGGGAGGGGGTGGCGGTTCAGCAGGCAGCGGTGGTTGGTGCGGTGGTGGCGTGTGCTATCAGGCGCAGGGGCGACGCGGTTTTGGTGTACAGGGGGTTGGGGTTCGGCTGTGGGGCTTCCGCGCGAGATGGAGGGGGAAAGGGAACTCCGGCGATGCCATCGCCAGAGGAGGCGTGACTTTCAGTTGTGGCGACAGGCTAGGGTTCCATCACCCCCCTTTAGTTCTTTTTTTTCTTCAGAACGGGGAGAGAGAATATAACCGGGGGGAGATAGGAGTTATATAAAAATTTATTTATTTATTGTTATTTTCCAAAAAGGTGATTTTTCATTCGAAGTCTGAATCGGACCGAACGACTGTCGCCCCTAGCTAATTACCCCCATTACAACCACAATGGGATATGTTTCGTAACCCAATTTGGCAGTTACGATCAGTTTCCGCTAAATTTAAAATATAAATCATTATATTTTAAATTCAAACGCACATTTTAAATTACTAGGGCCAAATACGGACTCCAAAAATTCCAAAAAAATAAATCTGGCTTTGTTTTGACGATACGGTCCTAACAAAACTAATTTCGTCGAATTTGGAGACTGTTTGTAAAACGGTCATTTTCCAGTCGATTGAATTCAAGCTGGAATTACCAAACACGTTTAAATCCGCCACGCTCACATATTGATTCCAAAAATTATGATAATTGGAATCTAGCAATAATTTGACATTCCGGATTCAGCAAAGGTGGTCTCGTTGAAAACGAAGGTCCGCCAAATTGCTATTTTTAAGGGGCTATATTCCTATAACGACTATTCTGAATTTTCAACTAGACATAACTTTTTATTCCCGCTATGAAATTTTTGAATTTTCAGATTCGTTGGAAAGATATTTTCGAACAGATTCAAATATTTATAGTTTCACTAAAATCTGGTTTATTTTGAATCCTGTACATTCATTTGAAATTTGAAATTGAATTTTCAAACTACCGCGCCATTTCCAATTCCTTTTATAATCAAAATAAATATTTATATTCTAATTTCGATTTAAATTAATATATACATTTTAATTCTGTTCAAAATAAATATCTAGTCGTTATTATTTTAAATAATTCATTTGAAATAATAAAAAATTCATTAAAATGCCAAAATAAAAATTTAAATTGGTTCTGATTTTCTGGGTAGTTACACAACTGTGATCGAATTTCTATAAGGGGATAACTGCAAATGGAGGGAAACGAGATGGATTGCTGTAATGTATTTGGATTGCCAAATTAACTTGGGGAATTTTTTCTCTAACGAAGAAAACTTGGAATTGTTTGTTAGCCGTGGGATTTGACAAAATGGAGGGAAATAAAATGCTTTAGCGCCCTAATTACTAATAGTGTGTAAGATGTTGTGTTTTAATATTTTGCGCTAAGACTAAAAACTATCACAGCACGTTAATGTAAAACATCGTAAGTTCACGCTAAGAAAGTAATATTTTCTTGTAGTGTCATTTGCTTTCGAACGAATAACCTAGCTACCTCTTAAATCGAAAGGCACAACATAAGTAAATCCTACTTAACGAAGGATCCACTCAGAATTCACTACTTTGGAGTGTTAGTCTTTTTTTGTCTTTAACAGTGTTCAAACCATCATTCACTCAATTACATTGGACAAAACGATCATTTTGTGTATGCGTTATTTTGAGAAAATTTACTATATTTTGTAGAAATTTGAGTGCATACTGGAGTGGCTTCATGGAATACGGATGCATACATGTTGAAGACAAAAGAAAAAAATTGAAAAGAATTCATTTTTCATGAAGAGCCCACCTACCCACTTACTTATGGACCATATTAAGAAGCAAAAATACGAGTTAATAGAGGATTAATTAATTCTTAATTATGATGCTGTGACCACGTAATGTAGGCCTCTAAAACATATTATAGTTTTTAAATATTTATAAATGATCCTTTTATTTTCGTGTATAAGATCTTACTTTCTTACATATATATAATAAATCAAAACTATAAATAAGGACTTCTTTTTAGTGGCTTCTAAACCTTATTATTTATGCAATTTTATTTTTGCTTTTTTGCACTTAGTTTCTTTTCATGCAGATAAGTTAGTATAATTTTATGCAAAATAATTAGTTAGCTCTTGTTTTATTACTTGGTTTTCATTTCTTTTACAATTATTTTAAAATCTTCTTATGCCAATATGTATTTATATATGAGTAGTTAAACCATTTCAATTTAAGGGTAATAAGCTCTCATCAACCATATAATATTAACAGTATGATCTCATTTATGATCTTGTCTTTGTTCTTAATGAAAGTCTTGATATTAATGTAAATTGGTTCTTTAGATCTAAACTTGATCCCCTTTGTTGCTCATAACAAATAGGCTATGCTTTATCACGTGTAAACAAAAGTTACACTTTCATCTAAATATGATTTTGATAATTAAAGTGAAACTAAAATCAAAATTTGATGCTCTATGTTACTAGTTCAATAGTAAATAGAGCATGCTCAAATCTTATATTATTTACAATTTTTTATCATCTTCGTAAGGATTTTCTAGTGAGTTGGAGTTTATATTAAAGTCTAATGGTTTCAGTTGTGCTAGTAAATAACATATGTAGGTCACCGTTATAATAGACACATCCACTAATTAAATTATTAAAAAAAAGTTCGTAAATTTATTTTTATGTTTATTTGTTTGATCATGGAAGATGATTTGCCTCTAAATTGCTCTATTTTTCCTCTAATTTTTTCTACACTTTTTAGTTAAAATCAATTTTCAAACCCTTTGGATAATTAGACTGAGTAGTATTAAAAAAAAGTTCTTTCTTAAAGGATTAATTTGTACTTCCATACATACTAACACTGTATATCGTGCGTCTGTGGCTTTCATTACAATATAATTCAGTGGTTTTCTAATTGATCAAAAATCCATCCCAAGCAACACAACTTGCCCACTTTAGTGCTATCTAAGAAGTATAGAGGATCACAAAGGGTGAAAAACTAATCACCCTTATATGGAGGAGTAGGACCAGGAAGGTTGGAATTGCCCCCACTTTAGTTAGTTCCAAAAAATTGCAACTTAATTGCTTTTTCTACAATTCAACTTCTAGTTCGTCAATTTTCTAATAGAGATTAGCGAATTAAACATCATCTGCTATGCTTCGAATAGATGATCAAGGTTACAAAACCATCAAATCTATCTTTCGGGATAGTTCTTGATCCGATCATCTTTCTCTTTAAATTTTTCTCTCTAAATCACCAATCATTTATATCGACTTCCTCGTGACAGCTCCTTGCTTATAATGGCTATCATACCACTTTAACACTTTTGTATTATCTGGAAAGCGTATACCAATAGTAGACCTTTTTTCTATATCACCTATGAGCTTTTCTTATTTACATCAGCTTAAACATAAATATCTAGCCCAATTTTGGCAAGAATTAATTGCTCTTCCTTAAATAAAAGCCAAGGTAAAAGAACAACGAATTGATAAAGAAATTATTTAATTAATTATAAATTTTATTAGTTCATATTAAACTCAATCAACATCACATTGAACAAACTTTCTACTACTTTGAAAAAAGTCATTACTTTTTTAAACATCTTAGAAGTGAGGCAAAGTGTAGAGTCAAAAGGAGTTTTTATCCCTTTGGATTATAAACTAGAGGGAATCGATGATAATTCCATTTTTCAACTGGAGGCAATGGCTGGATACATAATTAGTTTGCATTATAGTTTCATATTGTATTAGGTCATTCGTCATTCTTATCATCTAAAAAGTCAAAGCCAAAACTAGGCAGTTGTGTGTAATTCCTTGTACATCCCAAATGAAGCAGCTCCTTATTAATTTTGACACTCCATAAATTGAGGATCCCTAAATTCCTTTCTCAATCTAGCATACTTGCACAAAATTTCTACAAAACATAAGTGCTTGAGGCTTCATTAATCAATACAATGGATGAAATAAATTAGTACAACAAAAATAAGAAACAAATCAAACTTGTAACTATATCATAGATTGTACATGATTATTCACATGATTTATACCATACTGATATTCTGAAAAATTCCAGAATAAGTTTCTTCCTATAATATTTAAGTTTCTTTGGAGAAATAGAACGTTCGAATGGGGAATAGGTTCCATCTAGCGAGATTCCAACACTGTCCATCATGTGGATCAGACCCTTCTTCATTTTGATATGTGTGGTGGAAATGCTTAAGAAAACTTGCATAATTATTCCATAATTGGAGAAATCCAAAAAAACTCTTATTAGACTTTATGGAGACCTTTTACTAAGATGTTATCACCTGTAATCAGCATTCAAAAGAGGGTATTAAGTTCTACACAAATAGCTTATCCCATTGGTGGTGTGCTTTCTTCAGCAACGGAACAACCCTATTAACTTTAAAATTTCTTAAGCTAGAAGCATAAAATGCAATCACCTCATATTTCTCGGATAATTCATTATAATGTCCTGTTAATCTATCTCTTTCTCTGCGTAGTCAGTATATTTCCATTTGTTTCTTATCAAGAAAAGCGTCGTAATGATATTTTGATCTTACCATTGGCTAAAGAAATTCACGAATTAAATTTCAAGTATTTGGCATATTTAAGAATTTAGATAAAGTATGTTAGATTGCCTCGCATGTTGTTAGGGTAGGAACGACGGTTTGAATAAATAGTCCCACATCGTGAAATAAATTGAAGGAGTGGAGTACATATATGAGTTGGTAGGCACGGAACATCAGGGATTCCTTTTGTTACAAGGATGTGTATGCCAACTCATATGCATGTGCCTTATTATGGAAGGAAGGAAGGAAGGCTATTGTTCCGACCGTTGTGACATAACAGTGGTATCGGAGCCGAAGGTTACAGACTGGGCTATGCAGGCAAGGCACTACTTTCAAAAGATACTCGTAGGATGTGAGTCAAGGGGGAGACTATTAGGATTACCTTACGTGTTGTTAAGGTATGAATGACGGTTTGAATAAATAGTCTTACATCATGAAATAAATTGAAATAGTGGAGTATATATGAGTTAGTAGGCACGTAACCTTAGGGATTCCATTTGTAACAAGGATGTGTGAGCCAACTCATATGTGTGCGCTCTATACGGAAGGAATGGGGCTTTGTTCTGAAGTTCGTTACATAACATTGGTATCAAAGCCAAAGTTTATAGATTGGGCCAAGTAGTGCTCTCAAAAGATACTTGTATGGTGCGAGTCGAAGGGGTGATGGTTAGGATTACCTCGCATGTTGTTAAGGTAGGAATGATGGTTTGAATAAACAATACCACATCACGGAATAAATTGAAGGAGGGGAGTACAAATATGAGTTGGTAGGTACGTAACATTAGGGGATCCCTTTTGTTATAAGGATGTGTGTGCCAACTCATATGCATGACCCTATGTGGAAGAAAGAGGAGCTTTGTTCCAACCATCGTTACATAACAAACTATGCTATACTTGTACGAGTAGGATAGGAGAAGCATGAGTTTGTACCATCCCCTTGCATTTTTCTTTCCATGATGAGCATTTCCCAGGGGAAGTCTCCTTTGGAAGAGCCCAAGACTTTTATTAACTTGGTATCCTTAGCATTATCTTATCCATCCCATGGCTTAGTAAGGCCCTATTCACAATCATCATGGTCATCACCATCATGATTTAGCCCAAGGTCATGGTTGCCATCATTATCTTTAGGGTGACGATCGTTGTCTTTTAGGCCCTCTTCTTCATGTTCTCGCTCTTGGACTTAATCTTTCTATCTTCGGGGGTCAATAAGAGTTAGAAATCCCTTTGCATTGATACCTTGCTTAACGTTCGGAGGCCCCTTTGTCAATGCCTTAAATTTTTCTTTAAAGCCTTCGTTGTATCAATGGGTGGGAAAATCTAGGTCGAAGATTTACCAGTATTATCGACATATGCGACGAAGAGAGATTTCTTATGAGATCTTTTGACGATAGTCGAGTTAGTTTAATTCCCCATATTTTCCTTATTGGAAAATTATAAAATAATTATATTTTATTCATTATTAGCCGTATGACTTTAACTTTTTGAGATGTAGTTCTTAAGGATGTTTTAGACATTTATAATTTAGTATTTATTTTATTGGCCATTTTCCCTTGAAGAATTATGTACAGACTATAACTTTTGATAAGAGTCGCAAATGCTTTAACCTATTTCAATGCTTTTAGATTGTTGTTTCCTAAACCATAAAATGGTCATATAGAAATGTAGATAAGTGGTTAGCAAGTTATGGCAGTTTTATTTTTCAAAATATCATTGACCATGACTAATGAATGAGTAATGGGTTGAATTAGCAATCCCATTGTCTAGTTAAGTTTTTCTATAAATATAAGGTAAGAGAGACCATTTGAAAATTCCCCTCTCATTAATTATCAGACCCAAATCATAGGTCTTCCCTAATTCTCAAACCATTTCATTAATTCTCACTCAATTCCGCTCCACGTCATATCTAGCTTTAAATTGACGGTTTGATATACATCAGTTGGCTAATTCTCATTACATTGGAAACATCTAGGGCTGGCAATTAGAACCGAGAACCGAAAAACCCGAACCGAACTGAACCGACCCAAAAAGACCCGAACTGAACCCAATGGGTCTCGGGTTGGGTCTAGATGATGAAAAATACCATCAAGACCTGATCAAACCCGACCCACATAGATCGACCCGAAAGACCTGACCAAAAAACATTGAAATTTATGTATATTTAGTGTTATTATTCAATCGGACCCGAACCGACCCGACCCGAGCTTCAACCCGACCCGAATGAAGCTCGGGTCAGGTTGAGTCTAGAGTTTTGAAATGTATAGTTTGGACCTGACAAAATCCGACCCGCCTAGAACCGAGACCCATCGGGTGGGGTCCGAGTCCATCGGGTCGGGTCTAATTGCCACCCCTAGCTGCATCTACAATGGATTCCTTATGGTCCAGGATAGATCCATACTAGATCTTATTGAATATTGTGATATGGTAAGTAATAGTGAACTCTCACTTGTTTATGATGGACTACATGTAACTATTATGTGACTTCATACTCTAATTATCAAATCCACCTAAATTGATTTGAAAAGGGAAATTTCAAATCTAGACACCCAAGAATAAACTAATTACGAATATAACTATTAATTTGTTAGATCCAAGGTAGTTATCATATCTTTAAGCACGTTTTATGCTAGACCTATTTTTAAAAGCAATTATTGTATCAGATTGTTTAAATACTTGAAATTGATGAAATTGCATGTACTTTGCTATTTCAATTGTTTTCATGACTGAATTGAACATTATGCTTGATATTTTTTTCTTAGTGATGCACTCAAATTTGGAACTAGATTGATGGTCAGAGCATATCAGAAAAAGATTTCGTCGGAGTCTCATGAAAATTGGAGGATTAACTCTTAAGTAAAGGGGATCAAAGACCGTTATATTAATCACATATCAATTAAAGTTAAGAATTTAGATCAATTTCGAGCTATATAGGTTACATGACACTGAGTCTGACATCATGACTCCAATGATGTTGCAACTCACATGTTTGGAAAAAGCATGCTTAGTAAAAGGTGTTTCGAAGATTTGGGTTGAATTGGATAGGCCTAACGTTAAAGGTGGATGAGTCATCTTCAATCAATCAGATTGTGATGCATAAAAGAGAATAATTAAAGTATAAAAGAGTATAGTAAGGATCATTGGCATCAAGGGGGTGCATCGGAGGCGAGAAAAAAATCGAAGCTGAAAACCACGAAGTACATGGATCAACGCCAATCCAAGGGGATGGAGCGACGCCAATCCAAGAGGATTGACCGGTATAGACCCAAATTGCTGGCTCTAGTAGATGTGTAACCCATGTCAAAGGGATTTCATATGATCATTCATGATGTGGTAGCTAGTTGATATCTTCTACGACGAGAAAGTTACAACATAACGAATTTTCGACTCTTCGATTGGATGCTTGGTTTATGGGTTAAAGGAAGCTTGGGTGGAATGATGTTATGAGGTAATAGACTAGGTTGAGCAGTAGGACTCATACCTGGGATTGAGTCGTGAGAAGACTCTAAAGATTGAGTGTGCGAACGAATCATCGATAACTAGAAATGTTCTAGTTGTGGCTCAAAATAGACTATGTATGGGGTTTCCCATAGGATTAGTAACGATGTTCGTGTACTTTGGATAGCCCCATATGAGAGTCTAGTGATGTACATTAGTTCTTAAAGGAAATGTACAAGATATTACATCCTAAATATATGAATGTGCAACTAGAATCTGGATTTTCCATTAGATTCTGACAGATCTGTTACCATCAAAATTAACATCGAAGCAGGCTGATAGTGAAGGGGTATCGAATAACCCGAGAAACTACATCAACTGGAGCCCTCCTAAAAAGAAAGGGTCGCGAAAGCTACAAGATGTGACCAGAGGGATTAATCCGCCAGGGTCAACCCGACAAGATCTCTCTGGCAGCCCCAACCTGGAAGAAATTTTCGTAACAAAGAAGCTAACGTAGTCCGAAATCAAGTAAGCCAGAAACAATAAACCTGGCAGATAAAGCCCTATAGGAATCTTAAATAATGATCTACCCGAATGCCGATACACCAAAAGACGGAAGCATCGAAGGCCCCAAACCGAAAAAGATGTGAAGGCCACCCAGAATCTACTTTCGGAGCAACTACTGCATGAATGCTGAAAGGCCACCCCCCAAGAATACATGCTACCATAAAGGCCCTACCGAAGGGCTAGCTGAGACCCGAGTAGGATACAGGCTACCCGTTCTAGACTACCTAGTACCGAAACCCGTAGCAGTTTCGATCCGGCAGCTACCAGCATACACCACGAGGTCAAGCCCCTCTAAGCACTCACGATAAAGCCGAGGGCCTACATCTGGAAGCTCATCTCCGCAAGCCTACGTTCAGGAACTACTTTCGAGAATTCACGCATCATCCAGGGATTATAATCGAATATGTCAAAAGCGACCGAAGGTCAAGCACCCAAAGCCAAGAATAAAACAACCAACAGAGCCCCACGCAGGTCCGAAAGCCCTCCAACGGGAGGGGCCCTGAACCAGTATAAATAAGACCCCAAAGGTCACATTAGAGGGGATCTTTTTTTTCTAACTCTTTGTACCATTAGAAACAGCTTGAGAAAGAAGATTAATGGAGAATTCCTCCATATAATATTCATGTACTTCAAATAAAATCTTAATGAAAAGGGATCTTCCTATATGAAAACTGCTCTGTAAGTGTGTATTATTATTTCTCTTGTCATACTAGTTGCTGTTTATCATTAATTCTGTAGAGAAACATGGGTTACACCCTTCAATTTCCTTGAATGGCAATCGAACCTCTTCTGCTGAGCTTAGATCCGACCTGATAGTTCCAGCGATCCTACATCCCTAAGCCCTATCCTCTTAAGTTCCCACCAGAATTGATTGGAGAAGTGAGCCAACTCTCTTGATTTCCCTTTGGGTCTATCCCTGTTGGCACACTTTCGTTGTTGACGAAAAATATCATTAACAAGATGCGAGTATAATTATATGGGTTATCAAGCGTTCAAAGCTTTACGGTGATAATTAGGTTTTATTTGGTGGACGCTTTAGTTTATATTATTTCTCTTTTATTTGGTGGACACTTTAGTTGATATTATTTCTCTTTCTTCCGTTGACTATCACTTTTAGGGCATTAGGGAAGGGTGGAGATAAACTAGTGAACTTGGTGTATTACTCCATATTTGTAGATATTTTTTGGATATTTCATTGTACTATTAGAGGATTGTATCAAGGACTTAATGAACTTGATATACTGCTACATGTTGTATGTAACTCAATGACTTTGTAGAGGTTAAGTTTTCACTTTGTTATAACTCGCTACTATTCTGTTGTATGTATTCTTATTATATTTTGTTCCATGCACTATAAGATATATGAGAAAAAATTGTTTTTGTTTCTTCTCCAATGATTGTCTTATATTAACTTGGCATGTGTGATGCACTTGTTTTATGCTATTTTGTTTATGCAAGTGGTGGTGGTTGGTCATCAAAGCAAGTCTTCATGAACATGAATACCTTTTCTTGGCATTTCCAATTATATTAGTGGCCTCAGTCACGAGTCTTTCTTACTCTTCAATTTCTCCCCCCAAAATATCATTTTAGCTTGTTAGTTTAGCCATAGTTAAGCTAGAGTCTAGAAACTTTTGATTTACTAATTTTACCTAATCCTCCAACTCTTATCTAGACTTTTTCTCTCCTTCAAGAGAAGATTAAGAGCCATGGAGAGAGGATTCAAGTTATTCTTTATCTCTCCCCTTCTCAGTTTAATCATCCATTATTGAGAAATCAATGATTTATGAGTTAAGAAAAGATGCTACTTCTCTTAGACTAGTTAATTTCCTATCCAATTCTAAAGAACTACACTGGAATTCGAACATATGCATTGACGCTTAAGAGAACAGTGAAAGAGTAATTCTATTCCAACCCAGCAAATTGCTGAGTAGCCCCTCATTTTTGTCACAAAAAATAAGGAGGAAAATTCCATTTTCCTGTTATATTTTTTCCATTGCCCTACGTGGTTCATTAGAGTACCACGAAGTTTCCCTACGTGGTCCCTAAAGGAACCACGGAGAGCTCCTACATGGTACTCTAAGAAACCACGTAGGGAAACTACGAGTTACTCTGAAAAACCATGCAGTTACCCTATGTGGAAGGGTATTTTGGAATCTTTTTTTAATTTAGCAGGGAGCTACTCAATAGAATTGTGAGTTAACCATATTTTTTAAACTAGACGGGGCTACTAAGAAAATTCTTGCGTTGAAATAGAATTTGCCATAGTGAAAATAAGTTATATCTACTATGCGAAAGATAAAAAGCAAAAGAAAAGCATTGCTTTTCAAAAATCATGAAGAGACCGTTAATGGTGATAGATCCCTATCGTAATTTTTCCTCATTTGAACTTTATCGCTTTTTTCTCTTCATCTCTCCTTCTCCTCAAATCCACTATCTTCTCTAACACTCCTTTTAATCTACTTTCACCTGCGTGATCCCCTAGACTTTTCAATCCCGATCCCCTTTCTCAAATCTAATCTGAACTGGGAGCCTCCTCGACGAAGTCTTTGCGTTCTTTGTCCAGTTTAGCTCTTCTTTCTTTGGATGTTTTAATCAACGCTCTTGATCCCGCAATTCCCATCCTTGGGCTTATTGTGGTTAGGAAGATTTGCCAATGCAAACATGTATGTCCTGGTTCACCTTCTTTTCTGGTTTTTTGCTTCGTGTTGGAGGATTTGGGTTTCTCAACTATTAGACCTTCTTTCTTCTACTAATTTTTTGGCTTCTTGGTTCATGGTGTTCTAGGTGATTCTCCTTAGCCCTCCAACAGTATAATGAGTCTTCTTGCCTCCTTGGATGGTTGCCATATGCGGATCCTATTACTACCAAAATTAACTCCGGAACAAGTTGACGGCAAAGGGGTATTGAACCATCACAAAAAAAGAAATGTAATACATAAGCGGAAGCTAAGCACAAGGTAAAACCGAAAGCCTAAGAGAAATCTCTGGAAGGGCAAGCAACCGACACCCTCAACAAAGAAGGAACCTCAAAATCTAGTACAAGAAAAAATTACCGGCAGGGTAATTCCGGCAAGAAGAATAACCGACAAGAAGTCATCCAAAATCGGAAGTTGATAAGGAGGAAAGCAAAGGACATTGCAACCCAAGACATAGAAGGATGAAGGGGCTATCGATATTAACTCACTTAATAATGATACATCGAATAACAAGAATATAAGGGGATCATCTAGGAGCCATCTACCGCAACCCCAATCAGATAGTCACCGAGAGGCCATTTTAGTAAGCAACTAATAAAGTATCGGAAATAGCTTTCTGAAAAGCCATCCACACTAATTTACTTAGTGTCGATACCGATAGGGGTGGAGGAATCGACAATCATTCACTTTAATGATGAAGGTAAGCTCCATAAAGTGTTAATAGCAAGACCAAAAGTCTACATCCGGAAGCTTATATCCGGAAACTTTCACCCGGAAGCCTAAAGCCTCCCTGAAGCTACCAATACAGGTAGGCTTGGTATTGATACAAGGAAGATAGAAGAAACTCCAAAGAAAAGCTCCGGTATTCGAGACCTTTCTTCCAAGAGCCAAGACCGACATCTTAAAAAGTAATAAGCAAAGCCTAAAAAGCGGCCGAGAGCCAAAGCAACCGGGACCAAAGGGAAAAGCAGTCAACAGGGACTTCTGCTGGTCCAAGCTAAAAGGGGGCCCGATTTGTCTATAAACAAGACCCCAAGGGTATCATTTTGGGGATCGATTTCTCATTTCTCATTCTTGTACTCTTTTTCTCTAGAGTAAACCCTAATTTCTAAATCAATTTGGGGATTTCTATTGTAATCATTTATGTACTCCAAATCAAAGATCAATAAAGAGCAGATCGCTACTTAGCATATTTTCTTATAAGTTCCTTATACAGTTTCTTAGTTATTTCCTACATAACCTATTATAGATTTCCTATATGGTCACGGATACTTATCCTTGCTTAGACCCTTCAGCAAAGTTCTTACAGAACCCTTTCCTACAAGCCATTTAGCCTTTTTGTCCAAGGTTGTGCTTAGGGAACCCTTGTCCCAAGATAACTGTTGGTTTTAGATCTGCTTAAGTATGATGTTCACCCCATTGAGGGAGGAGTAACTAATCTTTCGGGATTTAAACCATGATATCTAGGAAACAGTGAACTAACTCAGACCCGTGAAAGCTAAATACCCTCATTTTCCCCTTAGGTCCACTTTCGTAGACCTATCACCGATGTTGACGAAAAATATCGTTAACATTTTGGTGCTAGAAGGAGATCTTGGACTTCCTACCTTGTGGTTAACCTAGCCACATGTCTAAACTGTGTTGTTCCCTCCCGGATTGGACTAAAGTTTTGAAGAAGCAAAATTATAGGTAAAAGGTCCCAACAAGAGTCTTTTGGATCTCAGATGGATATGTCAAGAACCACTGACCTAAGAGTGACGGAAGAACAAAGGTTAAGAATGGAAGCCTTGCGAATAATCAAGCGAAAAAGGGAAGTAGAGCAATATGATTCTGACTATTAGAATGACAACCCTTCCTACATAGGACAATCCCTAACCTTTCCTCTATATGGCTCTACGTCAATAGAATGCAACACCTTTTATCATACAAGGAAAGCTCTCCGCAAGCAAATCAAAGGAATGGTATTCAAACGAGAAATAACAGAGGATTTCAACCACTTTGCTTCCGAATGGACTAAAAGGATAGCACTTCAATCTCAGCATGCCTTGAAAAGATAAAATAAGGACATGAGCGAAACAACAAGGATCGGTAATAGAAGGGCTAAGTCCCAACAACAAGAAATGATGTTTACACCAAGACTACACAATGGATACTATCTTACCACTTCAATGGAAAATATCTATTTCCTAGCCATCCGCGAAGAAAAATCCCAAGTACGAAAGGAAATTAGGAGGGCCTTGCTGTCATTATCATATGATAAACGTACATGAAACCAACCATTGCAAAGCCCTTGAGGGGTTGATCATCAAATTCCTCAATCAAAGCCAATTACAAGAATTTGTAAAAGGATCAAATCAAGTTTAACAAAATCCTTAGGAAAAGGATTATACATAACTAAGGGTATGGAAACCCTCTCAAGAACTATAAATAACCCAAGGTGGGTTGAATCAAATGGATAAAAACCCTTATCACTGTCGAGTTGGCCAGGCCAAGGCACTCGCCGAAGGAGGGGTTGTGTGTAAGCCTTTCTCTGCACCTAAAACAGAAAGAGCCGGGTTAAAACATCAAAAGTGCAAGCCTTCGACCCACACCACAAATGGTCATGGCGGAACATCTAATTAGCACGCCATGCCTCTACTCGTAGAAGAGTACGCCCTACCTCTGTTATGAACTAAGCACATCCTACTTTTGCTCGCAGAAGAGCACGTCCTACCTCTTCATATGTTCTGCGTTACCCGTAGATGGGAATGCAAACCCCTATCGTCGCTTACGACATTCAGGATAGAGTACCCCTTGGAGGGGGTGGAGTGTAAGCCCATATCACTGCCTACGATGGCCAGGGTAGAGCATCAAAAGAGTAAGCCTTAATTCTACGTCTATGATGGCCTAGTTTAAGCATCTAAGACCTTATCATCGCCTGCAATGGTCATGATAAGGCGTCTCCTAGAGGGAGGTTGGGTAAGTCCTCGAGCCCTGCTTGCGGATAAGCTAGCCAAGCGCACCAGACGCATAGGCCCAGAGATTGGCTAACAAATCACGTGCATCCTCTGCTTTTACACTAAAAAGCCCAGAGAGTGGCTCAAAAAGCATGTACATTCTCTACTTCACAAATCACACCCAAAAAGGGGTAATGAAACTAATACCCGAGATGGCTTCTAGTCTCCTATCTTAAATACCCAAATCTAAGTTGAGTCAAGTTCCAACTAATGTCGGGAGTGGATTTCTGGTCTTCTCTTAATACCCGAATATGGGTCAATTTGAATCTCAATTAATGTCAGGACTGAATTTCCGGTCCTCTCTTAATAACTGAATCTGGGTCAATTTGAATCTCAATTATTGTCGGAAGTGGATTTCCAATCTCATCATAAATATCCGAATCTAGGTTGGTTTAGAAGTACAATTATTATCAAAGAAGGATAGTTGGTTCTCTTAATAACCTAAATCTAGGTTGGCTCAAAACTTCTATTACTACCAGAAGTAGGTTTCTGGTCTTACACCCTAGTCCGGGACGTGGATCAAAGCTTTATTACTACCAGAAGTAGGGCCCCTGGTCTCCTTTCTTTGACATCCTAATCAGGGATACTGGATTTAAATTCTAAACTTTTGGGAAGGGATCAACTGCTAATGTCCGAGACGACAGCTTAGATCTACTACTTGAAGGCCTTCGAACTAAGGTTACGATTTTTCTCCTCAATCAGGGAAGTCTCTCAAACTCCTTACATTAACTTGCTATTATTTATGCAAAACATAAGTGAGAATCATATATCAAGTCAATGTGCATTCCATTTATAAGTTAATTTACAAGGCAATACTATTAGCAATTCAAAAGACAGCCAGACAATTAAAAATACTTAATACATTCTCCTAAAGATTCTTTTTCTTAGGCAAGGGAGAAATGGTAGTGTGACGAATTGCCATATATAAAAGTTCATTGATCTCCTGCCACTTTTCCACAATTATGTGCGGGTCATCCAATGGCTTGGGTTGCAATTTCAAAGCTCGATTCTAAGCCTTACCCATGGCACGTAGAGTTTTATTTTCATTCTCCAAACTAAAAGTGGACTTTCGAAAATCATGTTTTTCCTTTCATAGCTGCTTAACTTTGGAAATGTATAAGCCAATATGCCGAAGCGTTTACAATTTCTGTCATAAAAACCTTTCATATCGGCCTTAATCTTCCGATACTACCTGTTAATAAGAGAATCGTCTAACCCAGGTGCGAAGTTCCGTATGTGGTGAGTCATTTCAAATTATGGGGCCTCCAACTCTGTTGAGACTCGCAGAGGATTAAGCGTAGAAGCCTCGGTGGTGCATCTGAAAACAAATTCCCAAGCTTTGCATTCCGTTAACACATTATCACGTTCGACTTCTAAATCAACAATCTGACAATGTAGCTCGTCCTTTTCTTGGTCAAAGTCAATAGAGGGATTCGTCTTCATCTCCCTCTTTAACTCACGGATAGCTTTATCCTTCTGCCTTAGTAGATCCTCTAAAACACTCATTTGTTCATTTAAATGTTCCATAGACGGTTCCACAAACAAGGCGAACCTATTGTTAGTGTAATGACCCGAGAATCCGGACCAATTTGAGCTGACCAAATAACACAAGTCCAACCCCAAATTGCACTGGAAATTCAAGAAACTAATAGAAAGAAGATAAAGGGCGAGAAAGGATAAGATAGAAATTTATAGAATAGAAGAAGAAGAAGAAGAACATCATCATCAGAGTAAACACGAAACTCACAGCAGAATGAATAAAATATAACATAACTTTTGAAATAAAACCATTATGTATACAATAGCACTTATCAGAGTACAACACTTACAACAACAGCGGAAATAATAATAGCTATAGAATCTTGAAGCCTCCTGCTCTAAGCTCCCCAGATATATCTGTAAATCCTGACTACTTGACTGCCCGTACAAAATTGGGCACCCAAGAGGTTAGGGAAACAAAACAAAATAAACTCCGGGTCAGTCATGGGACTGGTATGAGTAAAATAGTTTAAAACAGTTATACAGGTATATGATGTCTCATAAGACCACGCTGTGAATACGGAACGTGTTTTCCCTTATGAGAATCCAAACATCTTTGAAAAGCAATATCATTCTGATATTATAATAATGTCTATATACAAATAGCTATCAATTTAGCAGAACGCTTTCATCTCACGTTCTACATATAGTATACAATCTAAACCACAAGCACGTATTGGGTAATGGATTTCCAACTATGACAAGGTATGGAACCACCTTCCGATCATTGTACTCTAGGAACGATACACTGGAGTTCAACAAGAACATTTTGCAACTCAGCCACATATGACCGACAACTCATTTCGCTTGAGTGTACGAACGTACATCACCAACGGTTGGGATTAGCAACCGTTCCCGTATATATATATATATATATATATATATATATATATATATGGGACAGCATTGATAGATTAAAGAAGCAAATGAATATTCTCTAGACAGGTAATTATACACCCTACTTCGGTGCGACCGACTTAGCCATGCTGCCTGCCCGATTTCTGTCATTTACCGGATGTGAGGGTAGAAGCTACGCTTATCTTTTCACATACCACATCTTCATTTACTTAGAATGTCACATCGTCATACCTGTCAAATCACAAATTGATTTCTCCAAAAATACCACGGGTATAAGCTAAGAGAAACGAATTCCTCCGCCACCAACGTAAATACGTTTGAAACGATCAACTTACGTGATCTACCAGATATACTCTGTCAGACCTTCGTCCATACAAGTTGTCCTGGGATTGGACAAACCGAAGGCACTATTCAGTATATCCATCTTAGGCACTGTTATCTAAGACTTATACAATAGCCCTTGCACTTTACTCCATCTTCAATTATCTTTGGCATGTATGATTCGCAACGCTTATGCCAATACAGAGTGGTTCTCTGGATAATAATCCAACCGGTCTCTCCATATTAACAACGTTAAATGGTCAAAAACTTCGATAGTCTGTGATTTAACTATCGAAGGAAAATACAAGTACAAACAACGATATTATTTCCAGAAGGAAATTCTATCAATCAATCATCAATCTCTACCATTCCATAACTATCAGACTCTAACTGTAAACTAATAAGAGAACACCTTCCCAAGTATAAACCCCGAAGGCCGAAACCAACATCAGATAGACACTTAGAAAACCATTCAACTTACTAATTCTAGTCAGTTTCTATTTTTTCTTAACTCTATATTTTTAACTCTATTTGATTACCTCTAACTGGTTAACTCTTACTGATTAACTCCTTTCAAATAAACTATATTCAGTTTACTCCTTTAACTCTAACTGATTAATTCTAATTCCTTTTATAATATCGTATTTATTTTCTAAATAAATATTTACTTTATTCTATTTATTTTGTCAAATAAATATCCCTTTATTCTAATTCTATTTATTTCCTAAATAAATAAATAATCCCTTTTAATCTATTTGTAAATGTTCTACAAATATTTCTCTTTCTATTTGTTTGACAAATATTTTCCCTTTATATTTGTTTTACGAATATTTCCCTCTATATCTGTTTAACCAATATAATTCCTTTTATTCCAAATCCTTTTTCTTTTATAATATAAAATCCATTGATTTTATATAAATAAATTATTTTCAATATATACTTTGAAAATCCCTTTTCCACATTCTGGTATTTCTTAGGGTTTTTTATACGCCATATAACAACGATAAATATCGTTCAAACACACATAATCAATGTCAGATTATATATCACAATATATATATCCCACTAAAATAAATGTTGAGGAATCCAGTTGGATTCCTCTAACCTGTTTCCCTGCATCACAGATGTTAGACAATACGATTAACATCGATTTCACTTTGATATGAAATGTTCTGATAGCATAATCAACATATAAATATTTAACGATTTATATATACATATATATATATAGTATATAATTTCCACAATTTCCACTAACTGACTAGCAGTTCAATCAGACAGTCAACACACAATCAAACAGACAATTTTTTTACAGTTCTAAGAATACAGTGTAAAAATAGAACTATTCAGAGTTGGTGAGTTTTACTCACATTGGCGCGTTAACCGTTAAATAATCGGTTTGCGTTCTTTGATTGCGACGGACAATTTATTTCGCCATAAATTGTAACGAGCTCCGATAGACTTCCAGTCAGTTCCATCGTGTAGTGTCCGTCCATACGATCCTATCGGATCCGACCATTCTAAATTCCGATATCGTATGCTACAGTTATGCATTACACAAGTCATAATAAAATATTGAATTTAATTAAACTATTTTAAATAAAAGTAATGGGCCTTTAACCTTCTTTGAAATAGTTCGGCCCACTACTCCTTATTTAGCAACCCTGGTCCGCTTACAAATCCTTAATCCACTTCTTTAGATAATGCGCTCCCACTAATCCTTCTTCTCGGATGCTAGTGATCATCACAAACACATTCTACGCCATAGTCGTACTTCGAGTGCTCCGTTCTCCCTCAACCAATGACTGTTTACCCAACCGTAACCACCAGCCTCTCTCTCTTCCTGAACCCGACACCACTTACACCACAATAAACATCTCGAGCTCACCAATGAATTTCCGTTCGAACCCTATTCTCTACGCACAGCAGCGCTCGCGACTCCAAAAGCACCATCGCACCACCCAATACTTTGCAAGTCGGTGGCAATCTCTACCCCAAACAAGAATACAATACTCGCAACTGCTATTTAAGCTTCAGATGATCAATTTGGTTAGCCCTAGACTCACGGTTTCGAATGAATATGGCCCCAAACGGACATCGAACACAGAGAAGATTATACAACAATGAAGAGCAACTCGATAGGAATCTAAAAATACTAGTTTGCTGATTTATAGATTTCTATATGATTTTTATTTGATTTTTCTCTTTCGATGGTTTTGTTGTGAAGCTAGAAATGAACGGCGAAATTGTTTTGACCGAATTCGAGTGAGACTTAGGTTTAGAAAAATTCTAGGATATTATATAGCATATTTTGTAGATGATATGTCACAAGGAGGACCAAGTATTTTAATATATTTGCTTATTTGAAACTCTAAAAATTCCTATGGTCACATACAATACCCAAAAATCACGAAACTGTACATGCAGTTAGAGTTCGACATTACGGTCCCAACGAAACTGGTTTCGTCAAATTCCAACCCCGTATGCTCACACAGCGTATTCTTAACCGTCGAAATACTGACTGTTTCTCACTCTAAAAATCCGTACGACAACACGGTGACTCTAAAAATCACGAAAATTTAAATCTAGCAATAATATAATATTACGGATCCAACAAAATTAGTTTCATCGAATTTCGACTTCGTTTGCAAAAGTGGCTATTTTTAAAGCTCTAAATAGCCTATTTAAATATATAAATATATTTAAATATAATTAAATTTAATATTTAAAAATAAATATTATCGTCTATATTCACAGTGGAATACCATACAGCTCTAGAATATTCCTATATGAATTTCTAACTTGATATTCACTTCTGGGTCAATCCGATATTCGATTTATATTGAAATTCCTTTTTAAAATATAAATAATTCCTTTATAAAATATAAAGGAATTCCACAGGGACTTTTCTAAAATTTGATTTGGACATATCTCAAAATCTACATGACGAAATCGCGATTTTTCTCTTCCACTAGAAAGATATACTACACCAGCTCCACACGTTTCTTGTTTCACAGAAATCCAATTTAAAACGAATCATGTACATTCAGTTGAAGTTCGAATCGCCAAATATCGAACTGCAGCGTCATTTCAAGCTTGATTTTAATTATATTATAATTCTATGTTCAAACTGTCGTTTATATAATATATTCGTTATTTAAATTCAATCCCAAGCTGAATTAAATATCACAGACGATCCGGTTCACATCATATCGTCATTTCGGCAAATTCTGATTATTTCAGAATTAAATATATTATTTAATTTATTATTTTAATTAAATATTCATCATTATTTAATCCCATGATCATTAAATTCACTATATCACTATATATATAATTAAATTAATTAATTATAATACCTCTGCCAATGCGGGTCATTACAATCTTTCCCACCTAAAATAATTTCGTCCTCGAAATTGCTAAAAGGTAGAAGATGACCCTATCGACTGGTTAGAACATATTTGTTCACTTCTTAACTTCAGTTTCAACTGAACCAATTTAATTCAATTAAATATTAATTAATTCTTATCAACGAAATTTTTTAAAATTTCTGAAAATTTTCTAACACTTTAAATTTTCGGAAAATTTCGCCATAACCTCCTTTGTACAGCCCTATCGGTAAAACTCCAACTTGCCTCTCTAGGCTTTCTCCAACCCAAAAGAAAATCAAACAGCCAAGAGGCTTGCCAATTCGGCTCATAAATCTCATGCATATATCAAATATAAACTTGTACCTTTTTGTCGGGCATATCAACTCTATTACCTCACCTATCATCAATTCAACATATACCAATGCAATTCCAACTTGATCCCATATCAATTTATCTTTAACACAACCATCCGCTTATACCTAAGTCGAATTTTATTTCAAACTCAAGCACTATTCTTGATTTCAAATCCAAAACTCACCAGTCCAATATAATTCTAGATTATCTCTAATCAAATCTAATTCTACTTGACACTAATCTATTTCAAATGATTTTCACTTACTGGCTTTTAATTCAATCCCAATTCTATTGGATTTTACAAATTTTACTTTAATTTGTTTAAATTCAAACAACCTTTTCTTCCTGGAAGTTTTTAAATAGTTTACCTCTTTCAAAAATCAAATTTTTCTTTTTGAAATTCAACACAACTTGTTTTCCCAAAACAAATTCAAAACAAAATCCTTGGTAGTAATCCGTCACTTGCATACTCGAAAATGAACACCGACGATGTCACGATCAACATCGGAATCTATTTTCCAGCAACCGAAGTGAGTTCAATACTATATCACTTTCGAAACCCATTTTTAAACATTTCCACCTTGAAATCAATTCCAAATATCCTTTTACAATGTTGTAAACAAATTTAAAATCTCCCAGGATCTTAAAATTCACATATATTAAATCCAGATTCATTTACAAACACCTTTCCCATTTCTGGGATTTTAAATTTCAATTCTGATCTAAATTCAGATTTAATTCATTTCAATTTCATATAATTCACTTGTATAAATTCTAATTGGTTATATATAACCATTTCACATTTTTTAATCTTACTCGATTATAATTACAACCAATATATCTAATATATATTTCCTCTATATCAGAATATACTCTGGGTAAACTTATTTTAATTTACCCTCTTTACAAAACATATCGTGTCGACCCATCATATTCGAGTGTTTACAAACTCCTACCGATACAGTGGATCAAACCGATCGATCAGAACCCATAAACAACTCAACCAATGAATCCCCACAATATAAAACCATTTTATATCAAGTAACAAATACGTTCACTCATATATATATACACTCAACTCAATCTAGGGTATTACTAACCCCATCTCTACTGAGTCATGCCACAGAGCCAAGGTAATTCTTAACTTAAGCTCTGATACCAACTGTAATGACCCGAAAATCCGGACCAATTTGAGCTGACCAAATAACACAAGTCCAACCCCAAATTACACTGGAAATTCAAGAAACTAATAGAAAGAAGATAGAGGGTGAGAAAGGATAAGATAGAAATTTATAGAATAGAAGAAGAAGAAGAAGAAGAATATCATCATCAGAGTAAACACGAAACTCATAGCGGAACGAATAAAATATAACATAACTTTTGAAATAAAACCATTATGTATACAATAGCACTTAATAGAGTACAACACTTACAACAACAGCGGAAATAATAATAGCTATAGAATCTTGAAGCCTCCTGCTCCAAGCGCCCCAGATATATCTGTAAATCCTGACTACTTGACTGCCCGTACAAAATTGGGCACCCAAGAGTTTAGGGAAACAAAACAAAATAAACTCCGGGTCAGTCATGGGACTGGTATGAATAAAACAGTTTAAAATAGTTATACAGGTATATGATGTCTCATAAGACCACGCCGTGAATACGGAACGGGTTTTCCCTTATGAGAATCCAAACATCTTTGAAAAGCAATGTCATTCTGATATTATAATAATGTCTATATACAAATAGCTATCAATTTAGCAGAACGCTTTCATCTCACGTTCTACATATAGTATACAACCGAAACTGCAAGCACGTATTGGGTAATGGATTTCCAACTATGACAAGGTATGGAACCACCTTCCGATCAGTGTACTCTAGGAACGATTCACTGGAGTTCAACAAGAACATCTTGCAACTCAGCCACACATGACTGACCACTCATTTCGCTTGAGTGTATCGAATGTACATCACCAACGGTTGGGATCAGCAACCGTTCCCGTATATATATATGGGACAGCATTGATAGATTAAAGAAGCAAATGAATATTCTCTAGATAGGTGATTATACACCCTACTTCGGTGCGACCGACTTAGCCATGTTGCTCGCCCGATTTCTGTCATTTATCGGATGTGAGGCTAGAAGCTACGCTTATCTTTTCACATACCACATCTTCATTTACTTAGAATGTCACATCGTCATACCTGCCAAATCACAAATTGATTTCTCCAAAAATACCACGGGTATAAGCTAAGAGAAACGAATTCCTCTGCCACCAACATAAATACGTTTGAAACGATCAACTTACGTGATCTACCAGATATACTCTGTCAGACCTTCGTCCATACAAGTTGTCCTGGGACTGGACAAACCGAAGCCACTATTCAGTATATCCATCTTAGGCACTGTTATCTAAGACTTATACAATAGCCCTTGCACTTTACTCTGTCTTCAATTATCTTTGGCATATGTGATTCGCAACGCTTATGCCAATACAGAGTGGTTCTCTGGATAATAATCCAACCGGTCTCTCCATATTAACAACGTTAAATGGTCAAAAACTTCGATAGTCTGTGATTTAACTATCGAAGGAAAATACGTGTACAAACAACGATATTATTTCCAGAAGGAAATTCTATCAACTAATCATCAATCTCTACCATTCCATAACTATCAGACTCTAACTGTAAACTAATAAGAGAACACCTTCCCAAGTATAAACCCCGAAGGCCGAAACCAACATCAGATAGACACTTAGAAAACCATTCAACTTACTAATTCTAGTCAGTTTCTAATTTTACTTAACTCTATATTTTTAACTCTAATCGATTAACTCTATTTGATTACCTCTAACTGGTTAACTCTAACTGATTAACTCCTTTCAAATAAACTATATTCAATTTACTCCTTTAACTCTAACTGATTAATTCTAACTCCTTTTATAATATCATATTTATTTTCTAAATAAATATTTACTTTATTCTATTTATTTTCTCAAATAAATATCCCTTTATTCTAATTTTATTTATTTCCTAAATAAATAAATAATCCCTTTTAATCTATTTGTAAATTATCTACAAATATTTCTCTTTTTATTTGTTTGACAAATATTTTCCTTTTATATTTGTTTTACGAATATTTCCCTCTATATTTGTTTAACCAATATAATTCCTTTTATTCCAAATCTTTTTTCTTTTATAATATAAAATCCATTGATTTTATATAATAAATTATTTTCAAGATATACTTTGAAAATCCCTTTTCCACATTCTGGTATTTCTTATGGTATTTAATACGCCATATAACAATGATAAATATCGTTCAAACACACATAATCAATGTCAGATTATATATCACATTATATATCACAATATATATATCCCAGTAAAATAAATGTTAAGGAATCCAGTTGGGTTCCTCCAACTTGTTTCCCTACATCACAGATGTTAGATAATACGATTACCATCGATTTCACTTTGATATGAAATGTTCTGATAGCAAAATCAACATATATATATTTGACGGTTTATATATACATACATATATATATAGTATATAATTTCCACAATTTCCACTAACTGACTAGCAGTTCAATCAGACAGTCAACACACAATCAAACAGACAATTTTTTTGCAGTTCTAAGAATACACTATAAAAATAGATCTATTCAGAATTGGTGAGTTTTACTCACATTGGCACGTTAACCGTTAAATAATCGGTTTGCGTTCTTTGATTGCGATGGACAATTTATTTCGCCATAAATTGTAACGAGCTCCGATAGACTTCCAGTCAGTTCCATTGTGTAGTGTCCGTCCATACGATCCTATCGGATCCGACCATTCTAAATTCCGATATCGTATGCTACACTTATGCATTACACAAGTCATAATAAAATATTGAATTTAATTAAATTGTTTTAAATAAAAGTAATGGGCCTTTAACCTTCTTTGAAATAGTTGTGCCCATAACTCCTTATTTAGCAACCCTGGTCTGCTTACAAATCATTAATCCACTTCTTTAGATAATGCGTTCCCACTAATCCTTCATCTCGGATGCCAGTGAACATCACGAACACATTCTACGCCATAGTCGTACTTCGAGTGCTCCGTTCTCCCTCCACCAACGACTGTTTACCCAACCGTAACCACCAGCCTCTCTCTGTTCCTGAACCCGACACCACTTACACCACAATAAACATCTCGAGCTCACCAACGAATTTCCGTTCGAACCCTATTCTCTACGCACAGCAGCGCTCGCGACCCCAAAAGCACCATCGCACCACCCAATACTTTGCAAATCGGTGGCAATCTCTACCCCAAACAAGAATACCATACTCGCAACTCCTATTTAAGCTTCAGCTGATCAATTTGGTTAGCCCTAGACTCACGGTTTCGAACGAATATGGCCCAAAACGGACATCGAACACAGAGAAGATTATACAACAGTGAAGAGCAACTTGATAGGAATCTAAAAATACTAGTTTGCTGATTTATAGATTTCTATATGATTTTTATTTGATTATTCTCTTTCGATGGTTTTGTTGTGGAGCTAGAAATGAACGGCGGAATTGTTTTGACCGAATTCGAGTGAGACTTAGGTTTAGAAAAATTCTAGGATATTATACAGCATATTTTGTAGATGATATGGCACAAGAAGGACCAAGTATATTAATATATTTGCTTATTTGAAACTCTAAAAATTCCTACGGTCACATACAATACCCAAAAATCACGAAACTGTACATGCAGTTAGAGTTCGACATTACGGTCCCAACGAAACTGATTTCGTCAAATTCTGACTCCGTATGCTCACACAGCGTATTTTTAACCGTCGAAATACTGACTGTTTCTCACTCTAAAAATCCGTACGGCCACACAGTGACTCTAAAAATCACGAAAATTGAAATCTAGCAATAATATAATATTGTGGATCCAACAAAATTAGTTTCATCGAATTCCGACTTCGTTTGCAAAAGTGGCTATTTTTAAAGCTCTAAATTGCCTATTTAAATATATAAATATATTTAAATATAATTAAATTTAATATTTAAAAATAAATATTATCGTCTATATTCACAGTGGAATACCATACAGCTCTAGAATATTCCTATATGAATTTCTAACTTGATATTCACTTCTAGGTCAATCCGATATTAAAATATAAATAATTCCTTTATAAAATATAAAGGAATTCCACAGCGACTTTTCTAAAATTTGATTTGGACATATCTCAAAATCTACACGACGAAATCCCGATTTTTCTCTTCCACTAGAAAGATATACTCCACCAGCTCCACACGTTTCTTGTTTCACAGAAATCCGATTTAAAACGAATCATGTACATTCAGTTGAAGTTCGAATCGCCAAATATCCAACTGCAGCGCCATTTCAAGCTCGATTTTAATTATATTATAATTCTATATTCAAACTGTCGTTTATATAATATATTCGTTTTTTAAATTCAATCCCAAGCTGAATTAAATATCATAGACGATCCAGTTCACACCATATCGTCATTTCAGCAAATTCTGATTATTTCATAATTAAATATATTATTTAATTTATTATTTTAATTAAATATTCATCATTATTTAATCCCACGATCATTAAATTCACTATATCACTATTTATATAATTAAATAAATTAATTATAATACCTCTGCCAATGCGGATCATTACAGTTAGTATCGAAAGGAGAGCCCTCTGAATAGTTTCCTTAACTCATGGTTAGTCCCGCATCCTTCTATGTAGAAGAGAGAGAGGGTCCTTGATTGAAATTTTTTGTTTATAAACTACTGCTTATAGGACATATTTTTAGAAAATAGATAACAATAGTAATAATATTAAACCACGACACTGTTCATTCAAAAGAAGTCAATAGAAGTGTTACACAGCATTCATCCAAACGATCCTTAATTATAGAAATCATAGCAGTTTAATTATTCCTTCCAATACATTCTTTGTTCATATTTCATATCAGCTTGGCGTGGTGAGCCCTGATTTCTTTAGTATCATCTCCCGATCATCTCCCAAGAAATTAAAAGAGAGCCGAGAATACTACATATAAATAAGCTTAAGTTCTTTTAAAAAGTGTTCCCTGCTGGACTTATAGGGAGATTTTGTAAGAAATTCTCTCCTCAACCTTGATAAAGAACGCAGGTCGTCCTTGGAAATAGTGTCACTAGTAAAAACAGGTTTTTTGTTATAATAATGATAAATAACAAGAGATCATTTCTGGAAGCAGGAAGCCACACAATGATATTTTGCAAATGTAAGTGAGTTTCAGAATAAAGAAAACTAACCCAATGCAGGGAGAAAAATGACTTAAGAGCAGAAATTTGTAGGAATAGGGGAAACAGATTGTAGTAATTCTTCCCTTTCATTAGGTTCTGAGAAAACAACCCATTTAGCAGGACGACCATCATCGTATGGAATAATAGGAGCGCTTGAAGAATCAATGTTCACATCCCCGAAGCTTGAGCCCTCGCCAACAGGCAAATAAGATATGCCATCAATTTTGTCATTCTAGCAGCCTCCATATTCGGAGTTAGGATCGTTATTGTGGTCGTCTCGATCATCGCCGCCAACGTCTAACACTAATTCTTCCTCATCACCAAATTCTAAATTTTCTGGCAGTTCCTCAATGAATAGGAGATCCTTAAGCTTCGCTTTGTTTTTCTCAAGAACCTCAATACCCTATTTAGCCAAATTTATTCTTTCCATAACTCTGCTCCAAATAGAATGGTGAATAAAAGGGAAGTCCATGTTTGGAAACTTCTTGAAGTTATCGCAATAAGCTAGGAAAAGAGCCTTATCATAATACTCTGTTACCACATCCGGAAGATGTGTTTTCAAAAATAAAGAAATCTTACCCTGAGCTTCATAGACTACCCGTTTAGATTTGGAAGCGTATTTTCTTGTGCCCTCGACTTCTTTGCATGCTCAGCCAGTATATCTGCTCGCTCGCACTCAAAAGCCAAAACTTTGGTGACCAAGGAATTGTTGCCTTCCCTTTTTTCCAAGAGATATTCTCAGCTGCTTGTATGTCTCATCACTTTTCTCCTCGCTATGATTAAGTCACGGACCTTGGAATCTAACGCAAAATTTTCTCCTTTAAGCTTTCTCACCTCAAGAGATGATGAAGTAGTCGTCATTCGAGAGATATGCCAACCTTTGGATATCTGGAAAAGAATAAGGCAATGTCAATCCTTATGCGAAAACATCTAGCAAAAAAAATAAAAATTGCAAGGGATAAACCGAAAATTGTTGCTTAATGAGGTGGAGGTAGAAATCTGACCAGTCCAAAAGGGTAGACTCTGGAATAATAGAGACATCAACGGAAGGAAAGATAGATTTAATGATACCGCTAAAATCAGAAGTTAACAATGGAGGATTCAAGGGATCATCATAACGATGGGAAGGAAGTAAGGTTGGCTCGTATTCTCTCAAATCTGAAACTTTCTGAGAATCAGTTATTAGAACGCTTGCAACGAAGTCACTTTCTATGGTCTCAGTTAGAGAAGAACCCATGATAGGGGTATTGTTGAAAGAAGGGATAATAGGACTGAAGGATAGTTGGCCACTAGGAAAAGCAACAACCCCTTCGCAGAGGAACAGGGTACAAAATTTGTATCTCTATGTCTCTTAAAGGGGCCGCCATTGACAGTAGAAGCTGGCCTTTTTCCAGTCAGGTCACTAGAATGGGCAAAGGTGGTTGAAGCAATGCGTGCATTAGCGCCCGAGGTAGCTGGGTGCAAGAGAGAAAGAGAGGGAGAGAGAGAGAGAGAGAGAGAGCATAAATAAAAGTCAAAATGTTAGTTATAAAAAGAAACTTGTAACCCTTACGATAAGACGCCCTACTTGAGAAACCTAGAAATATGGGTGAGGAGAGATTAAAATCGTCTGAACCAGAAGACAAACTTGTAGCGCCCGAAAAATGGATTGGAGGTTGTCCCATAATCTTTTGCCCAGGAGGTAAGAGGGCATGTATACAAAAGTTGTCCATAATCAATAGAACATAACGTTGCCTCAATTCCTCAGAAACTCCACCAAGAGCATCAACAACTTGAACCACTCCTGCCTCAAGCTCCACCTTTTTGGGAATGAAGGCCAAAAAGAAGTAACAATAGGTAAGGGATGAAAGAAAAAAGAAGAAAGAGAAGAGCCGCTTACCAAGGTCGATGAAAGTCCCCGAAATGCCAAGGGGGAATCTGATGTAGAAAAACTGGCTTTCCCAATCCCTAGACTTATTAATGGGGTCATTAATCCATTTCCTCGCAGGACTAGGGTGAAGAACGAGTGAGTCTGGCACTTTGGCTAAGCGAAGTAAGAATCGTAGGAGATTGACGTTAAGAGAAGTTTGACACGACTTTAGTGCTAAGATTTCTAAACATAAAAGTAGAGTATATGTATTTGGTGAAAGTTGAATGGGAGCAACCCCCAAGTGACGCAGGAACCTAAGCACAAATTCTGGAAAGGGGAGGAAGCCTCCGTGCCAAATGTGAATCGCCGAGTATGCGAAGTACCCTTCTGGAGGGTTCTGAATGGAATCTTAGGAAGAAGCGCCAATGGCGTCTATGCCAGATATTCTGAAACTGTCAAGAATGGTCTTCACCTTATTTTGAGAGGTGATTAAAGAAGACTTTGAAGCGAAATCCATTTTGGATCGTGGAGTATTGGAACTCATGGCCTTTGATTTGAGAGGGATCTTTTACTAGCCATAACACTGTCAGGTGATACCATTTCATAACATATGTAGTTAACACTACATTCTTCTTACGTAAAAATGCATTTGGCATCCATAAGTTAATCTAATAGCAAGTACAACTTGTTAGTGTAAAGGGCCTGCTTTGTTGTATAGCAGATCAACCTTAAGTGTCGGTCTTAAAAGGTTAGTACATGGTTGACCTCCATTCGGAAACAATTAGGCCTTTGGTGATGATGAAATTGGCTATCCCAACATCAAAATTTAAAATATGAAAGGAATGTTCGAAGAAAATCAAACTGTTAATGATGAGCAATAGTGGTTCAACCAAGACCAAATAATTCAATATCACCACCTAAAGTTTAATTGATTCCCAAACCCAGTAAGAGTAAAATTAAGATCGAGACATCCCAATGAATTAAGTTTGCAAAGCCTTACCGACACCCTCAAGCTAACCGGACACTCCCGGGATGGAAACTAAATAAATACAAGCAATGGTGTCGGCAAGGTCGAAAGCAAAGTAAAGTGGGAGTAATGGTGATTAAATTAACTCATACCAGACATTTTACTCCATAATTAGGTTAACCCCTTTTACATAGCTGAGTTTTTCATATTAAACTCTCAAAGGGTACATTTGGCAAATAGGTAACCTATCATTTCTGCCATTAATTGTTGTTGAAGCTGTTACTATTAATCAAACTCACATCAAAATTCATTGAAATCTTGGTCGATTTTCCAATTGATTTGAATGCATAATTTAGATTACAGCTTATAATAGGAATAAAGGTACTTACAAAGAATCAAGTTCGAAATTCTGGGAAGAAAGGTTTGAGTAGTTCTTCAAAGAAGTGATAATCTAGCTTGAGAATTTGATTTGTAGGTAAAAGGTGGAGATGAAGAAGAAGTATTTAAAATGAATTTCCTTGTAAATCTAAACCGCACAAACAAAGACCCATCAAATGACCTCATCGAAGGATGCCAAGAGACACGGGGCCTACATGACGAAAGGAAAGAAAAAGTTTTGACTTGGAAAGTCAAAAATACCCCTTCACAAGGTAGGGGCAAATGTTACTGTCAAAATTAACTCCGAAATAGGCTGATGGTGAAGGAGTATTGAACCATCACTGTAACGACCCAAAAAATCTGAACCAATTTAAAAATTTTAAATTGGCTAAAATAATGGATTTTAAATATTTAAAATAAATATTTTAAATAATAGCAATGAAAAGTGAGTTTGAATCGACGTTTGAAAACGAATATAATTAATTCTAATTATAAACAAGGCCTGAAATGGCGCTGTAGTTTCAAAATTTGAATTCAAACTTTGTCGGACTGTACCAGGTGCAAAACAAAACGGATTTGAGTGAAACGAGAAATATTTAAATCTGTTAGTGAATACCTTTCTAACGAATCTGAATAATCGAATTTTCATAGCGGAAAGCAAAAGTTATGGCCAAATGAATTTTCAGAAAGGTCGCTATGGAATTTATATAGCCCGTGAAATTGGCTATTTTGCAAACGACCTCGGAATTCGACGAACCCACTTTTGTTGGATCCGGGATGTGAAGTTATTGCTAGGTTTCAAATTCCATAATTTTTGAAACTAGTATGTGAGCGTGGCAAAAGAAAACGTGTTTTGGTCAATTACAGTTAAATTGGATCGACCAGAAAAGGACCATTTTGCAAACGGTCTCAGAATTCGACGAAACAAGTTTTGTTGGGACCGTATCGTCAAAACATAGCCAGATTTGTTTTTCTGGAATTTTTTGAATCAGTTTGTGGCCCTGGCAAATTGAAATGTACGTTCAAATCGAATATTGAATGTTATATATTTTAAATTGAATGGAAACTGACTGAAACAGTCGAATGGGCCTATGAAACATATCCCATTGTGTTCGGAATGGGGGTAAAACGCTAGGGACGACAGTCGTTGGGTTTGAATTGGTGTTCGTGTCAGAAAGAGGGTATTTTCGGATTTTTAAAATATATAAGTAAACGAAAAAATATCATTAGTCGGTTGACTTTCTCTCTCCCCGTAATCTACCCCGACGCACGGCGGAATACGCTTGCCCCCTTCTCTCCTCAATTCCTCCTTCCACACTCAGTAAAATCAAGTGCTCCAGTTAAGGATTTTGGAGAGCACCTCTCAAGCTTCAAATCCATATAGGATTTGCATTTTTTCGAAGTGTATCTGAAGAGAACAACGAGTGGGAAGTTCAGAGCTTTGAAGCTTTGCCGTGGCCACGTCAAACCACCGAAGTGGACCCCACTTCCGGCGCCTGAGCGCCTCTCCTCCCCCTTCAACCTCGCGCAACCCGATCGTGGAACCATTACACGGATTGATCGAAAAATCCAAACCTAGTTTTGATCCTTTCAACTGAGGTACGGCTATATATATTTTCAACAGTTTTAACACCTTTAAACCATTGCAAACTTTGAAAAATCATATCTTTTTCATGTGTTGACGAAATTCAGTGAAACAAGAGACAGTGGACTCGTGTGGATGTCCTCTACATTCTCGAAGAGACCACATATTTTTCTGAGCCTTCTGCTATTTTTGGTGGAGTGGAACCCAATGTGAGATTTCTAATTTATAAACGATATGGAAAACGACGATGTATAAACTATATAGTCGATGTATGAGTTATATAAGCGTTGTACACCTCTTGTATATGCGTTGTATAAGTTGTACGTTCGATGTATAAGTTATATATGCATTGTAAAATTTAGATATGTGTTGAAATAGAAGTGAATTGCTATATATAAATATATATATACGCCCCTTGTCCACAAACCATGGACGATATTTATTGGTTGTGATTGGTGTGAAAATTGATTGATAGCGAATGGTTGATTGGAATTGTTTGTGGTTGATATTGATTGATTGTGGTTGAAAAATACCCGTTTGTGGTTGAGAAATATTTGGTTGAAACCACATAGGATTAGTTTGTGGAAATGAAATAAATATATACATGCCGCCTGCGTGCGAACTAGATGCATGACTCCCCATTGTCAAAAACCGCGAGGTTTTAAGGTAGAGCGAGGAGCCGTACTAGGGACGGTCCCGGTTTTAACTACCCTACCGTTATGCTGCCGAAATTTTGAATAATATTCATGTGTTTGAATTATTTTCATGTGTTGAGTCGATATTCATTCGTGGGATTGAAATTCATGTGTTGAATGGTGTTCGTGTTTTGAATATAAAAATCACCTTTTTATCACCAATATAAACTATATAAAATAATCTGGTTTTGAAATAAATTGTTTTACATTAAAAATCACATTTTTACTATATAGATGAATTGTTAAAAATAGTGAAGTGTTGAAATAGAAGACAGTTTGATGAAAATATCATTTTTATCAAAAGTATGAAATTCATATGGTTTTGAAATCGAAGAATCGATATATATATTTAAATATAATTGAAATATATCGAAAAACGACGCTGTAGTTCGTATTTTGAAACCGTGATTTCAAACGATTAGTACGGGAGATCCGACCATCAGATTTTCCTGAAATCGCAACCGTTGGGTTCGCTTTGGAAATATCTTTCCAACGGCACTAACTTTGTAAAAATCCAATGGTTGGATTGTCTGGAATGTTTAATTCAAATCTGAAGAAAAACAGCGCCAGAATCGATTATATTTATATATATAAATATAATTATATTTAATCGAATAACGACGCTGCAGTTCGTATTTTGAAATCGAAACGTCAAACGATTGTACCGGGAGATCCGACCGTCGGATTTTCCCGAAACTGGAACCGTTGGATTCGTTTTGAAAAGATCTTTCTAATGATGTAAATTTTGTGAAGATCCAACGGTTAGATTTTCAGATATGTGTAAATCAAATCTGAAGAAAAACAGCGCCACGGCCGCGCAATGGCCCGAAGCGTCGTTTTGAATAAATTGGCTATTTTAAAATAAATAAAAATAGCGATAAATCGTTATAAAATATCATAAATGATATGCAATGGAAATAAAATAAATTTGCTCAATTTATATGGTATTTGATGGTTGAATGTGTTTGGTGTGAAAATTACATTAAAGAACAAAATTGGTGTTGTCGAATGATTTAACCATTGAAATAAATTGATTTGAAATTCTAAATATACGTGAATTATTTGAAAAGGCCGAGTTAATTCTCATTTCAAATAATTGACCGACGATTGAAAGTCGAAGATGAAGACGGCGGTCGAAGACCGGAGATCTTCACCTCGTTTGGGTGGTAACCGAGGTCCTGATTAGGAGGCATCCCGAAATATGGATAATGAGTGGTGATCGTCCAAACGTACGTGGTGATCGATGGGTTTGCGAGATGTATAGTGCCTCCGGTTTCGTTCAGACCCAGAACGGACTTGTAAATGGACTGTGTGTCTGACATTGGATTTTATTTTTTGTTGATTGATCTCTGTTAAATATACATCTGTTTGGGGGCGGAGAATTTATTCTTTTTCTTAGCGCCCTTCTCTGAAACGCACAATCCCAGAGGTTGTATATCGATGGACATCAGTCGCATGGCGTGAATTGCTAGTGTGGCATGCCTGAGTGGCAAATGATCAGGGCTTCTGTTGAAAAGCAAAGTCTTGTGGTGATGATCAAAGCACCGCCTGTGTGGCGTAGCTTTGTGTATAACGTGAAATCGCGAGCCTCACACCCCGGTATGAACCAGAAACGAGAGAGGACCACAGGGAGGACATGCGTTTCTTTCTAGTTAGAAGTGGCGTCAGTGGTTTTACACGCCCTGACGAGTTTGACTTATGTGGTTGTTGCTATTGCGAGGCGCCTCGGTTTGATCAGACGATCCGGGTACGATGGAATCATTCGTTGGCTCATTTACGCCCCATAGGGCGGGGAAACGCATTGTTCAGGAATTTTAATCCACATCGGTGGACTGGCCCTGACGATCCAAGGGTCGATGCGCTCTGACCCAGAGGCTCGGGCTAGAGAGTCTCGAAGTCGGTAAGGACTATCTTTTGCCTTGGTTCATGACGGAAATCCAATTTCCAAATACGTGACTGTGCGGTTTTGATTGTGTGTGTATATATATATATATATATATATATATATATATATATATATATATGGCGACATGATATATGGTACCCATGTCGTCTATGATTGATAGTTATGATTGAAATTGTTTTTGAAACATATAAACACTAGTAATAATATCAAATGCTTTTGTTTTATTCGTATCAAGCATATTTTGGCTATTATAAGGAAAAACTCTATCCTCCGGTTTGCGTTGCATTGTGTGATGGGAACTGAGTCTTATAATGGCTTCATTTTTATAAAAAGCATTGCGATGTTTAAAGGAATGATTTGTTTTTAAAGCACTGGCAATCCAATGGAGTAAACCCGTTCCACGTAAGTGGCGTGGTCCTGTGATTAGCCATATTTGAAATGTGTTGAGTGGATTTCTCATACCAGTCCCATGACTGACTCGTAGTTTGTTTCACTTTCAAACTCGGGTGCCCCTTTTTCTACATGGGCAACCTTGTATTCAGGTTTAGCAGGCTTTATCCGGATAGCTGGAGCTGAAGATGGATTCTATCATTTATCTCTTTTTATGCTGTTCAGCTCATATTGTACATATTTTGTTTGTTTTCCGCAGTAGACATTTATGTATAGCTGAACTGTATTTGTACTAAGTATGATCCTGTATACTGTGTAACTCTGATGATTACGTTTATCCAGTGTATTCTATTGTACATTATCTGGTGTATTTATTTAATTATGTTCTGCTATTATCTGTTTATGTGTTATATTCCAAAGATTACCCTTGTCTCCGTCTGTACGGGAAATGAGGTCGTCATAATCACAGACAAAGAAAAGTAATCCGTAAGAGGAAGCTAAGAACAAGGTAAAACTGAAAGCCTAAGAGAAGTCACCGGACGGGAAAGCAATGGGCACCCTTAACAAAGAAGGAACCTCAAAATCCGGTACAAAGAGAAATTACCGGTAGGAAGAATAATCGACAAGAAGTCATCCAAAACCGGGAGCTAATAAGGAGGAAAGCAAAGGACATTGCAACCTGAAACCTAGAAGGATGAATGGTTATCAGTAGCTCACCTAATACCGATATATCGAAGAACAAGAATATAAGGGGATCCTCCGGGATCCATCTACCGATACCCCAATCAGATGGTCACCGAGAGGCCACCTAAGCAATTAATAAAGTACCGGAAGCAGCCTTCTGAAAAGTCATCCACACTAATCTACTTAGTGTCGATACCGACAGGGGTGGCGGACCCAGCAATCATTCTTTTGAATAATGAAGGCAAGTTTCACAAAGTGTTAATAGCAAAGCCTCCCTGAACCTATCCATACCGAATGGCTTGGTAGTGATACAAGGAAGATACAAGAAACTTCAAAGGAAAGCTCCAGTAACCGAGACCATTCTTCTGAGAGCCAAAACCGGCATCTTAAAAAGCCATAAGCAAAGCCTAAAAAGCGGTCGAAAGCCAGAGCAACCGGGACCAAAGGGAAAAGCGGCCGACAGGGACTCCTGCTGGACCAATGACAAAAGAGGGCCCAATTTGTCTTTAAATAAGACCCAAGAGTATCATTTTGTGGACCGATTTCTTATTTCTCATTCTTGTATTATTTTTCTCCAGAGTAAACCCTAATTTCTAAACCAATTTGGGGATTTCTATTGTAATCACTTACGTACTCTGAATCAAAGATCAATCAAGAGCAGATCAATACTTAGCATATTTTCTTATGAGTTTTTTATGCTATTTCTTAGCTATTTTCTACATAACCTATTATAAATTTCCTATACGGTCACGGATACTTATCCAAGCTTAGACCCTTCCGCGAAGTTCTTACAGAACCCCTTCCTACAAGATGTTTAGCCTTTTTGTTGAAGTTTGTGTTTAGGGAACCAATGTCCCAAGATAACTATTGGTTTTAGAGCTGCTTAAGCGTGATGCTAACCTCATTGAGGGAAGAGTAACTAATTTTTTGGGCTCTAAGCCTTGATATGTGGAAAAAGGTGAACTAACTCAAACTCGTGCATTACAACAAATTGACCACATTACAACGATAGAAAACTGTTGTAAAATACATTTTACAATGGTGAGGCAACTGCCACATATTAAGAAGTTGTAATAGACTAAAATCTTTTACACTGTTTTGCACCATTGCAACACTGTTGTGATATGTATATTTTACAACTGTTGTTCACCATTGTAATAAACTTTATTACAACTGTTATGCACCGTTGTTATAATTTTTACAATTGTTTATAAAAGTTGTGATATATTTCATTACTATTATTTTACAATTGTAATATATCCACAAATTATATGTATAAAAATCTATATATATTATATATGTGCAACAATAAATAGATAAATAACATAAGAAACAAATGTAAGTTTAAAGGAATCATGATCCATTCATTAATAAAAATCACAATTTTATATCTAGAATACAAATTATAAACCATATACCACATAAAAATGTATAAAATTACAACTGTCCTCCTCATTTGCCTCTAAAAGCCTTTAACCCAATTACAAAGCTCATTTGCCTATGAAATCTACAATACTCATTTGCCTCTGAAATGTAATTGGCCTCCACCTAATGCTATCATATCTTCTATTCACATCAGGAATTGCCTTTAAATTCTATAAAGCCCATTTGCCTCAAAACCTATGAAACCTACAAAGCTAAATTATATATACAAATAAATATCTTGGTATTTTTATTCAACAAGAATTAAAGCAAAAAAAATTTGAAAGAATACGTAGACAAATGTGGTCGTGTGAGAGAAGATATGAACATTAATTCTTCGATGTGTTTTTTTAAAAAAAAGACACAAAACAAGTCACCTATAACATTAGTGATCACTTTTGTAATCTTCTGAGCTGCAAGTGCTTTTAATTTATTTCCAAACGCCACCTGAAGCAGGTTCCTCATGACAAATTGCTCTGAACGATCCCAAAAATCATCTGTATAGCAACTAATTCTTTTCCTTTTTTTTTAAACATCCTCAAATATACACTTAGCTTCTCCTTATGTAATGACTCGATCATCAGGAATTAACCATTTAGCACTTCCTAAAATATAAATTTACAGTAGCACACAATTTTTTTCCCTTGGATGGGAAATTCACACCTCCTTAATTATAAAGATGCTTTTCTTCTGTAGTCTACTAGAAGCAATTTCCATAAGCATTTTGCTTTCACTGTTAATCATTATGGAATGACAGAGTATAATAGGTTAATGATGCTACACACATACAACATCAGGCAATACAATGTTATCAGGAACTATACAATGGAGGCATTGTTCAATTAGGTATGTAAGGGGATATCACATGCATGCCTATATTAATTGAAGCGTGCTTGTTTTCTATTTTCCATCATGAACCAAGCTTATTAAGGGAATATGACAGTATAATAATAAATGATATCATACATGACTATCAAAGTTAAAAATAGAACTAACACATTAGCTTCTGATCATTATTGTTAAACTAACAAATACAACACCAAAATTGTCGTTTCCTAACGGTTATAAGTGTTACATAGTACATTCCTAACGGATGTTACCGCTGATAGAAGGTGTGTGGTAAGTTTTATATACTGCCTAAAACAACGGAACAAAGAAATTTAGAGCAAGTTAAAAGTTATTCTTACATTTCTAGCTTAATTTCAAATGTCGTTGACCGTCAGTGAAATAAACACAAATTCAATTCTAGATTTTTTTTCTAAAAAATCAGAATTCACCAATTTCTTTTTTAGAAAATTTTCGTAAATTTTACATGAACAATGGTGAATTAATATACATGACCTAAAGCATAGATTTTTAAGCGCAGATGAAATACTGTCAGTGAAGAACTTCAATATGAGGTATTATCTTAAAAGATACTTAGATTGAACGTGTAGGATTTGTTGGAAATAATGGACAACTGCAAAATTAAAGCACTATAATGAAGTTAGATTTTCATGTATACAAAATTAGTCTTTAAGATAATTAAATACAAAGCAAGACCCAACATAATAGTGAATGCCACGTTTTAACCATAAGGAAAATATTAGTATACATAAATGGAGTTCTAAAAATAGTTAGTCAAAGAAAACTATATTTTTTAATAAGAAAATAATTGAAAACTGATATTCTTACATTTGAATAGAAATGAGTTATGAGACCATTAATCAGAAATAGAAATTTGCATTCAAAAGCAAAATAATTACAGAACAAATATCAAGAAAACATTGAATATACCATAAAAGGATTAGTTCTAATTTTAAACGTAATCAAAACGGCAGTTTAGTTGGTAGTAAATAAACGAAGATGCCTAAGGTAAAACTGACTAAATTGTAGATATAATAGATGTAAAGAAACATAAGAAGTCACACGAATTAAACAAGATAAATCTATAAGGAGAAAACCAATTAATTCAAATTAATATGTCTAAAAATAATCCTTTATTGCTTTCCAAGTTCAATGTAAGTGTGATAACTTAACTCTAAGGTATATCAGCTATTACCAAACTGAACTATGACCATCTAACTTTTCATACAAAATAAAACTTTTGCCTTAATATTAAATGGCAGTATAACATACTTATATTAGAAAAAAAAAAGTCAAGGAAAACAACAGTTCTCCAAGGGTACGTTGAATGTGTGGTTTTAAAGCAAACCGAAAAATAAAAATCAAACCAAGTAAAGCATGCAAACGACATTTTATTTCATTTGTACAAATGAACAAAAAACCATGTCTAAGTTTTCTTTTGGTTAAAAGTAGAACTGAACACTAAAAAAAATGCATTGTGCTACTATAATGGTGCAGCAGCAACTCAAAAACGAAAAAAACCACTGAGTAAGAAGAAACAATGAGTGTACCTTTTTTTCACTACAAACTCCTTGTGCGAACATGAATGAATGTGTGTTTTGGTAGAACATGAATGAATGAATGAATGAATGAATGAATGTGTGCTTTACACTTTAAATCAGGCTTGCGCGCATACGTGTGTCTTCATGAATCCTTCGTCATCGTCAACTTCGAACCTAAGGTCTAGTTTACTCAGGTCTGACCCCAACCCGAGCAAACAAAACTCAGGTCAGGTTGTATTCAAGTAAATTAACTACATTAAATGTACAAGTAACTCAATAAATGAAATGCTCAAATTTAAATAAACGTCATATTTATGTTGTAAATCGATTTAATTCAAACACAGGTTTTCATTATTATTCCAAATCCAATCTAAACCTCATGTCAACTTTTCCAAGTTTTAACTTAAAAATTCAGATTTCAACATAGTGTTATATTAGTTTACAATATAAATTCCAATCTAATCCCATTTTCATCAAAACTTAAATTCTAAATTTAAATTTCATTTCACTAATTTAAAACATCATTCAAAGTTTAATTATTTCACTTAAATCAAATTCATAATTTTATACTTAAATAAATCAAACAATTAACCTTAATAACAATCTTATTTTAACTTAGTATTTAACTTAAATTAAACTAAATCAACTCTTTACCTCAATAAAAATATTAAATTAACTTTTAACATTAAAAATTAAATCAAACAACAAAATTTAGCTTAAAACATAATAACAACTTAGCATTAAATTTCAATTTCATAATCTTAAATCAAATATTGTAAACATTAATTTAAACTTAACATCATTCAATCGAAGGTCAACATGGTTTCATATACAATATATAATATTGAGAACATACGGTTCTATGTAAGGATGAAGACAATACAAATAAACATAATATATTATGAACCAATCATTATCATTTCATGCGATGAACAAGATAATATGGTTTTAAGTGGATTATCACTATAATTTCATGTAATTTACACAACATTTCATAAAATTTTCAATTAACAATACATATAAATAATAACCAACAATTCATATAAATATTTGGAACTTACGATATGATAGAAGGATGACGACAATGCAAAACATAGCATATTATACCTCAATCATTATTATTCCATGCGATGAGCAATTATGACTTGATGTGAATTTTTTACTATCATTTAATTAAACTAAAATCTATCATTTAGTATAATCAACCACTAACATTTCAACTTTTCATGTAATTTACTATCAATAAATCATATAAATGACAAACAAACATATATTTTATAATTGATTTAATGTTATGTAATAAACAACAAACAATCAGATTTTCTTATTCACAATGTTATCATCATTTCATTCGATGTAAATACTTGCAAAAAGAACATTAATCATGAGCAGAAACTCACCTTGCGTGGATTTGATGATGGATACAAGCAAAGACAAGATTGCTAATAGAAGGTAGCAACAAAAGTAAAACAAATTGAAGATTTTCCCTTTTTCTGTCTCTTATTTTTTTAGAAGAGGGGAATCAATAGATTATTATTTTAGGAAGAAGATGGCGATTTACTGAGAGAAATTGAGATTTATAGAAAGAGATGGAGATTTCCACAGAGAGAGGTCTGGGTTTGGGAGAGAGAAGAGGGACTAGAATTTAAGTTTAGAAAAAGGAAAATTTAAAGAGCGCAGGAATGTGAATAAAATGATTGTTGGGTTTGTGATTCAATGTAGGTAGCAAAATAAGGGAAAAGAAAATAAAGAAGGGAGGGCTACAGGCTATATTTTTGAAATTAGATGCATGAAAATAAGGTAAAGAAATTAATGTGTGATTAATGATGGAATAGAGTGGAAAGAAATACATGATAAATTTTCCTAAGATGTATCTTTGTATAATGCAAGTTACAAATAAATTAAATGTGGCTGACTAAGGCTGAGGTGGCAATACTTATGTGACAACCCGGAAAATCTGAACCAATTTAAAAAATTTAAATTGGCTATTTTAGTAGATTTTAAATATTTAAAATAAATATTTTAAATAATAACAACGAAAAGTAAGTTTGAATCGATGTTTGAAAATGAATATAATTATTTCAAATTATAAACAAGGCCTGAAATGGCGTGGTAGTTTCAAAATTTGAATTCAAACTTTGACTGACTGTACCGGGTGCAAAACAAAACGGATTTTAGTGAAACCAAAAATATTTAAATCTGTTAGTGAATATCTTTCTAACGAATCTGAAAAATCGAAGTTTTGTAGAGGAAAGCAAAAGTTATGGCCAAATGAATTTTCAGAAAGGTCGTTATAGAGTTTATATAGCCCGTGAAAATGGCCATTTTGCAAACGACCTCAGAATTCGATGAAACCACTTTTGTTGGATCTGGGATGTCAAATTATTGCTAGGTTTCAAATTTCATAATTTTTGAAGCTAGTATGTGAGCGTGGCAAAGGAAAATGTGTTTGGTCGATTTCTATTAAATTGGATCGACCAGAAAAGGGCCATTTTTCAAACGGTCTCAGAATTCGATGAAACTAGTTTTGTTGGGACCGCATAGTCAAAACATAGCTAGATTTATTTTTCGGGAATTTTTAGAATCAATATGTGGCCCTGGCAAATTGAAATGCACGTTCAAATTAAATATTGAATGTTTTATATTTTAATTTGAAGGAAAACTTACTGAAACAGTCGAATGGCCTACGAAACATATCCCATTGTGTTCGGAATGGGGGTATTTAGCTAGGGACGACAGCCGTTGGGTTTGAATTGGAGTTCGTATGGATAAAGTGGTAATTTCTGAATTAAATAAATTAAAATAATTAAATATAACCGGCCAATCACGTTCTTTCTTCCTCACTCCGCGTTGACCACGAGTCAAACCCGTAACCTTCAGGCGCGACGCGGAAATCACCTCCCACCTTCTCTCCTCTTTTTCTCCTCCGTCTCTCAACAGAATCGAGCGCCACCGCCCACGTTTTGAAGCCCTTACTCCCCTCTTCAAATCCATATAACATTCACCTCCTATCGTCCACCCTCGGCTGCGAATCACCTCCACGAACGGCCAGACTTCATAGCTCCGCCGTGCTCGCCACAGTCCACCGATCAGAGCGCAACCACCGGGCGCAGGAAGCCCTCACTACCCTCTTCGACGCTGTACAAGCGGATCTTCGTATCGTGCAGCGGTTTGATCGAAAAGTTGAAACCTAGTTTTGAACACATTAGAAAGGTAAACAGCTTTGTTAATTTAAAACAGTTTTAACACTTTAAAACCGTTACAAACTTGTAAAAATCATATCTTTTTGCTGTGTTGTCGAAATCCAGTGAAACAAGAGACACCGGGACCGTAAGGACGTCTTCTACATTTTAGAAGAGACCGCATATTTTTCTTAGCCTTCTGCAATTTTTGGTGGAGTGGAACCCAATGTGAGATTTTTGAATTATAAACGATATGGAAAACGACGATGTATAAATTATATAGTCGATGTATGAGTTATATAAGCGTTGTACACCTCATGTATAAGCGTTGTATAAGTTGTACGTTCGATTTATAAGTTATATATGCGTTGTAAAAATTATAAATGTGTTGAACAGAAGTGAAATATACTTATATATATATATATATGGCCCTCGTCCACAAACCATGGACGATATTTATTGGTTGTGATTGGTGTGAAAATTGGTTGATAGCAAATGGTTGATTAGAATTGTTTGTGGTTGAAATTGATTGATTGTGGTTGAAAAATACCCGTTTGTGGTTGGGAATTATTTGGTTGAAACCACATAGGATTAGTTTGTGGAAAAGAAAAAAATATATATATGCCGCCTGCGTACGAACTAGATGCATGAAATCCCCATTGTCAAAAGCTGCGAGGCTTTAAGGTAGAGCGAGGAGCCGTACTAGGGACGGCCCCGGTTTTAACTACGCTGCCGTTATGCTACCGAAATTTTCAATAATATTCATGTGTTATAATTATTTTCATGTGTTGAAACTATATTCGTGTGTTGAATAGAAATTCATGTGTTGAACGACATTCATGTTTTGAAATAAATTGTTTTATTATAAAACTCATATTTTTATCATCTATATGAACTATATAAAATAGTCGTGTTTTGAAATAAATTGTTTTATAAAAAAATCATATTTTTATCATCTATATGAACTATATAAAATAGTCGTGTTTTGAAATAAATTGTTTTATAATAAAAATCATATTTTTATCATCTATATGAACTATATAAAATAGTCATGTTTTGAAATAAATTGTTTTATAATAAAAAATCATATTTTTATCATCTATACAAACTATATAAAATAGTCATGTTTTGAAATAAATTGTTTTATAATAAAAATCATATTTTTATCATCTATATGAAATAAAAAATATTCGTGTTTTGAAATAAATTGTTTTACAATAAAAATCACATTTTTATTATATACATGAATTGTTAAAAATAGTGAAGTGTCAAAATAAATGTCTGTTGGATAAAAATATCATTTTTATCAAATGTATGAAAAGAATACGGTTTTGTAATCGAAGAATAGATTATATGTATATATATAATCAAAATAAATCGAATAACGAAGCTGCAGTTCGTGTTTTGAAACTGTGATTTCAAACGATTAGTGCGGGAGATCCGACCATCGGATTTTCCCAAAACCAAAACCGTTGGGTTCGCTTTGGAAATATCTTTCCAACGACACGAAGATCCAACGGTTGGATTATCTAGAATGTTTAATTCAAATCTGAAGAAAAACAGCGCCAGGATCGATTATATTTATATATATATATATATATATATATATATTAATATAATTAAATTAAATCGAATAACAACGCTGTAGTTCGTATTTTGAAATCGAAATTTCAAACGAGTGTACCGGGAGATCCGACCATCGGATTTTCCCAAAACTGAAACCATTGGATTCGCTTTGAAAAGATCTTTCTAATGATATGAAATTTGCGAAGATCCAACGGTTAGATTTTCAGATGTGTGTAAATCAAATCTGAAGAAAAACAATGCCACGGCCGCGTTATGGCCCGAAGCGTCGTTTGAATGAAATGACTATTTTTAAATAAATAAAAATTGCGATAAATCGTTATAAAATATTATAAACGATATGGAATGGAAATAAATCGAATATAACCGGTTTATTAAATAATTGATGGTTGAAAGTGAAATTTATAAACTAATTGGAGGTTAGCTAAGTCGTATGGTTTCCTGGGTTTTGATCTGATGTTGGTTTCGGCCTTCAGGGTTAATACTTGGGAAATCGTTCTCTTACTAATTTACGGTTAGTGAATGATGAATTGGAATGAGGCGTATGTTGTGTTTGTGTAGCACTTGTTTATTATATACGCGAGTTGCTCAGAAAGACCGGGTTTATCCCATTCTGAATAACTGAATCGACGATAAGAAGCCGATGATGAAGACGGTGGTTGAAGACCGGAGATCTTCACCTCGGTTGGATGGTAACTGATGTCTTGATTGGGTGGCATCCTGAAATATAGATAATAAGTGGTGATCGTCCAGACGTACGTGGAGATCGATGGGTATGCGAGGTATATAGTGCCTCCGGTTTCGTTCAGACCCAGAACGGACTTGTAAATGGACTGTGTGTCTGACATCGAATTTCATTCTGTGTGACTGATAGCCATCAGTTGCATGGTGTGAATTTCCTGTGTGGCATGCTAAGATGCAGTGATCAAGGCTTATGTTGAAAAGCAAGGTCTTGTGGTTGATGATCAAAGCACGGCCTGTGTGGCATAGCTTTGTGTATAACGTGAATTCGCGACTCACACCCCGGTATGAACCAGAAACGGGAGAGGACATCAGGGAGGGCATGCGTTTCCATCTAGCTAGAGGCGGTGTCAGTGCTTAAACTGGCTAACATTTATATTATTTTCACCTATGTGGTTGTTGCTGTTGCGAGGCGCCTTGGTTATATCGGTCGATCCGGGACCGATGGAGTCATTCGTTGGCTCATTTACGCCCCCAAAGGGTGGGGAAACGCAGTGTTCAGGCATTTTAATCCACATCGGTGGATCGGCCCTGACGATCCAAGGGCTTACCTGTGTCTGGGTCCTAAGGCTCGGGCTAGACAGTCTCGAATTCGGTAAGGACTATCTTTTTCCTTGGTTCATGACGGAAATCCAATTTCCAAATACGACATCGTGCGGTTTTGATTGTAAACCTATATTTGGCGACATTGTGGCATGGGACGCTCATGTCGTCTATGATTGATATTTATGATTGTTTATAAAACTAGAAACTAACTGGAAACAAGCTTAGATGGGTGGTTTCCTGGGTATTAGTCTGATGTTGGTTTCGACCTACGGGGTTTGGGGTCGTCACAACTTATTTCTCATTCAATATTCAAAAGTAAATCATAGTGGGAAAGAAAATAAATAGAAAGAAATGAATGTATGATTAATTGTCTGATGTTGACAGTTAGAAAGTTTGTGACTTTTCAAATTTTCAAAACACATAATATTAGAATTTTAAAATTTAAGGAACCCATTCAACGGATAGGTAAGAATAAATAGAAGAGAAATATATTGAACTGGTTTGTTTTCAGAGCGAAATCATGAAGGGAAAAGGGAAAGGAAGAAATAAGGGATGTAAATTTAAGGAATGAGAATATGAAATAAAATGCATGAAAAAAAGAACGAAGGGAAAGAAATTAATAAATTGGAGGAAAACAAATTTGATAGAATTAAGGAAAGAAATGAATGTTGCATTAAGGAAACAACAAAGAGGGAAATGCATTGAAAACAAATGTAACTATTCGGATTTCAAAATTAATAATTAATGAACGTTACACTTTAAATTGATAGGTGGAAAATATTAAAGAGGATGGCCAAAGATATATACAAGTATGTTGTTATAAAAATCCATCTAGAATATACACATTATTTTCAATCAATCTTTCAGCAAAAATTAATAAATTTCATTAGTAACATCATAAATTTTATTTAAATACCATTTTAAATTCAATAATTTAATTTAATTCAACAACTTAAACGGTCAAATTATACAGGATGTTACAATCTCCCCTACACTTTTCGTCCTTGAAAAGGAGAAGTTGTAAAAAAAATATGCTTTTGTATATAACAAAAATATTCTTACCTATATAAATTTTACAAAGTTTGGAACAAAATAAATCATAGAATTTTAAATTCGAAGAAACGTCCTCGAAGAGGAGAAGTTGTAAAAAAAAAATATGCTTATGTATATAACAAAAATATTCTTACCTATACAAATTTTACAAAGTTTGGAACAAAATAAATCATAGGATTTTAAATTCAAAAATTCGTCCTTATTATAAATTAAATTCATTTGTTTTAAATCTATTTATTAAATTCAAAATCTTTATTTCAAACATTATTATTAAATTTCAAGTTTTCTTATAGTCACATTATAAATTACTTATAATAAATTTTGAAAATATGATTCTCGTGTTTGAAAATAACTTTTGAAATCAGAAATAAGTATATTATTAAAATTTCAAAGCTGTTACATTGCTTAAGACATTTAAAACTTTTCTTTCTTAGTCTATTATGTTGAAGTTATATAAATTTAATTGCAGGTTATTGATTTGTTATTTAACGTTTGAAAATACTTAATAACTCGAAGTTTAACAAGTTTATTGTCGTTCTTACAAACGTTAGGCATGCGCTTGCTAGGAGAATGACTAAAATCTCTAGGTACTTAATATACTTGCTTCAACTCCCAGTGAAAATACTTTAAAAAAATAGATATGAAAAGTACGTTCCTCCATGGATCGCGGTTACTTGGCGGTTACGCTACTATCCCAGTAGAATCGCTTGTAACCATAGGTATCACACCCCTCGAATTTCTCCATGGTTGTTGCCATAGATCGCAGTTACACAGTGGTTACAACCACTATCTCAATGGAACCACGCGTACTATAGGCATCGCGCCCCTAGAATTTCGCTATGGCGTCTAGATCGCAGTTACACGACGGTTACGACCACTATCTCAGTGGAACCGCTCGTAACTGTAGGCTTCACGCCCCTCGAATTACGCTAGAACAAATAAGTAATAATAATCAATGTGATCCCACTGAGTGGGATTCCGATATCGACGGATACTCCAATCAACGGAGCACCAACATAGCTACGATTTTCAATTTTCAATTTTCAGTTTTCGGTGGAAGGAACTTTCCATATCTTCATTTGGAAAACATGCATACTAAATATATATATAGTACTTCATTTCACGTTTCGTATATATCACACTTACATAACTATCAATTTACATAAAAAAAAATTTGTCAAATCACGTTTTTTTTTTCCAACATATCATTCTCATATAAATTCTATTATATAAGACTATTATTTCAATCAATTATCTTCCAAATCAGTGGTTTTCGAATTAATATCATGCTTATATAAGTCATATAAGTTTCAAACATTTCAAATCATAATATCCATAAGTCGATAAATCTTCAAAAATTTCATTTCAGTATTAATTAAGTTTTGATTTCACAATTGATTTGAATATTCAATATCATTTCAAATCTAGTTCATATTGACAATCATCATTATTAAAACTACACTTTCGATATGGGTTACATATCAAAAATATCATTAATCAATTGAATATTTACATTCAGTCATTTCTTATCAAAACATCTCTTTAAGATGTTCAATTATTCTATCCTAATATATAGGAATCCATTCGACTAAACTCAAGAATCAATTCCAGATTTTCTTTCAATCATTCAAAATATACATATATATTTGCATATCAAATCATGCTTCGCAAATCAAGCTTCGTTTAACCAAGATAAACAAGTAGCAAAGCTACCAAAGTGGTCTTCCCCACTTTAAGACTCGAGAATAAATTCCAATGAAGTAAAATTATCATTGAAATTATTTTATGGTGACAAAAGTGGATTCTCCATTCATATAATTTCCTTTTTGAAAATATTTCAGAAAAATACTTCAAACATTTTTATTCTAAAATACTTATGTATACTACTAGTCTTTTTCTTCAAAACATTAGAAATCAATTTCACAAATTTCAGGAATCAAATTCTCAAATTTTAGTCAAACGATCTTCTTAGTTTTAACTAAATCAATATGTGATTTTTTTTCCACGATGTATATTTCATCAATGGTTTAACATTTGTGATTTATTAATCCAAATATCAGTTATCAATCATTAGTATATCTTAAATATACTACAATAATGACAAGCATCGATTTACCGCTATGACTATATTCTTCAAAAATTCGTAACTTTCATCATATTTCAAATCAATAATTTCTATATGCAATATATATAATAAAAATCATTTGTTGGAGTTCAAAAACAATCATTTTTCTAAACCATTAAGAGATTTCAAAATACTTAATTCAATATCAGCTTTGTTAATTAAACTCATACTATATTACTAAACAATTTACAAAACATAACTTGATTCAATCAAGTCAGTTAATACACTATACTTACATTTCCATGTAATTTACAAAACATAACCATAGTTATGAAGGCTTATTTAGATTCCCATTCAATTCAGATGATATTTTATTCGATATACAAACTCATTTTGGGCACATTTATGTCCAAAAATTTATTTGGTTTCAATTTCTTTTTATGCTCAAAATTATTTCAAGTTTTTCTCTCATCATAAGAATTCAAAATACATTTTTGCAAAATACGTTGTCCTGAGAGAATCTACTGACAATTCTAGTTAAACCCCATAAGTTAAGCTTTGTGTAAACCAAAGCTCTGATACCACATGTAAAAACCTGCCTTTTCGACCGCTTCAAGTCGGAAATTAAACCAACTTAGACCGCTCGAAATGAAAAATTGTTATTGCTTATGAGGTTTAACAGAACCAATACACAGAAGATCATAGAACAGAAATGTTTGCATTGGAATAATTTTTATACAAATATTAGAGTTTTACAAAACATTTTGCACAGCGGAATAAAAATATATGCACGAATTTATAAAATAAAGCTTTACGCTTTAAATCAGGCTTGCACGCGTACGTGTGTCTTAACGAATCTTCATGAATCCTTCGTCATCGTCAACTTTGAACCTAAGCTGTAATTACTCATGTCTGACCTCGACCCGAGCAAACAATACTCAGGTCAGGTTGTATTCAAGTATATTAACTACATTAAATGTACAAGTAACTCAATAAACGAAATGCTCAAATTTAAATAAACATCATATTTATGTTGTAAATCGATTTAATTCAAACACGGACTTTCATTATTATTCCAAATCCAATCTAAACCTCAAGTAGACTTTTCCAAGTTTCAACTTAAAAATTCAAATTTCAACATAGTGTTACATTAGTTTACAATATAAATTCCCATCTAGTCCCATTTTCATCAAAACTTAAATTCTAAATTTAAATTTCATTTCACTAATTTAAAACATCATTCAAAGTTTAATTATTTCACTTAAATTAAATTCATAATTTTATCCTTAAATAAATCAAACAATTAACCTTAATAAAAATCTTACTTTAATTTAATCTCTAACTTAAATTAAACTAAATCAACTCTTTACCTAAATAAAAAAAATTAAATTAACTTTTTACATTAAAAATTAAATCAAACAACAAAATTTAGCTTCAAACATAATAACAACTTTGCATTAAATTTAATTAAATTTCAATTTCATAATCTTAAGTCAAATAATGTAAACATTAATTTAAACTTAACATCATTCAATCGAACGTCAACATGGTTTCATATGCAATATATAATATTGAGAACATATGGTGTTATGTAAGGATGAAGACAATACAAATAAACATAATATATTATGAACCAGTCATTATCATTTCATGCGATGAACAAGCTAATATGGTTTCAAGTGGATTATCACTATAATTTCATGTTATTTACACATAACATTTCATAAAACTTTCAATCAACAATACATTTAAATAATAACCAACAATTCATAGAAATATTTGGAACTTACGATGTGATAGAAGGATGATGACAATGCAAACATAGCATATTATACCTTAATCATTATTATTCCATGCGATGAACAACTATGATTTGCTGTGAATTTTTACTATCATTTCATTAAACTAAAAACTATCATTTAGTATAATCAACTATTAACATTTCAACTTTTCATGTAATTTACTATCAACAAATCATATAAATGACAAATAAACATATATTTAATAATTATTTTAATGTCATGTAATAAACAACTAACAATCAATTTTTCTTATCATAATGTTATCATCATTTCATTCGATGTCAATACTTGCAAAAAGAACATTAATCGGGAGCAGAAACTCACCTTGCGTGGATTTGATGATGGATACAAGCAAAGACAAGATTGCCAATAGAAGGTAGCAACAAAAGCAAACCAAATTGAAGATTTTCCATTTTTTCTATCTCTTATTTTTTTTAGAAGTGGTGAATCAATAGATTGTAATTTTAGGAAGAAGATGGCGATTTACTGAGAGAAATTGGGATTTATAGAAAGAGATGGAGATTTCCAGAGAGAAAGGTCTGGGTTTGGGAGAGAGAAGAGGGACCAGAATTTAAGTTTAGAAAAAGGAAGATTTAAAGAGCGCAGGAATGTGAATAAAATGATTGTTGCGTTTGTGATTTAATGTATGTAGCAAAATAAGGAAAAAGAAAATAAAGAAGGAAGGACTACAGGCTATATTTTTGAAATTAGATGCATGAAAATAAGGTAAAGAAATTAATGTGTGATTAATGATGAAATAAAGTGAAAAGAAATACGTGATAAATTTTCCTAAGATGTCTCTTTGTATAATGCAAGTTACAAATAAATTAAATGTGGCTGACCAAGTCTGAGGTGGCAATACTTATTTCTTATTCAATATTCAAAAGTAAATCATAGAGGGAAAGAAAATAAATAGGAAGAAATGAATGTATGATTAATTGTCTGATGTTGGCAGTTAAAAAATTTGTGACTTTTCAAATTTTTAAAACACATAATATTATAATTTCAAAATTTAAGGAACCCATTCGACGGATAGGTAAGAATAAATAGAAGAGAAATGTATTAAATTGGTTTGTTTTCGAAGAGAAATCATGAAGGGAAAAGGGAAAGGAAGAAAGAAGGGATGTAAATTTAAGGAATGAGAAAATGAAACAAAATGCATGAAAAATGGAATGAAGGGAAAGAAATTAATAAAATGAAGGAAAACAAATTTAATAGAATTAAGGAAAGAAATGAATGCTGCATTAAGGAAACAACGAAGAGCGAAATGCATTAAAAATGAATGCAACTATTCGCATTCCAAAATTTTATTAATTAAGGAATGTTACGCTTTAAATTGATAGGTGGAAAGTATTAAAGGGGATGACCAAAGATATTTACAAGTATGTTGTTAAAAAAAATCCATCTAAAATATACACATTATTTTCAATCAGTCTTTCTGCAGAAATTAATAAATTTCATTAATAACATCATAAATTTTATTTAAATACCATTTTAAATTCAATAATTTAATTTAATTCAACAACTTAAACGGTTAAATTATACGGGATGTTACAATCATAGTCAGTAGTACCAATGCCATAGATCCGGTCCTTGATATTACGTTTGCTGGGCTGCAACTAGGTTCAATTTGGTGCAAGAAGAATATAGAAAGTGCCTTTGTTCTACACGAGATCCAAATTTGTTTGTTAATTTCAATAAGAATGACAATATTAATTGCTAGTTATTAAAATCAAATAAATTAATATGAAGCATCATTAAGAACAATAGTTATAACTTCCAGGCATTTAAATATCGTCAACAGCTTATTAATTAACCGTTTGATTCGGCGTTTGTTTCATTTTAATCAAAAGTTACCACCCTTTTCAGTTTGACGGGAGATGGATGCAATTACCGAACATAGCGTGAGAGACAACACGATTTTGTTGAAAAAGGCACATTTTATGATTGTTTATTGAAATTTATCTGAAAAAGAGGACAGCCTGAGGCGTTGTAGTGGGATAAAGCAAAAACAAAACTACATCGTAGATGCTTCTATTTTATACAACATGGTTTATGAATGTTGGATGGTGACATCACTAAAGTATTGAACGAAAACATATAACCAGGAATGTTGAATCAGATTTATATCTTCTTTTGTTCTCCTCATTGAGCATTTCATACTACCTCTTTAGCTGCTCAAAATCCCTCTTTGTCTACTTTTGCTTATTCCCGTAGCATAATATTAACAAACGAAAAATCTTGCATTATTCTGATGCAGTTAACTAATTAAATAAACTACAATAATATTTATTGTATTTTGAAACCAAACTTCTATTTGCCTCGACTTTAGCTTCAGCTTATCGCTAAGTCATGCTTGTTCTGTCTCTTTAAAAATAACTTATGATCTCGCTGATGAATAATTTTTATCATAATAATCATTGGTGTTGTGTCTGTGCTGGAAAAAAATACATTCAATGGTAAGAGTTTAGCGACCTTATTCACAGACCCAGTCCTTCCCCATGGGTTGCCCAAGGCAATTCGGACTGTAAGGGTGAAAGTTGGGGTGAAATGTTGCCAGGGGTGGTCTTGAAAGTGGGAAGATTAATAGAAAAAAAAATTACTGTCTAGCTGGTAATCGAACCCAGGTGCCACAAGCATAAAGCTTGTCATCTACCGCTGCACCAGTTACTTCTTCAGTGTCTTTAAGAAAGCAATATATATGTTACATGCATAAAATTAACTCTCATACCTTCCTCCTCCATCCACCTTGTTGCCCCCGCTCGGGGGTTGCCCGAGACAAATGTCTGATCAGCCTGGTTCAAGGACCGGCTCTGCTTATTCATCAGATTTTCCTCTTGTTTACACCTGGTTCATTGTTATTTTCTTCTTTTTCTTTAGGAAACATATGAATTTGAACATGAAACTTGTTTTTTATCATTATTGGACCAATTTTCATGCTTTCATATTGCTACACGAAGGAACAATACAAGCACACATGGGAGGGATACACAAGCATGTACTCAACTAACTCATCCACTACGTTCACCTATGCACTAGTCGATTATGACTGGTTGGTTGGTCGGAGCTGGTTTAGGCCATGCTAGGCTGGGGTTGGGCACTATAAGGGGAATCAAAATTTCCAACAAAACAAAGGAGAATTTTGGAATAGGCATTTACACAAACACCCCTTGTGCAACCGACATCAACCGTTAAGCCATAGGCAATTGGATAGCTTCCTTACCTATCGTATCACAGCTTCATTACGTTATCACAACCTTTAAAATTATAATTTAATACATCCAAATGATCACCAAGATGTATTCTCAAAAAAATAAAAGGAAACAACGTAATGTATTTCTGGAAAGAACAAAAAAAAGCAGCAGTAATGTAATTCTGAAAAGGCACAACCATTTACACAAACACACCCAACGCAATGTTGAAAAGAAGCAGTAGTAACAATAACAGGATGCAAGTCAATCTCTACACAATGATCCAGTTCCATTAAAAAAACAAGAACAAAGTACACAAAACTCTGAAAGGAAGCAACAGTAAAGGAAGATGGATTCTTAACTATTTGAAAGCAGGGATTTTTGTGAAAAAATAGTTACCTTTAAAGGAAAAAGAGGAACAACTTTTCGACTTCGTGAAAAATCTTGCATCCATTTTTGCCTCAAATTATTTCTTTGAATATCCTGACTCAACCCAATGATTGGGAATAATTCATGTTTGTGATTCGAAAGGTAGATTAAATATTTGGGCGACCCGCTGCTCTCGCAGTTCTGCTAATTTGCGAATACTAGTCACGTTGCAGCATAGAAAAACCAAGCGATTTAGTGAAAACCTAGACTTACCAGAGAGGCGAAGGACTTGGGAATGGGAAAGCAGTAGGGAAACTTTAATTCAACGCAAAGCGGGCATGAACATAAGGGCAACCCCAATCAATTACGGGTTGAATATTCAATTCAGGGACCTGAATATTCAATCTTGAATTGGGGTTGCCGGGCCAGTGGTTCTGATGCCTACCTATTAGGAGCCAGAACCTGGCGCCTAAACTGTAGGCGTCAGGATCCTGGCGCCTAATAAGTAGGCGTCAGGATTCGAAAACCCCCTTTCTCGCCATTTTTTTTTCAATTCATTCCTCTGCAAGTTTGCATTGAAGTGTGTTGCTTTGTCGTACGTAATACATTGAATTATTTTTATTTATTCGATACATACACACTGGCTTAAAGAAAATAAGATACCATTGATTAATTCAAACTAGAAAATAATACGTAGATGAAAACAATAGATATGACCGTTTATGGTCGTTGAAACTTCTATACGACCGTTTATAGCCGTTGTTAGTTCAAAAATGTGATCGTTTATAGCCGTTGAATGATTTAACAAGGTAAGAGGAGGTGTTATACAAGCAGCATGTGAGAAGGGGGTGGGATTCTAGTGCCTATTTTTAGGCGCTATAACCTGGCGCCTAAAAAGTAGGCACCAGAACCTGGCGCCTAAAAAGTAGGCGCCAGGATGGGCTTCAGGATCCTGAACGAGATCCTGAAGATTAGCCTATTAAGGCCGAAGCGAGCCACTGGCTCGCTTCCCCTTAATATTAAGGGGGTAACTCCAACCACTGGAGTTGCCCTAATAGTTAGACGCCAAAAATTTCAGCTGGCAATTCTTTTCTCACACATTTGAACTTTGAGTCTTTTATTTAATTTATACTAACGAATGTAATTATAGCTCACCATAGTTGGTTGTTTTTCAACATCCTACATAATAGTATTTCTTATATTAAGTGTGGTGCTAAACACACCTAAAAATGTTTGGTTGGTGGTAAGCGATAGCAAAAAAGGGCGCTTTTAGTAGTACATTATATTAATCAGTTAACCAATCTCAACAACCAAATCAACTATGTTATTATAAGTTGAGTTGGTTAAGTCGCTTAAATATTCATTTCGACTTCGAAGTTCAATCACCATAAGATATAAAAGAAAATTTAATGCTAAAATTTCACAAAAGAGGGAATAAAAAGTTTCCAAAATTTTGAATATTTTATAAAGTATTAAATTTATGTGGATATTTGTTATAAGGACACATTTTAAAACAAAATTAGATTTAAGGACAAGCGACTTTCACAATGTAAATTGAGGACAACTTTCATGATTTAATTGGAAAATGTCCAAATAATTTAAACTAAGGACACACATTACATTTCATAAATAATAAAAACTAGTACAAAAATCCTTTTATGTGATTATAAGACTAAATATTAATAAAAATTAATAACGAAATGTTTTGGTATCATAAATATGGAAGAAAATGGAAATAAAAATTCCAGCACGGAAAGCTATATGCATATAGCTTCGTTAATTATGATATAGCTTTTTTCTAGTGCAAATGAGATTAGCTTTAAAATGACTTAATTTTGTATTTGGGTGATACAATATAAAGCTATATTTTTAAGTAATAAAGCTATATTCATTTAGCTTTCCAAGCTGATTATTTATATATGTTTATAATAACATCAATTAACTAAAATAATTTTGAAAGATACTTTTTTCTTTCAATTTTAAGGGCAATTATTTATTTTTTAATTAATTTAGTAATAAGGATAAAATTAAAGTGTACTTCATGTTGATATGATACAATTTGGTCTTTGTCCTTTATTTAAATATCAAATTTATTTGTCATTTGATCTAATTTTTCTATGTGTCCTTAAAACCAAATAGCCTAAATTTATTTAACTTTTTCTTAATTTATCGACATTTCAATATTCTAGAAATATTTTAAAATTTACTGTAAAAAAATTCAAAACTTTTAACTTTTTGAAATATTAGATGTTAAATATGTTATAAACCATAACTTTAAAATATTAAATACAAATACCAAATACTACGTCTTAATTATTAAAATTTAATTATTAATCATTAGTTTTGAACAATTAATTATTAAATAGTAATCATTAATATAGCCTTAATTATTAACTATTGTTTTTTAGTTATTAACAACAATCATTGTTTATTTATGATCAACCTTAATTATTATATTTTAATTATTAACTATTTAATAGTAATTAAATAATATTAATTATTACTTAGATATTATATTTTTATTAATTTTTCATCTTAATAACTATGAATTAAATATTATTAATTAATTATTAATATTAAGTATTATTTCTAATTGATTATTAATAGTAATTATCAGTTATTTATTATAAATAATCAATTTTAAGTATTAAATACTAATTATTAATTGTTAATTATATTTAAAATTAATAATTTAATATTAGTTATTAATTATTTAGTATTATTTATTAATTATATTTTTTTATTAATAATCACTTCTTAATTACTAAATTTTAAATATTACTTCTTAATTTTAATATTAATCATTAATTATTATTATTTTATTAATTATTAAATATGCGTTTATTACAATGGACAAAAATGAAATGGTTGTAAAGGCATTTATTACAACAGGCAGAAAATAAAGGTTTTAATACGTATATATTACAACTGTCAAAATAAAGTAGTTGTTGGAAATAAGTTTATTACAACTTTTCTGGAAAAAAGTTGTAAAAAAAACTTTATTACAACTGGCATTTTGTAACAGTTGTAAAAGTACAGGGGTGGTACTATTCATACCATGGTTTACACTTCCGACCACCTTTATAAATTTAATGCAAATGGTTATTTCTTATATTCTTCTGGTCACCATATATTATTCCTTCACTCATTTATTTACCACTGTACTTCTTCTAAAAAAACATGTATTTCTCCACAGTTTCAAACCCAAAACCCTAACAAAAGAAGATATTCTTTTGTGTCTAATAGAGATGGAAGATGATGATAAAAAATAAGTTAGAATTGCTTTATTTTTATTGTTTTCTAGTATGATCTAGAACATGTTTTTAGGGTTTTTAAATGGTTAGGTTTTTCCATCGCGTTTTAGGATTTTTTTCCGCTTCGTTGGAAATTTCAAGCTTGGAGGACATTAAATTTGATGACATTGTAATAAAGAATGACAATGTAAGTTTTGATTTGTAGGGGTTTTATCCGTTTAATTTACGTATCTTCTTTTACATGTTGATACATTAATTTATTTATTTTTGTCGTTTGGTAGATGGAGTATTTGAATAATGATAAATTAGAGGATAAACATGATGGTTGTGATAATATGATGCAAGATGTTCGATCAAATGACTCAAAAGTCGTAAATGTTGAGGAAGGAAGCACTCGTGTAGAGTAAGGTGCTGGTGGCCTCTTCATTCTTAGGTTATTAATTTACACGGTGGCCAGCAGAGGAAATTTGAAATATTTAGGGTGCTTTTAGTTTTGGTGACCAGAAGTGTAAACCGGGGTGTGAATAGTAGCACCCAAGTACAGTTGTAAAAATGAATTTTTGTTTGTAGTGGTGAAAGCTAAATACCCCCATTTTTCCCTCAAGTCCACTTTCGTAAACCTATCTCCGGTGTTAACGAAAAATTTCGTTAACGGATCCAATCCTGCTCTTCGAGTGAACGGATTGGTTAGATCTTATAAGATGCAGTGGGAGGTCCTTTACTTCCATGATCTCCTGCATTTGGGTCTACACTGCTTCAATCTGCTCGGGCTACTAGTGCTTGATCTTCCTAGTTGATGCGGTATTGTAGTTTCATCCTGTGTTTACTGAAGTGTCTTGATGTTCTTTGAGGTTGTATTTCTCTGGTTTATGTCGCCTGCTTCTTCTTAACTCCACTTATCTTCATGGTTATGTGATGTTTAGGCTTGATTGTTGTTCTTCTTGGGAGTTCGGCTTGTTGTATCTTGGTGGCCCTCCTTTATCCTTGTCGTTTGGTGTCCTCTAAGGCATGCACTGCGCTTGGACTGCTTTGTTATATCTCCTATGCTGATCTTGGTCCCTCTGACTTGCGATTTTGAGACTCTATGGACCTGTATTTGTTGCTTGGCTCTGTTGGTGGTTCTAGGTCTTCCTTGGCTATATTTGGAAGTGCTACTTCTGCGTACTTGATTTTATTAATTTGCGCTTCCTTTTGTTTTGGTGTGATGGTTTTTGTCTTGTTTGGTTATGTCTTGAGTGTTTAGCATTATGTGTGTGGGGAGCACCCTCTTTGGCTAGCGGTTAAGCCTTGTTGGTCGTTATTTTGATTAATTAGTATATGTTTATTTTTGCTGAAGAAAAGAAAATACATACCAATAAAAAGTGCTTAAGAGTTGCAAACTATTGGTCCGAAAATGAGGGCTGAACTTTGGGAAATATAAGGGTTACAAAAGAGGAAGATTGGATAACCAACCAAACAAGGTCCTTAATTATTATTTTCCATCATCAGCAATGACAACTTGGAATGTAATGGATCCTAAGGAGAAATGATAAAATCGGATTCCAAGGATAGATGTTTCAGAGAATTTAAAGAATTTGGAACAAGAACGTTATTGAGTGGATCACTTGGTGTTTCCATTTCCACAGTTTTTTCTTTCTTTGCAAATATGGGTTTAGAGTTATTGGGTTAGGGCTCATATAAACATTATCCTCCGTATCTAGACCAACTAGAGTGCATTCGTCCATACTTTTAAGCTGCATAGCTGGAGATGTTTTAGCCGGTGTCATCTAAAAGTTTGTAAGACTTGGGACCTTATGCCAAAAAAACGTTTACTTTCCCCATAGATATAACACTCTTAGCCACCCTTTCATTGACTGAAATCACAAGTAGCATAACTAAGTCAAGGATTGAAAGAAAGGAATTTTTACCTGAGCTCGAATTTGAATGCTCTAAGGAGATTTCTCATGAGTTTTAAGGAGCTTTGAGTTCTTCTTTGCAAATTTTATCTCACGGATGGAAGAAAATGAAGCACAAAGGAGAGTCATTATTTATAGAAGAAGGGAGGCGAACCACAAGTTTTGTTGGATGGCAGATCATATTTAACCTACCAATGAGAATGGATGGATCGGATAGGAGTAAGCAAATGGGTGGTTCGGTTTTACATAAAAAAATTATAACCAATCAACCAAATAAAATTTAGACAAATCAAATTGAACCAATTTGAATTTGAACTGACCTTAAACTATTTCGAATTAAATCGGTTTGGTCGGTTATTTGGTTATTATATTTTGACGAAGTTCAACATAAGTCGTCTTGTATACTGCACACAACAATTTACAACCGAACGCAATGACAATGTATTTTTTTTGAGGCGGCTATATATAAACATCACCATAAAGATACAAAGTGGCAGCATCAGTTACAGTCCAGAAGAAACAACAATAAAAGCTCGAATAGGAGCAATACAAACATACATCGTTCCCATGTAGGAGGAAAAAAACAAGCTAAACCCGTGCAAACTACAAACAGTAAAAATTACAATATAAAATGCTACTACAACCACCTACTTTGAGCTTTGTTCCCAAAGTAGTCTTCTATCAAATCAGCGAATTCTCAGTGTTCCACTCCTGCCCATTTATAGAAAAACTTTAAAACTTGAAATAGTATAGTTATTTGACTTGGAAGTACTATTAAAGCATCTACAATTTCTTTCATGCCACAACACCCAATAAAAAGAAAAATTAATGTAAGCTAGTTCGTTAGAGTTGCAAGTTTCCAAAACAAAAAAAATTGGTCGCGAATAGCATCTCTCCAACAAAGATCAATGTTTAGTTGTACTAAACATTTACTCCACACATAAAGGCCACATCACAGTCACAAAATAAATGCAAATAATCTTCCACCAACTCTCCAAAAAACAAACACTTCTCTTCAATATTTACATTCTTCCTACTCAGCATGCTCAGCTTATTTAATTTCCTATGCATCAACATCTACATATGCTGTAATGACCCGCATTTTTAGAGATATATAATTAATTTATTTAATTATATAATTGGTGATTTAGAGAAGTTAATGATCGTTTAAATAAATAATATTGAATATTTAATTAATAATTATAATATAATAATATATTATAATGTCGAAATAGTCGGAAATAGTGAAATTCACAATATCGTGTGAATTGAATAGCATACGAGATTGGGTGGAGTTTCAATTCGAAATATAATAACGATTATATTGAATCGACGACAGTTGAATGTATAGTTTTTAATATATTTAAAATCGAGCTTGAAATGGCGCTGCAGTTCGCGATTTGGCGATTTGAACTTCAACTGAATGTACAAGATTCGTTTTAAGCCGGATTTCTGTGAAACAAGAAACGTGTGGAGCTGGTGGAGTATATCTTACTAGTGGAAGAGAAAAATCTGGATTTCGTCGTGTAGATTTTGATATATGTCCAAATCAAATTTTAAAATAGTCGCTATAAAATCGTTTATCGACCATAATGGTTTATTCGTTATAACTAGAGATCGGGTTTAAATTTAGATAAGGTTCTTTTGGGAAATAGTGATAATTTAATTTTTAGAATTTTATGGTAATTTTTAATTAATTAAATAAGCAACTTTTATTTGGAGTATTTCGCACCCTGAAATCAACATTTTGAAGTTTCAAAATATGAGTCCATCTACCGGTATTATTATATTTTTGGGACCGTGACACACTGTTCGTCACAACGGTATTTTTATCTCTGTCTGTTGCGATTCGTAAAGCAATGGAATTTAGCATAACGGAGACGGTAAGAACTTAGTTCTAGAAAACAAAAGCAATAACACCCCCCCCCCCCAAGCCACCCAGACAGCCACATTAAGTAGTCATTGAGTTTGAGTAAATCTCCACTCACTCATATCGGTACATATAGTACCACGTACCACGTTTCTTAGCCTTTTAGTATCATTGGTTTTATATGCACCCACGTACACATCATGATCTGTTTCGTTAGCAACCAAGTAAATACTCCTACCTAAAAACGTTATAACCTAAACAAAGGCTTCCCGAAGTCAAAAATTTCTCAGCCGCCGCTACTTCATCATTTCAACGTGAGAAATTGGATCTTAGAAAATCCAAAACAAATCAAGGAAAAAGCTATAAATCGAGAAACATATATGGAAGGATTCGTGGAGCCGCCCTCTTCAGCCTAGTATTCATTTCTTCCAATTCGACATGTGCTTCCGTTCGCTGTTCTTTTGAGCGTGGATTAGGGTTCGACAAATTTTGATGTTGAAGCATTTAGGTGCGAATTGAAGATCGGATTCGAGTTTATAGGAGTGTGTAGCATCTCGGTGAGGGGTTTTGGGTAAATCGATTCACAAGAAGTTCGGTACTGTTCTGTCTTGCGCGTGGGAGGCTGGGATCCGCAACCAAGAAAGGACAGTTCGAGTTAAGCGAAAATGGGATGGAGGGATAGTGTTTCTGAAGAGAAGTTCGATGCAAGTGTCGGTTTGTTAAACGGTGGTGTGAAGGAGGAGTGACGGGTGTTTGAAAATGGCGAAAATGGATGGAGTTCATGTTTCTGAATCGGGGAAGATGAGATGGAGCACGGGTTTAACAGTTTGGGAATGGGCTTGCTGGGTTATACGGTGGGGAGCTGGGCCGGTTTCATGAGTTAAGGCCCATTTAAAAGGTTTAAGTTATTTTTAATTTTTAAAATAGCGTACCAACTTGTGTAATGCATATCTCATCCATACGAGGTCAGAATCGAGAACCGTAAGTTGCATTGGGATCGTATGGACGGACAGTACATGATGACACTGACTGGGAGTCCATCGGAGCTCGTTACAATTTATGGCGAAATAAATTGTTCGACCGAATCAATGAACGCAAACCGATTTTTTTAATGGCTAACGCGCCAATGTGAGTAAATCTTACTAACTCTGAACAGTTTATATTTTCATGTTATATTTTTAGAACTGTTAAATATGGACTGATTGATTGTGTGTTGACTGTTTGATTGAACTGCTAGTCAGTTAGTTAAATTTCTATATTGATTCTGTTTAACAGAATATATCATATGGAACTGAAAGTGATGTTATCTATACTGTCTAACATCTGTGATGCAGGGAAATAGGTTGGAGGAATCCGACTGGATTCCTCAACAGTTATTTTATTGTTTTTCATATATTTTGATATATGATGTGAATTATAACCTGTTGTTGATTGTGTGTGTATGGACGATATTGAACATCGTGATTTGATATGATTGAATACCATGACATACCGGAATGTAGATAAAGGAGATTTTTCAAAGTGATATTGAAAAATAGAATATTTATAAAGTGGAATATTTATAAATAAGGAATATTTATAAATTGGGATATTTATAAATAGGAGATATTTGAGAAAAAGGAAATAATTTCAAACCATGTTCTTTTTGAATGGAAGGCCTGTGTGGCGAGTTTGGGGATTTTCCCGATGCTTCCGATACAAAGGAGGTTATGGCGAATTTTCCCGGGAATTTAAGGAGTTAGAATATTTCAAGAATAAATTTGAAAAGGTAATATTTGTAAACCATTTACAAATAGAATTGGAAAGGAAACATTATAAAAAGGGAAATCATTTTTAAAGTGTAGAACCATTATTTAAAAGTAAATCTTTTCAAATGAATAAAACGTTGTTAAAAAGGAAATCTTTATAAAGTGAATAAAGTTAATCGAATATGGTATTCAAAGTTAGTTAATCGAATATGGTATTCGAAGTTAGTTAATCGAATATGGTATTCGAAGTTAGTTAATCGAATATGGTATTCGAAGTTAGTTAATCGAATATGGTATTCGAAGTTAGTTAATCGAATATGGTATTCGAAGTTAGTTAATCGAATATGGTATTCGAAGTTAGTTAATCGAATATGGTATTCGAAAGTTAGTTAATCGAATATGTTATTCGAAAGGGGTTAGTCAAGTCGAGTTAGTCAAATAGAGTTAACCAGTTAGAGTTAACCAGTTGGAGTTAATTAGTCGGAGTTAATTGATTAGAGTTAAAACGAACTAGAATTAATCAAATATAGTTATTTGAGACAGAGTTAGTCAAACATAGTATTCAGGGTAAGTTGCCATCTTGTACGACTGCTAGCGTAATTCGCAGGGCTGTAAATAGCCTACGGCGGTCGGATGTTTCCTGAGGGAATCAGGCGTAACCATTGTGATCGCTGCGATCTAGAGTCAAGCGAATGGAGTTAAATAGAGTTGTCGAATAGTAGTTGTTCGAATGGAGTTAAATAGAGTTAGTCGAATATAGTTTATTCGAATAGAGTTGAATAGAGTTAATCGAATAGTAGTTATTCGAATAGAGTTAAATGGAGTTAAATCGAATATTAGTTATTCGATAGGAGTAAATCAAGTTGAGTTAAATAAACCAAGTTAGTCGAGCCTAGTTAATTGAATCGAATTGGTCGAACCAAGTAAGTTAAGTTAGTCGAGTTAAGTTCGTCAAGTTAAATAAATCGATGTTAGTTTCATCGAAAGGAGTTATCGATGTTAGTTTCATCGAAAGGAGTTATCGATGTTAGTTTCATCGAAAGGAGTTATCGATGTTAGTTTCATCGAAAGGAGTTATCGATTTTAGTTTCATCGAAAGGAGTTATCGATGTTAGTTTCATCGAAAGGAGTTATCGATGTTAGTTTCATCGAAAGGAGTTATCGATGTTAGTCTCATCGAAAGGAGTTATCGATGTTAGTTTCATCGAAGGGAGTTATCGATTATAGTTTAATCGAAGTGAGGTTTTTTCAAAGATGAGATATTTGAAAAGGAAAAGTTATCAAATATTAGTTGATCGAAGTGAGATTTATCGAACAAGAGTTATTCGAAAAGAGATTTTCGAATATAGTTTATTCGAAAGTAAGATTTTCAAATATGAGATATTTGAAAAGGAAGTTAGTTAATCGAATATAGGTTATTCGAAGAAGAGTTAATCAAATAGAGATTTCTCGAAGAGAGTTAATCGGCAAATTCGATTATATCGAATTTGGGAAAGTACTTATACTTTCCAGTGTTTAAATAGAGATTTATTTATTTATAAATAAATAAGTGTTAGGTTAACTATTCACTAATAAGAATAGAAGTTATAATTAAAGTTAGATAATTCGAAAGTAGGGATTATAACGTTATCGTTATAACCAATGTTTTAAATATAGAAGTGGATTAGTAAAATTGAATCCGAGAAAGGCGTAAAGAAGTTGTTAAAGATTAAAAGATAAACTTTGACCATTTCGAAGTTATAACGTTGTTCAGTTAAGGTCTGAGAGGTAATTATACCCCAACTTGAGTGACTTCCTTCTTAACTAAGAAATGGTAAGGTTTGATCGTAAAGGAGTTTTGGAAATGTTTTCCAAACGAGAATCAGAAATGTTTTCTGATAAAAGAAAATAAGAATTTAGAATATAGGGAAACAGGAGATAAGTAAATAAATGGACTAAAGAGATTAATGTTAAATGATGTTTGATATAATTTCCATCTGGAAATAATATCGTTGTTTGCACACTTGTTTTTCTTTGATAGTTAACTCACCGACTATCGAAGTTTTTGACCATTTTAACGTTGTTAATATGGAGAGACCGGTTGCATTATTATCCGAAGAACCACTCTGTATTGGCATAAGCGTCGCGAATCATATATGCCAAAGATAATTGAAGACGGAGTAAAATGCAAGGACTATCCTATTTACATAATAGTGCCTTCGGTTTGTCCAGTCCCAGGACAACTTGTATGGATGAAGGTCTGACAGAGTATATCCAATGGATCGTGTAAGTTGATCTGTTCAAACGTATGCACGTTTGGTGGTGGAGGAATTCGTTTCTCTTAGCTGTATACCCGTGTTATTTTTGGATAAGTCAATTTGTGATTTGGCGGGTATGACGATGTGACATTTCTAAGCGAATGAAGATGGATGTCTGACATAGTATTTCCAGAAAGGTCATGTACATTGATTTCTTCAACCGTACCAAGAGTGGAAGCGGAGAAGGAAACTTCTTTTAGCTGACACGTAATGTACTGTTGTAGACGTCAATTAGTGATTTTCGATGGATCTGACAATGTGGCATTCGAAGTGAATCTGTTGTGATGATAAAGCGTAGCTTCTAGCCTCATCAACCGGTAAATGACAGAAATCGGGCAGGCAGCATGGCTAAGTCGGTCGCACCGAAGTAGGGTGTATAATCACCTATCTAGTGAATATTCATTTGCTTCTTTTAATCTATCAATGCTGTCCCATATATATACGGGAACGGTTGCTGATCCCAACCGTTAGTGATGTACATTTGATACACTCAAGCGAAATGAGTGGTCGGTCATGTGTGGCTGAGTTGCAAGATGTTCTTGTTGAACTCCAGTGTATCGTTCCTAGAGTACACTGATCGGAAGGTGATTCCATACCTTGTCATCGTTGGAAATCCATTACCCAATACGTGCTTGCGGTTTTGATTGTATACTATATATGTAGAACGTGAGATGCAAGCGTTTCTACTAGACTGATATTTATTTGTACTTAGACATTATTATAATATCAGAATGATATTGCTTTGCAAAAATATTTAGGATTCTCATAAGGGAAAAACCCGTTCCGTTCTGCGGCGTGGTCTTATGAGATATCGTTTACTTGTTTATATACTTGTTTAAATTGTTTTACTCATACCAGTCCCATGACTGACCCGGAGTTTACTTTGTTGTTTTCCCTAAACTCTTGGGTGCCTAAATTTGTACGAGCAGTCAAGTAGTCGGGATTTGCAGATACCTTTGAAGAGCGGGAGCAGGAGGCTTCAGAATCATATAGCTATAGTTATTTCCGCTGTGTTGTAAGTATTGTACTCTGATAAGTGCTATTGTATACATAACTGTTTATTTCAAAGTTATGTTATCTATTATATGTTATTCGTTCCCCTGTGAGGTTCGTGTTACTCTGATGTTGTGTTCTTCTTCTTCTTCTATTCTAAGTTTCTATCTTATCTATTCTCACCTTCTAATTTCTTTCATTAACTATTCGGATATTTTCGATCCTTGGATGTTCGATATGTGTTGTATATCGGATAACCAAGATCGCATTTTTCCGGGTCGTTACAGTTGGTATCAGAGCTTAAGTTAAGAATTACTTGGCTCTGTGGCGGGACTCGGTAGAGATAGGGTTAGTAATACCCTAGATTGAGTTTGAGTGTATATATACGAGTGCGTATTTGTATTTGATATAAAAATGGTTTTATATTGTGGAGATTCATTGGCTGAGTTGTTTATGGGTTCTGGTCGATCAGTTTGATCAACTGTATCGGTAGGAGTAAATAAACACTTGAATACGATGAACCGACATGGTATGTTTTGAGGGTAAATGAAATAATTTTACCCGAAGTATATATACTGGAAATATTATAATGTGTTTGGTTGTAATTATAATCGAGTAAGATTATAAAGTGAAATGGTTATATATAACCAATCAGAATCATATAAGTAAAGTATATGAAATAAGATGAACTAAATATGAATTTAAATCAGATTTGGAATTAAAATAAGGAAATTTTAAGTTCCTGGGAGATTTTGAAATGTTTTCAAAATGGAAGTATTCAGTAATGGTTTTGAAATGATATAGTATTGAAATCACTTGGGTCGCTGGAAAATAATTCCGATGATGACTGCGCAGTATCATCGGTGTGATTTTCGAGTTCTAAGTGACGGATTACTACCAAGGATTTAGTTTTTAAAAAAAAATTGTGAAAACAAGGTGTTTAAGAAATTCAAAGGTTTTGAATTGGTATTATGATTTCAAATTTGATTTGAAAGAAACCCAGGGATTTAAGTTCTGGAATTAAAATTTAACGTATGAAGTTAAATAGACTGAGATGACAAATGTGAATAAGTGAATTTGAATTAAACTTGAACTAAGTTAAATAAAATTGAATTGGATTAAAAAGATAATCTAGAATGGAACCAAATTGATAAGCAAATAATTTGGAATTTGATATTGGGGTTCGAATGAAATTCGATTTGGATTTGAGGATATGAACTGATTGGGATTCAATTGAGAAAACACTGGTATATGCTGAGTTGATAGCATATGGAAGTGATAGAGATGATATGCCCTACAAAAAGGTACAAGTTTATATTTTATATGAGTTTGGAATTTATGAGCCGAATTGGCAAGCCGCTTGGCTGTTTGATTTTCTTTTGGGTTAAAGAAGGCCCAGAGAGGCGAGTTGGAATTTGAGATATTGACCAGTACAAAGGAGGTGCTGGCGAAATTTTCCGAAAATTTAAAATGTTAGAAAATTTTCAGAATTTTTGAAAATTTTAGTTAGTCGGAATGAATAAATATTTTAGTCGATATTAATTGGTTCAGTTGAAATCAGAAACAAGGGGTAAACAAATCTTAGGAATTCCAATAGATAGGGTCGTCCTCTAACTTAGCAATTTCGAGGACGAAATTATTTTAAGTGGGGAAGAATGCAATGACCCGCATTTTTAGAGATATATAATTAATTTATTTAATTATATAATTGGTGATTTAGAGAAGTTAATGATCGTTTAATTAAATAATATTGAATATTTAATTAATAATTATAATATAATAATATATTATAATGTCGAAATAGTCGGAAATAGTGAATTCACAATATCGTGTGAATTGAATAGCATACGAGATTGGGTGGAGTTTCAATTCGAAATATAATAACGATTATATTGAATCGACGACAGTTGAACGTATAGTTTTTAATATATTTAAAATCGAGCTTGAAATGGCGCTGCAGTTCGCGATTTGGCGATTTGAACTTCAACTGAATGTACAAGATTCGTTTTAAGCCGGATTTCTGTGAAACAAGAAACATGTGGAGCTGGTGGAGTATATCTTACTAGTGGAAGAGAAAAATCTGGATTTCGTCGTGTAGATTTTGATATATGTCCAAATCAAATTTTAAAATAGTCGCTATAAAATCGTTTATCGACCGTAATGGTTTATTCGTTATAACTAGAGATCGGGTTTAAATTTAGATAAGGTTCTTTTAGGAAATAGTGATAATTTAATTTTTAGAATTTTATGGTAATTTTTAATTAATTAAATAAGCAACTTTTATTTGGAGTATTTCGCACCCTGAAATCAACATTTTGAAGTTTCAAAATATGAGTCCATCTACCGGTATTATTATATTTTTGGGACCGTGACACACTGTTCGTCACAACGGTATTTTTATCTCTGTCTGTTGCGATTCGTAAAGCAATGGAATTTAGCATAACGGAGACGGTAAGAACTTAGTTCTAGAAAACAAAAGCAATAACACCCCCCTCCCCAAGCCACCCAGACAACCACATTAAGTAGTCATTGAGTTTGAGTAAATCTCCACTCACTCATATCGGTACATATAGTACCACGTACCACGTTTCTTAGCCTTTTAGTATCATTGGTTTTATATGCACCCACGTACACATCATGATCTGTTTCGTTAGCAACCAAGTAAATACTCCTACCTAAAAACGTTATAACCTAAACAAAGGCTTCCCGAAGTCAAAAATTTCTCAGCCGCCGCTACTTCATCATTTCAACGTGAGAAATTGGATCTTAGAAAATCCAAAACAAATCAAGGAAAAAGCTATAAATCGAGAAACATATATGGAAGGATTCGTGGAGCCGCCCTCTTCAGCCTAGTATTCATTTCTTCCAATTCGACATGTGCTTCCGTTCGCTGTTCTTTTGAGCGTGGATTAGGGTTCGACAAATTTTGATGTTGAAGCATTTAGGTGCGAATTGAAGGTCGGATTCGAGTTTATAGGAGTGTGTAGCATCTCGGTGAGGGGTTTTGGGTAAATCGATTCACAAGAAGTTCGGTACTGTTCTGTCTTGCGCGTGGGAGGCTGGGATCCGCAACCAAGAAAGGACAGTTCGAGTTAAGCGAAAATGGGATGGAGGGATAGTGTTTCTGAAGAGAAGTTCGATGCAAGTGTCGGTTTGTTAAACGGTGGTGTGAAGGAGGAGTGACGGGTGTTTGAAAATGGCGAAAATGGATGGAGTTCACGTTTCTGAATCGGGGAAGATGAGATGGAGCACGGGTTTAACAGTTTGGGAATGGGCTTGCTGGGTTATACGGTGGGGAGCTGGGCCGGTTTCATGAGTTAAGGCCCATTTAAAAGGTTTAAGTTATTTTTAATTTTTAAAATAGCGTACCAACTTGTGTAATGCATATCTCATCCATACGAGGTCAGAATCGAGAACCGTAAGTTGCATTGGGATCGTATGGACGGACAGTACATGATGACACTGACTGGGAGTCCATCGGAGCTCGTTACAATTTATGGCGAAATAAATTTTTCGACCGAATCAATGAACGCAAACCGATTTTTTTAACGGCTAACGCGCCAATGTGAGTAAATCTCACTAACTCTGAACAGTTTATATTTTCATGTTATATTTTTAGAACTGTTAAATATGGACTGATTGATTGTGTGTTGACTGTTTGATTGAACTGCTAGTCAGTTAGTTAAATTTCTATATTGATTCTGTTTAACAGAATATATCATATGGAACTGAAAGTGATGTTATCTATACTGTCTAACATCTGTGATGCAGGGAAACAGGTTGGAGGAATCCGACTGGATTCCTCAACAGTTATTTTATTGTTTTTCATATATTTTGATATATGATGTGAATTATAACCTGTTGTTGATTGTGTGTGTATGGACGATATTGAACATCGTGATTTGATATGATTGAATACCATGACATACCAGAATGTAGATAAAGGAGATTTTTCAAAGTGATATTGAAAAATAGAATATTTATAAAGTGGAATATTTATAAATAAGGAATATTTATAAATTGGGATATTTATAAATAGGAGATATTTGAAAAAAAGGAAATAATTTCAAACCATGTTCTTTTTGAATGGAAAGGCCTGTGTGGCGAGTTTGGGGATTTTCCCGATGCTTCCAATACAAAGGAGGTTATGGCGAATTTTCCCGGGAATTTAAGGAGTTAGAATATTTCAAGAATAAATTTGAAAAGGTAATATTTGTAAACCATTTACAAATAGAATTGGAAAGGAAACATTATAAAAAGGGAAATCATTTTTAAAGTGTAGAACCATTATTTAAAAGTAAATCTTTTCAAATGAATAAAACGTTGTTAAAAAGGAAATCTTTATAAAGTGAATAAAGTTAATCGAATATGGTTTTCGAAGTTAGTTAATCGAATATGGTATTCGAAGTTAGTTAATCGAATATGGTATTCGAAGTTAGTTAATCGAATATGGTATTCGAAGTTAGTTAATCGAATATGGTATTCGAAGTTAGTTAATCGAATATGGTATTCGAAGTTAGTTAATCGAATATGGTATTCGAAAGTTAGTTAATCGAATATGTTATTCGAAAGGGGTTAGTCAAGTCGAGTTAGTCAAATAGAGTTAACCAGTTAGAGTTAACCAGTTAGAGTTAACCAGTTGGAGTTAATTAGTCGGAGTTAATCGATTAGAGTTAAAACGAACTAGAATTAATCAAATATAGTTATTTGAGACAGAGTTAGTCAAACATAGTATTCAGGGTAAGTTGCCATCTTGTACGACTGCTAGCGTAATTCGCAGGGTTGTAAATAGCCTACGGCGGTCGGATGTTTCTTGAGGGAATCAGGCGTAACCGTTGTGATCGCTGCGATCTAGAGTCAAGCGAATGGAGTTAAATAGAGTTGTCGAATAGTAGTTGTTCGAATGGAGTTAAATAGAGTTAGTCGAATATAGTTTATTCGAATAGAGTTGAATAGAGTTAATTGAATAGTAGTTATTCGAATAGAGTTAAATGGAGTTAAATCGAATATTAGTTATTCGATAGGAGTAAATCAAGTTGAGTTAAATAAACCAAGTTAGTCGAGCCTAGTTAATTGAATCGAATTGGTCGAACCAAGTAAGTTAAGTTAGTCGAGTTAAGTTCGTCGAGTTAAATAAATCGATGTTAGTTTCATCGAAAGGAGTTATCGATGTTAGTTTCATCGAAAGGAGTTATCGATGTTAGTTTCATCGAAAGGAGTTATCGATTTTAGTTTAATCGAAAGGAGTTATCGATGTTAGTTTCATCGAAAGGAGTTATCGATGTTAGTCTCATCGAAAGGAGTTATCGATGTTAGTTTCATCGAAGGGAGTTATCGATTATAGTTTAATCGAAGTGAGGTTTTTTCAAAGATGAGATATTTGAAAAGGAAAAGTTATCAAATATTAGTTGATCGAAGTGAGATTTATCGAACAAGAGTTATTCGAAAAGAGATTTTCGAATATAGTTTATTCGAAAGTAAGATTTTCAAATATGAGATATTTGAAAAGGAAGTTAGTTAATCGAATATAGGTTATTCGAAGAAGAGTTAATCAAATAGAGATTTCTCGAAGAGAGTTAATCGGCAAATTCGATTATATCGAATTCGGGAAAGTACTTATACTTTCCAGTGTTTAAATAGAGATTTATTTATTTATAAATAAATAAGTGTTAGGTTAACTATTCACTAATAAGAATAGAAGTTATAATTAAAGTTAGATAATTCGAAAGTAGGGATTATAACGTTATCGTTATAACCAATGTTTTAAATATAGAAGTGGATTAGTAAAATTGAATCCGAGAAAGGCGTAAAGAAGTTGTTAAAGATTAAAAGATAAACTTTGACCATTTCGAAGTTATAACGTTGTTCAGTTAAGGTCTGAGAGGTAATTATACCCCAACTTGAGTGACTTCCTTCTTAACTAAGAAATGGTAAGGTTTGATCGTAAAGGAGTTTTGGAAATGTTTTCCAAACGAGAATCAGAAATGTTTTCTGATAAAAGAAAATAAGAATTTAGAATATAGGGAAATAGGAGATAAGTAAATAAATGAACTAAAGAGATTAATGTTAAATGATGTTTGTTTGATATAATTTCCATCTGGAAATAATATCGTTGTTTGCACACTTGTTTTTCTTTGATAGTTAACTCACCGACTATCGAAGTTTTTGACCATTTTAACGTTGTTAATATGGAGAGACCGGTTGGATTATTATCCGAAGAACCACTCTGTATTGGCATAAGCGTCGCGAATCATATATGCCAAAGATAATTGAAGACGGAGTAAAATGCAAGGACTATCCTGTTTACAGAATAGTGCCTTCGGTTTGTCCAGTCCCAGGACAACTTGTATGGATGAAGGTCTGACAGAGTATATCCAATGGATCGCGTAAGTTGATCTGTTCAAACGTATGCACGTTTGGTGGTGGAGGAATTCGTTTCTCTTAGCTGTATACCCGTGTTATTTTTGGATAAGTCAATTTGTGATTTGGCGGGTATGACGATGTGACATTTCTAAGCGAATGAAGATGGATGTCTGACATAGTATTTCCAGAAAGGTCATGTACATTGATTTCTTCAACCGTACCAAGAGTGGAAGCAGAGAAGGAAACTTCTTTTAGCTGACACGTAATGTACTGTTGTAGACGTCAATTAGTGATTTTCGATGGATCTGACAATGTGGCATTCGAAGTGAATCTGTTGTGATGATAAAGCGTAGCTTCTAGCCTCATCAACCGGTAAATGACAGAAATCGGGCAGGCAGCATGGCTAAGTTGGTCGCACCGAAGTAGGGTGTATAATCACCTATCTAGTGAATATTCATTTGCTTCTTTTAATCTATCAATGCTGTCCCATATATATACGGGAACGGTTGCTGATCTCAACCGTTGGTGATGTACATTTGATACACTCAAGCGAAATGAGTGGTCGGTCATGTGTGTCTGAGTTGCAAGATGTTCTTGTTGAACTCCAGTGTATCGTTCCTAGAGTACACTGATCGGAAGGTGATTCCATACCTTGTCATCGTTGGAAATCCATTACCCAATACGTGCTTGCGGTTTTGATTGTATACTATATATGTAGAACGTGAGATGCAAGCGTTTCTACTAGACTGATATTTATTTGTACTTAGACATTATTATAATATCAGAATGATATTGCTTTGCAAAAATATTTAGGATTCTCATAAGGGAAAAACCCGTTCCGTTCTGCGGCGTGGTCTTATGAGATATCGTTTACTTGTTTATATACTTGTTTAAATTGTTTTACTCATACCAGTCCCATGACTGACCCGGAGTTTACTTTGTTGTTTTCCCTAAACTCTTGGGTGCCTAAATTTGTACGGGCAATCAAGTAGTCGGGATTTGCAGATACCTTTGAAGAGTGGGAGCAGGAGGCTTCAGAATCATATAGCTATAGTTATTTCCGCTGTGTTGTAAGTATTGTACTCTGATAAGTGCTATTGTATACATAACTGTTTATTTCAAAGTTATGTTATCTATTATAGGTTATTCGTTCCGCTGTGAGGTTCGTGTTACTCTGATGTTGTGTTCTTTTTTTTCTTCTATTCTAAGTTTCTATCTTATCTATTCTCACCTTCTAATTTCTTTCATTAACTATTCGGATTTTTCGATCCTTGGATGTTCGATATGTGTTGTATATCGGATAACCAAGATCGCATTTTTCCGGGTCGTTACATATGCATTCTGACTTTAGATGGAATCTTAGAGAACTTCCATATATTCTCAAATCCAAAAAAAATCTACTCGAAAAATTGATAAGTTTATAACAGTTATTTACCGAGAATTTTTGTTTTTCTCCCCACCCAATTATGTCATCTTCATCATTAATACTCACTTACTCCAGTAATTTAAACAAGTTTAAAAGTTGGACTAAAGCTCTTCCTTCAATAGTGCGATTGAAGCTCAACTTCCATTTGAACCCAGAAAGCGCATCATCATATACATCTGCAACATAAGCACTGTTATCACTTGAAATCTCAAACAAACCATCGAATTCAAAAGCCAAAGGAATTGGCAATAACCATCTGTCAAACCAGAAGGAACACCATCTCCCACTGTTAACCTTTAGATTAACATTAAATCTAAAGACATAAATCGAGCTGTGAATCCCCTTCCAAAAGGTAGATGGATATTTGACATTTACATATAAGGAGAAAACTCCATTACAATAAGTGTTTGACAATTATTCACACCACAGTGCATTCTTCTGAGACAAAATACCTCACAACCATCTGCATAATAAAGCACAGCTCATCTCCTTCAAATTTACGACATCTAAACTACCATGTATCTTCGATTTGCAATGACAATGTATTTTAACGAAAATTAATCAATAGTAAATTAATTGGGCTGAAGTAATGATTTAATACAACATTCAATAGGAAAAACAAAAGTACAAAACAAATCAATTTTGCAAATAGTGACCCAAACAGACAACATTTCAAAATAACAGTCTCTATATCCTTGCATAACACTAGATATTCCAAAGTAGCCAAAATTATACAGTAGAAGAAATAAAGAGATAAAACTGCAAAACTAAAAATATATGCTGAAGTTTTGCCTTTCATGATCTTATCACATGTCACGCACTGAATTCTCGTAGTCCAAATCGATCGCTAAACTGACCAAGACCATTTGAGAACGCAGATTGTATGAGAACACGACGCACCAAAACACAAACATGAGAACGTTTCATTGTTTTTACAACAATTTACATAAGAGTACAAGAATATCAAAGTGCGAATAAATAATATTACACAACGGGAAAATAATATCAGAGAATAAATTACATAGCAGCACAAATAAAATGTATAAATACAATGCATAGTGGAAATACATCAACTAACATAGCTAAAAGGAATACACGGTTACAAATTAAGCTTTCTGAATTTAGCTCCAGCTATAAACTAGGATCATGTTAAAAGAAATATCAGCAAAAGCAAAACTACTAGCTGCCCGTGTGGAAAATATGGGCACCCAGAGTTTAGGTGGAAACAATAAACTCTGAGCCAGTCATGGGACTGGTGTGAGAACTAAAACAGTTATTAACTTGATTTTAATGTTGAGTAAATCAAGGGACCATGCCGTATAACATGGAACGGATGCAATGCTAAAAAGGAAAAATGAAGCCATTATAAGACTCAGGTCCCATCACACAATACAACACAAACCATAGGATAGAGTTTTACCTTGTAATGGCCAAATATGCTTGGTATGCGAAATTTATCTTTTATTATTACTATAAGTGAAGAAATCAACTTCAAATATAAATATATCAATCATAAACGGCATAGTACCCCATCCTGCTATGTCGCCATATAGGTTTACAACTAAAACTGAATGTTGCATATTAGAAATTGTATTTCCATCTACGAGTCGAGGCAAGGGATCTTCCTCATCGATTTTAGGCCATCTCTCGTGGGATGCCCAGGACTCAGACGTTGGTGAGCCCTTGGTTAGCGTCTGGGTCGATCCTCTCTTACTTTTGAGGATTGGTTATTCCTGAACAATATGTTTCCCGGTCCTAACAGATCTATTACTCGATCCTTTTAGTCTAGTCTATATCTGAGGCGCCTCTCAATCCATCATCCGCATAAGTAAAAATGACTGGGCTTCATACCATGACATCACTCAAAGCCATAAAGAAACGCATGTCCTCCCTGAGGTCCTCATCCCGTTTTTGACTCACACCGGGGTGTGAAGCTCGCAAATTAATGCTACAACACAAAGTTACGCTATTTTAAAGCCATGCTTTGATCATCCACCACAAGACTTTGATTTTCAACAAAAGCCTTGATCATTGCATCTCAGCATGTCACACTGACAATTCATGTCATACGACTGATGTCTATCAATATATAACCTCTAAGCTCGTACGTCTCAGAGAAGGGTGTTAAGCAAGAGAATAAATTCTCGCCACTAAATAGATACATATTTAATAGAAGTCAATCAATACAGAACGAGATACAGTGTCAGAAATACAATCCATTTGCAAGTTCGTTCTGGGTCTAAACGAAACCGGAGGCACCTTATTCCTCGTCCCATACGTCCAATACAGGAGAGAGATCCTCGCAAATTCGGTCGATCTCCAAGTATGTCTGGACGATCACCACTTATTACATTGTTTTGAGTGTACATCCCAATCAAGACATTAGTAATCATCCATACGATGTGAAGATCTCCGGTTTTCCACCACCATCTTCCAATCTTGGACTTTTAATCGTTGTAACAGTTATTCATAAAGGGTTAAACCCTGTCTTTCCGAATAACTAACGTATCTTTAATATCATGTGATAAATACACAAAGATAGCACACGTCTCATTCTAATCCAGAATATTCTTTTATTCAAATATTCACATCTTTAGGGAAAGGTTCTCATTAATTTTATCAAAGATAAGTTCTTTTAAACTTATTCTTTAATCTTCCTTTGGATATCATTCTTAAAAGACTTTACTTTATCTTTTCACAACTTAAACCTAATTAAGCTTTATCAACTAGTCGGGATTATCGAGCCATACCGAAGTAACCATTTAATTTATTATCCCAATTCCAACCTATTCATCCTATGGAGCAAAACTAGTAGTACTCCATATCTAACACCCACTGTGTTATCGGTAAATTTAATTACCATTTCACATTTCAAATCTAATTAAAGATTTAGCTATCGCATGGAGTAAAACTGGTGATACTCCATCTTGAACATTTCTTGAATTTGGTAAATTTACTTATCTCATTCCCATTTCAATCTAATTAAAGGCTCATTAAAACTCCACTTAGTTTTAACCTCAAAAATCATTACTTCATGATTATTCAACTTTAGGAAAATTAATCCTGTCTTTAACTGTGTTAAGAACCAATGTCATTTAAAACACCGTTCATGATAAACCCAAAATCACCTTCCATCAAAATGGATATAAGCGAATTATGAAGACTTAGAACTTGCCATTGCGACGACGGAGCTTCATAATATCCCCAAAACAACTCATAGCATATGAATTAGATTGTGTGGACAATTCTATTCATAATTTTCAATTCAATGAAACATAAGCACATGTAATCGGCTAAGTCACACCGGCCTACCCAATTCACTAGCATATGAAAACTCAAATGAACTCTAAATTACACTTTTACAAGCTAAAAACTTGTGGCATAGATGTGAGTTCATAAAGATCTCACCTTTACTTGTTTAGAAACAAGGAATCAACCTAATAGCGAGCTAGAACAACCCCTCTTTAATAAAAACATTATAATCAACAATCTATGATGATATGAACATATTTCCTAATAATTAGTCATAGGAAATCTCACAAATCAAAGAGAAAGCATTAGAGAAGATGGAGAGGAGCTTACCAAAGCTTTTCCTTGGATTTGCACATGATATGGATTTAAATTAGATTTCTAAGATTAAGCCAGGGAAATTTAGTTTCCCTTTCCTCTCCCCATTTCTATTTCTTTTGAAGTGTTTGAGGAATGAGGAGGAGAGGGGCTGATTTGGGGGTTATAAGGAGTGGGCTAGGTTGGTTAACCAAGCCCCAACCAAGGTGCTAAAACTCTGAAGCTCGGAATTTATCGAAGTTTATACTTTTCGAACACGTAAATGACATTTTGAACTCAACGGAAGTGGTTTCGAGTCCAAATTCGTCCATATATAAAAAGTGATATTTTGGTCATACTCACAAAGAAAAAGACCAAATTTCACCCAACTCTAAAGATATAATTTTTAGACTTTCAAACGACATTTTGAACCCAATGGAAGTGGTTTCGTTGAAAACGAAGGTCGTTTGCAAAATGGCTATTTTTAAGGGCTATATATAATATATATATATTCCATAGCGACTATTTAAATTTTTAATTTAGACATAACTTACAATTTATAAAGGGAAATCTCATTTTCATACACTCGTTAGAAAATTACCAATCTAACTATTCAATTTTTTCTCGTTTTATCAATTTTGATTTTTATTGAATTCTATACATTCAATCAAAATTTAAAATCAAATTTTCAAACTACGCCATTTCAAGCTCGTTTTAATTAAACTTTAAATATATATGTCCTAACTTCGATTTAAACAAATGTTAAGTCATTAATTCTCAAAATGATTCATGTAAAATATTTAATTTCTATGAAAATAAATTAAAAATAAATTTTAAATTGGTTCCAAAAATACGGGTTGTTACAATCTCCCCCCACTTCAAACTTTTTCATTCTCGAAAAAGGAATGGAGCTGAAAGTTGTTTAACCAACCAATTCAACTTTCATTCTGGCTTACATTCTTCAATTTTTCAGCTTTTAAGAACTTTCTAATTTCTCAAAATTTGGCCAATCTCTTTTATTTTCGAAAAATTTCGTCATAGCCTCTTTTGTACGGGTTAATTGGTATAACTACAAATGGCCTCTACAGGCTCTCGTATATCAAAAGAAGATCCAAAAGTCAAGCGACTAGCCAATCGGCTCATAAATCATCAAACCCAATAAATACAGTAAATATTTACCTTTTTGTCGAGCATACAATTTTATTGTTCTTCTTAGCTTCCACGCAATAACCTGTTTAACACATATATGCATATCCAATTTGAACTAAATTTTCAATTTAGTTTCACATTATACTTGATTTGGCTTAATTTACCTTTTATTTTTGTATTGGTTTCATTATTCCAATATTTTTATTAGTTGAATTAATAATCACACATCACAGTTAGCAATCAATTAGTTGATTAGCTTTTCAAATATATAACTTTTATATACTAAAAATCATATTTTCAGTGCTAAATCACAAACAATAAAATCTAACTATTTTTTGGTTCTCACACCAGTCAATTGGACTCATATAGATATCCCACTTTCGAAACTCGAACATAAGCACTGACGATGTTTCAAACCACCATCAGAAACATCTCTGGTCGACAAGCGTATGATTCTATATCTACCTAGTTTATTTGAGACTTCGTATATACGTTCGCGAGACGTATACGCAAATTCTTCTTATACTCAATAGTCCAAATTTAAAATCAAATAAAATACTTAAATCTTTAAAATAAGATATAATTTTCAAAACAAAATTTGTTTAATAAACAACACTCTTCAAACTCATTCTAGGATACTACTGATCCTATCTCTAACAAGTCATTCTTATAGGATGTTATTAATCCTGTCTCTGATGAATTCTATCATTCGGTTCTAGTGTGTCTTGTTCTCGAGCTTTGTAAACCAAAGCTTTGATACCAAATTATCATGCACCAAATTCCCCAGTCCAGATCAATCGTTAAACCGACCAAGTCCATTCGAGAACGCGGACTGTAATGAGAACACGACGCATCAGAACACAAACATGAGAACATTTCGTTGCTATTAAAACAATTTACATCAGCGTACAAGAATATCAAAGTGTGAATAAATAATATTACACAGCGGGAAAATAATATCAGAGAATAAATTACATAGCAGCACAAATAAAATGTATAAATACAATGCATAGTGGAAATACATCAACTAACATAGCTAAAAGGAATACACGGATACAAATTAAGCTTTCCGAATATAGCTCCAGCAATAAACTAGGATCATGTTAAAAGAAATATCTGCAAAAGCAAAACTACTAGTTGCCCATGTGGAAAATATGGGTATCCAGAGTTTAGGTGGAAACAATAAACTCCGAGTCAGTCATGGGACTCGAATGAGAACTAAAACAGTTACTAACTTGATTTTAATGGTGGGTAAATCAAGGGACCACGCCGTATAACATGGAATGGGTTTCCTCCCAAGAATACCATAAACAAACAATGCAATGCTAAAAAGAAAAATGAAGCCATTATAAGACTTATGTCCCATCACACAATGCAACACAAACTAGAGGACATGATTTTACCTTATAATGGCCAAATATGCATGGTACGCGAAATTTACCTTTTATTATTAATATAAGTGAACAACTTCAAATATAAATGTATCAATCATAGAGGACATAATAGTCCATCTAACTATGTCGCTATATAGGTTTACAACTAAAACCGAAAGGTTGCGTATTGGAAATTGGATTTCAATCTATGAGTGGAGGCAAGGATCTTACTCACCGGTTTTGGGCCATCTCTAGCGGGATGCCCAAGACTCAGACGTTGGTGAGCCCTTGGTTAGCGTCAAGGTCGGTCCTCTCATACTTTTGGGGATTGATTATTCCTGAACAATACGTTTTCCGGTCCTACCGGACCTATCAGTCGAGCCTTTTAGTCGGCTCTATATCTGAGGCGTCTCGCCATCCATCATCCACATTAGTAAAAATGACTGGGCTCCATATCATGACATCACTCATAGCTAGAAAGAAACGCATGTCCTCCCTGAGGTCCTCATCAGGTTTCTGACTCACACCCTGTGAAGCTCGCGAATTAACGCTACAACACAAAGTTACGCTATTTTAAATCCATGCTTTGATCATCAACCAAAAGACTTTGCTTGTCAACAAAAGCCTTGATCATTGCATCTTAGCATGCCACACTGACAATTCATGCCATATGACTGATGTCTATCAATTATAACCTCTAAGCTCGTATGTCTCAGAGAAGGGTGTTAAGCAAGAGAATAAATTCTCCGCCACCAAATAGATACATATTTAACAGAAATCAATCAATACAGAACGAAATACAGTGTCAGACATACAATCCATTTACAAGTTCGTTCTGGGTCTGAACAAAACCGAAGGCACCTTATTCCTCGTCTCATGTGTCCAATATAGGAGATTGTTGGATATTATCATTCATGTAGGGGATTGTTGGAATTCGTAAGTATTGAATGAAATATACTTTTTCCATTAAGCGAACAGGTGCGACTGTTAAGTGAAAGGATGTGACTATTAGAAGCATGCTTTCACAACCACTAAGTCTTTTCATGAAGTGTCTTTTCGCGAAGTGTCTTTTCGTGGAAAGGCATGCTTCTAATAGTCACATCCTTTCACTTAACAGTCGCACCTGTTCGCTTAATGGAAAAAGTATATTTCATTCAATACTTACGAATTCCAACAATAGGTCCTCGCAAATATGGTCGATCTCCAAGTACATCTGGACGATCTCCACTTATTACCTCGTCTTGGGTGTACATCCCAATCAAGACATTAGTAATCATCCATACGATGTAAAGATCTCCGGTCTTCCACCACCGTCTTCCAATCTTTGACTTTTAATCATCGTAACAATTATTCAGAATGGGTTAAACCCAGTTTTTCTGAATAATAACGTATCTTTAATATTATGTGATAAATACTCAAGATAGCACACGTCTCATTCCAATCTAGAATATTCTTTTATTCAAATATTCCCATCTTTAGGGAAAGGTTCCCATTAATTATATCAAAGAAAATTTCTTCTAAACTTACTCTTTAATCTTCCTCTAGATATCATTCTCGAAAGACTTTGTTTTATCTTTTCACAACTTAAACCCAATTAAGGTTTATCAACTAGTCGGAATTATCAAGCCTTACCGAAGTAACCATTTAATTTATTATCCCAATCCCAACCTATTCTTCCCACGGAGCAAAACTGGTAGTACTCCATATCTAACACCCACTGTGTTATCGGTAAATTTAATAACCATTTCACGTTTCAAATATAATTAAAGATTTAGCTATCGCACGGAGTAAAACTGGTAATATTCCATCTCGAACATTTTTTGAATTTGTTAAATTTACTTACCTCATTCCCATTTCATTCTAATTAAAGATTCATCAAAACTCCACTTAGTTTTAATCACAAAAATCATTACTTCATGATTATTCAACTTTAGGAAAATTAATCTTGTTTTTAACTGGGTTAAAGAACCAATGTCATTTAAAACACTGTTCAAGATAAACCCAAAATCGCCTTCCATCAAAATGTAACCTTCATGGGAATCATAACAGTATATATAATCGATATAAATTTCCGAATCGGACTAATACTAAGAGCGGAATAATGGCAAAGCCTTTCGAATTCCATAAATAGTAAATTCCTTGCTTCACAGAAGCTCATCTCGATTATTACTAAATCGAATTCTAATCAATTCCAATTTATTTTATTAAATTGGAAAACTTTACTTCAGAAAATTTCCATTAAATCTTACGATAAAGATTTCTAAATTCCAAATCTTAACTTCACTGTTAATCGGGTTTAAGAACTAATGTTATTTAAAACGTTGTTCACAATCATCCCAAAATCAACTTCCATTTAATTCCAATTATATTCATTAATTGGAAAACTTCCTTAAATCTTAGTTAAAAGATTTATTCTTTTCTCAACTTGGTTCATGAACAATGGTATTGAGGATACCATTGATGACAAACCCAAAATCCAATTAGATATTAAATACAGGGCTCTAAATAGATATCATATCGACTTATATTCAATATCAAATTATAAGACCAACGGATATTGCATTGGGAATAATTGTATATGTATCTTCCAGATTCCTCAATAATATTTGTATAATCACGGAATCCAATATCGAAATATTCCAAAGACTATTTCCATTCAATTCCGTTCCAATTCATACGTTGGAAAATTTTGGTTAAATTAAAACCATTTCAATTCCTTTCAGTTCTTTGTTCTAGTTGTCAGCCAGTTCATTTAGATAAAAATATCTTTTATTTTTACAGACGTGGAATATTTCATCTAAAATCTTTTCAAATCATTTATTATGATTTTACATAATGTATTTGTGTCCATTCGAAATCGGACATCAAAATCATCTTTTGATTCTTCTCTGACTATTATGTTAAAATATTCATTTATATTCTGAATCGGGATGTGACTCAATCAATTACCATATAGTTTTAATTATATGGATTTCGTACATTGCATGTATTCAAAAATAGTGATAAACAACTATTAAACATTCAGTTCACATCCAAAGTGCAATTTACAACTGTATAAGCATTAAATAATTAAATAACGCTTATAACGGCCTTTCAATCAATCGATTGACATACAACTAAATACAAGGGAGATGTGTGAAGTTGTTATCATCCCCAGACCCGTGTGGGGTCTTCAATCAACATCCAATGATTATTATTTATGTACTTGAGCGATGTGTAAAATTATTGTCCCAATAGGGTTTACATCATAATTCATGTGAATTTATCTATTATTTTATAGCATTATAATCACAGTTTAATGATAATAATATTAAAACTGTAAACGTCCATCATCCACCAAATAAACACTACAATCACAGACAATCAACATATATCCATCTATCATTATAAATAACTATAAAAAAGAATTAAGTGAGAGAGTTCTCACAATTGGTTTCCACTCCATCAATCTTTAATTGACGGTTTATAAAACGATTTCGTAAGAATCAGGCTATTGAAATTTGTGAATTAGAGAAACTGAGAAGTCACAAAAAAGCCCAAACGGTCCGGGCTCCAGCCGGGAAAGAGCCTAGATCAATCTAGACTGTGGATCTCCGGTCCATAGTCATTACCAGTCGACTAGTCCATTTCAGACCAATCGACTAGTCAGGACCTGGGCTGCTGCCCAGGTTGATTACTAGTAGAATGGTTCTATTTAGCTATTATATTAGCCAAATCTCATAGAAATCATTTCCAGCGAACCATAGAGGCTATGCACTTGATCTAGATGATAATAAGGCCTCATAAACTCGTCGAAACAACTCAAGAACGCCAACAAACATGCACAAATGTATATACTTGAGATTGCAATGATTTTGGTTTTAAGCTCTAAAACGAACATAATATTAAACCAAAGTAATCAAACGTGATATAAGCGAATTATGAAGACTTAGAACTTTCTGGTGCAACAATGGAGCTTCACAATATCACCAAAACAACTCATAGCATAGGAATTAGATTGTGTGGACAATTCTATTCATAATTTTCAATTCAACGAAACATAAGCACATGCTCGGCTAAGTTACACCGGCCTACCCAATTCACTAGCATATGAAAACTCAAATGAACTCTAAATTGCACTTTTACAAGCTAAAAGCTTGTGGATAGATGTAAGTTCATAAAGATCTCACCTTTGCTTATTTAGAAACAAGGAATCAACCTAATAGCGAGCCAGTAAACCCATCTTCGATAAAAACACTAGAATCAACAACATATGATCATATGAATATATTTTATAAGAATTAGGTCATAGGAAATCTCACAAATCAAAGAGAAAGCAAGCTAGAGAAGATGGAGAGGAGCTTATCAAAGCTTTTCCTTGGATTTGCACACAATATGGACTTGAATTAGATTCCCAAGATTAAGCTAGGGCTTAGGGAAATTCAATTTCCCTTTCCTATCCCTATTTCTATTTCTTTTGAAGTGTTTTAGGAATGAGGAGGAGAGGGGCAGATTTGAGTGGGCTAGGTTGGCTAACCAAGCCCCAACCAAGGTGCTAAAACTCCAAAGCTCGGAATTTATCGAAGTTTATACTTTTCGAACACGTAAATGATATCTTGAACTCAACGGAAGTGGTTTCGAGTCCAAATTCGCCCATATGTAAAAAGTGATATTTTGGTCATACTCACAAAGAAAAAGACCAAATTTCACCCAACTCTAAAGATATCGATGTTTATAGTTTTCAAACTTGAAAACGGCTTTTGAACCCAATGGAAGTGGTTTCGTTGAAAATGGAGGTCATTTGCAAAATGGCTATTTTTATGGGCTATATATAATATTAAAATATGTATATATTCCATAACGACTATTCTAAATTTTAATTTAGAATAACTTACAATTTATAAAGTGAAAACTTAGTTTCTTACACTCGTTAAAAAATTACCATTCGAACTATTCAAATGTTTCACATTTTATCAAATTCTGATTTATATTGAATTTTATACGCTCATTCCACGTTTAAAATCATATTTTCAAACTACCACGCCATTTTAAGCTTGTTTTAATTAAACCACAAATTTATATGGTCTAACTTCGATTTAAATAAATTTTAAGTCGTTAATTCTCAAAATGATTCATCTAAAATAATTAATTTATATGAAAATCAATTAAAAATAAATTTTAAATTGGTTCTAAAAATATGGGTTGTTACATCACATGTAGAGCATCTGCAAAAACAAAACATGAGAAGTCACAAACAAACTGTAAATGAACTAGCTTTTAAAATAATTAAACACATAATTTAAATGCATTTTCTGCTAGCATATCCTCAATAAGTCTAGGCAAATTCACCTGAAAACAAACTTTCTCAACTGAAATAACAAAGCTATTGCTAATTAGAAGCAATACAACAGTTTATTCTTTAGCACAAAATATTAAAAAAAAACAAAGAAGTAGCAGTAGTGGTGATTACTGAAGCCAATAAATGAAAGAACCATGCTAAGCTTCATAATCCTAAAAATAGTTGATTATAATAACAACTAAATGATGTGAGTACTGTGGTATATTTGTATTCACCAATGGTGTCGGTAACAAAACATGAATAGTTGAAACAGACACAAATAAGCCTAACTGAAAAGGAAATTGCACAATAATGCAGGTTTACAATAGCAATCCAATCAAAAGAGCAAAAACACAAAATACGGATAAACAGGAAGAAAGGCAAGCATGACCGAACCAAAGGAATTTTCGAGACAGATAAATTAATGCAAAGTAAATAGTAAAACAAGAAAACATACCGAAATGAGGATAGGAACATGCCTTTAACTAATGGAATAATAGAAGGACAATGAATCGAAGTAGAAGCTCCTTGAAATGACTAAATATAGGAAAAATCGAGCAAAATAGAAGTAAAAGTGGTGAAATTGGGCTTTACATCCGCATGAACGACTGCGGATGGGCCCAGCGATATTTTTGTTTTGTGTTCGCCAGAGTTAGGCTCCTTAAGGCCATCAACCTTCCTTATACCTACTCCGTCTACCTCAACCAGACCCATTACATCATCACCGTCGAAGATTGGGACCACTTCCACCCTACGCTCAACCATAATGACCTTCTCCTAGGTAACCAGTGGGAGAACAACCGTGAGTTTATGATGGAACCTTTCCACTTACCTTCTCCTAAACCAGACAACCGATTTGACGCTATGATTGTTGAATCAACCATTACTGAACCCATCGTTCCTCTACCAGCTAACCCAGTGCCGCTTTCCACTCTAGACAGCTCCGTTGAGGTCATCGGCCCTTTTGGCTGGGATCCCTAGCCTTCACCTGAGCCTAAGTGGGACCCCTTCTGTGACTTAGACATTTCTGACCCTTTTTCCCAACTTGCTATCTCCTCCAACGAAGTCGTGCAAACCCTACCCTAGAGTGAAACTCCACCACCTCCTCCTCCTGTAACAAATGAGTTTTCTCTTATGCTAGCTCCAGCTTTGTCAACTTCTGCAGTCAGGCGCAGCACCAGACTCAATGCATCGACTTCTGGTAATCCCTTCCCTGATACAGGCAGTTTTTCCAACCCATTGTTTTTTCCGACGATAATTACTCATTAAACAAAAACTAGCACACTGCATGGGTGTTAATCTTTCTCAAGAACACTATTCCACAAAGCAATCTCTAGAAAAGGGGAGATCCTCCCCATCTCCATGAAGATTCTTTCTTGGAACGTTAGTGGGCTTGGAGACCCCAGCAAGAGATTTGCAATCAAATTCATCCTCTCCCCTTTGCATCTTGATATTACTTTGATTGAAGAATCTAACCTCAACCACCCTTCTTTCATCAACTTGTGTTTATCTCCATCCTTTTCTAACTGGGAATATGTCAACGCCGAGGGCTCGCGTAGCGGCTTAATAACTGCATGGAATAATTTGTGGTCACCAGTACAAACCCTGAAATCCCCTTCTACCCTTCGCGTTTTCCTCCATAATACCTCCTCGAACACTACTTTCTTTTTTCCAATATCTACAGTCCTCCATGCAGCCGCGACAAATGCCATCTCTGGCAGGCTTGCTTGGAAATTGGCTCCGCCCACAACAATCCTTGGCTTATTGGTAGTGACTTCAATGTCACGAGGGGACCGTCGGAACGTAACAATGCCACTATCTCCTCCGAATTGGTTGACTTTAATGACTTCGTCAATAGCTGCTCTCTGATAGACCCTCCCACTACCAATAGGCGCTTCACCTGGTCAAACAACAGGGATTTCTGCACCCTCGTTAAACATGATCGTTTCCTCTTCAACACTTTCTGGGATGATCTCTTCCCGCTTTCCACTATTTCAGACCTCGCCTCAATTCTTTCTGACCATTGTCCCCTTATTTTGGCAACCGACATCCACCAACCTTCCTCTCGACCATGCCGTTTTGAAAGATTATGGCATGAGGAACCGGACTTCGTTGACTTTGTTAATAATGCCTGGCGCTGCTTCCCTCACCAGCAAGACCCTTCTGCCACCCTAGTCTACAAACTTCGTTGCCTGAGAAAGATCATCAAACCTTAGGCCAATAATATCTGGAGTTCATTAGAAGACGCATTTCTTCCATCCAGAATGACATTCTTGAACTCAACATCAAAGAGGAGGCTTCAATGCTGAACGGAGAGGACTTCAACTGGCTTCTTGAACTTCGATGAATTACAACAATTGCTCCAACATGAGGAAGTTAGTTGGAGGCAACGTGCTAAAGCCAAGTGGTTATCTGAATGTGATAGAAACACCGCTTTTTTCCATAGATATGCTAATGGCGGAAGGCGCATCACAATGATCACGGAGTTTCATGATGATGACTTTGGCTTCCACACATCTGACCCCACCACCATTAACTCCCACTTCAGCAGTTACTTTAGGAACCTTCTTTGCCAACGTTCATTACCGTCACCTTCCATTGACTGGTCACTCCTATATCCCACCCAATCCCCACTTCCTGTTGATGGTTCATTCTCAGAGGGTGAGATCCTTACTGCTCTTAAGGGTATGGACATTAATAAAGCCTGCGGACCAGATGAGTTTGTTCCTGCTTTCTACTCCACCTTCTGGGACTCCATCAAGCAAGATAGCTTAAACCTTTTAAAGCTTTCTACTCCAACCTTTCCTCCATTAACCGTTTGAACTATGCCAGAATCATCCTCCTTCCAAAGCACAATGGTGCAGTACAACCTAACAACTTTAGTCCGATCAGTCTCCTCAACTGCTCCTTCAAACTCATTACCAAAGTTCTCTCCAACCATCTGCATGCATTCATCCCCTCCTTTATTAGCTCTGAACAGTCTTCCTTTAATGCTACAAGAAATATTCATAACTGTATCGCTTCTGTCCAAGAACTCGTCTCCTTCTGTCACCACACTAACATCGAAGGCTTCCTCCTTCAGCTGGATTTCCTCAAAGCTTTTGACACGGTGAGCTATTATTTTATTCTGAAAATACTTGCAGTTCAAGGCTTCCCACACCGCTGGTGCAATTGGATCTCGGCCATCATTGACTCCAGCATGTCCTTTGTTCACACCAATGGCACTGATGGCAGTCTCATAAAATCCAGGCGGGGACTTCGCTAGGAGGCCCCTGATCCTCACTTCTCTTTATTCTAGTGGTAGATACGCTCAACCAGTTGACCAGACTTGCTCTAAACAACAACATTCTTTCCGTCATCAACACCGAACCACCTAGCTTTGTGTGCGCCAATATCAGTTCGCTGATAATACTATCCTCTTTTCTACCTCATCCCCTCAAAACTTACACTATCTAAAACTTCTTCTGTACTTTTTTGAGCTCATCTCGGGACTATCCATCGACTTTGCCAAAAGCTCAATTTACATGATCTTGGACCTACCGTGGCCAGCGTGCTCAATTGCAAAATCCGGCAATTCCCGGTGACTTACTTAGGTGTTCCCATTCTCCATACCAAGATATGCCGCAACGACTTGTCACCCTTATTATCCAAGATAGACTCGAGACTTGCTCACTGGAAAGCTTTCTCCCTCTCTATCGTCGGCCGCTTGGTGCTAGTGAAGGCTGATTTATCAGCATTACCCATTTACTGGCTTTCAGTTCATATGGCACCAAGTTGGGTCATCAACCACATTGATCATGCGTGTTGGTCCTTCCTATGGCATGGTGGGCCAGTTAGATCTCTTGTCAGCTGGAGGACGGTCTGTTTGAGCGTTACGGTGGGCGGGCTGGGTGTTAGTGACATCCATCATCATAACCATGCTATCCTAGCCAAGTGAATTTGAAGATGCCTTAGTCCTAGTGTATTTACATGGAAGACCTTCATTCTTTCATTTATCTACAACAACTAACCTCTTTCCATCTTACACTCTCAGCCCCGATCCTGCCCATCGTTGTTCTGGAGTGGTGTCCTATGAGCTTTGCCCTGTATCAAACACCTTTTCTCCATCACCATGGCGGACGGACACTCTTGTACCCTATGGCTTGACAGTTGGCACTATGAGTGTCGCTTAGCACACCTCTTACCCTCTCTTTTCTCTACTTGCCCTAATCCCACCATCACAGTTCATGAACCATCCCGGCAGGGCACCATTGCTTTACTCCCAACATCTTACTTCCACCCATGCATCCTATAGGAGATCCATGAGGTCCTCCACGTAATCCACTCAACCACCCTAACTCCTACTCCAGATACTGTTTTCTGGCCCCTTAATAATACTCGCACCTCCATTGTCAAATCTTGTTATAGCTACATCACCAACACTGGTAGACTGTTTTCCTTCCCTAGACTCTGGAAAATCAAAGTTCCACCTAGAGTTCTATTCTTCCTCTGGTGCCTGGCCATGGAAAAATCAGCACCAAGGATAGGTTGATTCGTAAGGGTGTTTCAATGAGTACAACTGGCATTCTCTATCATCTTGAGAATGAATCCATTTCCCATCTCTTCTAAGACTGCGACGCAAGCTTCTACCTCTGGGTCATGATGTCTACCCATATCCTTGGTCATCTCACGCCGCAACTCCACCACTCTAACTACTAGCAGTTCTCTGCTCCATCATACACCCTAAATACTCTTTTCTCCGCATTTTTTAGACCATTTGGCTTGTACGTAACAATAGATGCTTCAATGGATGCTTTGCCACGATCTTACAATTATCCCACAGATTTGCTTACCTCTACCATCTTTGGACAGGTACACAGGTTCAACCTTCCATTCCAACCATCATGAGCACAACAATTGTTTAGGATGAATCAGTCGATAGCTCTTAGGTTGATGGTTTGCACCAGCGCAGGTTCTTTCCACGTCCATGGTAACGTCCTCCTGCTCACATGATGTCCACGCACCTTATGAGCTCATGCCAGTTTTTTGGTTTGTAGTAGTTAGTGATGTTTTGGAGTTGTTTAGTTCAACTCGTGTGTTGGTGTATTGCATGTTGGTTGTGGCTCTTTCATTATCTGTGTACCTGTATATTCGTGCATAGCGCTACGTACTCTACTTGCATGCCTGCATGCATAATTTGCTGTGTTTTGGCCACTGGTTAGGCTTGTTGACCAATATGTTATCCTATTTCTATAAATGAAAATAAGCATGATGTCCCCAAAAGGTCTGGAAATGTAAAGCGCATCCCTCCCATGTTTCATTTGTAAAGCGGGTCTTTCTTTTTTATGTTACGTGTTTTTTCTATAAAAAAAATATGCGCTGCACATAAAAAAAGTTCAAAAAATCAGAAATATTCACAGAAGCATTCATAGAAAAAATGTTGCATACATCTATGCAACTATTATCAATAGTAGCATACATGTATGCATATATTCATCCAGTGTTTTCTATTGAAAATCTGGAGCAATATATGCACACAGGTATACGTATATTTATAATGGTTGCATACATGTATGCGTATAAAGTTGAATTGAGATGCATGTGTTACGAATAGTTGCATACATGAATGCAACTATTCCGTATATATGCATACATGTATGCAACAAATTTAAAAGGGAGGAAGGCTTCTGAATATGTGCATGAATGCATGCATGTATTCTGTATAAGCGCATGAATGAATGCAAAAATGCCTGAAAAGTGCGAACGCTTGAAAAAACAGGACAAAATTGAATATATGCATAAAATGATGCGTATATTGTTGTCTAACTACATACATGTATGCATTTATACTGCAGTTTGATGCAACACTGAAATATAACCATGAATATATGCAAGTATTTATGAATAGGTGCATCTTTTGATGCATAAACCTGTTGTTTCGCTATTTTTTTGTATTTTTGGGTTTTGAGTGGTTTTTGTTTGTTTTAACACTTGTATCTTTTGGCATGTACGTTTTTTATTTAATAATGAATTTTCGTGATTTTTTTTCATGAGTTTTCGAAAAATAGGGACCTGATTTATAATAAGTTTTGGACTGGATGTGAGCTTAATTTTGAAACTTTCCGGGGATGTGTGTCAAATGGACCATTTCTATAATATTTATGAATTGGTTGTGTAGTACCCCTCTACAAAACCATCAAGTTTAAAAAAAATGGTGAAATTAGGGTTATAACACAACTGCAGTAGTTAGAGAAGAGAGGACAACAGGAGAATAGTTCGTTATAGCAATTCGTCGACGAAGGAGAAAGGTGGAAATCAAGTGTCGATGCAAAGTTTGAAATCGATTCAAAAACAGTGGATGTCGATGCAAATTTATTTGTGGATGGGAAGGAGGATTGTAAAAGTTAGGAAGAAGATGTGATATAAAGTAATTGAGAAACCTGGCCAGAGACCTAATGCTTTATTTGAATCCACAAGACGAAGTGGTGTACGCTTCGAATTCTTCAATAATAATAAAAAGTGGAAGATGTGAAAACTGAAAAGCGACCAGGAAGATAATGAGAAAGAAAATGCAAAAAGTCTTTATTTTACTATTCGTTGTTAAGGATTGGGATGTTGATAATGATGGTTTTGATGACAACTTTGTTTCTACTTTGTTTCAATTATTATTGTTATAAAATATATACCAACATTATTTTTTAGAATATATATATATATGTATGTATGTATGTATGTATGTATGTATGTATGCATGTATATATAGGAAATCTATGCAGGCATTTATTATTGAAGACTGTACAATTCAAAAGAATCAAGATTTCAAATAGAAGAGCTCAAGTTTCAAGGCTCGTGGGTTTCAAGAAATCAAGAGTTCAAGAATCATAAAGTAAACATGTCTAGAAATTCTATTAAAACTCTGGTTAGCACTTGATTCTAATTTCAGATTTAAAATTCTGATTTTAAATTTAAATCCCAATTTCAAAATAATTTCTAAATTATTTACTTGGTTTTAAATCTTGTTTTCAAAAGATTTAATAATTAGCTCCTTATTTATAAATATATACCTCTTTATTTAAATGAATATTTTACTCCTGAAAGTTATTTTCTAAATCCTGAAAGTTATTTTTAAACTTATGTTTAATAGATTTCTAACTTAAAGCTTTACTTACTTGTTGTATAATTACTCATTTGTTTTAAATTCCTTATTTATATTAAGTTCTAATATATCGTAGTTTTATATTTATATTTATAATTTATAACATTTTATATATAGTTTCTTAAATATTTTTATTATATCTTTATATAAGTTTCTAAAATTTAATTTACTTTGAAAATAATGTTTTAATATAAATGAATTTAGTTTTTTTTTACTCTGGATTCACTATAATTTATTTAAACATTATTTACTTTGTTTTAAAGTTTAATATCGTATTGTATTTTCTTGTTTTTCAATTTACGCATTCTATCTTATATATTCATTTCATGTATCGTTATCATTAGACTGAAATGAAGTTCTTTATTTCTGTCAATACTTGTTTAAACATCTCTAGAGTTATTATTAAAATAATAAAAATAATTTATAAAAGTCAATACGGATAACAAAACAACAATACTCTTCAAAACTTGAAATTACATATGCATATTTCAACATACAAAAAGTGTTATGTCGACATATAACAGTGCAATTTCCAGAGTTGCTTGAATTTGAAACTACTTTAACCAATTCATGTCTAATCAGTTTAAATGAATTTTAGAGTCTATTTATACCCTTCCCTTCTAGAAAAAACTTATTCCTTTATTTCTCATATATTTCCTTTCACTATTTCTTAATATATTCAAAACTATGGCTACTCAATCCATAATTTTAGTTAAAATCTTGAAGAAATTCAAAACTCTTTCAAGAATATCCTCTCAATTATTCTCTGTAATCAACGTCATCTAGAACTGAGTCAAATACAAATGATCAAATAACAAGAAAAACATTTTGATGTAGTTCAATGGATGATTTCCTTTCTTTCAAAAGATGAAGACAACAACATCAATTAAGCGCCTCTCTCCAAAGACTGGGATGCTATAAAGTTGATCCAATCTTTGGTGGAGATGGTTGGGTTGAAGTTCCTCGAAATTAATGGATTTGTTTTGATTTGTGTGGTTTGTTTGATTTATTCCAAAAAATTAAAACTTGTAAATAAAATGACTTTAATTATGGTGTGGTTTGGTTTGTTTAGTTGGATTATTTGAATGTATTGACACACACACACACACACACACACATATATATATATATATATATATATATATATATATATATGTATGTATGTATGTATTAAATTGGCTTGGTGTGATTTATTTGACTCTAAATAGAGCTTATAGTCTATAGTCATTTGGAATAATGCTATATGTTAGAATTATACTTTAGTTTTAATGGATGTATTAGAATCTAGTAAGGAGTATTTAGTTTTTGTTGATGACAAAGGGGGAGAATTATAAAATAAGGCTCAGATTAAGGGGGAGTTAGTAGTTTCGTGGGGGAGTTAATGAAGTAAGGGGGAGTAACCGAAGCATCAAGACTTCTGGGATAAATATTTTACGACCAAGTTTATCATCATCAAAAGGGGGAGATTGTTAAGGAATGAGATGTCGATAATGATGGTTTTGATATCAACAACCTTATTTCAGTTATTATTGTTATAAAATATATACCAACGTTATTTTGTAGAATATATATATGTATGTATATACAAAAAATCTATGTAGGCATTTATTATTGAAGATTGTATAGTTCACAAGGATCAAGATTTCAAATAGAAGAGTTCAAGCTTAAACACTCATGAGTATCAAGAAATCAAGAGTTCAAGAATTATAAAGTAAATGTGTCTAGAAATTCTGTTGAACCTCTGGTTAGCACTTGATTCTAATTTGATTTTAAATTTAAATCCCGATTTCAAATTAAGTTCTAAATTATTTACTTGGTTTTAAATCTTCTTTTCAAAAGATTCAAAAATTACTTCCTTATTTACAAATATATACTTCTTTATTTTAATAAATATTTTAACTTCTAAAAGTTATTTTTCTAAATCTTGAAAGCTAATTTTAAACTTTTGTTTAATAGATTTCTAACTTAAAATGTTACTTACTTGTTGTACAATTACTTATGTGTTTTCAAATTCCTTGTTTATATTAAGTTCTAATATATTCTTAGTTTTATATTTATACCTTTATATCATTTTATATTTAGTTTATTAAATATTTTTATTATATCTTTATATAAGTTTACTTTGAAAAGAATGTTTTAATATAAAGGACCTTGGTTTGTTTTAACTCTGAATTCACCATAATTTATTTAAACATTATTTACCTTGTTTTAAAACTCAATTTTTGAAATTACACTAGCATATGTCGACATAGGCTTTTTGGTATGTCGACATACTAGCCATCAAGTGATTTTTTAAATTTTGAAAAGAGGTGTCTCTTGAATTCAAACCTTTTCAGAAACGTTATGACTATTGGAAACCTACAAATACCTTCAGAATTCGATTTTTTAATTTCTTTTCATCTTCTACTTCCTCTCTTAACATCTTACCATTATAATATTTTATTTTTTTGACTTTCTGCGCTGCCGATTTCAATAGAAATCATATCATTCTTCTTTTTCATTTCTAACTAAAATATCTCTGAATTCATGTGCTACTCAAGAGTTATAGGCTGTTTGTAATTAAAGATCTCAATATCAAGTCCTATAGAGTCAATACTACAAAAAATGATTAAAGGAGGGTGTGGCCCTGTCCCGTTTAGTGTGACTGGATGCGATTGTGTCTCGAAATCAATTGGGTGTAAAGTTGTGGCCCATAAATCAACTAAATCTCACTGTACTTGGAATCAGTTGGGGTGTGCCCTTGTAGCCCTGAAATAAAGGACTGTAACTGGGTATTATTGAATAAAAATCTGTATTAACCCAGCGTTCTATGGGACTGTATTTAGGGGAGTCCTGAACTAGTATAAAATAACGGTGTGTACATTCCTTTTACTGATTTTACTTTTATTTTCTACATTATGCAATTGATTTTGTGTTTATTATTATCTGTGATCTGTATACTATTTTGCTTGACCCAAAAAGATGTAACAACCCGAATTTTTGGAAGGGGGTCGTAACAGCTTAGAAATTTTGGCGTTTAGAAAATGAATTAAATTCAGATTTAAATAAAGTTATATTTGAAATCCAAATTAAAATTAGAATATTTATCTTTTAAATATAGTTTGGATATATTTAAATGATATTTCATTCATAAATTTAATATGAGTGTTTGTCAAAGTTTATCAAAAAAACGTTATTAATATCATTAACCAATTTGAGATTATTTGAATAGTTCAACTTTGAAGTAAGGATCATGTAATTTAATTGAGAAATTTAGTTTACTTATTTTATGTGAACTCGAATTTGAAATTAAGCGTTAACACATATAATATATTATTGGCTAAATTTAAGTTTGAATTTAAAATGTATTTAAAATATGTTGAAATAAACTTATATTTTGTTTACCTGGGTAACTAATGGAATGTTATATGTACACACATATATATATATAGTAAGAAAGATATTGTTTAAATTTGTGTTTGCCACTTGTTGAATGTTGGCCAAAATAGGGAACACTTGTAACATTGCTGATTATATGTGTGAACGCTGGTCCGGTTTCTTCTGGATTGTTCAGCTCGTCTCTTTTTTTTTCCTCGGTTCTCTTGTGAACGATGTATATTGGCCTCCCCTTTCCATTAGGGGAATCAGCGAGAAAAGGCCCTAAAGTCCCCAATTTATGCTTTTCCCCAAATCATTTTACTTCAAATCCCTGAATTATCCTCGTCGTTCCACCACCGAGCCTAGCCTGTCGTCCATCGAGTCTCTCGAATTCCACGCCATGGTCACAACCGTCGTGTGTTGTCTTCCTTGTTCCAGCCATCTCGTTACTCTCTCTCCCCCCCCCCCCTTTGTCAGCTTGAACCCGTAAATGAAAAAAAATGGTCAAAGCAGCGCCTGAAGCCATCATGACGACCATCACGAGGCGCTGCAGCCTCGATCTTCCCCAGTAGCCACTTCCTTCTGTTTGGCTTACGGTCGTCTGTCTCCCTATACAGTGTGAAACCAAGCACAATGAAAGGAGAGCAAACAAGTGACTGCTCTGCCTCTGGCCAAGTTCACCTGCATGTTGTTGGACTCCGACCACCAAGCCTCCCTCCTGCTTCTATCTGTCAACACTACAGCCACCCTTGAAGCCAGTTCACCAACACTAGACGCTGACGAACTCCTGCACTGCGCCATCAACTTGAGTCACACCCGTCCGTGCTTTTCAGTTTTGCGCCACTTCCCGCTCGTTCATCATCCCCAAAACAGTAAGTTTAACTTACGATTCATGTACCGCAAGTTCTTCAATTAGTTCTACACTGAATATAATTGGTTAAGGTTTGGTTTTCCGTTGTTTTGTTTTCTCGTTAATTCCTGGTTGTTGTACCGACAATTGAGTCAAACCGCTCTACCTATTTCAACTGCAATCTGTTCTCTGCTGAACTTAAACCCAGCCTTGCAAACCCGTGTTTGACTATTTTGCCTTGCTTATATTGTGGTTATTGATGGCCCCACTATGGGAATATTACCTTATGGTTATACTTATTTCAAGTTCGCCTCATTGTGTCCACTAAGTATGATGTTTTGGGGGTTGCCTGCTATTGTTCCTGTCATGTCTGGGTTGTTATGTCCTCATGCATTGGCCTCCCTGAACATATATTGGTTTATTTACCTTTTGCGTATGGAGTTGCTTGAATTGCATCTTTAGTTCTTTATCCCATCCCCTTAAGTAGAGTGTTGTTGTGTATTCATTCCTTTGCTGTTTGCATGCTACTCACCATCCCCTGCTTCATAATAAAATGTTGCAATGTCACTAGTCAATGGCATATTGACATCAATTATGCAAGGACTAAATTGATACAGGGATATTTCTAAATTCTATCACCATACCTTTTCAATAAAATGGAAATATGCCTTTGCTTCTATGCTTATCTGTGCATTACATTTTCTTAATTTTATTTGAAACTATTGTTTATTTACAGTGCTGGTTGTCTAATATTGAGAGCTGAATATTGAATTACTCCCATTGTCGTTGTGTGTGGTGAGTTGTGTGAGAACAAATTAAAGCATGCAGGGACAATAAAACAAAGCAGTCCAAATATTTTTTTTTACAACAAAATATAAGAGCAGTTTTTTTCTTAAACCGGATATATCTTAAAATCAGTTCAAGTTTATTTAAAGCATATATGATTTATGTGATACCATTTTCTTTTGCTTTAGTAAAGTATTTTTATATATACACAGTCTAGACTTCTCTCAGAAATGTGCATGTTTATATAACTAGCTTTTGTATACATTATCAACACTCATATTAGCTTTCAGCATTTTTATTATTTTAGCAAGGTAGCATACTACTTTAGTATTCATAGGAATTAGAATAATGATGCAATACGACATTGCATGAATTCAAGTATTATTCCTAGCCATTACCCAATAGATCCTTAATTGTTTATTCCTTTACAACCCAGATAGCAGTGCAATTGTAACGACTCGGGTTTTCGCGATCCTGAGTAACCGACATAAACTCAATATCGACTATTCAAGCGTCAGAAACACCGGATAGTTCATGAAATAAATTAGAGGGTGAGAATAGATAAGATAGAAACTTAGAATAGAAAAAGAAGAAGAACATACAACATCGGAGTAAACACGAATCTCACAACGGAACGAACAATATATAATAGATACATAACTTTGAAATAAAACCAGTATATGTATACAATAACATTTATCAGAGTATAACACTTACGACACAACAGAAATAAACAATAGCTATATAATCTTGAAGCCTCCTGCTCTAAGCTCTCCAAGTATATCTGTAAAACCTGACTACTTGACTGCCCGTACAAATTTGGGCACCCAAGAGTTTAGGGTAAAGCAAAACAAAATAAACTCTGGGTCAGTCATGGGACTGGTGTGAGTAAAACAATTAGAATAGTTTGACAAAATAAACGATATCTCATAAGACCACGCCGTATAACACGGAACGGGTTTTTCCTTATGAGAATCCAAAACACTTGATTCAACATTTCAAAATCTTTTTGAATGAAATGATAAATCTTTATATCAAAACTCTTTTGATATTATAATAATATCTATCAACAACAATATAATAATCATCTAGTAGAACGCTTTCATCTCACATTCCACATACATAATATATAATCAAAAACCGCGGGAGCTTATTGGGTAATGAATTCCAACTGGCAAGTTACGGGACTACCTTCTGATAGTGTTTCTCTAGAGACGAATACACCGGGTTCAACAAGAACATCTTGTAACCCAGGCTAAACATGATCGGTCACTCATTTCGCTTGAGTGTACCGAATGTATTATCACCAACGGTTAGGATCAGCAACCGTTTCCCGAAAGAGACAGCATCAAAATAGATTACATAAGTAAATGAAATTTCTCTAGATCAGGTGACAATACACACTAATTGGCAGCTAACCACTTAGCCATGCGACCTACCCGATTTTATACCATTCCCAGTTGTGAGGCTAAAGGCCATAACGTATCCTTTGACAAACCACATCTTCATTCACTTTGAATGTCACATCGTCATACCCACCAAATCACAAATTGATTTCTCCAAACATACCACGGGTATGCAGCTAAGAAAAACGAATTCCTCCGCCACCAAACGTAAATACGTTTGAAGAGATCAACTTACGCGATCTATTAAATATACTCTGTCAGACATTCTTCTATACAGTTCGTCCTGGGACTGGACAGACCAAAGGTACTATTCTGTAAACAGGACAGCCCTTGCATAACTCTGTCTTCAATTATCTTCATTATATTTGATCGCAACGCTGATGCCCATACAGAGTGGTTTTCAGATAATGAATCTGATCCCGGTCTCTCCGTATTGACGATGGAAAAATGGTCAAGAACTTTGATAGTCGGTGATTTAACTATCACAGAAAAACATGTGTGCAAACAACGATATTATTTCCAGATGGAAATTCTATCGATCAATCATCAATCAACATTTATTCATTTCCCCATTTCTCGTTTCCATATATTCATCAAATCCTTATTTTCTAATATTAGAAAATATATTTTATTAACTTTGGAAAACGTTTCCATTTCTGATTCACGCATCACTATCTTCTCACATATATCAGTCTCTAACTGTAAAATAGTAAGAGAACAACCCCCTACATATTAACCTTGAAGGCCGAAACCAACATCAGATCAATACCCAGAAAACTGTTCAATTTAACTAATCTCCAGTCAGTTTCTTATTCCTTTAACTCCATTTTAATCCCTATTTCAAACCCTGTTTCCTTTATAAATATTTTATTTGCAAAATATTTACTTAAATACTTTATTCACATTAAATGTAAATAATATTTCTTCTTTGCAATCAAAATAGTTTGATTTCGTATTTAAAACGATATCCCAAATCCAGTTTCTATTTATACTTCTAAATATAGAATTATTTATATAAATCTTCTTTTTTCATTTCTAACACTTAAATCTCAATTATAATTCCCTTTATATAATTCTATTTATTTTATACAAATGTCTTTTATATAATTCTATTTATTTTATATAAATCCTTTTATATAATTCTATTTATTCTATATAAAAATATTTCATTTTCAATATTCACTTTAAAGATTTCCTTTTATACATTCCAGTAATTCATATGGTATTTAAAATACCAAATAACATGACCAGTGTCATCATAATCAGTCACAGATTATATATCACATCGTATACCACAATATATGAAAACAAACAGGATTATAAATATTGAAGAATCCAGTTGGATACCTCCAACCTGTTACCCTGCATCATAGATGTTAAACAATATAAATAACATCGATTTCATTTCAATATGAAATACTCTGATAAACAGAATCAATATTCGATTAACGATTTATATATATATATATATATATATATATATATATATATATATATATATATATATATATATATATAGTTATCTATAATTTCAACCAATACATCAGCAATTCAACCAAACAATCAACACACAACAATCAATCATCATTTATCAATACTAGATTATATTTATAAAAATATAAACTGTACAGAGTTAGTGAGATTTACTCACATTGGACGATCATCGTTAAATAATGATAATTATCGGTTGATTCAGACAGACAATTTATTTCGCTATAAATTGTAATGAGCTACAATTCACTCTTAGTCAGTTCCATTGTGTAGTGTCCGTCCATACGATCCCAACGTGACTAACCCTTCGTGAAACTGATAATGTATGAAAAAGTCATACCATTTTAAAGTTAATACACTATTTTTAAATAAATTAAACTAGTTTCCTTATATAGTTGGGCCTTACCAATTTTTGTTTTGCACAGCCCATTCCCACTTTAAAGACCCGCCATCTATTGTTCCCATCTCCCAGCATTTAAGCCTCCTGCCCATTCTTCCCTGCTAATCACAATTTATTTTCTGAAGCCTGTACAACGGAAATTTCTTGAGTTTCAGTTCCAAGAAGAAAGAATTGAGGCCCTGAATGACGTTATTTATAGCCGACGAAAGTTGCTTCTTGAAGCTTGACAAACTTAACAATTAAGCAATCTTAATTTATATACCTTATAGGTTAGAATAGGCTTGCTGAAATTTCACTTCATATTTATAAGTCTTCTCATGTCCGAACTGATTTGAAGACACACTGCTGGGTACGGTCTGATCTTTGGCGTGTAGATATGGTATAGCCGTATAGGCAACAAGCTTAGTTGCTAAGTTTCTAGTACGTATCAGTTAAGTTTACAGGCGTGTGGCTAATACATGTAAATAGCTTATGTAACGTGAACTTTTAAAATTTTCAGTTTGCATTCCCAAAATGAAGACCTCGTGTGGGAATTGACTCATTCTTAGTTTGACTGTTTTAAAATTCCCCCTTTATATATTAATTAATCGCATGCAATGTTTTTGCATTCTTTGATACTGTAAGTTCTCATATTATAAATAAATTATCATCAACGTTGGGTATTATTATTGGCATATTTAGCGTATTCCGTTGCGAATATTTCGTTTGTTTATGTACTGCTAAGAAAAGAAATAAAAATACTGTTGTGATGAGTAATGTGTCCCGATCCCAAAAATATAATAATATAGATTAGTTAACTCATTTCGTAAAACCCCGAAGTGCAAATATAAGATGCAAAATACTTCAAAATAAAAAAGTGTTTATTTTCCAAAATAAAAATTTTAGAAAAATTTCTATAAATTAAAATAATAATACATCTCAAAAATCTTATCCAAATTCGAAACCAATACTTAATTAAAATTAAATATATCATTATGGTTTATAAACGATTCCATAGAGACTATTTGAAAATTTGATTTGATCATAAATCAAAATCTACACGACGAAATCCCAATTTTTCTCTTCCATTAGAAAAATATACTTCACCAGCTCCGAACGTTTCTTGTTTCACAGAAATCCGATTTAAAATGGATTCGGTATATTCGTTTAAAGTTCGAATTGCCAAATTACGAACTGCCGTACCATTTCGAGCTCGATTTTAATTAAATATAATTATACGTTCAGCTGTTGTTTATATAATATATTCATTAATATAATTCAACTCTAAACTGAATTATATATTATATATGATCCAATTCACACAATATTGTGAATTCCACTATTTCCAACTATTTCGAAAATTAAATATATTATTCTATTATTTATATTATTTAAATATTCAATATTATTTAATTCTGGTCATTTTAAATTACCAAACCATTATTTAAATAATTAAATAAATTATTTATTATCCGTTAAAAATAAGGGTCGTTACAGCAGTGCTATTCCGTTACAAGCACACACACACACACACACACACACACACACATATATATATATATATATATATATATATATATATATATATATATATATATATATATATATATCAGGTGTAACGCTTGCTTGATTATGAAACCTGTTGGTTGCTATATAAATACATATTTACATATAAAACTAGCACTTTACTTTTCAAATTATCTTTCCAGCTCAAAGCATAGAATTACATCTATACTTATTCACAAATACGCTATCCCTTTCGCACCAGTATAAATTTGCTTTGGACTTCTTTTTTTATTTCAACTGTCAATGTTGCCCGGCGTTTTGCCTGTTATAATCTTCATTTGTTTTTGGTCTGAGTTTTACTTTATTTTGCATGCTTCCTATTAACGTGCGTGATGCACGCAACGCTTTGTTTACTCTAAACCTTGGGACATGATTTTTGATGATTGTGAATTGTAGAACCTATTATCTTTAGTTTTCTAGGTTGAATTATTTTTGTACCATGCAACATGCCATCTTTTGCTTCCGCCCTTGCTTTATTTGGCACATGTACGTTGGTTTGATCCTTTGTAGCAAATGTCATTTGGCATATTTCATGGTTTTGATATACTTGAATTCAATAAATTGTTGAGTTTAACTAATTATATTTATGTGTTTATTGAAGTTATTGGCTTGCAATAAGTTTAATCCTGACCCGAATGTTTTGTGTTTTTGCATGAAACGCTGGGGTCAGGCCCCAAGTGTTACAGATGCAGGATTTTATTGTCTGAAGAGGAGAGGCATGGGAAGGCGTATGTGCGCACAAGACTCGACTGAAATGTAAATTTTTATTTATTAAAAGCTATGTATTCAGTTTCTCTTGCTTTCGTCGTTTTAATGTTTTGTATTAAACTCTGATATTAATATAAAATTTTATTCCGCTGCAAATTATTGTACGTTGTGATTCTGTGTTAATTCTATTTAAACCATGTAACCCAATAACAATCCGTCGTTTTGAATGCTTCGAGCTGGTTTAATCACGGGCTTGGGGTGGTCAAAATGACGGGCTATTACATTTGTTATTAGAGCTATGGTTTATTCAAAATTTGGCTTATTGGGTTTAAAAACTCATTAGAGATAGCGTGGAAATACCCTTGAATGAGCGGAATTGATATAGAATTACTCTTGAGAGAGCGCAATTTGGAAAATGGAAATTATTTTGAAGGGATCCTGGAAGGAGAAAAAAAACAACCAAGAGTAAATTAGTTCGACAGATACATAGTTTGAATTGAACATAATTTTCATTGAGATTTAGGCGAAATTCTGTATGCTGAGGATTTTGAGTAAATGGATTAGTAATACCAAGCGGTATGGGACGTTTGGTAATATTATTCTGATTAATCACTTAACTTTTCATATGGAACGATTATTTGTTTTGTATTTTCAGTTTGTGCGATTTGCTTCTTTACTGTAAATATTTAAGTAACACAATGTGATATAGGAAGCTTATGTTATATTTAAATAATTACTATTGGAAGTATCTGTTCATTTCTGAATTGAAATATTTTTGGGACATTTTTTTTGTCGACATGTATTTACGTCATTTGTATGATGATACTTTTATTCTATATCACAACTAGTGTGGCTTGATTTGAGAAGTTAAATCACCGTATTTTATGAATAGACCTATAGGGCTTGTTCTTATTTACTATTTGATAATTAGATTGGTGGTTAAATATTGATTTTGTTCTGTTTAATTTGGGGTTTTATGTATTTAGTGGTGAGTTTTGAGCACACATTGCACGATTTAACTAGTTTTCAGATATACATTAAGTTTTGTTATAGTTTCGAGGTTAAAAGAGTTTTATAATTTTAGTTTTCACGCTAAATGGCCTCAACGCAATAGTATAAAGTTATTTTCATAAATATATGGACTTTAGTGGTTTCATAAAATATTTCATAACTTGTTTCGAAATCAAATATCTTCTTATATATACAAACTACACAATCTTGCACCCTTCAAGATAACGTATTGGATATTAAACGATATCATACACTCTGTGGTATGGGACACAGAAGTATACGAAGTCGGTTAATTCCAGTATAGTTAGATTGAAGCTGATGTCTTATTAATGATGATTCGGTGTCTTTGATGTTTTCAATTGCGAAGTTGATAAGCAGCTAGTGAATCAATAGTGAGAACGTGTGGTATGGGACGCGCTGTTACCATTACTTGGATTACTAACTGTGAGTCGGTGGCGCATATTGTGTTTGTTGAGTTAGTACTTTGCTTCATGGGGAAGTCAATACTCGAGGGAGTCACGTATATGTATTTACTTGACCCCGGGGAGGGGGGGTCAAGATACACTCGGTCGGGGGGGTCGCAGTGGAAGCCGAGACTCGGGAGAGTCACGTATTCACTTGACCGGGGGTCAAGATACACTCGACCCGGGGGGTCGCAGTGACAGGCGCCTAACGTGAATATGTATAAGTACTGAGCTAAGCTCGGGGGGAAGCTATATTATCATGTGGTTGCACGTGCATAATTATTTCTAATGGATCCATATTGTGATGATACTTTGTGATTTGATCTATACGATCATACATTGAAGATTATCGGGTTTTAAATTTACATAAATATTTTGTGATTTCCTATATTGGAGTGTGTTGATCCTTTCGTGTTATTTGACTCATTCGAGTTATACAATGACTTTGGTGATTTTCATTTGCTAATACTTGGTTATCGCTCGGGATGGGCAACATTATAGCTTGGGATGAGCTTTATTATTATTGTATGCACACATTTCTTATGATTTTCTTTATAAGTTGGATTTGATGATTTTAACTCGATCCGGGTGACCGTGCATTTGCAAAGTGCATTTTGAATTTTAATCCATCATATTGTGAGATTTAGACGTTTCGGAGTGAGGTACTCCCTTATTTGATTATATTGTTTTATCTATGAAGAGTGTTATGAGTATCTTATTGTATATGAAAAATATCATATTAGTTTATATATGATATCCTGTCTGATTTTATCATATTTTCTAAAGTTCTTATTAAGGGAATCATACTTATATACGGTATCTTTATAATAAAAACGGGGAGTGGGTATCCTAATATATGTATTTTACTTGGATAAGAATTGAAATTTCAACAAAAAAAAAGTAATCAAAATTGGAAAATTTTCTATTATTACAATATAAATAAGTTGAGGAAGATTGTAGAAGTTCCAAACTCTTTACGGTGGATACCTAAATTAAAGGGAGAAGTTAGATGCGACATAGGAATTTTTGTAATGTTGAATAAGTAAATTGCGAGGACGCATTTTCATTAAAGGGGGGAGTCTGTAACAACCCGGATTTTTGGAAGGGGTTTGTAACAGTTTAGAAATTTTGGCGTTTATAAAATGAATTAAATTTAGATTTAAATAAAGTTATATTTTAAATCCAAATTAAAATTTGAATTTTTATCTCTTGAATATAGTTTGGATATATTTAAATGATATTTCTTTCATAAATTTAATATGAGCGTTTGTCAAAGTTTATCAAACAACCGTTATTAATATCATTAACCAATTTGAGATTATTTGAATAGTTCAACTTTGAAGTAAGGATCTTGTAATTTAATTGAGAAATTTAGTTTACTTATTTTATGTGAACTCGAATTTGAAATTAAGCGTTAACACATATGATATATTGTTGGCTAAATTTAAGTTTGGATTTAAAATGTATTTAAAATATGTAGAAATAAACTTATATTTTGTTCTCCTAGGTAATTAATTGAATGTTATATGTACATATATATATATATATATATATATATATATATATATATATATATATATATGTATGTGTGTGTGTGTGCGCGCGCGCGTGCGTGTGTGTGTGTGTGTATTAAGAAAGATATTGTTTAAATTTGTGTTTGCCACTTGTTGAATGTTGGCCAAAATAGGGAACACTTGTAACATTGCTGATTATATGTGTGAACACTAGTCCGGTTTCTTCTGGAATGTTCAGCGCGTCTCTTATTTTTTTCTCGGTTCCCTTATGAACGATATATATTGGCCTTCCCTTTCCATTAGTGGAATCAGCGAGAAAAAGCCCCAAAGTCCCCAATTTATTCTTTTCCCCAAATCATTTTACTCCAAATCCCTAAATTATCTTCGTCGTTCCTCTGCCGAGCCAAGCCTGCCGTCCATCGAGTCTCTCGAATTCCACGCCATGGTCACAACCATCATGTGTTGTCTTCCTTGCTCCAACCATCTCGTTACTCCCCCCCCCCCCTTGTGTCAACTTGAACCTGCAAAGGAAAAAAATGGTCAAAGCGGCGCCCAAAGCCATCATGACGACCATCACGAGGCGTTGTAGCCTCGATCTTCCCCAGCAGCCACTGCCTTCCGTTTGGCCCACGGTTGTCTGTCTCCCTATACAGCGCCGTGAAACCAAGCACAATGAAAGGAGAGCGAACGAGTGACAGCTCTGCCTCTGGTCAAGTTCACCTGCACGCTGTCGGACTCCGACCGCCGAGCCTCCCTTCTGCTTCTTTCTATCACCACTACAGCCATCCTCGAAGCCAGTTCACCAACACTAGACACTGACGAACTCCTGCACTGCGCCATCAACTTGAGCCACACCCATTCGTGCTTTTCAGTTTTGCGCCGCTTCCTGCTCGTTCGTCATCCCTTAAACGGTAAGTTTAACTTACAATTCACTTACTGCAAGTTCTTCACTTAGTTCTACACTGAATATAATAGGTTGAGGTTTGGTTTTCCGTTTCTCGTTAATTCCTGGTTGTTGTACCAACCTTTAAGTCAAACCGCTTTACGTATTTTGGCTGTAAATTGTTCTGTACTGAACTTAAACCCGGCCTTGCAAGCATGTGTCTGACTGTTTTTCCTTGCTTATATTGTGGTTACTGATGGCCCCACTATGGGAATATTACCATATGGTTATATTATTTCAAGTTCGCCTCATTGTGTCCAATAAGTATGATGTTTTGGGGGTTGCTTTCTATTGTTTGTTCCTGTCATGTATGGATTGTTATGTCCACATGCATTGGCCTCCCTGAACATATATTGGTTTATTTACCTTTTGTGTATGGAGTTGCTTGAACTGCTTCTTTAGTTCTTTATCCCATCCCCTTAAGTAGAGTGTTGCTGTGTATTCATTCCTTTGCAGTTTGCATGCTACTCACCATCCCCTTCTTCATAATAAAGTGTTGCACTGTCACTAGTCAATAGCATATTGACATCAATTATGCAAGGCCTAAATTGATACAGGGATATTTCTAAATTCTATCACCATACCTTTTAAATAAAATGGAAATATGCGTTTGCTTCTATGCTTATCTGTGCATTACATTTTCTTAATTTTATTTGAAACTATTATTTGTTTGTGATGTTGGTTGTCTAATATTGAGAGTTGAATATTGAATTACTCCTATTGTCGTTGCGTGTGGTGAGTTGTGTGAGAACAAATTAAAGCATGCAGGGACAATAAAACAAAGCAGCCATATAGCAACAAAGTATAAGAGCATTTTTTTTCTTAAACCGGATTTATCTTAAAATCAGTTCAAGTTTATTTAAAGCATATATAATTTATACGATGCCATTTTCTTTTGCTTTAGTAAAGTATTTTATATATATATACACAGTCTAGACTTCTCTTAGAACTGTGCGTGTTATATAACTGGCTTTTGTATGCATAATCTACACTCATATTAGCTTTTAGAATTTTTTATTATTTTAGCAAGGTAGCATATTGCTTTAATATTCATAGGAATGCTTTAGAATAATGATGCAACACGGCATTGCATTATTCCTAGCCATTACCCAACAGATCCTTAATTGTTTATTCCTTTACAACCCAGATACCAGTGCAATGCTATTCTGTTATAAGAATATATATATATATAGGAGTGTTCAAGAGCACCCCAAATAGTGCAGCACCCCTTTAGCCACCTGATTTCCACCACACATTCCATTTTCTCTCTCCTCCCACTAATTCTCTCTCCCTCCACTAACTTATTTAACTATAAATACTTGGCTATAAATGAGGGGCAAAAGGGAGGCTAAAAAAATGGGGTGCCATATAACCCTCCTCATATATATAATATTATATATATATATATATATATATATATATATATATATATATACCAGGTGTAAGGCTTACTTGACCATGAAACCTGCTGGTTGCTATATAAATACATATTTACATATAAAACTAGCACTTTACTTTTTAGATTATCTTTCCAGCTCAAGCATAGAAATACATCCGTACTTATTCACAAATACGCTATTTTTCGCACCAGTATAAATTTGCTTCGGACTTCTTTTGTTATTTCAACTGTCAATGTTGCCTGGCATTTTTCCTGTTATAATCTTCGTTTGTTTCTGGTCTGAGTTTCACTTTATTTTGCATGCTTCCTATTGACGTGTGTGATGCACGCAACGCTTTGTTTGATCTAAAACTTGGGAAATGATTTTTGATGATTGTGAAATGTAGAACCTGTTATCTTTAGTTCTCCAGGTTGAATTATTTTTGTACCATGCAACATGCCATCTTTTGCTTCCACCCTTGCTTTTTTTGGCATATGTATGTTGGTTTGATCGTTTGCAGCAAATGTAATTTGGCATATTTCATAGGTTTGATATACTTGAATTCAATAAATTGTTGAGTTTAACTAATTATATTCATGTGTTTATTGAAGTTATTGGCTTGCAATAAGTTTAATCCTGACCCGAGTGTTTTTTGTTTTTGCATGGAACGCTCGGGTCAGGCACCAAGTGTTACAGATGCAAGATTTTAATGTTTGAAGAGGAGAGGCACGGGAAGACGTATGTGCGCACAAGGCTCGACTGAAATGTAAATTTTTATTTATTAAAAGCTATGTATTCATTTTATCTTTCTTCCACTGTTTCACTGTTTTGTATTAAACTCTGATATTTATATAAAAAAATATTCCGTTGCAAATTATTGTACGTTGTGATTCAGTGTTAATTCTATTTAAACCCTATAAGCCAATAACAATCCGTCGTTTTGAACGCTTCGAGTTGGTTTAATCACCGACTTGGGTGGTCGAAATTGCAGGCTATTGTAAAAGATTTCAAGAAATTAATAAATTCTATAAAACACTATTCACCCCTATAGTGTTTAATTTTCCTTAAGATCCTTAATCCACATCTCCAACATTCACATGCATTTCGGTTGGTTTAGTTAGGCCAAATTTTCAGCATTTAAATATGAAACTAACCAATAAACCAAATTCAATCAAAAATTAAAACTAAACCTGACCGATCAACAAAGATAACCAAACTGAACTAACCAAATTAATTTGGTTCGATCAGTTAATTCTGTTTGAACCAAAGAATGCTTACCCCTAGATCAGAATTCACAGACAATGACTTAAAAGTCAATGGATTTTCCATGTCAAGGACAATTGTTTCACCATGGTCATATTGACATAATTAATAGTTGTGTTGCCTTCACTAAGGAGGGAAAACCATCTTACCATCGTTTCCATTATAACAAAGTTCTTGTCGCCTTTCCTAAATTGGAATTGTGTCATTCTACTTCCTTCACAAGGTTGTGTAGCATTCCAATAGCATTGCTTCAGAAGCAATGCATCACTACATTTTATGAGAAACTTAGCAACTCCTTATGCAAATTAGGAAAAGTATGCTGTTACATTTTACTCGTGAAGCCCTGTCGTTTTGCCTAAATCATCAAGCTATTTTGCCTCTCTTCATTACTTGAATCATGTCGACGTTTCTTTAACCAGATGGCATGTCTCCTGATTCCTCCTATAAGGATTGTCACCTAACTCACCAAGAAGAAGTGTCACTTTAGCTTTCTACGGAAATCATGCCACTTTACTTTATTTTGAAAGGTATGTGGTTTGCAAAGGGTGTCATTTCATTTAGATTAAAGAAACTCATTGCCTCATTTGGATTGTGGGGGCGTGTCGCCTTTATTTATCCAAAAGAGCATGTCGATCCTTTAAAAATATAGGTCTAAGGAAATGGATCTAAGGGTAAATTGGATTATTTAGTTCCTACAAGCTTGAGTTGGTTCACCATTTCCTAGATATCAAGGTCTTAAGCCCGAAGATTAGTTACTTTTCCCTCAATGGGTGAGTATCATGCTTACGAGACTTACCAACCAACAACTACCTTGGGATAAGGGTTCCCTAAGCACAACACAAGGTAGAAAGCTAAACGACTTGTAAAAAATGGATTTTCAGTAATCTTGAGGAAGGATTAGGACTTAGGCGAGATACCTTTGTCATGTAGAAAGCATAAGGTAGTATGTAAACGAAGTAGCTGAACAACCCATAGAAATTAAGCTAAGTGTCGATTCACTCTTTATTGCACATTGACTTGTATATATGAGTATTTACAAATGAAATCCCCAAATTGATTTAGAAATTCGGGTTTAGTTAATAAGAAAAGAGTACAAGATTGGGGAATGAGAATTCGGCCTCGAAAATGTGACCCTCAGGGTCTTATTTATAGATAAAATGAGACTCCTTTTGTCATTAGGTCAGCAGAACCCCCTTTCGGGTGCAACAACTATGTGTTGGCCTCCCTTTACCTTTCGGTTCCGGTTGCTTTGTCTCTCGGCCGTTCTTTTAGCATTGTTATAGATACAATGAAGCCTTCAATGTGTCATTCTTGGCTCTCGAAAAGCTAGTCTCGGTCTTTGGAGTCTCTCTTTGGTGTTACTTCTTCCTCTCGTACTGATACCAAGCCCGTTGGTATGGATAGCTTTGAGAATGGCTTTCGGTCATAGGTTTCCGGTCTTGTCTTCAAATCTTCGTAGTATTAGTGTTCGTGCTTCAATTTCCCATGTTCTGGGAACCGTCACCTCTTTCGGTATCGACACTAAGCAAGTTAGTGTGAATGGCTCTTCTTTTCAGAAGCTTTTGTTTGCTCTCGAATCTCGGGAAAGGGTTTCGGTCTTCCGGAAGGATTCTTTCGGGGTATCACTTGTTGATTCTAAAGTTGTCCTTTGGTTATCATCAATCTTAGGTCCCGATAACTGGCTTTCGGAAGGTTCCTCTTATGTTTCAGCTTCTTATGCCCTTATCTCTTCATATCCTTTTGTATAGGCATTAAGCAATTTAATGTCGATAGCTATTTCGTCTCCCTTTTCTTTTCTTGATGCTTCTTGTCAAGTCATTGGTCTCGGATCATAGGTTTTCGTCCTTTCTTTCTCATTTGCCTCCAGCTTGAGGTGATTAGCTTTCGAATCTGAATTCACGTTAGTTGTCCTCCATTCCGGTTCTACCCTGTCAGTACCCCTTTTTGGTTGGTTCCAAGTTTTCTCCTTACAGGATGGTGACAACTACCTGTTGTCCCAATTGCTCCTTTTCGACATTTGGCTTTGTATTGGTGTCGGGTCCATGCTTTCAGATTGTTCTCCTATGCTGGTGACGGTTCGATACCCCTTCACCGATAGCCTTTTCCTGCGTTGAATTTGGTAGTAACACTAAGTTTTTCTTTCTTTTCATTTTTGATTTAAAATTTATTTTGACATGAAGCACTATCGGCAAGGAATGAAAATTTATTAGGGTTTTTCTTCACCCGAAGAGTTGGAGTAAAGCCTCAAAATACGATTTTATATCACCAGATAGTGATTGCAGGAATTCATATGAATTAAGTACAAGTTCCTCTTACTAAATAGTGACTAGACGAATAGGTAGAAATGGACCATGAATCCCTTTCACTAAAGAGTGACTAGATTGGTTCATGCTAACGATTCGGAATTCCTTTTGCCTGATAGTGAATGGATGAATTCATATGGATAGGTTGTGAGTTCCTTCCACCAGAGAGCGACAGGATGAATTTAAACTACATGTGGATCCCTTTCATCGGAACGTGAATGGATGGATTCACACGATTGAGCTACAAACTCTTTCACCAGAGAGTGATTTATGAGTTTTACAGTTGTACAGAGTTAAGTACGTATTTCTTCCGCCATATAGCGATTGGATAAGTTCGTATGAACTGATCTTGGATTCCTTTCACTAGTGAGTGACTGGATGGATTCACTTGAAAGGATTACAAGTTCCTTCATCGAACGGTGACTGGATGAACTTGGATGATCTAAATATGAATCCTTTTCTCCGAAGAGTGAATAGATGGCTTCATACAATTGAACTACGAATTCCTCCACTGAAGGGTGATAGGTCGAATTTATATCGGTAGGTCATGAGTTTCTTTCATTGGATAGTGACTGGATGGATTCGTACATATAAACCGAATAACTAAGCAACCGACCGGAAGGTCGAGACTAAAATACAAAATGTAATACCTTTTCACGGAAAAGCGATAGGATTGGCCTACTTGTCGATGAACATCATTTATTAGAAAGCAATTGATATGAAACCCAAAGAGAAAATAAATTGTTTAAATCGGATCGTGTCTCAGAACGTTGAGTATTGAAGCATTCAACAAGAGCCTGACAAGGCTGGAATTGGGAAGCATCAGCAGTGTGTAATTCATATATGCAATGATTTTTGAGTGCAGACGGTACTCAATGAAAGTATGGAATGACCAAAGAGTGGTGCGATGAAACTACGGAACATGAAGATGACTCAGGAAAGGCTATTTCAAACTCTTGAGCGATCCGAAGAGATTGTGGAGGATGAACGGATTCAAAACACATCTTCCAAAGAAAGACATGTTTTGAGGGGAAAGATATTAACCTATCTTTTTGCAAGGCTATCACGCTTTAATTTCGTGGTTGTTGGATAGCTCAGGACTTAAGCGCAGACTTACAGGAACCGGAAAAAGCCTGGTTGAAGCAGCGGAGTTTGCTAAACACTTAGATTCCAGATGGTCAAAATCCAGTTTGGTATTACTTCTATTCGAACCATACGTGCGTTACTTCGAATCGGCATGGACGTGGTATCGTCTCGATCGGTGTCATTCTCCCAAATTGGATTGGTGTACAAGTATAAAATGCTGAATCGGTACAACATATTCCCAGTTTGGATCAACCTTACCTCATAAGCATTGGATCAGCATGAGCTTCTACTATCGGATTGGTATAACTTCGCACAACATGAAGCATCACAGTTTTGTTTGGAAACATGGCACGAAGAAGAAACACAAATGCAAGATATTGAACTACTCCTAAGCGGCCCGCTTGGATCGGTACCGGTCCAGATCCGGATCGATATCCAAAGCAAGATGGGTCATAGTGATCTAGCCTTCTCCTCCTGCTTGACTTGGTCTCTCCTCCGCTACTCCAATTTTCACGACACTACTCCCTATCGATTTAGATAGTGAGCGGCTATAAATAGGCCCAGAGATGGTCATTTGAAGGGATCTTCTTTTTTCATCCCCCTACGTCGGGACTCTGCTGATTCGAGTTTATTCACTTTCTCCTCAAAGTTCATAGATAAAAACTCAATTACAATTGTAGTTAGGGGAAGGCGCGGTTCGGTCTAGTGTGGTTTGAAGTCCAACTCGCTTCCGCACCGCATTAAACGATTAATCAGAAATACAAACCATTCAAATGGTTCAGTTTCGATTTGATTTTACTGTAATGCAGCCCGACTTTGACTCAGTCCGATTTGAACTCGTAATAAATATGAAATAAGAGAATTATTTCTACCAACAATCAATTTACAATTGTGTGACGTAGTTACTTAAAGACTGAAACATATAACGTTATCATGAATTGAAATATTAATTTCTAATTGTATAAATATTTTAGTTTTACGTTTAATGAAAAGTAAAATTATTTTAGTACATTAACCAAACATCAATATTAACTAATGCATAAACATTAAGCAAAATAATTCAAATAAGATTATAATTAGCATTATCCAAAAAAATGATATGAAAACTATTATGTTGAAATTATAATATTTTCCATTGTGATAACGACTATTATTAATATAACATATGCTGAAATAGAATATACATTGTTAAAATAAAAAAATAGATAAGAATTAGTTATATTTTTATCATAAGATTATAAGTGCAGCATTCGATTCGGTTTAATACGATTGGGTCAACAATTCAAATCGCAACCGAACCGTACCATTACGGGTCGGTTCTGTTTGGAATGTCTTCTTTAAAGAGAGGATTCAGTTTGGTTTGGAGTGTTTTTTTAGACAGAGATTTCAATTCGGTTTTCACTCTGTTTTTATAGTCCGGTCAGGACGATTCCTTATTGCGGTACGGTTTATGTCCACCACTAATTGTAATCATATAATATAAGTGATTACAACAAGTGAACGTAAACCTGATCGTCAAACCACTGTAAAACTTGTCTTTTTATTTTACTGCATTCCATGTTTGATTTTGCTCGGATTTGTTTGTGCATTCTATGACTGCTGAGGGTTGTCGTTGATCGAATCACGAAAGCAACATGCAACATGGTAGATTGCATTGGGAAGATTAGACATGATTTTAGGATAAGAAAAATATACGACTAGTTGTTTTCTTAAAAAAATCTAAATTTGACTATGTATGAGCTCAATTTTGTTCTTTCTACAAAAAACTACAAAATGACCGGATGTTTTTCTAGGAAAATTCGCAATTAGCGTTCCAATTTTCTCTGCATGCCAGGTACGGTGCTGACAGCAGCACTATTTTAAATCAAGTCCTTTTATTTGCTTGATTGAAATAAAATTAGTTGGTATGTAGCTGGTTAGAGACTGCAGGTTCAAACTTCTTAATCTTCAAGTATCGTTAATATTCACAAAGAAATCTAGCATCACCATCTTTATTTCCTTTGTACAAATTGGCCAGACTAGGAAGAAGTCGGCAAATGAATATCCTAACATCGCTGTGAATAACAGAAGGCTCCTCTGTGGTTGCTTCAAGTTGAAGCAGTGTAATCTGGAAGTCGTCCCTTCCCTGCAAACAAAATACAGCAGAAATTCATCCACAAAATAAAAGGCGTAATATACTGGTATAACTATTTAATGAGGTCTTTTACGTTAATTAAAGACCAAACGTCCAAAAAGAAAATTTTCCGTGCAGAACCACTAGAGCTGCCTATGTGTACATTTTTTTTGTGCAAAAAAGGGTCCCTGCACAACTATTCAAATTACCTATGTGTGTTTTCAGTGGTATAAGAGGTCCACGCAAATTTAAAGAAAACAGGCACTTTCACTTTTTCTAAAATTAACATAAACTTTCACAAATTTATTCACAAAAGAATTGGCAAAATCTATTGGTATCAAGATTCAACTGTTTTCTGTTAATCATCAAGGAAAACAAACAACCAAAAAGGAAACTTAAAACGTGCAACAATTATAACTAACTGTGTGCACATCCATTGTGCCGTAAAAGGTCTACGCATATTTAAAGAAACACACTTCCAATATCTAATAATTTAACATAAACTTCAACACAAACTTGTTCAAGTATCAGGTATACATGTTCTATGATTGGATAAATCCCTATAGTAGAGCATATATGAAGCCAAAAGTGGTCGCATTGTTAGACTGGGTAAATCCATAAGCATATACAAAGAGAACACAATATGGCAATTACCTGAAAAGGTGCTTCTAAGAGCTTGATGATATTTGCTAGTTGAAGCAATACATTGTTGCTTATAACCCCACGTCTGAACAAAGAGCAACCAAGAAGATGAAGAATTACTTGAAACAAATGGGTGGTAGCTTTTGTGTTACTATTACTACGCCCCGTAAAGGCTGCAAGGGTCTGTGTCATTTGCCACCGATGATACGTAATATATCGCTGGAGACGGCTTCAAGGATTTCTGAAACTACAGAAGCAATAGATTGTGCAAACGCTTCCATGCATTGCTGAATAAACACATCTTTCACTTTCATCAAACGATCGACTGCAGAATACAGATTAGTGTTGCAGAGAAAATGAGGAAGCCATCTGCGGCTACTTTTACAAAGTACAGCTACGAATATAAGAGACTTCCCACGTAAGATTTCACTTCCTTGCTCGATAATTGATAGAAGTCCAGGAACCAATGTTTTTTCCTCAAGAGATGATAAATTTCGACTCATACCACTGACCGACTGGCTGTTATTTATGGCCAAGTTAAGAAGGTTTAAACAGTTTTGTTGTTCACGGGGTCTACCTTTGATTAAAGCTGAAGCAGTGTCTTTGAAGGAAATTTCATCAAATATGAACTGTACGCATGATGGATTGAATCTAGCAAGCCATGCTAAACATGATCCAGCGATGAGCCTCGTACTCTCTTGCTTGCTAGTAGATTTGTATATGTAACAGATATTTCCTACAACATCTTGACATGCAAATCTAGCAGTCCAAACTCCACCTTGACTGCATATATTTTCAACTGTCCTTAGTGCATATAGTTGAGTCATGTCATCTTCTCCCTTTCGCAAGATTGACGCAATAACGCGATAACAGAACTGGATACCTGTCGAAACAAGATTTGCAACTATGCTTCAGGATTAAATATCAAACAAGTGCAAGTGCAGGTTAAATAATATGTGGACAGAGGCAAATAAGGACAGTCATGGGGCATTGGGCACCCCAAATGCAAAGTCAACAGAATATAGCCAAGCAATGTGAACTTCTACTTACATCTGTTAAATTATAGCACGAATATATGTACAAAAGACAGAAAGAAAGGATTGAAGAATAAGAGAAAACAGAAAAAGGAAGAATGTTTGAAAACAAAAAAGTTAAAATTTTGGTTTGACAATTGACATAACCAAAAAAAAAAATTGCCAAGAGGATGTATGTGCTGAAATTTAAGGCTGGTTATTCTCTTGGGTTTGTTGAGTGTACAAGATATATTATGTTATGCGTATATTTTAAATGCTAAGATATACTGTAATAAGATAGTAAACTATATTTTAAGTCATAGATTAACTGGTGGGTACCAAAAATATATGTCGATTTTTTGGATTAAGTAAATTATTTGTTAAAGAAAAGCTGTATCAGTACATTAAAATTTCTTGTTTATTGTACTAGTTTAGTTTTCTTTTTAATCTAAAACGGAAAACATCAAGAAAAAAATGCAAAAAAAGAAGAAAGGGTTTTCGGAGGGGTGGGTGGGGGGGGGGGGGGGGGAGGTGTTAGTAGTACCTATAAACGAGACTGTTAAGACATATTCACAGGTATTAAGAGATTGAATTGGGGAAAGTTGGAGTTCTGATTTCTGAAAATCATGAATGGAGAACTGAATAGCTTGGGCAAAGCATAATGACAACCATGGACATAACGGCAATACTATCCATCAGGTCTTTTTTAAAAATAACTAGATTTTTTTTTATGAATAACTCGATATTTCATCTAGCTTCCAACGAAACCTCAACCCATTATTATTCATGGGGAAAAACAAAAAAGAATTACTGGAAGAATTTAACAACCAATAACGCTTCGAATGAGAAAACTGGTTAATTTGGACAAGGATTTAAATGAATTTCAGATTATTGTAAGTTGATTAGAAGTTAATGAATATATGGTAGCTGATGAGATGAAAGCTTTAATGTTGTTAAATTCACTGGAAGACTTTTGTAAGGGTGGTGTTATTCAAGTACCAGTTCAGATTGAAGGAAGCATCTCAACCATCCATCAATGACAACAATTGAAGAGATCTCCAACCTATCATTCAAGACGACGAAGTATTCCACATTTTTATGAATCCATGCGTTGAGTTGATTTGAAGAGAGCAGAGAAAGGTTAGTGTATTTTGTATTGTGTTTTTAATCAGGTCAGGTAATAACAAATGGGTTGGATATATTTGATTAACAATTTTCGTTGACAGTTTATTTACACTCCAATTTATTTTCTAAATGTCAGCTTTATCCTTGAGCTAAGCTACAAGTATTGTATTAATAGCCATAATTAACAATATCATATAGACGTGCATCGAACATGTACACATTCAGCATTATTAGAGATGTGGATTATATTACAGACTAGTATACCTTGAACATTGCAATAATATTGGAAGTTATTCGTATTGTGCAGTAAATCAACCATATGCTGTTGAAACTTCGAATAGGCAAGATGAACCTTCATCATTTAATAAAATGATAACATTTTTTTAATCGATCTGATGCATGCAGCAGTATGCTTTTTCACAAATTATGATCCGATACAAGATGAAGACAACACTGACCACGATTCATACGATGCTAAAATAAAAAAACAGTATTTGTATTATTATCAATTTTTTATATTGTATGTTTTGTATCTTCAATGCAATTTGAAGAATTTACTATAGAATAATGTTAGAGCATTGTATTTGTATGTATGAACCAGGAATATCTGAGGCACGTCTGAATGACGTTGTCTTTAAGCAGATGATCGCCTCCACTACACTTTAGATTGCTTAAGGGTTCAACAGCGGCACTCCTGCAGAATACAACAAAAAGCGGTCTTCGCAGATAGCAATTTGCTGCAAAAACCAGAACGGTTTGCTTTCTATGAATAAGCAATAGTAGAGGGATTTAGAGAAGAAGAAATGATAAGATTTGTGCAGTCTTGCCTTGTATATATAGCAGATAAAAAGGCATCCCGAACAGGCACAACTGTCTGTTAGTAACAGTTGCAGGTCAACGGACGCAACTGTTGGACGGTTCAAAAATATTTGAAACAGCCAACCTAACCTATTCATTTCCGCACGTGCCCACGTGCCCTAAGTGTCTAAAGGCCTAATCTTTGATGTTTTATATAGTGATTTGCACTCATCTCTTCAAGTTCTTTTATATTGTAATGCACTCATTTTCTTATATAGTGAGATGGCTCCCTATATTCTAAGATAAGGGACTATATAACAATTTCCAACATCCCTTGTTACAATCACCAACAATCCCCCATCAGATTGTAATATCAAGTCGTATATTTATGCATTCGCGAAAGTACCTTTCAATTTAACTTTCATGTTAGTTTAAATATCTAAACTTTAACAGAATATTTGATGGGCAATAGTTTAAACCAAAAGCCTATGTGTTTGAGGCGAGATATTCAAACACAGATGCATCTACAATATTCAAGAAAGACCTTATGACCCTAATAGATCATTAACATTCCCCTGGTATTCATGAACATTTACAAGATTTACTTCTAACCTTGTAAACTTTGTTTTTTATGTTCGTATATATATTTGTTCTAATCCGCCCTTGTTACTATGGACAAACGTATAAACATCCAATAACCAATTTCTATCAATTACTTAACTGCAATTTGTTATTACCCTTTAAACCTTGAGCTAAGTAGCGTAAGGTTGGGTTCCTATTGCAGGTAATCAGAAAAGTTTTAGACCCATCCCACAATAGTTGGTTTAATCATTTCTCTAGGTAATCCTTTAGTTAATGGGTCTGCCAAATTTTTCTTGAACTTAACATATATAATGGTAATAACTAATAACAACATTCATAATTAATTCTCTGACATATACATAATTGATAAAAAGATGATAACATTTTTTAATCCAGATCTGATGCATGCAGCAGTATGCTTTTTCACAAATTATGACCCGATACAAGATGAAGACAACGATAAAAGATAAAGACCACGGTTCATATGATGCTAAAAAAACAGTATTTGTATGCTTATCATTTTTTTTAATGCTGTATGTTTTGTATCTTCAATGTAATTTGAAGAATTTACTATAGAATAATGTCAGTGTTGCATATTTGCCAGCGTATTTACAAAAAAGAAAATACTAGGCACTAGCAATCAAATCGGAATTAAAGCACAATTTATAAAATAGAACTGAAACTTCAAATTTTCCCATAACAGGAACGGAAATGGGAACATAGTTTTGAAACTTGTGTCAAACATGATAGATAATTTTTTTTAACAGAAAAAAGGAAAAGACAATGAGTTGCTAATTGTACATGTCTGCATAAAAGCAATTGTGCCACCTTTGATCGAAATTGAAATACCAAAATATCACTTTACATACATTCCATTTAACAGTTCAGATACGAGTGAGAGAGAAAAAGTTGACCAATGCAAGACATGCTCGAAATACCAATTAGCTATTGTTTGACAGATAATTAGAACAAAATGGGTGTTACAAAGCGACCATTTGAAGAAGTGAAAGTGGAAGCTTGAGTAATCCATACTATCATGAAGATTGGGGGTTTGGGAGGGGAAAAAGTGGGTTGGCCGGGGTAGATGGGGGTTGGGGGGGGGGGGGTTGTGATGTCTGCGTGTGAGGCATGAAGATCGACATAGCAAAGAGTTATGTCAACAAAATCAAAAATCTTGACAATAAAATAGAAAGATATTGAGTCAGACCAGACATGATAATCCGAAATTCTAGTCAATAGAACAGGTTACACATGGTGTGTACATTAAGATCGAACTTCCTCTTGAGTTTGCCCAGTATTCTGAAAAATATTAGCATGCTTGTATATTTTATTAACAGGCAGGGAATTAGTTAAAAACATAGTTCATCCACAGCATTTATTGATGGATGTTACAAATACAAGTATTAGTATTAGCCCCCTCAGAACCAAAACAGAAACAAAAACAAGACAGAAAAACAACAACGACAAACCGTTAAAAACAAGATTTCTTGAATAAAGGAATATTTTTGCAAAGATTCATTGGTTATTAAGCATTAAGGTTTTGTTGTTCATTGTATCTATTTAATTTTCTTAATCTACGACTGAAAAGATCCCAAAAAAATTCCTAACATCATCGACCCTACTAACAATTAGGCACCATAAATGAATTCATGTCTGAACTTACTACTATAACGATGAAGGTCCAAAATTTGACACGATATTTTATCAGACTTAACATACATAAGCAAGTGCAGGTTCACAATTAAATAGCGAGTGTGAACAAAACCACTAAGCCACTATGTCTGCCAAAGAATAATAAGGATGAAGATGAGGGTGAATTCTAACCTGCCACCCAGAAATGCATCGGCCATCTTTGGATGGTGATTCTTTAGGAATATTGTCTTTAACGGCACTTGTATTCTGCGTAGCAATTTAAAATAGCAACTCTCCTAGAGCAGCTATACAATACATCCTTACTTTCTCTTGCTTGTCTCTTAATCCATCTGTTAACGCATGAATTATGCCTGAACTCGACAGATCAGCTTCAATAATTGTAGAAAATACCAATTAACTATTGTTTGACAGATAATTAGAACAAAATGTGTGTTATAAAGCAACCATTTGAAGAAGTGAAAGTGGAAGCTTGAGTAATCCATGCTATCATGAAGATTGGGGGTTTGGAAGGTAAAAAAGTGGGTTGGCCGGGGTGGGTGGGGGTGAGGGGGGTTGTGATGTCTGCGTGTAAGGCATGAAGATCAATAGAGCAAAGAGTTATGTCAACAAAATCAAAAATCTTGACAATAAAATAGAAAGATATTGAGTCAGACCAGACATGATAATCCGAAATTCTAGTCAATAGAACAGGCTACACACGGTGTGTACATTATGATCGAACTTCCTCTTGAGTTTGCTCAGTATTTCGAAAAATATTAGCATGCTTGTATATTTTATTAACTGGCAGGGATTTAGTGAAAAACATAGTTCAAGCACTGTATTTATTGATGGATGTTACAAATATAAGTATTAGTATTAGCCCTCTCAGAACCAAAACAGCAACAAAAACAAGACAAAAAAACAAAAAACAACGACAAACCGTTAAAAACAAGATTTCTTGAATCAAGGAATATTTTTGCAAAGATTCACTGGTAATTAAGCATTAAGGTTTTATTGTTCATTGTATTTCTTTAATTTTCTTTACTACGACTGAAGAGATCCCAAAAAAATTCCTAACATCATCGACCCAACTAACTATTAGGCACCATAAATGAATTCATGTTTGAACTTACTACTATAACGATGAAGGTCCAAAATTTTCCATGATATTTTATCAGACTTAACATACATAAGCAAGTGCAGGTTCACAATTTAATAGCAAGTGTGAACAAAACCACTAAGCCACTATATCTGCCAAAGAATAATAAGGATGAAGATGAGGGTGAATTCTAACCTGCCACCCAGAAATGCATCTGCCATATTTGGATGGTGATTCTTTAGGAATATTGTCTTTACCGGCACTTGTATTCTGCGTAGCAATATAAAATAGCAACTCTCCTAGAGCAGCTATACAAAACCTCCTCACTTTCTCTTGCTTGTCTCTTAATCCATCTGTTAACGCATTAATTATGCCTGAACTCGACAGACCAGCTTCAATAATTGTAGAAAAACCAATTAACTATTGTTTGACAGATAATTAGAACAAAATGGGTGTTATAAAGTGACCATTTGAAGAAGTGGAAGTGGAAGCTTGAGTAGTCCATGCTATCATGAAGATTGGGGGCTTGGAAGGTAAAAAAGTGGGATGGCCGGGGTGGGTGGGGTGAGGGGGGTTGTGATGTCTGCGTGTAAGGCATGAAGATCAATAGAGCAAAGAGTTATGTCAACAAAATCAAAAATCTTGACAATAAAATAGAAGGATATTGAGTCAGACCAGAATGATAATCCGGAATTCTAGTCAATAAATAAAACAGGCTACACACGGTGTGTACATTAAGATCGAACTTCGTCTTAAGTTTGCCCAGTATTTTGAAAAATATTAGCATGCTTGTATTATTAACTGGCAGGGATTTAGTGAAAAACATAGTTCATCCACAGCATTTATTTATGGATGTTACAAATATAAGTATTTTAGTATTAGCCCCCTCAGAACCAAAACAGAAACAAAAACAAGACAGAAAAACAAAAAACAACGACAAACGATTAAAACAAGATTTCTTGAATCAAGGAATTTTTTTGCAAAGATTCTTTGGTAATTAAGCATTAAGGTTTTATTGTTCATTGTATTTATTTAATTTTCTTAATCTACGACTGAAGAGATCCCAAAAAAATTCCTAACATCATCGACCCTACTAACTATTAGGCACCATAAATGAATTCATGTTTGAACTTACTACTATAACGATGAAGGTCCAAAATTTGACATGATATTTTATCAGGCTTAACATACATAAGCAAAAGCAGGTTGACAATTAAACAGCGAGTGTGAACAAAACCACTAAGCCACTATATCTGCTAAAGAATAATAAGGATGAAGATGAGAGTGAATTCTAACCTGCCACCCAGAAATGCGTCTGCCATCTTTGGATGGTGATTCTTTAGGAATATATCTTTACCAGCACTTGTATTCTGCATAGAAATATAAAATAGCAACTCTCCTAGAGCAGCTATACAAAACCTCCATCTGTCAACGCATTACTTATGCCTGAACTCGACAGATCAACTTGAATAATTGTAGAATGACGAATTAATAATCACATCACTGAGCAAGTTGAACACGTAAAGTAGCCACTTTAGCAATGCGCAACATTTTAACAAGCAACAACATGATCGGATCATTGAGTATAATATTTGCAGCACCTGCATTTCCGCTTAACATCTCTATATACCTCCCGCTTAAACTATGCATTATGCGGCTATTTAGGATACTTAATTGCTCTGGTTATGATTTAGCAAAATGCAGATGCTGCAAATATAATAAGCAACAGTCCATCAGTATCGGACCGTACCGCGAAAATTCGGTGGAACCATTGACGGTGACCGAGCGGAAAACTAATGCAAAAATCGGTTTCGGTTAGGTTTGTAGAAAAAAAAATTCGAAATCAAAAATCAATCTAAATCAGAATACTCATGTCAATTCTAGCGTCGTCGATTCAAATTTCTTCCTTGCCCTAGCACCTCGGCTCTATTTTGAGAGCAGAAGCTTCGTCGTCGGCTATTTAGAAGCTCGAGAAATTCGATTTTGCGAGCGAGTTGTTCTTCGCGGATGTTGAAGAGGGATTTATTTTTGTGAGCACGTTTTGAAAGCGGCTGTTTTGAAGCGCGATGTTGAAGAATGAGCGATACTTCGAGACCGGATGTTGAAGAATGAGCAGGTTTATCAGTATGTTTTGATTGGGCTAGTTTCCTTAATTTGGGCTTAGGGTTTATTTGTCGTAGGCTAACTTTTTGTTACGACGTCTTAACTTTTTGTTTAATTAAGCCTAATTTCTTAGTATAAATATAAAACTGTTTGTTAAAACATATTTCAAATTAGATTTTATTAAAGAAACTTATATGATACTTCAAGAGAAAATGGAAGTAATTAGAAAAGTGGCAATTCAAATAAATTGAATTTTTCATGTAACCCATCTTGAAACTAAGAATATACTATCAATGTATTGATTTGAATCAGTCACAACACATACATACATTTTTATTATATATCAAGTAGGATCAGTGTAATATTAATGTTTAGTAATTTTGCAACTCTAAACCATTAATGAATTCAAGAAATAAGAAAAAGAGAAACAAAAGGAATATAAGCTCAAAACATATCATTATATAAGTGAATATATTTTTTATTGAAATAAAAAAAAATGTAAGAGTAAGATGTAATAAATAAATCACCAATCATCCGCTTAGTAAGCAACGTGTAACTTATTTGTTTGTTATAACTAGCATTATATTCAGTTTTACCTTTCGCTTAAATTTTTTTCAAAGTTCGTCCTTCGATCTAAAAATAAAACTCGACGATTTTCAGCCTACTCTTTTTTCAAAGTTTGTCATTTTGCCTATTTTCCACTTTTCTAAATCCCTGTCTTTTTTAATTTTTTTTTTTTTTTAAGTTTGCTTCCTCTGTTTCCAAATTGAAACATAACCAGTGCGACATAAATTATGACGGTTATGAATTACAAGAGTTATGGCATTCGCTTAACGCGTGATGTTGACACACGCTTCGTAGATAATTTGATTTTTTTTCTTCTAAAAATTGTGTTTAAAATATAAAAAAAAGATTTTCATAAATATCTACCAATGTTCTTGCATTATAATCATGTGTACTTGATTTAAATTTTTATTTCTAACTTGCAACTATTTGTTTATTAGTGAAAAATTTTGTTTTTATTATTAATTAATAATTGTGAAAATGCATATTAAGTTTGATAATATATGTGAAAGAGCATTTTGAATTTTTAAGGGAAAAAACATGTTATATCCTAATTTTAAGTGTGCTAACATTTATATAAAAAAATAATGTTCTTTTATTTAAATACTTTTTTTTTAAGAATCAATTTTTTACATAATCGTATATGAAAGATTATTGAAAATTTCAAGATCAAGACCAAAGCATACGATTTCAAACAACTATTAATAAAGATAAACATATTATAAAAATATATGGTAATATTAGCATATTTACCTGAATACCCCTATGGACTTCAATGTTTTAAAATAAAAAGGATATAATTTATATGATGAAATAACATACCAACAACCCTCGGTTTTCATGGGTTGTTTTCAACAGTTTAACGCAATCCATATTCAAAATTATACTACAAATTGACCAGCAGCAGCCAAAAAGTGAGTGTTAGACTGGGGACTTTTATGGGATCCATTATACATTCTCAAAACTTCTAGGGATCATCCGTACTCTTAAATTCACCTTTCTAGGTTCCTTGCTCACTACAAGTCAGACCACTTCATATAAAACATTGTACTAAGATCTACATCTAATTTTTATTGACCTCCTCGTGTTCAGCTCATTGAGAAGAAGGTGAGGTATATAATGACACTAACATATGGCAAATGAATCTGGTTATAATCATAAAATAATCCATATTAACAGAATAACTCATAAACATATGTGCAAAAATTAAAGAAAAGAAATTCAAAAGAAGTGAGATAATTATGAGAACAAAACATGTAGTTCAAAATGAGTGAGTATATTATGATATTGATTTATTCTGACCTAAAATAAATGAAATTATATGTATATATTGTATAAATATATGTTAGGCATTATAGCACTGCTACCAAATAGAGCAGAACATTGGTGTTGATAATATCATAAACACGGTAAAAATAACAGAGCTAGGAGGAAAGGACAGATGTAAGTACCATACACGATGATTCATGTGGTAACATGCGCATACTAAAATAAAATTTTAAGTTACACCTTTTGTGTAACACCCTGTAAAAATACATAAATATTAATAATAAATAAAAATAAACAATTTAATAATACGGCTAGAAAATGAGATTTTGTAGCTTTAAGAATTTGGCTACAGAAATCTTTTATTTGGATTTTTGGCGACTGAATCGTTCTCATATACAATATGCTGAAAACGGTGAATGCATGAAGAAGTTACAAGCAAATGAATTTGGACAGTAAACGCGGAAATACATACATATATATATATATATATATATATATATATATATATGTATGTATGTATGTATGTATATATATATATATATTGTAACAACCCGTAAAATCTGAACCAATTTAAAAATTTTAAATTGGCTATTTTAGTGGATTTTAAATATTTAAAATAAATATTCTAAATAATAACGACGAAAAGTAAGTTTGAATCGATGTTTGAAAATGAATATAATTATTTCTAATTATAAACAAGGCCCGAAATGGCGCGGTAGTTTCAAAATTTGAATTCAAACTTTGACTGACTGTACCGGGAGCAAAACAAAACGGATTTTAGTGAAACCAAAAATATTTAAGTCTGTTAGTGAATATATTTCTAAGAATCTGAAAAATCGAAGTTTCGTAGCGGGAAGCAAAAGTTATGGCCAAATGAATTTTCAGAAAGGTCGCTATAGAGTTTATACAGCCCGTGGAAATGGCCATTTTGCAACGACCTCAGAATTCGACGAAACCACTTTTGTTGGATCCGGGATGTTAAATTATTTCTAGGTTTCAAATTTCATAATTTTTGAAGCTAGTATGTGAGTGTGGTAAAGGAAAATGTGTTTGGTCGATTTCTATTAAATTGGATCGACCAGAAAAGGGCCATTTTTCAAACGGTCTCAGAATTCGACGAAACTAGTTTTGTTGGGACTGTATCGTCAAAACTTAGCTAGATTTATTTTTCGGAAATTTTAGAATCAGTATGTGGCCCCGGCAAATTGAAATGTACGTTCAAATCAAATATTGAATGTTTTATATTTTAATTTGAAGAATAACTGACTAAAACAGTTGAATGGGCCTACGAAACATATCTCATTGTGTTCGGAATGGGGGTATTTGGCTAGGGGCGATAGTCGTTGGGTTTGGATTGGAGTTCGTATGTGGAAGGGGGTATTTTTGGATTTTATAAAAATATAAACAAAAAAAATGATTAACCAATAAATTAATTCTCTCTCCTTGCGGTAGAAACCCGATCCCCCTCTGAACGAACGACGGAAACCACTCAATTGCTTCCCCCTCCGATTTCTCCTTCCACACTCAATAAAAACCCATGCCCCAGTTGAGGTTTTTGTAGATCGTCTCATGAGCTTCACATTCACATAAAGTTTGAAAGTTTTCGTGGAGTATTAAGCTCGAATCGAGCTCGGGAAGGTGGCCACTTTCGACCGCCGCCGAGACCCCTACACGCCGTCGAACTGGCCTTGAACACCGGCGCCGGAGACCCTGTTCCTCCCTCTTCGACGCTGCAAAACCCGATCGGCCTGAAGTGCTTCGGATTTAGCGCAAATCTTAAACCTAGTTTTGAACAGGTTTGGAGAGGTATAGCTGGTAATTATTTAAACTATTCTATAGCACTTCTAAGCACTACGGTTTTTGATTTCACTGTAAAATCATATCTTTTTCATTTGTTGACGAAATTCAGTGAAACAAGAGACAGTGGACTCGTGTGGACGTCTTCCACATTCTAGAAGAGACCGCGTATTTTTCTGAGCCTTCTGCTATTTTTGGTGGGGTGGAACCCAATGTGAGATTTTTGAATTATAAACGATATGGAAATGACGATGTATAAATTATATATTCGAAGTATGAGTTATATAAGCGTTTACACCTCATGTATAAGCGTTGTATAAGTTGTATGTTCGATGTATAAGTTATATATGCGTTGTAAAAATTATATATGTGTTGAAATAAAAGTTAAATACACTTATATATATACGCCCCTCGTCCACAAACCATGGATGATATTTATTGGTTGTGATTGGTGTGAAAATTGGTTGACAGCGAATGGCTGATTAGAATTGTTTGTGGTTGAAAAATACCTGTTTGTGGTTGAGAACTATTTGGTTGAAACCACATAGGATTAGTTTGTGGAAAAGAAAAAAAATAAACATGCCGCTTGCTTGCGAACTAGATGCATGAAATCCCCATTGTCAAAAGCTGCGAGGCTTTAAGGTAGAGCGAGGAGCCATACTAGGGACGGTCCCGGTTTTAACTACCCTGCCGTTATGCTGCAGAAATTTTCAATAATATTCATGCGTTAGAATTATTTTCTTGTGTTGAAACTATATTCGTGTGTTGAATAGAAATTCGTGTGTTGAATAGAAATTCATGTGTTGAATGACATTCCTGTTTTGAAATAAATTATTTTATAATGAAAATCATATTTTTATCACCAATATGAACTATATAAAATAGTCGTGTTTTGAAATAAATTGTTTTATAATAAAAATCATATTTTTATCATCTATATGAACTATATAAAATAGTCGTGTTTTGAAATAAATTATTTTATAGTGAAAATCATATTTTTATCATCTATATGAACTATATAAAATAGTCGTGTTTTGAAATAAATCGTTTTATAATGAAAATCATATTTTTATTGTAACACCCCACCTCCGCCAGGGTCACTCTTGCAAGTACACTAGCTTTGGAGGGGTGTTGGACAAGGTAAACATGCATGAGATATCACAAGACAGAACATATAAGTAAACAGAGATGAAACATAGGATGATAACTGACATGGTGAAAAGTTAACAAGATAGATCAAGTGTGGCATCGCATATTCAAGGTTAAGTTTTGCACCAACAGTACTAGTAATCCAACCCATGTCAAGTATAAACGAGAAATGATCTCCTAGCCCAAAGTTGGCCCAACATCATGAGATGACCTAAATCAAGGTCCCACTACTCGGTCTAGTCGATTGGCTCCCTATAAGCCTAGCTCGTCGTGTATCGGTGTCATACGGCTTAATCATGAAATGTAGTTAACTGTGCAAGGTCCATCCTAGGGTGTATCCAGCCCTAGGGTGTAAACCACAGACACAATTCAAGCACACACAGTCTAAACCTACTGGTGCCCATGTTCAACTCCTGACTTAATGTGCACGACCATGGTCCGCCTGAACAACCGGTGCACCATTCAGCCGTCTCTTTTGGTCTCTTACGATCAGTCCAGTAATCGTGCCCCACCCTAGCCTAGTCCAGGGTATCCAGATACTCCCAAGTGGGTTACTGCTGAAAAGGACCTCGTAACTAGGATTTCAAGCGGGTTAAGTGTGGTTAACCCTATCCTAACCATGTATTGAGTTGGTCAAGTGTATCCAAGCAGTTCATGACTTAACCCTATCAATACATCGTGTTTAATTGGTTAAGTATTCAAGTAGTCCATGACTTAACCCTACCAACCCATCATGTTTAATTGGTTAAGTATTCAAGTAGTCCATGACTTAACCCTACCATGTGGCATTAATTAACTTAATGCACCCCAACCTCTCACATTAGACTTTGTTGTGGTTACTAGTTAAGCCGGGCGGGTCCGGGTAGCTTTACACCACAACCTAGTCTAACCTCGGGTTTTAAGTGCGATATGACCAACTACTCACATTGGGTCCTATTGTTTGTAGCCACTAGTTAAGCCGGTCGGTTCCGGGTAGATTTATGCTACAAACTCAACCCAACCTCGAGTTGGCCACTTTCATGTTTTCTACATGTCATATCCACGTTCATGTTTCAAGCATAAACACATGTCAAACTTTCATGTCATATTTTCAAGTCATGCTTTCATGTTATTTAAGTTTGCCCAACTACCCATAGCGTATTCCCAACGCTCGTAAATTCGCATCAACACAAATAGATCAAAGAGGGAACATAACAATATGACAAGGTGGGCATAAGGTGGCAAAGTTTATCACAAGTTAAACATGGTGATATTTGAGGCAAGGGTGTTCAACATACTAGCATATGGCCTCAACATGTATGATAGCATAAAAGGTGACTTGGCCTCAAACATATCAAATAGCATAAGGGTGCTTTGGCCTCAAGCATGCATAATAGCATAAGGGTGATTTGGCCACAAGCATGCATAATAGCATAAGGGTGATTTGGCCACAAGCATGCATAATAGCATAAGGGTGATTTGGCCACAAACACGTATGATAGCATAATTAGCAAATAGGCTCAATATCACCATATGCATGTTAAGAAACATGAGGGGTTAAGGTTTTTTAACATGCATAAGCCATAATCCATTTCATAGCATTTTTTCCAAAGGTCAACATGAACGGTACTAGGTTCATGATAGGTCCACAATCATAGATCAAGAGAGGCATGAATAGATCTATGCATACAATGATAGGTTCAAGGCAAATATTGCACTTAGGTCCAATTCCAATCCACACATGTATGGCATTAAACTTAGCAAATAGGGTGATAAACTTGTGATTAGCATATAGGTTGCATCATGATAAGTTAATATCAAGGTCATGAGGGGTTCTATGTTGTATTTATGCACAATTACCACATAAAGCTCATAACTTTCCACCCAAAAGTCAACATAAGGGGTACTAGGTTCATGATAGGTAAGCATTAGGTCCACAAACATAGATCAAAAGGGTCATGAATGAATCTATGCATGAAATCCAAGACAAGCATAACACAAAAGTCTCATTTCAACTTGCTACATGTCATATTAAGTTCATAGTTTAAATCTAAGAGTAGAATAGGGCTTACAAAGCTTGGCTATGAAGACTAGAACAAAATAAACAAGATTGAGACAAAGCCACACTAGAAATCCCCAAATGAATATAAGCTCCAAGTTGTCTTGAGAAACAAGAAGCTCCTTTGATTTGTATGAAGAAAGATCCTTGTTTTGATGAAGGAAGATGGCTCTTTTACTAGCTTAGAACACTCAAACTTTCATGAAGAGGATGGAGGCCATGATATGAAGGTGGAGGCCATGATTAGGAAGCACTTTGGCAGCACTTAGTTGTAGGATTGATTTGTGGTGATTTAGGATAGGGTTTAGGGTGTTTTTATAGAGATTAGGATTAGTTTTAGCCATAGGATTAACCCTAAATCAAATCTGAGCCATCAAATCACGTCAGAAACCAACAAACAGGGCCAGAAAACACAAGCAAGTGCACCAGGCCAAAATGGCCCGACCGGGGAGGTCGACCCCCAGGTCGACTCTAGAGTCGACCTGGCCTGGGGCAGGTCGACCCCCAGGTCGACTCTAGAGTCGACCTGGCCTGGGGCAGGTCGACCCTAGGGTCGACCCCCAGGTCGACCTGGTGGGTTGGACGGGAACTTTTCCCGCCTACTCTGATTGAGCTGGAATTCAAATCTGTTTTCGAAATTTGAATTTTCTGAAACTTCATCGGGCCATAATTGGGTCATACGGACTCCGATTTACAAAATTTCGGACTCTATTTCGCGTATTTTTCCGAGACGAACGCAATGGCACAGCCCATTTCCCCTGATTCATATCTTAAAATTTATTTCTGCCTTGATTTATGATTATAGCAAGTTATTAAAATTCGGGTTGTTACATTCTCCCCACCTTAAAGGATTTCGTCCCCGAAATCCCCAAGTTAGGAAGAACGTATCCTACCATCCATCATCCATCTACTCAAAACATCATCCACAAGTAATCATTGTCCTTAAAAGATTTCTAATGCTGTATGAACATATGCAAAAGAGTGTGTATATGCACCTATCTAATGCGAAGATCGGGCGGTTACTGATTCAGTAAACCTCCTTGATGCAAAATAAGTTTGTGAAATGCGTCCATATGTATGCAAATTCCTAACATAACTTATAATCTCTACATGAGTGCACATAACATCCATCCATATGCAACATCCATGTGATAGCATACAAGTATCATCCATGAATAAGCATAAACACTCATGCATATGCGGTATGAAAGTGTGTGAGCCGATCTTAGTGCCTAACGTGTATCATGCATCCACGAGTAACCACTTGCAAACACTTGCAAACACTTGCAACCACTTGCAAACATCAAGCATAACATGTTTCAAATACATGTTTCAACCAAAGGGTTTCTACCTAAGGTTCTCATGACAAGATTTACGAAACAAGATAAACTAGATAAACATGGATAGCAAAAGAAAGATATGCCAACTAGGAAAAGAGATTGAAAATGTACCCTCTAAAAGGAATGGATAAAGCCCACGCACCTTCTCCTCGGTTTCCCAAGTTGCGTCTTCCTCAGCTTCACTCCACTGAACCTTTACCAACTTGACTTCTCAATTCCTCAGCTTCTTGATCTCCATTCCCAAGATACGAATCGGAGCTCGCCTCAAAGTTGCCTCTTTTTCTACCTCCACGTCTTCAAGAATGCTAGGCTTAACTACCTCGGCTGACTCATGTAGGCATTTTCGGAGGTGCGAGACATGAAAAACATTGTGCACTCCGGCCAGCTTCTCGGGCAATTCCACCTTATAAGCCATCTTCCCAATCCTCTCTATGATAGAGAAGGGTCCTACGAACCTTGGTGCCAACTTCCCAACTGCTCCAAAACGAACCACATTTCGTAAAGGAGAAACCTTCACAAAGACCATATCTCCAACTTCAAACTCCAAGTATGTCCTTCGCTTGCCTGCATAGGATTTCTGTCTGTCTTGGGCCGTTTTCATCCGCCTTCGAATCAACTCAACCTTCTCGGATGTGTCCCTTATCATGTCGGGCCCAAGTATAAGCTTATCCGTTGTCTCCCACCAACAAGATGGTGACTTACACGGCCTCCCATATAAAGCTTCAAATGGTGCCATCCCTATGCTAGCTTGATAGCTATTATTATAAGCAAACTCTACAAGAGGAAGGTGATCTTCTCAAGTGCCACCAAAGTCAAGAATGCATAGCCTCAATAGATCTTCCAGTACACTATTCACCCTTTCGGTCCGGCCATCCGTCTGTGGGTGATAGGTCGTACTGAGATTCAATCGCGTACCCATCGCTTCTTGCAAACTATTCCAGAACCGGCTAGTGAAGATTGGGTCACGATCACTAACTATGCTAGAAGGAACTCCATGCAATCGCACTATCTCTCGAAGATAAACAGATGCTAGCCATGATGCGGTCCTCTTGCTCTTCACCGGAATAAAATGGGTGCTCTTCGTGAGTCTATCCACTATGACCCATATCCCATAAAGCCCAAATAGTTTGGTCAACTTGACGGACATCTTCACCCCAACTATATATCACAAACAGGCGAGTCATACTCCTTATGGGGTTTGCGATAGAACTAAGATTGAGAATAGGACCGAGAGGATATACTCAAAAGATAGCATGCGAGTAAGTTCTACAGAATAATAGGGATCAAGGATATATTCTTAAAAATAGATATGATGCGCGTATCTGGTCTTCAATCTTCTAAGTCGCATTTTCTTGAGCTTAATCCTATCGTGCCTTGACCGTCTTTTAACTTCACAATTCTGTAGCTTCTTAATTCTTATTTCCAAAACATGAGTTAGAACTTACTTCACCGTTGCCTCTCATTCCACTTCCCCTTATTCTTTCCCTAGAATACTTGGCTTAAACATAACTATGTGCTCATGGTTTCATGCAAGCTTTCCAAAATTCGTTAGTGAATCCTGGATCTCGTTTACATCTTATACGGTATTCCACGCAGAAGAATTATCTCTTGAAAACAAATGCCAATCCACGTTGCCAAATGTACTTAATAGGGTGATTTCTCTAACCCATGCTTAAGCGAAATGGACTATCCGCCTTAGTAGCGAACACTACTCGATTGGATTACAAATTTCCAATAAATGTGCCAAGGGATTCTAGATAACTAATCATGACGGAACCCTAAAGGTCACACGAGATTTCGAGGGTATTACCGAGGCGAGTCATGAGCCTCGCAACCCTATGTTCCAAAATCAAGAATGGCTCCATAATTGGACAACCAATCCATGCCAAAAATCAACATGTATCCCATAAACCCGAGAACATAAGCATTACACATGAATTCTACGCTCAAGATAGAGATTTTCAAATCCATACAAATTACAGATAGATGGGCGGAACCCCCAATTGGATTTGAAACACTAACGGGATCCTCAACTAGACTAGTACTTAGGTGAAAATTTTCAACAAGATCAGAAATAAAACTATGCGATGCACCAGAATCAAATAAGGTGCGAACAGGGAAACCAGAAATGTAAACATGACTTTCTATAGAAACACTACCTCGATCAAAAGCTGGAAGAGCGAGGGGAGCCTACAACTGCCCTCCAGAGGGTCCTGCTCGCTGAGCTTGCCTTTTCCCTTGTCCTCGCTTTTTCGGGCAATCCTTGCTATAGTGTCCAGACTCTCCACAATGAAAGCATTTGTCCAACTTCCTCTTCTTCTTCCTACAGTCTTTGACTATGTGCCCAGTGATCCTACAGAAGTTGCACTTTCTTGTGTCCTTTGCCTTGTTGTTGTTGGCCTTGTTTCCCTTCTTGTTGTTCTTGTCTCCTTTCTCGGAATCTTCCTCCATGCCTTGAGACTCATTTGCCTTGACCTCCTTCTTGCCACTCTTATCATCCTCTTGAAGCAGGGCCATATTCACCAAACTCTCGAAGGTCGCCCCCATGGTTATATGGGACATGGACAAATCGCGCAATGGCTCATTCAATCCTAGAGCAAAGTGTAGGGGGGCTTCTTCTGAGCTGTGTTAACCAAGTGTAGACCGAACCGAGCAAGTTGATTAAACGTATCCACGTATTCCCTAACTGTCATGTCCCCTTGCTTTAGAGATAGGAACCTCTCCATCTGAAGGTTCTCTTTTGTCGATGATAGAAACCTCAGTCCAACCCTTCTCCTAAAGTCATCCTAATTCTGAATTGGCCTAGTAGTGGTGATGACTACCCACCAATATGCAGCTTCCTCTTTCAATAGCCATACTGCCAACAGAACTTTTCTACGGTCTTCCACATCAAAGATAGCCAAGAGTTCTTCAGTTTCTTTTAACCAGTTTCTTGCCTCAACATAGGTCTCTGTCCCAACAAAATTCTTGCCACCCATTGCCTTAATGTCCTTGCAAATCTTCGCGAAATCCGCTTGTGGATGCGGAGGAGGAGGAGGAGGAACCTCAGCTATGGGAGGGGGAGGAATGTTAGCCACGGGGGAAGGAGGAGGAATGTCCACGGGGCCGACTTCATTCACCCTTGCCTCCATGTACCTTCTAAACCAAATAGGTACTGGTACGCCCTCCAGAATGGCAAAATTATCGGCCATACTGTAACGAAGAAAAAGATAGATTGAGAACGAGGTAACAAAGGATAGTGCTAATGGCTTTTGGGGAATAGCCTTTTAAAATATACTAGACTTTTCTTGGAAAAATACTTCTTTATAATCAGTTTTGAAAATAGTTTTTTAAAAAGGGTAAGTTTTTGAAACTTTTGTCCAGTCTAGAAAAACCTCGCTCTGATACCAAATGTAACACCCCACCTCCGCCAGGGTCACTCTTGCAAGTACACTAGCTTTGGAGGGGTGTTGGACAAGGTAAACATGCATGAGATATCACAAGACAGAACATATAAGTAAAACAGAGATGAAACATAGGATGATAACTGGCATGGTGAAAAGTTAACAAGATAGATCAAGTATGGCATCGCATATACAAGGTTAAGTTTTGCACCAATAGTACTAGTAATCCAACCCATGTCAAGTATTAACGAGAAATGATCCCCTAGCCCAAAGTTGGCCTAACATCATGAGGTGACCTAAATCAAGGTCCAACTACTCGGTCTAGTCGATCGGCTCCCTATAAGCCTAGCTCGTCATGTATCGGTGTCATACGGCTTAATCATGAAATGTAGTTAACTGTGCAAGGTCCATCCTAGGGTGTATCCAGCCCTAGGGTGTAAACCACACACAATTCAAGCACGCATAGTCTAAACCTACTGGTGCCCATGTTCAACTCCTAACTTAATGTGCACGACCATGGTCCGCCTGAACAACCGGTGCACCATTCAGCCGTCTCTTTTGGTCTCTTACGATCAGTCCAGTAATCGTGCCCCACCCTAGCCTAGTCCAGGGTATCCAGATACTCCCAAGTGGGTTACTGCTGAAAAGGACCTCGTAACTAGGATTTCAAGCGGGTTAAGTGTGGTTAACCCTATCCTAACCATATATTGAGTTGGTCAAGTGTATCCAAGCAGTTCATGACTTAACCCTATCAATACATCGTGTTTAATTGGTTAAGTATTCAAGTAGTCCATGACATAACCCTACCAACCCATCGTGTTTAATTGGTTAAGTATTCAAGTAGTCCATGACTTAACCCTACCATGTGGCATTAATTAACTTAATGCACCCCAACCTCTCACATTAGACTTTGTTGTGGTTACTAGTTAAGCCGGGCGGGTCCGGGTAGCTTTACACCACAACCTAGTCTAACCTCGGGTTTTAAGTGCGATATGACCAACTACTCACATTGGGTCCTATTGTTTGTAGCCACTAGTTAAGCCGGTCGATTCCGGGTAGATTTATGCTACAAATTCAACCCAACCTCGAGTTGGCCACTTTCATGTTTTCTACATGTCATATCCACGTTCATGTTTCAAGCATACACATGTCAAACTTTCATGTCATATTTTCAAGTCATGCTTTCATGTTATTTTAGTTTGCCCAACTACCCATAGCGTATTCCCAACGCACATAAATTCGCATCAACGCAAATAGATCAAAGAGGGAACATAACAATATGACAAGGTGGGCATAAGGTGGCAAAGTCTATCACAAGTTAAACATGGTGATATTTGAGGCAAGGTGTTCAACATACTAGCATATGGCCTCAACATGTATGATAGCATAAAAGGTGACTTGGCCTCAAACATATCAAATAGCATAAGGGTGCTTTGGCCTCAAGCATGCATAATAGCATAAGGGTGATTTGGCCACAAGCATGCATAATAGCATAAGGGTGATTTGGCCACAAGCATGCATAATAGCATAAGGGTGATTTGGCCACAAACACGTAAGATAGCATAATTAGCAAATAGGCTCAATATCATCATATGCATGTTAAGAAACATGAGGGGTTAAGGTTTGTTAACATGCATAAGCCATAATCCATTTCATAGCATTTTTCCCAAAGGTCAACATGAACGGTACTAGGTTCATGATAGGTCCACAATCATAGACCAAGAGAGGCATGAATAGATCTATGCATACAATGATAGGTTCAAGGCAAATATTGCACTTAGGTCCAATTCCAATCCACACATGTATGGTATTAAACTTAGCAAATAGGGTGATAAACTTGTGATTAGCATATAGGTTGCATCATGATAAGTTAATATCAAGGTCATGAGGGGTTCTATGTTGTATTTATGCACAATCACCACATAAAGCTCATAACTTTCCACCCAAAAGTCAACATAAGTGGTACTAGGTTCATGATAGGTAAGCATTAGGTCCACAAACATAGATCAAAAGGGTCATGAATGAATCTATGCATGAAATCCAAGACAAGCATAACACAAAAGTCTCATTTCAACTTGGTACATGTCATATTAAGTTCATAGTTTAAATCTAAGAGTATAATAGGGCTTATAAAGCTTGGCTATGAAGACTAGAACAAAATAAACAAGATTGAGACGAAGCCACACTAGAAATCCCCAAATGAATATAAGCTCCAAGTTGTCTTGAGAAACAAGAAGCTCCTTTGATTTGTATGAAGAAAGATCCCTGTTTTGATGAAGGAAGATGGCTCTTTTACTAGCTTAGAACACTCAAACTTTCATGAAGAGGATGGAGGCCATGATATGAAGGTGGAGGCCATGATTAGGAAGCATTTTGGCAGCACTTAGTTGTAGGATTGATTTGTGGTGATTTAGGGTAGGGTTTAGGGTGTTTTAATAGAGATTAGGATTAGTTTTACCATAGGAGTAACCCTAAATCAAATCAGAGCGATTAAATCACGTCAGAAACCAACAATCAGGGCCAGAAAACACAAGCAGGTGCACCAAGCCAAAATGGCCCGACCGGGGAGGTCGACCCCTAGGTCGACTCTAGAGTCGACCTGGCCTGGGGCAGGTCGACCCCCAGGTCGACTCCTAGGTCGACCTAGCCTGGCAGGTCGACCCCCAGGTCGACCTGGTGGGTTGGGCGGGAACTTTTCCCGCCTACTCTGATTGGGCTGGAATTCAAATCTGTTTTCGAAATTTGAATTTTCTGAAACTTCATCGGGCCATAATTGGGTCATACGGACTCCGATTTACAAAATTTCGGACTCTATTTCGCGTATTTTTCCGAGATGAACGCAATGGCACAGCCCGTTTCCTCTGATTCAGATCTTAAAATTTATTTCTGCCTTGATTTATGATTATAGCATGTTATTAAAATTCGGGTTGTTACATTTATCATCTATATGAACAATATAAAATAGTCGTGTTTTTAAATAAATTGTTTTACAATAAAAATCACATTTTTATTATATACATGAATTGTTAAAAATAGTGAAGTGTCGAAATAAATGTCGGTTGGATAAAAATATCATTTTTATCAAATGTATGAAAAGAATATGGTTTTGAAATCGAAGAATAGATTATATATATATAAATATAATCAAAATAAATCGAATAACGAAGCTGTAGTTCGTGTTTTGAAACCGTAATTTCAAACGATTAGTGCGGGAAATCCGACCATCGGATTTTCCCAAAATCGAAACTGTTGGGTTCGCTTTGGAAATATCTTTCCAACAACACTAACTTTGTAAAGATCCAACGGTTGGATTTCTGGAATGTTTAAATCAAATTTGAAGAAAAACAGCGCCAGAATCGATTTTATATATATATATATAATTATATTAAATCGAATAACGATGCTGTAGTTCGTATTTAGAAATCGAAACTTCAAACGCGTGTACCGGGAGATCCGACCGTCGGATTTTCCCAAAACTGAAACCGTTTGATTCGTTCTGAAAAGATCATACTATGATATAAAATTTGTGAGGATCCAACGGTTAGATTTTTAGATATGTGCAAATCAAATCTGAAGAAAAATAGCGCCACACCCGTGTTATGGCCTGAAGCGTCGTTTGAATAAATTGGCTATTTTTAAATAAATAAAAATAGCGATAAATCGTTATAAAATATTATAAACGATATGGAATGGAAATACACCGAATTTACCCAATTTATTAGATATTTGATGGTTGAATGTGTTTGACATGAAAATTATACTAAAGAATTTATCTTTGATAAAAATAATGGGAACCTTTCCCTAAGAATGTGAAATTTATAAACTAACTGAAGGTTAGCTAAGTCGAATGGTTTCCTGGGTTTTGATCTGATGTTGGTTTCGGCCTTTGGGGTAAATACTTGGGAAATCGTTCTCTTACTAATTTACGGTTAGTGACTGATGAATTGGAATGAGGCGTACGTTGTGTTTGTGTAGCACTTGTTTATTATATACGTGAGTTGCTCAGAAAGACCGGGTTTATCCCATTCTGAATAACTGAATCGGCGGATAAGAAATCGATGATGAAGACGGTGGTTGAAGACCGGAGATCTTCACCTCGGTTGGATGGTAACTAATGTCTTGATTGGGAGGCATCCCGAAATATAGATAATAATTGGTGATCGTCCAGACGTACGTGGAGATCGATGGGTATGCGAGGTATATATGCCTCCAGTTTCGTTCAGAGCCAGAGCGGATTTGTAAATGGATTGTGTGTCTAACATTGGAATTCATTCTGTGTGATTGATGGCATCAGTTGCATGCTGTGAATTGCTTGTGTGGCATGCTAAGATGCAGTGATCAAGGCTTCTGTTGAAAAGCAAAGTCTTGTGGCTGATGATCAAAGCACGGCCTGTGTGGCATAGCTTTGTGTATAACGTGAATTCGCGAGCCTCACACCCCGGTATGAACCAGAAACGGGAGAGGACATCAGGGAGGGCATGTGTTTCCTTCTAGCTAGAGGTTGTGTCAGTGCTTAAACTGGTTGACATTTATATTATTTTCACCTGTGTGGTTGTTGTTGTTGCGAGGCGCCTCAGATATATCGGTGACTATGTGAAGCCGATGGAGTCATTAGTTGGCTCATTTACGCCTCAAAGGGTGGGGAAACGCAGTGTTCAGGTATTTTAATCCACATCGGTGGACCGGCCATGACGATCCAAGGGTTACTCGAGCTCTGATCCTGAGACTCGGGCTAGACAGTCTCGAATTCGGTAAGGACTATCTTTTGCCTTGGTTCATGACGAAAATCCAATTTCCAAATACGTGACTGTGCGGTTTTGATTGTATACCTATATATGGCGACATATTGGTATGGGGCATTAATGTTGTCTATGATTGATACTTACGATTTGTAATTGTTTTTGAAATATATAAACACTAGTAATAATACCAAATGCTTTTGTCTTATTCGTATCAAGCATATTTTGTCCATTATAAGGTAAAAACTCTATCCTCCGATTTGCGTTGCATTGTGTGATGGAAACTGAATCTTATAATGGCTTCATTTTTGTAAAAAGCACTGCGATGTTTAAAAGAATTACTTGTTTTAAAGCACTGGCAATCTAATGCAGTAAACCCGTTCCACGAAATTAGCATGGTCCTGTGATTAGCCATATTATAAAATGTATTAAGTAGATTTCTCATACCAGTCCCATGGCTGACTCGTAGTTTGTTTCACTTGCAAACTCAGGTGCCCCCTTTTTCTGCACGGGCAACCTTGTGTTCAGGTTAGCAGGCTCTTTCTGGATAGCTGAAGCTGAAGATGGATTCTACCATTTATCTCTTTATATGCTGTTCCGCTCCTATTGTATAGATTATGTTTATTTTCCGCTATAGACATTTATGTATAGCTGAACTGTATCTGTACTAAGTATGATCCTGTATACTGTGTAACTCTGATGATTATGTTTATCCAGTGTATTATTTGTACATTATCTGGTGTATTTATTTATTTATTTCTGTTCTGCTATTATCTGTTTATGTGTTATATTCCAAAGATTACCCTTCATACCATCGTACGGGGTTTTGGGGTCGTCACAACGTGGTATTAGAGCATTGTAACAACCCGTAAAATCTGAACCAATTTAAAATTTTTAAATTGACTATTTTAGTGGATTTTAAATATCTAAAATAAATATTTTAAATAATAACGACGAAAAGTAAGTTTGAATCGATGTTTGAAAATGAATATAATTATTTGTAATTATAAACAAGGCCTGAAATGGCGCGGTAGTTTCAAATTTTGAATTCAAACTTTGGCTGACCGTACCGGGAGCAAAACAAAACGGATTTTAGTGAAACCAAAAATATTTAAGTCTGTTAGTGAATATATTTCTAAGAATCTGAAAAATCGAAGTTTCGTAGCGGGAAGCAAAAGTTATGGCCAAATGAATTTTCAGAAAGGTCGCTATAGAGTTTATATAGCCCGTGGAAATGGCCATTTTGCAACGACCTCAGAATTCGACGAAACCACTTTTGTTGGATCCGGGATGTTAAATTATTTCTAGGTTTCAAATTTCATAATTTTTGAAGCTAGAATGTGAGTGTGGTAAAGGAAAATGTGTTTGGTCGATTTCTATTAAATTGGATCGACCAGAAAAGGGCCATTTTTCAAACGGTCTCAGAATTCGACGAAACTAGTTTTGTTGGGACTGTATCATCAAAACTTAGCTAGATTTATTTTTCGGAAATTTTAGAATCAGTATGTGGCCCCGGAAAATTGAAATGTACGTTCAAATCAAATATTGAATGTTTTATATTTTAATTTGAAGAATAACTGACTGAAACAGTAGAATGGGCCAACGAAACATATCCCATTGTGTTCGGAATGGGGGTATTTGGCTAGGGGCGATAGTCGTTGGGTTTGGATTGGAGTTCGTACGTGGAAGGGGGTATTTTTGGATTTTATAAAAATATAAATAAAAATTAATTAACCAATGAAATTCATTCTCTCTCCCCGCGGTAGAAACCCGATCCCCCTCTGAATGAACGACTGAAACCACTCAGTTGCTTCCCCCTCTGTTTTCTCATTCCACACTCAATAAAAACCCATGCCCCAGTTGAGGTTTTTGTAGATCATCTCATGAGCTTCACATCCATATAAAGTTTGAAAGTTTTCATGGAGTATTAAGCTCGAATCGAGCTCAGGAAGGTGGCCACTTTCGACCGCCGCCGAGACCCCTACACGCCGTCGAACTGGCCTTGACCACCGGCGGCGGAGACCCTGTTCCTCCCTCTTCGACGCTGCAAAACCCGATCAGCCTGAAGTGCTTCGGATTTAGCGCAAATCTAAAACCTAGTTTTGAATAGGTTTGGAAAGGTACGGCTGATAATTATTTAAACTATTCTATAACACTTCTAAGCGCTACGATTTTTTATTTCATTGTAAAATTCATATCTTTTTCATTTGTTGACGAAATTCAGTGAAACTAGAGACGGTGGACTCATGTGGACGTCTTCTACATTCTTGAAGAGACCGCATATTTTTCTGAGCCTTTTGCTATTTTTAGTTTAGTGGAACTCAATGTGAGATTTCTGAATTATAAACGATATGGAAATGACGATGTATAAATTATATATTCGAAGTATGAGTTATATAAGCGTTGTACACCTCATGTATAAGCGTTGTATAAGTTGTATGTTCGATATATAAGTTATATATGCGTTGTAAAAATTATATATGTGTTGAAATAGAAGTGAAATATACTTATATATATATATACGCCCCTCGTCCACAAACCATGGACAATATTTATTAGTTGTGAATGGTGTGAAAATTGGTTGATAGCGAATGGTTGATTAGAATTGTTTGTGGTTGAAATTTATTGATTGTGGTTGAAAAATACCCGTTTGTGGTTGAAAATTATTTGGTTGAAACCACATAGGATTAGTTTGTGGAAAAGAAAAAAAAATAAACATGCCCCCTGCGTGCAAACTAGATGCATGAAATCCCCATTGTCAAAAGCTGCGAGGCTTTAAGGTAGAGCGAGGAGCCGTGTTAGGGATGGTCCCGGTTTTTACTACCTTGCCGTTATGCTGCCGAAATTTTCAATAATATTCATGTGTTAGAATCATTTTCATGTGTTGAAACTATATTCGTGTGTTGAATAGAAATTCGTGTGTTGAATAGAAATTCATGTGTTGAATAGAAATTCATGTGCTGAATAGAAATTCATGTGTTGAACGACATTCCTGTTTTGAAATAAATTGTTTTATAATGAAAACCATATTTTTATCACCTATATGAACTATATAAAATAGTCGTGTTTTGAAATAAATTGTTTTATAATAAAAATCATATTTTTATCATCTATATGAACTACATAAAATAGTCGTGTTTTGAAATAAATTGTTTTATAATGAAAATTATATTTTTATCATCTATATGAACTATATAAAATAGCCGTGTTTTGAAATAAATTGTTTTATAATGAAAATCATATTTTTATCATCTATATGAACTATATAAAATAGTCGTGTTTTGAAATAAATTGTTTTACAATAAAAATCACATTTTTATTATATACATGAATTGTTAAAAATAGTGAAGTGTCGAAATAAATATCGGTTGGATAAAAATATCATTTTTATCAAATGTATGAAAGAATATGGTTTTGAAATCGAAGAATAGATTATATATATAAATTTAATCAAAAAAAATCGAATAACGAAGCTGTAGTTCGTGTTTTCAAACCATGATTTCAAACGATTAGTGCGGGAGATCTGACCATCGGATTTTCCTGAAACCGAAACCGTTGGGTTCGCTTTGGAAATATCTTTCCAATGACACCAACTTTGTAATGATCCAACGGTTGGATTGTCTGGAATGTTTAAATCAAATCTGAAGAAAAACAGCGCCAGAATCGATTATATTTATATACATATATATATAAATATAATTAAATTAAATCGAATAACGACGCTGCAGTTCGTATTTTGAAATCGAAACTTCAAACATGTGTACCGGGAGATTCGACCGTCGGATTTTCCCAAAACTGAAACCGTTGGATTTGTTTTGAAAAGATCTTTCTAATGATATAAAATTTGTGAGGATCCAACGGTTAGATTTTCATATATGTGTAAATGAAATCTAAAAAAAACAGCGCCACGGCCGCGTTATGGCCTGAAGCGTCGTTTGAATAAATTGGCTATTTTTAAATAAATAAAAATAGCGATAAATCGTTATAAAATATTATAAACGATATGGAATGGAAATAGACAGAATTTACCCAGTTTATTAAATATTTGATGGTTGAATGTGTTTGACATGAAAATTATACTAAAGAATTTATCTTTGATAAAAATAATGGGAACCTTTCCCTAAGAATGTGAAATTTATAAACTAACTGAAGGTTAGCTAAGTCGAATGGTTTCCTGGGTTTTGATCTGATGCTGGTTTCGGCCTTCGGGGTTAATACTTGGGAAATCGTTCTCTTACTAATTTTCGGTTAGTGACTGATGAATTGGAACGAGGCGTATGTTGTGTTTGTGTAGCACTTGTTTATTATATACGCGAGTTGCTCAGAAAGATCGGGTTTATCCCATTCTGAATAACTGAATCGGTGATAAGAAGTCGCTGATGAAGACGGTGGTTGAAGACCGGAGATCTTCACCTCGGTTGGATGGTAACTGATGTCTTGATTGGGAGGCATCCTGAAATATAGATAATAAGTGGTGATCATCCAGATGTACGTGGAGATCGATGGGTATGCGAGGTATATAGTGCCTCCGGTTTCGTTCAGACCGAGAGTGGACTTGTAAATGGACTGTGTGTCTGACATTGGAATTCATTCTGTGTGATTGATGGCATCAGTTGCATGGTGTGAATTGCCTGTGTGGCGTGCTAAGATGCAGTGATCAAGGCTTCTATTGAAAAGCAAAGTCTTGTGGCTGATGATCAAAGCACGGCCTGTGTGGCATAGCTTTGTGTATAACGTGAATTCGCGAGCCTCACATCCCGGTATGAACCAAAAACGGGAGATGACATCAGGGAGGGCATGCGTTTCCTTCTAGCTAGAGGTGGTGTCAGTGCTTAAACAGGCTGACATTAATTTCACCTGTGTGGTTATTGCTGTTGCGAGGCGCCTCAGATATATCGGTGACTATATGAAGCCGATGGAGTCATTCGTTGGCTCATTTACGCCCCCAAAGGGTGGGGAAACGTAGTGTTCAGGCATTTTAATCCACATCGGTGGACCGGCCCTGACGTTCCAAGGGTCACTCGAGCTATGATCCTGAGACTCGGGCTAGACAGTCTCGAATTCGGTAAGGACTATCTTTTGCCTTGGTTCATGTTGGAAATCCAATTTCCAAATACGTGACTGTGCGGTTTTGATTGTATACTTATATATGGCGACATAGTGGTATGGGGCATTAATGTTGTCTATGATTGATACTTATGATTTGAAATTGTTTTTGAAATATATAAACATTAGTAATAATACCAAATGCTTTTGTTTTGTTCGTATCAAGCATATTTTGGCCATTATAAGGTAAAAACTCTATCCTCCGGTTTGCGTTGCATTATGTGATGGGAACTGAGTCTTATAATGGCTTCATTTTTGTAAAAAGCATTGCGACGTTTAAAAGAATTACTTGTTTTAAAGCACTGGAACTCTAATGGAGTAAACCCGTTCCGCGAAAGTGGCGTGGTCCTGTGATTAGCCATATTATAAAATGTATTAAGTAGATTTCTCATACCAGTCTCATGACTGACTCGTAGTTTGTTTCACTTGCAAACTCGGGTGCCCCCTTTTTCTACACCGGCAGCCTTGTGTTCAGGTTAGCAGGCTCTTTCTGGATAGCTGGAGCTGATGATGGATTCTACCATTTATCTCTTTTTATGATGTTCAGCTCTTATTGTACATATTATGTTTGTTTTCCGCTGTAGACATTTATGTATAGCTGAACTATATTTGTACTAAGTATGATCCTGTATACTGTGTAACTCTGATGATTATGTTTATCCAGTGTATTATTTGTACATTATCCGGTGTATTTATTTATTTCTGTTCCGCTATTATCTGTTTATGTGTTATATTCCAAAGATTACCCTTGACACCGTCGTACGGGGTTTTGGGGTCGTCACATATATATATAAGAGTAACATATATGTGTCCAAAATATATTTAAATAAATGAGGGAGAATTTGAAATTCAAACTAAGGATAAGATTATGGCGACAGGGAATATTACAAGTAAGGAAAGGAATTAAAAAAATAAAGCAACGTATTATTTAATTAAACACCTTAGCGCCACATAAATTTATTGGGCGTTTCAATGACCAGGAGGTCGACCGCCCCTTTGAAGGGGTGTCGACCGCCTGGCGGCTAAGGAGCGCAATGAATCTACGTTTCATTAGGGTTTTGTTAAGGGATATATATAAACATATGGCCAGGATTACATCTGAACATTCTAACGGCCTACACTTACACAAGCGACTATATATAGGCTCTCATATCACACAACAAAACCCTAGCCACTCTCTTATTTCTATCTCCGTGTCATCATTCGGCCATTACTGAATTCTTGAAAAGGTTAGGAATTTCTCTTTTATTCCTCTAACCTTTATTCTTATATTCTTTCTGCTCCAAATTCATATAGGATTTAGTATGAATTCTGGAATTTAGTTATATATATATATATAATTCTAAAAGATGTTTCTTACATATATAATAAGAGGATTCGAACACGTTTGTCATGAACATTAAACACATATCTGAATCTTTAACAAGAATCCTATTTTTTTCTTCCTTAGATCTGTGAGTGGAATATTGTGTTCTTAGGCATATTCTATTTTTTTTAATAGACTAACATGTTGATAGTTATGCCTAAGAAGGTTTGGAGATCGATAGCAACAATACAAAACTCCCCAAAATCCTCCATTTTATATTTGCGTATGAATTGTCATGTTATTTGGGTTTGTGGATTTGGATCTTAATATTGGTTTGAAGATGAAAGGGGTGTTGTTGTTTCCACTTTGTGTAATCCACCCTTACGTAAACATTTGATTGTAACCTAAAAGGGTTTAAATTTGGTTATTCCGTGATTTGATTAGGCTTTGGTTCTATTTTGAATCCAAACGTATTCATACATGAAATATATCAAATGTAAACGTTTTTATGTGCATAACACTAAAAAGGGTGAATTAGATAAAGTGGAACTTATAAATATACATGTATATATTATATGTGTATATTATACACTATTCTTGATTCATTATTAAGATCATTCTAACAGTCCTAGGATGCAAGTTGAAATTTGCATGTATGTATATTTTTCATTCACTACTATTTGTTATTGCGTTATTATGCCATCATGCCTAAATTGCAGCAGTCAAAAATTTGTAAAATTAACTTGTATACCTTAATTTAGGACGAATTGAGAATTGCTATATCGATAGAATATTCTTTCGTTCATACGAACATTAAGCATTATTTATGCATTATAATTATTATATTAATTTAGTGTAATCAATGTAATTAGCGTAATAAGTGCGATTAGGATAGGATTCGAATTTGAAATGTCCCTATATACATATAATTGATTGCTTGTGTGTGCATATAGAATGGCTTTACATATATAAACAGTGACACACATACATGAGGTTAGTTGTCATTTGTGGTATAAGCCTTCCCAGAACCGACCGACAAATCCGGCAATCACAAGTAGGTTCAACTAATGTGAGAGGTCTGGGTATCATGGGCCATTTAAACTTAGTACTCTAGACATGAGGTTAAACCAACTTATCATAGAAGCCTACTCGGAACCGCCCGGCATATCCAGCATCTACAAGTATATGGTTTGATGTGAGAGGTCTAGTGTGTGTGTATGTGTGTATAACTATATATATATAAGTCTGTTATGTGTGAAAATGTAATACCCCACATTTTATGTCAATTAAATACTTAATAATGCATGTGTGTGTGTATGTATATATATATATATATATGCATAGATGTAAATATATAAAAGAAGAATAAAATAATGATAATATATGATTGCAAGTAATAAATATATGCATTGAAAAAGAAGAAAAGATTAATGCAAATAAATGCATTAAAAGAAAGAAGAAATTGGTTGCATGCTGTGTAATTATGTTGCGTGCAATGATTTACAAATATTATGCATTAATAAGAAAAGAAAAATGAAAGAAAAAAAATGCATGCAAAATGATAAAGTTACATGAAATGGTTTAAATGAAAGATTATAACAAATACGAAAAGGGGAAATAAGAAAAGAACAATGACCACATTGTTCTAAACCTTGTTAAAAAAAGCCTAAGTAGCCCAATCGGTTAGAGCATGTGACTCTCATGAGAGTCGCTCAGGTTCGAACCCCGTAGATGCCATATTTTTATTTTAAAGGAATGACTAAAATAACACATGTTCTAAAGAGAAATTATGTATCAACGCACATATAAAGAAAATTATGCATATAAGGAAGTATAGAAAAGTATACGTATATATGTATATGAGAATATATGTGTATATATGCAAATATATATATACACACAAAGGAGAAATTTAAATTAAGGCTGCAATCAAAGAAATATGGTAAGAATTAAATAACGGCACAACACCGTTTGAATTTTTGAAATTGAAATAAAAGTTTTGTGTGTGTGTATATATTTACATGTAAAATGGTCATTAAAAGTTTTGTATACATATGAGGACCTTATATATGATTATAATTCAAATCAAACCAAACTGAAGACCTTGCGTAGAAAAAAAGGAGCCGGGGTCGACCTAGGGGTCGACCTAGGAGTGGGTGTGCCGACCCAGGCATGGGTGTGTCGACCTTAGGTGGGTTGACCCACCCCTGATCCAGGCAGATTCGTCGATGAATCTGGAACGTTTTCTTAACCATGTTCATTGCTGGCTCAGCACTGCGTGTACGATAAGATCCTGTACAGCTATAAATAGGCCAGCAAAGCCTAGCCTAAATCTCACATTTTTTGAGAGGCTACCTAAGCTCTGTCATTCTTTTTCCTCCTCAAATCTCTTTAGAAAAGTAGAATAATTAGTTTAGAAAAATTCTGATTCAATATATGGAGGAAAAGAAAATATATTACTAAAGAAGTGTTCAGAATTCTATTCGAAGTAAGGTAAATTCTTGCATCTGGTCAATTTAATTTTCTCCTCTTTCTTCCCTTTTTCTTTTAGTTGAGAATTGTGGATCCATGGTTGTTTAGGTTCTAAATTCAGTTAGGAGAAGCATGGAATGCTAGATCTGGACCAGATTCATGATTTGGAAAGCAATTAGGTGAGTGGGTTTAAGTTATACCTTTTTGATAATGGTATATTTATCGTTTGACATTCCCCGTTAATATGCAATGTAAATCTGCTAGAATGTCAATATGTTGAAACGTTAATACGTTGAAATGTTAATATGTTGAAAGGTTAATATGTTGAAACGTTAATATGTTAATATGTTGAAATGTTAATAGGTTGAAATGTTAATATGTTGAAATGTAAACCTGATGAAATGTATGAACCTGTTAAAATATGTGGAAACGATTACTGTTGTATACATACATGTTCTAATTACATGTTAATTTGTGGCATATTATGTACTTGAATCCTTAACTGTAAGAATTGGGAAAACTACACGTTAATTTGTTAGAATGGAATAATTACATGATTCGATGATTACATGTTATTTTAAAATAAAGTTAATTACATGTTAGGAAGAACATGCGACATGATAATCAAATAATGGACTTAATATGATATAAAGTATGACATATAGAAATAGATTACAGAAAATTTTGGAAAGAATGGATATACCTAAATTTACAGAAAATAGAAAACTGTAACCGCACTTAGACACGAGGTTAAATTCAACTTGTGGTAGAATTCATCCCTGAACCGCCCGACAAATCCAGCATCCACAAGTTGTTAATTTAATGTGAGGGGTCTAGTGCGTAAATATACATGTAACGGTACTAAGACACAAGGTTAAGTTAACTTGTGGTAGAAGTCTTTCCGGAACCGCCCGGCAAATCCAGCATCCACAAGTGGTAGGCTTAATGTGAGAGGTATGGTGCATAAACATATATATATATATATATGTATGTATGTATGTATGTATGTATATAAAAGGCACTAATTGTGATTAATGGAAATAAATGAAAGTTACAAAAGTAAAAGAAGTAGAATGAACGGGGAATGATAATAACCTATTACAATTAATCACATTAATGAGAATGTTATATAATAGGTAGGCTTGTCCCAGGGACAAGTGGAAACTATAACATACGTTATAATAAATGGAAAGGAAACTTATTGGTAAACCTCGGTTAAGATAACTAAGTTAATAAGTAAACAACGACAAGTTGTAATGACAGTGTAAACGAAATTATGATTAAATAAGAAAGAATGAGGTGAATATATGGGATGAAATAAGTAATATTTAATCATAAATAATAGGTGACATGTTAAACAGAAAAACAGGCGAATTGAGATGAAGTATACTTAATTACATATTAAGTATAACATGTTATTGTAACTACGGAATCAGACAATGAATAATATAAAGAGATTGTAGATTATAGATCTTGGATTACAATCTAGAGAATAACATGTTATGGGCTTATTAATAAACTTAAATGGACTATGTTACATATTTGAAATTAACAAGCAAGAGGAACTTGGAGACTTGAATAAGAAGTCAATGTGAATGTAAATAACCAAGTTAACTGGAAATCCGACGAGGTAGAGCAAGCACGTAATTAAATGTTTAAACATAAGGCACTACAACAAAACTGAGTTTCCACAGCAATTACAATCAGCGTTTTTAGAGTGAAAGAGGTGGAAAATGTTTTTAGCAGTAATGTATTCAAGGTTGAACGCTGACGAAAATCTTTTTGTTTGCCGCTTAACACAATTTTCATTTCCCCCCAAATAAAAGTTCCAAGTTTTCATTTGTTTGCACAGTATTCAGTATTCACTTCCTCTTCCTCAATTTTAGTTTCCCCCAAAATCAATTTCGATGGTAATCTAGTCATCCTCCTCATGGATTTTGTCATCCCTAGCTTGTCTCGGCGATTTCCTTTTCCTCTTCGATTTCCCTACTCACGATTGCCCTAAACCCGCTGGTTACCTTCCCCCTTCGCCCTATCTTTGGTTGCGCTTCACATGGCGGAGACTGAAACTTGGTAAGCGTTTTTATTCCAACTTTTAGTTCGATTTCATATCATTCTAATTTTTAGCAATAAATGAACGTGGTATCTTTCTCAAGATGCGTTAGACTATATGTTAGTTAATGAGATGGGTTGAAATTCATTTGTTATAGTTCTGAACAAAGTCATGCAATATGGTGTGCATTATATTAGAGTAACATTCATACCAATAAGCAAACAAATAGGAAAAAGAAATTTTATCATGGTTAACGTGGACAGTTATATTATTTATCACTATCCCCAAATTTGTGATATCCTTGCGTTGGAACATTACATGCAAAGAGTTATAAAGCACTATTAACAAATGTATTATGAAACAAACGAGAATATAAACAGCGTATGTTGCTTTAGAAGTTCATTAAATTTGTGTTGAGGTTGAACTAGCATAACGATATGTCGCTTATATATTTCACGTATATTTTGGTAAATCACCAACCAGTTGTAACATGTGTTGATATTTTTGTTGAAATAAATAAATTCAATTAAGTATCTTATCGAAACATATACCTCCATATTCCGCATGAAAATCAGAATAATTAGATGTTACATACAATTAAATGAATGCTTGTAATGACCGAGTGGATCCATAGGATGAATTGTGGAAAAGTTACATGATGATGATAAATAATTAATCCATAAACTAGCATGAGGCCATAAATTTGTCCGAGTAATAACCCCTGCATGCTTTTATTATCAATTTCAACTCGATGTTATATCAGGACATGAGAAGCCTTCAAACATAGGCCCTAAATTTTGTAAAGTGACCTAACCAGTATTTAAAAATAATAATTAAACATGTAGCAACAACCCAATGTTGTTGTTGCTAGTGTTAACAACAATTTTTTCTGCACTGTTTTGATTTAGACTACAGCCGCCCGATGTTGCCGTTGTTGGCAGGAATTGTATTTTTTCAGAAGTGTTTTGATTTGGACTATAACTTTAGCAAATGTATTCATCAAACTCTAATAACATTTAAACTACATTTTGGCAAGTTCTTAGTATCATATACAATAGTTTACTCAGAAACAATAGATAGGAAAAAAAGAGGGAGCGAGCAGCAACACCACATAGCTATACACATGAAGAATAGAATATTGTTAAAGATTGTAAAAGGCTTGAACAGGTTTTAATATTTGTGCAATTGAGAAATATATAGTCTTAATAATAGTTTTGAAATAACAAAGAGTGTGCTATACGAAAACAACTAGATATGGAACACATATGTTATCTATGATTTTGAAATTAAATTCATGCTTGTTTTTTCATTTGATTTTTTAGAAAGTCTAACGTTCAAATTGAGTTGAGTATAGGCAGAGCATAATTTGATTATTTGGCTATATTCATTCGTTTTCGCATGCAAAATAACGAGTAAATTGGTTAAAGATGCTAATTTTAAGATGTCTTATTATTCCTCTTCGGTAAGAGAATTAAAGGGGCAAAAAAAGAAATAATTAGACTGATTGAAAATTTAATTTATTATTCAAAATTTTAACTAAGATAGAATTGAAATCAAGATCTGTTTATTTCTCAAATGCGTGTAAAGAAAAATTTGATTCTTTTTGTTAGCATTTCAGTATCCAAGCCATCCAGACAATTTTAAGATAAGGATAAAGTTCATTAGAAACACAAAATACATATACAACTACACCAAATCCAGATATTTTCATTTGGCTTAGCAACGCGGATGAAAATCTACACTAAACTTCTTTTTACTGCACTTATCATTAAAGTTGTCATAGTAAAATTTACTTAATGTCTGCTTTTTTGTTGTAGAAAAGGCTCAGATTCAACGTCTAATGTGCCATCAACATGCAATATGGATATGGTAAGTTTCTTGATTTTTCTTTTAATTATATTGTACATATTTGTAGTTCTTTGGAGAATTATCTCATAGTAAGAACCTAAGTATTAGAGGTTGTGCTTGCTGATTTTTGTTTTGATTCATGTGCAACCAGATTTGTGTTTTTAAATGCATATGTGAAACCATTAGCATTCATATGACTTTATAAAAAATTCAACACCTGCTTTAACATGGTAGGTGTTTGAACTTGTATCAATGATAATTACACTGCTATTCTCTTTAACAATTTTAATTAATAAAGATTAATTGCAAATCAAGTGTTTGATCATTAGCAATGTCAATAAATTTGATAATATAATTAGTTATGTATATGTACTAATCTGTGAGTGTGTTGAAATAAGCCCATGGAGAGTTTACATATGTTGATTATTAAATATAACAACATAAAGCTAAACCATCAATTAATAAATATTTTTAAAGAAAATATAATAATTTTAGGGTAGAAGTGAAAAATTTTAATAAAAGAACCTATTAAATTTTTGATTACTAACGAAGAGATATATTTGTCAAATTTGGTATTTGAAATTGAATCCGGAGTGTATTTGGTTATTTGGAAATTTTACGCGCACACCAAATGGGGTAGAAATGGTTGCTCTCATATAGAATAAAAATAAATATGTTTATTGTTGTTTGATTGCGCACATCAAAAGCAAAATAATTTTGGCTTAAAATAAAAGATGGTTTATCCTTATTTGATTATGTACATGTGCATATGGAATAATAGGCATAACGTAACTATCTTCTATTATTTAGTAGTGTTAATCTTCAATAAACCATGGGAAAGTCAATTGTTTAGAATAGAATAAGTCCTCATGTGAGTACGGTCAATTGAAAATATGGAACCATTTTGATTCTTTAGGTAAAGACATCATTCTTCAATTCTGAAAGTAGAGTTTCTTTACTTGTATAAATTTATTAGGACAAACCGCACGTATATCAGTGCCCTTTTCTTCCTATTTTTATATGACTATTATCATGGAAAATCCTAAATATGGTTAACTCGGTTTTATACATGGCTTCCCATGCTTAGTTCTATCGAAATGTGTACCTAACTATGTTTTTGTTTTGTTTTCGCATAGTAAAAGTGCACTCAGAGCTTTTCTTTCGTTAGTTTTGTGAATAAGATGCGATAAGATTCCCACGTATGGTTCAGTTCATTTAGTGTTTACTGTTTACCGTAATAAAATGCACATAGGTTTTGGGAACCGAAATGGAGGCGGATAAGTTGTTATGATAGTGTTTATTAGGGATCTTTTTTGCTTGTGTATGGATGAGGTCTTGTTGTTGTTTGAAGTAGTTTTTATATGGGTGGTAAGGTGAAATGCTACTGTCAGTTATGAAAATGAAACAGTAATGCAAAGATTGGAAAATGTGTAACAAAGAAAAGTATGCTGAACAAACAAAACAGCGCTAGGATGAGAACTAAAATTAACAAAAAGTTAAACAAAAAACTGAAATCCATAATGCTATTTTTTCAAAAGATAATTTAGACACAAAAATATAATGAAATGTCTAGTAGCAGATTAGTGTTTTCACTAAATGAAATTAAAACCAAATTGGTCCGGTGGTTTTCTTGTAAACGTTCTTTTAGTTTGTATACTCTTTTTCAATAATCTACAATCACCTCTACCAGATTAAGTTAACCCATTGATGCTAAAAAATTATTATTCACAATCATTGGAGTAATTGGCAAAATATATCGCATATTTTAACTGGAACCATTTTTCATTATATTAACTGTAACGACCCGTATTTCTACGGTATTCTAATTAATTTATTTAATTATATAAATAGTGATTTAGAGAAAATTTAATGGTTATTTAATTAAATAATATTGAATATTTAATTAATATAATAATTAAATAATATATTAAATTCTGAAATAATCAGAATTAGTGAATTAACAATATAATGTGAACTGAACAATTCAAAATATATATAATTCAGTTTGGAATTGAATTATAATAACGAATATATTTAAATAACGACAGTTTGAGCGTAGAATTATAATATAATATAATCGAGCTCGAAATGGTGCTGCAGTTCTCTATTTGGCGATTTGAACTTCAATTGAATGTACAGGGTCCGTTTTAAATCAGATTTCTGTGAAACAAGAAACGTATGGGGCTGGTGAAGTAAAATTTTCTAGTGGAAGAGAAAAATTGGGATTTCATTTTGTAAATTTTGATTTATGTCCAAATCAAATTCTCCGAAAAACAGCGCCATAACCTTTTAAAAACCATAACGGTTTATTTAATTATTTCTATTTTTAATTAAATATCGATATAACTCTGATGATGAAATATCGAGTTAGAAATCCATATAGGATTATTCTGGAGCTGTATGGTATTCTAGTGTGAATATATACAATAATATAAATTTATTTCTACTTAATTTAATTATTTTTAAATATATTTATATATTTAAAAGGGATATTTAGAGCTTTAAAAATAGCCAGTTTTGCAAACGACCTCCAAATTCGACGAAACCAATTTTGTTGGATTCGTAATGTCAAATTACTGTTAGATTTCAATTTCCGTGATTTTTGAAGTCATTATGTGGCCGTGGGTGATTTTAATGTGAAAAACAGTCAATATTCTAACAGTTAAAAATACGTTGTGTGAGCAAACAGATTCGGAATTCGACGAAACCAGTTTCATTGGGACTGTAGTGTCGAACTGAAGGTGTATGCCAATTTTCGTGATTTTGGGTATTATATGTGATCATTTAGATTTTTAGAAGACAAGTACAAGCAGCGATCGATTAAAATGGAATATAAAATATTATATTTACCCTATAAATATACCAACCTATTTCTAAACCTAATCCAGTTTTCCCTTTGGTCAAAAATTCCGTCGTCAGTGACTTATTTTTTTTCAAGTGAAAACTTCCGACTTCTAAATCGTTCTAAAAATCAAATAAAATTCCTTAAATCTCCAAACCACTTTATTTGGATTCTCGATCACTTTCTCTTTACAACCGTGTATGATTTGCTGAGTTCGACATTGAGTTTTTGGGTACTGGGTTTCAACGGTAACGCCTAGGGCACGGATTTTCTGAGCAATGGGGGGGATACTTGTTTTGGATAAGGAGTTGAACTCGTATTTTTGGGGTTCTGATATGTTTTTTGTTCGATCGATTTCAAGGGGGGAGCAGTAATTGTCGAAGTCAGATTTTTTCAGCGTAGGTGCGAGTTGTACATACTTGGTATGTGGAGATAGGTCTCGAGAAGGGGAAGCCATTGCTATTTTTAGTTTGATTTAAAAGGTAGTGTGGAGGGAAAGATTGGTGAAGGGAGAGTGCAACCATGTTTTGGCAACCTGGAGTTGCGGTTCGACAGTCAAGAAGGAAGAAGGCATCGAGTGTTTTGAAATTGGTATAACATGATGCGGATTTTTGTTAGAAGCAACACCATGTTCTCAGTCTTTGAAATTGTGAAGTGTTCAAGGAGAAAGGATGGATTGAAGAACTAGAAATTTGCTGTGAATGGGTGATGAAAATTGCGACCTGAAGTTTAAGGAAGAAGGGCGTTGACGAGCTTGGGTGTTCAAAAATGGGGATGGGCTGGGTTGGTAAAATGGTAAGGCCCAAAGGAGGACATTAATTAAGTTTTAAGTTTAATTTAAAATATATGTGTATAGAAGCTTGTATAATCTATAACTCTATCATACGTTATCGGAATTCAGCAAAACAAGATCCGACAGGATCGTATGGACGAGAGCTCCACAATGGAACAGACTGGGAGGAAATCGAAGCTTGTTATAATTTATACCAAAATAAATTGTCCATCTGAATCAAGCGATGGTTATCGTTATTAACGATGGACTGCCAATGTGAGTAAACTCACCAACTCTGAACAGTTATATTTTTATAACGTATTTTTAGAACTGCTAAATGATGATTGATTTCTGTGTGTTGATTATTTGGATGAACTACTAGTCAGTTGGTTAAAATTGTAGATAATGATATATATATAAGTCGTTAATCAAATATTGATTCTGTTTAGCAGAATATTTCATGTTAAAATGAAATCGATGTTAATTATGTAATTTAACATCTGTGATGCAGGGAATCAGGTCGGAGGAATCCAACTGGATTCCTCAACATTTATTTTACTATTCTTCATATATTGTAATATATGATGTGATATATAATCTGTGTTGATTATGTGTGTTTGAATGATATCTATCATTGTTATTTGGTATCTTAAATACCGTAAGAAATACTGGCATGTAGAAAAGGGGATTTTCAAAGTGTATTTTGAAAATAAATTATTTATATAAAATCAATGGATTTTATACATAAAGAAAAAGGATTTTATAAGAGAAAATAGTTATAAAATCAAAAGGGTCTTGAAAAGGAAATATTTATGGGAAATAAATACGATGAGAAAAGGAAATATTTATGGGAAATTTATATGATCAAATAGAAACGAAAAGGATATATTTGTAAACCATTTACAAATAGAAATGAAAAGGATATATTTGTAAACCATTTACAAATAGAAATGAAAAGGATATATTTGTAAACCATTTACAAATAGATTTGGAAAGGGAATATTTGTAAACCATTTACAAATGGAATTGAAAAGAAAATATTTATTTGTTAAATAAATAGGATTGGAAAAGAATATTTATTTGTTAAATAAATAGAGCTATAAAAAGGAAATATTTATTTAGAAAATAAATAGAGTTATAAAAGAGATTTATTGGGAAATGAAAAGAATGTCATATAAGGAGATATTTGGAAAATGAATAGAATTTTACATTAGGAAAGTTTAGACCCATGCTTCGCGCATGGGTATAACATGATATGGATTTAAAGCAAAGATTTTAAATAGAATCTGTTGTAACCGATAGATTAAGAAGATTAATTTATAAATAATATTTTATAAATTAAATAAAATATATACAATTAGATAAATAGAATATATAAGTCGGGACTTATATAGAGAAGTAAGAATCGATTTCAACATCGATATTTGAAACTGAATATGGATGTAGAGTTAATCAAGGGAGTTAATCAAAATGTGTTAATCAAAATGAGTTAGAGGAATTAATCGATTGGAGTTAGAGTTAATCGATTAGAGTTAGAGTTGATCAATTAGAGTTATAGTTAACCAGTTAGAGTTAATCAGTTAGAGTTAACCAGTTAGACTTAGCTAGTTAGAGTTAATCTGTTAGAGTTAACCAGTTAGAGTTAATCAGTTAGAGTTAATCTAATAGAGTTAATCGAACAAGAATTAGTCGAATATTTGTTATATCGAATAGAGTTATTCAAAAGGAGCTATTGAATATTAGTTATTCGAAAGAAATTATCGAATATTCGTTATTCGGAAGAAGTTATCAAATATTAGTTATTCGAAAGAAATTATCGATTATTAGTTATTTGAAAGAAATTATCGAATATTAGTTATTCGAAAGGAGTTATCGAATATTAGTTATTCGAAAGAAGTTATCGAATATTAGTTATTCGAAAGGAGTTATCGACTATTAGTTATTCGAAAGGAGTTATCGAATATTAGTTATTCGAAAAAAATTATCGAATATTAGTTATTCGGAAGGAGTTATCGAATATTAGTTATTCGAAAGAAAATATCGAATATTGGTTATTCGAAAGGAGTTATCGAATATTAGTTATTCGAAAGGAGTTATCGAATATTAGTTATTCGAAAGGAGTTAATCGAATATTAGTTATTCAAAAGGAGTTAATCGAATATAGTTTATTTGAAAGGAGTTAATTGATAAGAGTAAATTAGTTAGAGTTAATTGAATAGAGTTAATCCAACTGAGTTAATTAAATAGAGTTAATAGAATTGAGTTAACCAAATAGAGCTAACTAATAAGAGTAAATCGATTAGAGTTAATCGAATAATGTTAATTGAATAGAGTTATTCAAATATAGGTTGTTCGAAGAAGAGAGATTATCGAATATAGTTTATTCGAAGGAAAGAGTTATCGAATAAAGATTTATTCGAAAGAAAGTTACGTAAGGAAGTTTGTTAAAGATTTAAAAGATAAACTTTGACTATTTCGAAGTTAAAACATTGTTTAGTTAAGGTATGAGAGGTAATTATACCCCAACTTGATTGACTTCCTTCTTAACTAAGGAATGGTAAGGTTTGATAATGAATGATGGTTAAGTGAATTTAGTTAATGAGTGTAATGGTTTGTGTTGGCATAGCGATGTTTATTTAAACATCTGTTTAAATCCAATAAAGGAGTTTTGGAAATGTTTTCCAAATAAGAATCAGAAATGTTTTCTAATAATAGAAAACAAGAAATGGGAGAGATATGGAAATGTTTTCCAGTGATTGATAACGTATATTTTCTAAACTTAGAAAATAAGAATTTACGAATATATGGGAGTGAGAAATAAGGAAATGAATAAATTAATGTTAAATTAATTTAAAGGGGTTAAATGTGGATTGTTGTTTGATCGATAGAATTTCCATCTGAAAATAATATCGTTGTTTGCACATGTGTTTTTCTTTGATAGTTAAATCACAGACTATCAAAGTTTTGACCATTTTTCCGTCGTCAATACGAAGAGACCGGTTGGATTCTTATCCAAAGATTTACTCTGTATGGGCGTTAGCGTTTCGAATCAAATAGATCGAAGACAAAATGAAGATGGAGTAAAGTGCTAGGGCTGTTGTATAAGTCCTAGGTAGAGATTTCCTAGGATGGGTGTACAGAATAGTGCCTTTGGGTTGTCCAGTCCTAGGACAACTTGAATGAACAAATGTTTGGCAGAGTATATCTTGTAGATCACATAAGTTGATCGTTTCAAACATATTTACATTGGTGGAGGAGGAATTCGTTTCTCTTACTTCTACCCGTGGTATTTTTGGGGAAATCAATTTGTGATTTGACAGGTATGACGTTGTGGCATTCGAAGTAAATGTGGGAGTGATCTGCTAAAAGATACGTTTTGACCTCGAGCCTCATCAACTGGGAAATGATGGAAATCAGGCAGGCAGCATGGCTAAGTGGTTCGCAACCAAGTAGGGTATAGTGTCACCATCTAGAGAATATTCATATTTGTTACTTCTTTCAATTCTGTATCTCCCGGGAATGGTTATATTGGTTTACCACTTGTAAGGTGACAATATATTCGATACACTCAAGCGAAATGAGTGGTTGGTCATGTGTGGTCGAGTTGCAAGATGTTCTTGTTGAACTCCTGTGTATCCCTTCTATAGTACACTGAGCGGAAGGTGGATCCATACCTTGTCATAGTTGGAATCCATTCCCCAAATAAGAGCCGCGGTTTTGATTGTATATTATATATGTAGAACGTTAGATGCAAGCGTTTCTACTAGATTGATATTACTTGTGTTGGACATTATTATAATATCAGAATAATATTGTTTTATAAATGATTTGGGTTATCGTAAGGTAAAAACCATCCGTGTTTATGTGTGGATCGGTCTTACGATTATTCTTTCTTTTGAAAGGATTTTTAAAGTTAAACAAATGATTTGAGTTTACTCACACCAGTCACGTGACTGACCCGGAGTTTGTTTTGTTTTGTTTTCCCTGAACTCTTGGGTGCCCAATTTTGTATGGGCATTCAAGTAGTCGGGATTTACAGATACTTGAAGAGCTGGAGAAGGAGGCTTCAGAATTATATAGCTATGGTTTTTCTGCTGTGTTGTAAGTGTTGTACTTTGGAAATGATATGTATATTCAAGTACAGATTTATATTTCAAAGTTATGATATGAAATATATTTATTCGTTCCGCTTTGAGATTCGTGTTCACTCTGATGATTGTATATTCTTCTTCTTCTTCTATTCTAAGTTTCTATCTTATCTATCCTCACCCTCTAATTTCTTTCATGGACTATCCGGTATTTCCGATGCTTGATTCGTCGACATGGTGCTATATGTTGATAATCAAGATCGCAAAAACCCCGGGTCATTACAGTGGTATCAGAGTAAAGGTTAAGTAATTACCTTGGCTCTGTGGCGTGACTCAGTAGAGATGGGGTTAGTAATGCCCTAGATTGAGTTGAGTGTATATATACGAGTGAACATATTTGTTGTTCAGTATAAAATGATTTTATATTGTGGAGATTTATCGATTGAGTTGTTTATGAGTTCTGGTCGATTAGTTTGATCCAATGTATCGGTAGGGATTTACAAACACTCGAATATGATAAACCAGCCCTGTATGTTTTGAAAAGAGGGTAAATGAAAATAGTTTTACCCAAAGTATATTTTGATATAGAGAAATTATATATATTGGAATCATAATATATTGGATATATTGGTTGCTATTATAATCGAGTAAGATTATAAATTAAAATGGATGTAAGTAACCAATCAGAAATCATATAAGAGAAACATATGAAATCCGATGAATTGAATCTGAAATTTAAATCAGAATTGGGATTAAAACGCTGAAATTTTGAAAAGTATTTGTAAATGAATCTAGGTTACATATATGTGAATTTTAAAATCTTGGGAGATTTTAAATTTGTTACAAGCATTGTGAATGGTATTTTGAAATGTATTTCAAAATGGAATAGTTTAAAAGTGATTTTGAAAATGATATAGTATTGAACTCACTTCGATAGCTGAGAAATAACCCTGATGATGAATAACGACATCATTAGTGTTCATTTTCGAGTGTGTAAGTGACGGATTACTACCAAAGAGATGATTTTTGAATTGTTGTGAGAAAAGCAAGTTGTTTTGAATTTCGAAAGGGATGTTTGATTTTTAGAAAAGCAAAACTATTTAAAACTCCCAGGAATAGACTGTGAATTAAAAACAAATTTAAATAAAAATTTGTGGAAATAAATTGGGATTAAATTAAAGTCAATTACGTAAAAATTGAATTGAATTAGATTATAATGATATCGAGAAAATTGGATTTGGGACAAAGGAATTTGAAATGGTATTGGATTGATGACTTAAGAATTTGAAATTGAGAATGGAACTCGAATTTGAAATGGAATTTGATTTGGGTATAAGTGGATGATTGGTTTGAGGATAAAATTGATTGGAGTTTGACTGGGATGATATGGGTAAATGCTGAATTAACAACAGATGGAAGGATATATTGATATGCCCGACAACAAGGTACAAGTTTATATTTGGTATAAGCACGAGATTTACGAGCCGATTTGGCAAGCCGCTTGGCTGTTTGATTTTCTTTTGGGTTGGAGAAGGCCTAGAGAGGCGAGTGGGAGTTTGAGCTATTGACCAGTACAAAGGAGGTGCTGGCGAAATTTTTCAGAAATTTCAGGTGTTAGAAAATTTTCGTTGGTAAGAATTAATTAATATTCTAATTGAAATTAATTGGTTCAGTTGAAACTGTAGTTAAAGAAGTAAAAATAATTTTTAACCAGTCAATATGGTTTGTTTTCAACCTAAGCAATTTCGAGGACGAAATTATTTTAAGGGGGAAAGAATGTAATGACCCGTATTTCTACAGTATTATAATTAATTTATTTAATTATATAAATAGTGATTTAGAGAAAATTTAATGGTTATTTAATTAAATAATATTGAATATTTAATTAATATAATAATTAAATAATATATTAAATTCTGAAATAATCAGAATTATTGAATTGACAATATAATGTGAACTAGACAATTCAAAATATATATAATTCGGTTTGGAACTGAATTAGAATAACGAATATATTTAAATAATGACAGTTTGAGCGTAAAATTATAATATAATTATAATCGAGGTCGAAATGGCGTGGCAGTTCGCTATTTGGCGATTTGAACTTCAACTGAATGTACAGGGTCCATTTTAAATCAGATTTCTATGAAACAAGAAACGTATGGAGCTGGTGAAGTATATTTTTCTAGTGGAAGAGAAAAATCGGGATTTCGTCGTGTAGATTTTGATTTATGTCCAAATCAAATTCTCAGAAAAATAGCGCCATAACCTTTTAAAAACCATAACGGTTTATTTAATTATTTCTATTTTTAATTAAATATCGATATAACTCTGATGACGAAATATCGAGCTAGTAATCCATATAGGATTATTCTGGAGTTGTATGGTATTCTAGTGTGAATATATACGATAATATAAATTTATTTCTATTTAATTTCATTATTTTTAAATATATTTATATATTTAAAAGGGTTATTTAGAGCTTTAAAAATAGCCAGTTTTGCAAACGACCTCCAAATTCGACAAAACCAATTTTGTTGGATTCGTAATGTCAAATTACTGTTAGATTTCAATTTCCGTGATTTTTGAAGTCAGTATGTGGCCGTGGGCAATTTTAATGTGAAAAACAGTCGATATTCTAACAGTTAAAAATATGCTGTGTGAACAAACGGAGTCGGAATTCGACTAAACCAGTTTCATTGGGACCGTAGTGTCGAACTGAAGGGGTATGCCAATTTTCGTGATTTTTGGGTATTGTATGTGATCGTATAGATTTTTAGAAGACAAGTACAAGCAACGATCGATTAAAATGGAATATAAAAATATTATATTTACCCTATAAATATACCAACCTATTTCTAAACCTAATCCAGTTTTCCCTTTGGTCAAAAATTCCGCCGTCAGTTATTTTTTTCTTCTTCAAGTGAATCTAAATCGTTCTAAAAATCAAATAAAATAACTTAAATCTCCAACCAACTTTATTTGGGTTCTCGATCACTTTTCTTCACAACCGTGTATGAATTGCTGAGTTCGACATTGAGTTTTTGGGTACTGGGTTTCAATAGTAACGCCTAGGGCATGGATTTTCTGAGCATTGGGGCGGGGGGGGGGGATACTTGTTTTGGATAAGGAATTGAACTCGTGATGTCGAATGGCACCTTCTTGCAGAATTTTGGGGATTCAGGTGTGTTTTTTGTTCGATCGATTTCAAGGGGGGAGCAATATTTGTCGAAGTCGTATTTTTTCAGCGTAGGTGCGAGTTGTACATACTTGGTATGTGGAGATAGGTCTTGTGAAGGGGAAGCCGTTGCTATTTTTAGTTTGATTTAAAATGTATTGTGGAGGGAAGGATTGGTGAAGAGAGAGTGCGACCATGTTTTGGCAACCTGGAGTTGCGGTTCGACAGTCAAGAAAGAAGAAGGCAACGAGTGTTTTGAAATTGGTATAACATGATGCGGATTTTTGTTAGAAGCAACACCGTGTTCTCAATCTTTGAAATTGTGAAGTGTTCAAGGAGAAAGGATGGATTGAAGAACTAGAAATTTTCTGTGAATGGGTGCTGAAAGTTGTGACCTGGAGTTTGAGGAAGAAGGGCATTTACGGGCTTGGGTGTTCAAGAATGGGGATGGGTCGGGTTGGTAAAATGGTAAGGCCCAAAGGAGAAAATTAATTAAGTTTTAAGTTTAAGTTAAAATATATGTGTATAGAAGCTTGTATAATCTATAACTCTACAATACGTTATCGGAATTCAGCGAAACAAGATCCAACAGGATCGTATGGATGAGAGCTCCACAATGGAACTGACTGGGAGCGAATCAAAGCTCATTACAATTTATAGCAAAATAAATTGTCCGTCTGAATCAAGCGATGGTTATCGTTATTAACGATGAACTGTCAATGTGAGTAAAACTCACCAACTCTGAACAGTTATATTTTTATAACGTATTTTTAGAACTGCTAAATGATGATTGATTTCTGTGTGTTGATTGTTTGGATGAACTGCTAGTCAGTTGGTTGAAATTATAGATAACGATATATATATATATATATATATATATATATATATATATATAAAGTCGTCAATCAAATATTGATTGTGTTTAGCAGAATATTTCATGTTAAAATGAAATCGATGTGAATTATATTGTTTAACATCTCTGATGCAGGGAAACAGGTTGGAGGAATCCAACTGGATTCCTCAACATTTATTTTACTGTTCTTCATATATTGTAATATATGATGTGATATATAATTTGTGTGGATTATGTGTTTGAATGATATCGATCATTGTTATTTGGTGTTTTAAATACCGTAAGAAATATTGGGATGTAGAAAAGGGGACTTTCGAACTGTATTTTGAAAATAAATTATTTATATAAAATCACTGGATTTTATATATAAAAGAAAAAGAATTTTATAAGAGAAAATAGTTATAAAATCAAAAGGGTTTTGAAAAGGAAATATTTATGGGAAAATAAATATGATGAGAAAAGGAAGTATTTATGGGAAATAAATATGATGAGAAAAGGAAATATTTATGGAAAATAAATATGATGAGAAATGGAAATATTTATTGGAAATTTATATGATCAAATAGAAATAAAAAGGATATATTTGTAAACCATTTACAAATAGAAATGAAAAGGATATATTTGTAAACCATTTACAAATAGAAATGAAAAGGATATATTTGTAAACCATTTACAAATAGTTTTGGAAAGGGAATATTTGTAAAACATTTACAAATAGAATTAAAAAGAAAATATTTATTTGTTAAATAAATAGGATTGGAAAAGAATATTTGTTTGTTAAATAAATAGAGTTACGAAAAGGAAATATTTATTTAGAAAATAAATAGAGTTATAAAAAGGATTTATTAGGAAATGAAAAGAATGTCATATAAGGAGATATTTGGCAAATGAATAGAATTTTACATCAGGAAAGTTTAGACCTGTGCTTCGCACACGGGTATAACATGATATGGATTTAAAGCAAAGATTTTAAATAGAATCTGTTGTAACTGATAGATTGAGAAGATTAATTTATAAATAATATTTTATAAATTAAATAAAATATATACAATTGGATAAATAGAATATATAAGTTGGGACTTATATAGAAAATTAAGAATCGATTTCAACATCGATATTTGAAACTGAATATGGACGTAGAGTTAATCAAAGGAGTTAATCAAAATGTGTTAATCAAAATGAGTTAGAGGAAATAATCGATTAGAGTTAGAGTTGATCGATTAGAGTTATAGTTAACCAGTTAGAGTTAATCAGTTAGAGTTAACCAGTTAGAGTTAACCAGTTAGAGTTAATCGGTTAGAGTTAACCAGTTAGAGTTAACCAATTAGAGTTAATCGAACAAGAGTTAGTTGAATATTTGTTATATCGAATAGAGTTATTCGAAAGGAGTTATCGAATATTAGTTATTCGAAAAAAAATTATCGAATATTAGTTATTCGAATGGAGTTATTGAATATTAGTTATTTGAAAGAAATTATCGAATATTAGTTATTCGAAAGGAGTTATCGAATATTAGTTATTCGAAAGAAGTTGTCGAATATTAGTTATTCGAAAGGAGTTATCGATTATTAGTTATTCAAAAGGAGTTATCGAATATTGGTTATTCGAAAGGAGTTTTCGAATATTAGTTATTCGAAAGGAGTTAATCGAATATTAGTTATTCGAAAGGAGTTAATCGAATATAGTTTATTCGAAAGGAGTTAATTGATAAGAGTAAATTAGTTAGAGTTAATTGGATAGAGTTAATCCAATAGAGTTAATTAAATAGATTTAATAGAATTGAGTTAATCAAATAGAGCTAACTGATAAGAGTAAATCTATTAGAGTTAACTGAATAGTGTTAATTGAATAGAGTTATTCGAATATAGGTTGTTCGAAGAAGAGAGATTATCGAATATAGTTTATTCGAAGGAAAGAGTTATCGAATAGAGATTTTTTCGAAAGAGAGTTATGTAAGGAAGTTTGTTAAAGATTTAAAAGATAAACTTTGACTATTTCGAAGTTAAAACATTGTTCAGTTAAGGTATGAGAGGTAATTATACCCCAACTTGATTGACTTCCTTCTTAACTAAGGAATGGTAAGGTTTGATAGTGAATGATGGTTAAGTGAATTTAATTAATGAGTGTAATGGTTTGTGTTGGCATAGTGATGTTTATTTAAACATCTGTTTAAATCCAATAAAGGAGTTTTGGAAATGTTTTCCAAATAAGAATCGGAAATGTTTTCTAATAATAAAAAACAAGAAATGGGAGAGATATGGAAATGTTTTCTAGTGATTGATAACGTATATTTTCTAAACTTAGAAAATAAGAATTTAAGAATATATGGAAGTGGAAAATAAGGAAATGAATAAATTAACGTTAAATTAATTTAAAGGGGTTAAATGTGGATTGTTGTTTGGTCGATAGAATTTCCATTTGGAAATAATATCGTTGTTTTGCACACGTGTTTTTCTTTGATAGTTAAATCACAGACTATCAAAGTTTTGACCATGTTTCTGTCGTCAATACGGAGAGACGGTTGGATTCTTATCCAAAGAACCACTCTGTATGGGCGTTAGCGTTTCGAATCAAATAGATCAAAGACAAAATGAAGACGGAGTAAAGTGCAAAGGCTATTGTATAAGTCTTAGGTAGAGATTTCCTAGGATGGGTGTACGGAATAGTGCCTTCGGTTTTCCCAGTCCCAGGACAACTTGAATGAACGAATGTTTGACAGAGTATAGCTGGTAGATCACGTAAGTTGATCGTTTCAAACGTATTTATGTTGGTGGCGGAGGAATTCGTTTCTCTTAGCTTATACCCGTGCTATTTTTTGGGAAATCAATTTTTTATTTGACGGGTATGATGATTTGGCATTCGAAGTAAATGGAGGAGTGATCTGCTAAAAGATATGTTTTGACCTCAAGCCTCATCAACTGGGAAATGGCAGAAATCGGGCAGGCATCATGGCTAAGTGGTTCGCAACCAAGTAGGGGTATATTGTCACCATCTTTGAATATTTATATTTGTTACTTCTTTCAATTCTGTATCTCCCAAGAATGGTTATGTTGGTTTACCAACTGTAAGGTGACAATATATTCGATACACTCAAGCGAAATGAGTGGTCGGTCATGTGTGGCCGAGTTGCAAGATGTTCTTGTTGAACTCCTATGTATCGCTTCTAGAGTACATTGAGCGGAAGGTGGATCCATACCTTGTCATAGTTGGAATCCATTCCCCAAATAAGAGCCGCAGTTTTGATTGTATATTATATATGTAGAACGTTAGATGCAAGCGTTTCTACTAGATTGATATTACTTGTGTTAGACATTATTATAATATCAGAATAATATTGTTTTACAAATGATTTGGGTTATCGTAAGGTATAAACCATCCATGTTTATGTGTGGATCGGTCTTAGATTATTATTTCTTTTGAAAGGATTTTTAAAGTTAAACAAATGATTTGAGTTTACTCACACCAGTCGCATGACTGACCCGGAGTTTGTTTTGTTTTGTTTTCCCTAAACTCTTGGGTGCCCAATTTTGTATGGGCAGTCAAGTAGTTAGGATTTATAGATACTTGAAGAGCTGGTGCAGGAGGCTTCAGAATTATATAGCTATGGTTTTTCCTCTATGTTGTAAGTGTTGTACTTTGGAAATGATATGTATATTCAAGTACAAATTTATATTTCAAAGTTATGTTATGAAATATATTTATTCGTTCCGCTGTGAGATTCGTGTTTACTCTGATGATTGTATGTTCTTCTTCTTCTATTCTAAGTTTCTATCTTATCTATCCTCACCCTCTAATTTCTTTCATGGACTATATGGTATTTTCGTTGCTTGATTAGTCGACATGGTGTTATATGTCGATAACCAGGATCGCAAAAACCCCAGATCATTACATTGACTTACAATTGTTTTCATTATTTTGACTAGGACCATTTTTCCCATAGTTTGACATGTGAAAGTTATGGCAATTCAAACTAATTTACTTCTCTGTTTGTTCATTATATTGACCCACTACTTCTAACACTGTATTCAAACTTTGACTTCAATTAAATTTCCAGTAATAAGTGTGATTCATTCTGTGGATTCACATGCATTTACAACAAATTAGTGAATTGCTGAAACTAGGAGCGAAAATCAATTATATTTTATAATTTCAAATTCATAATGAAAACATATTATTTTTCTAACTGCCAAATTTTGAAAGGCGCTATTCAGCAACCACTAGTTGTTGTTATCAACTACAATCAACAAAATCGGACTATACATTAATATGTTATATAAATCAAAAAATTCATATTTTTATTCTTTACAACATGATTTAATTAATTAAGATAATCTGCAAACATTGACATAGGAACTAAGCAAAGCCCCGGACCTGGGGACAATCTCTCAGAACTTGAGCTTGCTTGCATGCAACTTGCTTGCATGCTGCCTCATTGTGCTTTGGATATTTCACTTATTTTGTGATTTATATAATTGGTAATTTAATATAGCCATTTATGGTATGTAATAAAACGCCCTAGTCATACATGAACAATAAAAATTGACTTACACGTTCAAGAATCAAGTGTTTCTATTTTTTTCTTGATTAGCATTTTGCATAAATATAATTAATATTCAATCATTCCCAATGGTTATTATTTCTGAATGTAAATTTGATAATTTTCACATCAGTTTCTATGTTAAACTATTGCTACATGTCTGGTGTTGTTAATAATTGTGTAAGATTCGCTCCAAGGCACGAAAGATTCGCTGTCTTTCAAGAATGTTTTCCTCTTTCTAAATCACAATGGGTTGACTGAAAACCTTCTTTCAGGATACAATGGAGGATATCTATGCAAGTTGTGATTACTTGCACCGATCAGAAGAAGCACTTAAAGTTATTTTGATGATGCAGATGATTGAGGAATCCGAGAAAGAAAAAGTGAAATTCGTGATGAGGGAACACTGCAATATAAAGACGACGAGGCATCTATTCGTTTGCGGGTCTGTCTTTTGAATTTGAACGGTCGAGACCTTTACCAACGGTTGTTACCGTTGCCTGTTGAATTCGAATTCAACAGTACACAAAATGTACCGTTTTGGACGGGGCGCTGCCCCACACCCCGCCGGGGGCACTGCCCCCTGGACCCCCGCGACCTGACCGGGCATGTCGAACCCCGTTAGCAGGGGCGTTGCCCCCGCACGCCCACCTTGGGGGGTTGCCACCCCCCTGGACTCCCCCTCCGTAGGGGATCATATTTGACAAAGGTTTTGGAAAACTTCCAGCAGTCTGGTTCCTTAAACAGAGTGGAACTTAGGTGAGATGCTAAATGATATACTTTGTTTTCGGCAAGAGTGAAGCTACAGTTTTCAAGATAAAAATTAAAATGTGCAATAAGTGCGTGTTCTATTAGATTAAGCAACTGGTAGCTATTGGAAGAAGTAAATATAAATAACCCATATGCAATAATTTCTCAGAATCTGTCATTAATACATAATTGGTTTAGAGTACCTGACATGTCTTCAGTATATGGACTTATAAAACTTGACAGAGTATTATAAAACTTACTACTTCTGTGATAAACGTAAGGCACTTGACAGAGTATTTGTAAAACTGCAGTTTTTCTGTAACCTTGGCTCCATTTTAAATAGAAGTTTTGTACTCCTCTACCTATTCACGAAGTTGACATTATTAACTTGAAGTGAAAGTGTAACATGATGTATGCATCTAAAATGATCTTCATTTCAATAACATACTTTGTATTTACCAAAGAACATTAAAAATTTGGGTTTCAGACTATGCTACTGCGACAGTTTATTACTTGAAGTTAGCATAACTAACAATCTTAAATTGTAGATTTCAAAGCAGTAGATTTTATTTTTTTTTATTATAAATTTTCCTCATGCAGCTGCAAATGCGAAATTTATAGTTATTATTAATCTTCGCAGGATTGATTCAGAGCAAGCCAGTGCAAATAGCAGTAGATTCTACACCATGACGTCGCAATTGTGAAAGTATGGAGGTTTGTGCACTCTACATTTTTTTGGGTATTGGAACTAGTACTATGCATATTTTAGCTAATCAAGTTTTCTGTAACTTTTGACATTTCTAATTATAAATCAAATATCATATCCTTTAAATTTTTTCCTTTGACATTTAAAGAAGAGAATTCATAAAAATTTTGTAACAAAAATAGATAAATAAAATACAGGTTGCACAACACAAGTGTAAAAGGATGTGGAGGAGCAGTGCAAATATAAAACAGCGTAATTGGACATAGAAAACCAATGCTAACAGCTGCACAAACACAAAAACAAATACTTATGAAAACTAATGCCCATTTTTTAGTGGAATGAACAATGCAGAAGAAAAGTAAAATTAACAAATTAAATGTGTCTTTAACAGGAGAAAACTAACACAACATTCAAAGAAAGCAGAGCAAAAAAGCTGTATACTTACTTGACATAGAAAAAAAAAGGCATGTGTCTGAGCATGCACTTGCTAATTACTTTAGGCCATACCTTATGCAGTGGTGCTAGTGGTGCACTGCACCACAGCAATGGTGCACTTGTACACCACTGTAGTGGTGCAAATGCACTGTAGTAATGGTGCACCTGTGCATCACTAGTGATGCAAATGCACCACAGTAATGGTGCACCTGTGCACCACTATAGTGGTGCAAATGCACCACAGTGGATAACTGCGCCACACAGTGGTGCAGACGCACCACTGTGTGGTGCAGTTCACCACTGTGTTGCATTTGCACCACAAGAGTGGTGCACCTGCACACCACTGTGGTGCAGATGCACCACTGTGGTGAAGTTCACCACATAGTGGTGCATCTTCACCTTTGCAGTGGTCATTGGATTGGATGTTCCAATCAATGATGAGTGTGAGTGTTTTCGAATCAATTCAATAATAGGCTTGTGCACATATAACTTAGATTACTGCCCTTATCACACATGATAAGCTGATGTGCATCAAACTTAGATTACTGCATGGGTAGCTAAGTTTGGCATGTGGTTAACAGTAAAATTAAGTGAACAAACTACTTGAAACTATACCATCAGTCCATTTATAAAATAAGAGTTTAATTTTGTTATGTAGCATCATGAAAATAATGTATTTGATGGATCATCAAGTTGGGTGCAGTTCTCTTCATATCATTTCCTTCTTGCTTTTTGTTGTTTTTGTTTGTTGTGTTTTCATCTCTGCAGGTGGAATTCCTAATCCTAGCTGTAATTGGATATGGCAAGCCATGCATTCCTTTTGGTGGCTAGATGCCTCTCTGTTTGTTTATATATGCATTGAAGGGGCTTCACAATCTAGAAGTAAATAATTTGTATTAAAGCAGACAGATTGAAAATTTGTGGATGTTATTAAAGAAAGGATTGACTAATGTCAAATTTTATATTGGTAGATGCAATAATGAAAAGCTCGTCCTGAGATTTAACCTTTTCTTCGTATAGATCTTCACCTGGAGCTTCAACTTTTTTGGCTGTAGAACTTTGTGCTCTTCCAATAACAGGTGATTATTTCTTAGAAAATAGACTTGAGCTCTAAGAACTAGATTACCCCAAGCCTGAAATTGAATCTGCTGGCTTTGCAGTGAAAGAAAAAAAAATCCTGGATCCTGCGAACTAGATGCCCCAAAGGTCTGATAATTAAAGTTGAAAGTGGGGTAGGCATGTTGATGTGTTACTTCCTCCTCTCATTTGTTGCTTCTTTGAATGATTCACTGAAGCCTAAAAGCAAAAAAAAAAAAATGGAAAGGTAACTATTTTAGTATTAGTTCTGGTAACAGAATGTATTTATGGGTATGTGTATCATATGTTTAATTTGATTGGAGTATATTTGTTACAACACCAGTGAAATTATGGTTGTTCTAATTTAGTCTGGTTCCATCTAAATTGTTTTTGTTGCTTGCGTGATCATATAGGCGTTTTCCACGTAAATTTATATTTTTTATTATAACATTAGCCTTACGTAAATTAGCACTGCTCTCATTGACTGGGTTAATGCACTGACTGGGTTTAACTAAAGTATATGAAAATATAAAATAAAACTATATCTTATGTTATAGTAATAATAATACGAACAAGTACGATGTTTTTTAAATAACTTCTAATCACTAACATACGAAGCATTGATGACCGTTAAAGTTTTTAGTTCGATATGCAATTGTACATAGATGACCACGCTAATGGTTACAGCATGGAATTTTTTTTTTTGGAATTATTTTACACAAAATGATGGGAGGTTTTCCTGTTTCAGGTCTTCTGTGTCGGTTGAGGCAGATAGTTGAATGTTTTTATTACTTTTTTCGTGATGAGTTTTTATTTTTAAAGATTCAGAATATACTGTCCATTATGAGGGACTTGCAAAGAAATACATTATGACTACAAGTTTGAGCTTTTTAACAAAATATTCTGTTGTCTTTAATTTCAGGAGACTGCTACCTTGTTTACTGGCCATTTGTAACTTGAGAGCATTAGAACTTCGTCTCATTCTTGGAGAAAGGTAAATTATTACGAAATATATATTAGATCATTATGTATTTTCTTAATTGATGGGTTGTGGTTGGATTTGGATTTGGATTTTGTAAGTACACAACCTGTTGCTTTGCTATATGGAATATTACCAGCTTAAATTTCAAATGAAGGGTAAGATCATTATATATTGGAATTCAATATGTTTTGAAATTAATAACATATATGCGGTTTGAAATGCAAGTGAATCTCTAGTTAGAATTCTACATGAAATGCAAGCGAGTCTCCAGTGGAGATGATGGTCATTTAGGTTTGCTTGTGGCCTGAGCGCTTGCTTGCTGTTTCGAACAACAAGCCTGAGAGCTTGCTGTTTCGAAACAGCAAACCCCTAAGCGCTTGTTGATCCGAAACAACAAGCCCCTGAGAGCTTGTTGTTCAGAACAACAAGCTAGTGCTTGCAATCTCCTTTTTGGTTTTGTATTTTTCTACTTTTTTCTAATTTTTCTAATTCTATCATGTACATTATATTTAAACGTTTGGCTGTGAGATGGTCTGTTCTATTATGTGTTATTTTGTCTATGAGATTGTTTGTTCTATGCTGTGAGCATGGGTAACCTTGGGTATTACATTATGATTGTACATTATATATGATTCTCAGGCTTGAGAGCTTGCTGTTTGGAACAGCATTGGCTGTTGTTCCCAAACAGCAAGCTCCCAGGAGCTTTCTGTTTAAGCCTAACAACAAGCTCGTGCGAGCTTGCTGTTCCAGAACAGCAAGCTTAGGCTTGCTGTTCCAGAACAGCAAGCTTGGGCTTGTTGTTCCGAAATAGCAGCCATTGCTGTTTTTGAACTTCAATGGCTTGTTGTTCGGATCAGCAAGCCTGGGAGCTAGCTATTCTAAAACAGTAAGCCTGTGAACTTCTGGCTTGCTGTGGAACAACATGCCCACGCTTGTTGTTCCGAATAGCAAGCCCGCGCTTAAGCAATGGCTTGCTGTTTTGAAATAGCAAACCCGAGCAACTTGCTGTTTTAAACATGATATTATTTTGTAGTAGTTATGAGCTAAATATGTTAATTTAAATTTGATCACTAACCGTTAAATTTCATCCTTGTAGGTAGGCGAAGATGTAAAAAGATGCACAAGATGATGTAATGTGTTCAAGTTTATTTTGGCATCGTCTAATAAGCACATGAAAGCTTTTGATTGTACATTGTCTAATATTTAGTGCACACTTGTTTTTAGGTATTGTGGCTTTGTCTAATGTTGTATGAAATTAGTTTGTAAGTACCATCTTTGTTTATGAACGTATGTAAATTTTGTTTACGGATCGTGTTCAACTAACTAATGGAAGTGACTACTAGTTGTGTTCTTATATAATTATTTTTCGATTGATTGCATATGTAATGCAGTTGAAATAGGATGAAATTACAGTTTAGTGTAATGATATGTGCAAATGTAACAACGAGACAACATGATATGAATGCTTTAAAATTAGCACCAACAAACGACAGCGTTTAAAACGTGCTGTAAATTGTTGTGCAAATATTAGTCTCGGCATTTTAGAATTGCTGATAAAACCGAAGTTGTATTTTTGTACAATGTTTAAAAAATGCTGTTATAAAATAAATAACAACATTTTTTCTTAGTTGTTGAAAATCTAAGTTGAAAGTGTGCATTTTTGACAGCAGGTATCAAACGCTGTGTATTTTTTAAAATAGGAACTAAAAAACGCTGTGTATAGTGTATTAATAGCTAGATTAAAACGCTGTGAAACTCAATTTTTAACAGCGTTTTTTTATCTGCTGTTGGAAAATACAGACCTACGACAGCATGTCGTTATACAGCGTTTATCAAAATGTTGTAATATCTAACTACGGCATTTTTGAAACGATGTTAAAAGCGTTTTTTGTTGTAGTGCTAGGTCTAATAACACATCAACCTGAAGCGCTTGAACCAGTCCGTATGTCTGAAGGTGAATAACCCAACGGGGTAGATCATCGTGGTGTCATGGGACACAAGGGAAGCGCACGTCCATCTGATTATTCTACCTGTTCTGCCTGTTGTTCTGCCGATATTCGGCTGGCTCCGAAGGATTGGAGGGGGATGCACGTGGCTTCCTGGGACGTGGAGGGTATTCCTGGTAGTCTTCTGTGCAGTGATAGCATTCGGACTGTGCTCGCAAAGGTTAGGTATGCGCGTTACTACCCGGTGAGTATACCTTGACTGCCATTAGGAGCACTCAGAAGGCTGTACGGTGGCTCAGGTGATTCGACGATCCAGTTATCTTGTGACTAGGCTGGGTTACGACCATTTTTATCGAGTTACCGGCGAGTCTAACCATCTGTTGATAGAAAGTCGTCAGGTACCAACCATCGACAGTCAGCGTGATACGTGATGCGCGATGTGGAAAGACAGATAGCTAAACCAAAAGACCATAGACCCTTTGCTATCAAAGCTATGGGTAAGGGACAGGCCAATTAGGATTTGTTGTTTTCTCTGTGGCCATGGCACTAGCTTTCAATTTTGTTTATCTTTCACTAGTTGAGGGAGTGGTCGGGTGGGACCATAGCCAATGAAAATGCAGACCTTAGCATCTGTGTATACAGATAACTGAAAAGCTCCCAACCGAGTTCTGTGTTCCTGATACAGCCCTGTTACGGGACTCGGCGCACAGTAGATATGTGCGGATACATGCATACCACTTCCGTATAGTGTATCACAAAGGTTACGACATCGAGAACAATTGACGATACGTACGTGAAAAGTCTAGCATATCCACTCTGGGTGGTGTATCATAAACTCTAGGGCATTACTCTGTGATGAAATCTGATTCGATCGAAGGTGGCAGTCTGTACGCTAACGTAGCATGGCGATGGAAGATCTATGCGGAACGTAGCATTGTTATATAGTGACCCGTACGCCACTCTGGCGTAGGATGAGGGAATGCGTATATTTCTGTGGCACGGAGATCATGCGAGTGGGGTACTATGGGGTGTACTTTAATATTAGGGGTAGCTACATATATATTGTGTTAGGTTAATCCACTGTGAAGTAGATGGGTACGACATGTGTGTAAGCCTTAGTGTTGTTAACCTAAGTAACCTAATAAATAAGAAAATGTAACTGAACGGTATATGTAGGATTATCCAAAATGTGTAGTTTAAATCCAGACACCAGAAATTGTGTTCTGACCCACTCCTCATGACATACTCACAGGTTAGATTTTTGGCAGAGATATGATAGCTTTGGATACTGGTTAAGCAGTATTATTATCTGGGTAAAGTTATATTTTGATTACATTATATTTTATCCATTCCACTGTGAGATGTTTTCTAAGCTCTGATATATTTTATATCTCTGTCTTTTCTGCAGGATACCAAACAAACCAACACGAGTTTCGATAGATTAGAATTTTGAAAATAAATTCGATTTTTTGGAATTTGGGTTTTTACAGAAAATAGGCAGGTTTACTACACCTTGAGAAAGTCTTAAGTGGTTGACTCTCTTCCCATCTAATTTGGATCGTAAGTGGTTAGGACTAAGATCCCTCCTAAGGTTTATTCCTTGGAGAGGAACCAAAGTCGTGGGACCTACCTTAATTAGATTTGAAGTAAGTCTTTGGGTCCTCCTTCTCTAAAAGTGGTTAGGTATACGTGGTAATGGAGTAGGATAGTTCACGGGGGATGTCCACCTCCTCTAAAAGTTTGTAAGGGCTCAACTAGGGACAGAATTGGTATATAAAAGATATGTGCCCATTGCATGCTCACCAACTGTCTAAGGGAAGTCTTAAGTGAGGTAGGTGTTCTACCGTAATATCAGTTAAGTAGTAACGTTCACAATACTGCTTCTCATATTACAATTGAGAGTATAGACTTAAGAATGTTGACGTACTATGATGGGGTCTTAAGGGGTTAGGGCCCGCCTCAGGGTTATAAAAATTCATAAGAATCCACCTTTAATAGGGTTATAAGTGACCGAGAATGTCCAACTCGTTGAGTCTTTACCCTAAAAACACCAATGAGTGATTGACTTGGATATCCACCTCATTGGTTAGATACTTGGTGTTTGTGTGAATGTTGTGTGTTGCGTGGACATACCTTGACATATGTAACCTACTAAAAGTATAGGGTATGGACTTTAAGTAAACATCATATTTCAGTCACACGGAACTTTAAGTTCTAACACCTTTCCTTAACATATCCAGCAGGTCAGTAGATGGGGTAGAATTCATGGATGGAATCATGTCGTTATGCTATTATTAGTTGTTATTGCTTTACTTCTTATGGAAACATTTGAGAATGAATTTATTGATGTACCCATGGACCAGATGAAATCTTGACTGTTGTGTTGGAATTCTGTGACTTTTAATATAGTGGTACATCTTATTTCAGTATTATATATTCTCTTTCTGTTGTGTGAGATTTCCATTAGAAGTGTATATATATGTTACTTATGCAAATGTAATTCCTAACAGGAACCAACGACCTATTTAGAATGGTTCTAAGTTTCGATGGGCCTTTTCTGAATCGAAATTTAGGTCCATTACGGATGGGTTGTAACATTTTGCTCTCACCTTTGCAACAAACTACATTAACTACGGTACACTGCTTTTAAAAAATTCAAAACCATTTATCAACCGCTTTCAATTTTTCGCACAGCTCAAGCTGCAATAAAATTAAAACTGCAATCTACAGTCCACAAAAACACTTTCAACATAAGGAAAAATAAGATTTGTTCACATGTAGCATTGCACAAATGGGTTAAATATAGTAAGAATCACAGAATCTCACAACGGAAGGACAAAATATAATAAATAAGTAATAGTTCATGAAGATGTTAAAACATACATTTGATTATATTTTACAACAATTATCAAAGTGAAATATCATAAAACATACCAATATCTGCAGCGGAATAATAATCATAAATACGTCTGTTGAGCTCCATCTTCATCTTCGTAACGGTGTTGTCGATAACTGAAAACTCAGGCCGACCCGAAAACAAATGAAAAGACAAAAATACTCGGATCAAAACTAAAATATTATCATATCAGTCAAATCAAAACCATGTAATAGTATGAGTGTCAGGGAGTCAGAGATGCTTACAGTAATTCACATCTTCTATCTAATGTGTTCGTGAGTGCAATAGCTTAAGAGGTGTTACGGAACTTTCCATCTCCTAAGGATCCATCAAACTAGATACTATATAATATAATATGTTATTATAATAGTGTTTATGGTTGAATAAAAAAATATTAAAATAACGTAAGCGGGATTACATTTTTACCCTTACACCGTTTATAATATCGTAATCTATACAGATACCGTAAATTCCACCATAAACTAGTGGCTACTAGAGGGCACTCCATAGGTACGGTACAAATCAAAATCGCAGAGGGCTCGATTAGGATAATATAACAAGGCACACGAGGAATGCCCATAGTAGGAATCTACAAGTTGCACGCCCGGACTGGTGGTAATGCATAGCCGCGACTACCGCTGATATCGGAACAACACTTCGAAAGCAAGGATGCGCATCTTTCAAATCAAATCAACCGAGGGACTATAGTAATAAAGGAAGAAGTGTTGCCGATGGGGGTAGCTAACCCCACTTGGTTCGGCATAGCCATGTTTTAGTCACTTCAATTATGACCCGAAAGTCAAGGACATCCATCATCGTTCTCTTATTTCATTCCAGTAGCGTTCGCCAAATCAACCTACTTCATTTTGGATTCTTCATCATGTACACATTGTTAAAGTGGTTTTCGGTATTGGCAGAGAGTATGACAATATCTGATCCCGGTCTCTTTAACAAAACGTTTATATTTTTCACACCGATTAGATATTTACATTTCAAAAAGGTTCATACTTCATATCGAAATATCATATTTTTCTTTAAAATCATCCAAATAATCAAGATAAAATATTCTTCATATTAAAATCTCCATTTAAAACCAAACTAAGAATCTTGTAACTATTCAATTTAAATCAGTTTGAATATCAAATAGTCGAAAAGTATAGTAAAATGGATTAGATAAAAAGATTCTGAAAGTAAATAGTTAGGAAAATAAGACTTTAAATAATATTTTTGAATATAAAAATAGTACTTATAAAAATTTAGTTAAATACAGTTAAATATTAAAGAAGTTTATAAGATAGATAAGTGATCGTTAAAATAATTTATTTTAAATAATTAATATAGATATAAGGTAAGGTAAAATACTTTATAAAGTAAAATACTTTATATGGTAAAATGATTATTTATTTAAAGTAGATTAAAATAGTTACAATTATTAAAAATAGAATAGTTTACAAGTAAAGAAATTCTTAGGTAAAATAGTTTATAATATGGTTCAAAATAATATAGTTGGAATTTGAATTGTTTCTTCTAATTTCCAAATAACTTGAAGTCAAGTTTCAGTTTAAATCAGATCAATTAAATTTCAATGTTTCAATTGGATTCAACTTCCTTTTCAGTTCAATTCAATTCAATCAACCTGATTCAAATATTTCAAGTTTCCAAATTAGGATTCTCAATATGAATTATTTCAATTTATAACAAATCTCGAGTTCATATTTCAAATATCGCTTTAAATCAAATTAATTTAAAGTAAAATTCAAAGATTAATGAATAATTAAATTTCAATAGATTCAGTTCATATTCAATTTCATTTTTTTATACTTCAGTTTACAACATTTAACAATTCCCTTTAGTTTTTATATTTTAAAATCCAAAGTTCAAATTTAAAGGAAATCAATTTATAAAACAATATTTATATTGTCTTAAAACAATATTTCAAGATTTATGGTTAAAACAAATTTGATTTAACCAACCGATGTCCGTATATAATTTTCTATGCTATGGCCAAGTGATACTTAAAATTTAATTTTAGTATTTTGGAGAAGGATATATATCATTTCAATCCAAATCAGGGTCGTAGGTATTTATCATTTCAACCTACGTTCTTAATTCATTTTAATGATCAATCCCTGGTTTATTTGATGTCCGCAACATCTACGGTAAATGATTGGGGTTGATCAACACAAACGATGGTCATATATAATCAAGGTGAATAACAGAATGAATCAAACATAAATACAACAAAACACATCAGTCCATGGCATCCATCAAGGTCAATTTATCCAAATAATTCAATATAACATCAGTTTACTAGCCATCAGGTATTGGATTTAAACTAGCAATTAAATTTCAAATTTAACCTAACTTTTTCAATTTAATTCAACAGTTAAATTAAATTACATGGTTGAAGCAAATAAACACAAACATGCAATTTTAACTTCAAATAGCAATCAATACAATCATACTATGACATCATTTTAATCTAATTAAGAATATTTTAGTTAACCGTGAGTGAGTTAAATCACTCACCTTTGATTTCAAATGAGTTTGAAATCAAATTTAAGGCCGAAATTTTAGCAGTCTTAGAATCAATCTGCGATAGCTCTGTGTTGTTCGAAATTTCAATATGATCCCAACGGATCCAACCACGTGTCAATCTGAGTTTGTATGTCAAAGTTATTTAAATTTAAATGTTCAAATTGAGATTATACAAAAATTAATATAATGATCCTCACCTAATAAAATATTGCCACGTCAGCAAAGCTTCTTCTCCCTCAAAATAAACCGCCTCCTACAACAAACCACCATGGCCGAAATTTTTTGCTCCACCTTTCTCCTTCATCTCTCCATCATTTCACAAACCAACTGCACCCTCTTCCACCACTTTGCAATCTCTACCAACCGATCACCACTTCATCAAGCTCGCATACCCCAAACAAAATCTGTCTGCCCAGCCCTCCTCGCTCATGACAAAACATGTTGCGACATCTTTTCGCACCAAATCTCACCAAGCTATGCCATATGATGTTATTTTACACCACGAATCCAAATACGATGTTGAAAATGTGAATCATTCTTTATATAAATCGAAATCCTAACTCTAGCCTACGTTCTTTACTGCAAAATTTAAGTTGACCCCAGGAAAACCACATCGCGCCATCTTCAAATCCATCTACATACGGATCTTCGCTCCAATAACACAACGAAGGTAGTTTTACCATATTAGGATTTTTCTTTGAATTGTTTTTATTTTTTTTGAAGGAGGAGGGTCCATATACAATTTTATTGAAAGGCATGAAGGAGGGATGATGACAGCTTGTTTCATTGAGAGAGAAATTAGGAGTTAGGTTTACTTTGGATCTTAAAAGATTATTTATGCTTTGGAATCCCAACCCATGTTCATTTCACAAGTTATACATTACCTATAATTTTAACGTTTGCATTATAACCAAAACCCATTCAATTATAATTAAATCTCTAATCAATTCTTATACTTTCATTTCACCAAACCTTAAATTATTATATGGACATAGTTTGTATTTATTTATACATGTTACATTCATATCTTGTAGTCAACATCTTAACCATATAGATTTATTTCAATTCATTTAAGTCTCATTTAAAACAATTGTCAAAACATTCCAATAACATCTTTGAATTTATATTCTCAAAATTTTCAATGATAGCTTACACATTTAAATTCCAAAATCATATTGAATTGGATATTCTAATTTCAAATAAATATTTTTAATTCAATTCAAAACATATTAACTTTATAAATCAATTCCATAAAGAATAAATTCCAATTTTCTTACTTATCAAATTCAACTAAACTTCAATTATAAATTAATTAAATCAATCTCATTCAAGTACTTCAGTATTAAATTTCAACTTTCAATGTTTACAAATATAACTAAATCATAATTTTATTTGAAATGGATACAAGTAACAAGTATCATAATAAGTTGGTTTCATTGCTTAAACAATTATATAAAGTTCACACCATAAATTTTCTCAATTAAATCATTAAATTTTAATTAAGAATTTATTAACTCAATCTAATTCAAATAATTTAATATTAATTTCCAAATCTCAATATTTAATGGTACAAACTGAAATATAGCTATATTTACAATCAGTGCATATTATTACATTTAAAATTAGTTGAAATTCATTATATAATCAACATGATTTATATTCTATCCATATTAAATAAATTAAGATTTGCAATATGTATATAGAATTTCAAAATTAGTTAATTATTTCTATATATTGTTAATCCAATATTAGTTTCAGATCTCAATATACATAAATTATCAAACACAAGTAGTTATCATATATAGCTATTGAAATTCGTTGATTTAATAAGTTCAATTAAGTTCACATCCCAATGATCTACAACATAAAATATTAGATTTTTTTATACTCAAACTATTATAATACAAAATCAGAATAAATTTCCATTTCAAATTGTTGAAAAAAATTTGGGATGTCACATTTACACCGTATCGCACTGCAATATAAAAAACGTTGTGTAATATTTGAACAACCTTCAAATTCAGAAAATGGTACGCCACTAAAAATTTTAAGCAAAGGATGAACAAATTTTAGGCAAATGAAAAAAAGTTTTTTACCTTTTCAAAAAATCAACAACCATCTACATTTGAAAAGTTAAGTTGGATGGTGGAGCCGATGTCTATCGAACTTCCATAGATATGAAATCGATCTTCAGTAGCCGAGGTCCGAAACATTAATGCACTTCCTTGTGTTGGAGTGAGGAATTGATCACAGTTATAAATTTAAGTTACCGCCACCATCAGCCTTTAGAGTAGCAACTTTGGAGTCGTCTGGCACTGTAATTGCGATTTTCCTTAAGGTATTGAGGCGATAGGTTTGAGCGAAGGTGCGTCCTTGATTTAGGGATTTGGGTTTTAGGTTTTGATACAAATCAAAAGAAAAATAAATGCCAGATATTCATAAAACAGGAGAAAATAATGTGTGGTAGACCAGAGAAATAGGATAGGAAGAATAGGAAACGAGTGATATTTGCAGAATAGTAGAGAAACATGGGCATTATTTTTTTGGCTTCACAAAAGTTGATTTTGGCCAAGTGACAGTAAGCAAACATCCCTGACGGTCGATTTGATAAAAAATTAGTCAAATATTATTTTATAAAATTTAACTAATTTTTTATTTACAATTGTGTAACTTGTTACTTAAAGGTTAAAACATACAGTGTTATCCTGAATTGAAATATTAGTTTCTATTTGTATGAATATTTCAGTTTTACGTTTAATGAAAAGTAAAATTATTTTAGTAAATTAACCAAACATCAGTGTTAATTAATGCATAAACATTAATTAAAATAACTCAAATAAGATTATAATTAGCATTATCCAAAAAAATGATATGGAAACTATTATGTTGAAATTATAAAAAAAATCCTTTGTGATAATGACTATTATTAATATAACAACAAATGCTAAAATAGAATATACATTGTTAAAATTAAAAAAAATAGATATGAATTAGTTATATTTTTATCGCAAGATTATAAGTGCAGTATTCGATTCCGTCTTATATTGTTGGGTTAACAGATCAAATCACAACCGAACCGCATCATTGCTGGTCAGTCCGGTTTGGAAAAAACAAGTGTTTTCTTTAGAGAGAGAATTCAGTTTGGTTTGGAGTGTTTTCTTTATAGAAAGGATTCGGTTTGGTTCTACGCACCGTTTTTGCAGTCCGGTCTGGATGGTTCTGTATTACGGTGCGGTTTATGACCACCCCTAATTGTAACCGTATAATATAAACATGTGACTACAACAAGTGAATGTAGGCCTGATTGTCGAACCACTATAAAACTTGCTCATCTTTTTATCTTTATTGCATTCCATGTCTGATTTTGCTCGGATTTGTTTATGCATTCTATGGTTGTTATTCTCATTTGAGCATTGTCGTTTGATTGATTAAATCACACGTCAACAGAATGCAACATGCAACATGGTAGATTGCATTGGGAAGATTAGACATGATTTTAGGATAAGAAAAATACACGATTGGTTGTTTTCTTAGAAAATTCTGAATTTGACTATAAAAAGCTCTAATTTTTTCTTTCTACAAAAACTACAATATGACCGGCTGTTTTTCCTAGAAGATTTCACAGTTAGCATTCAAATTTTCTCTACATGCCCTGGACCTTTTTTTATATAACTACGGTTGACAGACTGTGGCCGCTAGCACTGATAGGGTGCTGATAGCAGCTCTATTTTAAATCAAGTCCTATAACACTCTTCAAAACGGCTCCATCTATTGCCACCCCGTGATTTACTCTTCACCCCCCGCTAACTACAAAATAAATCACACACCCCGTTTATTTCTCTACACACCCCATTTATTCCAAAAATAACCTCTCTTTCTTATTCACATTGATTTTATTTTTCCTTTCTTTTTCTTTTCTTTCTTCCTATAACTTGCTGCTCTACCTATCAAACCTTTGCAACTCCGTAAAATTTAGCGGTGGAGGCGAGAAAATAAATAGACATATACCTCGTGTGCATGTACCTCATGTTCGTATATAATTACAAACACAGTATTGATTTTATTTTAAAAAACGTACGTTTATGAATTTCTTGATTCTACTACTCAAACGCTCCAATGCACCTTGTTAAGGCTAGCATGTGTATGTTTTGTTATAGATTTGATTGTTATTTGTGCTTAAAAAGAAGAAGAAAAAATCTTCTATTTTCAAATCATTATTTTGGGGCAGGCTGAAAGATGTGCATAAAAATGGAAGATAAATAAACATATGAAACAAGCTATTTATTTTTAAAGGGTATAATTGGAAATAAAATTTCATTTTTTTTACCGGGGTGTGAAGAGCAATCACAGGGGTGCTAATAGATGGACCCCTTCAAAACAGCACCCTAACATCCCATAACAACCCAACAGGGTAGAGGAGGAGGCTAGGGTTGCTGGGATTTGCTACACAAATTTCTTTTTCCTTGCTTTGGAAACACAATACGGTTTCAGGCTGCCAGGTGAGGAGCATGGAGTGGAGGAGGCAGACTGCGGAGGGGCAGACTAGGCGTGCGCCTGGAGGTACAGTGCTCTGGTTACGGTCAGGTTCAGGTTAGGGATTGGGTATGGTTTTTTTTTTCATTTAGGCTTCTAGGGTTTAGGAGAGAAGGCAAGAGAGGAGGGCGTCGTCGTTGGCCTACGCGTAGTGGGTGGTGGGTGTGAGGTTTAGGTGGCGGCAGGCATTGTTGGCATGCGAGACAAGGGCGTAGGGTTTGGTGAACGGGTTTTGTTCTGAAATAAAATGGAGAAGAGAGGGAGAGGAAAGATAAGTGGAAGGGGGTTTCATTTTGATTTTTTACTTGCAAATTTGTTTCACCGGCTTTACTTGGATTGATTTAAGATATTTTCCATGAATCAAATTGAGATCTAGATCTAGATTTAGACAGGGAAGAGGAAAGAGAATGAGGAGTTTCTGAAATGACAGAGGCATAAAAAGATACATACAATTTTATTGAATTGGAGAAGCGGATACAGAATTCTAATTGATAATTTAATATGGGCATTACAGATTTAATTCCTCATTTAAATAAAACCAATGAGAGTGTCAAGACATATATGGATTAATTACAGACAAATTATACACATAACGAACATCATCCATTTTTCTGTGTATAGTTACAAACACGAATTCTGGACAAACGAAATTAAATTTCAACGAACCGAAAAATTTTGGATGCTCAGAATTCAACATAGATTCATAAAAAAAGATAAATTCAAATTTTGAAAATTTTTAAATTTTGACCAAAAATTCAGATTTAACCAAATTAGACACAAGTTGACGTTTTTGGAAGATTTGACGCATCAATATATTCATATTTCATTATTTAAGATTTTTATAAATTTACTTAAACTTAAATAACACAAGTTGAGTCGGTTAAACAATTACATTCACATTTGATAGTTGTTTGATTTCATGGTTCAAACGTAACTTATTATTTTTCGTATACTGAAATCAATTCATTTAATTCACACAATTTAGAATGAATAGAAATTTGAAGACTTAAAACTTAAATTCTAATCAATTCATTGATTCAAAATTCAATAAATATTCAGGTCGCTATAGGAGGGGAAAGTACTACCTATTCCACGAATTGAAAGAGAATGCTACATCGAAGTGTAGACATATTCAAGACAAGATTGAGGAGCACTGTAGGATAGGATGGCTCAAAGACCTTGTTGAAACCAGAAGGACGGTGTATGAGCATGGACAACCGTCTGCATAAAATCAAGGAGGGACTCGATCCAGAGGTCAGATCATTATCTCATGATCGGGATGATGACTCTGGGACATCTAACGAATGCTTTCTAATTTAATGACTCGGTGGCTTATACATGTACGGGGCCATGATTAGTCCTTTGGAAACCTTTGAGCAATCATTGGGTCGTGAATCCCAGAGAGACCTAACTTAGTTTTTCGTTCTTCTCGTTTTTGATTTAAATTGTATTTGCTTTAAACCGCCATCAGCAACGAAAGAAAATTTGTTAGGGTTTTTCTTCACTCACAGAGTCAGAGTAAGGTCTCAAAATATGATTTTCTGTCACCAGATAGTGACTACATGAATTTGTATGAATTAACTATAAGTTCCTCTCACTAGATAATGACTAGACGAATTCGTAGAAACCGATCATGAATCCCTTTCACTAAAAAATGATTAGATGGTTTCATGCTAATGATCACGAATTCCTTCTGCCAGATAGCTAATGGATGAATTCATACGGATAGGTTGCGAGTTCCTTTCACCAGAGAGTGACTGGATAAATTTAACATGAATGTGGATCCCTTTCGTCGAAATGTGAATGAATGGATTTATGCAATTGAGCTACAAATTATTTCACTAGAGAATGATTTGATGAGTGTTTTACGATTGTAAGGAGTTAAGCATGAATTCCTTTCACCAAATAGCGATTGGATAAGTTCATATGAACTGATCGTGGATTCCTTTCACCGTAGAGTGACTGGATGGATCCATTTGAAAGAATTACAAGTTCCTAAATTGGACGATAACTAGATGAACTTGTATGAGCTAAATATGGATCATTTTCACTAGAAAGTGAATTAATAGGGTCATACAATTGAACTACGAATTCCTCCACCGGTGAGTGACTGGACGAATTCGTATTTGTGAGTCATGAGTTTATTTCATTGGCTAGTGTTTGGATGGATTCATACAAATGAAGTGGATAACTAAGCAAACAACTGAAAGGTCGAGACTAGAATACAAACGGTAATACTACTTTGCTGAAAAGTAATAGGATCGGCCTACTTGCCGATGAACATCATTCACTAGAAAGTGATTGATATGAAACCCAAAGAGAATATAGATTGTTAAACTCGGATCGCACCTCATGGGCGAGATTCATAACGTTGAATGATGAAGAATTTAACAAGAACCCGACATACTGGAATTGGTAAGTGTCAACGGTGTGTAACTCAGATGTGCAATGATTTTTGAGTGCAAACAGTACGCGATGAAGGTCTGGGATGACCAAAGATCAACCCAGTGAAACTATAAAACATGAAGATGGCTTAAGAAAGGCTATTTCTAACAATTGAGTGATCTGCAGAGATTATGGACGATGAACTAATTCAAAACAAATCTTCCAAAGAAAGACATGTTTTGAGAGGACAAGATGTTGACCCACCTTTTTGTTAGGCTATCATGATTTAGATTCCTTTCTGTTGGAACGGCCGGGACTTAAGCGCAGACTTACATGAACCCAAAAAAGCCTAGTCGAAGCGGAGGAGTTTGCTAAACACTTAGATTTCAGATGGTCAAAATCTAGTTCGGTATTAGTCCGGTTCGACCCAAACATGCACTGGCCTGGATCAACATGGACGTGGTGTTGCTTCGGATCAGTGTTGTTTTCCCATCGGTGTCATTCTTCCATATCAGATCAATATGCATGTATAAAGTGCCAAATTGATGCAATATATTCCCAGTTTGGATCAACCTTACCCCATAAGCGTTGGATCGACATGGGCTTCTTCTATTGGATTGGCAACAAGAATAATCGCATTTGGCTTGGAAACATAGCACAAAGAAGAAACGCAAATGCAATTGTACTACTCTGGATCGGCCCGCTTAGATCGGTACCAATCTGGATCCGGATCGGTATCCAAAGCATAATGGGTCATAACAATTCAGCCTTTTGCTCCTGCCTGATTGTCTCCTCCACGACTCCAATTTTCATGCCACTACTCCATACCTATCCAAATACGGGAGATAAATAGGCCTAGAGATGGTAATTTGAGAGGATCTTTATTCTGTCTCCTACGTCTGGATTTTGTTGATTCCGGGTTTATTCTCTTTCTCCTAAAAGTTTGTAGATATAAACTCAACTGTAATTGTAATCATATAGTATAACCAAATAATTACAAGTGGATGTAAGCTTGATTGTCGAACTATTATACTTGCGTGTCTTTTTTACTTTATTGTACCCATGTGTTTGATTTTGCTTCGATTTGATTATGCATTTTGTGACTATTCTGATTTGAGTGTTGGCATTTGATTGACCAAATCATGTTTCAATGGAAAGCAGCATGGTAAATTGCATTAGGAAGATAAGACATGGTTTTAGAGTTAAGAAGAAAGATAAAACCGGTTATTTTCTTAGAGAAATTCTAAATTTGACTATGTAAAATCTCAAATATGTCCTTCTGACGGAAACTACAATTAGACTCATATTTTATAGTGTGTCACAATCAGCATTCCAATTTTCTCTACATGCCTCCGTACCCGACCTTTTTATTGATAAGACTAAAAATATTATAATGTCACACTTTCACAATTCTCTAAGAAAACTCCTTATTAAATTTAATGCTAGCATAAGCTTTAAATAACATTACAGAATACTAATGTTGATAGAATAAAATACCGCGCCTACAAACCTGGCTACTACTTGAAAGACTATATAGAACAAATTAAATAGTCCTATTGAATAGGTCTTATTAGAATAAATATGAAAATAGTATCACAATCATGCAAACTTCATGGGCAAGTCTTTGTATTCTTCAACAATTTCCTCCCTTAAACTGATTTTTGCAAGCAGTTTATACCTAGTACTTCACACACACCAAGCTGCCTTCTAAGTTTCTCAAACATATATAGAACTAGCTCAAACACCCTCAAGCTCGTCATCTAGAAGGCAACCTAATCGAAGAACACCTAGGTTAGGAGAGTTGCTACCATTGGATAATAATGAAGGAAGGATAAAAAGAAATCCTAGTTGGTTAGAAGATTATATTAGTGGAGGTGACTTAGGTCTTTCGGAAGAGGAGTATGAAGTTAATAATCACACACTGTTTGCTGCCGATCCTATTTCATTTCAAGAAGCGGTGAAGAGTGAAAACGATGGGAAGATATGTGTCAACAAATCAAAGCTATAGAAAAAAACAAAACATGGGAACTGACCACGTTGCCCGCTAGTGCAAAAAAATTTGGAGTTAAGTGGATTTCTAAAACAAAATTTAATGATCATGGAACAGTGGATAAGTACAAAGCGTGGCTCATAGCGAAGGGATATGCACAAGAACATGGAATTAACTATGATGAAGTGTTTGCGTAGGTTGCAAGATGGGACATGGTAAGATTAGTAATCTCTATTATAGCATACACTGACTGGAGCATTTTCCAATTAGAAGTCAAGACTGCGTTTCTTTATGGAGAGTTTACTTGAACAAGTGCTCGTCGATCAGCCACTGGGATTTGAGAAGAAAGGAGAGGAGCATGAAGTGTATCGATTGAAGAAGGTCTTATTAGAACTCAAGAAAGCTCCAAAAATGTGGTGCAGTCGCATTGAATCCTACTTTGTAAGGGAAGGTTTCGAAAGGTTCTCTTTTGAACATACTTTATTTAAATCTAATTCTGGTGGTAGCATTCTTATGGTTAGTCTATATGTAGATGACTTTATATTTACTGGGAATAATATAGAGATGTTTGAGAGTTTTAAAAGGTCCATGATGCAAGAATTTGAAATGGCGGCTCTTTGGAAGATGAAATATTTTCTTAGATTTGAAGTGTTACAGAATGAAGAGGGAATTTATATCAGTCAGAACAAGTATGCGATTGATGTACTTGAGAGATTTGGAATGTTGGAAAGTAACCTGGTTAAGAATCATATTGTTTCAGGGTCGAGGTTGATGAAAGATGAGATGGGAGTGAGAGTAAATGCCACAACTTTCAAGCAGATAGTTGGCAATCTAAAATATTTGACAGTGACAAGGCCCAATTTAATGTTTGTTGTTGGGTCAATTAGCAGGCATATGGAAAATCCCACAAAATTTCATCTTCAAGCTGCTAAATGGGTGCATCTGTATGTAAAAGGGACACTGGAGTTTGGAATATTTTACAAAAGAGTTGGAGCTGGAAATTTGACTTGATACATGGATAGTGATTACATAGGTGATCTTGATGATCGGAAGAGTACTTTGGATTATGTATTTTCACTTCGTGATGGAGAGGTAGCTTGGTCGTCAAAGAAACAACCAGTTGTTACTTTGTCTACTACAGAGTTCGAGTTCATGGCAGCAACTTCATGCGCATGCCAAGGAGTTTGGATGAGAAGGATTCTTAGCATACTTGGTCATCCTCAGAGCAAAAGCAAAGTAGTGTACTTGTAACACCCCACCTCCGCCAGGGTCACTCTTGCAAGTACACTGGCTTTGGAGGGGTGTTGGTCAAGGTAAACATGCATGAAGATATCACAAGACAGAACATATAAGTAAAACAGAGTAAATAAAGCAGCGGATAAAACTACTATTTCAAAACCATAGTCAAGTTAAATCATAGTACTTAGTCATTATTTTCCAACTACTACAAGTCTAGAAAATATAAACTGAAAACTGGAAATAACATAAGTAAAGTATTCCCCAAAGATAACAGTAGTGTCACCATAGCAAAGCTCAAGTCCAAACCGTACATGAGCTATCCAGAAAGCAAGCTAAAGATCCAAGCTAGGTGCTAGCATTCCCACCCTGAGAACCTGGGGGGGAAACGGAAGAAAAGAGGCGAAAGAAAACGGGTCAGTCAAAAAGACTGGTAAGTCCTACCTACTATTAGTATAAAAACTAATAAAGTTAACTGGACATGTAAAACAGAGATGAAACATAGGATGATAACTGGCATGGTGAAAAGTTAACAAGATAGATCAAGTGTAGCATCGCATATACAAGGTTACGTTGCACCAAGTGTACTAGTACTCTAATCCATGTCAAGTATAAACAAGAAATGATCCCTTAGCCCAATATTGGCCCAAACTCATGAGATGACCTAAATCAAGGTCCAACTACTCGGTCTAGTCGATCGGCTCCCTATAAGCCTAACTCGTCGTGTATCGGTGTCATACGGCCTAATCATGGAATGTAGTTAACTGTGCAAGGTCCACCCTATGGTGTATCCAGCCCTACGGTGTAAACCACAGACACAAATCAAGCACGCACAGTCTAAACCTACCGGTGCCCATGTTCAACTCCGAACTTAATGTGCACGACCATGGTCCGCCTGAACAACCGGTGCACCATTCAGCCGTCTCTTTTGGTCTCTTACAATCAGTCAGTAATCGTGCCCCACCCTAGCCTAGTCCAGGGTATCCAGATACTCCTAAGTAGGTTACTGCTGAAAAGGACCACGTAACTAGGGTTTTAAATGGGTTAAGTGTGGTTAACCCTATCCTAACCATGTATTGAGTTGGTCAAGTGTATCCAAGCAGTTCATGACTTAACCCTATCAATACATCGTGTTCAACTGGTTAAGTATATTCAAGTAGTCCATGACTTAACCCTACCAATCCATCGTGTTTAATTGATTAAGTATTCAAGTAGTCCATGACTTAACCCCAACATGTGGCATTAATTAACTTAATGCACCCCAACCTCTCACATTAGACTTTGTTGTGGTTACTAGTTAAGCCGGGCGGGTCCAGGTAGCTTTACACCACAACCTAGTCTAACCTCGGGTTTTAAGTGCGATGTGACCAACTACTCACATTGGGTCCTATTGTTTGTAGCCACTAATTAATCCGGTCAGTTCCGGGTAGATTTATGCTACAAACTCAACCCAACCTCGAGTTGGCCACTTTCATGTTTTCTACATGTCGTGTCCACGTTCATGTTTTCAACCATCATCACTTGTCATATTTTTCAAGTCATGTTTAATGTCATTTAAGTTTACTCATAACGTAACCCCATCGCACGTAAGCTCGCATCAACACAAATAGCTCAAAAAGGGGAACATAAGAATATGACAAGATGGCAAAGGCTATCACAAGTTAAACATGGTGATATTTGAGGCAAAAGTGGTTCAACATACTAGCATATGGCCTCAACATGTATGATAGCATAAAAGGTGACTTGGCCTCAAACATATCAAATAGCATAAGGGTGATTTGGCCACAAGCATGCATAACAGCATAAGGGTGATTTGGCCACAAGCATGCATAATAGCATAAGGGTGATTTGGCCACAAGCATGCTTAATAGCATAAGGGTGCTTTGGCCTCAAGCATGCATAATAGCATATATGGTGGTAGCATGGTAATAGTTGACATAGGGTGACAATCCTAACTTGTGCATAGCAAATAGGTTCAATATCATCATATGCATGTTAAGGAACATGAGGGGTTAAGGTTTGTTAACATGCATAAGCCATAATCCATTTCATAGCATTTTTTCCCAAAGGTCAACATGAACGGTACTAGGTTCATGATAGGTCCACAATCATAAATCAAGAGAGGCATGAATAGATCTATGCATACAATGATAGGTTCAAGGCAAATATTGCACTTAGGTCCAATTCAAATCTACACATGTATGGCATTAAACTTAGCAAATAGGTGATACATGGTCATAGATGGCATAGGATGATAACTAGTGATTCGCATATAACATCATATGCAAGTTAACATAAAGGTCATGAGAGTTTCTATGTTGCATTATGCAACATTTCCAAACAAAGCTCATAGCTTTCAATCCACAAAGTCAAGGTGATAGCTTAACAAACATACACAGGATAAATCTATGCATAACATGATAGATTTAAAGCACAAATCATACTTAGGCCCAAACTCAAACTTGCAACATTGTCATGTTTAACTTCATAGTTTAAATCTAAGAGTAGAATGGGGCTTACAATGCTATGAAGACTATAAAATAAAACAAGATTAAGACGAAGCCACACTAGCAACACTAAAAACCCCCAAATGAATACAAGCTCCAAGTTGTCTTGAGAAACAAGAAGCTCCTTTGATTTGTATGAAGAAAGATCCTTGTTTTGATGAAGAAAGGTGGCTCTTTTACTAGCTTAGAACACTCAAACTTTCATGAAGAAGATGGAGGCCATGATATGAAGGTGGAGGCCATGATTAGGAAGCATTTTGGCATAACTTCGTTACAGGATTGATTTGTGTGGGTTTAGGCTAGGTCATAGGGTCTTTTTAAAGAAGTTTAGGTTAGTTTAGGCCATAGGATTAACCCTAATTCAGATCTGAGCCATTAAAATCCGTCACCAGCCCTAAAGCATGTCTTGAGGAACAAGTCAGATGCACCCAGGCCAAACTGACCGACCACCCAAGTCGACAGGGGTGTCGACTGGGCAGTCGACACCACCTAGGGTGTGTCGACTCCCAAGTCGACTACCCAGTCGACTTGGGGGTGGCGGGAATTTTTCCGCCTGTCCTGCTTGGCTGAATTTGAATTCTGAATTCAAATTTGAATTGTTTTTGAACTTGAAATTTTCTGAAAATTTTTACGGGCCATAACTTGGTCATACGGACTCCGATTTTCGAAAACTCGGACTCTATTTCGCGTATTTTTCCGAGACGAACGTAATAACATAGCCCGTTTCCCTTGATTCAGATTTTAACATTTAATTCTGCCTTGATTTACGTTATAACATGTTATTCAAAAAATATGGGTTGTTACATTCTCCCCACCTTAAAGGATTTCGTCCCCGAAATCTTCAAGTTAGGAAGAACGTATCCTACCATCCATCATCCATCTACTCAAAACATCATCCACGAGCAGTCATTGTCCTTAAAAGATTCTAAATGTTGTATGATCATATGCAAAATGTGTGTGTATATGTACTTATCTAATGCGAAAATCATGTGGTTACTGATTCAGTAAACCTCCTTAATGCAAAGTATGTTAGTGAAATGAGTCCATATGTATGCAAATTCCTAACATAATTCATAATCTCTACATGAGTGCACATAACATTCATCCATATGCAACATCCACGTGATAGCATAACAAGTTTTAGCCCTGAATAAGTATAAGCACTCATGCATATGAAATATGAAAGTGTGTGAGCCGATCTTAGTGCCTAATGTGTATCATGCATCCACGAGTATCCACTTGCAAACACTTGCAACCACTTGCAAACATCAAGCATAACATGTTTCAAATACATGTTTCATCCAAAGGGTTTCTACCTAAGGTTCTCATGACAAGGTTAACGAGATAACAAGATAAACATGGATAGCAAAAGAAAGATATGCTAACTAGGAAAGGAGATTGAGAATGTACCCTCAAAAAGGAATGGATAAATCCCACGCATCTTCTCCTCGGTTTCCCAAGTTGCATCTTCATCGGCTTCACTCCACTGAACCTTTACTAACTTGACTTCTCGATTCCTAAGCTTCTTGATCTCCGTTCCCAAGATACGAATCGGAGCTCGCCTCAGGGTTGCCTCTTTCTCTACCTCCACGTCATCAAGAATGCTAGGTTCAACCACCTCGGCCGACTCATGCAGGCACTTCCGGAGATGCGAGACATGAAAGACATTGTGCACTACGGCCAGCTTCTCGGACGATTCCACCTTATAAGCCATCTTCCCAATTCTCTCTATGATAGGGAAGGGTCCTACGAACCTTGGTGCTAGATTCCCTACTGCTCCAAAACGAACCACGTTTCGCAAAGGAGAAACCTTCACGAAAACCATATCTCCAGCTTCGAATTCCAAATCTGTCCTTCGCTTGTCAACATAGGATTTCTGTCTACCTTGGGCCGTTTTCATCCGTCTTCGAATCAACTCTACCTTCTCGGATGTGCCCCTTATCATGTCGGGCCCAAGTATAAGCTCATCTGTCGTCTCTCACCAACATGTTGGTGTCTTGCACGGTCTCCCATACAAAGCTTCGAATGGTGCCATCCCTATGCTTTCTTGGTAGTTGTTATTATAAGCAAACTCTACGAGAGGAAGGTGGTCTTCCCAAGTGCCACCAAAGTCAAGAATGCATAGCCTCAACAGATCTTCTAGTACCCTATTCACCCTTTCGGTCTGGCCATCCATCTGTGGGTGATAGGCTGTACTTAGATTCAATCGCGTACCCATCGCTTCTTGCAAACTATTCCAGAACTGGCTAGTGAAGATTGGGTCACAATTGCTAACTATGCTAGAAGGAACTCCATGCAATCGCACTATCTCTCGAAGATAAACAAATGCTAGCCATGATGCGGTTCTCTTGCTCTTCACCGAAATAAAATGGGCGCTCTTTGTAAGTCTATCAACTATGACCCATATCCCATAAAGCCCAAATAGTTTGGTCAACCTGACGGACATCTTCACCCCAACTATATATCACAAACAGGCAAGTCATACTCCTTATGGGGTTTGCAACAGAACTAAGATTGAGAATAGGACCGAGAGGATATACTTAAAAGATAGCATGCGAGTAAGCTCTACAGAATAATAGGGATCAAGGATATACTCTTAGAAAGAGATATAATGCATGTATCTAGTCTTCAATCTTCTAAGCCGCATTTTCTTGAGCTTAATTCTATCGTGCCTTGACCGTCTTTTAACTTCACAATTTCATAGCTCTTAATTCTTATTTCAAAAATATGAGTTAGAACTCATTTCACCGTTGCCTCTCGTTCCACTTCCACTTATTCTTTTCCTAAAATACTTGGCATAAACATAACTGCGTGCTCATGGTTTCATGCAAGCTTTCCAAAATTCGTTAGTGAATCCTGGATCTCGTTTACATCCTATACGGTATTCCACGCAGAAGAACTATCTCTTGAAAACAAATGCCAATCCATGTTGCCAAATGTACTTACTAGGATGATTTCTCTAACCCATGCTTAAGCGAAATGGACTATCCGCCTTAGTGGCGAACACTACTCGATTGGATTACAAATTTCCAATAAAGGTGCCAAGGGATTCTAGATAACTAACCATGACGAAACCCTAAAGGTCACACGAGACTTCGAGGGTATTACCGAGGAGAGTCATGAGCTTTGCAACCCTATGTTCAAAATCAAGAATGGCTCCGTAATTGGACAACCAATCCATGCCCAAAATCAACCTGTATCCCATAAACCCGAGAACATAAGCATTACACATGAATTCTACGCTCAAGATAGAGATTTTCAAATCCATACAAATCACAGGTAGATGGGAGGAACCCCCCAATTGGATTTGAAACACTAACGGGACCTCAACTAGACTAGTACTTAGGTGCAAACTTTCAACAAGATCAGAAATAAAACTATGCGATGCGCCAGAATCAAATAAGGTACGAACAGGGAAATCAGAAATGTAAACATGACTTTCTATAGAAACACTACCTCGATCAAAAGCTGGAAGAGCGAGGAGAGCCTGCAACTGCCCTCCAGAGGGTCCTGCTCGCTGAGTTTGCTTTTTCCCTTGTCCTCGCTTTTTCGGGCAATCCTTACTATAGTGTCCAGACTCTCCACAATGAAAGCATACGCCCAACGTCCTCTTCTTCTTCTTACAGTCTTTGGCTATGTGCCCAGTGATCCTACAGAAGTTGCACTTTCTTGTCTCTCTTGCCTTGTTGTTGTTGTTGCCCTTGTTTCCCTTCTTGTTGTTCTTATCTCCTTTCTCGGAATCTTCCTTCTTGCCTTGAGACTCATTTGCCTTGACCTCCTTCTTGCCACTCTTATCTTCCTCTTGAAGCAGGTCCATATTCACCAAACTCTCGAAGGTCGCCCCCATGGGTATGTGAGACATGGCCAAACCATGCAATGGCTCGTTCAATCCTAGAGCAAAGTGTAGGGCCTTCTCCTGAGCAGTGTTAACCAAGTCTAAACCTAACCGAGCAAGCTGATTAAACTTATCCACGTATTCCCTAATGGTCATGTCCCCTTGCTTTAGTGATAGGAACCTCTCCATCTGAAGGTTCTCTTCTGCCGATGATAGAAACCTCAGTCCAAACCTTCTCCTAAAGTCATCCCAAGTCTGAATTGGCCTAGTAGTGGTGGTGACTACCCACCAATATGCAGCTTCCCCTTTCAACAGCCATACCGCTAATAGAACTTTCCTACAGTCTTCTATATCAAAGATAGCAAAGAGGTCTTCAGTTTCCTTTAACCAGTTTCTTGCCTCAACAAAAGTCTCCGTCCCAATAAAATTCTTGCCACCCATTGCCTTAAAGTCCTTGCAAATCTTCGCGAAATCCGCTTGCGGATGCTGAGGAGGAGGAGGAACCTCAGCTACGGGATGAGGAGGAATGTTAGCCACGGGGGAAGGAGGAGGAATGTCCGCGGGGCCGGCTTCATTCACCCTTGCCTCCATGTACCTTCTAAACCAAATAGGTACTGGTACGCCCTCCAGAATGGCAAAATTATCGGCCATACTGAAACGAAGAAAAAGATAGATTGAGAACGAGGAAACAAAGGATAGTGCTAATGGCTTTTGGGGAATAGCCTTTTAAAATAAACTAGACTTTTCTTGGAAAATACTTAATTGGTTTTGAAAATAGTTTTTCAAAAGGTAAGTTTTAAAAACCTTTTGCTCAAATCTTGTAAACCATATGCTCTGATACCAAATGTAACACCCCACCTCCGCCAGGGTCACTCTTGCAAGTACATTGGCTTTGGAGGGGTGTTGGTCAAGGTAAACATGCATGAAGATATCACAAGACAGAACATATAAGTAAAACAGAGTAAATAAAGCAGCGGATAAAACTACTATTTCAAAACCATAGTCAAGTTACATCATAGTACTTAGTCATTATTTTCCAACTACTACAAGTCTAGAAAACATAAACTGAAAACTGAAAATAACATAAGTAAAGTATTCCCCAAAGATAACAGTAGTGTCGCCATATCAAAGCTCAAGTCCGAACCGTACATGAGCTATCCAGAAAGCAAGCTAAAGATCCAAGCTAGGTGCTAGCATTCCCACCCTGAGAACCGGGGGGGGGGGGGGGGGGGACGGAAGAAAAGAGGCGAAAGAAAACGGGTCAGTCAAAAAGACTGGTAAGTCCTACCTACTAGTATAAAAACTAATAAAGTTAACTGGACATGTAAAACTGAGATGAAACATAGGATGATAACTGGCATGGTGAAAAGTTAACAAGATAGATCAAGTGTGGCATCGCATATACAAGGTTACGTTGCACCAAGTGTACTAGTACTCTAATCCATGTCAAGTATAAACAAGAAATGATCCCTTAGCACAATATTGGTCCAAACTCATGAGATGACCTAAATCAAGGTCCAACTACTCAGTCTAGTCGATCGGCTCATTATAAGCCTAACTCGTCGTGTATCGGTGTCATACGGCCTAATCATGGAATGTAGTTAACTATGCAAGGTCCACCCTAGGGTGTATCCAGCCCTACGGTGTAAACCACAGACACAAATCAAGCACGCACAGTCTAAACCTACCAGTGCCCATGTTCAACTCCGGACTTAATGTGCACGACCATGGTCCGCCTGAACAACCGGTGCACCATTCAGCCGTCTCTTTTGGTCTCTTACAATCAGTCAGTAATCGTGCCCCACCCTAGCCTAGTCCAGGGTATCCAGATACTCCCAAGTAGGTTACTGCTGAAAAGGACCACGTAACTAGGGTTTTAAATGGGTTAAGTGTGGTTAACCCTATCCTAACCATGTATTGAGTTGGTCAAGTGTATCCAAGCAGTTCATGACTTAACCCTATCAATACATCGTGTTCAACTGGTTAAGTATATTCAAGTAGTCCATGACTTAACCCTACCAATCCATTGTGTTTAATTGGTTAAGTATTCAAGTAGTCCATGACTTAACCCTACCATGTGGCATTAATTAACTTAATGCACCCCAACCTCTCACATTAGACTTTGTTGTGGTTACTAGTTAAGCCGGGCGGGTACGGGTAGCTTTACACCACAACCTAGTCTAACCTCGGGTTTTAAGTGCGATGTGACCAACTACTCACATTGGGTCCTATTGTTTGTAGCCACTAGTTAAGCCGGTCAGTTCCGGGTAGATTTATGCTACAAACTCAACCCAACCTCGAGTTGGCCACTTTCATGTTTTCTACATGTCATGTCCACGTTCATGTTTTCAAGCATCATCACTTGTCATATTTTTCAAGTCATGTTTCATGTCATTTAAGTTTACCCATAACGTAACCCCATTGCACGTAAGTTCGCATCAACACAAATAGCTCAAAAAGGGGAACATAAGAATATGACAAGATGGCAAAGGCTATCACAAGTTAAACATAATGATATTTGAAGCAAAAGTGGTTCAACATACTAGCATATGGCTTCAACATGTATGATAGCATAAAAGGTGACTTGGCCTCAAACATATCAAATAGCATAAGGGTGATTTGGCCACAAGCATGCATAATAGCATAAGGGTGATTTGGCCACAAGCATGCATAATAGCATAAGGGTGCTTTGGCCTCAGGCATGCATAATAGCATATATGGTGGTAGCATGGTAATAGTTGACATAGGGTGACAATCCTAACTTGTGCATAGCAAATAGGTTCAATATCATCATATGCATGTTAAGGAACATGAGGGGTTAAGGTTTGTTAACATGCATAAGCCATAATCCATTTCATAGCATTTTTTCCCAAAGGTCAACATGAACGGTACTAGGTTCATGATAGGTCCACAATCATAAATCAAGAGAGACATGAATAGATCTATGCATACTAGGTTCAAGGCAAATATTGCACTTAGGTCCAATTCAAATCTACACATGTATGGCATTAAACTTAGCAAATAGGTGATACATGGTCATAGATGGCATAGGATGATAACTAGTGATTCGCATATAACATCATATGCAAGTTAACATAAAGGTCATGAGAGTTTCTATGTTGCATTATGCAACATTTCCAAAAAAAGCTCATAGCTTTCAATCCACAAAGTCAAGGTGATAGCTTAACAAACATACATAGGATAAATCTATGCATAACATGATAGATTTAAAGCACAAATCATACTTAGGCCCAAACTCAAATTTGCAACATTGTCATGTTTAACTTCATAGTTTAAATCTAAGAGTAGAATGGGGCTTACAATGCTATGAAGACTATAAAATAAAACGAGATTGAGACGAAGCCACGCTAGCAACACTAAAAACCCCCAAATGAATACAAGCTCCAAGTTGTCTTGAGAAACAAGAAGCTCCTTTGATTTGTATGAAGAAAGATTCTTGTTTTGATGAAGAAAGGTGGCTCTTTTACTAGCTTAGAACACTCAAACTTTCATGAAGAAGATGGAGGCCATGATATGAAGGTGGAGGCCATGATTAGGAAGCATTTTGGCATAACTTCGTTGTAGGATTGATTTGTGTGGGTTTAGGCTAGGTCTTAGGGTCTTTTTATAGAAGTTTAGGTTAGTTTAGGCCATAGGATTAACCCTAATTCAGATCTGAGCCATTAAAATCCGTCACCAGCCCTAAAGCATGTCTTGAGGAACAAGTCAGGTGCACCCAGGCCAAACTGGCCGACCACCCAAGTCGACAGGGGTGTCGACTGGGCAGTCGACACCACCTGGGGTGTGTCGACTCCCAAGTCGACTACCCAGTCGACTTGCGGGTGGCGGGAATTTTCCCGCCTGTCCTGCTTGGCTGAATTTGAATTCTGAATTCAAATTTGAACTGTTTTTGAACTTGAAATTTTCTAAAAACTTTGACGGTCCATAACTTGGTCATACGGACTCCGATTTTCGAAAACTCGGACTCTATTTTGCGTATTTTTCCGAGACGAACGTAATGGCATAGCCCATTTCTCTTGATTCAGATTTTAACATTTAATTCTGCCTTGATTTACGTTATAACATGTTATTCAAAAAATACGGGTTGTTACAGTACTGTGACAATGATTCTACCATCGAACTTTCAAAGAATGATGTACTACATGGAAGGATAAAATATATAGATGTGAGGTACCACTTCCTTCATGATCTAATAAGAGATGGAATTATTAAGCTTGTTCATTGTAGAATTGGAAAATGCTCCAGTCATTGTATTCTATAAGAGCGATTACTAATCTTATTGTGTCCCATCTTGCAACCGACGCAAACACTTAGTCATAGTCTATTCCATGTTCTTGCACATATCCCTTCGCTACAAGCCATACTTTGTACTTATCCACTTCTCTAAGTTCATTAATTTTTTTTTAAAACCCACTTGACTCCAATCGTTTTTGCACTGGCAGGCATCGTGGTTAAGAATCCGATTGTTCCGGGTTCGAAGTCGATAAAAGATGAGATGGGCGTGAGAATAAATGCCACAACTTCCAGTCAGATAGTTGGCAGCCTAAGATATTTGACAGTGACAAGGCCCGATTTAATGTTTATTGTTGGGTTAATTGGCAGGCATATGGGAAATCCCACAGAGCTTCATCTTCACGCTGCTAGGAGGGTGCTTCAGTATGTAAAAGGGACACGAAGTATGAAATATTTTACTAATGAGCTGGAGTTGGAAATTTGACTAGATACATGGACAGTATTATGCAGGTGATCTTGATGATCGGAAGAGTACTTCGGGTTATGTATTTTTACTTGATGATGGATCAGTAGCTTGGTCGTCAAAGAAACAGCCAATTGTTACTGTTTCTACTACAAAGGCCAAGTTTGTGGCAACATCTTCATGCGCATGCCAAGGAGTTTGGATGAGAAGGGTTCTTAGCATTCTTGGTCGTCCTCAAAGCAAAAGCACAATAGTCTACTATGACAATGGTTCTACCATCAAACTTTCAAAAGACACCGCCAATGCTTGTTCCTCACTGCACCATCGTGCCCTCTCACCCTTTCTTCATGTACAAGAAGACTGCCTTGCAACTCATCAATAATGAGTCGATCCAAGTCTTTCGACTCCTCTACATAACATACCACATAATCCCATTTTGAGGTCAAAAATCGCAATATCTTTTCGATAATGACTACTTGGGTCAGAGTCTCACCATGTATCTTCATTTTGTTAGCTATTCCTAGGGTGCGTGCAAAATAAGCATCGACCGCTTCTCCTTTCTTCAATTGCAAAACCTCAAACTCTCTTCGCAAAGCCTATAATTGAGCCCTTCTTACTTTTGTAGATCTCCTGGTATTTTTGCTTCATTGAATCCCAGATTGCTTTGGCTCTGCTTCTGTCTAGAGTTATCTCCATATTTTCTTGATCACTTGCTTGAAAGCGAAAGTTCTTGATTTTCAAATCCTTGAGTTTTGCATCTTCCACTGTCTTGCGTTGTGCCTCAGTTGCAACAACCTCTCTTTCACTTGGCAATTGGGGAAGTCCTTCCTCCATAAGAGTCTAATGCTCTTTCGACCTTAAGTAGTTTTCCATCATCATCGACCAATGGTCATAATGACCATCGAATCTAGAAATGCTAGCTTGAAGAAATTTGTTCCAAGATGAAGTTGACATCCTTTTCTTCTTGCAATCCATTCTCTTAACAAAATAAAGCCCCTGATGATCGCTTTAATATAAGATTGAAATTGTAACAACCCGCATTCTACGCATCGGAGGATCGTAGAATATTTATTTCTTTCCCATATGAAATCATATGGTCATGTAACTTTGGGAAACAACCATTAGAGTCATTTCCTATGTTCATGATTTTTGTCGATTTTTAAATGACCGTTTTGCCCCTAGCTGATCTTGTTTCGGCCATAACTTTTGATTGGAAAGGAATTTTGTCCTGAAACCACTTCCATTGGCTTCGAATGATGGTTTACCTTTCCGTAGAGTGGTCACATGTGAGAAACGGACTTACCGTTTGGGAGATATGGCTGAAATAAGGTTTGGAATGTGAAAAACAGCTTAACCGGGCCAAATGAGGTGATTAGCAAATGGGCCAATAACCCATTTCGGGATTAGGGTTATGGAGAGGCTGAAATGAGTTAGGATTTCATTTCATTTCAGTTTTCTAGCCTCCACTTACCTCTAAGAAACCCTAAAAATGGCTTCCAACCTCTAAATCACCTCCAAATCACTTTCTACTTGAAGATTGGGCTTAGCAACATCAAATCAAGAGAGATCAACACCAAATCATGATTAGAGCTACTGTTTAGCATTGGGATTCGTACCAAATCATATATTTATTTCAGATCTAAGGTTTATTTGTGGCTAAGGTGAGTGATTAGCTTGCTTTTTCACTAATTATGGCTAATTATGGTAATTAGCGAAAATTAGCGAAATTATGGCTCAGAAAAATCTAGAAAAATTCCTAAAATTCTAAAACATCATTTTATGCCTCTGATATGAATTTGGGTTAATTTCGACTAAATTTGCTAATCTCGGAATTTAGGGGATTAAGGGGTGATTAGTGATAATTAGTGAATTTATGCATGATTAAAATCTGGAAAAATATTCAGAAATTCTTGAATATTGTTTTAGATCTCTGTTAGAAAATTTGGCTAATTTGGATAAGTTTTGCTAATTATATGCTTAAACATGATTAAGAGGGATTAAGGGAAAATATGGGGTTTTGTCTATGTTTGATCCATTTTAACCTATCATATTGATGTTTTGGTGTTTAAGGTCACTTCTATTTATTGCTATGACTGTTTGGTATGACTTGTGATTGTTTAGAATAGTTAGAATGGTCGAAAACGCCGTCGAGAGGCATATAAACAGTCGCTGGAAAGTTGCAGAAAAATGCAGGCAGGGATCGGACCTCCCTTACCAGACCTGAACCGTTCGTGGGTACTTGCCACGATCTGATGGGGATAGGAGCTCGAATCTGAACCGCGTCACATGCTGGAGCACCTGATCCGCCCTTGAAGAGTGAGCACGATCAGTTGTACTTGACCTGGAGAAGTGCTTTCCGACCCGAGCCGCTCGGAGGACCCCGACCCGAACCGGTGATGGCGACTGGACTTGGAGAACCGATCCGATCCGCTGGGGTGATGACGATCTGAACCATGTTGACGATGGAAAGCTGGACTCCGAACCGAATCGCTACGACATGAAGGCGACAATCCGAACCGATCTGGGGAAAGAAGGCCAATAACCCGAGATGCAAAGGTAATCCAACTTGGAAGTTAGAGCTCAAGATCCAGTTAGGAACCAATGAGTCCACTTCGTGATTGGACTTTGCTGTGGGGCGTGTGCTAAGGAGTTGTCGACGTTCATAACTTCGATTCACCACTGAAATGAATGATGGGCTACGTTATCAGTGCAGTAGAGTCACTATGACTTAAGGGGGCAAAGTGATCTTAGCAGAACTACGTTATCAGTGCAGTAGAGTCACTATGACTCGAGGGGCAAAGTGATCGTAGTAGGACTATGAGCCAGCGCAGATGGGGTGAACAACTCCATGGGGGCAAAGTGGACATAGTAAAGGATTAGTAAGGCTATGAGCCAGCGCAGATGGGGTGAACAACTCCATGGGACAAAGTGGACATAGCGAAGGATTAATGGCTATGGATCAGTGCAAATGAAGCCATTATGACTTCATGGGGTAAGGTGATCGTAGCAAAGTATTGGGTGATCGAAGTGGTGAATATCGTATGCTTTACGCACTGAGTGAGAGATGTGAGGATGGTTGCTATGCTCGTTTGTTTGCCATCACTATGACATGCACACCCCCACCCCCGTATGCTTACACACCACATGTTAGTGACACCTTAGAGTGTTGTACAGTATGTAGTACTAACTCTTTGGTTGCAAGTCCGGGTTCAGGTCTGGTTTAGTATACCTGTTATTGTTCTGTTTATGCTTGCTACCACTCATACCAGACTGATGTCTGACCCAGAGTTTTATGTTTCTTCTTATTACTCTGGGTGCTCACACGAGCAGACTAGGGACAGGTTAGCTGGTGATGCGCGAGTAGCTGATTCGGAGGCGAGCAGGAGGCTTCCACGTATGATATATAGATATTCTCCCTGTGTCATTGCTGGTCACTACTTTGGGCATTAGTAGTGTACCCTTCTTATTTAGCTTTTTGAGACAGTTTTAATTTTTTTAATAATGTTGGCTTTGGATCATAAGCTGTATTTTGGATTTTCCGCTGCTATGATAGTTTGTTTTCAGCTTATACACTGTCTCACCTGTTTTATGTCAAGTATGTTATTATTATATTTTGTTCTATGCGTTGTGAGACATTTTACAGGTTCCTTGTTGATTCTTCGTCTTCTTTCTTCCTTTCCTTCTGATGATCCGTCCCGTGCTAACTGGACATGTGTACAGCGTACCCTTGGAGTAAATGTCGGTTGGTGCGGGGCAGGTTGTCACATTTGGTATCAGAGCTCTAGGTTGCGTAGTTAACCTAGGGAAAGACACTAGGGAGAGATAGTACGTATATGAGAGAGCGTATTTGTGATTACTTTGGTTTTCAAAAGCTATATATAGATGTACTATTAGTAGTATAAGGATGAAGTCGTATTGCACTAGCACCACTATGAGGTCGTTAATCGTTTTCTCTTTATAGATTGAACGATGAGCCGATACGCAAGAGGTGCTGGTAGAGGGACCAATAATGGGGATGCTACTGAGATGAGGACGATGTTCACTAACTTCATGAGGGAGATGCTTAGGGATGTTCAGGGAGCAGTTCCCAATCCCGGAAATGGTGGTGGTCCTGTAGTGCAGGCGCCTAGGGCCGATTTCGCCAAGTTGTGCAAGGATTACACTAACCTTGGTGGGAAGCCGTTCCACGGAACGGAGTCGGCCACAGATGTTCAGGATTGGTTGGATAGCTGTGATCGTATCTTCGATGACTTGGGTATCGAGGATGCGATGAAGAGAAGGCTAGCGTCTCGTCAGCTGCAAGGGCGAGTGATTAATTGGTGGAATGCCATTAGAACAGCTACTCCAGAAAATCAGGTTACTTGGGATCAGTTCAAGGCTCGCTTTAGCGAGAAGTTCATTCCAGCTGCCCAGAAGTCAGTGTTGTTTAAGAGATTCTTGGAACTCAAGCAGAATGGTAGGGAAGTCTCTGACTATATTGCTGAGTTCGACACTTTGTCGAAGTATGGACTATCTCTTATCGATACTCCTGAGAAGAAGAATGAGAAGTTCATTACTGGGTTGGATGGATACTTAGGGGAAAGGCTTATCAACCACATCGATGAGACTTTTGAATCGATTGTGGGGAAAGCTTTGAGATCAGAGAGTCTTTACCCTAAGCCAAAGACTGAGGCTGCATCTGCAGAAGGGCTGAAACCGCAAGCGGGCGATGGAGGCAAGAATAACTCTCAGAATAAGAGGAAACAGAACCAAAAGGATGGCTAGAAAAAGAGCAAGAAAGATGTTGAGTGCTTCAGCTGTGGTAAGAAGGGTCATTATGCCAAAGATTATCAGGCCAAGTCAGTGGATAAGAAGTGCTTCAACTGTGGCCAAGTGGGACATTTCAAGGATAAGTGTCCACAACCTCTTAAGGAGAAGCAGATTGTGAAAGCATATGCTATTAATGATGTTCCTTCTTCGTCGAATGCCCCAACTGCGGCGGAGAAAGGAAAGAATGTCGTCATTCAAGGTATGCTTTCTATTTATGATGTACCGGTTCGAGTTTTGTTTGATACTGGGGCTTCCCGTTCCTTCATATCTAGTGACCTGGTGGATAGGTTGGGACTAAAACCCGAGATAGTCGATAGACCGTTGGTTGTGACGAACCCGATTGGTGGTTCGACTAACCTTAGTATGATTTGCCGAAATTTGGTCTTATCGAGTCATGGATGTATGTTTGTTTGTGATTGCTTTGTTTTGGGCTTTACTGGGTATGACATTATATTGGGGGTCGATTGGCTCCAAAGAAACGGGGTGGTGGTAGGCTGTGAGGGCTTTTTGGTGACAGTTAGGGCGGATGATGGGCGGAAGGCAGTGTTTGGTAGTCTACCTAGTGATGGGGTAATGGCTAGTTTTATAAATTTCCTCGACATTCCGCATGATTAGTTGTTAGATGTGCCCATGGTTGGCCAGTATCCGGACGTCTTCGAGGAGGTGACCGGGCTTCCACCACACCGAGAGATTGAGTTCCGTATTGATTTAGTGAAAGACGCCAGACCGACAGTGATGCCACTTCGTCGTATGGCACCAAGGGAGCAGCGAGAGCTCGGGGGTGCAAGTAAGTGATCTTTTGAAGAAGGGGTTTATTAGAAGAAGTGTCCCCGAGTGGGGAGCACCAGTTGTGTTTGCCACTAAGGCAGATGGTTCCCTTCGTTTGTGTGTGGACTATTGCGAGTTAAATAAGGTAACGAGGAAGAATAAGTATCCTGTACCGCGGATAGATGATTTGTTTGATCAACTGGAAGGAGCAAGAGTGTTCTCCCAATTGGACCTCGCGACAGGATTTCATCAGCTCCGAGTAGCGGATGAGAGTGTTCCGAAAACGGCATTTAGGATGCCGTCTGGATTCTATGAGTGGTTGGTCATGCCATTTGGGTTGACCAATGCACCAGCATACTTCGTGGACCTTATGAATTGAGTATTCAGAGCATCTGAATAAGTTTGTTCTTGTGTTTGTGGATGACATCCTTGTTTACTCGAGGACAGAGGAAGAACACAAGGGGCATTTGAGGATAGTGATGGAGGTGTTGAGAAAACACCAATTGAAAGCGAAGTATTCTAATTGTCACTTCTGGAGGAGGGAAGTGAGATTCTTGGGCCATGTTGTTTCAGAGAATGGTATTGCCGTGGATCCTACGAAGGTGGCTACGGTACAGGATTGGTCTACGCCCAAGAATGCAACAGACGTAAGAAGTTTCTTGGGGTTAGCTGGACATTACCGTAAGTTTATCCAAGATTTCTCCAAGATAGCGGCACCGTTGACTCAGTTGACCAAGAAGAATCAAGCCTTCTTCTGGGACGGAGTGTGTGAGAATGCATTCAAGAGTCTAAAAGGAAAGTTGACGCGTGCGCCAGTGTTAGTAATTCCTAAAGGGAATGAAGAGATGACGATATACACGGATGCTTGTGGTACCAGACTAGGTGTTGTATTGATGCAAGGAGGAAGGGTTGTAGCTTATGCTAGTCGGCAATTAAAGCCGCATGAGAAAAAGTATCCTACTCATAATTTGGAACTGGCAGCGATTGTGTTCGCATTGAAGATGCGGAGACATTATCTCTTGGGAGAGAGATTTGAGTTGTTTACCGATCATAAATCATTAAAGTATCTCTTCTCCAAGAAGGGTCTAAACCTCCGACAGCAGAGATGGCTAGAGTTCTTGGCTTCGTATGATTTTGATATCGCATATACACCTGAGAAAGGAAATGCGGTAGCCGATGCCTTGAGTAGGAGACATGCCAGTTTAGGGGCTATGTTTCTTGAATGGAAGCAACTGGAGTATATCGCAGGGTTTGATTTCAGACCAAAGTGCGAATTAGATCCAGAGATATTAGCTAGTTTGACGATCAGACCCACCTTGATTGAGCGGATTGGTTCCAGTCAGAGGGACGATCCTAATCTATTGGAAATCATCTCCAAGTTAGAGATGAACATCGACGGTGAGGAGATGAATTTGTATGGGCTTGATCGAGAAGGATGGCTTCGAAAGAATGGAAGACTTGTTGTACCCAACGTGAATGGTTTGAGAGATGAAGTGCTTAGGGAATGTCATCACTCAAAACTGACTATACACCCCGGTGGTGATAAGATGTATCGAGACATGAAACGGACCTACTACTGGGAAGGGATGAAAAGAGACGTTGGGAAGTTTATATCCAAGTGCATGAATTGCCAGCTAGTCAAAGCTGAGCAAAAGAAGCTTAGTGGTTTGTTGCAACCATTAGAAGTTCCCGAATGGAAATGGGAACAAGTTTCGATGGATTTTATTGATGAGCTACCAAGGACTAGGTCGGGACATGATAGCATTTGGGTAATTGTGGATCGATTGACTAAAAGTGCAAAATTTATACCAGTCAAATCAACCATAACGGCAGCTAAATTAGCAGAATTGTATATGAAGTGGGTAGTGTGATTTCATGGAGTACCTAAAAGCATTGTGAGTGACCGAGACCCGTTGGTTACTAGTGGGTTTTGGAAGAGCTTACAAAAGGCTCTAGGGTCAGCATTACATCTCAGTACCGCATATCATCCTCAGACCGACGGTCAGACGGAGAGGGTGAATCGTATATTGGAAGATCTCTTGAGAGCTTGTATATTGGATTTTGGTGGATCATGGGATGACCATTTGCATCTAGTGGAGTTTGCATATAATAATAGCTACCAATCCAGTATCGGTATGGCTCCATATGAAGCTTTGTACGGAAGACCGTGCAACTCACCATCATGTTGGATAGAGACCGGTGAAAAGTTTGTGCTTGGACCAGATGTGGTAAGAGAAACCTCGGACAAGATTAAGACCATTCAACAACGAATGAAGGCTGCCCAAGATAGGCAGAAGAGTTATGCTGATAAGAGGAGAAGAGACTTAAAACTCTCCGTTGGTGACTTGGTGTTTGTCAAGATTTCTCTGTTGAAGAGCGTGATACGATTTGGCAGGAGAGGCAAATTAGCACCAAGATTTGTTGGCCCATTCCCAGTTCTTGAACTAGTCGGGAATTTGGCATATAGAGTTGGCTTACCCGAAAAGATGGCGAGAGTTCACAACGTATTTCATGTTTCCCAACTAAGGAAGTTCGTACACGACACAGATATAACTATTTCACCTGATCAGTTAGAGGACTTCGAAGTGGAACCCGAGGCGGTTGGGAACCGCAAGCCAATTCGTATTGTCGAGCACGATACGAAGCAACTTCGAAGGAAGACGGTGAAGCTAGTCAAGGTTCAATGGGGCGAGAACGAGAATGACTGTACTTGGGAGACAGAGGAGAGCATTAGGAAGACGTATCCAGAACTCTTTGCCGGGTAAGATTTACTTTGTAATTTAGTTATTCCGCATGCTAGGATAGACTTGTTTTGCTTGTTTTGCGTGTTTGATTGTTGTTTTATGACTGATAGGCATGCAGGACCCTTGTATGTGTTGATTAGGAAATTTCGGGGGCTAAATTCCTTAAGGGAGGGGGGGGAGAATGTAACAACCCGCATTCTACGCATCAGAGGATCGTAGAATATTTATTTCTTTCCCATATGAAGTCGTATGGTCATGTAACTTTGGGAAACAACCATTAAAGTCATTTCCTATGTTCATGATTTTTGTCGATTTTTAAATGACCGTTTTGCCCCTAGCTGATCTTGTTTCGGCCATAACTTTTGATTGGAAAGGAATTTTGACATGAAACCACTTCCATTGGCTTCGGATGATGATTTCCGTAGAGTGGTCACATGTGAGAAACGGACTTACCGTTTGGGAGATATGGCTGAAATAAGGTTTGGAAGGTGAAAAACAGCTTAACCGGGCCAAATGAGGTGATTAGCAAATGGGCCCATAACCCATTTCGGGATTAGGGTTATGGAGAGGCTGAAATGAGTTAGGGTTTCATTTCATTTCAGTTTTCTAGCCTCCACTTACCTCTAAGAAGCCCTAAAAATGGCCTCCAACCTCTAAATCACCTCCAAATCACTTTCTACTTGAAGATTGGGCTTAGCAACATCAAATCAAGAGAGATCAACACCAAATCAAGATTAGAGCTGCTGTTTAGCATTGGGATTCGCACCAAATCAGAAATTTATTTCAGATCTAAGGTTTATTTGTGGCTAAGGTGAGTGATTAGCTTGCTTTTTCACTAATTATGGCTAATTATGGTAATTATCGAAAATTAGCGAAATTATAGCTCAGAAAAATCTATAAAAATTCCTAAAATTCTAAAACATCATTTTATACCTCTGATATGAATTTGGGTAAATTTCGACTAATTTTGCTAATCCCGGAATTTAGGGGATTAAGGGGTGATTAATGATAATTAGTGAATTTATGCATGATTAAAATCTGGAAAAATATTCAGAAATTCTTAAATATTGTTTTAGACCACTGTTAGAAAATTTGGCTAATTTGGATAAGTTTTGCTAATTATATGCTTAAACATGATTAAGAGGGATTAAGGGAAAATATGGGGTTTTAGCTATGTTTGATCCATTTTAACCTATCATATTGATGTTTTGGTGTTTGAGGTCACTTCTATTTGTTGCTATGACTGTTTGGTATGACTTGTGATTGTTTAGAATAGTTAGAATGGTCGAAAACGCCGTCGAGAGGCATATAAACAATCGTTGGAAAGTTGCAGGAAAATGCAGGCAGGGATCGGATCAGACATCCCTTACCCGACCCGAACCGTTCGTGGGTACTTGCCACGATCCGAACCAAATACCACGATCTGATGGGGAAAGGAGCTCGAATCTGAACCACGTCACATGCTGGAGCACCCGATCCGCCCTTGAAGAGTGAGCACGATCCATTGTACTTGACCTGGAGAAGTGCTTTCCGACCCGAGCCGCTCGGAGGACCCCGACCCGAACCGGTGATGGCGACTGGACTTGGAGAACCGACCCGATCTGCTGGGGTGATGACGATCCGAACCATGTTGACGATGGAAAGCTGGACTCCGAATTGAATCGCTACGACATCAAGGCGACGATCCGAACCGATCTGGGTAAAGAAGGCCAATAACCCGAGATGAAAAGGTAGCCCAAGTTGGTAGTTAGAGCTCAGGATCCAGCTGGGAACCAATGAGTTCACTTCGTGACTGGACTTTGTTGCGGGGCGTGTGCTAAGGAGTTGTCGACGTTCATAACTTTGATTCACCACTGAAATGAATGATGGGCTAAGTTATCAGTGCAGTAGAGTCACTATGACTCGAGAGGCAAAGTGATCGTAGCAGGACTACGTTATCAGTGCAGTAGAGTCACTATGACTCGAGGGGCAAAGTGATCGTAGTAGGACTATGAGTCAGCGCAGATGGGGTGAACAACTCCATGGGGCAAAGTGGACATAGTAAAGGATTAGTAAGGCTATGAGCAAACGCAGATGGGGTGAACAGCTCCATGGGGCAAAGTGGACATAGCGAAGGATTAGTGGCTATGGATCAGTGCAGATGAAGCCATTATGACTTCATGGGGCAAGGTGGTCGTAGCAAAGTATTGGGTGATCGAAGTGGTGAATATCGTATGCTTTACGCACTGAGTGAGAGATGTGAGGATGGTTGCTATGCTCGTTTGTTTGCCATCACTATGACATGCACACCCCCACTCCCGTATGCTTACACACCACATGTTAGTGACACCTTAGAGTGTTGTACAGTATGTAGTACTAACTCTTTGGTTGCAAGTCCAGGTTCAGGTATGGTTTAGCATACCTGTTATTGTTCTGTTTATGTTTGCTACCACTCATACCAGACTGATGTCTGACCCAGAGTTTTATGTTTCTTCTTATTACTCTGGGTGCTCACACGAGAAGACTAGAGACAAGTTAGCTGGTGATGCGCGAGTAGCTGATTCGGAGGCGAGCAGGAGGCTTCCACGTATGATATATAGATATTCTCCCTGTGTCGTTGTTGGTCACTACTTTGGGCATTAGTAGTGTACCCTTCTTGTTTAGCTTTTTGAGGCAGTTTTAAAAGTTGTAATAATGTTGGCTTTGGATCATAAGCTGTACTTTGGATTTTCCGCTGCTATGATAGTTTGTTTTCAGCTTATACACTGTCTCACCTGTTTTATGTCAAGTATGTTATTATTATATTTTGTTCTATGCGCTATGAGACATTTTATAGGTTCTTTGTTGATTCTTCGTCTTCTTTCTTCCTTTCCTTCTGACGATCCGCCCCGTGCTAACTGGACGTGTGTACAGCGCACCCTTGGAGTAAATGTCGATTGGTGCGGGGCGGGTTGTCACAGAAACTATTCTAATGTCACACTTTCACGATTCTCTAAGAAAACTCCTTATTAAATTCAATAGCATAGGATTTAAATAGCTTTACAGGAATATAAAGCTGAAAGAATAAAATACTACGCCTACAGACCTGGCTACTACTTAAAAGATTATATCAAACAAGTAGAGCTCTAAGAGCATCTCCAACAGAAATACAAAACATAATATTACGTTCCGTAATATTCAGGGAGGATCTGGGGAATTATCCCAACAGACGCGCGCCGAATTTATCGGTGCGCGTTTGATATGTAAGAGTGTGCCGATTTAATCAACGCGTTAAGATAACGCGCCGATTAAATCGGCGCCCGGCCTAGCGCGCTGATATGTAGAGCACGCTAGGCCGAAATCCTCATAATTCCACACTAATTTCTCCTTTTAATTTTTTTAATATTAGTTTGGACGTCGGGATGTCGCCACGCATAACGAAGCTAGCTAGACGTACGGTACGAGCTTAGTCAGACGAGGCGGCTGGTCTAGCGCACACTCCTCCAGCAACGGAGACGACGATCAAGGACCTATGAATCCTTCATGAGTTACCGCAGGGATTCACTCACCGTAAGTTTACAGCTCTCGAGACGGTCTAGGTATAATTCTTTAATTTAACATATTTATTTATTTATTTATTTATTTATTTATTTATGGAACTGTTAAATAGTTTACCAAAGTACGTAGGTAGTATGAATTGTTATTTTATTGTTTAGTAACCGACCAGAAAATTATTTTTACTAGACATGATACATTTGCATTCTTGGGAGTTAGGCAAAGTTTATTTCATAGGCCTTTGACATACTACCACTTGTTTTTCGAGAAAGGCTACCAGCCAATCCGTTTGGTCTTTAATTACAGATTATACCACCCCAGTCCTTCGACCGACCATTGCTAGAGGCCTTATTAGAGAGATGGTAGCCTACAACACACACTTTCCACTTTCCTGATTTCGAGCTAGGTATCACCCTAGCCGATTTTTATATGCTTATGCGGATTGAGATAGGCGTCCCTGATAGACTCCCATGCCCATTTGACTCCTATGAGTTACCCGAGTCTTAATTTGCAGTATTTCCCCATTTGTCAATCGATCGTATATCCAACAGAGTCGTTTGCGTTGCATATTTACTTGAGTACATTCTAGCACATAAGGGTGCAGAGGCTATGCATGATGCAGTTTTTCGGGCTACCATTTTATATCTCTTTGGTTGGACATTCTTTACGAATCAAAAGAGTACGATTTGGTTGGGCCACCTAGCAGCACTTATCGATTTATAGCATCTGCATATGATTGATTGGGGCTCAGCTATATTGGGATGTCTATACACCGCTCTTGACTCTTACACTCTGGGAGAGGTTCAGCAGATGTTTGGTTTTTAGTACATGTTGCCATGTTGGTACTACGAGTACATGGCCAATATGCATCCACGCATAGAGCCGACCGCTAGTCATGCCGCCGAGTCCTTTTTCCAACGCATGTGTCGATGGGAGACTAATCACATACTCCGGCTTGTTCCTGCTGGTGTGAGACACGACTTTATGGAGGCCCGATCTCAGATAGATCTGAGGACGAGGGCCAACATATTATAAGCACTATGGACTTCTTATTGGATGTTACTGTCAGCGGGTGGCCTGCTAGGTGATGTACACCCATTAGTCATTGCATGTCGTTTATCTGTGCCCCGTGTTGTCCTGCTCCCGCCATCTTACCTTCCTATTTGGTACTTGGGAGATCGCTTGGGGGCCGGTGAGTTCCGTGTACCCGGAGATCCACTTCCTACTGATGATATGTTCGGGTTGCGTCGTTCTATCGGGAGACAATATATACAGGATCTGAGACAGGAAGGATGAGCTGATACGCAGGATTATTTATTACCGGGAGCAAATTTCGATACTTATTGACATCGAGTAGCTCCTCGGTGGTACATGTTGCCAGCTTATAATCGGGGTGTGAACTTCGATCACATTGGACCCCGAGTGGCTACGAGTAGAGTTCATCCTCCATCGTTTACTTTTGACCCGACTCCTTCACATTACTCTGATCAGCCTATGGATTTTGATCTAGCAGACACATTTCAGGCATATGGTCTTAGAAGTACACTAATATCCCTGCCTATTGTCTACCCACTTAATCACATGGTTGTTGGTATCCCTACAGTCGGATTGTATCTTGCACATGAGGTAATATTTATACTTGTAAATTTATTAGCGTATCTATTTTAAGGTATACCAACTGAGTTTATATGTTCTTTTTTTACAATTTGCACCCAGGCTAGACCAGCATAAACAACGTACAGCCAGTATTCAGGAGATGGCACTGCTACATTCTCATTCGTTGTATCAGGAGCACCAGGCGATAGTGCAGGGTTTGCAGGACCAGATCGATGACTTACGGGACCGACTAGCGGCATTGGGTGGTGGGGTGGTGGTGCAGGAGGATCTGGTGTTGTTGGAGGGTCATGAGGGGGTGGTGGTGCAGGAGGATCTGGTGATGTAGGAGGATCCGGTGCTGTTGGAGGATCAGAAGGGGGTGGTGACATGGAGGAGGATGGTGAGGAGTCTGAGCATGATGAGAACGATGGGGGCGATGATGTTCCATATTATGGCGATTCCGACATGGAGGAGGATGCTGACGAGTCTGAGCACGATGATGCCATGGATTTACGTTGACATTCATGAGGATCATGATGGTGATATGTTTTTTATCATTACGTATATATGTATCATCCTGTATGTATTGGACTATATATTCTTTTGCATGTTTACTCGTGTCAGATGTCATGTTGTACTGCATTGTACGATCTACTTGGTATGTATATTTTTGTTGATAGCTATATTTTATGGTGTTCTATGTTCTGGATCATTGTGTATTATTAAATAATTTCCTTTCAAATTTTCATTTACATTTAAAATAATATATTGATATATTTCATAAATGTATATATAGCGACCTTTTGGAAATTTTGTTTTTCCATAAGTCGAAATTTACAATGCGAAAACCTGATTTTTCTTTTTCGTTGGAATTCAATAATCAAATAGATCTTGTTGATTGAACTTCAAGAAAATTACGACGAATTATGGACCGTGTAGATTCGATTGAAGTTCAGAGCATATAACTACGAACAACTGCGATGTTATGAGCTTGTTTTTATATAATATATAAACTATATGTTCAAGCATCGACTATTAAATAACTTCCTTTCAAATTTTTATTTAAAATAATATATCGATATATTTCATAAACATATAGATAACGACCTTTTGGAAATTTTATTTTTTCATAAGTCGAAATCTACAATACGGAAACCCGATTTTTCTTTTTCGTTGGAATTCAATAATCAAATAGATCTTGTTGATTGAATTTTCAAAAAATTCCGACGAATTATAGACCGTGTAGATTCAACTGAAGTTCATGTTGCAGAAAAAAAAATGAATAGGAACGGATTGATGGTGAGGCAAAACAAACAACAGATAACACCAGCAAAGCAATCGCAGATCTAGCAATAAAAGAAATAACACAAGAGGTTTATAGTGGTTCCACTAACGTCTTGTTAGTGTACGTCCACTTGGGGAGAGAAGATTTTATTCCTTTTCTACAAAAGAAAAAATTACAAGACTGATAGTAGGGAAGAAGAAGAACTTTTAGAGATGATACACCTCACATTTTTGAGATGATGATACATTCGCCTAATCTGTATCCTTATATAAGGATTAATGATTGGGGTTGAAGTAATTGATTTATGATATAAATCAATGCCTAATTGATTCTCCAATTCTCCTGATAGGCTTCCTTATTTAACCCACCAATTAGGGAATTAATTCCTTACTTCACTATCCCAAAAAGAAACCTTCTTCAAATCCTTCCACTTATGAAGGTAATTTATTGTCTATCCCTTTTACAAATAAAAGAGCAATACTTCTGCAAATTGGAAATACTATATTCCCAATCTTCTGCAAATTGGAAATATTATATTCCAAAATTAACAATATTTCCCAAATCTTCTCTAATTGGAAATATTCTATCACCATAATCAATAATATCTTCCAATCTTCAGCAAATGGAAATATTGTATCACAAATTCTAACAATCTCCACCTTGATACTATATTTCCTTGAAAACATACCAACTCCACCTACATCCTCTTACTCTAAACATCTTCTCAGATAAGACAACATGGTTACTTCCCCCAATGAGCTTCGGCATGGCCATCACCCATTGCACTTTGTCAACAAACTCCGGCAACGCCACCGCCTGCCAACAAAGTGTACAAAGCAACCCCTTCAAGTAAGACCTATCAATCTTCACCATGAAAACAAATGTCTCCATGAACCATCTCAACCCTCTCCCCACACCGTGCCACCACGTGGCACCTAGCATTTTGATAAGCGATTCCAGTTCGAGCAACGCCCGAACTTAGCAGTCTACAAAGACTTATGCATATCCATTGCTTTCTCCTTTGATCTCTGACCAACTTCAAACGATCCCTTATTCCGCTTATCAAGCACATCCTCTTGGAAAAATCCCACCTTGTTGAAGCTTTCCCCTTTGATCACATTCTGCCTATGCAGAAACTCAAAGTCCCTTCTCGTGTGCCTAGCTTTGACATCTTTACACGAGAACTGTAGGCTCCAACCATTGACTCTCCAAGTACAGTGCTTCCCATCTCTTGACTTTATTTTCTTCTTCTTCTCCCCTCTCTCCATACTAGCTATTAAGGCTTCCGTACTACTTCCTCCTCTACCTTCACTCAACCCCTTCATCTGATCCTTCAAGTCCTCAAATAGAAAACCTGCCTTCACATCAAGATGTGCCTTCACTGAAGTACCCTCTCTCATCCGCATGGTGAAAAACGTCTTCAGCAAAATCAGACGGTTGGTTAGTGACTTCTTTAGATAGAGTTTTTCCAGCTTGGTCCAAATGTCCTTAGCAGTGGTCTCACCGCTAATCTATGAAATGACATTTTCTCCCATTGCCAATTGTGAAGTAGCAAACGCCCATCGTTCCATCTCCTTCCTTTCCACGGCTGAAATATCATCCGTCAACTCCTCAGAAGCAAATACCACAGGATGAACATTATTTCGTCACTATAACAGCTTTCATCTTCCATTGCCTCTTCTCGAAGTCTTTATCTCCATTCCATCTTTCTATTGCTAACTGAGATCCTGCTGCCATATATGTCCCTTTGACATATGGTCTTGATACAATTGCTGAATTCTCCTTATCTCCTGCCATAATGCCTAACACCCTTTCTCAATTAACCTTGTAGCTCTAATACCAATTGTTGCGGAAAAAAAAATGAACAGGAACAGATTGATGGAGAGGCAAAACAAACAACAGATAACACCAGCAAAGCAATTGCAGATCTAGCAATAAAAGAAATAACACAAGAGGTTTATAGTGGTTCCACTAACGTCTTGTTAGTGTACATCCACTTAGGGAGAGGAGATTTTATTCCTTTTCTATAAAAGAAAAAATTACAAGACTAATAGTAGGGAAGAAGAAGAACTTTTAGAGATGATACACCTCACATTTTTGAGATGATGTTACATTCACCTAATCCCTATCCTTATATAAGGATTAATGCTTGGGGTTGAAGTAATTGATTTATGATATACCTAATTAATTCTCCAATTCTCCTGATAGGCTTCCTTATTTAACCCACTAATTAGGGAATTAATTCCTTACTTCACAATCCCAAAAAGTAACCTTCTTCAAATCCTTCCACTTATGTAGGTAATTTATTATCTATCCCTTTTACAAATAAAAGAGCAATAAATGTCTGATATCTTCCAAATCTTCTGCAAATTGGAAATATTATATTTCCAAATTAACAATATTTCCCAATTCTTCTCTAATTGGAAATATTCTATCACCATAATCAATAATATCTTCCAATCTTCAGCAAATGGAAATATTGTATCACAAATTCTAACAGTTCAGAGCGTATAATTACGAACTACCGCGACGTTACGAGCTCGTTTTTATATAATATATAAATTAAACTTTCAAACGTCAATTATTAAATAATTTCCTTTCAAATTTTCATTTCCATTTAAAGTAGGGGACGACCCTAATCATTTGACTCCTTTTCGATTAAAAGCAAGGGACGATCATAATAATTTGATTCCATTTTGATTTAAAATAGGGGATGGCCCTAATCGTTCGACTCCTTAACGACAAAATAGGAGACGACCCTAATCGATTGACTCCTTATCGACAAAATAAGCACTCGTACCATTAAAGCTGCACACTAAACACTTAAAGTACACACTTATCGACAAAGGGACACTCGTGGCACTAAAGCTGCACGCCAAACACTCGTACCAATAAAGTCGAGCATTTGCACATCTGAAACTATCATGTTTTGGGAAAGGTCTAAATTTTATAAAAACGCACATTCTGGTCAATTATAGCATTTGTACTTGTATTTTGATGGAATTATACGAATAAATGAACGGTTTATATTCGTTGAAGTAAAATATCATCGTTGTATAACCGTTTGGATCGTAAAAATAATAATATGGTAATTAAAATTGTGTGAGGAGGGAAAGCGACGATTTTATCAACGCTATATGAAACGCATCAAATTTTTCAACGCACGTCGAAAAAATCGGTGCGCTTCATAACGCACTGGTAAAATAAGCGTGCAAAGCCAATTTTGAATTTAGAATTGACCCGTAACATTTCCCTTAATATTACGTAAAGTAATATTTGTTGGAAGCAAAATCACTTCCCAATTACTGATTAAGGGAAGGAATACTCCAATGTTGGAGATGTTCTAATGCAAAATCAACCAATCTCCCTCCCTGTGAAAAACTAGTGCTTAGAGATCAAAATGTTGGTTGATGCTTTTCAACGATAATTTTACCCAGTACATACATTTCACCATGCGTAGAAGCACTTGAAAACCACTGATTCAATATTTAGACACTCCTATCAAACCGGTTAACTTGGAAAATGGTGTTCGAACCGCTAAACATACATGTAATATGTTGTATGCTATTAATATTACCATCTTTTTTGTTTAAAAAAAAAAATGAACAAACAAACCAGTAGAAGATACCGACTGAACCCTGAAGTTTGGATAGTACACTTTGATTCATGAAATCAAACAGCATCATCGTATCTTGTAACAAAATATCACAAAATATGTATACGTTACAGCAGAAATACAAATAAATTGCGGCACATTTAACATTCATTTGGCATTCACATCAAAATGGTTGTACACGTCTTACACTGAGCTATAATTGATAGCATTTAGGCAGATTTTGGCTCAACTGATGAAAATCCGTGGACAATAAGCAATCCAGCTCCTTCGCAGAGAATTAGGCTATGAAATTTTATCAGCATCCACAATCCAATATCATTTCCAGTGGGATTTGATTGCTCCTGACATTGCTAGGTTTAGTTGTGATATTTACATGGTTAACAGAGTAATTTAAAACTGAACGATAATGATTTCATAATTTGAGTTTTGCATTTTCAACTTGTACTTCAAAAGACATAGAATAAGATGAGATTGTGGAAAACAGTCTATATGTAAAACAAGCATATAAAATAGAAAAAAAGCCTTTTCTTGTTGGCAAATTCTATTTGGACCCAAGAATTTGCTAAGTTAACCCAGAAAATTGCATGACCAAACTACCCTTGTTTTACAATATTTTTTTTTATCGTTTTCAACTTACCTCGCAGAGCCCCTACGAGATTCTTCAGCTTACCTCGCAGGGACCCTACAAGGTGACCTAAAGGCACCTCGTAGGGGCTTTACGAGGTAAGATGAAGAATCTCGTAGAGCCCATACAAGGTAAGATGAAGAATCTCGTAGTGCTCCTACGAGGGAGGACAAAATCGTCTTTTTTTTAATAATCCATGGGTAAACTCAGCAAAACGCTGGATGTACAATGTTTTTTTCGATTTGCTGGGTAAACTCAGCAAATTCTTGGGTTCAAATAGAATTTGCCTTTTTGTTTCTTACCCTTTGGAAAATACCAAAAACAATATTCTTCCTCCTTACTTTTGTTGTGATGATCATGATTATCCACTTCTCTTACAAGCCTATTGTAGAATAGATTACAAATGCAAAACATAAATCTCAAGCTTTAAGGCCAAACAGACCATAATTTTTTAATTGATTTCATTCAAGTTCATGTTTTATTTCGCGTTAGCTAAATTAAACTACTATCGCTGATTCATCTTAAATATTTGTATTAAATAATTGAAACGATTTGAGCGAAACATAATATGAGCTGTGTTATAACTCAAAGCACATTGAAGTACATACCAATTAATACACACAGGCTCATTGGCGTGGGTGATGCACACATGTACACGCTTTGCAAAAACACACGTGTGTGTGGAACAATCTTAAAACATTAAATCAGTTTTCTTATAAATATATATATATAGACACACACACATACATATATATATATATATACACATACATACATATATATATTTATGTATATGTGTGTGTGTGTGTGTGTGTATATATATATATATATATATATATATAGCTTTAATAACAGAAATTGGAAAGTAGAAAAACGACTAAATTTTTTGTCTAGGACTGAGATTCACCTTGTCTACATATCAAACTTTCAATTAAAAGTAAATATTAACTTTTGCCAAGATTAAGGTTCAAACTCATAACCTGAACCGCAGAAGAATATTTTGGGAAGATCAACGTCAAATTAAGAAAAAAAAAGCTTAAGTTCATTACAAGTACATATGTATGGGACAAGAAAGGGGAAGGAGCCGGGAGAGGTTTTTTTTTTTTTTTTTTTTTGGGGGGGGGGGGGGGGGGGGTTTCCTTACCAATGCATATAGAGTGTCACAATGATCGATGAAGGTGGTGCAGTTCTATCTCCAACACTGAAGCAGCTTCAGCAATACTAGACGAGCAAGAATCCTTGAGGTTCAAAATAAGAATTTCTAATCGATTCATATCAGATTCTGATATCAAGAACTTCAGCGCCTGAGACAAACACAGCCGACAAGCGAATGCAAGAGCATACAATATGCGCAGAACATGTATGTTCGAAGAATCACAATTTGAAGAATCCAAAGAATAGATGATTCTAGGAAGATTACTTAAAAGACCCAAAGTAGCTTCTCGTGGTGCAGCTTTCATTAGTATGACAACACATTCTGACGCCAAATTCGCGATATTGGGTTCAGGATTCACTACCAAGTCAAGAAAAGCACTGATATTTCTGCTAAACTCATGTATATCTTTCACATCACATTGTTGACACATGTCAACTGAAGTATCATACAGAAGAGATGGATCGATGCACATCGCAACACCATCATTGTTCCCTATGCTTCGAAGAATCAATGTTTTGCACAGAGTTAAAGTTGGTTCGAGAAAATCTTCCATTTCTTTTTCATTTATAAACTCAAGCAAGTTTCCAATTTTCCTGACTACTTGTAACTGAGATAATGCCTTGTTCTCCATTTCAGGAGTAGATAATAAAGCCAAACAAAGCTTCACGTCATTGACATTTGCATTAGAAAGATCGCATGACAGAAATTCAAAGCACTTTGAGATAGTTATAAGGTGCAAGATATCCGACACCTTGATGTAGCTAAACTCAATAAGCATGAGTAGAAGCTTTTGAGCGTACATTGGAATAGGATCGTCATCTTCAATGAATTTGGGATAAAGAGGTAGAAAATATGTTTCAGAAATTGATTTCAGATCACGCTTCAATTGGTCGTTGTCTGCATCTGAATCGTCCGACGTCTCACTTAAAATCACAACCATCACATCAAAGACTATTTTTAAGCAAAGAAATCTAGCATCACCATCTTTATTTCCTTTATACAAATTGGCCAGACTAGGAAGAAGTCGGCAAGTGAATATCCTAACATCGCTGTGAATAACAGAAGGCTCCTCTGTGGCTGCTTCAAGTATTTGAAGCAATGTAATCTGGAAGTCGTCCCTTCCCTGCAAACAAAATACAGCTGATATTTATCAACAAAATAAATGGCATAATATACTGGTATAACTGTTTAATTCTTTTATGTTAATTAAAGACCAAACATCCAAAAAGGAAAATTTCCATGCAGAACTACTAGAGCTGCCTATGTGTACATTTTTGTGTGCAAAAAAGTGTCCATGCACAGCTATTCAAATTACCTATGTCTATGTTTCCAGTGGTATAAGAGGTCCATGCAAATTTAAAGAAAATGGGCACTTTCACTTTTTCTAAAATTAAAATAAACTTTCACATAAACTTATTCACAAAAGAATTGGTAAAATCTATTGGTATCAAGATTCAACTGTTTTCTGTTAATCATCAAGGAAAACAAACAACCAAAAAGGAAACTTAAACCTTGCAACAATTATAACTACCTGTGTGCACATCTACTGTGCCGTAAAAGGTCTACATGTATTTAAAGAAAACACACTTCCAATTTATAACGATTTAACATAAACTTTAACACAAACTTGTTCAAGTATCAGGTATACAAGTTCTATGATTGGATAAATCCCCAGCATATATGAAGCCAAAAGAGGTCGTATTGTTAGACAGGGCAAATCCATAGCATATATGAATTATCTAAATACAAAGAAACACAATATGACAATTACCTGAAAAGGTGCTTCTAAGAGCTTGATGATATTTGCTAGTTGAAGCAATACATTGTTGCTTATAACCCTATGTCTGAACAAAGAGCTACCAAGAAGATGAAGAATTACTTGAAACAAATGGGTGATAGCTTTTGTGTTACTACGACCCGTAAAGGCTGCAAAGGGCCCGTGTCGTTTGCCACCAATAATGCGTAATATGTCGCTGGAGACGACTTCAAGGATTTCTGGAACTACAGAAGCAATTGATTGCACAAACACTTCCATGCATTGCTGAATAAACACATCTTTCACTTTTATCAAACGATCGACCGCAGAATACAATTTAGCGTTGCAGAGAAAATGAGGAAGCCATCTGCGGCTACTTTTACAAAGTAGAGCTACGAATATAAGAGACTTCCCACGTAAGATTTCACTTCCTTGCTCGATAATTGATAGAAGTCCAGGAACCAATGTTTTTTCCTCAAGAGATGATAAATTTCGACTCATACCACTGAACGACTGGCTGTTATTTATGGCCAAGTTAAGAAGGTTTAAACAGTTTTGTTGTTCACGGGGACTACCTTTGATTAAAGCTGAAGCAGTGTCTTTGAAGGAAATTTTATCAAATATGAACTGTATGCATGATGGATTGAATCTAGCAAGCCGTGCTAAACATGATCCAGCGATGAGCCTTGTACTCTCTTGCTTGCTAGTAGATTTGTATATGTAACAGATATTTCCTACAACATCTTGGCATGCAAATCTAGCAGTCCAATCCCCACCTTGACTGCATATGTTTTCAACTGTCCTTAGTGCATATAGTTGAGTCATATCATCTTCTCCCTTTCGCAAGATTGATGCCACCAACGCGATAACAGAACTGGATACCTGTCGAAACAAAATTTGCAACCATGCTTCAGGATTAAATATCAAACAAGTGCAAGAAAAAACTGAAAATTATAGCTTCTACAGAAGTGCTTCAGGTTAAATAATATGTGACAGCGACAAATAAGGACAGTCATGAGGCATTGGGCACCCCAAATGCAAAGTCAACAGAATATAGCCAAGCAATGTGAACTTATACTTACATCTGTTAAATTATAGCACGAATATATGTACAATAGACAGAGAGAAAGGATTGAAGAATAAAAGAAGACAGAAAAAGGAAGAATGTTTGAAAACAAAAAAGTTAAATTTTCGGTTTGACATAACCAATAAAAATTGCCAAGAGGATGCATGTGCTGAAATTTAAGGCTGGTTATTCTCTTGGGTTTGTTGAGTGTACAAGACATGTTTTGTTATATGTATATTTCAAATGCTAAGATATAATGTAATAAGATAGTAGACGATATTTTGAGTCATGGATTAACTGGTGGCTACCATAAATATATGAATTGAAGCATTGTTGATTTTTTGGATTAAGTAAATTATTTGTTAAAGAGAAGCTGTACAGTACATTAAAATTTCCTGTTTATTTTACTTATTTAGTTTTCTTTTTAATCTAAAAGGGAAAACATCGACAACGACAACAAAATGAGCGAAAGAAGTGGGGCAAGGTGTTAGTAGTACCTATAAACTAAACTGTTAGATTCACAGGGTATGAAGGGGTTGAATTGGGGAAAGTTGGAGTTATGAAAATCATGAATGGAGAACCGAATAGCTTGGGCAAAAGCATAACAACAACTATGGACATAACGGCAATGATATCTATCAGTTTTTTTTGTTTTTTTTTTTGTTTTTAAATAACTAGACTTTTTTTATGAATAACTCGATATTTCATCTAGTTTCCAACGAAACCTCAACCCATTATCATTTATGGGGGAAAAAAAAAGAATTATTGGAAGAATTCAACAATCAATAACGCTTCAAATGAGAAAACTAGTTAATACGGACAAGGATTTAAATGAATTTCAGATTACTGTGAGTTGATTAGAAGTTAATGAGTATATGGTAGCTGATGAGATGAAAGCTTTAATGTTGTTAAGTTCACAAGAAGATTTTTGTAAGTGTGATGTTAATCGTGCACCAGTTCAGATTGAAGGAAGCATCTCAACCATCCATCAATGACAACGATTTAAGAGATCTCCAACCTATCATTTAAGACGATGAGGTATTCCACATTTTATTTTTATGAATCCATGCGTTTAGTTGATTTGAAGAGAGCAGAGAAGGGTTAGTGTATTTTGTATTGTCTTTTAACGTCAGGTAATAAGTTAATAACAAATGGTTGGATAAATTTGATTAACAACTTTAGTTGACAGTTTATTTACACTCCAATTTATTTTCTAAACACCGCTTTATCCTTGAGCTAAGCTAACAAGTCTTGTATTAGTAGCCATAATTAACTATACCATATAGACGTGCACTAAGCATGTACACATTCAGCATTATTAGAAATGTGGAATATATTAGACTAGTATACCTTGAACAGTGCAATAATATTGGAAGTTATTCGTATTGTGGAGTAAATCAACCATGTACTGTTGAAACTTCGAATAGGCAAGACGAACCTTCATCATTTGATAAAATGATGATAACAATTTTTTAATCCAGATCTGATGCATGCAGCAGTATGCTTTTTTCACAAATTATGATCCGATACAAGATGAAGACAACGCTGACCACGATTCATATGATGCTAGAAAAAAACAGTATTTGTATTACTATCATTTTTTAATGTTGTATGTTTTGTATCTTCAATGTAATTTGAAGAATTTACTATACAATAACGTCCGTTAGAGCTTTGTATTCGTATGTAAGAACCAAGAATATCTTTGAGGCACATTTGAATGACGTTGTCTTTAAGGAGCTGATCGCCCTTGTATAGTGAGACGGCTCCCTATATTCTAAGATAAGGGACTATATAACAATTTCAACATCCCTTGTTACAATTTCCAACAATCCCCCACTAGATTGCAATATCAAGTTATATATTTATGCATTCACGAAAGTACCTTTCAGTTTAAACTTCCATGTTAGTTTAAATATCTAAACCTTAACAGAATATTTGATGGTCAATAGTTTAAACCAACATATGTGCTTGTGGTGAGATATTCAAACACATAAGTATCTACATTATTCAAGAAAGACCTTATGACCCTAATAGACCATTAACATTCCCCTGGCCTGGCATTCGTGGACATTTATAAGATTAACTTCTAACCTTATTGAAACTTTGTTTCTTATGTTCATAGAGATATTTGTTCTAATCCGTCCTTGTTATTTTGGACAAACAGATATCTCACAACGTAACATATAAACATCCAATAACCAATGTTTATCAATTACTTAACTGCAATTTGTTATTGCCCTTTAAACCTTGGGAAAAGTAGCGTAAGGTTGGGTTCCTATTGCAGGTAATCAGAAAGGTTTTAGACCCGTCCCACAACTAGTTGATTTAATCAACTCTCTAGGTAAACCTTTAATTAATGGGTCTGCCAAATTTTTCTTGAACTTAAATAATGGTAATAACACCATTCATAATTAATTCTCTGACACATACATATTTTATAAAATGATGATAACAATTTTTAATCCAGATCTGATGCATGCAGCAGCATGCTTTTTCACAAATTATGAGCCGATACAAGATGAAGACAACGGTATCAGCGATTCATATGATGCTAAAAAAACAGTATTTGTATTATTATCGTTTTTTAATGCTGTATGTTTTGTATTTATCAGTGTGTTTACAAAAAGTAAACGCTAGGCACTTGCTATCAAATCGGAATTAAAGCACAATTTCTAAAATGAAACTGAAACTTCAAATTTTCCCATAACAGGAACGGAAAGGGGAACATAGTTTTGAAACTTGTGCCAAACATGATAGATGATTGTTTTTTTAACAGAAATAGGGAAAAACAATGAGTTGCTAATTGTACATGTCTGCATAAAAGCAATTGTGCCCCCTTTTGATCAAAATTGAAACATCAAAAATATCACTTCTCATACATTCCATTTGACAGTTCAGATATGGGTGAGAAAGAAAACGCTGACCAATGCAAGACATGCTCGAAAATAACTATTAACTATTGTTTGACAGATAATTAGAACAAAATGGGTGTCATGTAAGGCGACCATATGAAGAAGTGAAAGCTTGAGTAATCCATATTATCATGAAGATTGGGGTCTGAAAGGAAAAAATGACTTTGGGGGTGGGGGGGGGGGGGGTGTTGTGATGTCTGTGTGAGAGGCATGCAGATTGATAGAGCAAAGCCTCTATCGACAAAATCAAAAATCTTGACAATAAAATAGAAAGATATTGAGTCAGACCAGACATGATAACCTGAACTTAAACTTCTAGTCAATACAACAGGCTACACATGGTGTGTACATTAAGATCGAACTTCCTCTTGAGTTTGCTCAGTATTCTGAAAAATATTAGCATGCTCGTATATTTTATTAACTGGCAGGGATTTACTGAAAAACATAGTTCATGCACTGTATTTATTGATGGGCTTTACAACTATACGTATTATTATTAGCCCCCTCAGAACCAAAACAGAAACAAAAACAAGACAGAAAAACAAAAAACGACAAACCATTAAACACAAAATTTCTTGAATTTCTTGAATCAAGGAATTTTTTCGCAAAGATTCATTGGTAATTAACCATTAAAAACAATTAAAAATTCCTAACATCATCAACCCTACTAACTATTAGGCACCATAAATGAATTCACATTTGAACTTACTACTATAACGATGAAGCTCCAAAATTTGACACGATATTTTATCAGACTTAATATACATAAGCAAGTGCAGGTTCACAATTAAATAGCGAGTGTGAACAGAACCTCAACTGATGGAGCGTTGAATTATCAACTTGTTGTAGGTCTGATACAATAAACAAGTTACACTAAGCCACTATATCTGCTAAAGAATAATAAGGATGAAGATGAGGGTGAATTCTAACCTGCCACCCAGAAATGCGTCTGCCATCTTTGGATGGTGATTCTTTAGGAATATTGTCTTTACCGGCACTTGCATTCTGCGTAGAAATGTAAAATAGCAACTCTCCTAGAGCAGCCATACAAAACCTCCTTACTTTCTCCTGCTTGTCTCTTAATCCATCTGTTAACGCATTAATTATTCCTGAACTCGAAAGATCAGCTTCAATGATTGTAGAATGACGAATTAACAATCCCATCACTGATGCAAGTTGAACACGTAAAGTAGCCACTTTAGTAATGCGTAGCATTTTAACAAGCAACAACATTATTGGACCATTGGTAATAATATTTGCAGCATCTGCATTTCCGCTTAACATCTCTATATACCTAATTGTGTTTTGTTTTTCTGTTAGCTGAGTGCTCCCACTTAAACTATGCATTATGCGGCTATTAAGGGTACTTAATTGCTCTGGTTGTAATTTAGCATAATCTAACACGGGAATGGCATAGGGAAGTGACAGAATTGGATCCGAAGCTTTTTCTCCCTTTCGGCTAGGCATAACTGGCTTGACTAATAGATCAGACTGATGCCAAAAGACTTCGGAAATATTATTGGACAATCTTGACGAACAGGACTCAGGTGAATTTTCAGATTTTACTCGTGAACCTTTTCGGATATTTGTACTTGGTGGTGGTGTAGCTTCAACTTCACTTAATTCTAAACACTGGATCTGCTCTGCTTTCTTGGCATCATCTGAAATAACAGCATTTCCAAGAGGGGTCTTAGTATCTTCCTTATCCCCGTCATCATTTTGAATCAACATATTGACATCAGGAGTACATTCACTTTGACTTTCAGAATCAGACTCATCTTGTGTGCTGTCCTCTTCAGGGGTTTCACTAAAATCAAGTTCCATGTCATTATTTTCAATTTTCACTTCGGTGTCCTGTTCCGTTGTTTTAGGTAATGCACGCCTATAATTCTCCTTGTCATTCTCTCTCTGGATATTCAACTTGGCTACTCTGGATAATCTTAAAAGATTTGCACCCTTTCGAGCATTAGAATTCTCCCTGTTCTTATCATCATGTCTACCTGCAGATTTCAGATGTTTTCTACCAATATATGTAGGCTTAGAAGGTGTTTCAAGTACTTTGTCGTTCTCAGGCTTCAAATTTTCATTAATGTTAGTTTCACGTCGTTTAGGAGGAGTTTTCTGTTGAGAATTTCTCTCCTTGTTTCTCTCTGAAAGACATGGTTTGACAAAATGCTGAAGCATATTATCAAAAGCAGCCTGAGGAGGTAAAGATATTGGAGTGAGTTTTGATCTCCAAAAACTATGGGTGCAAAGTTCAGGCCACTGTATTCTTTCTGCTGGATCCTTGACCAGAAGACTATCAATCAAATTCACTAATGATTTGGATGGGTTATTAGGGAGGGGCGGTATAGGATCTGACAAGATAGAATTTGCTAATTGAGTAAATTCATTTCCTGTATAAGGCGGTCTTCCAGCATAACATTCATATAATACACAGCCAAGTGCCCAGAAATCTGAAGCATATGAATGAACTCCTCCGTCTTGAAATAGCTCAGGAGCCATATAACAAGGTGTTCCTCTTTTCGATTGCGGAAGCTGCATGAATCATGCTTAACAAATTAAAGCAGTTGGACGCATAGCTTGTAAGTGCTATTATTGGTTGAAACACATTGGTAACTTGCAACCAAATAGCTTAAAGCTATTGAAAAGGAAGAATAAGAAGAAAGTTAGCATAAGGTCCACATGGTATGAAATATTCAGCATATAGGAGTCCTTATTGCCATATGTTGAAAGTGAAACTTGAATGTGATACATATTACAACTGGACAAATAGATACTTGAGATGCAATTTATGGGCATGAACTTAAACTAAACTAAATTATAGGTACCGTGAACTAACCTGGGTAACCGAACTTTTTTCAATATCACCCAATCTTCTTGCTAAACCAAAATCACAAAGCTGAAATGTAAAAAGGTAGAAGTTGAATCAAACATCATTTACAGTTTGGAACAAACATCCGATGAGAACTAAATAATTAGAAGCACCTTCATACATCCATTTTCATCAAGTAAAATATTCGATGGCTTTAGATCACAATATATTATTCCTTTAGAGTGCAGAAACCTGAATGCATAAACATGTAAAAGATTTAATTCAACAGCTAAAAGTTTTATGGGAAAAGAATGTATACACGTTTATTTGCTGTCATTATAAGGAACACGTATTCAAAAGGAAAGTAGCATACTGAAGAGCTTTAACAAGGTCACGGCTAAGATCGTGTATAGAATCTTCAGGAAGCCGACTGTCCTGGAGATCAGCAGTATGCTTACTTAAATCAGACAATGTCATAACTTATAAAAGAAGTAACAACACAATTAAATAAAACAGACTGCTAATTTGAAAGTGGACCATAAACTGACACAAAATTATATGAAAATTCAAAATAGATAACTGCACCTTTCTTAAAGGAGTAATTCTGAGAAAAAATATTTGAAACAATTACCATGATATTCAATTAGCAGTAACTATGTCTTTTTTACTTTATAATGTCAAAATTGCATTTCCCAGAGATGTCAAGACATAATCCCTTGCAGTGTTGTTGTAGGTGGGGCAGTTGATATAAGCCCTTGTAGAATTCAAGGCACAAGGCACAGGGCACAACTCATTAAAGCAAGTAATCAAAATGATTCTCAAAATCAAGCTTGTATTTATAAATCAAGGGTAGTGAAAACAACACTAACTCAGACAAGGTTTTAAATCTTGCTCATCTCGCCCGAGATTAGAATCCAAGATTTTACCCAAGATCCGAGCTTTGGCAGCATTTTTAGTTATAAGTGTTTAAATATCGCCCATTTTGACCAAGATATAAACCCGACAATTCCTCCGAAATCCAAGATCTGAAACCCAGCTTAGAATAAAAATGGTTTTATTGTTTATACCATAATACTGCATAATAGCATTGAACAACGGACTAAGGATGGTTAATCGGATAAAATAATACAATCACGTCGATCCAAATAACTCAAGAAATAACAGAGTTGCAACTATAGGCAACAAGAAATAGTTTGACTAAGATCAGCAATGGCATTCATTATTCAGATTCGTGAGAAATGTCGGCCGAAAAAGGTATTCAAGTACATAAAAGAAAGCAAATAGGAGGATGGTGAAGATTATTATTCATAGTAAAATTTAAATTACCTTAGTACATAAAACAGACAAAAGAAGGAAGGTGGTGCAATGTGTGACCTTAATCAATGGATATGAGGGATGTTGAAAAAGAATTCTCGAATGCCTTACATTTCAGAAAATGGCACATAAAATACAAGTGCTATAGCTTGAGTACTCAAGTGCCAGCATGTTCTATTTCCAAATTGTGTTGACAGCAAATCGTAGGACAGAGTTGGATATGCATAAAATATGCATCAGTATAGATGAAAATAATTGTGCTCAAATTTTAGTATCCATTGACTCTATACCCTTACATTTTGTCAGACCCTTATGGGACAGTAAGACATACTCACAATATGCTTGAGAAATGAATGCATTGTATGTCATGTTACTCAACATAATAATTAAATTATTAAACATATATTCTACAATTTGTTTGTCTATGAACTTAATTTGGAGACTATGTTACGAGTTAAAATATTTAATTTGAATAAATCTTGACATCGCAATAACTTGGTAAATTAATTATACTGTAGCTCTTAATTCCAAGTAATAGTAGATAGAAATTTCACTGATCTTCTTTTTAGAATTTTTTTCTATGGTACTAAGATAAGTTGCTTATATCATAAAGATTCAGCTAAAAATAAAAAGAATAAAAACTATCTAATTCCAAATATTCATTTAATCACTGTACCATATGAGAAAACTGAAATCAAAAGTGAAAATAAATAAATTAAGATTTAAAATCCTGAATGTATATCTTCTCATTTGCATGCTACTACTAGATACACCACTGATCTACAACTTCTTGCTAACATGATTATCTAATCTTCATGTTATTATATTGATATGCATTGTTGTCAAAAAAAACTTAAAATCTAATGATTTGAATCCAGATTCAAATTAAATCTCTTCGTTTAAGATCTGATTTACATTCCAAATCATACTTTGTTAAAACTGTAATTAGACCCAAAAAAAAAACATTCAACTCATACTAATATTCTTACTTGAATTTGTTTTCAAAACAAAATAAATATGTAATAAGAGAGTATAAGCCTAAACATCATAATTGATTTCAAAGAGTGCAAACCTTAAAACATTGATCTATTAATATATAATTTACAATTTAAACCCCGTTTCAATTAAAATTTTGAACTTTACGATTTGAAAACCCAGTTTAAAAACGTTATTGATATGCATTATCCATAAGAAAAAAGAAGCATAAATATGAATTAGGCACCTTCCAAACGAATCGCGCTTTAATGAAGCAGGCAGTGTAGTCAATAGCAAATAGCGCTATTTGGTCCACCTTTTTTTTTTTATAATTGATCAAGTATATTATATCTAATTGAAATTTAATTCTATGTTTTTGCATATTTCATGCCATATCCAAACCCTTCAATACTCCAAGCACAAAAACTATCATACTTTATGCATGTTCTAAATATTTGTTGATGTAAAATGCAATTATATTAGAGAAAATTTAATAATTTTATATTATACATTAAAAATAATTGATGCCTCATAATATATTTATCATTTTGTCTTATAGAATTTAAAATCTAGTCTTATATGTGTGAATTATGATAAAATTTATTCTTGTTTTGTTAGTAATGATGATAAAATTATACAAACAAAATGCATGAAAAATACAATTTTGCATACACTGTAAAATATTTTCTAATGACAAGAATTAAGTAGGAATATAAACAACAAAAAGCAACGATGTAAAAATTAAAAAAATAAATAAAAAAACCATAATTATAAATAACTTATTTTGTGTTTAGAGATCTCACTTAGAAGAGAAGGAAATATTTTGATACTTGGTAGCAAAAAAATTGTTGCCCAACATACTAGACATATTGGAATTGCTTTTAGATATTGCATGCATTTTTTTTCTGATGACGTTCAAACAAACAAAAGAGTCTATTGTTTCTAGATATTCGATTTAATAGCCTAAACCAAAGAATATAGATATAGAATGGTGTATCTGGACAACGGTCCAACCAAGCCAAGTTCTCAGAAAAAAAAAATTTGTGAAATGCGTTGAAAAACTTGATGAAACACTAGCTAAAGCAATATGGAAACCATAGAAGGAAAAAAGCATGCATGCAGAATCAGGAAACATTGTAGATATGGTTGCATCTCAATGAGTATGGACTTCAATTACAATACAAAATTAAAAAAAAATCAAATAGCGCTCTATTTATGCGCTATAAGGAACCCCTGCGCTATTTTAGGTTCTATAGCGCAGAGCTTGCGCTATGCGCTATTTTGCGTTATAGCGCGCGCTTTGATAACACAGGAAGCAGTAATCAGCCACGGTGGCACCGGAGGGGGGGGGGTGTTGGAGAGTGGGGAGGTTCAAACTTCCAATACATGGATTCTTCAAGAATGGTAAAGAATCCCTATCAATAAAACTAAAGTTCTATTATGGGGAACTATTCTGGGAACTTATTCTTAAACAATAAACGCTTGTAAGTGGCAAAGTAACTTTATTTCAATACGCTTTTTAGATTTGGTCACACATCACATATTATCTTAGGATTTTCAAACCTAATAAACATATGCTATCAAAAAATGCAATAGCACCATAAACTTATGTTTTCTCTATCACCATTGCCAACCACTTCTGAAGTAAATCTCCCACCATCTTCCTTCGCATTATATTGTTTCAATCAAATTATCTGACTAGTTTATATTTTTCACAATAGGTTGTGACAGCTTGTGGATATAACATCGACCGTCAGAGCCATATACATGCTCCACGGCATATTTGCTGGCATTCAATAATATAATGTGTAATCTCACAACTATCTGGTACTTAATCATGTTTTAATCCACTACCTGTAGGTACGAATGAGCAAACCTACACCAATTGTTGAGAATACACACTATAAGAAAGAACAAACTAATAAACAAAGTAATTACGTACTTGCTGGAGAACGGCCATAAGGTCTCCCCCCACACAATACTCCAGCACCAGCCACAAATGAGCTGATGTCTCGTACCTATATAACAAGCCTCAAATAAATCACTATGCATTATCAGAAAAAATGAAACGGAGTGCAAAACACCCTTGGTCAAAAACCAAAATTTCCATCAATCTCACCAAGAATAAAATTTCAGCACGTTTGGATGCTCTAAACTATGAATCATTCTAACCTGCAGAAAAATTAACAAAAAATCCAGTTTTAATTGATCCAAATGCTAAAAAGGAAGTTCTCCGGATCTTATTTGGAGATTCGAGCTCACTTCTTGAAGCACTTTAGGCCTTTGAGATTTATCAACACTCTTGATAGCATAATACTCAATCGTCTGCTTCTTCCTCCCTTTATATACAGTCTACGACACAAAAACAACTCAGAGTTTCATCAAATCAATGTCTTACAGAAAACCCCTAAAATGTATGATTGGAGCAAGATTTACCGAATGCTTGCCGCGGCCTATGGCTTCGTATACGTGGTAGTTGTTCATTTCGAGTGATGAAAGTTTAGGGTTCTCTAAGCCGATTTGAGGAGAAAATATTAAAGTGTTGTTTATTTTTATTTTTGAATATCTATACTACATTAAATAATCTCAGAGAAGCGGGATATAGAAATGAAACAACGATGATATTTTGTCTTTTCAAAATGCGGCGGAAGGACTGGATTGAGAATTCAAACTGAAAAAAGTGCAGTGTATGCACCGGCAAGACATCACCGGATCCAATCTTTTCCCATGGACCCAACCAATCATAGTCCCCTAATTTCCTCCATTTTGCAGTGAAACCCGCGAAATAATATGGGTTTAATTGCAAAATGAACAAATCGGACGACTGTTATTGGCTAGGTCCATGAAAACGTGAAATATTGGGTCTAGAGCTTCTTGTTATCCATTCTCTATTTTACCCAACATCATAAAATTACACACTTCAAATACCGACCATTTATTTTCGTACTACTCATTTAGCAAACGATTTCATATTGTTGAACGACAATACAACACTGTCCAGCAATATAGATAGTTCAAAACAAACGATTTTATACAGCTAAACGGCCTTCTACAATCAATAGCATGTGTTGTTTTAAAAAACCCAACAATCTTTCTAACGGTTCTATACTGTTGTTCAGTAATACGCTATTGTCCACACTGGGTAAAACGAAGAAACACTTTTTTTTGGTTAAAAAGAGGCCCTTAATTCGGTGCATTTAACACTGCTCTTAAAAAAAATAAAAAATAAAAAAAATAAAAAACCACTTTTTGCCGCATAAACATTGCATTTCATAATTCTCCTCCTCCTTTCACACCGGTTTTTTGCCTTTTTATCATATTATATTCTTATTTGTTTCTCACCGAACTCGATTAGAATTTGACTCGTATATCGACTGCCATATATATTTGATGCTTACATAACACGTATAGAGTGATGTAGTGATGCTAGAACGATGTAAAATGATAACTAAGTATAAAGAAATCAAACTACTATAGAAAACTTGTCGCATATCTCACGACGCAAGGATAGAATGTAATAATAATCGTGGATATAAACCAGACGAGACGGTATATAATTGAAATAAACCACATAATTAGATTGAATCAAATTATTATAGTTTATACATAACACAAAATATAGTTTATATGTTGTATGCAGCATTAGCCCAGCGGATAAGGACTTGTGTCGAGGTAACAACTATGCGAGTTCAAAACCCGAAATGCTATGCTAAGGGTTTACCATCTGCATACGCAAAGATCAGCCATATATGTGGTGTACACGGACTGCGTTAGGTGCACTAGAGGGGTTTTCGGACTCCGGTCGGTTTTCCTCCGAACAAATTCAAATAAAAAAAAGAATATAGTTTATGTATCGATAATAAACTAAAATAACTTGTCTCCAAATAAATGTATAGTAATGGTAAAACATATAGCGGTAATAAACGCTACATGGTGTTGCATCGTAAAATATGCGAGTATACTAGAATAATAGAATATATAATATCACCAGCATTATTCTCGTCCCCTTAACAACTCGCGCGTTGGCACTTTATATGTTATCTAGTCTGCTTGTTTAAGAGAGTGTTCGAGATAATACGAAATAAAACATAAAATCTTGAGTTAACAACGTAGTATAAGCGACCAGTAAGCTGCTAAATCAATATAGCATAAGGGATATTATGTAGGAGGAGTAATACCTGATTTGTCCCTACATCTAACAAACTAACATATAAATCCAAATTCATGCTAAACAATCATCATGAGGTGTATTAATGGTCAAAATACAAAATAGCTTTTTGGAGTGTGTGTCATGGTAATATCATAGACATTCATTACAATCATCGATTAATTGATGCAAACACCTCAATCATAGCACACAATGCAAACAAAGCAACCACCACACTTTGGACGACTCATCAAATAGTCAATGACCACTTATAATCATATATGCTCAATACCTGGCTCATGTCCATCCAAATGGTTGTGGATGTTAACCTCATGGTTGTCCACATATGGACCCAACTCATGGGCACGTACTTTTTTGTTTATGCATAACTCATTCATTAAAAGGGAGATGCCGTGAAATTGAACTTATTCTAATATCTTCTTTCACATTGGCTAGGTGGTGGGGATTTCAATAATGATTTGAACTCAAAAGACAACAAAGATGAAGTGCCAATTTCATTTCCTTATCTTACAAGTTCAACAATTGCTTGATATAACGTGGACTTGCTTAGTTTAATATGTAGGGGTATAAGTTTATATGGAAAGAGAGGCATAACTACTTATGTAGATAAAGTATTAACTAACCATGAATTTTTAGAAATCTTTATAAATGTGACTGTTATCTGCTTACTAATTTTAGTGACCACGCTCCTATACTAATACAAATTAAAGGTAAAGAGAGAGAGAGAGAGAGACAAAGAGAAGGAAGGAGAAAGAGAGAGAGAGAGAGAGAGAGAGAGAGAGAGAGAGAGAGTGTGTGTGTGTGTGTGTGTGTGAGGGTAATACGAACAAGTCCATTTCAGATATTAATACTTAGCATACATTAAAGGATGCAAGCAATGCACAAAGGATGGATTCAAAGCAAGTGCTGGGGAGGATATACGTAATATTCGCAATTCAAACGTTTTGAATTAATATAGTTAACTGAAATTTAACTTAAAACTTGAATCGGTGATTGAGTATTCAATAATCTTAATCAACCTCGTTTAGTTTAGTAATTGATTATAAACCCATTTTTGTAAACTTGTAAACTACAATAAATAGTTTGAAAATTAGATCGGTATTTGAATAGTGTTACAAAACAATATTTTAATACAGGAAAATATTGCTTTTACAAACAGTCTCGAAATTCTATAAAACCAGTTTCGTGTGGAACGAGAGTGGTAAATTATTGTACGATGTTAAATTTTATAATAAGCAAACTCCATATGTGAGAGTATATGTCAATTGAAGGAAAAAAAAAAGGAAAATTTTAACAAAAAAATAAAATAGGAAAGAAAAAAATCAGGCGTATCTTCCTTTAATCACACATGTTCGAAGACCAACAGAAAAAAAACATCTTCGTCCATTTTCTTTCCCCTTTACACATTTCTACTCAGACCTGACTTCATTTTGCTCCTTCCTCTTCTTCCGTTCATTCGAGAAAAGGTAATGGCACTAGAGAATAATCCCTCGACTTTGCCTCTTTTCCCCAAAATCGAAATCCGATCCTCTCAATCATGGCAAGTGCCGCCCTTCCTCCCCGATTTCCATTAGTCGCTATCCCACCGTTGCTCCACAAACTCGAGAATCTGCTGAGATTTGTGATACGCAAATCACAAAATTGTAGGCAACAAATTTTCTATATGGATCAATTTTTGGTGGAGATATTTGTTGCTACTTTTGTGGGATATTTGAAAATGAAGGCAAGGATTATTTGGTGCTTATCCAAATAGATATATGAGGATATATTTGAGATATATGAGGATAATTTGGGTGACAAGTTACTCTATAAAAGGCCTACATGATATCTTCATTATGTGGTGGAAAAAAATTTGCCATTGTTCTTCATTATCTTTCTCCTCAAATTGTTTAGCCATTAGATATTTTCTACCTATTTCTCAATAAGGTTATTGATTCAAGTTGTGTTTGTTTAACGATAGTTGAGATCGGTTGTAAACAATATTTTGGTGAATCAATAAAGAGGGTGGTTGGGTGTAATATCGTATGTTCATATTTCCGATAATTTTTTGTGTTGTTGTTTGTTATTCAATCACATTCATCTTCAAGTGATTGGGTGAAAAAGATTCATTTTGTTTTTGGGTGTTTTGTCAAAACTTCCGCTGCGCACAAAACCCCAACAGTTGGTATCAGAGCCAGGTTCACTGAATAGCTTGGAGTGTTTGTTGGATTGAAAAAAAAAATTGATTTTTTGTTTGAAAAAAAAAATTAATTTTTTTTTAATGTCGGAGATGATGACGTTGTCGAAGATGGCTATTTTGAATGGGAGGAATTGGGGTATATAGAAGCCGAAGATGGAGGACATTCTATATCTCAATGATTTGCATGATCCCATTGATGGAAATGGGGAGAAGCCCTAGAATATGGATGAGGGAAAGTGGAAGAAAATGGACAAAAAGGCGATTGCGTTGATTCGCCAATATTTGGATGATTCTGTGTTCCACCATGTGGCTAGTTGTGAATCCGCAAAGGCGTTGTGGGACAAATTAGTATCGCTGTATGAGTCAAAGAGTGCTACAAGCAAGGCTTTTCTGGTTCGAAAGTTGGTGCAACTTCGATTGGATGAGGAGAAGTCTGTTGCAGAGCATTTGAACGAGTTTCAAGATGTCAACAATCAATTGGCAAACATGAAGGTCAATTTTGATGATGAGTTGCAGGCTCCTTTGTTGATGAGTTCTCTTTCGGAAAGCTGGGAGACTTTGGTTGTTTCATTGAGTAATTCCAATGCTAATGGAACTATCTCTTTGGAAACGGTTCGAAGCAGTCTTTCGAATGAGGAGCTAAGGAGAAAAGGGTCGGAGTTGAAATCGGTTCAAACTGAGGCGATGGTAGCAAGGGACTCGAGTAAAGATACAAGGAAGAAGAAAGGTGTTATCTTTTGTCATTATTGTGGTAAGAAAGGTCACAAGCGCAATGATTGCTATTCATATATACGAGATATGAAGAAGAAGAAGAAGGCGCAAGGTGATAATAATAGTGATGAGGCACAGGCAGGCTTTGCTGAAGGTACCGAAGGCAATTCTTCAAGTGATGTCCTACTTATGGAGCCTTGGAAGATGGATTCAGGAGCCAGTTTTCACATATGTCGAGATGTGAAAAAAAATTCTTTGTATGAGAAGAGTGTTGGCATGATAAAGACGGCCAATGGAGTAGAGCTACCAATTTGTGGAGTTGGAGCTGTTAGGTTTCGGATGCATGATGGAGTGGAGAGAGAAGTTGCCGATGTGAGACACATACCCACTTGTTCGCATAACCTCATATCTCTCGGTCAGTTAGATCGCCGCGGTTGCACTTATGAGACTCGAGGTGGAGTTTTGAGAGTGAAGAAGGGTGGTCGTGTGATGATGCGAGGAGTTTTGGAGGAGGGGAACCTATATAGTTTGGTCGGTTCAGTGGTCAACAGTGGAAGGCGGGTGACGGTTGAAGAACCTAGTCCACAGCAAGGTGGAGAGGTTAATATGGTCACTGCTGATGGTCCTAAGGTGGAGGATCATGGTATCGACAAGGGTCTAGATGTTGATGATGCTCGAGGGATCCCAGAGATGAAGAGATCATGTCAAGCGGAAGACGGATGTCGAGTTGTGAAATCCACAAAGACAAGATGGAGGTCTTTGTGGTATTACAAACGCTTTTGAAGATCGCTATTGGTGTGGTGCACGGATGAGGGAGGTGCACCATTAGTGGGCGATGGTGGAGGTTTGTAATGATGTTAATTGAGAAAAGAAGGTTGAAAGTGAGAGCTAAGTTGGCTAGTGTTGAGTGGAGGAGATGTTGTGATTTGGTATCAAGGTGGAGTGTTGAGATTTGTGATACGCAAATCACAAAATTATAGGCAACAAATTTTCTATGTGGATCCATTTTTGGTGGAGATATTTGTTGCTACTTTTGTGGGATATTTGAAAATGAAGGCAAGGATTATTTGGTGCTTATCCAAATAGATATATTTGAGATATATGAGGATATATTTGAGATATATGAGGATAATTTGAGTGACAAGTTACTCTATAAAAGGCCTACATGATATCTTCATTATGTGGTGGAAAAAAATTTGCCATTGTTCTTCATTATCTTTCTCCTCAAATTGTTTAGCCATTAGATATTCTCTACCTATTTCTCAATAAGGTTATTGATTCAAGTTGTGTTTGTTTAACGATAGTTGAGATCGGCTGTAAACAATATTTTGGTGAATCAATAAAGAGGGTGGTTGGGTGGAATATCGTGTGTTCATATTTCCAATAATTTTTTGTGTTGTTGTTTGTTATTCAATCACATTCATTTTCAAGTGATTGAGTGAAAAAGATTCATTTTGTTTTTGGGTGTTTTGTCAAAACTTCCGCTGCGCACAAAACCCCAACAGAATCTCCATGCCTTCGCCTTCCTCAACTGTGCCTCCCCAATGCGAATCCAGATCTACTCGCAAACCCGATTTTTTCCCCACCTCTTCTCGAGATTATCGCACGATCAAAACACCATGCTAAGTTCGACATTTATTTACAGCAAAGAGGCGCATATTTCAGGGATGATGGATTGGTTCGGTTTCATTGGGTGGTGGTTGCGTCATTCGCGTGAATGATGGGTCATTAGGCTTATAGTCGGCAGCCATGTCCATGTGTAACAAAGAAATGGTAATGGGTAGGTGCATATAAGTTTGGTGCAATATTGGTGCCATACTTCCTTGTTTCTCCAAGAGCTTAGGCTTCCAAAACTTAAAATTCTAGTAAGTGACACTTCTGCTTCAATTTCAACATCTTACATGCACATGGAAACCTTAATGGTAATTCTCGTAACTATGTATAGGCTGAAGTTCGAAGTCCAGATTTAGGAATGATGATTTGCAGTGGGGTAATTTAATTAATTACATAATTAGTATTTTAATTAATGAATCAAGTGATTAATTATTTCTAGTTAGTTAGATTTCTTATAAATTGAATTTCCAACTCATATTAGATACAAATCGAATGACATTCATCTCATTGGACTTATAGGAGCATTTACTACATTTCAGAATTGAATTAATAGGTTTCTCAATCATTTGGAATTTAGGCTAAAATCAAGCATTGTCTGGTTTTAGTTTAAATCATATCCCTTCGACAATATCCAAAACCACGAAATGTGAGCCTCTACTCACTCACGACTAACTTATTATTAAGTGAATTATTAAATATTTGAAATGTTGAATGGCAATTTTAGGTTTGTTCTTGAAAAAATTTAATCATTTGTTTGTGCATATGTGACACGCACAAGATCGATGTATAACACGATATGGATGCAGTGCATTGTTATGTGATGATTTATGTTTCTTTCACATTACAAGTTCCCCTGTAGATTTAGGAAAAATTAGTATGCGTCGAAATGATATATACACTATTTTCAAATTTAACTATTTTAAGTATATTATATAGATTTAGTAAAACCCATGTCCAACCCGAGCTAGTGAGTCCCTAAAAAAATCAAGATTGTGAACCCGAGCTAGATGGATATACAATCGCACTCTAGTCGTTAGAAAACAATGCCACGGATGATCGCAGCATCACCTACGTCCATTTTCAGGTTTCGAAAGTGAGATAAATATATAATTCCAGTTAAGACGTTGAATTTATACTTAAAATATTTTGGTTAATATTGGAAGATGTTTTATGAGAAAATTTGTGTAACAAGTGAGAATTTAAAATAAAACTTGATGGACTAAACGACTATAGTATGAAACATTTAGGGTAAATAAATAACAAAATGATTTTTGTGAATAGATAATAAAAATATTATCATTGGTTGTATTATGTACTAAACATTTGATTGCATAAATTAAATTGAAAATTCTACAGTATGGGATTTCCTTAAGAATAAATTGAAATCCTTAATAAAATAAGCCTTTCAATGAAAATTTAAATGAGTTATATGTTTGTGAATTTATAATCATTATATTAAGAATTTTTTAATGATTAAACATTTGTGAACTTGTAAATATGATATTAACAAAATTTACACAAGTAGTCCTGTAAATGAAAATTTGAAAATAATAACAATCTTAATGAATTCACAATGAATGTTGAAATCAAAGGTAACAAAATATTTATGAACGAACTAAAGAAACAATAAATTGAGAAAACTGGAAATAAATTCGACATGGATAATAATAATAAATGTTGTAGGAAAAAGTAAAGATAAATGAATTTATTTCAAATCGACGAAATGAAATAAATAAATTGGAAACAAAAGAATTGCACTAGTGAATAATAATAATAATGTGCACATGAATTCAATGAAAAGCCAATTTAGTAAACTTATTTAACATGAATGACAGAATCATCAAACTTACCTTGCTCTCCGCACATTACTTTTCTATGAGAGAAAAGAACGCAATCGGTTTTCATTTCTCATATTTCCGGATAAATGTTATTCAAATCAATCTCTTTTGGATGCGCAACTGAATAACTTCTCAATTAGTTTTCAATTTTCCACAGTCTTATAACAAGCAAAGAGGTGGATAATCAAAACCAGTAATAAGTATTAAGGGATGAGGAGGAGAGTTATCAGAGAGGAACAATTGCGATTTTTATTGATGCAAAACATGATACAAAGTGCACATATATATAGTGTTATGAGCCCAACGGCTTGTACAAAATATACCAAATATATATGAGCATAACGGCTAGTATTAAATATACCAAGTATGCATGAGCCTAACGGCTAGTAAATAATGACAAAGCATGCTAAATATGATAAAAACGTGTTCACACTCCAACGGCTCTATTGTAACGGCTCTATTGTCTTCATTATGCCCCCTCAGTTCGAACTGGGGTTTCCTTGCTCATTCTGGCTTCCGCCTGCACTGATAACGCGAAGTTCCTCTCTCATTCTGATAAATTTTTTGGTCGAAAGGGCCTTTGTGAGAGCATCTGCTCTCTGATAGTATGCGGCACATGACATATTGCAAGTCTTCCTGATTGCGTTCTTTCTCTCACAAAGTGGAGATCAATTTCAAGATGTTTCGTCCTTGAATGTTGAATAGGGTTTAGAGATAAAGATACTGTACTCTTATTATCGCACCAAATGACTGGCTTTCGTCTTGAAGTGAAACCAAGCTCCTCCATCAGTGATTCTATCCACATGATTTCGGCTGTAGCGCTTGCCAGTGCACGGTACTCAGCTTCTGTGCTAGATCTTGATGTGGTATGTTGTTTCTTCGTACACCAGGAAATGATATTGGAACCGAGGTAAACGCAGTATCCTGAGACAGACTTTCGATCGTCAATATCGTTGGCCCAATCGGCATCGCTAAAGCACTGTAGGTTAAGTTCCTTTTCTGAATTTAGGCGTATACCGTAATGTTTTGTGCCTTGTAAGTATCGTAACACTCTCTTTAATGTCGTCCAATGTTCTGATAAAGGGTTCTGCATGTATTGACTGAGTTTATTGACGCTGTAGCATATGTCTGGTCGAGTAATAGTTGCGTATTGTAACGCTCCTATTATGCTTCTATATTGTTTGGCATTGTCGATAGCTTCTCCTTTATGCTTAGATAGTCTTAGGTTACTAATCATAGGCGTAGGTAATGAGTTTGCCTTGTGCATATTTGCCCTTTGCAGTATTTCAGTGATATAATTTTGTTGGGATAATATTAATTCACCATTGTTTTTCCTAATCACTTGTATTCCAAGAAAATATTTTAGTTCCCCCAAGTCTTTAATGGCGAAATTTTGATCCAGCTTGTGAACGATTCTGTTTATTTCTTCGTTGTTGTCTCCTGTTATTAGCATGTCGTCAACGTATACTAGAATGAACACAGTTCCATGTATGCCCTTCTTTATATATAGAGAATTGTCCGATTTAACTTGTGAGAAACCCATGTTAGACAAAGTTGACTTTAGCTTTTCATACCAAGCTCTCGAAGCTTGTTTTAAGCCATATATTGCTTTGTGTAGTTTGCATAACTGTATTGCAAGCTTCTGATTTAGTTTTCAGCATGTATATCCAAGTATATCTAGAATAAGCATCCACAAAAGAAAGATAATACCTGTGTCCCTGATATGAATTTAGAGGCGCGGGTCCCCACAAGTCAGCGGCTATAAGTTCCAGTGGCTCATTATAGCTGGTTTCAGAATCACTAAAAGGGAGCTTGTGGCTCTTGCCGAGTTGGCAGTGCGTGCATGTGTGTTTGATAGGTACATTTTTATAATGAATGTTATTATTACGCAGAACAGTCTTAACAGTTTCCAGATTAGGATGTCCTAATTTTATATGCCAAGAATTAATCACGTTACATTCATCGCTATTATTGTCATAATCAACATTATTGCAACTATTCCTAATACAGTCATTGTCACTACTAGCATCTACATTATTATACCAGAATTCTCCACTTGAGTTTGCAGTCTTGAGTTTGTATAAACCATCGTATAGGTTACCTCGAAGTAATATTTCATGATTTAGGGAATCTTTAACTAAACAAAACTTAGGATGAAATTCAAAGTAAACATTATTGTCGTTGGCAAATTTCGATACACTTAACAAATTTTTATTAATGGTAGGTACCCTAAGAAGATTGTTTAATTTGAGTTGTCTTTTCCCAAAGATAGTCCCTTTGCCTATGTGTGTGATACTAGCAGTACTACCATTACCCATATGCAAATTTCTCATGCCTGAGTAAATTCTGCTCCCAATGTTTAAATTTTGAAGATTGCTAGTTATGTGGTGAGTCGCTCCTGAGTCAGGGTACCATTCTTCGAAGCCATTGTCTTCATTTTTTACTTCATCATCATCTGCAGCATTATGTCTTCGGTTTGCGTTATTATTATTTTGAGTTGAATTCCCTGTTGTTGCCATATTTGCTTGTGCTCTTCTTTGTGAAAAGTAATTTTGTCTTGCCTGTTGTCTACCTATGTCTGAATTATACCTGAAGTAACATTTGTTCGCCATGTGACCAAACTTTTGGCATATTTGACATTTCACATGATAGTTGTTGTTATCTCGTTGTATCTTCTTATTTCTGACTGTGGTATAATTGGCAGAGAACTTATTTTGTGCTGTTTTTCTTTGGTCAATTCTGCCTTCATGAGCAAGGAGTGCTGATCGAACGAACTATAAATCAGGTAAAGCTTGTTGTGTTGCTAACACAGTTACTAGAGATTCATATTCTTCATCTAATCCACCAATAATAAATAGGATTTGCTCATTGTCGCTGATCTTATGACCAACAGCATTTAGCTTGTCACACAGATTTTTAATTTTTCCTAAGTATTCTTTCATGCTTGCCTCCTTTTTTCTAGAATTTTGTAATTCCCTTCTATATTGCATGATTCTAGCAGCTGATTGTGAACTGAAAATTTGTTCAACTGTTTTCCATATTTCATAAGACATGCTACATCCAACTATTTGTGATAATAAATTCGAACTTACTGACGATAGGAGCCATGAGGAGAGGAGGCTGTCTTGTTTTTGAAACTTTGTGTAGTCTGTGTTAGGCACAATTTCTCCTTCCGAATTGGTTATTGTCACTGGTGGGACTGTTATTGTCCCATTAATGTACTACAGTAAATCATACCCTCTTAAAGCGATCTCTACTTGATATTTCCATAGAATGTAATTGTCTTCGTCTAGAGATGTGGTGATAATTTGGCTTTTTGGTTTAATCAGGTCATGATGGTTAGGTGGAGCACTGTACCCCAAGCTTCCTAAAACAGCGGAGGTTACTTCATTATTGTTGGCCATAAAACAAAAACAACTTTCTGCTTGATGATTAAGCCTTTCGGCAATTTGGCTCTGATACCATATTAAGGGATGAGGAGGAGAGTTATTAGAGAGGAACAATTGCGATTTTTATTGATGCAAAACATGATACAAAGTGCACATATATATAGTGCTATGAGCCCAACGGCTAGTACAAAATATACCAAATATGTATGAGCATAACGGCTAGTATTAAATATACCAAGTATGCATGAGCCTAACGGCTAGTAAATAATGACAAAGCATGCTAAATATGATAAAAACGTGTTCACACTCCAACGGCTCTATTGTAACAGCTCTATTGTCTTCAGTAATAAGCAAAATCATTCACCTTTCTGGATTTCTTGCCCGAGCTTTCTTGTATAGAAATTGAGTGCATAAAGGTCAAGTATACTAAACTATGCATATTATCTTTGGACATTTGTATAAATTACTAGCAAGATGTTAATGTACCATGTTTCATAGTAATCTAAGAATAATTATTCTTAATGTTTAAAGGTAACATATAAAATAGCTGAAGGGGCCAGTTATACCTTGGAGATTGGCTCACACATTTTGTATACTTTCAGCTACTTCATCATGAATTCCCTCTTATAGCATTTATCACCTCTTTTAATCCATTTATTTTACAACTATTTTAATGTCTGCCGCTTTTAGTTTTGAAAAAAATATGTCAAGTTTGGTTTTGGATAATTTCAAGCTAAAATCAATATGTAAATCATAGTAGCTACCGTGTTTACATTAATAGGTCAACTTTTGGCACTTTTGAGGTGGAATTCATACTGGAAGTATGAAATAGGAACACACCATTTGACTTAGAATTGCTTTAAATTTATACCTTGTTTTGGAACAAAAATTAGAGAAGCAGGATTTTTAGCTGCTGCTTTTAGTGGAGGATGTTGCCATGGGAAGCAGCAATAGTTAAGAAAAGGCTTGTTGCATCTAGCAGCAGCAGCGACAGCGAGGGTGCTGCCACCCCATAGCTGTAGTGGTCGCTGCGAAGTTGAAAAAAAAGGAAAGGAAGAAAAAAAACATTTCAGTAAATTTAGAACCTAAATAAATTGAAATCTAATTAAAGTGAATGTTAATGGAAATGAACTATGTATTCTAACATTAGTATGTAAATGGATAGTTTCCTTTTCACATCATTGGCATGCATGCTACTTTAGTTATGTTGCCTATGCTATGCAAATTTATTTTATTTTGTATATACTTGTTTCTCATTTATGTGTTAAGTGCTTTTAGTGGGTAGCAATTGTAACAACCCGCCTAGAATGAGCCTAAATTACGACCTAGAAAAGGCCCATTAGAACTTAGAGTCAGTCTAAATGGATCATTGGTTCCTATAAGGATTAACTTAAACATATATATAGAGCAGTCTAAAATGAATATCAGAATCTCAAACAGCGGAAGGGACAAAATATAATAGCATAAATATAAGATGTGCCATTATTATAAACCGAAATGGTCAATTACAACATGTCCCATAAAATAAAAGGTACATCATTGTTCATCCCAATTACATAGCAATAATAATAATAATAATAAAATGATTGCCATAATAACTAGATCTTCAAGAGGCTCCTACTTCAAGAGACCGTTCTCCATCCTTAATCAACTGTCTCGCCTAATGTTGTGTTAATATCAAGATGAGGGAGGTCAGAACATAAAGTTCTTGTGAATGAAATACATGTAAGCTAAGGAGGCTATTTTCTATATTTGGCAATTATAAACTTTTCAAGTTATGTCTACGTAACAAACACACAATACAAACATAGGAGGCAGATGTCCTAGTAGTCACTAATACCTCAAAGCTAATTTAAGGGCGGGAATCCTTATGGACCTATGGCCACTTAGTGTCATATCTTAGTTTATTTAGGGTGGACATTCCTCTAGTCACTTAATACCCAATGGCGGAGTGTCCACCTTGAATAAACTAAGATATGGTATTAAGTGACCATAAGGATACCTACTCTTAAATAAGCTTTGAGGTATCAAGTAACCACAAGGACGTCTGCCTCATATGTTTGTATTGTGTGTTTGTTACGTAGACATAACATGAAAAGTTTACAACTGCCAAATATAGGAAATAACCTAGTTAACTTACATGTATTTCATTCACCGGAACTTTATGTTCTGACCTCCCCCTCTTAGCATCAAGAGGACAGTAGGTGAGATGGTTGATTAAGGATGGCCATTAAACCATAAATTCAAATTCAACTTTTAAATTAGTCAAACCACACTATTGTTAATTATGTTACTTATTATGTTTAGATTTCTACAATTAAGACAACAATCTAAACCAAATCAACTAGATCAATCAATATATGTTAATTCAAACGTTTCTTGAAACTTCAACTAATCGTAGAAATTATAAAGCTCCCCCTTAATCTAATACTAGGAAAACTATATGTAATGAAATGTGAAAAGATGAGTATAACTATATTATTCAATACCTATATATATAAGTATATTTCAAACCTATCGATACCTATCGAAACACAAACACACCATGTCAAACAAGCCAAACAAGCTAATTAAGTCAATTAAGCCAAACAAGTCAATCAAACCAAACAATTTAATCAAGTAAAAATGTTATGTTTTTAACTAATAATCCTATATATTTCTAAGAAAACAATGCAAAACTCCTCATACAATTCACTAGTTATGTGTAGAGTTAAAAGTTAACATGTAATACAGTAATGTAGTTTGTTGTTTATAACGCAATATGAAATATATGTCATACATCAAGCAATATGAGATGATATATTGAATGAAATGCAACTTGTGATGTGAATTATTATAATTTGACATGCATTGTAATTTATAATAATGAGGTGTAATATGAAATAAGATGTTTAATGATAATAATATGCAGAATGAATTGATGATGATATGTATTCCGGTAAAAGATTTTCAAAGTATAACCCTAAGTAATGTCTAGTAATCATGCATATATATGCGTGCATTTTATTATAAATTATTTTAATCAAAACAAAGATGATATACATTAATTTCTAGACTTAGGTTAATGATACTAATGAATGAGACTGAAAGAGTAGTAAAGATAAGAGTTTAAATATAAATAAAAATACATTCATAGCAGGTAGTAATCAAAAAATAAATATTCAAAAAGATAATTTCCTAAGAAATATAAATCTAAATAATTTTTAGTATGGTGCTTCTTTTAAACATATAGTAAATATTGAAGATCTTGTTAAAGAGAATATGAAATTTTATTATATAAATTAAATTGTTAAGATATAAACATATATTCATAAATATATATATATATATATATATATATATATTTATAAACTATTGTTAAAAAACTTAAGATGTAAAAATTTAATTTGTTATGAGATATACATCAATCTTTTTAATGCAAATTAATTTTAAATTTAAACATTAGAAATCAAAATATATTAATTTGCTAGAAAACATTTTAAATATTAAAACTTAGAAATTTTTTGATAATATAAAATCTATAATTATAACCAAATACTATTGTTAATGAAATCTGGTAATATAAAGTAAACTATGAAACTATAATTTATAAGACATAAGAATCATATTTCATATCAAAATATTATGTTAAAATATACAAATTTTATAAATCTAATAAGAAATCAAAATTAGCATTAAGTTATAATATTTGTGATAATGTAACCAAATTTTTGTATGAAATTATATGTGAAAAACATATAGGTTAAACTATATATGTTTAAACTTCATATAAAAGGTACATAAATTTGAAGATCGAGAGCTTCGGCATTATTGGAAATGCGACAGGAGAACATTCCACCCCTTCTCTTTTTCTCTTCCCTTTCGATTTCATTTCTTCAAATCTACTTCTCCTCCAATTTCTCTCTTGTTTTCGTGATGCCTGATTCTCACTAAAGCTCTTCCCTCATTCCGATCCCTTTTTCACAGTATCGTACAATAAACTCCCACTTTGTCTTGTAATCGTCCGATGATCTTCGATCTCTCTCTTATGCCGAGTCCTTGAATCTCTTGGGAAGCTTGGCTATCCTCCATTCTTCCAACCCCTCATACGTGACTGGTTACCAGCAAAATGAGGTTTTGGTAAGATTTTGGTGTCAGTTTCTTTGAGATTTTTGGGTGTTTGTGATTAGTTTGGTTGAAGTTTGCATCTCCCTTTATTTGGACTATGTTGTGAAACTGTAACAACCCGGAAAATCAGAACCACTTTAAAATTTTTATTTTGGAAATTTTAATGAATTTTGAATATTTAAAATAATTTATTTTAAATAATAACGACTATAAATTTATTTTGAACAGAATATATATTTATTTAAATCAAAATTAGAATATAAATATTTATTTTAATTATAAAAGGAATTGGAAATGGCGCGGTAGTTTGAAAATTCGATTTCAAATTTCAAATGAATGTACAGGATTCAAAATAAATTGGATTTTAGTAAAGCCAGAAATATTAGAATCTATTTGAAAATATCTTTTCAAGAATGTGAAAAATCCAAATTTCATAGCGGGAATAAAAAGTTATGTCCAGTAAAAAATTCAGAATAGTCGCTATGGAAATATAACCCTTAAAAATAGCGATTTTGTAAGTCTAGACGTTTTGCTTATGTGGATGATGGATAGCAAGGTGCCTCGGATATATCGGTCTCTACGGAGCCGATGGATGTTGAGTCATCTGCCTCATAGACGCCCCATAGGGCGGGGAAACGCATGTTCAGGGATTATGAATCCACCATACACTTAGAGTGGACCGGCCCTGCATGTTACCTGGGGACCCTAAGTGTGTAGCCCTGAGACATTGGCTAGAGTGTCTTGAAGCGGTACAAATGGCCCCTTGCCTTGGTTCATGACGGAAGTCCAATTTCCAACATGTGACATTTCGGCTTTGATTGTAGAGCCTAGTATTGGCGACATGATATATGGTACCCATGCCATCGATGATTGATAAATTTATATTTGAAATTGTTTTATACATTATGCACTTATAATAGTATCAAAATGATTTGTTTTAAACGTACCGAGCATGTTTGGCTATTATAAGGGAAACCCCTATCCTCTGACTTGCGTTGCATTGTGTGATGGTACCTGGATCTTATAATAGCTTCATTTTTCCAAAAAGCATTGCGTTGTTTATTCTATGCACTGGTATTCTTGGGAGGAAACCCGTTCCGTGTTATACAGCATGGACCCTTGATTTACTCCATTTTAAAGTAAAGTTTTAAATAAGTGTTTTAGTTCTCACACCAGTCACATGACTTACTTGGAGTTTATTGTTTTAACCTAAATTCTGGGTGCCCCTATTTTCCACACAAGCAGCTAGTAGTTTTGGTTTTGCAGATTTATATTCACAGGATCCTGGTTTACAGCTGGAACGATATTCGGAAAGCTCTGAATCCGTTTATCTCTTTCAGTCATGTTTCCGCTGCATTGTAATTTGTAAATCTCTTATATTTATCAAAATATTTTATTTGTTCATGCTCTGTATATTCTTGTACTCTGATGTAAATTGTTGTAATAAGCAATGAAATGTTCTTCTATTTGTGTTCTGATTTGTCGTGTTCTTAGACAATCCGTTCTTTCTCTTATCTTCGGAGACCGGGGAAGTTTGGGTCGTGTTAGAAATTGTTTTGCGACACTATCCTCTGATGGGTATAAGGGATTACTAGAGGTGATTAGCTTTGTTTTTATTGTGTTCCCCACTTAATGCTCAGCAAAACTGTGATGCAATGCTTGATACTTGCTGAGTTTACTGTAGTGTCTCTTGCACTGTAACTTGTGGTCAACCTTTTTCTGCTATGACCCTTCACTAAGTTACTTGGTCAGGTTATGCTCTAAGATGATGGTCATGGTATTGTTGTGTCCACTTATTTTGTTATGGTGCTGTTTCACTTCGCAGGTGATGTTCCGGGTACGTCACCGTGCCTGGATATTTACTGGTGGTGGGTTGAGTTGTCGTTCATGTCAAGTTTCATGCCAGGCTATTGGTTTGTGATGCTTTCGTGCACTTTGGCCCATAGTACACTGGTTGGTGTGGTACAATTGCGGAGCTCGAGTAATTTGGAACTCTGTGTCCCTTTTGTGGGATATTAGTTGCACCCATACATGTCATATTCTACTAAAGCTACTACGTGATGCTGTATAAGCCTGGTTGTTTAATTTGTTGTTCAATGGACAGTGATTGGGCTACTCTCTTATATAGTGTCTGTTGTAGATTATTTGTAATCTGTAATGTAATTCTCACTTCTTTTGAAGCATGCCAAGAAATATGTAATTGATCTCCCTGTGTGGAGAAATAGTAGTCTAGTATTTAGCTAGCTCTTATACTATTATCTAGAATAGAATTAGTGGACGGCCCACTATAAATGATGTATGTGGTGGACGGTCCACCTTAAAAACCGACTGTAGTTGCTAGACAAATAGTTTATCACCTGTAAAAATATAATTTATTATTTGTTATAATAAAAAGTGTTTGCGGTCACTTTAAAAACCGGTCGACTTTTCCAAAAAAAAAAGGAGATATATAAATTTATACTTTATAACAATATCAAATGTTTGAAAAATTTAAAATATTTCAAGTTCTATATATCATATTAACATATCTATGTATATATATGAAATTTTATTGATTTATGTACTTTTAATATATATATTTTTGAAACAAAATATAAGAAAATAAATAGACAAATCAAATTGATAACTAGAGTTTGAACTGGCACTTTTATTTGAAAAGATGTATTTTCAATTTTTAAAATTAAAGTAAAGTGTAATGAAATTTAAAATATGAAAAGACTTTAAAATTTTCTAGATTATTATATTGATATGTATACCATGGTGTATCAACATATGAATCAAAATATCTAAAGAAATAAATTTCTGTACCTAACTATGTGCATAAATGTATATAATGGTAATTATGAAATAATAGTAAAAGCATGCCACTTTTTTTTTTTGCTAACATCCATTTTGTTGTTCTTCCATTGCCACAAACCACACATTCATATCTTTTATAAATTGTTGATGGAATCTACTTTATTGCGACGGACTCATTTTTCTGATCAGAGTTGTATACCTATGTGCTGAATTTGAAGGCCGTATAAGAAAGATATTGATGATTTAGTAGTTTAACCAACTTAGTGCGAAAATTTTGAATTTGAATTTGGATGAATGGACACTTCAACTACTATAAATAGGCCCAATAGTCACATCTTTTCACAAAAGTTTCTCATCTTCTTTTTCTTTCCTTTTTTCACTTACACTCAATCTTCCGGAAGACGTATCTTCTTCATTTTTTAATGGAATTGGATGAAACCAGCGGTAGATCGAAGAGTAAGGCAAGGGATATTATTTAGTAATGGTTTGGTGATAAATTTGAATGGTATTATTGTGCAGTAGGCCGAATTATTAATAGAAAAGCAGGAAATTTCGTACGTAAATTTCCGTTTTGGACAGCCAACTTCAAATTGTCATATCTCACTCGATTTTGATTGGAATTTGATTATCTACCCATCGCGAGAACACTAACTACAATTTGGAAAAGGATTTGGGATGAAATAATCCAAATATCTGGGCGAAATATGAGAAATACTAGTGATAGTTTTGGTTTCTTTTTTCCTTTATGTACCAAAACTTCATTTGATCATAACTTGGTCATTTCTTGATGGATTTGCGTGAAATTAGAGGCATTGCGGAGTTGATAAAGAGAAGTGTAGTATTGAATAAAGTTGTAGAAGAAAATAAAAAGTTTCATATTGATCAGGTACCCATTTCATTGTAGAATGCTAATTACATTTCCTTCCTTTTCTTCTTGATTGATGAACAAACATCTTGGTATCTTTTGACCATTAGTCATCAGGCATAAACCTTTACCTGTGAAACAACACAACTTTTTAAAGAACCCTGTGACTTTTCAAAATAACCAAATGTAATTTGAAATAATAATATCATGCTGATTCTATGACATATACAAAAGTAATGTTAAAAATTTGTCATTTAAACTTTGCAAAAATTAGATTATGATAACTTTGTAAACCAATGCTTTAATACCAATTCTAAAGATGTGGATCAAGGATCTTAAGGAAAGTTAAACATTAAAGGAGATGGATAGTGTTTTATGGAATTTATTTTAAAAAATTGAATTTTTTTTGGATTAAACAAGACAATATACAAATCACGAATATTATCAAACACAGAATCAATCACAGAATGTAGAAATCAAAAGTAAAAGCAATAAAAGGAAAGTGCACACCAAGATTTAGTACTGATTCGCGACTCCCCTACATTCAGTCTTACACAACACTTGGTGATGTACACGTAAAAATGCACATTTATATTCACACATTTATTCTTGTTTTAATTAAATAGCATATTGGGCTACTTTTACATGTTTTAACCAAAAACCCAAAATTCTTAAATTATTATACATTCATCTTCGTATTGGGGTAAAACGGTAAATTATGCATGTTTTAATTTGTGATATCATTTACTTATTCCTTGTAGTTGTCTCTTGTAGAAATTTAGGAGCAAAAATGAAGTATGCACATGAAGATATGAAGAAATGCATGCATATACACAAGAGGAGGGAAAGAAATAATTCATTCTATGGAAAGTGGAGGACCCCACCTCTCAATTAACCCACTTACTCTTAAGGCCTCATAATAGAGACTAATGCACTAATTGGATGAGAGAGAAAAGGCTTCATGCATTCTACATGATTAATTAAAGGCTAAAGAAAATTAGAATCTTCATGAAGGGGTTATTTTTTGTGGTCGTCAACAAAATGGATTATGGTTAGGGTTGTATAAACATGTATAAATACCCATATATGTTCATTAAATATCCTCTCTCTCTTTTAGCCTCTTTTTTAGTTAGTTTAGTTTGGAGGATCAAAGCTCTCTTTTTCTTTCATGACTTCTTAGTCATTTCTCTCTTATATAACTTTCGTTTTTTTAATGCAATTATAGTTATTTCTCTTTTATTTACATGCTTTTTTACTTCTTGTTGTAGTGCAGATCTTTTTCATTTTATGCAAATAGAATAGATTTTCCTTTATTTTGTTCTCTTTTTCCTTTTTTTTATGTTGAAGTCTTTATGATAGCAAGTATTAGAAGCTAAATCCTCTCAAGGTAATGAAGCTCTCTAATTATGTAGCTTCAACATAATTTGAATTTATGTTCTCTTTTTAGTGCTTAATGAAAATATGTTTATGAAAAAAAAGTGATTGTTTAAGTTGAAGTTTGATGACCTATATTTCTAAACAATGGTTAATAGGCTATGCTTAAAATAGATTTGATTTTCACATTTTTGTCATTTCCATGAGAGTTAAACAAGTGGGTTGGTGGTTGTGTTAAAGTTCGATGGCTTATGTTGGGCTAATTAATAGCACAAATATGTCATGCTTAGATTAAACACATCAACTAATCACACTTATGACTAAATTAGAGAGATCATAATTTCATTACATGTTGAACTATATGATCTAGAAAGTGGATTACTAGGAAAGGAATATATAAAACGATTTTAAAACGTATCAGTCGACCGGTCTACGAATTTATTCCAACCATAAAAGAATTCCTAAGATTTTAGGTGGAATGGGAATTGTAATTCTTTCCACTTCTCGAGGCATAATGACAGATCGAGAAGCTAGACTAGAAAAAATTGGGGGAGAAATTTTGTGTTATATATGATAACCCTTTTGTGAAAAGAACTATTACTGATTGGTAGAGCTAAACTAAGGAGTGTGAACTATACAAGTTCACAATAACATTTGGTTAAGTGAAAGAAAAAGCTCCGGTGTATAGAGAGGACCTCACCGTTTACGAAGTAACCATAGAAAAGATGGAACCAACTATTTTTTTTATCGCTAGAATTTATTCTTTCCGGGTATACTCTCATATTTTTATCTAACTTAGTTTGTTAATAAAGTTTAGTTGTAGTTATAGCTAGCATCTCTCTCGACGTTGTTTTAATTTGATTGAGTAGAATCTAAAATTATTTCTTTCCCCGTTGATCGGCTCGTATTCGCAACGTACACGTACTACAAGTGTACGTCGTGTGCTTGCTGTTTTATACACTTCGCGATAGTTTTCTAAACCGATAGAATTTAGGTCATCGAACAAGTTTTAGGCGCTGCTGCTGGGGAAGGAATTTGATTTTAATTTTTCTCTTCGAATTAATTTTCTTTTCATTTGTTTTAGGTTGCGTTATTCTTAAAAAAATATTGTGTGTTTTTGCGTGGTTCACTTATTTTGTTCATTTGCTTGTTGTTGCATTTATTCACTTTTGTGTTTAGTTTGTTCTTGCTTCTATCTAAAATAACAAAAGAAAAAAAGTTGTGATGTTGTTGTTTCTGTGTTTTTTTGCTTGTTTTATTTAGTCATTTTTTTGTGGTCTTAGTTTCCTTTTCTTCTTAAAGAAAAAAGATTTTTAGTTTTGTTTATGTTTTGTGTTGTTGTTCTATTTCTGGTTGTGATATTTACTATTTTAAGTGTCATTTTGTTTCACTCTGTTTCTTATTCTGCACACTGCATTTAAAAACCACAAACAACAACATACAATTAAGTTCTTTACCTACAAACAACTACATACAACATCTACCCAAACAAGAACTCTACACCAACAGCTTCCCTCACCTCCATTTCCTTTCTTCTACTAACATCAACAGACCCCTCAACCTCAATTCCACCCAATCGACTTTCGCCTTTCCATCGAACCCAGAATCACGAACCAACTAATACCCTACTTCTTTCACTCCCAATCCCCCAAGTCACCAACCGAACTCCACCGTTCACGAAACAAACTCCTCATTGAATCCAAACGAAAGTAATCTGAATCACCTAAGCTCTTTTACCATAACCAAATTGCTTCCCCAACTTTATCCTCAAAAAACCCCAATTATGGTCCAACCTCAAATCCCAAAACAACAACCTCAGTTAGCAATCATGTAATCTCGTTTTCCAGTTATCTTTATTTTTATAAAAGGAAAAAAAATCGTGTAATCTAATTTGCGACTTCTCTGAATTTCGAAAGCAGGGAATAACTGGCGTATAAGTGAACTGGTTTTCATATTTGTATTCTTTTTCTTTAGCGAGCTTTTAGGGTAACTGGCCGAGTTAATAATTATTTTTTCGGACTTTATGATTATCATTAAACAAAACATATTTCGTCCAAAGCAAAATGGTTTTAGGGTGACGGGCGGAGTTAAGTTGATTTTGCTTTAAAAAAAATAGGGGGCCATTGTTTGCTTTGCTTGGGTTTAGCGAATCTTTTGTGTACCTTGGTGTTCCTAACTGTCCACTGATTTTTTTATTAATCTCCAGTATGGTAATAAATATTGTTTTTGTTTTAAGAAGCGTAGATACCGTGTACAAATTTCTTTTCAGGTTACAGTAAGGATAGAGATTGTTTGAGAATTGCTTTCTTTGCTCGCTTACTTAGAATAAATTACTGCTAAAAATAAATTGCTAATAAAAATCTATGCGCTTTGGTATTGTGCTCTCAACTCTATTTTTATATTTTCCTTTCATTATTGTTTTATTGCATTTGCATTAGAAAAAAAATCCAAAAATAAAATAAAAATTCATTTGTAGTTGCATTGTTAATTTATGTTTTGCTTTCATCTTATTTTTTATTTTTTAAAACCATTATTATATTTTGGTAAACTGATTTATTTCTAATGAATTATTTCTCGGTGTCTAGACTACGGCAGAAAATAACTGTTTATAAATATTACAATGATTCGTAAATATTATAACGGTTGTTCCACTGAAGGTACTTAAACCTTCGGCTGCATTGCTAGGGTGATTCCTCATGCACCGATAACTCATGTCCGTTAATTTGCTGAGAATTTTTTTGTTGAAATCAATCTAACCATCATTATATAATTTTAGAAAATTTGTAAATACGTAAATTGCATTCATATAGGTTCATTAGCTTCATGCATATATAAATAAAAAAAATCCATTTGTAAATAATTTCTTTCCATTTTTAATTAAGCATTTTGTTTAAAAAAATCAAAAATAAAAAAAAAACACAAAAAGTCTTTTGTAAATATTAATTTTCCTTTCTTTTAAAATAGCTTTTAAAAAAAACAAAGAACAATTTTCTTGAAAATGTACCAATTTCCTTATGCTTGCGGATTTTACGATACTTGTGAAATTCAATATAATTCGTATAATTTTACACCAAATTAATATGGATATTCTAATAACAACTACTGTACAAACAATTTGGATTTTACACCACCAACTTTTCAAAATTTTCAAAGTTACGACCAACCCTCAAATCTTGAAACAAGTATTGAATCTTTACTTGAAATGAGCACAAAACAAAATCAAAGAATGAATGAATGGTGTAATTCATACTTGTGCAACAATTCAAGTCAAAATTTTCGAAATAATCAAAATTTGAATTCACTTCCAAATTCATAACCTTTGCCAATTCAATTTCGAACTCGAAAATGAATTTCAAATTCAAAATGAAAATGCAAATCACTTTAAAAATGATTTTGGCAATGAGAATAATTTCAATGATGGTGCGTTTAACGATTTTTGTTTGCAACAACTTCAAATTGAAACTTCTCAAGTTAATAATTATAAGTTCGATTTTGTTGAGCAGATGAACAATTTTTTTGATAATCACATGGATTTGGTATTCGAAATGTACTTGAAATGATGTGACCAACAAAATCAATTTTCAACGTGTGGCGATTTGAATGATAATCTACCTTTGCCCACAATCGATGATTTTCAAATAATGACTTTCGAAATTGAAAATAATGATCTTAATGAAGTTGTTAATAGTATCGTAATTGAGTTGGATTTCAATTATCTTGAGAGGGTTGAACAAAATTTAGAATTCGATCTTCCTTTTTCAAAAAATAACGAATTTCAAACAACTCTGGACTTTGAAAATGATATATGCAATGAAGTTGTGAATGATTCAAAGGAAGGGGAATTAAATGACACAAATTTTTTGGTCTTTTCGAAGATGAGTAGTCAAATTTTGAAGGAGTAGATTTGGATCACCATTTGGATTTTGAACGATGTTTCAATGACAGGATTGAACTTCAAATTGGTGAAAATAAACATGAACTTCAATTATTTATTCAACCTACTCCAAAAATCATTGAAAATGAGACAACTCACATGATTTTTAACAAAATGACATTCATTTTTCCAAATCAACACTCGACTTTGAAATCTTTTGCAATTTGATTTTTTGTGCTTAAGCTGGGTCTCATACATTTGACGAGACAAATGAATCGTTCTTTGGAAGATCGTTTCATTTACTTCTTATCAGTATACTTTGTGATATTGTGTAAATAACAATCTTTTCTTGTAAATATAGGGCATATTTTCAAAATTTTCTTTTTTTTTCTTCCTTATACTTGGGTTGCCTGTGGGGACACAGTCCAAATCAAATGTGGGGGCAGTTTCATATTTATTTTAGTTTTGCATAAAAAAAATTCTTTTCTTCTTTTCATTCAAAAAAATGCATTTTAATTTACTTTTAAATATGCACGATGAAGTAAACATACAATTTTGGTTGTACGATTAAAATATTTGGAAATTTACTTCTCTTAACGGATGATGAAAGAAAAGTTTGAATTATGAGCAAATTTAGTGTAATTGGTATATAGGGAGATTCGTAGGTGATGAGTATGAAATGTTTTCTAAATTGTAATTCGATTAAATGAATGGTTGATTTAGACTACTTGCGATAACATTTTAGATCTTTTAAGTGAAGTTGTGCTAAGATATTCTCCCTTAACTCTCTTTCTTTCATATATATATATATATATATATATATATATATATATATATATATATATGTATGTATGTATGTATTCATATATATAATAATCCACGGGTATCCAACATTGCTTGTAAATATAGCACTGGTGTGCAAACCTACCAAGCCATGTCCCAACTCTCATGAGTGGTATACCTTGGTCTCATGAGTTGGATACCTAAGGATTACCGACATGTTGTTGACAAAATAAGCATCGGTTTGCACAACCTGCCACGCTCTGTCCCAGCCCTCACATAAGTCGTAATGCAGTGTAGGGGTGGTATACCTTGGTCATTTAAGTTAGGTGTTTGTAAATAATAATATTGTAAATATTTTTCAAAATAAAGAGAGAGTAAGCACTTGAAACCCAAACACTATTTTCACTTATTTGACCTAACTTACTAACCAAAATGAAATAAAAATGCCATTTTACGATTGTTGATAATCGATTATATAATTCATTTCATAATTGCACTATGTTTTCAACCGGAACAACTGGCTAAGCTGGAGGAGTTTGTAACGATAAGATGGATTTTGTTTGAAGTTTTGATTAGTAACGGGCTAAAATTTCATAGTGACGACCCAAATTTTATTTAACTCATTCATGTCAAATTTAAAAGTAAATTACCCATTTGTAAATACTCTTTTAAAAACTTGCATTTATCTTGTAAATATTTTTGAATCTTGCATTTTGTAAATATTTTTTGCATTTAACTTTTGGATTTTGTGGGTATTATCCGCTGAAAACTTTCACGAGACAACACTCGTCCTACTAGGGACACCCAGAGTTTTAATGGCTTGTTACGTACGCTCAATGCAATCGTGCTCGCTACGAAAACGGATTTATCCTAGTTTTTTGTTTTATTTATTTGCGAATAAAAAGATAAGTGTGCGGGTTTTTGATGTGCACGTAAAAATGCACATTTATATTCACAGATTTATTCTTTTTTTAATTAAATAAATAACATATTGGGATATTTTTACATGTTTTAACCAAAAACCCAAAATTCTTAATTATCATGTATTCAGCTTCGTATTGGAGTAAAATAGTAAATTTTGCATGTTTTGATTTGTGATATCATTTACTTGTTCCTTATAGTTGTCTCTTGTAGGAATTTAGGAGCACAAATGAAGTATGCATATGAAGATATGAAGAAATGCATGCTTATACACAAGATGAGGGAAAGAAATAATTCATTCTATGGAAAATGGAGGATTCCACCTCTCAATTAACCCACTTACTCCTAAGGCTTCATATTAGAAACTAAAGCATTGATTGGATGAGACAAAAAAGGCTTACATGCAGTTTACATGATTAATTAGGGGCTAAAGAAAATTAGAAGCTTCATGAATGAGGTATTTTTGATAGTCCCCAACAAAATGGATTTGGGTTAAGGTTGTTCAAACATGTATAAATACCCCATATATGTTCATGTAAATATCCTCTCTCTGTCTTTTATCCTCTTTTTTAGTTAGTTTAGTATAGAGGAACAAAACTCTTTTTTCTTTCACGGCTTCTTAGCCATTTCTCTTATGCAACTTTATTTTTTTAATGCAATTCTAGTAAGTTCTCTTTTATTCACATGCTTTTTACTTCTTGTTGTAGCGTAGTTCTATTTCGTTTTATGCCAATAGAATAGATTTTCCTTTATTTTGTTCTCTTTTTCCTTTGTTTTTATGTTGAAATCTACTTTCGTTAATGTGATAGCAAGTATTAGAAGCTAAAACCCTTCAATTTAGGGGTAATGAAGCTCTCTAATTATGTAGCTTCAGCATAATTTGAATTTATGTTCTCTTTTTAGTGCTTAATGAAAATATGATTATGAAAAAAAAGTGATTGTTTAAATTAAAATTTGATGGATTAAATTTCTAAGCAATAGTTAATAGGCCATGCTTAAAATAGATTTGATTTTCACATTTTTGTCATTTTCATGAGAATTAAACAAGTGGGTTGGTGGTTGTGTTAAAGTTTGATAGCTTATGTTGGGCTATTTAATAACACAAATATGTCATGCTTGGAATAAACATATCAACTAATCACACTTATGACTAAAATAGAGAGATCTTAATTTCATAACTTATTGAACTATATGATCTAGAAAGTGGATTTACTTCTAAGTTGGTATTTAAATCTCATATTTTTATCTAACTTAGTTTGTTAATATAGTTTAGTTGTAGTTGTAGCTAGCATCTCTCTCGATGTTGTTTTAATTTGAATGAGTAGAATCTAAAATTATTTCTTTCTCCGTGGATCGAATCGTATTCGCTACATACTACAAGTGTACGCCGTGCGCTTGCGGTTTTATGCATTTCGCGATAGTTTTCTAAACTGATAGAATTTCCATTGACGAACAAGTTTTTGGCAATGCTGCTGGGGAAGGAATTTGATTTTAATTTTGCTCTTCGAATTAATTTTCTTTTCATTTGTTTTAGGTTGCGTTATTCTTTAAAAAAATGTGTGTGTTTGTGTGGCTCACTTTTTTTTGTTCAATTGCTTGTTGTTGCATTTGTTCACTTTTGTGTTTGTTTTGTTCTTGCTTCTCTCTAAAAAAACAAAAGAAAAAATGTTGTGTTGTTATTGTTTCTATGTTTGTTGCTTGTTTTATTTATTTGTGTGTAATTTTTTTTGTGGTCTTAGTTTCCTTTTCTTCTTAATTTTTTTTAGTTTTGTTTCTATTTTGTGTTATTGTTCCATTTCTAGTTGTGATATTTACTGTTTTAAGTGTCAGTTTTATTTCACTCTGTTTTTTCTTGTGCACACTGCATTTAAAAAAAAGGTCTGTCTATGTTTCACGGTTGCATGTTTTGATTTTGTGAACTCATTGATCATTCCATCACCAATACATTCTTACCCATTTTGTTTCATATTCTGTTTCACATCTCAGTTTACATATTTTATTTACATTTCATCACAACAACCTTTACATTTCACATCTTTATTTACTAACAGAATTCCCTCCAAACTTCTTACTACCACGCAAGATCAGTTCAACCACCTAGCTACAACTCCCTCTTTTGCTCACACTCATAACAGCGAGTGAGAAACCCCAATCCACCCCTCTACCTCTCAAACTCCTCACTGCAACCGACAGTCCTAACCATATCCATAAACTTCAACAAACCAGTGTACACCATCTACAAACCATACATCGTCAAGCAAGCACTTCAACCCACCTCTTCAAACAACCATCTGATACCAGTCAGACTAATATCAACTTCTACCTCACTTCTCTGACATAACCACCTACTTCATTCACACCTCATGTCATCCAGACAACACCCTTCTTCATTCAACCACCAACCATAAACTCCAACCTTCCTCAAAGCAAAACAGCCTGCCACATTCAACTGCACATTCAAAACTTACTCAAATCATCGTCTCACTAAAACCAGCATCAGCAACCCAAATTCAATACACATAACTCATATTGTCCCCTTCCCGTACCAAAACCATTGCAGCTCCAAAAGGATAGAGATTGCTTGAGAATTGCTTGATTTGCTCGCTTACTTAAAATAAACTACCGCTAAAAATAAATTATAAATAAAAATCTACGCGCTCTGGTATTGTGCTCTCAACTCCGTTTTTATTTTCCTTGCATTATTGTTTGCTTGCATTTGCATTAGAAAAAAATCCAAAACATAATAAAAATTCATTCGTAGTTGCATTGTTGATTCACGTTTAAATTATGTTTTGCATTCATCTTTTATTTTTATTTTTTAGAACCATTATTATATTTTGACAAACAGATTCATCTCCAACGAATTATTTCTCGGTGTCTAGACTACGGCAAAGAAACAACTGTTTATAAATATTACGGTGATTCATAAATATTGTAACAGTTGTTCCTCTGAAGGTACTAACCTTCGGCTGCATTGCTAGGGTGATTCCTAGTGGACCGATAACTCCTGTCCGTTAACTAGCTGAGAAATCTTTTGTTGAAATTAATCTAACCATCATTACAAAATTTTAGAAAATTTGTAAATATGTAAATTGCATTCATATAGATGCATTAGGTTCATGTATATATAAAAAAGCAAAAAAACCCATTTGTAAATAATCTCTTTCCATTTTTAATTAAGCATTTTGTTTAAATATAAATCAAAAATAAATAAAAAATACAAAAATCTTTTGTAAATGTTAATTTTCTTTTCTTTTAAAACTAGCTTTAAAAAAAACCATTTTCTTGAAAATGTCCATGTTAATCGGCCTTTTGGTCTGGTTCCCAAAAGTACACAGGACACGCTCAGCTCAGCCCCTCGTGTGGAGTCAAGGTCGGGAAGACATATAGGAGCAAAGGAAACGGGTTGGAGAGGAAACGCACCAACAAAAGACCTCGCAGTCCGAGCCTTGAACCCGAACCGCGAGCCATCAGAGCGCCAATACCCAAGACCTTCACAACCCCCCACAAGACGACACTCGCACCCTCCGGGGTGCGAAATTCGCACCCCGCCAGGTGCGAGGTTCGCACCTAGTGGGGTACGAAGCTCGCACCATCTGGGTGCGGAATTCGCTCCTAGCCAGGTGCGAAATTCCTACCCAGCCGGGTGCGAGATTTGCACCTCGTAGAGGTGCGGAATTCACACCTTGGGGTGCGAATTTCACACCATACAGGCCAGAATTTTGCATCCCCCCAAGGGATGCTAATTTCGCACTCCACGGGGTACGAAATTCGCACCCCGGGGGCGGGGTACGAAAATCTGGCAGGTGCGCTAGGCAGGTGCGAATTTCCGAGTGTGGGGGTCCATTTTCACCTATTTCTACCTACTCCTACTTACTCCCACCTACTCCTACCTAATCCTTGTCCTATAAATACCCCATAACCTCACACTTCAAAATGGGGATTGGGTGATCGTGAGACTCCATGAGATCTCCATTAATGGCATCTCCACTTTGAGGAAGAAGAAGGGCAAAAGTGTCCTTTTCCTATATTCCGCAATATATGCCAATTATGACATCATATATGAAAATGATGACATCACCTAGCCTACAAGCAAATGCAATGAGATGTCATGTGATGGGCTTAACCTTGTAATCTTTTGTGATCAATAACATTCCAACAACGCTTCAAACTGGACGTAGGCCCCTCACGAGGCCGAACCACTATGAATCTCTTGTATTATTTACCGCTTTCCGCTCTTGTCTATACGACCAAATTAATTATTCCTAGTAATTGGAATCTTTGGTGTTTACGGCATTTTTTGTCGTCAACATTTGGTGTTTTCACTGAGAAAGCTCGGATTTTGCGCCTTTGTCGCACATTGTCATCTCGACCTTCGACGAGCTTGAGGTACCTTGCTTAACCTGCTGCCAAGTCCACTCTCGATGACAAAGCGGCCAAAGAACGCGATGGTCGGCTCTTCAGCCGCAGCCGATGCCGGGACATCCCAACAACCTCAACCCACGGGCATCCTAGCCACTAATGAAACCATCTCTCCTACTGTGGACCCCGAAGCACCCGCGACACAAGCTCAAATCCGCGCGCTTAATGAGAAATGTGAGAACACAGCGGTCGAACTTAATCAAGAATTAAGGAATAACACCGACCTTATGCGACAACTTCAAGAAAGTCAACGCGTCGTCGCTCGACTTCAACTAGCTTACAACAATGCTTGACCTCGACCAACTGCCTCAGAAACCTCCTCTTCCGAGTCGAGGGGCCCACATCAAAAAGGAGGTTTAGCCTCATCAACAATGTCGCCACTCGTACCAATGCCCTCAACAACGGTAAAGGCAATGGCTACGCCAACGACAATGGGAACGACAACGGAGACCGTACTACGGTCACATATAGCGAGGGGGCACAGCACCGAGACCACTCTCGCTTGATCATCAATGACGGACCAGGTGCTACAAACCAACCTCTTCCTTTACACAACCCGACGATGGATAATCAGGATGATGGGCCCGCTATTCCAACGGCCCGCGTTCCTCCAGAATAGGAACCACATCACCCTGCACCACCTCACCGTCCACACCAAGATCCAATCATAGACGTCGAGTACATGAAGGAAGTCTATCTGGACGTCCATCATAGAAGGTGCCCTCGCAACAGAACTACAGAGCCTCGTCAAAACCCATGGGCCATGGATCTTGATGGCAAATCCCTATCCAACTTATCTTCCCGACATGGTACGAAGGATCATGAAAGAAATGCGAGGGGGCGCACATGCCTCATGGGAGGCTCACATTAGGCGTAACCCCTTCACTAGAAGAGTGAATGAGGCCGAATGGCCATGGCGCTTTAGCATGCCGCAAATGCCACTCTACGATGGCATTACCAATCCTTGCGCCTTCCTAAATCGATATGAATGGAAAATGGACTCGAGCCGGGGTGATGACCCAGCCAAATGCAAACGCTTCCTTGTCTTCCTATCCGGAACCGCTTTACTTTGGTTCTCTCGCCTCCCACTTGATTCCATTAACAACTTTGGGCAATTAGAGATAGAACTAGTCTAGCGATTCAGGGTTCATATTCCGACTTCGAAGAATGCCCTCACTCTGTCCAACCTATACCAAGCGCCTGCCGAGCCACTCAAAAACTACCTTTCCCGGTTCAACATAGATCTCGGCGAGGTCGAAGATCCGGATCCTCGCACCATACTCTTTCAGTTAGCAAAAGGTGTCCTCCCTACTTCAGAGTTCGGGGCATGGATCGATTGAAAGCAGCCTAAAAGCCTCGATGCCTTCTATGAGAAGGCGAATCAGTACTTATGCCAAGTGGAGGCAAGACGGAACTGACTCTCTGCCACAAGTCGTCCCGATGACCCCGAAGCAGACACCGAAAATAACAACCTTAGAGGAAGGCAAGTCGGGGAACCCCTCAATTCAAACAGGGGGGTAGGTCCCTACAGGCTATAACCAAACAACGGTAGGCCGGGTGGCCAAAACAACAGACAAACCCCAGCGGAGACAGGGAAACCCGATCCTCCCCATGCCTTCGAGACCTACACCTCATTGAACGAAGACTTAGAAACAATTTACTTGGAAACATGCAACACTTTGCTGTGCAAAAAGCCGCCTGTCAGCGAATCAACTGACCGCGAGAAGAACACCGGGAGGTATTGTCGATACCACGACGTGTACCGACACAACACCAACGAGTGCCACCAGCTTAGGGATGCCATCGAGAAGCTTATGCGTGAGAAACGACTCGAATAATACGTCCAAGAACCCTTTCCTCCTAAACCAAACTCTCAGCCTTCGGCGCTGGCTCCTCCGGCTCCCGCCAATGCAGCTCCGGGTCCACCTAATCCGAAGCGATGGATTGTGATCAACACCATATGCGGACCTTACCCCCATATACAACAACTTTCGAAAAACGGAGGAGTACGTGAGTTCCATAAAGTATTCTACTTATGAAGCCTGCTCCACTCTCAGCGAATCCACCTCGGCCAAGCTCCAAAAAACCGTGTGGGATGACATCGTTTTCCGCGAAAGAGATTCGACTGAGATGGATATCCCGACCACTGATCCACTAGTTATCACGGCTCAGATCGGTGTCGCTTCTGTCAGACTGGTATTAACTAACTCAGGGAGCTCGGTCAACATCATTTTCAAGACCGCTTACGACCAGATGAAATTGGAAACAAATGGTTTAAAGTCATGTCGCGCCACACCACGATCCACGGCTTCAACAGGGTCTCTAGTTCCCCCATAGGAATGATCGAGCTACCTGTGGAACTGAGCGAAGGGGACCAGAGCCGAGTCTGGATTCTCACTTTTGTGTTTATAGACATCGATTTCCCTTACAATGCTTTTCTAGGGCACCCCTTTTCTCACTGAGTTTCGGGTCTGTATGGCGCCATGGTCTCTCCTAATGAAATTCCTGACAGAGAATGGGATTGGAGCTGTTCAGGGCGACCAAGTAAGCGCAAGAGAATGTTATGCAATAGAATGGAAGAATGCGCGCAACAAGGAAAAGGGCAAAGTATTTCCCACACCTTCTTGTGCCAAGAACATCTCAGCATAGCAATTAGCAGCGTCTGGGCCCTGGATCAAGCGCCATTGTCGTCTTTCCGATGACCTCGACCCACGGAAGGACGAAGAGCCCGAATATGGGAGGACCACCCCGGTCGAATACACAGAGGATGTTCCCGTCAACCTCGATGACCCGATAAGGGTGTTGAAGGTAGGATCGCAAATCCACCCCGCAATCATAGAGGATCTTATAAATTTCCTGAAGGCCAACTTGGATGTGTTCACATGGACTCACTCCGACATGAAAGGAATCGATCCCGCTGTTGCTTGTTGCTTTCTAAGCATAGATCCTAGATGCCTCCGGTCAAGCAGAAACGGCGCTTCTTAGGACCCGAGAGGTCCAAGGCACTCGAGTAAAAGGTAGACCGCCTACTCAACAACAACTTCATTCGTGAAGTCGACTACCCTGAGTTGGTCTCCAACCCGGTCCTGGTCAAGAAAGACAAAGGTAAATGGAGAATATGCGTCGACTTCTCCGATTTAAATAAGGCATGCCCCAAAAACAGCTTCCCGCTCCCGAAGATTGACCAACTAGTTGACTCAACTGCTGGATACCAACTACTATCTTTCATGGACGCATATTCGGGCTATAATCAAATCCCAATGAATCTTCGTGACCAGGATCATACTTACTTTATAACAGACCTCGGACTTTACTGCAATCGTGTCATGCCTTTCGGCCTTAAGAACGTCGGCGCCACCTATCAACGAATGGTCAATCGTCTCTTTAAAAATCAAATCGGGAGATCTATGGAGGTGTACGTGGATGATATGCTGGTAAAATCTAAAATATCAAGCGACCATGTCCGCGACCTCTCCGAAATGTGCATTGTCCTCCGCCAGTACGACATGAAACTCAACCCCCTGAAATGCTCCTTTGGAGTCACCTCAAGATAATTCTTAGGCTTCATTGCCAATTCTCGGGGCATTGTAGCCAATCCAGAAAAAATCCAAGCTATTCGGGACATCCAAATCCCCAAGGGCATCAGGGACATCCAAAGTTTGAACGGAAAGGTCGTCGCTCTAAGTCGGTTCATCTCTAAGGCCACCAACAAGTGCATTTATTTCTTCAATTTACTTCGAAAAGGGAAACACAACTTCAAGTGGACCCCCGATTGCGTCTCGGCATTCAAAGAACTTCTTGATCACTTAGAGTGACCACCTATCCATTTTAAGCTCATAGACCATAGAGGCTTATACATTTATCTGGTTGTTTCTGCGCAGGTAATCAGCTCAGCACTAATACGCCTCGAAGATCGCATCCAACGACCCATCTACTATATCAGCAAGCGACTGACGGGGGCAGAGAAGAACAACCGGAAGCTGGAAAAGTTGGCATTCTGCTTGTTGATTTCCTCTCGAAAGCCCTGACCATACTTCCAGTCTCATCCCATAAAAGTCTTCACCGACCAACAGCTACGTCCGGTCCTACAACGGCCCGAGGCATCTGACCGACTACTGAAATGGAGTATGGAGCTAAGCCAGTTCGTGATAACATTCATCCCTCGACGAGCCATCCTCGGCCAAGCTCTCGCAGATTTTGTAGCGGAATTCACTACACTAGAGGAGACTCCTACAGAGAACGATGAAGCTCTCGATACCTAATGGAAATTGTTCGTGGACGGCTCCTCTAACCGAAAGTGGTCCGGGGTCGGAATCGTCCTCATCACCCCTGAAGTACGCCCAATATAATATGCATTAAGACTAAATTTCCCTGCTACCAACAACGACGCGGAATATGAGGCCTTGATTGTCGGGCTCAGAATTGCAACCGAACTCAAGTTGGAGACCGTCCAATTCTTCTCCGATTCTCAGCTTATTGTTCGTCAAGTGCAAGGAGAGTATCTAGCGAAGAGGGACGACTTGCCCTATACCTGAGCCGAGTTCAGGAGCTACTCACCCACTTCGACCATTTTCTCATCACCCATGTCCCCCGAGAGCAAAATGAGAAGGCAGATTCCCTCGCCAAGACGGCAAGCTCCGAAGATCCGCAACTTAATGGGTTCGACCCAGTTGAAGTGCTCAACGCTCCGAGCATCAAGCAAGGACAAGCCAAGATGGTCATGAATACTGAACCCGAGCCCGAGTCATGGATGACACCAATCAGGAATTACCTACAGCACGGGACCTTACCAAAGCACTACAAAGAAAGGCGGGCGCTCACTCGCTAATCAGTTCGGTACCTTCTTATGGATGGAGTGCTTTACAATAGGGGTTTTTCTGTCCCCATGCTCCGATGCGTAGCCCATAGCGATACCCTCCGAGTGCTGAGCAATGTGCATGAAGGCAAATGCGGCGACCATACTAAGGGGCAAACCCTGGCCAGAAAAATACTCAGACATGGTTATTATTGGCCCACGCTTGACCAGGATGCCGCGGACTACGCCCGCAAGTGCTATAAGTGCCAATGTTTCTACAGAATCCCAAGAGCCCCGCCTACTGAATTGTCTCAAATAGTCAGTCTATGGCCATTCGCCATGTGGGGAATCGACATCATCGAAACTCTTCCAATGGTTAGAGGTGGGGCACGATACACCATCGTTGCGGTGGACTACTTCACCAAGTGGGCAGAAGCTGAAGTCCTCGCCACCATAACCACGAAGAAGATGATCGACTTTGTTGTCCGCAACATCATTACCCGCTATGGGGTTCCCCAAGCTATCATCTCCGATAACAACACTCAGTTTGAGAGCGCCGAGTTCAAAGCCTTCTGTCAACGCCATAGTACCCAAAAAAAAGAATTTCGGCGGTGGCTCGCCCCCAAGCTAACGGGCAAGTCAAGGCGGTTAATAAAGTCCTCAAATCCATCATCAAGAAACATCTGGAAAAGTCTAGGGGCATGTGGGCAGACAAACTTCCTCTGGCCCTGTGGGCTAGTCGTACCACCCACAAGACAACAACCGATCATACTCCTTTCGTCCTCGCATACGGATCTGAAGCCGTCATTCCCATTGAGCTCAAGCTTCAATCCCATCGAGTTACTTACTTCAATCCAAGGACAAACCAATGCCTACTTTTGGGATCACTCGGCTTGCTGGAAGAAAAGAGGAATGAAGCCGATCTCAGAGCTGCCGCCCAACGGCAGCCAGTAGCCCGATACTTTAATTCCAGGGTTCGACATAAGGACCTCAATATCGGCGACCTCGTCCTAAAGTGGGTTTTTCCCCGCCAATAGGCCTCGCACCTCGTTGGAAAGGCCCGTACTCCATACAATGAAAGCTTAGCGATGGAACTTTCAAACTCGCTACCGTCGACGGAGCTGAACTCCTAAGGGCATGGAACAACGAACATCTTTGCCGCTACTTTACATAACTCAGTTCACGGTTGTTTATGCTTTCCAACAATGTTTTGTTTTCTAGAAATTCAAGGCATTGTAAAGGCTACTACTGCTAAAGTTATTAGTAGAAATGATGTTCAGTTCCCTATCTCCTTGTTGTTTATTTCTCACGTGATGTGTCTTGTTAGTCCTGACAACCAGTGTAAATCAAACATACGATCGTGGTATTGGCACCCTGGGCATGGGTGCCGGTGCCTTTGTCCTGACCTCGAGCCAACGCCTAGGCTAAAACAATTGGCTACGTCTGGCACCCCGAGCACGGAAGCCGACAACGCTACTCAAATCATCGGCCCGCGGCTCGACCGAGTATAAACACCACTATCTCGAACCTCGACCCCGTGCCCAGGTCGAGGATAAATCCTTCCGCGTCCAAGCCTCGGCGACTTGGTGCCACCACCCAGCGACCGACTAGGAGTGACACAAGTCTCTCTTCGCCGATCGCGGGTGTCGGTCGAATCTTGGCACAGCACCCAGACCGACCTTAAATCGTTTCTTCCCCCTTAGCTCTCAAGGCTTAGGGGTAGCCCATGGACACGATTGGACCTTACGAGCTGTTGATCCGGGCTTACCTCATTGGCGAAAAAACGACACCGACGACTCCCCCCAACCCAATGAACGATGGGAGAGCCACCCACCTGGTGGACCGCATAACGCGATGCTCTACGCCTTTGCTATACTTGGGATTAACCCCGAGAAACCCAAAACAACAGGCGCACAACCTGGTTTCGCAAACTACGGGTTTCCTGAGCTGAGGGAAACTTACTAAAACCAGTGCTCTATTGTTACACCCCTCCAGAATAATTGACCCAGAGCGCGGTACCTAATCGCTTTTATGACAAGTGCAACGATAAGTATGCTTATGCATGTACAGGACGCTGGAAAACATAAAAAGAACACCTGAACACTTGGCATAAACTGCGATCTTTACTACTTCGTATTTCAATTATTACACACACACACTTAACAGACTATGTGTCTAACATATTCCTTTCTAATGACAGGGTGTACATGAGAACCATATCATGTCTTGAAAAACCAAAAGCGAGGGTCGTACTCACGTAAACTATCGGCCTACACTACCAAAATAACAGTAACCTCTACTTAAATTACTAACATTAATCATGTTTTTTCCTTTTGTGCTTGTGCTTTTTCTTTGCAGATCCAGAACTCGATGGTTCTTCCCCAACATCATATCTCTTCCTACCTGATCCACTCCTGTTTGCTCGGCCCTTCAGAGGAGTAACCGATTTATGAGTAACCATTAGGCATCGCTCATCGGCGTTATCACCGCTGGAGATCTCTATCAGGTCAGCAATAATGGTAGGCGGCGTAGGCATGTGGGAACTCCCAACAGCAAGGCCTACCACGGCCTCGCTCTTTTTCGGGATCTCCTTTCCTTCCTGTTCAGCATTCTCCTTGGCCTCCCTAGTGGCCTGTCGCTCGGTAAGCTTATAGGACTTATACGGTGTGATATTAGCAGCCTTGGTTTTCTCGAGGGTCTCGGCGGCCCTCTGCTGGGTTTCATCGTCCTCCTTTTTCTTCTGGGCCTCATAAGTAGCCCTCTCCTTCTCCTCCACCTCTTCACACTTGGCAAACATTTTGGTTGTTTGAGCCACCACCAGAGCTGCAATCGAAGGCACCTCGGCTTCCACTGGGCCTCTGGCGGAAGCACTCTGTCTGTCTACCACCTCTCCTTCCTCATTAAGGATGTCACACATGCTAGAGGTTATCTCAATCCCCGAGAAAGTGTCAAGACAATCGCCACCCTCTCCAAACTGCAACTCCGCAGGCCCTGGTCCAGACTCAGTCATTTGCGGGATCACGGAGGTAGGGTCAGGCATTGACGGCCCAGGAGGAGCTACACAGCAAAAATGAAATCTTTTTAGTCTGCAAATTTGGTAATTACGTCATCCTCAGGGATATAGGATAAAGGGAATTTACCTACGGTCAGGGACGGTGTAGAGAGGGAAGGAAAGACACTCGTAACAGAAGGTAAGGTAAAACCGGTATCCCCAAGTGCTGGATAATCGGGGTTGTACTCAGTAGAGGCTTAAGCCAAGGCTCCGGGACCACTCACCATAGCAGGCTCGGGGGCCGATAAGAACTTCCCTCTGCAAATGCAACCGCCACGGTCACACTCTTGGTGACAACGGACTTCCCCTTCTCCGCAGTAAGCCTGGCCAACCTATCTTTCTCAGCATTCTCTAGGAGCAATTTCCTCCCTTTCTCTAGCTTCTCACGCTCCTCGTCAGTCGGGAGGACAATCTAAGCTGGTGCTCATCCAAGGTGCTCACATCTTCTTGGCGCAAACAGGCCTCATATGGGACCAACCTCTCCCAAGTTCATGCCATCTCATGGAGTAGTTTTCGACCCATGGAAGCCTGCGGAATTTCAGAATATTGACATATATATTTTGAATTTTCTCCTCAAAGGATGATCCTACACGGAGTTCCGCATCCTCCCGCTAGCCCATTAGTCGCTCTACCTTCCTCATATATTCGGCCTTCAACCCGTCTGCCGTGCTCAACACATCTCGGTTACTAGCCTCGGCATCCTCCTTCGCCTTCCTCATCTCCTCAAGCTGCCTCCTCATCTCAACCACCTCGGCATTTTCAACACGCAACCTTTCATTTTCCTCCCTCAAAGCGGCATTGTCATTCTGGAGCTGAGTAACTTTCCCAATCTCCCTTTCCAGGTCGTCGCATGTTGTAGCCCACTCATCCTTATCCCTCTTAAGGGCAGTATTCTCGCTGGTCAAGCGACTTACTATATCCTTAAAAGTCTCGCGGTCATGCTCAACCTCCATCTTCAAAATCGCATGGGATTGCTTCAGCTCCGCTGCGGCAACTTAGAATTTGAAAACGCGAGGGATAACGGGTAAGTAACTATGACACAGCAGATATGCTTACCTATCTCGGTTTCCAGGTTGAAAACAGAGGTCTTCTCACAGTCAATGGTCAGATGTCGATTAAGAAGCTCCAGGTTCTTCTTCTTGATCAGCTTCGAAAGGTGAAAAGAACACTTGGTGAGCTCATTGGCTTGATAATATGCAGCCTGTACATGCATCCATACCTCCCCGCATTCCCTATTGGGGCTGGGAAAAGATCGGGGAGAAAGAACAACTCGTCAAAGTAATGCCGAGGGAAATGATGTTTCAGAAACGCCCTCCTCTCCTCCAGAGAAAGATCTTGGACCTGAGGCCTCGTCAAGTCCTGTATCTCCGTTATGGTCTCTCTGTCCGATCTTGGCTGGCCAAACGATGACTCTTTCCCCCAGCAGTTTGAACGAGAGCCAAAGGGATAGTATGCGGGGGAGCTATCATAGGCCAAGGCCAAGAGCCGTCTAGGTTAAGTCGAGAATCTCCTACTAGCACGCGAATGGAAGGAGGAGGGGGAGGGGATCGCCGAGGCCGATCCCTACCCCGATGTTCAATGCCCTGTCCTGGCGGGGGTGGGACATCATACAAACTGGTCGATCTCCTGAAACTCTCGAAGGAAGAGCCCCGGGGGCATCTGTGATCCCCATGTCTGTAACCTCATCCACCAACTCCTCTAGTCATATCACCTGCCAAGGGAACATGTCAAAGTTAGTCAAGTCATACGCGCGGGAAAACATCTATGTTATGCGGTGTATATAGGTGTATGCCCTAAGTGTTCTATCAACTGACCAGATTATGGTCGCGTGAAGAAGTTAACCCCTCCGCAACAAGGGTTAGCTCTTCTGTGCTCATTGTATTCTGCCATGGAGTCAAATCCAGGTCGAGTTTATTTAAGTCATCAAACTGGCCTGCATCCTTGAGCGAGTCGATGGTCCCGGAATGGGTCGCACGAGACTATGGTCTATCCAACGCTCCTTCCCCTTCTCCCGTCGGAGGCAGAACATGAGCGCTCGACAACCCCTTGTCTCTGAAAGCCTCCATATGACCGTGGGCCTTGCCTTCGCTCACATCTCCTCGGGATTGAGCAGTCTTTTGCAATTCCCCTCCAACAGGGGGCATCTCCCTCTTCCGCCCAACGATAGTTGAACCCGTGGCCACTCCTTCCTTTGGTACACTGCTTGCAACTGTGGGCCTAATTATGGCCCGATCACCTGGAAACAACCCGGTGTGGCGAAGGAGCTCCTGACTTGTCACGGTGTTGGTTTTGCGGAGGTTGTCCGATATCACTCACAAAGCATTAAGGCGTTGCCGATACTTATCACCAGTAGGCGCCTCTGGATTTCCTTCCATGATCAAATCATAAGAAAAATAAGATAGGAGATCTAGGAATTTATAGCAAGGAACAAAGTGAGAGGAAATACTTACTCCCTTCTGTCCATCTCTTCGCAAACCCGGGAGAGCAGCGGACAAAGAACCATTCGTACTTAATCACTGATGGCCCGGGTCACTTCCCGATAAAAAATTTGGTGGCAGGTGTCACTTCCAGCAACCATTGAGAGGGTGCGGTGTTACTCATTCTCCTTAGATGGAAAAATTACCGGATATCCTCTCCGGTTGGTTCCCGTTGCAAGAACTCGTGGTAGAGAACATAAGTACCCAGTAGCGAAGCATAAGCATTCGGGTGCAGTTGCGATGGTGCAAGGCAAAAATAGTATAGCATGTTCCGAATGAAATCATTGACTAGGGGCATGCACCCGACAAAGCAGGCATGTCTGTTCCAGGCGGTGAGACCCTCGAGTGGCGCATGAGCTCGGCCATCCCTTCCTGGGGCATGGACTTCACCCACTGGAATGTTGAAGCATGCAGCCGTTTACCTAATTGTCGTGGCGTCCATGTGCAATGGTACCGAATCTATCGGATTTTCCAAGATAACAGTGTCAGGCAACATGTTCGAAGCTACCGGAACTATCGGTGCATCTCCACCCATAATGTCCACATTCGTAACCTCTTTGCATATGAATGGAGAATATAGCCTCTCAATTTGTTCCCCATGGTCGGATACTTCAGGTGAACTAGTTGATTGAGAAGGAAAGGACCCTTCGGTGGTCTCAAGCTCGCTGCCACTCGAGCTACCGCTGTTGGTAGAGTCAGATGTATGTAACAAGGGGGAGGGGGAAGCCTCGGCCTCCAAGGTCTTCCCAGTATTCGATCTTGTTCGCATCGCTAGCTATACTTTAGTACACTAGTATTATACATTATAAGAGAATAACCTGTACCCCTCGTGTCGGTGGAAACTAACAAGTGTGTGCAGTGTTATTATGCAAAGTCAAGACGAACAGAGAAAATTTAAACAAGCCAATAGTTTGGTCATAGTTCAAGTATATGCGCTATCCTATGTAAAAGGTCCAACTTCCCGTCTGCACAATTAACTGCGCGAGCACGAGGCGCAGTCATACAAGTAAATAAGCGGTATACAAAACTAAGGGCGGGGAGTTAGGAAACCGAGGTTCTGCAAATGAGAAGCAACACCCCACCAAAGGGTAGCATGAAGCAATCAATCTAGGGGGACCTAGCATGGAGATCAACCTCATTTCGGGATTCGAAGACTCGAACCTCCCTCGGGGTTCGAAACTTCGAAACCCCTGGGGTTCGGAAATTTGAACCCCAAGGTTCAAAAATCGAACCTTGGAGGCTCGAGTAGTCAGACCCCGTCAGGGTTCGAAAATTCGAACCCCGAGGTTCGGATATTTGAACCCCATAAGGGTTCGAAAAGTCAAGCCCCGAAGGTTCGAATATTCGAACCCCTTCAGGATTCGAGGATCTGAACCCCTCAGGTTTGAAAATTCGAACTTCCTGAGGGTTCGAGAACTCGAGCCTTTGAGGGGGTCGGCTCTTCAATGCTCCTTCGTATCTTGACCCTTCAGCCTTCCTCCTCATGCTCTCCTTCGATCCATCCATTACCTAGGTCCGGTTAAAGGTTTGGAGTTCTGAAGCTTTCACAACAATGGTGGCCAAGGAAGAAAATAATGGAAGGAAGGAAATGAGGAGAGGGGGCTATTTATAGTAAAAGAGGGAAAACCCCTTGGTCTTCCCAAAATCTCGAACCCGTGGGTTCGAAATTTCGAACCCACGGCCCACGGGTCTCGAAATTTCAAACTCACCAGAGGTTCGAAATGTCGAGCCCCTACAGTTCGGAATTTCGAACCTGCCGGGTATGAAATTTTGAGCCCCCAGGGTTCGAGATTTCAAACCTCTGTGGTTCATAGGCCCAACTAAAGGAAGAAGGAAGGGGGAGAGGAAAATCTATCTCGAACCCCTGCACCCAAAGCGCCACACCAAGCGCTCATGTACACGTATTCCATGCACGTACCGACCATCGCAAGCATGCGGAGGCGATACATTGCGAATACTTAGCAACGTGAGCACGTTGTCGCGCCCACACCAGCTCGCTCGTAAGTCTGCAGCGAACGAACCCTATAGCTAAAGTCTGTTTTTCTTTAACAAGATGAGTCGACAACCCTACTACTATCTTAACCAACGCAAATCACATCATGTCAAGACAAGACGTACTTTGGGGGGCAAATGTTAACTGGCCTTTTGGTCTGGTTCCCAAAAGTACATAGGACATGCTCAGCTCAGCCCCTCGCGTGGAGTCAAGGCCTGGAAGACATCTAAGAGCGAAGGAAACAGGTTGGAGAGAATCACGCCAATAAAAGACCTCGCAGTCCGAGCCATGAATCTGAACCACGTGCCATCAGAGTGCCAATTCCCAAGACCTTCACAACCCCCACAAGGCGACACTCGCATCCTCTAGGGTGCGAATTTCGCACCCTAAAGGGTGCGAAATTCGCACCTTACCAGGTGCGAGATTCAAACCTAACGAGGTACGAAGCTCGCACCCACCTGGGTATCGAATTCGCACCTAGCCAGGTGCGAAATTCCCACCCATCCGAGTGCGAGATTTGTACCTCGCAGAGGTGCGGAATTCGCACCCTGGGGTGCGAATTTCGCACCCCTGCAGGCCAGAATTCTGCACCCCTTAGGAGATGCGAATTTCACACCCCACAAGGTGCAAAATTCGCACCTCAGGGGTGGGGTGTGAAAATCTGGCAGGTGCGCCAGCCAACTGCGAATTTCTGAGTGTGGGGTTCCATTTTCACCTACTCCCACCTACTCCTACCTACTCCCACCTACTCCTACCTAATCCTTGTCCTATAAATACCCCATAACCTCACACTTCAAAAGGGGGATTGGGTGACCTTGAGACTTCATGAGAGCTCCATGAATGGCATCTCCACTTTGAGGAAGAAGAAGGGCAAAAGTATCTTTTTCCTATATTATGCATTATATGCCAATTATGACATCATATATGAGAATGATGACATCAATTAGCCTACAAGCAAATGTTATGAGATGTCATGTGACGGGATCAATCTTGTAATCTTTTGTGATCAATAACATTCCAACAATTCAAAGTGGACGTAGCCCCCTCACGAGGTCGAACCACTATAAATCTCTTGTGTTATTTACCGCTTTCTGCTCTTGTCTATACGACTGAATTAATTATTCCTAGTAATTGGAATCTTTGGTGTTTACGACATTTTTTGCCGTCAACAGTCCCAATTTCCTTATGCCTATGTATTTTACGGTAGTTGTGAAAATCAATATAATTCATATAATTTTAATCCAAATTCATATGGATATTCTAATAACAACCATTGTACAAACAATTTTGGATTTTACACCACTAACTTTTCAAAATTTTCAAAATTATGACCAACTCTTAAATCTTGAAACAAGAATTGAATCTTTAATTGAAATGAGCACACAACAAAATCAAAGAATAAATGAATGGTGTAATTCATATTTGTGCAACAATTCAAGTTAAAGTTTTCAAAATAATCAAAATTTGAATTTACTTCCAAATTCAAATTATTTTGATTATAACCCTTGCCAGTTCAGTTTCGAACTCCAAAATGAATTTCAAATTCAAAATGGAAATGTGAATCACTTTACAAATGATTTTGGCAATGGGAATAATTTCAATGATGGTGTGATTAACGATTGTTATTCTCAACAATTTCAAATTGAAACTTCTCAAGTTAAGTATTATAAGTCCGATTTGTTGAGAAAATGAATGAAATTTTTGATAATCACATGGATTTGGTATTTGAAACATACTTGAAACGACGTGACCAACAAAATCAATTTTTGGCGTGTGGCAATTTGAATGATAATCCACCTTTGCCCACAATCGATGATTTTCATATAACGACTTTCGAAATTGAAAACAACGATCTTAATGAAGTAGTTAATAATATGGTAATTAAGTTGGATTTCAATTCTGTGACACTCACGTCCGTTAGTGTCACTCTTTATCCAAATGCATTAAGTTCTGTGAAGCGTTATAGGTAAACAGAAATAGAAACATCACAAGACAAATACAAAATAATAGCGGAATTTAAAACTTTATTCTTCAAACAGAAAACATCATGGTCCAAAATCCAGTTACAACATAAGTATGAAATATAGAAAACCCATTACATCAAATTTAAAAATATCTGCCTTGTACTGAAATAATCAGAGTACAGTAATATAAAATCATAGTTCCCAAAAATAGCCATAGCAAGATAGACATGTAATCAAAGCAGTATATCTAAGCAGCTCCAAGCGGAAATAAAAGAGAGAATCCTAATCAAGTCTTAGTATTCCCACCCTTAGAACCTGGGGGGATGAAATAAAGAGAGAGAAAAGAAAAAAAACGGGTCAGACATAAAGTCTGGCGACTCCAATTACTTTTATCATATAAATAAGTAAAAGCGTCATAACAGACATATAAACTAGATGAGAGAGATAACAGTATCATAAGACAGGTATAATAGACTGAGTAGGATAAGCAGAATAAACAGAACAAAATAGACCGCGCTTCACAAATACTTTTCTTTGCACCAATAGTAGTATACAGAAACAGAATGATCCCAACAGTAACAGAATGGTCGACTTTGGTGTACTTCTAGTGACAGGTTTTACCTCCAACAATAATAACAGGCAGCCTCATAGAAATAATGGGTGTTACCCTAAACGATAATAACGGGCTCCTACAGGAAGGACTAGATGTACCCTAATCACTACCCGAATCGATTGACTCTCTATCCCATAGGTACCCTGTGTTGGCCCCACAGTAGGATGTATCACTTTCTAAAGTGGCAACCCCTTTTTCTCGATAGGCACAGCCATATCCATTGATGCTATAGCATCTTATTTTCCCAGGTAAGCGGATCCATGCATGCACATGGCTCCGTCAGAATGCGCCATTAGACACCCCTACCCATATGGACTTGTTATAATCAGCTCAGTAAGCGTGACCTGACCCCTACCTAGTTTGGGGTCCCCCTTTGGATACCAGTATGGGTTACTGACTGATACGGGTCTTACACAATAGATGATACAAACCACCCCTTAGGCTTGCAACCCCATTACTAGGATTTTGACAGGTTATGCCTAACAGATTTACAATCCCACATAACCCCAACATATAAAACAAGTTAAGTTTGTCGGGTTCGTATAACCCCCCGCAGATTTAACAGATTTACCTAACCCCCATTGATTCACACAAGCTTACTCAACCCTTACTCAGTTTGACAAGTTCATATAACCCCCACTGATTTAAATAGGTTAAGTATTATAGGTTAACAGCTTCTTATCATTTCCCATTAATGCACTAGACCTCTTACATTAAGTCGACCTCTTGTGGATGTTGGACATGCCGGGCAGTTTCAGGCAGACTTCTACCACAAGTTGGACTTAACCTCGTGTCTTAGCACCGTTATGTGTACATTTACGCACTAGACCCTTCACATTAAATTAACCACTTGTGGATGCTGGATTTGTCGGGCGGTTCCAAACAGACTTCTACCGCAAGTGTAATCTAACCTCGTGTCTAAATGCGGTTATAGTTTCTATTTACTGTAAATTTAGGCTATTCATTCTTAAACAACTATTCATGTTCATCGTAAGTTTTCCATGCCCCTACCCTCATGTCATAAATCATCATGTACGATATGCCCCAAATTAAAGTCTTAGATCACGGTATAGATTATGCCCCCTAAATCCCATTCATGTTTTACAATACAAGTTATGCTCCAATTTATCATTCCCAACCATTACCAATTTTGTTCGTTTGAATATTTCAGCGATAGTCTAGGCTCGAAGGTAGTCTGGCTGTAAAAATAAAAAGGGAAGGGGAGAGAAGAGAATAGAAATATGCATAATAAAAAAACAGGCATATGATGATAGAAATAGGCATAGTGACAAAATAGGAATATGCTAACAGAAATGGGCATAATAACAGAATAAGCATATGATAACAGAATGGGCATAATGGAGATAGGCATGAAAGGAATGAATAGTAGATCGGGTATACAAGTAATGGCAGATTTATTTAATTATGATTTAGGTTATTAACAGGCATAGGTTAAGATCCAAACTTATAAACATGTTAGTATTACTTATTAAATATTTATATCTAAAAGCAACATAAACACACAGAGACTGGATCTAAAGAACTGAGAAAAGAGTGTTGATGTTGTAGCAGAGATTCTTGTATAAGTATAAGTTGTTGTTGCAGAAGAATAGGATAATTCAATCTGAGTTGGGGCAGCATCTCGTTGTCTCCATTGTTTTTTATGAATAAAACAATAGAAATGAGGTCCTATTTATAGCCTACCATCAACGAATCAGGTTAAGAAACAAGTCCAGGTTCAGGGAATGGATTTGCCCCAGATCTAGGTAGGATCGACACCCCCTTGTGTGGGTCGAATCCCATGGGGCATGGGTCGACCCCCAACGGGCCGATTTCCGGCGTCTTCCCGCTCTCCAATTTTTGATTTATTTTGAATGTTCTGGACTGGTTTGTTTAAATATATTTTGCTTATATGTATATAAACTTCAAACCTTAATATCTTCTTCATATGATGTCCATTTTACGCAAACTCTAAGTCTATATTAAGCAGAATTCCTAGACAATCTCAATGGTATAGTTCGTTTTCCTTAATTCCCAATATTTAATTAAGTATTCTTTAGTTTATCATTATAGTGTTCTTTAAAATTACGGGGTGTTACATTCTCCCTCACTTAATGGATTTCGTCCCCGGAATCTCCAAGTTAAGAAGAATGTATATCTAACATCCATCATCCATCTACTCACCCATCAGTCAAAGACATCATTTTTCCTTAAAAGATTTCTAATGCTTTTATGAACATATGCAATTGTGTGTGTATATGACCTTATACTAATGCGAAAGATCAGGCGGTCTACTGATTCAATCGACCTCCTTAATGCAATGTATGTCAGTGCCATGAATCCAACATGTATGCAAATAGTCCAAGTATATCGTGTAAATGTTGTATGTGTGCACAATCATCCATCCAAATGCAACATTCATGTGATGATACGTCCATTTCCATCCCTAAAAAGAAAAATATGCACATGCGTCCATATGCAATATGTAAGTGATTGAGTCGATCTAGTGCCTAGTTTGTGTGTACATGCATCCATGAGCAACCATTAGCAAACACTTGCATCCACTTGCATCTACAAAACATAACATGTATTAAATACATGTTTACATCCATTGGTTCCCTACCTAAAGAACGGAGATTCGATCGATAGGATATGCTTAATGATAGAAGCAAGTACGAATAAAATCTTTTGGAAAAAGAAGTTAAGAACATACCCTTTAAAAGAAAAGGGTACGAAGCGTGAATCTTGTCTTCAGTCTCCCAAGTTGCATCTTCGCTATCTTATCCCCATTGAACTTTCATCAACTTGACATCTCGATTGCGTAGCTTCTTAACCTATGATCCAAGAATACGGGTAACTCGTCTAACTGTCGCCTCCCCTTCCACCTCTAATTCCTTAAGCATGCTCGGCTTAACAACCTCTATTGTATCGTGCAGACATTTCTGCAAATGACAAACGTGGAAAACATCACGAACACCCTCCAATCTCTCTGGTCACTTCACCCCTATAGGCCAATCCTTTATGTTATAGGAAATGGCCCTACAAACTTTGGTGCCAATTTCCCTACAGATCCAAAGCGAACCACATTCTCCAAAGGTGATACATTGATGAAAACCATGTCTCCCACGTCAGACTCAATATCAGTCCTTCTCTTATCTACGTAGGACTTCTGCCTGTCCTGAGCTATCTTCGTGCATCTGCGGATAAGATAAATCTTCTCTGAAGTTTCCCTAATCATCTCAGGTCAAAGTAGAAGCCTATCTGTAAACTCCCACCAACAAGTCGGTGATCTACAAAGTCATCCATACAATGCCTTGAAGGGTGCCATGCCAATACTAGCCTGATAACTGTTGTTATAGGAGAACTCCACCGATGGAAGATGCTCTTCCCAAGTCCCTCCGATTTCTAGGATACACAGCCTTAAAAGATCCTCAGGAACTCTATTCACCCTTTCCATCTGCCCATCGGTCTGAGGGTGATAAGAGGTGCTCAAACATAACTGTGTACCTAAGCCTACTGCAAGCTCCTCCAAAAATCACTGGTGAATATGGGGTCACGATCACTCACTATACTGGAAGGTACTCCATGTAGACGGATTATCTCACGAAGATAAACTGCTGCCAACCATGCTGTTGTCCTCTTACTCTTAACAGGAATGAAATGAGTGCTCTTAGTAAGCCTGTCAACTATAACCCAAATACCTGTGTTTCCTTTCCTCAATCTAGGCAAATCATCAATGAAATCTACATAGACGCTCTTCCACTTCCATTGTGGGACCTTCAAAGGATGAAGTAAACCACCGGGCTTCTTTTGCTCAATGTTGACTTGCCGGAAAATAAAACATCGATAAACAAACTCCGTTGCATCCATCTTTATCCCAGCCCAAAAGAATACCCTCTTCATATCCCTATACATCTTATCAACGCCTGGATGGATAGTCATCCTATGATGATGGGCTTCCTCAAGGACTATCATCAACAGACTCGCAACTCGGGGAACACAAAGTCTTCCATCTCGTCGCAACCATCCTCTATAATCCGTGGAATATATACTGAGGTGGCTAGAAGTCTCCCCTCTACTGAGCCTATCCAAGATATCTGTTATCTGTGGGTCCTCTCACTGCGAAGTTCCTATCTGATCCAAAAGAGTAGGTCACACCTCTAAAGACGCAAATAACTAGGTGTAAACTCGATAGAGGGCCTAAAATCAAAGGTCGATATATACTCCAAGCTCCGCCTCTCTACAAATAGAGGACTCAAGATCATCCTCTGCCTACTCAGTGCATCCGTCACCACATTACCCTTACCAGGGATATAAGCAATCTCAAAGTCATAGGATGCTAGGAACTCCATCCATCTCTGTTGCCTCAAATTGAGATCCTTCTGCGAGAACAAATACTTAAGAGATTTATGATCGGTATACAACTCGTGCTTCTTTCTAAGTAGATAATGATGCCAAGTCTTAAGCACGAATACTATGGCAGCCAACTCTAAGTCATGGGTAAGGTAGTTCTTCTCATGAACTCTCAACTGTCTACCACGGTAAAATACTACCCTTCCCTCTTGCATGAAAACAACACCAAGCCCTATACCACATGCATGAGTGTATACTGTGAACACTTTGTTCCCATTAGGGAAAGTCAAGACTGTTGTTGTTGTCATAGCCCCCTTCAATCGCTGAAAACACCCTCATAGTCAATATCCCAAGAAAAAGTCAAATTCTTCTTCGTCAGTCTAGTGAGTGGGGCTGATATCTTTGCGAAGTCCTTAATGTACTTCCTATAATAGCCGCTAAACCGAGAAAACTCCTCACCTCTGTTGCATTCTTTGGGATATTCTAGTCTTGAACTGCAATTACTTTCGCGGGATCCATGACTATTCCATCCTTAGAGACGACATGCCCTAGAAATCTCACTTCTTTTCTTCAAAAATAACATTTGGTGAATTTTTCTTTAAGCTGAAGCACTCGCAGAGTCTTCAAAACCTCCCTTAAATGTAGGGCATGCTCTTCAATGTCATCAACAAAGACCAAAACGAATTTGTTTAGAAACTCCCGAAACACCCTACTCATCAGATCCATAAAATAGGCTGGTGCATTTGTCAACCCAAAAGGCATGACGAGCCACTCGAAGAAACCATCTGGAGTTCTAAAAGCGGGTCTATACTAGAAACCCTATGGCCAAGTCTAACTAGGAGAAAACAGATGCACCAACAAGCTGGTCAAACAGATCATCTATCCTCGAAAGTGGGTGCTAATTCTTCTAAATGAGCTTAACCTCGTGTATTAGCACCGTTACGTGTACATTTACGCACTAGACCCCTCACATTAAATTAACCACTTGGGGATGCTGGATTTGTCGGGTGGTTTCGGGCAGACTTCTACCGCAAGTGTAATCTTACCTCGTGTCTATGTGCATTACAGTTTCTATTTATTGTAATTTTAGGCATATTCATTCTTAAACAACTATTCATGTTCATCGTAAGTTTTTTATGTCCCTACCCTCATGTCATAAATCATCATGTATGATATGCCCTAAATTAAAGTCTTAGATCATTGTATAGGTTATGTCCCCAAATCCCAGTCATGTTTTACAATACAAGTTATGCCCCAGTTTATCATTCCCAACCACTCCCAATTTCGTTCGTTCGCATATTTTAGTGATAGGCCTAGGCTTGAAGGTAGCCTGGCTATAAAAATAAAAAGGGAAGGAGGGAGAGAAGAGAACAGAAATATGCATAATAACAAATAAGCATATGATGACAGAAATAGACATAATGACGGAATAGGCATATGCTAACAGAAATAAGCATAATAACATAATAGGCATATGATAACAGAATGGGCATAATGGAGATAGGTTATTAATAGGCATAGGTTTAGATTCAAACTTATGAACATGTCAGGATTACTTATTAAATGTTTATATCGAAAAACAACATAAACTCACAGAGACTGGATCTAAAGAACCGAGAAAAGAGTGCTGATGTTGTAGCAGAGATTCTTGTATATGTATAACTCGTTGTTGTAGAAGAATAGGCTAATTCAATCTGAGTTGGGGCAGCATCTCGCTGTATCCATTGTTTTTTATGAATAAAACAATAGAAATAAGGTCCTATTTATAGCCTACCATCAACGAATCAGGCCAAGTAACAAGTCCAGGGAATAGATCTTCACCAGATCAGGGTGGGGTCGACCCCGGGGTCGACACCCCCTTGTGTGGGTCGACCCTCATGGGGCATGGGATGACCCCCAACGGGTCGATTTCCCGCGTCTTCCCGCTCTCCGATTTTTGATTTATTTTGAATGTTCTAGACTGGTTTGTTTATATTTTTTTTGCTTATATGTATACAAACTTCAAACCTTAATATCTTCCTACTACGATGTCCATTTTACACAAACTCAGAGTCTATCTTAAGCAGAATTCCAAGACGAACGCAATGGTAAAGTCCGTTTTCCTTAATTCCCAAAATTTAATAAAGTATTCTTTAGTTTATCATTATAGTGTACTTTAAAATTACGAGAAGTTGCAAATTCTCTTGAGAGGGTGGAACAAAATTTAGAATTCTATCTTCCTTTTTCTAAAAATAATGAATTTCAAACAATAACTCTGGACTTTGAAAATGATATATGTAATGAAGTTGTAAATAATTCAAAGGAAGAGGAATTAAATAAACACAAATTTTTTGGTTTTTTCGAAGATGGGTTGTCAAATTTTGAAAGAGTAGATTTGAATCACCATTTGGATTTTGAACGATTTTTCAATGACAAGTTTGAATTTCAAATTGGTTAAAAAAACCATGAACTTCAAACATTTGTTCAATCTATTCCAAAAATCATTTCAAATGAGACAACTCACACAATTTTTAATAAAATGACATTCATTTTTCCAAATCAACACTCAACATTGAAATCTTTTACGATTTGGTTTTTTGTGCTTAAGCTGTGTCTCATACATTTGACGAGACAAATGAATCGTTCTTTGGAAGATTGTTTCATTTACTTCTTATCAGTGTATTTTCTGATATTGTGTAAATAATAATCTTTTCTTGTAAATATAGGGCATATTTTCAAAATTTACTTTTCCTTCTTTTTTCTTCTTCATCCCACTTGGATTGCCTGTGGGGACATAGTCCAAATCAAGTGTGGAGGGAGTTTCATATTTATTTTGGTTTTGCATAAAAAAATATTTTCTTTTTTCATTCAAAAATTAAAAAAAAAATCAAAAAATGCATTTTAATTTACTTTTAGATGGGCACGATGAAGTAAACATACAATTTTAGTCGTACTACTAAAATATTTAGAAATTTACTTCTCTTGACGGATAATGAAAGGAAAGCTTGAATTATGAGCAAATTTAATGTAACTAGTATATAGGGAGATTCGTAGGTAATGAGTATGAAATGTTTTTAAAATTGTTATCCAATTAAATAAATGGCTGATTTAGACTACTTGCGATAACATTTTAGATCTTTTAAGTGAAGTTGTGCTAAGGTATAATCGCTTAATTCTTTCTCTTACAAAAAAAAAAGAATATATATATACACACATATATGTATATATATAATAATCCAAGGGTATCCAACATTGCTTGTAAATATAGCGTTGGTGTGCAAACCCGCCAAGCCCTGTCCCAACTCTTATGGGTGGTATACCTTGGTTTCATTTCATGAGTTGGACACCTAAAGATTACCGACATGTTGTTGCCAAAGTCAGCGTCAGCTTGCACAATCCTCCAAGCTTTGTCCCAACCCTCACGTAAGTCGTAATGTAGTGTAGGGGTGGCATACCTTGGTCTTTTAAGTTAGGTGTTTATAAATAATAATAATAATGTAAATATTTTTCAAAATAATTAGAGAGTAAGCACTTGAAATCCAAGCATTATCTACACTTATTTGGCCTAACTTGTTAACCAAAAGGAAATAAAAATGCCATTTTATGATTGTTGATAATAGATCATAGAATTCATTTCATAATTGCATTATGTTTTCAATCGAAACAACTGGTCAAGCTAAAGGATTTTGTAGCAGTTACCTGACTTTTGTTTGAAGTTTTGATTAGTAACGGGCTAAAAATTCATAGTGACAACCCAAATTTTATTTAACTCCTTCATGTCAAATTTAAAAGTAAATTACACTTGTAGATACTCTTTTAAAAACTTGCATTTATCTTGTAAATATTTTCGAATCTTGCATTTTGTAAATATTTTTTGCATTTAACTTTTGGATTTTATGGGTAGTATCTGGTGAAAACCCTCACGAGAAAACACTCATCCTATTGGGGACAACCAGAGGTTTAACGGCTTGTTGCATACGCTTAATGCAATTGTGCTCCCAACAAAAACGAATTTATCCTAGTTTTTTTGTACTGTTTATTCGAGGTCGAATAAAAAGATAAGTGTGGGGTTTTTTTGATGTGCACGTAAAAATGCACATTTATATTGATACATTTATCTTGTTTTAACTAGATAAATAACATACTGGGAATTTTTTACATGTTTTAACCAAAAACCCAAAATTCTTAAATTATCATGCATTCATCTTCATATTGGGGTAAAACGGTAAATTGTGCATGTTTTAATTTTTGATATCATTTACTTGTTCCTTGTAGTTGTTTCTATTAGGAATTTAGGAGCAAAAATGAAGTACGCATATTAAGATATGAAGAAATGCGTGCATATACACAAGAGGAGGGAAAGAAATAATTCATTTTATGGGAAGTGGGGGACCCCACCTCTCAATTAACCCACTTACTCTTAGTGCTTCATAATAGAGACTAATGCACTAATTGGATGAGACAAAAAAGGCTTCATGCATTCTACATAATTAATTAGTGGCTAAAGAAAATTAGAAGCTTCATGAAAGGGTACTTTTGGTAGTCCCCAACAAAATGGATTAGGGTTAGAGTTGCATAAACATGTATAAATACCCCATATATGTTCATGTAAATATCCTCTCTCTTTTATCCTCTTTTTTAGTTAGCTTATTTTGGAGGATCAATGCTCTCTTTTTCTTTCATGGCTTCTTAGCCATTTCTCTCTTATGTAACATTCATTTTTTTAATGCGACTCTAGTTAGTTCTCTTTTATTTACATGCTTTTTACTTCGTGTTGTAGTGTAGGTTTCTTTCATTTTATGCAAATAGAATAGATTTTCCTTTAGTTTGTTCTCTTTTTCCTTTGTTTTTATGTTGAAATCTACTTTTGTTAATACGGTAGCAAGTATTAGAAGCTAAACCCATTCAACTTAGGGGTAATGAAGCTATCCAATTATGTAGCTTCAACATAATTTGAATTTATGTTCTGTTTATAGTGCTTAATGAAATTATGATTATGGCAAAAAAGGTGATTGTTTAAATTTCCTATATTTCTAAACAATAGGCAATAGGCCATTCTCAAAATAGATTTGATTTTCACATTTTTGCCATTTTCATGAGAGTTAAACAAGTGGGATGGTGGTTGTGTTAAATTTTGATGGCTTATGTTAGGCTAATTAATAGCACAAATATGCCTTGCTTAGGATAAACACATCAACTAATCACACTTATGACTAAAATAGAGAGATCATAATTTCATAACTTGTTGAACTATATGATCTAGAAAGTCGATTAACTTCTAAGTTGATATTTAACTCTCATATTTTTATCTAACTTAGTTTGTTAATATAGTTTAGGTTTAGTTGTAGCTAGCATCTCTCTCGACGTTGTTTCAATTTGATTGAGTAGAATCTAAAATTATTTCTTTCCCCGTGGATCGACTCGTATTCGCTACGTACTACAAGTATACGCTATGTGCTTGCAGTTTTATAGACTTCGCGACTGTTTTCTAATCGATAGAATTTCATTCGTCGAACACTGGGTTATTGCGAATTTTTAATCAATAATATCCAATTACTATCCTTGATTTCAGGGGTACAAGGGCACACCCCAATTGATTCCAAGTACAGTGAGACTTAGTTGATTTCCAGGCTACAACTGTAACAACCTGTTATTTCCAACCATTCTAGTTGATAATAAAACCAACTCCAATTGTTCGAAACAGCAAATTGTTATTGCTATGGAGTTTAATAGAATCAAATCACATAATCACAGACCGAATTTGACAGCTTGAGATTACATCTTTCGAAGCCAGTGACTGATCGACTTATAACGACCTGCTATCCTGACCGCTGTAAATCAGTAATTAAACCAACTCAAAACGTTCAAAATGTCATATTGTTATTTAGCTTTCAGGGTTAAATAGAATCACATGCACAGAATTTGACAACTTGAGATTACATCTTTCAAAGCCGGTGACCGATCGACTTATAACGACATGCTATTCTGATCGCTGTAAATCGGTAATTAAACCAACTCGAAACATTCAAAACGTCATATTGTTATTTAGCTTTCAGGGTTAAATAGAATCACATGTACAGAAAAGACAACAGTATGTCTCACAAAAGGAATTTTATATACAAATATATCAAAGTTTACAAAATTTTATTATACAGTGGAAGAATTAAATATACATACATAGATTTATATAAATAAAAAAAATAACTTAAGAAAGAACCAAAGTGAGTGCATCTTCACGAATACTTTTCATCGTCATCTTCAAACCTAAGTTATAATTACATAGGTCCGACCCCGACCCGAGCAAAACAAAAATTCGGGTCAGGGTCAGACCTGAGTAATTATAGCTTAGATTTGAAGCTGACGACGATAAGGATTCGTGAAGATTCGCGAAGACGCGCTCGCTTTGGTTCGTTCTTCAGTTATTTTTTATTTATATAAATCCATAATGTATATTTAATTCTTTCGCTGTATAATAAAAATTTGTAAACTCTGATACTTTTATATAAAAAATCTATTGTCTTTTCTGTACATGTGATTCTGTGTGATACCCTAAAAGCTAAATAACAAATTGAACGTTTCGAGTTGGTTTAATACTGACTTGAAGCGGTCAAAATGGCAGGTCATTACAACAACTTTATGCCTAATCGATTTCCAAGACACAATCATACACATCCATTTTGTACGGTATAGGACCGCACCCAGTCGATTTCCGGGACATGACCACACCCTTCTCTTATCAATTTTTGTAGCATTAACTTGATAGGAATTGATCTTGCGATCTTTGATTATAAACTGCCTATAACCCTTGAGTAGCACTTCAATTTCAAAGAGTTTGATTAAGAATTGAAAGAGAATGCAATAACCCAGAATTTCTGATATTTTGAAAAAACAAGATTTTGAGATTTAAATAACTGCGCACGGTTCTGGATACGTACACCCTCTCATTTTCTTCCTTTCTCTCCACTCGCTCCTTCCTCCTCCCTTTCCTCTTCCTCCCTCACTTCACCGCCTGCCTCCCTCTACCCTAGCCCACAGCCGCCACCTCCCTCCCCAACACTGCTGACGTCAGCCCACTCCCCATGGGTCCCCCTCCTCCTTAAAAACTTCCTCTTCCCTTTAAAAACCCCTTCCATCCCTTTTATACCCAAATACCACACCCTCTCACTCAAAACAACCCATTGCCACACACCCCTGGGCCCACCAGCACCACGCCTAGCCCCACCAGACCAACGGGTCCCACTTCCAAAAATCCTAGCTTCATTTTCCTTAATTCCTTTCTCTGTTTGCTCCTCGAACCAAATTTACATCCCATTATATACACCATTATTTAATAAACCAAACGCATTGAACCCCTGCCCGCTTCATTTTCAGAAATTTCCGGTGATGTCGGAAGGCTGGACAAATTTTTCAAAAATGCTAAAAAGTGAAGAATCCTACCTTTTAAAAGTTAGGAGTAGAAAACAATAGTGAGTAATTCATTACTCACGTTTGAATTCATATGTTGTATATGTGGTAGTTGATGTCATGTGTGATTATATACAAGTAAATATATGTTATGCTGCATGACAGAAAGTCTGAGTTTAAAATAATGAAGTTTGAAAAATAATATTATTTTAATAATATAATAATAATATAATAGTATATTTGAATTTTAAGTAAAATGTTGAAAGCATGATTTTCAATAATTTTTATATAATTATTAAACTATTTAAAAAGGAATTCGATTCGATTTTTAATAATAATCGAAGTTTAGTTTGAATAGAACTCGTCGCACAACGACATTTCTTCGACCATTAACTTCAAACTGATGTACTGAGAGTTCCGACCGTCGGATTTTCCCAAAACAAAAAACGTTGGGTTCGAAATGAAAAGAGCTTTCAAATGAATTTAAGAGCTTTAGAATCCAACAGTTAGATCTTAAGATAAGTCCAAATCAATTTTGAATAAAAACAACGATAATGCTGTTAGTGACTTGAAAAGGAATTTTAATAAAAAGAGTTATTTTTAAATCATTTAAAATATGGAAAATTATGACAAATCACAATAAATTATTTCAAAGTGATTTGAAAAGGAAATACAAAGTTGCGAACTATATTTTGATTGTTTTGTGTTTTCTACCTAATCGGCTGAATATGGTAAAACAACGTTTTGAGAATTTAAGTCAAATAAACTTTAACTATTTGGTTTTCAAATATAACCATGATTTGAAAGAAGTGTTTTAGAAAATTATTTTGATAGTTTTCCAATTTGAATAAAAAATGGATTTGTATATAATTAATCTTCGGATATTTGCTTTTGGTTACCGTTGTGTAAACATTTACTATTTCGAGGAATATGGAAGATGTTAACATCGTTATTCCATTTATAGTAATTGTTGAATACGGGAAGTGGTGTTGAATATAAGTTGATATAATTTCATTTGAATTCTTATATTTAATATCAACAAGAAAGGGGTTTGTCATGAATAATGTTTTCAATAACACTATTCTTTAACCCAGTAAAAAGAGAGATGGTTTCTCAAGAATAGTTGAAACGAAATCTTTGTTTTATTCAATATTAACGATTTGAATGAAGAGTTTTCCCAAACCAACGATGATGGGAACAAGTTTATGAAATCGCTTAAAAGAAGATAATTTTTTTTGCGTAAGCGATAAGATGAACGAATCGTAAATACGTTTTTGGCAAGAGATATGGCGAATGAAACATTCAAACAGAGGTTTAAATATGAAGTCAGCAGAGTATAAGTGTAGAAAGTTAAGAAATTAGGAATATTAATGGTGGAATATTTTGAGAGGAAGAAGGAGATGAAAAGTTAATAAAAAATTCGAATTCTTGAAGGTCTTTATAGGTTTCCAAAAGTCATAATGTTTCAGAAAAGGTTTGAATTCAAAAGACACTTCTTTTCAAAATTTAGAAAACAAGTTAACGACAAGTATGTCGACATACCATTTTTCATATATCGACATATGTTAGTACAAAATCAAAAAATTAATTATAGAACAAAGTAAATGATGTTTAACTAAATTATAGCAGATTAAGAGTTAAAACAAACTATATTCCTTTTTATTAAAACATTTTTCAAAATAAAATATATTTAAAAACTTATATATATAATAAAAATATTTAAGAAACTAAACATAAAATGATATAAAGTTGTAAATATAAAACTATGAATATATTAAACTTAATATAACCAAGGAATTTTGAAGCATAAGTTATTACAATAAAAGTAGTAATAAATTTGTAAGTAAAACTTAAGTTAAAAAATCTATTAAACATAAATTTGAAAATAAAATTAAAAATAAATTTAAGGAGTTAAAATATTTCGTAAAATAAGGAAGTATGTATATATTTATAAATAGGGAAGTAATTTTGAAATCATTCAAAAACAAAATTTAAAATCAGGTAAATAATTTTGAAATTACTTTGAAACATAATTTGAAATTAGGAACAAGTTTAAAGTCAGAATTTAAAATTTAAATTAGAATCAAGTGCTAACCAGAGTTTTAACAGAATTTCTAGACATATTTATTCTATATACTTGAACTCTTGAGTCTTGAAACTTGAACTCTTCTACTTTTAAATCTTGATTCTCTGAACTATACGGTCTTAAATAATCAATACCAGCATAAATTTCATATATATATATATATATATATATATTCTAGATAACAATGTTAGGATATATTTTATAGTAATAATTGAAATAAGGTCAAAATAAGGTTGGTGTCATCAAATACATTATCATCAACATCTCAATCTCTAACATTATGATATTCCTCAAAAAGAAATTGTTCCCTTAATGTCAGTATGCTTATTATATTTAGCCAGACTGACCTATGTATTTGTTCTCGGATTATACTAAGTTGTTTCAGGTTCAGTATGCTATTGATTTGGGTTTACCATGTTGGACTATCTCTCTTAAAGACCTAAGTTGTATAATCGTGTATTCAAGTCATATGTATATTTATTCATTTAGATAATGATGTATATATATGTGTGTGGTTTATGTAAACCATTAGAGTATGTAACACATGTATATGTTGTATTCTGTTAATATATATATATATATATATATATATATTATATTCTGTTATGTGATCTCCTATATATGCTCCATTGTAATCTGTTCTGAATACAATCCTTAGCCATCATAGTTTTCTATTAGATGAATTAAGTACAAATGGTCGCTCCTAACCAGTCCAATTCTCCACTCTAGCATATGGCATTGCGTAGTACTACTCTTTATTAGGGTTGGTCTCAATGTGGGGAGTTACAAAATGTTAGAGATATTTTAGGACTAATATTCTGCATAGTCCTTTGTTGCATAATCTTGTAGCTACATATTTCCCTCATTTTGTTCAAAATTTCCATGCCTTTTCAGAATCTTTAGACTTATTTAATCCCAAATATAATACAAACAAATCCAATTTAGCAGCTTTTTGATGATTTATACTAATCGATATATTTATAACAATTATAAACATATCTAAAAATATATATTCATCAAATTGTAACAAAAATTTATAATTGATATTTCATAAATGCTAACTGATTTTAATAAAGTTATAATAATTACAAATTAGGTAAATTATCTGGTCAAAGGAGAATTCGTCATTTCAGGTGTGTGATGCGTCAAGTGTAAATTTGATCAGCGATTAATATGGATCTATTCGACTATTAATGTTCAAACGTCACTTAGCAGATGATAGGACATTTTTTTTTTTACCAAATTTACCCTTACTTCTTCTCATTAAAAATTAATTTTATTTTCTTAAGTGTTGCCTTATTGTGACTTTTATTTTATACCTATTTTCTTCAAAAAACAATATCACTTTGAACTCACGGAATTTAGTAATGATTAGAATTCAAACCTCATCCATATCATCTTTATAGTCCTAAAATAAATTCCTTGGTTAAATGATAACTATTATTATTAACCAAAATGCTATGGTTAGAAACTTTGATTTGAGTTAACTTGTGTTAAGTTGAGTAAACTTAAGTTGGTCATGATTGTCATGCCCCATACAATTTACATTAGTTAAATAATTAAGCTACAAATATAGAATTTCTAAAAATGATGGAATTTAAATTCTAAACTTGCACCGGTCGCATTCATGTGATATTCTGAGCAACTTTTGTAACACCTCGTAATTCTAAAGATACTATAATGTTAAACTAAGAACTACTTAATTAAATATTTGGAATTAAGTAAAATGGACTGCGCCATTGCATTGGTCTCGGAATTCCGCTTAAGATAGACACCTAATTTGCGGAAAACGGACATCATATTAACAAGATATTAAGGTGTGAAGTTTATTTACATATAAGCCATATATATATATATATATATATATAATCAAGAAATCAAAATTCAGAGGCGGGAAAAATGGGGAAGGGGGAAATCGGTCCGTTAGAAGTCAACCCCATCCCTAATGGTGTTGATCCATGGGTCGACCCCATAACAGAGGGTGTCGACACCCATGTCGACCCCCCCGAGACCTGGGCAAATTTCTGCTCTGCACCTGGACACAGTTTTGATCAAGATTCGTTAACCTTAGGCTATAAATAGGACCTCATTCTCATTATTTTTATTCACCAAAAACAATGGAGACAAAGTGGTGCTACACCAACCTAGTTTGATCTAGCCTATTCTTCTTCAACAACAAGTTATACATATTCAAGGATCTATGCTACAACATCTACGATCAATTTTCTATTCTTTAGATCCAATCACAGTGAGTTTATGTTGCTTTTAGATATAAACACCTAAAATGTAATCATGACATGTTTATAAGTTTGGATCTAGGCCTATGCCTGTTAGGAATCTGAATCACAACAGATCTGCCATTACTTGTATATCTAGTTTACTGTTTAGATCTCATATGTCTGTTTATGATATCCCTATCCTATTAGTTTGCCTAATCATGTCACCATATGCCTATTATGTTAGTTCGCCTAATTATGTCACTGTATGCTTATTCTGTTAGTATGACCAGTTCTATCATGTTATGTAAGTTTTATTCATTATGCCTATTTTTGTTCTCTTCTCCCCTTCCTTCCCTTTTTGTTTTTATAGCCAGGTTACCTTTGAGCTTAGGCCTATCGCTGAAATACGTGAACACACAAAATTGGGAACGATTGGGAATGATTAATTTGGGGCATAATTCATATTGTAAAGCATGATTGGGAATTTCGGGAATAATTTGTACCTTGAGCGAAAACTTGGGATTTGGGGGTATAATCTATATCTTGATCTAAAACCTTAATCTGGGGCATAACTTGTATTGTAGATCGGACTGGGATTTGGGGCATAATAAACTTGAAAATTGGTTGGTAATGAAAATGCCAAAATTTGCAGTAATTAGAAACTGTAATTGCGCTTAGACAAGAGGTTAGATTACAGTTGTGATAGAAGTCTTCTCGGAACTGCCCGGCATATCTAGCATCCACAAGTGGTGAATATAATGTGAGGGGTCTAAGTGCATAAACACATAACAGTGCTAAGACACAAGGTCATGTCCGACTTATGGAAGAAGTCTGCCCGGACCCACCCGACATATCCAGCATCCACAAGTGGTAGACTTAATGTGGGAGGTCTAGCGCATTATAACCATAAATGAATGAGTGGGGATAAACTTGTAATACTTAACCTGTTTAAATCTATGGGGGTTACATGGACCTATCAAATTAGGTAGGGGTTAATTAAACTTGTTTGAATCAGTGGGGGTTAAGTTAATCTTGTTATATTGGGGCGGGTTATACATATAAACCCGACAAACTTAACCTATACGGATTATGCAATCTTGTTACACTGTTAGGCATAACCTGTAGAAATCCTAGTAGCGAGGATACAAGCTAAGGAGAAGCTTGTGTCATCTAGTGCGTGGAACCCGTATCAGTCAGTAACCTATATTAGTATCAAACGGAAAACTCCGAACTAGGTTGGGGTCAGGGCACGCTTACTGAGTTGGTTGTAAGAGGTCCATCTAAGGGATGACGTGGGCAGCGCATTCCGACGGGGTCATGTTTGTGCATGGGTCCAGTCTAGGGAGATTAAGACACCATAACACTTGTAGATATGGTTTGTTCACATCTTGTAAACAATGGGTTTCCACTTTAGGAAGTGATACATACTAGTGTGGGGCTAGCACATGGTATCTACGAGTTAGGGAGCCGATCAATTGGGGGTAGTAATTAGGGTACATCTAGTCTTGCTTGTTTAGGAGCCCATTATTACCATTGGGAGGTAACACCTGTTAGTTCTGTTGGGCTACCTGTTATTGTATGAGGTAAAACCTCTTACTAGAAGTACACCTAAGCATACCATCTTGTGATACTAGTATCGGTGTAGAGAGAAAAGTATTAGAGAAGCGCAATATATTATATTCTATTTATCCTGTTCACTGTGTTATACTTGCCTTATGACACTGTTATCTCTCCCCAATTTATATGCATGTCATGGTGCTTTTACTTATTTATATGTTAAAAGTAATTGGACTCACCCGACTTTATGTCTGACCATTTTGTTTCCTCTTCTCCCTCTTCCGTTTCCCCCTTTCCCAGGTTCTCAGGGTGGGAATACTCAGGCTTAATCAGGATTCTTCTTTCATTCTTCTTGGAGCTACTTAGATGTACTGCTTGATTTCGTATCTCCTCTACTATGGCTATATTTTGGGGATTATGCTCTTTTTATGTACTAGTGTACTCTGATGAGGATTTTTGTACAAGACATAAGTTTTATGTTTTCAGTATTCCGTACTTATTATTAATTGGGTTTGAACCACGAAGCTTTTCTATTTAACTAAGTTAAAAAACTCGCTGTTATTTTATATCTGTCTTGTAATGTTTATGTTTCTGTTTACATACAACGCTTCAAGAAACTTAATGCATTCTGTTAAAGAGTGACATTAACGAACGTGGCGTGTCACATTTGGTATCAAAGCTAACGGTTACCAGATCAGATAAAAGATTTTGAAAATTATTTTCAAAATGGTCTTAAAAGAATGCATTTTCAAAAGAAAAATCAGTTTTAAAAAAATATTCCCAAAGCCATATAAAATATCTCTCGATTCTCCGCTTGAGTCCCTTTTCCTTTTCTTTTCAGCATGTTCGGGGAACCGATTCTTCTGAAAGGTGTCCTTATTGCGGCATGGTTCCGTAGGCATATTAAAACTACGGCACATGTCGAAGTGCAAGGGAGTGCCAACCTCCATCTGTAACCGCAGTAATTTCACCTATGGCTAACTTTCTTGAGATTCGTATGGATTTCTGTGCGATGGAAGCAGCTATCGGGAGACTTGTTAGCTTGTTACACGAGGATGGTAAAAAAGAGAATAAGGGAGTTAGGACTAAGGAGCATAGCCCAAGGATGAGAAAAATGGTGGCCCAAGAAGGGAACATAGATAAAGTTCGAATAAGGGCAAGAAGAAATGTCATGAGAACTTGGGTCATTTGGTCAAGCAATGCAGAAGAAGGAATAACGCTTGTTTCAACTGTGGCAAAGTCGGACACTACACTAGGGAGTGCCCGAAGAAGCAAGGACATGGCCAAAGGTTAGGATCTTCTTAAGGGCAGATCTATGCTTTCGTGGCCGGTGTACCGAATAGCGGTTGGAAAATTTCTGTTGAAGGTTTGATTTCTTTTTCCAATCATCCAGTTAGGACACTTTTTGATTCTGGCGCTTCGCATTCTTTTATATTTGATTTTGTGGTTGAGTCTCTATACCTTAGTACTAGTATGCTTTTGGATCCCGTTGTTGTCTTAAACCCCACAGGGGATATGGCTCATCTGTCTACGATTTGTCGGGGTTTGGGATTATCCGTATTAGGCATTGAGTTTGAAAGCGATGCATATGTTCTTGGTTTTATGGGCTATGGTTTGATTCTAGAGATGGATTGGCTAGCTGTAATAACCCGGAAATCCGAGCCAATTAAAAATTTTGATTTTGGTAATTTTGATGAATTTTGAATATTTAAAATGAATTAATTTAAATAATAACGACGGGAAATTTATTTTGAATAGAATTAGAACATATATATTTATATAGATCATCGTTAGAATATAAATATTTTATTTTAATTATAAAAGTAATTGAAAATGGCGCGGTAGTTTGAAAATTCGATTTCAAATTTCAATTGAATGTACAGGATTCAAAATAAACCGGATTTTAGTGAAACCAAAAATATTAGAATCTAAATGAAAATATCTTTCCAGCGAATCCGAAAAATTGAAATTTCATAGCGGGAATATAAAGTTATGTCCAGTTGAAAACTCAGAATAGTCGCTATGGAATTCTGGCCCTTAAAAATGGAAATTTTGCAAATGACCTCGGTTTTCAGCGAACCACTTTTGTTGGATCCGTGATGTCAAGTTATTTCTAGGTTTCAAAATTCGTAATTTTTCGAATCAACATGTGAGCGTGGCAAAGGAAAACGCGTTTGACCAGTTTCAGTTGATTTTAATCGACTGGAAAATGGCAATTTTTCAAACGGTCTCAGAATTTGATGAAATTACTTTTGTTAGGATCGTATCGTCAATATGAAGCTAGAAAGTATTTTTTAGGAATTTTTAGAGTCTGTTTGTGGCCCCAGTAAATTGAAATTTGCGTTCAAATTCAATATATAGAGTTATATTTTGATTTTGGCGAAGACTGATCGAAACAGCAGAACTAGCTTACGATACATATCCCATTGTATTCAAAATGGGGGTAATTAGCTAGGGCAATAGCCGTTGGGTTCAATTTGGTGTTCGAATGAAAAAGTTTCTTTTTGGGAAATTAAAATAATAAATTAATTAAATATCCCTCTGACTTTATCTCCTATCCCGGTAAACCCCTCCCTCAACAATTCATTTCAAACGAAATAAAAAAGAAAACCCAAACCCGTCGTTGCCCAAACCCCTCCCCCCGTCGACGATCTGCCTCGCGCCTCCTCCCCCTCATGGCGTCGCGCCCCTCCTCCTTGCGTCAGCCCCTCTCCATCGCCATCCTCCTCTTCTCCCCCTTCTCGAGAAACCCACGCCCCTTTCCACCACTGAAACCCCTTCGGCACAGCCGCCTCTTCCCGCCGCCAGTCCACACTTCCGAGCACAAGCCTCCGCCGCCCCATCTCCAGTAGACACAGATCCCTTTCCACGGTGAATGTAAATGTTTATTTAATTTAGTAATTAGACCTAGTTTTAAATTCTGATTAATTTTTATATAATCAAAGATAGGATTTTATATAATCAAAGATAGAATTTTTATATAATCAAAGATAGGATTTTTATATGTGATATTAGCAAAGAAAGGTCAGATTTTTATTTGTGATATTAGCAAAGAAAGGTCGGATTTTTATATATGATATTAGTGAAGAAAGGTTGTATTTTTAATGAAGTAAAGATTTGATTTTTATTAATGTAGAGTAATAAAAATATAATTTTTATTAAGGTAGAGTAGTAAAAATATGATTTTTATATTATAGAGATAATAAAAATATGTTTTTTATGTTATAGAGATAATGAAAATATAATTTTTATATATGTAGTGAATCAAAAATATGATCTTTATTATATGAACACCGTTATAAAAATAGAATTTTTATCTATATAGTAGCTGTATAAAAATAGAATTTTTATCTATATAGTAGCGTATAAAAATAGAATTTTTATCTATATAGTAGCGGTATAAAAATAGAATTTTTATCTATATAGTAGCGATATAAAAATAGAATTTTTATCTATATAGTAGCGGTATAAAAATAGAATTTTTATCCATATAGCGTAATTATAAAAATGTGATTTTTATATGCATGACAACAATATAAAAATGCAATTTTTATATATGTAGTGGATACGGTCGACGAAAGTGACAAAAGGCGGGCATGGCGAAGATTTTTTACATATGAAGAGTCGTGGTGTTTGGTTTAACTTATCGGTGAGAACTCCTCACTTTTAATTTATTTTCTAGTTGAAATATATACTAGGATGCAGACGGTGCTTAGCAGCACCCGACACCCGTCATCCACAGACCATGAATGACTTGTTTGTTTTACTGTCGTATTGTGAAAATTGACTGTTGGGTGTGAAATAAAATATATATTAATGTGTTGAAATAAAATATATATTCATGTGTTGAACTAAAATATATATTCATGTGTTGAAGTAAAATATATATTCATGTGTTGAAGTAAAATATATATTCATGTGTTGAAGTAAAATATATATTCATGTGTTGAAGTAAAATATATATTCATGTGTTGAAGTAAAATAAATATTCATTTACAAATCGAACGATTTGTTTATGTACACCGATTTGACTGATATTGATTGGGACGATAAATTTTACACATCGCCCGACTGCACAAATAAAATATATGTTTGATTGATTGAAACCCCACACGGGTGTTGGGATGATATTGACGTACACTGATCCCAATTGTTTAGTAGTATGTCGACCGATGGGTTGACTGACTGTGTAAGCATTACTTATCTATATTTAATGCTTATGCGGTGGTGTGGTGCACTCTGGATGATGATTGATGAGTTATCGTTGCTATTATATACATGTGTTGTAGAGAATCCATATAATTAACATTATATGGTAATTGATTGGGCTTCATTCTAATTTGGAAAATAAAGAATAGAATGAAAATTCATGTGTTGAATAATATAAATTCATGTGTTGAATAGAAAATAAATTCATGTGTTGAATAGAAATATATTCATGTGTTGAATAGAAATAGATTCATGTGTTGAATAGAAATAAAAATTCATGTATTGAATAGAAAATATATTCATGTGTTTAATAGAAATAAATTCATGTGTTGAATAGAAATAAAAATTCATGTGTTGAATAGAATAAATATTCATGTGTTGAATAGAATAAACATTCATGTGTTGAATAAAAAGTCGTATTGACTAGATTGACGTCATTTTGACGTGAACGATATTTATATCGATTTTATTCATTTTATAATAAATATAGAAAAGAAAGTGATTTCAAAATATAATGTTTTGAAAATATTATCATTTGTATATCGATGATGTGGAATATTCAATTTTGATTCGAAATTGAATATGAAGTTGAAATCGTTTTGAAAACGGATTTAAAACGATTTATAAAATACGTTTTGAAAGGAAATCGACGAAATATATATAATATATATATTATATATATGATATGGCCTGAATAGAACGCGTCGCGCCGCGGTAGTTCGCCAATTTTGACCACTGACTTCGAATGGATATTACGGGAGATCCGACCATCGGATTCTCCTAAAACCGGAACCGTTGAGTTCGTATCGAAAAGAGATTTCTAACGGATATTAGAGATTTTAAATCTAACGGTTGGATTTGGAATTATGTCCAAATCAAATTTGAAAAAGGTCGTTGTAAGTGCAGTTCGACAGTCGTTGATGGAAATCGACTATATGGGCCTTGATAAAATTATTAAAAATAGTAATAATTTGTGTAAAATCATAAGAAATGATTTGTGATGAATTGGGATGAAGAATTCCATATTTGAAAAGAAAAAAAATACATTTTTATCGAAATGAACTAGTTTTGAACTAGAATAATAATTTATTTATTTTTAAATAAATAAATTGGATTTTAAAGGGTTTTAAAAGTAACCAGAAGTTCCAATAATTGAATTGGAATGGAATGTGATTTTGGGTTTATATGAACCGTGTTTTGAATGACATTGGTTCTTTAACCCAGTTAAAGACAGGATGTGATTTCCCAAGTTAAATAATCACTTATAGTGATTATTGGGAAGATTAAAACTAAGTGGAGTTTTAATGAATCTTTAATTAGATTGAGATGATCGAGAATGGAGTATCACTAGTTTAGCTCCAGGCGATAGTCAAATCTCTAATTAGATTTGAACGTGTGACGATAATTGAATTTACCGATGACACCGTGGTGTTAGATATGAAGTATTACCAGTTTTACTTCATAGGATGAATAGGTTGGGATTGGGAAATAAAATAAATGATTACTTCGGTGTGGTTCGCTAATCCCGACTAGTTTGAATTGATATTCAAAAGAAGATTAAAGAATAAATTTAAAGAATTTATCTTTGATAAAATTAATGGAACCTTTCCCAAAGTATAAGAATATTTGAACAAAAGAATATTCTGAATTGGAATGAGGCGTATGTTGTGTTTGTGTAACACTTGTTTATTATATACGCGAGTTATTCAGAAAAACTGGGTTTATCCCATTCTGAATAACTGATTCGACGTGGTGTCGAGGATGAAGACGGTGGTCGAAGATCGTAGGTATTCACATCGTTTAGGTGATTACTGATGATGTTGATTGGGTTGTACACCCAAGAGGAGGGAATCAGTTGGTGATCGTCCAGTCGTACTTGGAGATCGATGGATATGCGAGGTATAAGGTGCCTTCAGTTTCGTTCAGACCCAGAACGAACTTGTAAATGGACTGTGTGTCTGACATTGGATTTTATTCTGTGTGATTGATTTCTATTAAATATATATCTGTTTGGCGGCGGAGAATTTATTCTCTTGCTTAACGCCCTTCTCTGAGACGTACGAATTGATGGACATCAATCGCATGGAGTGAATTGCCTGTGTGGCAATTGATCAAGGCTTCTGTTGAAAAGCAAAGTCTTGTAGTTGATGATCAAAGCACTGCCTGTGTGACATAGCTTTGTGTAACGTTGATTCGCGAGCCTCACACCCGGTTGTGAACCAGAAACGAGAGAGGACATTAGGGAGGGCATGCGTTCCCTTCTAGCTAGGGTGGTGTTAGTGACCTACCAGCCCTGACATTTATACTATTTTCACCTGTGTGGTTGTTGCTGTTGCGAGGCGCCTCAGATATATCGGTGACTGTGTGGAACCGATGGAGTCATATGGCTCATTTACGCCCTAAAGGCGGGGAAACGTAGTGATCAGGCATAATAATCCACATCGGTGGACCGGCCCTGACGATCCAAGGGGCAGTTGCGGTTGTTACTGAGGGGCGGGCTAGAGCGTCTCGAATCGGTAGAGGACTATCTTTTGCCTCGGTTCACAGATGGAAATCCAACTTCCAATACGTGACTTCGCGGTTTTATTTGTAGAGCCTAGTATGGCGACATAGTGGGATGAGGCACTTATGCCGTCTATGATTAATACTTATGATTGAAATTGTTTTATACACTATGCACTTATAATAGTATCAAATGATTTGTTTTTAGCGTATCGAGCATTCTTTGGCTATTATATGGTAAAAACCCTATCCTCCGGCTTGCGTTGCATTGTGTGATGGGACCTGGGTCTTATAATAGCTTCATTTTTCTTTATTTAGCATTGCGCTATTGTTTTATGCACTGGTGTTCTTGGGAGGAAACCCGTTCCGTGTTATACGGCGTGGTCCCTTGATTTACCTAACTTTAAAATAAAGATTAATAATTGTTTTAGTTCTCACACCAGTCACATGACTGACCTAGAGTTTATTATTTTAACCTAAACTCTATATGCCTTTATTTTGGCACGGGCACTAGTAGTTTTGGTTTTGCAGATTTATATTCACAGGATCCTGATTTACAACTGGAATGATATCCGGAAAGCTCTGTATCCGTATATCTCCTTCAGTTGTGTTTTGTATTATTTTCCGCTGCTATGTATTTAAATGTAACTTAAATCTATGATATTTTCTGTGTAATATTTATTCATACTCTGTATATTCTTTTATTCTGATGAAATTGTTGTAATTAACAATGAAATGTTCTTCTGTTTGCGTTCCGATGTGGCTTGTCCTCAACTCAATCCGGGCTTTCCTTACCGGGGAAGTCCGGGTCATTTTAGCTTGGTATCAGAGCTTTGCTTTTCAGAGCTCGGAGAACAAGACACGTTAGAACCAAACGTAAGGATTCATCAGAAATTGGATTAGTAATATCCAATAAGAATGACTCGTTAGAGATGGGATCGTAGTATCCTAGAACGAGTGTGAAGAGTGATATTTTTTAAATAAAATGAAAACGAATTTTGTTTTGAAAATTTAAATTTTATTCAACGTATTTGAATATTTATTTGTATAGAAATTGGGCAATCCAATATATAAAGAATTTGCATATACGTCTGATCCACGGGTATTCGAAGTTTTAATATATTGGGTAGATATAGATCACACTCTAGTCGCCCGGAGATGAAACTATTGATGACTGTACAACATCAGTCGTTTGGGTTCGAATTTCGAAGGTGTGATATTTATATATTTCCAATTGACTGGTGTGAGAACCAAAATATAGTCAGAATATATTGTTGTGATTTGGCATCAAAAATGTGATTTTTGACTATGTATCAAAATTATGAATTTGAAACGTTAATCAACTTATTGATTGCTGGTTGTATTGTTTGATTAATTAAATGTTGAACCTTTAGCCAAATTGAACCAAATATTGAGTTGTATTGAATATTAGTCGCATTTGCATGCATATACATGTACTTACATTGAACAGGTCATAGCAAGGATGCTAGAGCAGAGGAAAAAAATTGTTTGCCCGACAAATAGGTACACGTTTATTGTATTTCTTGGGTTTTGATGATTTTATGAGCCGATTGGCTAGCCACTTGGCTGTTTCTTTTCCTTTTCGGATTGGCGAGGGCCATGGGAGACTATTTGAAATATCCCTAAGCTCCCGGTGCAGGGGAGGTTATGGCGAAATTTTTCGAAAATTTAGAGTGTTAGCCAAATTTTTGAAAAATTTGAAAAGTTTTTGGAAACTGAAAAGTTGAAGAACTTAAGCCGTGATGAACATAATGGAAGTTGAGTTGATTTGTGAAACAACTTTCGACTTCGTTCCTTTTCGGAGACGAAAAGTTTTAAGCGGGGGAGATTGTAATAACCCGGAAATCCGAGCCAATTTAAAAATTTTTATTTTTGTAATTTTGATGAATTTTGAATATTTAAAATAAATTATTTTAAATAATAACAACGGGAAATTTATTTTCAATAGAATTAGAATGTATACATTTATATAGATCATCGTTAGAATATAAATATTTTATTTTAATTATAAAAGGAATTAAAAATAGCATGGTAGTTTGAAAATTCGATTTCAAATTTCAATTGAATGTACATGATTCAAAATAAACCAGATTTTAGCGAAACCAAAAATATTAGAATCTAAATGAAAATATCTTGCCAGCGAATCCGAAAAATTGAAATTTCATAGCGGGAATAAAAAGTTATGTCCAGTTGAAAATTCGTAATAGTCGCTATGGAATTCTGGCCCTTAAAAATGGAAATTTTGCAAACGATCTCGGTTTTCGACGAAACCACTTTTGTTGGATCTGTGATGTCAAGTTATTGCTAGGTTTCAAAATTCGTAATTTTTTAAATCAACATGTGAGCGTGGCAAAGGAAAACGCGTTTGACCAGTTTCAGTTGATTTTAATCGACTGGAAAATGGCCATTTTTCAAACGATCTCAAAATTTGACGAAATTAGTTTTGTTAGGACCGTATCGTCAATACGAAGCTAGAAAGTATTTTTCTGGAATTTTTAGAGTCCGTGTGCGGCCCTGGTAAATTGAAACGTGCGTTCAAATTCAATATATAGAGTTATATTTTGATTTTGACGAAAATTGATCGAAACAGCCGAACTAGCTTACGATACATATCCCATTATGCTCGGAATGGGGGTAATTAGCTAGGTGAGATAGTCGTTCGGTTCGATTTGGTGTTCGAATGAAAAGGTTGCTTTTTGGGAAATTAAAATAATAAATTAATTAAATATCCCCCTGACTTTATCTCCTATCCCGGTCAACCCCTCCCTCAACAATTCATTTCGAACGAAATAAAAAAAATAAAAAGAAAACCCAAACCCGTCGTTGCCCAAACCCCTCCCCCGTCGACGATTTGCCTCGCGCCTCCTCCCACTCATGGCGCCGCGCCCCTTGTCCTCGCGTCAGCCCCTCTCCATCGCCCTCCTCCTCTTCTCCCCCTTCTCGAGAAACCCACGCCCCTTTCCACCACTGAAACCCCTCCGCCACAGCAGCCACTTCCTGCCGCCAGTTCCCACTTCCGAGCACAAGCCTCCGCCGCCCCATCTCAAGTAGACACAGCTCCCTTTCCACGGTGAGTGTAAATGTTTATTTAATTTAGTAATTAGACCTAGTTTTAAAATTCTGATTTATTTTATATAATCAAAGATAGGATTTTTATATAAACAAAGATATGATTTTTATATGTGATATTAGTAAAGAAAAGTCGGATTTTTATATGTGATATTAGCAAAGAAAGGTCGGATTTTTATATATGATTTTAGTGAAGAAAGGTTGGATTTTTAATGAAGTAAAGATTTGATTTTTATTAATGTAGAGTAATAAAAATATAATTTTTATTAAGGTAGAGTATTAAAAATATGATTTTTATATTATAGAGATAATAAAAATATGATTTTTATATACGTAGTGAATCAAAAATATGATCTTTATTATGCGAACACCGTTATAAAAATAGAATTTTTATCTATATAGTAGCGGTATAAAAATAGAATTTTTATCTATATAGTAGCGGTATAAAAATAGAATTTTTATCCATATAGCATAATTATAAAAATGTGATTTTTATATACATGACAACAATATAAAAGTGCAATTTTTATATATGTAGTGGATACGGTCGACGGAAGTGACAAAAGGCGAGCACGGCGAAGATTTTCCACATATGAAGAGTCATGGTGTTTGGTTTAGCTTATTGGTGAGAACTCACTCACTTTTAATTTATTTTCTAGTTGAAATATATACTAGGATGCAGATGGTGCTTAGCAGCACCCGACACCCGTCGTCCACAGACCATGGATGACTTGTTTGTTTGATTGTCGTGTTGTGAAAATTGACTGTTGTGTGTGAAATAAAATATATATTCATGTGTTGAAGTAAAATATATATTCATGTGTTGAAGTAAAATATATATTCATGTGCTGAAGTAAAATATATATTCATGTGCTGAAGTAAAATATATATTCATGTGCTGAAGTAAAATATATATTCATGTGTTGAAGTAAAATATATATTCATGTGTTGAAGTAAAATATATATTCATGTGTTGAAATAAAATATATATTCATATGTTGAAGTAAAATATATATTCATGTGTTGAATTAAAATATATATTCATGTGTTGAAGTAAAATATATATTCATGTGTTGAAGTAAAATAATTATTCATTTACAAATCGAACGATTTGTTTATGTACACCGATTTGACTGATATTGATTGGGACGATAAATTTTACACATCGCCCGACTGCACAAATAAAATATATGTTTGATTGATTGAAACCCCACACGGGTGTTGGGATGATATTGACGTACACTGATCCCAATTGTTTAGTAGTATGTCGACCGATGGGTTGACTGACTGTGTAAGCATTACTTATCTATATTTAATGCTTATGCGGTGGTGTGGTGCACTCTGGATGATGGTTGATGATTTATCGTTGCTATTATACACATGTTTTGTAGAGAATCCATATAATTAACATTATATGGTAATTGATTGGGCCTCATTTTAATTTGAAAAATAAAGAATAGAATGAAAATTCATGTGTTGAATAATATAAATTCATGTGTTGAATAGAAAATAAATTCATGTGTTGAATAGAAATATATTCATGTGTTGAATAGAAATAAATTCATGTGTTGAATAGAAATAAAAATTCATGTGTTGAATAGAAAATATATTCATGTGTTGAATAGAAATAAATTCATGTGTTGAATATAAATAAAAATTCATGTGTTGAATAGAATAAATATTCATGTGTTGAATAGAATAAACATTCATGTGTTGAATAAAAGCCGTGTTGTATAGATTGATGCCATTTTGACGTAAACGATATTTATATCGATTTTATTCATTTTTATAATGAATATAGAAAAGAAAGTGATTTCAAAAGATAACGTTTTGAAAATATTATCATTTGTATATCGATGATGTGGAATATTCAATTTTGATTCGAAATTGAATGTGAAGTTGAAATCGTTTCGAAAACGGATTTAAAACGATTTATAAAATACGTTTTGAAAGGAAATCGATGAAATATTTATAATATATATATATATATATATTATATATTATATATATACATATATAATGGCCTGAATAGAACGCGTCGCGCCGCGGCAGTTCGCGAATTTCGACCATTGACTTTGAATGGATATTATGGGAGATCCGTCCGTCGGATTCTCCTAAAACCGGAACCGTTGGGTTCATATCGAAAAGAGCTTTCTAACGGATATTAGAGATTTGAAATCTAACGGATGGATTTGGAATTATGTCCAAATCAAATTTTGAAAAGGTCGCTGTAAGTGCCGTTCGATGGCCGTTGATGGAAATCGACTGTACGGGCCTTGATAAAATTATTAAAAATAGTAATAATTTGTGTAAAATCATAAGAAATGATTTGTGAAGAATTGGGATGAATAATTCCATATTTGAAAAGATAAAAATTGATTTTTATCGAAATGAACTAGTTTTGAACTAGAATAATAATTTATTTATTTTTAAATAAATAAATTGGATTTGAAAGGGTTTTAAAAGTAACCAGAAGTTTCAATAATTGAATTGGAACTGAATGTGATTTTTGGTTTATAGTGAACCGTGTTTTAAATGACATTGGTTCTATAACCCAGTTAAAGACAGGATGTGATTTCCCAAGTCAAATAATCATCGATAGTGATTATTGGGAAGACTAAAACCAAGTCGAGTTTTAATGAATCTTTAATTAGATTGAGATGATCGAGAATGGAATATCACCAGTTTTGCTCCAGGCGGTAGTTAAATCTTTAATTAGATTTGAACGTGAGATGGTAATTGAATTTATCGATGACACCGTGGTGTTAGATATGAAGTATTACCAGTTTTACTTCATGGGATGAATAGGTTGGGATTGGGAAATATAATAAATGATTACTTTGGTGTGGTTCGTTAATCCCGACTAGTTTGAATTGATATTTAAAAGAAGATTAAAGAATAAATTTAAAGAATTTATCTTTGATAAAATTAATGTGAACCTTTCCCAAAGTATATGAATATTTGAATAAAAGAATATTCTGAATTGGAATGAGGCGTATGTTGTGTTTGTGTAACACTTGTTTATTATATACGTGAGTTATTCAGAAAGACCGGGTTTATCCCATTCTGAATAACTGATTCGACGTGGTGTCGAGGATGAAGACGGTGGTCGAAAACCGGAGGTCTTCACATCGTTTGGGTGATTACTGATGATCTTGATTGGGCTATACACCCAAGAGGAGGGAATCAGTTGGTGATCGTCCATACGTACTTGGAGATCGATGGATATGCGAGGTACAAGCTGCCTCCGGTTTCGTTCAGACCCAGAACGAACTTGTAAATGGACTGTGTGTCTGACATTGGATTTTATTCCGTGTGTTTGATTTCTATTAAATATATATCTGTTTGGCGGCGGAGAATTTATTCTCTTGCTTAAATTCTCCAGCTTAACGCCCTTCTCTAAGACGTACGAGCTTAGGGGTTATATATTGATGGATATCAATCGCATGGAGTGAATTACCTGTGTGGCATGCCTAAGTGGCAATTGATCAAGGCTTCTGTTGAAAAGCAAAGTCTTGTGGTTGATGATCAAAGCACCGCCTGTGTGGCATAGCTTTGTGTAACGTTGATTCGCGAGCCTCATAACCCAGTTGTGAACCAGAAACGGGAGAGGACATCAGGGAGGGCGTGCGTTTCCTTCTAGCTAGGGTGGTGTCAGTGACCTACCAGCCCTGACATTTATATTATTTTCACCTGTGTGGTTGTTGCTGTTGCGAGGCGCCTCGGATATATCGGTGACTGTGTGGAGCCGATGGAGTCATATGGCTCATTTACGTCCCAAAGGGCGGGAAAACGTAGTGTTCAGGCATAATAATCCACATTGGTGGACCGCCCCTGACGATCCCTGGGGCATTTGTGGTTGTTCCTGAGGGGTGGGCTAGAGCGTCTCGAATCGGTAGAGGACTATCTTTTGCCTCGGTTCACAGATGGAAATCCAACTTCCAATACGTGACTTCACAGTTTTATTTGTAGAGCCTAGTATGGTGACATAGTGGGATGGGGCACTTACGCCGTCTATGATTGATACTTATGATTGAAATTGTTTTATACACTATGCACTTATAATAGTATCAACTGATTTGTTTTCAGTGTATTAAACATTCTTTGGCTATTATAAGGTAAAAACCCTATCCTCTGGCTTGCGTTTCATTGTGTGATGGGACCTGGGTCTTATAATAGCTTCATTTTTCTTTATTTAGCATTGCGCTATTGTTTTATGCATTGGTGTTCTTGGGAGGAAACCCGTTCCGTGTTATACGGCGTGGTCCCATGATTTACCTAACTTTAAAATAAAGATTAATAACCGTTTTAGTTCTCACACCAGTCACATGACTGACCTGGAGTTTATTGTTTTAACCTAAACTCTGGGTGCCCTTATTTTGACACGGGCAGCTAGTAGTTTTGGTTTTGCAGATTTATATTCACAGGATCCTGATTTACAGCTGGAATGATATCCGGATAGCTCTGTATCCATATATCTCCTTCAGTAGTGTATTCTATTATTTTCCGCTGCTATGTATTTAAACGTGACTTAAATCTCTGATATTTTCTGTGTAATATTTATTCATACTCTGTATATTCTTGTATTCTGATGGAATTGTTGTAATTAACAATGAAATATTCTTCTGTTTGTGTTCCGATGTGGCTTGTCCTCAACTCAATCCGGGCTTTCCTTACCGGGGAAGTCCAGGTCGTTTCACTAGCCATGTATGGTGCCATTCTAGACTGCGAGAGGAGGTTCGTTAGACTTTTGACTTTCCATGGGAGTACCCTCGGGATTTCTTATGACCCTAAAGGGTCTGTCATGCTTAGTTTCCTAGAGTCACTTAATGCATATATCGATGATCTACGATTTTTACCAGTAGTCTGTTAGTACCCTGATGTTTTTGAGGAGGTTCGAGGCTTACCTTCGAAGCGCGAAATTGATTTTCGTATATACTTGGTGGACAATGCAAAGCCAGTTGTATTTCCTATGCGCCATATGGCTCCAAGAGAAAGGAGGGAGCTCAGCAAGTAAGTAAGGAGCTGTGATGGCCCGAAATCCATGCTATATGAGCCGACTAATACTACACATGTCCAACTCAGATAATACAGAAATATGAGTCATTAGGGTTAAAGAAAAAGAAACAGATAGAAGATAAAACCAAAATAACAAAATAGAATATCACACCGGAACGAATAAAATATATTATATATCATAACTTTTTGAAATACAAATTTTGTATCATATATACATATCATTATCAGAGATCAACATATATACAACACAGTGGAAATAACTCTAAATAACTAACGATGAAACCTCCTGCTTCAAGCTCCTCCAAGTGTATCTGTAAAATCCTGAAACACTTGACTATCCGTACAAATTTGTGCACCCAAGAGTTTCGGAAAAACAAAAAAAATAAACTCTGGGTCAATCATGGGATTGGTGTGAGTAAACTCCAACCATATTGTTTAACTTTGAAAATCTTTTGAAAGGAATGGTAATAGAAAGACCAGCCCACACATAAACATGGACGGTTTTTACCTTACTATAACCAAAACATTTTTGATATCAAAATCCAATGATATTATAATAATGTCTGACCAAATAAATAACCATCTAGTAGAACGATTGTGTCTCACGCTCTACATATATAGTATAAAAATCAAAAACCGCAGGGCACTTATTGGAGATTGGATTCCAACTATGACAAGGTATAGGACCACCTCCCGATCATTGTACTCTAGAGGGGATACACTGGTGTTCAACAAGAACATCTTGCAACCCGGCCACATATGACCGCCCACTCATTTAGCTTGAGTGTAGCAAATATATTGTCATCCACGATTGTCGGCCATCCAACCGTAATCCATAAGATACAGAATCAAAAAGAAGAACAAATAATTTAATTTTCTCTAGATCGGTGACAAATATACCCTGCTTGGGAATGACCTAACTAGCCATGCTGCCTGCCCGATTTTTGTTATTTCCAAGTTGTAAGGCTTGAGGCTACGTAAATCTTTTAGAACATCTGACCACCATTCACTTTGAATGTCACAACGTCAAATCACTAGTTGATCTTCCCAAAATATTACAGGTATAAAAGCTAAGAGAAACAAATTCCTCCGCCAACAAACGTAATATCTCAAAAAGACTGTCTTATGTCTTATGTTAGGAATACTCTGTCAGACATTCATCCATACAAGTTGTCCTAGGTCAGGACAAACAGAACAGTCCTTACATTTCATTTTGTTTTCCATTATCTTCAGCATATCTAATTCGTAATGCATATGCCTATACAGAGTGGTTTTCAGATATTATATCCAATCGGTATCTCCGTATTGACAACGATTGTAAAAAAAATTGATAGTTGGTGTTTTAACTATGAAAGGAAAACAAAACATCCATCCAAATTTCTAACATCAAACAATCACTGGCCCTTTCTAATATTTCACGTTTGTCTCCTTATCAGATTTTCTATATTGATTTCTAGTTACCATATTCCTTAAAAATATTCTAACTCCTTGAATTTATGGGAAATTTCGCCAGCACCTCCTTTGTACCGGTCAATAGTTCAAACTTCAACTTGCCTCTATATGCCCTTTCATTCAAAAAGAAAATCAAAAAGCCAAGCGGCTTGCGCAATAGGCTCATAAAATTTAATATGGAAATTTAAATATGTACCTTTTTGTCAGGAACTTAAATTATAAATCTTCATACTCTCTTCATAACCTTCATCCCATACCTGTTGACCTATATACGCCTGCCTTTCATTTATTTAAATCGACATAACCATTTTGGATTAATTACCTTCAATTCCACTACTTAATTCCAAAATTGCTTCATTTACTCAGTTTGGATCGACAATGTTCAAATACATTTTAATTCGCTTGTAAACAAGTCGAATTCCATTTCTAATTCGAGTTCATATTTGATTTCATAATTAAACCCACAAATTTCAATTTACTTATCCCAAGTTACAATCGATCCAAAACTCCTTTGACTAATCAATTTCTAATTAATTTATAATTAGTTAACTTTATCCAATAATTAAAATTCTGATTTTTGTTTTCAAAAATCAATCCATTTACTCGACTTGAGTTCATATTTAATCTATATCCCAAGTCCGGATTTTTATTCACTGAAAATCCTTTTATTTAATTAAACAAACCATTATGGTTTTAAAACGATGATGGCACTGTTTTTTTTGAAAATTTGATTTTGACATAACTCAAAATCTATAAGACGAAATTCATTTTTTTCTTTTCCATTAGAAAATTATTATTCAATAGGTCCGGGTGTTTCTTGTTTCATCAAATTCCGACTTATATTGAGTTTTGTATCCTCAATTGAAGTTTGAATCGTCAAATTACGAACGCGCTGTGGCAAGTTTGTATTAATTAAATTAAATATAAACATTTAAAACTTCGTTTATAATTAAATTCCAACTCCATTTTCTAATATTTTTAAAAAATAAATTAATTCTGTTATCCAAATCTAACTTCACAATTCAGATGATTCAACTCGTAGGTTTCTTTATGCCATATAGACAACTTAGTTATGAATTTTATTCAAAACTCGATTTCTATATTCAATTCCAATTTCCCTTGGAGTTAAATTATTTATAAAATTCGATATAATTGAATTTCAATTATAATTTCCTTTTATGGGAATAATTAATTTATTCAACAACCTTTACCGTTACAAAATAATATCATCCCCAGATAATAGTGAAGTCGTTCAACTAAGAGTATTTTATTTACCTCTCAGACCTTAACCCACAACGTTCTTATCTTGAGATTGATAAAAGCTCATAATTCAAAAACCCGATTTTTCTAGTCTAATAAAAATACGGTTTTATAAGCCATGTTTACTTTGGAATAATCTATATGCAAATTATCTGCCTTCATTCCATTTATAAACGTTGTTTATAAATTAACGGCCTCATTTCATATCTTAAAGCAAACTTCCAATTTAATATCCATTCGAAACTTGTTTTCCATTTTGTTTTATTATTATAAGTTATATATATATATACACAGAATCTATTTTCATATTAAAATTCAAAATTTATATTTTAACAAGTTCGAATATCTTTTGGAAATAATATTTTATTTACATAAATTTGACCTACTCGAATTCTAGCCATAAATCCAAATGGATTTATTTCAATTCCATTTCATTTCGAACATCGGAAATGGATTCCATTATTTTCTTTTCAAAATGATTCTATTTACCCTTTTTAAACTCATACTTGAGTTTAAATTTATAAATTTTCTAATGATAATTTTTTCTCCTTTATCATTTATGATTTCCACTTCTTGTTTTAAATATTTAAAACAAGATCTTATTTTAAATCTTAATTGAAATCCAATTCCCATTCTGAAAAGTAAAATTTCCTTTCTAAATCCAGACTAGAATTTAAAATCAATATTATCAAATGATAATTTTTCTTTCCATTTATAATATTGTTTATAAATTTAGCTACTTATTTTTATTATTAAAAACAAGTTAATATTTCTTAATCCATTCGAAATTCCATTTCCATTTCGAAAAGCAGTTTTTCCTTTCTAAATTCAAATATCCCTTTTTGTTATTTTCAAATATAAATATCTAAGGCCAATGATATTCCAATATCTAAATACACAAATCATCCACTCAATTCAAACATCACACACATATATAAATATGTAAACAAAAGTAAATAAATTTTGAGGAATCCAGTTGGATTCCTCCAACCTATTTTCCTGCATTCACAGATGTCAAACAACATAAATAATACCAATCATGCTTCAAGGGAGGATATTGCAGTATAGAAGGTCATCCACTCACATATCATGGAGCGATAAGGTCATCGGCTAATGATACTGCGGGCATCCGCTAATGGTAATACGGGAAATATCCAATATATATATATATATATATATATATATATATAATAACCACAACCACCAAACTTAAATAACTAATATATATACTATATGTAATAACCACAATGATTCAATAATCCATATATGCATCCAAACAGTCAACAATTTATTTTTTTACGATAAAAATAAATTAAATATAAACTTTTAAGTGAGGTTTACTCACCTGATTTTTATTTGTCGAACATCTCGTTTATTCCAAATCTCGCGGCCACGCACTTACCTGAGTTATCTCGACTAAGTCTATTTAGCACCTTACAGTTAGTGGAAATTACTCAACCAACTGATGAAACAAATCGCTGATTAATTTCCGAATAGCTCTGAACTGAAATCAGTCGCAAAACTGACTTTCTTCACTCTGTCATCCCACTGAACACTTTGCATACAACTGCCATCTTCATTGTACCAATATTCTTCACCTATACCCGTTGTCCCAACCTCCACAACTCACAAAATCTCCAGCATTGACTCCCTAACATGTAATTGTCGATCTTCCTAAAATTTACTACTAAATCCCAACACCCCAGCTACTAGTTCGAACCAACTTCACTGGCCAAAAATACCAGTGTAAGCTTCACAAAATCATCATTAGAAAAACAAAAATGAAAATAAATATGTACCCTTCCTCCTACCTAACTATAATCACCATTGGCAAGAACTCAGCCCATGAAACAGTCTCATTCCTACATGCTCACTCGAGAGCTCCTACCTTTTCTACAATCACCACAACACCATCCCGCTGACCCATTTAGATCTCCAAACACCATTAAAACAAGAGTTGAAACTATCCTTTATTATTCCTCAACGCAAAACAACAGTGGCTTTTATCTGTTCAAAACTCCCCAAAATTACCTGATCGAACTCCCCTATACCCTTGTCATCATCAGTTCGAACTCCATAGTACCTCGCACAACTCTGGTTTCCTACTAAAAATCGCAGCATCGCCCTCCTATTCAACCATCCCTACCACTGTATCCATCAGTGCTCGCACTAGCTCACCCAAACCTGCTGATCGATCCACCCATTTTCCTAATCGCATGCCTCCAATCCTAGGTCAGAACCCATTGCAAGCTTTGTTAACCCAGTCGTCCAAAACCGTGTTCGATTTCCCCAAACTCGCGAGCCCTTCCACTGATGATCGGAGCCTCCTAGTCATTCGTCTAATTGCGATTCCCTTTCTGTTGATTTTTTTTCTATTTTGATTTAGAGGATTTAATTCTCGAATGGCTGGGTAAAAGATGGAAACGAATGGCTTAGAAATTATAACAACCTGATTTCTTGTAATCAACCATTATGTTAAATTATAACGAACATTATAATTTGATATAGTAATTGGCAATAAATTGGATTTTAAAATGTTCATTTGGGGACTAATTAATAAATCTAAGAAATTTTTGGAGAAATAAAGTTTCAAATACCTTATTAATGATTTGGGATGAAGTAAATAAAATGATAATTAATTTGAGTCAAATTGTTAATATTGGAATTATCTTCAAATAATGGTTTTCAATCGCAAAATAAAAGGACAAATGAGAAGTGGATGAATTTTAAAGATGTAATATTATGTGAAAATGATGTTTTAGTATTTAAAAGTGTTAAAACACTTCTGTTTAAGTTTTGAAAGTGGAAAATAATTTTTTTAAGATGAAAATATGCCAATTTAGTGATTTTTGGCCCTAAATGACAATATTATAAAGTATTGTTTAAATAAAAGATTTAAAATTTAAAATTTATTTTAAAATGTTAAAAATAAAATTTTGTTGTCGTTGACGTGTTCATTTTGCTAAAATAAGCATAATGCAATTTGTTTCATTCAAAATGGAGTTAAAATGAGTGAACTATGTACAAAATGAGCAAACATACTTACATAATAACTAAAATTGTTTAAGGATGTAAAATGGGCTATTTGGGTATGTTAAAATCCGTAAAGCCATCACTAGAACCTTTCGAGTAGAAAGGTATGCACATTCTCCTTGAGAAATCATTTTAGGGGAAAAAACTCTAAAAGTTCACAGCAATGGCCAAAACCCTATCCATTCTAAAAATCCCAAAAAATCAAATAAAATCCCAAAAATTCTCAAATTCAAATATGTTCTTTCTAATACATTCCAGAACATTCTCTCTAATTTTCGTGGGAATTAGTTTAGGTTTGAGGTGTCAAACATCCTCTTTCTTCAAGTAATTTTCGGGTTAAATCTGGTCTGAGAACGCAGGTTAGTATAAAATTCATAAATAATTGTAGAAAAATCATAAAATTCTGAAATTTGGATATGTTTCTCTCAACTCATATACCCACCTTCAGTTATAATATCATTAAAAATATGTAGGTTTGCTATAATGATTTCTCCCTATATTAGGGATGAAAATCTGACCTGTTTTGATTGAATTGGTGTGCATATCTTTTTTCTTGTTGCCTCAAAATTTTGGTTGGATGAAAGCTTCAATTGTTGTCAAATTCATGGTAATTCTTTCTGATAATCAAGGTGAGTTTAACTCATATTTTCTAATCTTATTATTGGTTTTGTGCTTTGTTTTGTTAGAATGTAAAGAAATACATTGTTTTATCATCTTGTTGTTTGTGCTGTGCAAACTCAGCGAAGGCTCAACTTTGAGCCACCGCAACTTCTTCGATTTGCAGCAAATTACTCCCAATTTTTGATATGTTGTAGTATGTGGGCTATGTTACTTTACTACAAATTGTCATTGAATTTTGGATTGCATTGATATAGCAAATCGTTTCTTGAACTCAGCCAAAATCATTTTCTGTTTTATTCGTTGAAAAGTGATATGTTCGAAAAATCATAACTTTTTCAGTTTGCAACGAATTGATCCAAAATTTTAATATGTTATAGTTGAAATTTGTTGCAACAATGTTTCATTAATTTCTGAGTGCTTTTGATATGCTAAAGATATCTCCAAAGTTAGATAAAAACTAGTTCTTTTAGCATAATTCATTTGTGTCCGAAAATAGCAATTTTTCAAAATGTGTATCTTCCTCGTTTTATAGCGAAATACTGTAAAATTTTGTTATGTTGTTGTCCATGTGCTCAAATTTGTTGCTGCAAAATTTCATAAATTTCTGGGTAGTATTGATACGTTAAACTTACTGTCAAAGTTGGCTAAAAGCAAAAAAATTATTTTGTAGTTTTATTTTCCAGCAATCTTCATTTGTCTTAGCTGCTAAATTTGAGTTAATTGATGTTTGAATTGAAAATTTTGATGAAATATTTTATAACATGATATCCGATAATTGATTATCTCAGTTTTGAGGATATTTTGAATTTAAATGTTATTTAAATTTAAATATCAGTTAATATCAATATTTGAAGATTTTGATGGTTTTGATTTCAAGTAAACCTTAGAAAACTTCTCAAAAATCATGGTTTGGAAAATAAAAAAAATTATGTCATTTTAAAGGATATTTAATTATTATTTTTATTTTAAAAATAGATAATATATTTAAAATAGGCTTTTCCTTATAAAGTTGTATGAAAATTTCCTAAAAGTTGTTAAAAATTCAATTTTTTTCTACAAAATTATTATAAATATATTCTAGCTCATTTTTATGAATTTCAGCGTATAAGAATGAGAATTAAACGATTTAGTAAAAATACATGGTATGGGACATGTGTTTTTACTTTATCGCTTAATATCGGACTTGCACAATTGAAACCCTTTTGATGCGATGTTTTGAGATGATGCCAATTTTGGCAAAGGCCATTGGTTCTAGAACTACTCAATTGGAGTATGCGTGATGATGAACCAACCACGATGCAATGTAAACTTGCCAATGAGATGAGGAAAGCTATTCTATGATAAATTCATGGTATTTTGATGTTTATGAGTTCATAATGTTTATGAATTTACGATGTTTTGATATTTATGATGGATTTTTACTTGTCAACGAGATGAGACAAGTTTGATTGTCCCTTAGTACTCGTCGGAAAGAGAGAGAGGTGAGACAAGTTTGGTACCTTTACACTCGCCGTTGAGATGAGGCAGTGTATATTTGATGATGTTTATGATGTTTTCTAATGTGGCAACGACTGACGGCTATTAAACCATTAGGTGCGAACGTATGATATGGGACATACGTTGACGCCTTTTGGGTTCCTATCCGAGAGGTTGAGACACATTCAAGATGATTACTAATACTATAGCTGAGTACTTGATTGGAGTCATCATGATGTTTACGTCTATAACCATCACGATGACCACGATGTTTGTGACTCCAATCACCATGATGTTTAATACTCGGGGTTTTGTGACTCAGGGGCATCACGATATTCTCGGCTACAGTCATGATGATGATGATGTTTGTGTCCCTAGTCATCACGATGTATGGTACCGAAAAGTATAGTACTAGTCAAGATGCAATGCATGTGCAGTTTCTCATGATGTTTTAAATGTTTTGATTTCACCATTATATGATGATGTTTATTACTACCTCTAGAAATATGAAGGCTTAATTAAATTGATGGTTTCATGGTGATTTCAAAATAAAAGTTTTATACTCCATGCAAGTTCTATTATGATGATTTCTATACAAAAAAAGAGCTTGAGATTTCAAGTGGATTTAAGATGTGTTTAGATTTATACTTGTGAGATGAGGTAATAATGGTTACGAAGGTTCTTTATGTTGAGTTTTAATGATGGATTTATGATGTATTTTTATTCATACCGATGAGATGAGGTATAAATGGTTATGAAGATTCTTATATGTTGGGTTTTAATAATGGACTTATGATGTATTTATATTCATATAGTTGAGATGAGGTATATATGGTTATGAGATTCTTATATGTTGAGTTTTAACAATGGATTTATGATGTATTTATATTCATATCGATGAGAGGAGATATGGATAAATATGATGCTTCTTTTAAGATTGAGTTTTATATTTCCCTTGATGATACTTGAGAATATGCTGATGAGATGAGGCATATTCATTGTATTTGTCACTATGTGTGAAGAATACTTCTTCTTGATATATATAAATGTCTTGATGTTTTCTTCTAGGAAGGTATTTAGTTCTTTTGAAGTATTTATCCACATCCCATAAGGCGAAACCGAGTCTGGTTGAGTCTTACTTTTAAGATTCTACTAGTTGAAATCTCTTTTAGTAAGTGATGATTATGTCACTTGAGTATGACCATATCCTAGATATTTCTTCTTTTTCTCTAGAAGAGATATCATTCCTTCTTATAATGTGAATCATTGTTATGGAATGGTTTCCTTTGAGTAAAAGGACCCCATATCTTTCCTTTACTTCTCATTGCCAATTGTTCTATTTAACTAATGAAATTAGCTAGCCTGACCCGTGTGTTTTCACTCGGGTCAGATCGAGTTTGTTTTATGTATCAGTCTCCCTTTTGGCTTTTAGTTGTTTCATGAAGCTTCTTTATGGGATCTAGTTTTTCTCTTGGCGTTGATAGCTTCCTTATGAGATGTTATTTAATTGTTCTTTTTATGTGCCTCTTATAATGAGTGGGCATCATACCACTTCATTGTAGTATTTGTACTATATTGTGATGTATCATTGTATATGTAAACGTAATTATATTTTTAACCGTTCTGTGGTGATATATATATCCATTTAGATACAATATTTTGTTCTGATAGATCCATAGCCATCTACAGCTTGTTTTAATTATTTATTGGATATATCGATCCACTTAAGTTGAAAACAAAAAATAGATAGCAATTATCGACATGTCCAACATATAGCTAAAACAAGATATAGTTGATCGCCCCCAACAAGCTCTATTCTCTGCATTAGCAGATGGAATTACTTTGTAATTTTGTTTGTTAATGTGGGTCTCATGGTGGGGCGTTATAGTTGGTATCAGAGTGAGGATTCAGAACAAAATACGATAAACACAGAACAAGAAGATATATAACGATACATCCAAATGTAATATTGGTATTAGTAATCCTTCATCTTTGGATTCATGTCCTTCTTTGATTCGTTGGGTTGATAGTTAGGGATATTTCTAGGAATATATTTATTCCGTAGTATCCCAAATTAAGTTATGACATCTTATCTTAGGGATAGTTTGATGGATTTGTTCAGGCGAGCCTGTCACTCATCCATATCCAAAAAGTTATGGATGAACTTTGACTTTTTTTTTCTAGAGGTGTCTTTGAGAATTGCGAATTCGATTAAAAGAATCTGCAAGATTTGATTTGATTTTAGAAATCAAAGGATGTGTTTCTTATGATTCATCTTTTCATGCATATTAGCATGGAAATTTGCTAGCTTGAATCTTTATAGATTTTTTCATGTTGAGATGGGTGGTTTCAGTGTTGCTAAAAACACATTCGACGTTCTATAAGATACTATATTTTAATACCCTAATCCTTTTGATTTGTATTCATATTTTAGTAATGTTGCTTGTAGATCCATAACCCTTGAGCTCGCTCTTGTGTGTTGAGATAGTGATGATAAATATTTCGAGTTTCAGTCATGGTGACCTTGTTGTTATAATTCATTTGAGTCGTTTATCACCCATTGGTCAATCAAATGATGTCTTGTCCTCATTTACGTCGCTTAAGTCTTTTTCGTCACTTAATTCTTTCTCGAGAATGTTCACTAAGTAAATGAGATAATAGACTGGATTGTTTGTTTGAGGCCTTTCAGATATCCTTCAGGATGTTTCCCTTGGATTTTTATATGTGGATGTGCTTCATAATATTACTCCGCTTGGAGTAATGGTCTTTGTATTTGGATCATTTCTTCACTTTTGAAGTCCACTGTTAGCTTTTATTTTATAATTTATGGGCTTCTTTCGTTCTATGAGAGGTGTAGGGTTATTACTCTTGCTTGACCTTATGTCACCTTCCATAGATTATGAGTAACAGGAGATAACATGGTTTATACCATATCTCGTACTCGAGAGATTCTCCTAGTAGTTAGTTATACTGTGCAAATGACGAACATTCGAGCTATCCTATCAAATTTTTTTAATTGAGCATTTCGAGAATATCTCGACAATTTCTTTTTTTGTTTTTAATTTTTGAGATAAGAACTGAATTGATAACTATAAGAAACATTTTTTTTCATAGAAAATGATTTTCTTTCGTGTTGGGAAGTCCATCGAGTGTTTCAGAATTCTGATCGATGAGGTTAGTGCTTATAAAGTAACCACCTTCTTTTGAGTTTCTTTATCCTTTTTGGTGTTCTTTCTTTTATTATAATAGTTCTTCCATTGTAGAATATGAAAATTATGGGTTGTTAATCTCTTTGATGACTTGATTTTTGGATGAAGTCGTGGAATTTCGAGGAATCTATCTTTTTAGATTGATTTTGAGGCCTTTATATTCTTTTACTAAAGTGAGATGCCACCAAAATTTTGAGATATCGGTTGGAAAATTTCTAGTAACCGTTTATGGAATTATCAAGCAATTATCTTTATTTTTTCCTTCGTCTTGAATAAGAAATAAGGAAATTTTGGTATTGTTTTTGTCTTGCTTTCATTTAAATGAGGAAATTAAGATGTTGAGTACAAACTTTTCTCTACAAATTGCGAGGACGCAATTTTATTAAGGGGGAAGTCTGTAACAACCTGATTTCTTGTAATCAACTATTATGTTAAATTATAATGAAGATTATAATTTGATATAGTAATTGGCAATAAATTGGATTTTAAAACGTTCATTTGGAGACTAATTAATAAATCTAAGAAATTTTTGGAGAAATAAAGTTTCAAATACCTTATTAATGATTTGGGATGAATTAAACAAAATGACAATTAATTTGAGTCAAATTGTTAATATTGGAATTATCTTCAAATAATGGTCTTCAGTCGCAAAATAAAAGGACAAATGAGACGTGAATGAATTTCAAAGATAATATTATGTGAAAATGATGTTTTAGTATTTAAAAGTGTTAAAACACTTTTGTGTAAGTTTTGAAAGTGGAAAATAATTTTTTTATGATGAAAATATGCCAAATTAGTGATTTTTGGCCCTGAATGACAATATTGTAAAATATTGTTTAAATAAAGGATCTAAAATTTAAAATTATATTGAAACGTTGAATTTTTTTTGTTGGTAACGTGTTCGTTTTGCTAAATTAAACATAACGCAATTTGTTCCACTCAAAAAGGAGTTAAAATGAGTGAATTATGTACAGAATGTGCAAACATACTTACATAATAACTAAAATTGTTTAAGGATGTAAAATGGGCTATTTGGGTATGTTAAAATCCATAAAGCCATCACTAGAACCTTCTAAGTAGAAAGGTACACATTCTCCTTGAGAAATCATTTTAGGGGGAAAAGCTCCAAAAGTTCGCAGCAATGGCCAAAACCCTATCCATTCTAAAAATCCCAAAAAATCAAATAAAACACCAATAATTCTCAAATTCGGATATGTTCTTTCTAATACATTCCAGCACATTCTCTCCAATTTTCGTGGCAATTGGTTTAGTTTTGAGGTGTTAAACATCCTCTTTCTTCAAGTAATTTTCGGGTTAGATATGGGCTGAAAACGCAGGTTAGTACAAAATTCATAAATAATTGTAGAAAATCATAAAATTCTGAAATTTTGATATATTTCTCTCAACTCATATCCCCACCTTCAGTTAAAATTTCATTCGAAAATATGCAGGTTTGCTATATTAATTTCTCCCTGTATTAGGGACGAAAATCTGACCTGTTTTGATTGAATTGGCGTGCCTATCTTTTTTCTTGTTCCCTCAAGATTTTAATTGGATGAAAACTTCAATTGCTGTCAAATTCATGGTAATTCTTTCCGATAATCAAGGTGAGTTTAACTCATGCTTTCTAATCTTATTATTGGTTTTGTGCTTTGTTTTGCTAGCATGTAAAGAAATACATTGTTTTAACATCTTGTTGTTTATGCTGTGCAAACTCAGCGAAGGCTCAACTTTGAGCCACTGCAACTTCTTCGATTTACTGCGAATTACTCCCAATTTTTGATATGTTGTAGTATTTGAGCTATGTTACTTTATTCCAAATTTTCATTGAATTTTGGATTGCATTGATATAGCAAATCGTTTCTTGAACTCAGCCAAAATCATTTTCTGTTTTATTCGCTGAAAAGTGCTATGTTCGAAAAATCATAACTCTTTCAGTTTGCAATGAATTGGTCCAAAATTTTAATATGTTATAGTCCATATATTGAAATTTGTTGCAACAATGTTTCATTAATTTCTGAGTGCTTTTGATATGCTAAAGATATCTCCAAAGTGAGCTAAAACAAGATTTTTTAGCATAATTCATTTGTGTTTGAAAAGAGCAATTTTTGAAAATGTGTATCTTCCTTGTTTTATGGCGAAATATTGTTAAAAAAAAATTTATGTTGTTGCCCATGTGCTCAATGTTGCTGCGAAGTTTCATAAATTTCTGGATAGTGTTGATATGCTAAACTTATCGTCAATGTTGGCTGAAAGCAAAAATTTTATTTGACTGTTTTATTTTGCAACAATCTTCATTTGTCTTAGCTGCTAAATTTGAGTTAGTTGATGTTTGAATTGAAAAGTTTGACGATACATTTTATAACATGATATCCGATAATTGATTATCCCAGCTTCGAGGATATTTTGAATTTAAATTTTATTTAAATTTAAATATCGGTTAATATCAATATTTGAAGATTTTGATGGTTTTGATTTCAAGTAAAACTTAGAAAACTTCTCAAAATCATGGTTTGGAAAATAAAAGTTTTTATGTCATTTTAAAGGAACGTTAATTAATTATTAATATTTTTATTTTAAAAATAGATAATATATTTAAAATGGGCTTTTTCCATATAAAGCTTATATGAAAATTTCCTAAAAGTTGTTAAAATTCCAAATTTTTTCTGCAAAATTATTATAAATATATTCTAGCTCATTTTCATGAATTTCAGCGTATAAGAATGAGACTTAAACGATTTAGTAAAAATACATGGTATGGGACATGTGTTTTTATTTTATCGCTTAATATCGGACTTGTACAATTGAAATCCTTTTGATGCGATGTTTGAGATGATGACAATTTTGGCGAAGGCCGTTGGTTCTAGAAATACTCAATTAGAGTATGCTTGATGATGAACCAATCACGATGCAATGTAAACTTGCCAATGAGATGAGGAAAGCTATTCTATGATAAATTCATGGTATTTTGATGTTTATGAGTTCGTAATGTTTATGAATTAACGATGCTTTGATATTTATGATGGATTTTTACTTGTCAATGAGACGAGACAAGTTTGATTGTCCCTTAGTACTCGTCGGAAAGAGAGAGAAGTGAGATGAGTTTGGTATCTTTACACTCGCGATGAGAAGAGGCGGTGTATATTTGATGATGTTTATGATGTTTTCTAATGTGGCAACGACTGACGGCTATTAAACCGTTAGGTGCGAATGTATGGTATGAGACATACGTTGACGCCTTATGGGTTCCTATCCGAGAGGTTGAGACACATTCAAGATGATTACTAGTACTATAGTCGAGTACTCGATTGGAGTCATCATGATGTTTTCGACTATAGCCATCACGATGACCACAATGTTTGTGACTTCAATCACCATGATGTTTACTACTCGGGGTTCTGTAACTTAGGGGCACCACGATGTTCTTGGTTATAGTCTTGATGACGATGATGTTTTTGTCCCTAGTCATCACGATGTATGGTACTGAAAAGTATAGTACTAGTCAAGATGCAATGCATGTGCAGTTTCTCTGTTTTAAATGTTTTGATTTCACCACTATATGATGATGTTCATTACTACCTCGAGAAAGATGAAGGCTTAATTAAGTTGATGGTTTCATGGTGATTTGAAAATAGAAGTTTTGTACTCCATCCAAGTTCTGTTATAATGATTTCTATATAAAAAATGAGTTTGAGATTTCAAGTGGATTTAAGATGTGTTTAGATTTATACTGGCGCGATGAGATATAAATGGTTATGAAGATTCTTTTATGTTGAGTTTTAATGATGGATTTGTGATGTATTTATATTCATATCGATGAGATGAGGTATAAATGGTTATGAAGATTCTTATATGTTGGGTTTTAATAATGGACTTATGATGTATTTATATTCATACAGTTGGGATGAGTAAAAATGGTTATGAGATTCTTATATGTTGAGTTTTAATGATGGATTTGTGATGTATTTATATTCATATCGATGAGAGGAGATATGGATATGTATGATGCTTCTTTTATGATTGAGTTTTATATTTCCCATATGATACTCGATAATATGCCGATGAGATGAGGCATATTCATTGCATTTATTACTATGTGTGAAGAATATTTTTTCTTGATATATATAGATGTCCTGATGCTTTATTCTAGGAAGATATTTAGCTCTTTTGAAGTATTTGTCCACATCCCATAAGGCGAAAGCGAGTCTGATTGAGTCTTACTTTTAAGTTTCTACTAGTTGAAATCTCTTTTAGTAAGTGAAGATTATGTCACTTGAGTATGACCATATCCTAGATATTTCTTCTTTTTCTCTAGAAGAGATAACATTCCTTCTTATAATGTGAATCATTGTTATGGAATGATATCCTTTGAGTAAAAGGACCCCATATCTTTCCTTTACTTCTCATTACCAATTGTTTTATTTAACTAGTGAAATTAGTTAGCCTGACCCGTGTGTTTTCACTCGAGTCAGACCGAGTTTGTTTCAGGTATCAGTCTCCCTTTTGGCTTTTAGCTGTTTCATGAAGCTTCTTTATGGGATCGAGTTTTTCTCTTGGGGTTGATAGCTTCCTTATGAGATGTTATCGAAATGTTTTGTTATGTGCCTCTTATAATGAGTGGGCATCATACCACTTCATTGTAGTATTTGTATTATATTGTGATGCAACATTGTATATGTAAACATAATTATATTTGTAACTGTTCTGTGGTGATATAGATATCCATTTAGATGTGGTATTTTGTTTTGATAGATCCATAGCCATCTATAGCTTGTTTTAATTATTTATTGGATATGTCAATCCACTTAAGTTGAAAAAAAAAACAGATAGCAATTATCGACATGTCCCGCATATAGCTAAAACAAGGTATAGTTGGTCGCCCCCAACAAGCCCTATTCTCCGCATTAGCAGATGGAATTACTTTGTAATTCTCTTTGTTAATGTGGGTCTCAGGGTGGGGTGTTACAGAAATGCCCTGTTGGTTTTGGGATGGAACGATTATATAAGCGTGAAGGATAACATTTCGTATGAAAGCCATTTTCAGTGTTTTGATATCGAACATGGAAGACAAAAATGTGTGCTCAAGGAGAAAATAGGTTTGCGTAAAGAGGAATTTGGTCGGTTCTGAAATGATATATATATATATATATATAATTTTTATTTATTTATATTTGATTTGAAATAATGTGGATTTCTTTAGTTAAAATATCCCGTGTGTTCAAACATTAATTTTAGCGTAACAACAAGCATTTCGAGGGTTATAACACTATTCTGGACACAGTTGAACATGTTGCAAAGCTTGATTCGGTCGTTTGGAAAAAATATCAATTTAATCTGACTATTAAATTCAATTGATTAAAATATAATCGATTTCAACAATTAAATTTATCGAAAATAAAAATTTATCATTGTTCTTATTTAGTATAGAATTTATACTAATCGACCGAACTGTTTCTATTTAGTTTTAAATTGTGAATTCAATTATTATCATTCTTGTATCACGCTAATTCAATATATTTGAATTAAATCGTATATCGATCATTAAATCGATAAATTCAATATAAAAATCCGTTTATTAAACCAATTCAATATTTAAAACAATTTAAATATTCAATATTAAATGACTAAAAATCTAGGATGTTACAGGAGCTACTTGAGAAAAGGTTTATTAGGCGAAGCATATCTGAATGGGGTGCTCTGGTAGTATTCGCAACTAAGGCGAATGGTTCGCTTTGCTTATTTATGGATTATAGAGAGTTGAATAAACTCACTAAGAAGAATAGGCACCCACTTCCAAGGATAGATGATCTGTTTGACCAACTTGTTAGTGCATCTGTTTTCTCTCAATTAGACTTGGCTACGAGATTTCATTAGCTGAGGTGGCCGAGGACAATATAGACAAGACCACTTTTAGAACTCCAGATGATTTCTTCGAGTGGCTCGTCATGCCTTTTGGGTTGACTAATGCACCCGCCTATTTTGTTGATCTAATGAGTAGGGTGTTTCAGGCGTTCCTAAATAAGTTCAATGTGGTCATTGTTGATGACATCTTGATTTTCTCGAAGAGCGAGGAAGAGCATGCTCGACATTTAAGGGAGGCTTTAAAAACTCTCCGTGCGCACCAGCTTAAGGCAAAATTCTCCAAATGTCATTTTTGGAGAAAAGAAGTGAGATTTCTAGGGCATGTGGTCTCTAAAAACGGGATAACGATAGATCCCACATGGGTAGTTGTAGTTCAAGATTAGCATATTCCAAAGAACACAACGGAAGTGAGGAGTTTTCTTGGATTAGTGGGTTATTATAGGAAGTTCATTATGGACTTCGCAAAAGTATCATCCCCACTCACCAGAAGGATGAAGAAGAATCTGACATTTTTTTGGGATATAGATTGCGACAATGCTTTTCAGCGATTGAAGAGGGCTCTGACAACAGTCTCAATCTTGACCTTGCCCGTTGGGAACAAAGTGTTTACAGTATACACTGATGCATGTGGTACAAGACTTGGTGCGGTTCTGATGCGGGAAGGAAGGGTAGTATGTTATGGACGTAGTCAGCTAAGAGTTTATGAGAAGAACTACCGTACCCATGACTTAGAGTTAGCTGCCATAGTATTCATGCTTAAGACTTAGCGCCACTATCTACTTGGAGAGAAGTTCGAGTGTACACCGGTCATAAATCTTTCAAGTACTTGTTCTCGCATAAGAATCTTAATTTAAGGCAACAAAGATGGATGAAGTTCCTAGCATGCTATGATTTTGGGATTGCTTATACCCCTGGTAAGGGTAATGTGGTGGTAAATGCATTAAGTAGGCATAGGATGACTTCGAGTCCTCTGTTTGTGGAGAGGAAAAGTTTGGATTTTATATCGACTTTTGATTTTAGACCTTCCACAGAGTTTACACCTGGTTTATTGGCATCATTAAAGGAGCTTCCTACTCTGTTGGACCTGATAGGGACTTTGCAGTGAGAGGACCCACAGCTAGCAGATATCTTGGATAGGATCAGTAGAGGGGAGACTTCTAGTCACCTCAGTAGATATTCTACAGACGATAGTGGGTGGTTGCGAGGAGATGGCAGGCTTTGTGTTCCCCGAGTTGGGAGTTTGTTGAAGACAGTCCCCAAGGAAGCCCATCATTTTAAGATGACTATTAATCCAGACGGTGATAAGATGTATAGAGATATGAAGAGGGTTTTCTTTTGGGCTGGGATGAAGAAAGATATGGCGGAGTTTGTTTCTCGATGTTTGATTTTCCAGCAAGTCAAGGCTGAGCAAAGGAACCTGGTGGTTTACTTCATCCTTTGGAAGTCCCACAATGGAAGTAAGAGAGCATCTCCATGGATTTCATTGATAGTTTGCATAGATCAAGGAAAGGCAACATCCGTATTTGGATTATAGTTGATAGGCTTACTAAGAGCGCTCACTTCATCCCTATTAAGAGTAAGACGACAACAACATAGTTGCTAGCAGTTTATCTTCATGGGATAGTTTGTCTGCATGGAATACCTTCCAGTATTATGAGTGATCGTGACCCCATATTTACCAGTGAGTTTTCGCGTGACCCCATATTCACCAGTGAGTTTTCGAGGAGCTTGCAAGAAACGTTAGGTACACAGTTGTGTTTGAGCACTGCTTATCACCCTCAGACCAATGGATAGACGGAAATGGTGAATAAAGTCCTTGAGGGTCTTTTAAGACTGTGTATCCTAGACTTCGGAGAGATTTGGGAAGAGCATCTTCCTTTAGTAGAGTTCGCCTACAACAACAGTTACCAGGCTAGTATTGGCATGACACCCTCAAAGCATTGTATCGACGACCCTGTAGATCACCGACTTGTTGGCGGGAATCTACAGAAAGGCTTCTACTTGGACCTAAGATGGTTAAAAAAACTTCAGAAAAGATTGATCTTATCTGCATGCGCATGAAGACAGCTCAGGACAGGAAGAAGTCCTACGCAGATAGGAGAACTACTGACATTGAGTTTGAGGTGGGAGACATGGTTTTTATCAAGGTATCAACTTTGAGGAATGTGGTTCATTTTGGATCTGTAGGGAAATTGGCAATAAGGTTTGTAGGGCCATTTCCCATAACAAGGATTGGCCAAATGGTCTATAGAGTAAAGCTACCAGAGAGACTGTCTGGCGTTCATGATGTTTTCCACATTTCTCATTTAAGGAAGTGCTTGCATGATACCACAAAAGTAGCTTAGCCGAGTATGCTTGAGGAAGTAGAGGTGGAACGGGAGGTGAAAATTAGACGAGTTCTTACCCGTATTCTCGGATCAGAGGTTAAGAAGCTACGAAACCGAGAGGTCAAGTTGATGAAAGTTCAGTGGAGAGATGACCAAGAGGATGCAATTTGGGAAACTGAAGACAAGATTCGCGCTTTGTACCCTTTTCTCTTCAATGTACGTTCTTAACTTCTTTTTCCAAAGCTTTTATTCATGCTTGTTTCTATCATTTATGTATATCCTATCGATCGAATCTTCAACCTTTAGGTAATGAAAACACGTGTTTGAGACATGTTATGTTTGATGGATGCAAGTGGTTGCTATTGGTTGCTCGTGGATGCTTATACACACATTAGGCACTAAATTAGCTCAATCACTCTCATACTGCATATGAATGTGTGTGCATTTTTCTTCTTTTAATGGATGAAAGTGGGTGTATGATCATATGGATGTTACATTTTTATGAATGTTTATGCACACATGTAGAATTTTATGCACACATGTAGAACTTACATGTTACAATAGGATTATTTGCATACATGTTGGATTCATGGCACTAACATATATTGCATTAAGGAGGACAACTGTATCACTGGACCGCCTGATCTTTCGCATTTGTATAGGGACATATACACACACCTTTGCATATGTACATATAAGCATTAGAAATCTTTTAAGGACAATGGATGCCTATGATTGATGGATGGGTAGATGGGTGATGGATGTTAGGATATGCATTCTTCTTAACTTAGAGATTTCAGGACGAAATCCTTTAAGTAGGGGAGAATGTAACACCCCGTAATTCTAAAAACACTATACTGATAAACTAAGAAATACTTAATTAAATATTTGGAAATAAGTAAAATGGACCGCGCCATTGCGCTCGTCTCAGAATTCTGCTTAAGATAGGCACTAAGTTTGCAAAAAACGGACATTGCATGAAGAAGACATTAAGGTCTGAAGATTATATACATATAAGCCATATATATATATATATATATATATATATATATATATATATATATATGTAATATCCGAAAATAAAAATCAAAGGCGGAAAAAATGGGGGGAAATCGGCCAGGTGAGGGTCGACCCGTCCCCTGGGGTGTCGACCCAATGGTCGACCCAATAACAAGGGTGTCGACAACCATGTCGACCCCCGAGATCTGGGTAGATTCCTGCTCTGCACCTGGACACAGTTCTGAGCAAGATTCATTGACCTTAGGCTATAAATAGGACCTCATTCTCATTGTTTTTATTCACCAAAAACAATGGATACAACGAGATGCTGCCCCAACTTAGTTTGATCTAGCCTATTCTTCTTCAACAACAAGTTATACGTATTCAAGGATCTGTGCTACAACATCTACGATCAATTCTCTGTTCTTTAGATCCAATCACAGTGAGTTTATGTTGCTTTTAGATATAAACACCTAAAATGTAATCTTGACATGTTTATAAGTTTGGATCTAAGCCTATGCCTGTTAGAAATCTGAATCACAACAAATCTTCCATTACTTGTATATCTAGTTTACTGTTTAAATCTCATATGTTTGCTCATGATATCCATATCTTGTTAGTTTGCCTAATCATGTCACCATATGCCTATTATGTTAGTTCGCTTAATCATGTCACTATATGCCTATTATGTTAGTATGACCAATACTATCATGTTATGTCATTTTTATTCATTATGCCTATTCTTGTTCTCTTCTCTCATTCCTTCTCTTTTTGTTTTTATAGCTAGGCTACCTTCGAGCCTAGGCCTATCCCTGAAAAACGCGAACGCACGAAATTGGGAACAATTAATTTGGGGCATAATTCATATTGTAAAACATGACTGAGAATTTCAGGCATAATTTGTACCTTGAGCCAAAACTTGGGATTTGGGGGGCATAATCTATATCTTGATCTAAAACCATAATCTGGGGCATAACTTGTATCGTTGATTAGGCGGGGATTTGGGGCATAGTAAACTTGAAAATTGGTTGGTAATGAAAATGCCTACATTTGCAGTAATTAGAAACTGTAACCGTGCTTAGACAGTAGGTTATATTACGCTTGTGGTAGAAATTTGCCCAGAACCGTCCGGCATATCTAGCATCCACAAGGTGAACACTACACCATAATGGCCATTTGACAACTCTTATTTTTTTTAACTGCTAACACTTATATGTGTTGTAGATAGTGACACTAATATGTGTTGCTATAATAAAAATGTGCCACCAAAAATGTGCCAACACTTATTTGTGTTGATATGTCTGGTCAACCCTTGTGCTCTGAGGGCAAAAGGGTAAGTTCCCATCCATGACCTAATCGGTACCTCAATCTTTCTCCCTCAACGCTTATTCCTCCGAAGGCCGCGTCATAAGCACAAAAAAAAAAAAATATGGACTTCGAAGAATTGACATCAGCGATCCCACGCGATCCCTCTCTCTAATCGAAGGATTTTGGATTACTCAAATCAGTATTAGTTTCACAAATCCTCTCTCCATCCGTTTGTCAATCATCGGCTTCGAATTGGGGCTTCTAGGAATCATGATAATAGGTTAAAAAAAACTCGATTTCACTTTCGTAACATGCTGAATTAGTTCATCGCCCAAAATCGATTTCACTTTCTCAAATTAGTATTAGTTTTTTTAATTGTTTAATTATATTAGGAAGTAATGTAACTAGCCTCTTAAAGCTTTATCCTTGATAATTTATACTATGTTATGATTATAATATGTTTAGCTTTTACACCTTGTAGTAAACTTGATATGCTGTACCTCTTTATTTCTGGATACAGTCATTATTCTCCTATACTTATCTGTGGCACACTATCAAACACCATCTACCATGTTTTTATTTCTGGATACATTCATTTCTGGATGCTTCATTACTTATTCTTTACTTATGAATATCTAAAATCTAATGGGTGTCGGCTGCAACTCAGTTGCGCACAATTCATTAGTTTGTATTTTGTTATTGGTTGCCAATAGCAATTCATTAGTTCGTATTTTGTTTTTTTAGCAAGCATAAAATCATTGCTGGAAAGTCTAAGCCTAATAAAATGAATTATCATTTCACAATGATTTCCATAAACTAAATTTCTCAATCTATTTTTTGTTTTCAAACTCAATATTTGGATGGTCTTTATCTCAACTAATTATACATGATCAAAACATTTGTGCAACTTATTTGTGCAACTTATAATATATATCCAGCATTCTTGCACAATCGATCAATTGATATACAGTTAGTGCGTGTAAATGTTCTAGCTTTTAAACACAATAATTGTAGCAACAAATGGACAAATGCATCATTTATTAACTGCAATGCATTGTTACTGTAATCCCTCACTACATCATACGTTTTTTTTTATTTAGTTTCTGTAACCAGTAGGCAATCTTGGTAGCACAATAACGTATATACATAAATTCAGAAAACATAATGTGTACATGTTCGTAAATACATAAATTCAACTAAAGCCTAAGTCAAATACGTATTCTTTTGCTGGAAATATATATAGTAAATGTACAAAATTGGTTGATAGGATAGAAGTATCCTCTTTAATAGATGTAATTCAAATCAGGGTAATAAGCTTGTTATTCCTCATTATCTTTATATTAGAGTGACCATTAGCTAAAATTTTATCCATCTGAGTTAGACATGCAATGACTTAACATCAGTAAGCACATTTTGAGTTAAACGATCTATTTTTATGTAATTGATGTGCATATATATTATAATGCTAGTAAAAAAACTAAAACGTGATATACACGAATAAATAAACGTACATCGTTGTAAATCTCTGTTGACCACATAGATGTAGATGGTGAATCATATACATACACTGCTAGCGTAGCAGAAAGCATAAATTTATAGACAGAGAAGAACTATTCAGGTTTAAATTCGCAAAATTTGATTTTAATTTTATAGCATGTTTATTTGGTTGACTTGTTTATCATACCAAATTACTTAGATGAGATATTCTTATCCAGCCATACGATACAATCAATCTTCCAACATGAATTAAGTTGCGCTTACCCCTTTGAGTGGCCCGTAAGCTTCAAACTCCCTCCTAATCTTATTTTCAGTTGTCTCATAATGAAGTCTGGCAACAAAAAGTGTCTTGTAAGGGTCTCCGGCTGTGTTTAGGTCTTTATGTGGATCACATTTCTCCAGCTCATCAGCTACTTTGGAGGGCCCCTTCTCAAGTTTAGTTTTATGAATTCGAGCTTTTCTTTCCATCGGTGTTACCCACTTTAGAATAGGAGGAGCAAATTCTGGATCACTTAGTTCAGCAAAATGACTCACAAATTTTGTGAATCCTGTATATGATAGTGGCCTTCCCTTCTCTATAGATCGCTCGAACTCCAATGGAGGCTGGGGTTCAAAAAACTTCAATATACTAGGAATTGATAAGCGCCAGTGAGATACTAAATTAATTAAACCTGCTGCATAAAGGGTTTTATTTGTTTGAAATATTAAATCATGAAACAATGGTAAGAAAAACATCAAATTTTAGAGCTCGCTGATATAATAGTTGTAATGTTGGTTGGTTTCTCATAAATCGTAACATATCAACCATAATGACAACTTCAATGCATTAGAGATGATTATAATGATGAAAATATGCTGTGAGTAGAACAGTAATAATAAAAAATTCAGCATATGTTCTATGAAAATAGTAATGCATTATTTTATGAGACATGATTTGAATTATGGAAGTAACTAAAGACATGGTTGACAATAACCAATGGAGTAAATCAGCATCAAATTTATCCTATGTAAATTTTTTTTATGGGTGTTTGAAATGGTTTATTTGTTTTCTATATTTTTATTTTTGTTTATGTGTTTCTGATATTTCCTAAATACAGAAAACAATAAATACTCATGTTCAATGTTATATTCTAAAACCATATTTCAAATTGATCTTTTTTCCAGAAAGCTTTTCAAAGTATTGAATCAAATTCATTTTGTACAATAACCAGGAACTTAAAACTGCAAACCAAACAAGGCATTAGCTACTCAGTTTTCAAGCGAAAATTTGTTGCTCTAATTAGCGTAAATATAAATATAGTTGATAATTTCTGGGAATAAAGGCATAAACTTCATTTATTTCTCACTGTTTAATTTCTGTAGATCAGTTTTTTGCTTAATTTATTAGGAGTAATGTAGCACAACACTAATTAATATATTATGCTGGAGTTCTTTTATTGTTAAGAGATCACCGAGAAGAATTATTAACTTGGTTAGGTTTGATGCTATATCTATGCTATTGCAAATTAATTCTATACTTAATATTCAATTCTATGTCATGCTACTAGAAACAGTTTTACAGAATGTCTACCAATTTTCATCGTGACATGCATGAAAAAAAGATTAGTAGGCAATTTTCATCGTGACATGTATTATACAGTTGAACAACAACTAGGTTTTATAGAATTTGCACTTAGCTTTCTCAGATGAGTACAAGCATATGACTGTTGGAACAAGTTTGTTTCCTCTAAATTAATAGGCTGTGACTTTAGATAAAGGTAGATATATCGATATAGATAAAAAGCAGCTTCTGAATTCAAAGTGGATTAGTTAAAAAGGGTGAAAAAACATCTTTTCCTAATTGAGACAAGAATTATATTTACATGAAAAATTCTATTTCTAACACAAATGCTTATTACAGACCATAACAATATTTCATTGCAATTAGTATCAGTCTTACGATTTTCTGTACTTGAAGAGTATAGACCGTAAATATAGCTGTAAAAAAGAATTACTATTCCACCTTGGTCTTGAAACATACAAGAAATATACTGCTCGCCATAGCTCTATGTAATCGGTTTCCAAGTCTTTGTTATGCAAAAAATAGTTGACTACCATGCTTTAAAATTCAAGAAAATTGAAGGCATTGATCTTTTAAAGGATAAGAAAGCACTTCAAATAGTCATGCCTTCTATCATTAAAAACTATCTAGTTTAAGTATTCACTGAAGGGTAATATTAAATATTGACAATAATGGGAACTAATATGTTTTTAATACTCATGGAAAATTCACAACATTGGCTGTTGAAACTTTGCTCACATTTTTATATTCTTGTTTACTCTTTATACTTGAGTGTATTGCTGTTGTAACCTCAAGGAGCATATTTGATATTTAGTAGCTTGGTAATTTCTGCAGAATTGACATTTCATGCATTGTTTCCCTTTGTAGCCTTGCTAATGTTGACACAATCGATGTTGCTTGAAACACTGCAGGATCGAATATTGAGACGCATTTGGGTAATTTTTTATTTATCTTAACAGATCAGGTGCGTATACGATCATTGAATTAAGTTTTTTTTTATTTCATGTATTTATAAGCGCCATTTTTTATAATCGACTTATTTTGACCCATCGTGGCTGTTTTAAAGACGATCTCAATAGCTGAAACCATTTTCCTGAATTTATGAAATTATCTAAGTTTAATAGAAAAAGTAAGTTCATAAAATATATTTCATTGCAATTAGTATCAAAAAATAAGTTCATAAACCATAGACCATAACTATATTTCATTGCAACTAGTATCAATCTTACGATTTTCTGCACTTGAAGAGTATAGACGGTAAATATAGCTGCAAAAAGAATTATTAATCCACCTTGGTCTTGAAACATGCAAGAAATTTACTACTCGCCATAGCTCTGTTTAATGGGTTTCCAAGTATTTGTTATGCAAAAAATAGTTGACTACCATGCTTTAGAATTCAAGAAAATTGAAGGCATTGATCTTTTAAAGGATAAGAAAGCACTTCCAAATAGTTGGCCAACAACAGTATCATTATTTGGATGTCGCATTTCTTCGAATTTTTACTATATCATATCTAACTTTAAAAACGATCCTGGTAGATGACCTCCGATAATATAACTTTTTTTTTTACCCTGTTCTTCGAGTTCGTGCCTTCTATCATTAAATGCTATCTAGTTCAAGTATTCACTGAAGGGTAATCTGAAATATTGACAATAATAGGAACTAATATGTTTGTAATACTCATGGAAAATTCACAACATTTTTATATGCTTGTTTACTCTTTACACTTGAATGTATTGCTATTGTAACCTCAAGGAGCATATTTGTTATTTAGTAGCTTGGTAATTTCTGCAGAATTGACATTTCATGCATAGTTTCCCTTTGTAGCCTTGCTAATGTAGACCCAATTGATGTTGCTTGAAACATTGCAGGATCGAAATTGAGACACATTTGGGTAATTTTTTATTCATCTTAACAGCTCAGGTGCGTATACGATCATTGAACTAAGTGTTTCTTTTATTTCATGTATTTACAAGCTCCATTTTTTATAATCGAATTATTTTGACCCATCATGGCTGTTTCAAAGACGATCTCAACAGCTGAAACCATTTTCCTGAATTTATAAAATTATCTAAGTTTCATAGAAAAAATAAGTTGTATTTACTGCACCTGCATGCATACCTTAGAGCACATGCGCATAACCCAAGGCGACAATGCCATCACTAGTGTTCGACCATAGGTGTTTATGGAGCTAGGACAACTCCAGAATTTGTCATTGTCGGTTGACTCTTGGTGCATCACTGGTGGACCAACGACAATAACCTAGAGTAGTCCAAGCTCAAGGAAATCTTACGTCGTTTGCCCGTTCATCGCCTTATTTGCTATGGATTGTTGCGAAGTGTTGGATGATAGTTCGTAGCATGTTACGGTGCAATTTCAACTCATAATTTGTAAATAAAATAACTTATAAGAATGTATTTGTAGATGTATTTTATAAGATTATAAAATCTCCAGGATTATTGAAAACTACTTGTATGTAGAAACATTTGCAAATACCAATTATCAACCTAGATTTCAATTACTAGCCTTCAGTAGTATTTTACATATACATATATGTTGTTGAATTTGCATTTGTCAATTTATTGCATTTGCATTTGACTAGTTAAACTGGGTAAATTTCAATGTGCCCTGGAAATGTTATTGTACACAAACTATTAGTTTGTGGAACGTAGGACATAATGAAATGAAGTAGTAGAACCTAGTGGCATGGGACATTCAATGTCACTTCCTTGATTGACTATACGACTTCGCTGAATAGTTAATTAAGTACATTAGTGGCATTTATGAGCTTATAATAAGTAGTCTAGCAACACAGAGTGGTATGGAAAATTTAGTGTCACTTTAGTGATTGCTATTCGGTTGTATATGAGTCTGTTGGGTGGTATGCAAACTGAGCCGAGGCTCAGTTGAGCGAAACTGAGCCGAGGCTCAGTTTGCAAAAACTGATGGCTCAGTTCTTGCAAACCAAACTGAGCCTCGGCTTAGTTTTAAAACTGAGCCCGACTCAGTTTTTGCAAACTGAGCCTCGGCTCTGTTTTGCTCAACCGAGCCTCGGCTCTGTTTTAAAACTGAGCCCGGCTCAGTTTTTGCAAATTGAGCCAAGGCTTTGTTGAGCAAAACTAAGCCGAGGCTCAGTTTTGCGCAGTTTGCAAAAACTGAGCCTAGGATCAGTTTTAAAACTGAGCAACCTTCAGTTGAAAACTGAGCCTCGGCTCGCTTTGCAAAAATTGAGCCTATGCTCAGTTTTAAAACTGAGCCTTCGGTTTTTGCAAACTGAATCGAGGCTCAGTTTGCGAAATTTTGTACATGAGAAATTTTTTAATAGTGACAATTGATTATATAGTAACTATTGATCAAATGATCCTGGGATAAGTTATTAATTATTTGTTATTTCTGTAAAAATAAGTGCATTTATATTTTGCAGGCACTTGTGGAGGAAAAGGAAAAAAAAACAGAATTTGGAATGTAATGGCAACGAGAAAGCAAATATGTGTGATCTTGACAATGATCCTATCTCCAAAGTTTTTGGCTGTAATAAAAAGAAAAATTATTGTTGTGCAATTAGCTCCACTTCTTTCATAAAGCAAGTAAAGATCATGCAAGCTTCAAAAGCAATTGTCGACAAGAATAAAAAGAACGATTTTCGTCAGTGATCTATGGAATTATAAAATCAAGATGCAAGTCAAATGGCGAATCAAGTGTTAATCCAAATCAATGATACTCTTAAATCATTTGCTTCATCCTTTCTTACTATGGTACCAGGATTACAACAGAACGTTAATGGTGGAGTTGTGACGCCTATGACAGAAACCACCTCTAATTTGGATAAATCTACACCGAATGTTGGAATTGCTAATTTTCATATTCCATCACATGATGTTGGATCATCAACAAGGGAAAACAACTTGCACTACAAGAAAATAAGGATTTAGTTGCTCTTATTGGCAGCGTTTGCAAAACGACTGCATCTATTAACATTATTAATCCAAATCTAAACGCTGCATGAATTTTTCGCTATTCCCTCGCATTACTCCTCAGCCGCCGCCTCGTATTTCGATCAATTACTTCGAAAAATTAAAAAACATCAAATCTGATAATGGTTGCTTCAGATGCGGCTCTCCAGATCACTGGGCTAGGAGCTGTCGAAATCCTATGGTTTGTTTTCGCTGTAACAAAATTGGGCATAAGGGCTTCAACTGCAAATTTCATCTCAAAAATCCGAAAAAAATGGAGAACCCTAAATCGCTCCCTCCTCTTTCAGCGGCATTTTACCCTGACGATTTTAAAAAGGCTAGATCGATGGTTGTTCTCTCCATCGCTCGTGGTGCTTTCTCGATCAATGAAATGGAGACTTTATTGGGAACTCATTTTGGCAAGCGAGCGCCGGGATGGGTGTGGACGGTGCGTAGATTCGGCGATGATTTCATAGTGAAATTCCCTCCCTTTTTGTTGACTGAAACATTTTACTACTCACTCTTCGACTCAAAGGGAGTAATTAATTTGAAGCGTTGGAGCCCACAAATTGGGAGTATGGCTAAAACGAGGATTGAAGTCTGGGTTTCACTTAAAAATATTCCATTAGTGTGTAGAAGTGTTGATTCCCTCAAGTCGGCGCTGGCAGAGGTAGGAGAAGTGATTAGACTCCAGCATGGAGTGTGGAATGTAACTGATTTTTCCTCTCTGAGGGTGATGATGTGGATTGATGAGGATTTGGAGCTTCCTCCTTCGATTGTGGTTCCTGTTGAGGGCTTTTTCCACAATGTTTCCATTACGAAAGTCGACGGTGAATCCTCTGATGAAGTGGACAGACAAGAACTTCGTGAAACGGTGTTTGTTAGAGGGGAGAATGACAAGATGAAAGTGTTAAAGGCTAGAAGCATTAGTGCTCCCATGGCTTATGTTGGGTTGGGTAGCAATTCTTTCGCACCAATTTCTGTTGATGGAGAAGGTGATGCGGTGGATCATAATGTTGCTAAGGATAATGTGGAAGCTCTTGAAGTGGATGCTGTTGATGATGGTAATGAAGACGCTGGTAGGGAGGAGAGTGGATACGATGGCTTGGGAAATATGTTTGGGGATGATAATGATGAGGACTACGATCTTGGGGGGGATGATAATGATTATGATCTTGGTGGAGGGAGCAATGCTTTGGCTGTTTCAGACTCCGATGAACGCTCTTGTGCAACAAGTAGAAGGAAAGGCGAGATGTTAGTGGACTCCGGTGTGGTTATCCTAAGGAGAAGTGCTCGTGGCCTTCCTCATCCTTTGGAAGGTAGCGTTTTTATCCCTGCTATCCTTAATTCTTTGTCTCCTGACCAAATGCATGTTGTTGCTAGTAGCTCTAGTTTTTTGTTAAATGATTACGTTGCTAGTGATATTAGAAGTAAAGAGTTAGATAGGGCTGACACACCCCAATGATTGTTTTAACTTGAAATGTTAGAGGTTTGGGAAATTATGATAAACATCTTAGACTTAAAAATTATCTCAAATCGGTCAAGCCCCACATTGTGTTGCTTCAAGAGACTAAACTTGATAATCCTGATTTTCTTATTTTTAAAACTCTGGGTTGGGGGGTTATTGATGAGTGGAGATTTATACCGGCCACTGGAAGTGCTGGAGGATTGTTCACTGGTTGGGATAGTAATTTGTGGACGTTTAAACAAGAGATTTGTCAAACATATTGCCTGCATGTTGCATTGGAATGTGTAACGACTAAGAAGCTTTACTTTTTCTCAAACGTTTATGGTCCAAACACTAGAAGTGAAAGGAAAATTTTGTGGAGAGAAGCGATGGAATTTCATAGTTTGATGTATGGCTCTTGGGTTATTGGAGGAGACTTTAATGTTACTAGATTTGGTTATGAAAGAAGTAACTCAGGTGCTAATCACTTTGGTGACATGGCTGATTTTAGTGAGTTTGTAGGGGAGTGTGAGTTGATTGATCTCCCTCTTGCTAATAGAAAGTTCACTTGGTCTGACGGCAGAACTCCACCGACGCTTGTGAAACTTGATCGTTTCTTCATCAACGCTCACTTTGAGGATCTTCATCCTTTAACCTCCCAAAAAGGCTTATCTATGATTATTTCCGACCATTGCCCTGTTGTATTAGATTCTGGAGATGCCATTAGGAAAAAGCCTTTTTTTAGATTTGAAAAAATGTGGTGTCTGGAAGATAACTTTGACGATTTGTTGTATAATAAATGGTCTGAATTTGGGGAGAGTGGCGATGCAGCTAGAGCTCTTTGTAATAAACTTAAATTTTTGAGGAAATTTCTTAAAAAGTGGAATACAGAGGAGTTTGGTCATATTAGAATTAAAAAGGAGAGGATTGAAAAACTGATTCTTGAACTTAATGTACTGGAAGAAGAAAGAGGACTCAATGCTGTTGAAAGAGATTTGCTTCAGCAGCGAGAAAGAGAACTCAACAAAGTTTTGGATCAAGAAGAGATTTTTTGGAGACAGCGATCCAGATCTCTGTGGCTGAAGGAAGGAGATAGAAATACTGCTTATTTTCATAGAGTTGCCAATGGTAGACGCCGTACCAATTTGATACACAGTATTTGGAAGGATGGTGTGGAGATTTGTGAGCAACAACTTTTGAGTGATACTTTCACTGAATACTATAAAAGTATCTTCGGTGCTCACATTGAGAACCGTATTTCTGTTGAATGGCGCAAATTGTACCCTGATCTAACTGACCTCTCGGATGTTGCAAGTGTTTTTTCTGAAGAGGAAATTCTGAATGCTTTGAAGGAGATGCCGGGTGACAAAGCACCTGGGCCTGACGGATTCCCCGCTTTTTTCTTCAAACAATACTGGGGCATGTTGAAAAATGATGTTTTGCGTTTGTTTGACGAGTTCTACAAAGGCTCTTTGAGGTTGGATTTGATTAGCTATGCTAACGTAGTTTTAATCCCCAAAAAGGAAGGTAATGTTTCTGCCGCTGATTTCAGACCGATTAGCCTCCTCAACACTAGTTTCAAACTAATCACGAAGGTTTTGGCCAATAGGCTGAAAACTAAGATGGATTCGCTGATTGATATATCTCAAACTGCTTTTATTAAAGGAAGAAACATTCTGGATGGTGCTGCATTGGTTGGCGAAGTGATTTCTCATTGTGATAGATTTGACGTCCCTTGTGCTATCCTTAAGCTGGACTTCGCCAAAGCTTTTGACACAGTTGACTAGCGATTTATGATTGAAGTGCTGAAGGCAAGAGGCTTCCCCACCAAGTGGATTGAATGGATTTCCATGATTCTTTCATCAAGTAGATCCAACATTTGTGTTAATGGAGTTGCTGGCTCTACTATCCATTCTAAGCGTGGTCTGAGACAGGGCGATCCACTTTCCCCTCTCCTTTTCGATTTGGCGGCAGATGTTTTTTCAAAAATTCTGAAGCTGGGCTGTGCAGAGGGGATTATTAGCGGTTTTGGCAGTGACCATGTGGTTGGGGGCATCAACTCTTTGCAATATTCTGATGACACCATCATATTCAGCAAACCTGACTGTAAATTCCTTGCTGCACTTAAATTTATTCTCTATGCTTTTGAAAGTTTATCTGGCTTACAAATTAACTTTCATAAGAGCAGTGTTTACACGTTGGGTTGTAGTGATGATTTACGCAGGTCATGTGCTGAAATGTTTAATTGCAAGGCTGAAGTTTTTCCTTTGAATTATCTGGGTATGTGCATTCGCCCCAAGAAATTAATGAAGAAAGACTGGCAGCACTTGATCGAGAAGGTGGACACTAGACTGGCGAGGTGGAAAGGCAACTCATTATCCTGAGCTGGTCGTCTTGTGCTTGTCAATTCTGTCCTTTCGTCGATTCCACTGTACTGGATGTCCTTCTATCACTTTCCAGGGTGGGTGTTGGAGAAGATTGACGCAATTCGTCGTAACTTTTTCTGGACTGGTTCTAAAGTGACGAAGAAGCTTAGCTGTTTGATATCTTGGAACCAAGTATGCAAATCTAAAAAGCAAGGGGGACTTGATGTTATAAACTTAAAGACAATGAATTCTGCTCTTCTTTGTAAGTGGTTGTGGTTTATGATCTCTGACAAGCACGCTTTATGGAAGGAGTGGATCATTAGTACATATTACAATGGCAATTTTGGTTGGAACACTGATTTCTCAAGATGCTCTGTGTTTTGGCGCAATGTTATGGTTCATGCGCAGTGGATGAAGTTGGGTACTAAGATTGTGGTGAAGAATGGACACAACACATCATTTTGGTTGGGTAGCTGGCTAACTAATGTCCCTTTGAGTGTGGAGTTTCCAGAGCTTTTTGGTATTGCTTGCAACAAAAACTTCACTGTTAGAGAGATGTACGATAATGATGCAGCGGGTTTCAAATGGAGATTGAATTTCTCAAGGTTAGTGGCTGGTAATGCATTGGTTTAACTATGCAGTTTGTTTGATTTGCTTGAAGCGGTGAGTTTGAATAATGAGAGGGATGATTTTATTTGGATGTTGGAGGGGGAGAGGAAGTTGTTTAGCGTTCGTAGCATTTACAAGTTGTTCAATTTTGCTGGGGTTAGGAGGTTGGGGTTCGAGCATATGTGGCGGTTCAAAATCCCTGATAAAGTCAAAATTCATATGTGGGTCGTGATACATGGTAGATTGAACACGGTTAGCAGAATTCGTCAGAGTGGTGTGCATGTTATGGATGGCTGTGTTTTTTGTGGTCATGACGACGAGGACTATCATCATATATTTTTGGCTTGCGACTTTGCTTTTTATATTTGGACAAAATGTTTGGTTGCGCTTTACCTTGATTTGCACTGGAGTGACTTCATTGCTGACCAATTTGTTTTTTGGCATTCAATTTACCCGACCTTGCATGCCTCTCATGATAGTCTTCTTTTTGCTTTGTTGAACTTTGCTTACACTTGGTTGCTTTGGCATGAACGTAACTCCAGAAAATTTAACCGCAAATTGAAAGCTCCTAACAGTATTATTTACTCTATCCTTAATTTTGTCTATGACTGGGCAGGCATGGAGCGCAAAAGACATGTTGAAAGCATCGCAGACCGTGTGCGCAAGCGGGGGCGGAGCATCACTGGTCCACACGCTTGACGATGATGTTCACTGGTTCACTGTCCTTTCGTTGTTTTACTGTTATGTTTAAAGCTATGTAATGTTAATTATGATGTATGGTTCCTTTTTGTGTGGTCGTATGTAGCGATGACCTGTTTTGGTTGTATATATGTTGTATATACACGCACTGTTACTTTATGTTACTTGATGGATGCTATATATTTTAGGCGTGAATCATGTTGATTCACTACCTTTTCCTTCAAAAAAAACTGTAAAGCATTGTTACGTTTTTTACAATTGAAGTTTGACCCACTTTTACTTTCCCTCTGTTTAAAAAAAATTTAACGAAGTCCTAAATCATAATTATCGTGACAACATATTTCCTCCTCCGTCATAGCTGCACTGCTTCTTTTCTCTCTACATGGTTCAGCGACTCCCCTTTCCATCTATTCCTTCATCATTTGATTGAGATTCTATGCAAACCCTAAATCGGTATGGATTTCTACTTTATTTTGTGATAATATATTGGTTTAATGCGGTTCAGTATTAATTTTATAAATTTGAATGTACAAACGATAATTCCCTAATTCATACGCATCAATCTACATAAACCCTAGCTACACTATTTCACCATGTTCTTGTTATTGTAAATTACTGGCATAAGATATCAATAATCTAGCACAATTAGGGCTTTGATAAGATGACTACTCCAGCAAATATTTTCCTATTTCAAAATTACTAGCATAAATATAGAATAAATGGATAAAATGGAGATAATGTGTGAGAGACTATGGTTTGAAGATGTCTAATTGATATTTCCAGGATCATTCAACTTTGAACTATGTGTTTTGATATGTAATAAAATATACTATGTATCCAATCGATAGTAATTTCAGAGACAGAAGCTATTAATCAATTATTAATGCTCAGATTTTCAAAACGCGATGAACTTGATTCATCAAAAGAAGTAGAGACGCCACCATGTCTTGATATCAGTTTCTGATTTAGTGAATATCATACTGAGTTGTTTAAATTTTGGAAACTAGACCCCTTCCCCTTTTTTCCTTCCAGTTCTAGTGAATATCATTCTGAGTTGGTTGTCTACAGGAACTAGCATTTTGGCTTTTCTATACAAATGTTCTATTAATTAAAATCCCTTTCTTTACAATCAGCCCCATTGCCAACTCATTTTTTCCTTTAGCTCTATCTCTCTAGCTCATCAACCTGATTTTTTAATCTTAATTTTCCAGTTAAGGTATGCTTTTTGATAGTTTCTTAGGTTTTCCCTTCTATTGCATCTAAATTCAGTTCTTCTATTCTGCTTTTTCCTTGATTTATTTTGCTTCATACTACTTAGGAATCTTTTTTTCGAAAGCTTACAGAATAGTGGTCAGGTATTGTTTCAGTCTGATCTCAAATCTTTTATCAAAGAAAAGTTTAAAATTTATTTTAAATTATTACAAAAACAAGTGATTTTTTTGCATTTAATTTCAGTTTACTTCTTTATATTTGTTATGGTATGAAGAATCCTTTTACTTACCTTCATACTCATTTGACGGGTTATGATATGGCTTTTTTCTTCTTCTAGATTTATGTTCTGATTAACAGCTACAAGTTTAAATTTGAGCTACTAAATTTTTTAAAAATAGGATTGCCTCAGGCTTCTATACTGAATTCTGATTAAGGACTTACAGATGCAGTATAATCTCCATGTGCATAACTTACAAGTTGATGCGCTTTCTTCTGTATCTATGTGATTGGGTTTATGCTTTTCTTGGAGTAATTAAAAAATCCATTTTCATTTAATATAATGATGAAATGAATCGTTTTTTTAATATGAATTGAGATTATGCTTTTCTTGAACTTTGCACAATTTTCATTGCATTTTATGGGCTTAAAAAAACTAGAATCACAACGAACTTGATGTTGATAACTGAAATTTTGACACTGTTAGAATATGTAGTTTCTTTGAATTTGTTATATCTTGCTAATGAATTGTATTGTTACATGCACAGGTGCTAGAAAAGGTGTAGTTAAGAGAAGCAACATTGAATTGGATCTGACCGGTCATGCGAATTAGCAGCCAAAGCCTCGACAACTTTATAGGCATGAGCTTTTAGGAGTTGAAACAAAACCTGATAACCGTAAGTATCTTATGTAAGCACTATATTATTTCTTAGGAAATAGTATTTCCCTGCCAATGTCAGGTGATAGAACCCGTAGAATCTTAGTTTTCACTGAGAGCATTTGTACAAAGAGGATATCGTATGATCATACTCAAAGATGTGTACTCAGTTTAATAGTGTTAACATCAGTGTAAACTCAGTTTAGTAAAACTGGATAAATTTGGTTAGGTAGAAACCGAGTGAACTCAATTTTGAAATTGAACAGAAATCAGTTAATAAAAATAGGTTTGATTTAAGCTGTTGCAAAGCAGCAGTTTGCATCAGCTCTTGCTACTGTTGTTTTGCTGACGCTTTTGGTTCTATCCGTTTACGCTTAAGTCGGATGGCCGCCAAGCTAAGTTAAAAAAAGTGAGAGATAGAGAGAAGAATAGAAGCAGAACCTTAATGCGATGTCGTATAGGTACATCATCTGGGATTCTAGAGTCTAGACACTTATGCAGGTTATAATTTTGTATAAAATCTTCTTAAATACATGAAGTTTCAGTTTATTATAAATATGGATATGCAACAGGCTAATGAGTGTTTGAGTATGGTGTTTTCATGTGTCGATTTTGTTTGTGTGGCCCAGTACTGATGCATGTCGCATCACTTTAAAGGAATGAGCATGGGTTACGTTTGATTACAGCTCGTCTATCATTGTTGTTGCCAAGTGCTAAGTACTAACATTCTTTCTACTATTATTGCTCATTGCTAAGTTATTTAGCTTATTCAGTTTAAAAGATAATTAAATATTGTAACCTGTTTTCTAATTTGAAATGCCATTTTATGCAGGGGCCGATGATTTGAAGGAGATATATGAAGATTCGATGATAGAGGAGACGAATGAGCTTATCATGCTCGTTCGGGTGATTTTGGTGGCAACAAGGCTGCCACTCCATCCGAATATCAACCTGGGTTCAGGGTAAGTTCGTTCTTTACACTTGGGATCTATTATTTGATTTTATGTAAAGTTGATCATAAACTGTGAATTCTTATTTGCCATCAAATTGGATATGAGTATGATCTTGGTTTTCAATAATATGGAGCTAGCTTTATGAAACACAAACATATCACAGCATCTTCAACTGTGATAAGATTTTTTTTCTATGAATGCAAATCATGACATCTGGAACCTTTCTGTTGTATAATCATTTTTTGTCAATATGCCAATTTGTTATATGCACATTGGGGATAGAGGGAATGGGGAGCACATGTTAAAATTGTACTTTACAGAGCTTCATATAGTTGTAAATCTTGCACACTAAGTTTATAAGCATGTCGAATGTTGTGAGATGATGAAAATCAATTTTTTAATTATCGCATGCCTGACAACATCAGCAATGTTGCTCATTTTACTGACCCCTGTGGAGACTCCAACTTTTTGCAAATAAACGAATCAATACCCGAGTTCTACTGCCACCCTCCGTCCACCGCTCCACCAGGTATCATAACTATGCCTCCTCCTCCCTAAGTTTCTCATTCTCTAGTCGATGAGGTCGCCGAAAATCAAGAAAAAACCAAAATTTAGTCATCTCAAAATTCTCATTCAACCACAGTACTAAAAATCATGGTTTGATGTGAGAAATAAGGCTATGTAATCCAGTCGTAAAGATTTGATCGACAATAATGTCAACTTTTAGTGTTGTTTACTGTAAATTGAAAATATACCACCACTGTTGGCGAAATTCAAATCGACATTTAAAAAAGAATACTAGAGACTAAAATAAACATCTTTGTGGCTGGTGGTTTGACCAAATATCAAGCAGAATTAGGGAAAATGATTTTTGAACTTTGGGGAACAAGTGTTTTCATTGTTTTAACACAAAACAAAGGACAAAAATCAAAGCCTGTAGTTGATCATTTTGAATTCACAGTAAATGTATTTTTATTTATAATCAATGCTAGGGAGCTAATCCATGCATGAAGACCTTTCAAATTAATTTAAGGCAATATATATACTTACATATAAATGAAGTGACATATTTTCCTGTTGTATGTTCATATAAATGTATATGTATTTGAATTCATTTTTATCCGTTATGCTCGGGGATCCGTTGCTGTGGATTGCTGAGTGAATGGTTGTAACCCTGGAAGTTCATTTTTTTTTTCAGTTTCGACAAAATTGGAATAATGTGTATGCAACTATTTAAAATTGAGAAAGATCATCCAGAGATCTAACAAAAGGTATTATGACAACCTCATGACTAATTATTGGTATCCATAATATATACACCTTAATTACACATTGATATTTTGCTTACACTCAACATGCTTTATAGGTGTTATTTTTGCATATCATCTATTGCATGATTTGCACTCTATTTCTGTCAGGTTCATCTTCAAATCTTTTCTTTCACTTGCATTTTTTACCCTATCAGTAAATGATAGATACTTGAAAAACTACATTTTATCTTGAAAGACTTTGCAATATTTATGCTTTTTGGTGGGTATGAATTTAATATTATTTGCTAAAAGCTTTTATAATTTAAATTTTGTTATATGCATAATAGATGAGTAAATGTACTACTGGTGAATTGGAACTCAACTCACTTTCAAGGCCTAAAGCAGCTAGAAGTTAATTGCATGCATTTATACTTATGATCAGCTTTATTTTAGCTTTTTTTTATAAAAAAATTCCATTCTTCTAACCAGTGTATATTATCATTTGTAACCTACATATATATGCAATAAAAATAAGTGGTTTTGAGGACTTATTTGAATCTTCCTTCTAAGATAGCACCGGATGGATAGTACCTACTACTTTGAAGAAGTCTGCCAAGCATCCTGGTTGCGTCTGTCCCATTTAGTGATTGCCTAAAATCTATGATATTTATGTAGCTAACCTTTTACTTTGGTGCAGGCTTAAGTGTCTCTTCGTTATTCATAGGTTCTTGCTGACAATTATGGTTATGTTTAATTTGGGGAGCATGATTGCAATATTCAGGTATTTTTACTGCATAAATGCATATAATGTTCAAGCAAGGATGTTCTTGGTCAATCAATTCATTGGCACACTGAAATCTATTTTAGCAGTCACCTCAAAATGTGTTAAGTGTCGCCTTCCTTCACTCTTACAAAATGTTAATTGTTTGTGAAACATTCTTTTTACAATGAAAAATGAAATAAAATTATTGAATCCTTTCTCATCCGTCATTCATTAGAAGTATCCACTGTCCTCATCTATGCATGCTTGTTTCACAGATATGCATGTATGCCCACCCATTTGCTATGTAACAAGTACTATCAACCCAGTCAATGTTTCATAAATGGCCAATCTAGAGATTGTTTGGTGTTAGAAAATACGCATGTCTGCCTACCCATTCACCTGCAGTTTCATAGATACTAAACTTAATAAATGGCCAATAAACTCAAATTTTCCGTTCCAATAAATATTAGGTATGTTCCTATTTCTATAATTTCTTTTTAGAAATTGAATTAACCTTTTATAAAAAGTTAAAAATTTGATTATGTGGCTGTTTAAGAAATTAATTCAAGCATTTCCAAATATGTCAAGAACCTAACAAAAAATAATAATGAAAAAAGGACAATGTTGTCAAATAAGTAAACAGAATTGAAAGACAGGTGAAAACATGCTTGTTTTGATCATGGTAGAAACTAATTTGCAATTTAAAGAATTCAATTTTTAAGAAACCCATCATATTTTGTATATTTAAATTTTTGTAATAAAATAGACTAATCATGAGTCATTAGCCAAATCCACTTTCATCTGAGTCGTTTTGTGTCCATGCTTGCCTACGACAAGCTGCTCGACAATCATAAACATGCTAGCAAGTCTCACTTGAATGTCATTTAGGTTGAGCCCCAGTTAGCTTGTCCTCTCTATAGAACTTCAGGTTGGCACCCCCGCCAGTGAACCCCAAAGCAACAACAGCCCGCAACTTAAGAAAATCAACACATTTGGACTACTTGATCCAATCTGTATCGTCAGACCCCCTGTTATAATCAACTAGCTCCTAGTATATCCATCTACTCAAGCACTGCCCTCAATAGTTTGCACCACACACACCTCTAGATTGTCTCAGGCACGTTCTAATCACTCACTCAACTTCGATGCAACCATGCATCGCCAGCAACTTTAGGATACTACTTTGTATCATTCTAAACGGTGTTTTCAGGCCTGCTCAACTCAACCTGCTCATTCTGCGCTATATTAGTTTCCTATAACTCTCGATATCCTTTAGGATAGTAGGACAGAAAAACCGCTACAAAAAAGCATATAGTAGAACAGAAAAACTGCTACAAAAAAGTTGGAAAATGATACAAATATCACTTTAGTAGCATTTTTAAGCCGCTGCCAAAAAACATTTGTAGGGTTTTTAAAACGCTACAATATTTTCATTTTTGGTTGCGTTTATTAAAACGCAACAAAAAAATTTAGACCTTTAGTTGCATGTCGTATAGCAGCGATTATTGAAACGCTGCTACAAGTTATTGTAGCATTTTTACAATGCTACGAAAAACATTTTCTGGTGTAGTGTTGTAATGCTATTATCACAAGATTTGAATAAGAATGTAGCAAAAGATTATATTGGAACACAAACCATGTGTCATTTTAGGGAGATATTGCAAGGTGTTGAGAAAGTTGTTTGGATAACATAAGTTTAAGATCTGGAAGCACCGATTTACGATCGTTCTCAATACAGACATTACAAGCTTTGTGAATTTCCGGAAGGAGGCTTTGTGGTATGGTCTACGTTTCGCCTTCGCAGTATCTAAAATTCTATGTATCTTTAGTAAAACTTTGTATTGCTTTTTATAATTTGAACATGATATTATTGTGTTGAAATTGGAAGCATGTAACAAATGTTTGAGCATTATGCGAATGTGACATTGTTGAATTTGAAATATGGAAGTGTACCAAATGTTATATTGAATTGATATGTTGAATTATATATGTGATTGGAAAGCACAAAGACATGTTATACTCATTTATAAGTGTTCGCAATTTATGTATACCAACATTTATAAGTGTTAGTAGGATTATGATACTGACATTTATAAGTGTCACCATATCTTATGGTTTCAACATTTATAAGTGTTAGCAATGAATATGTTTGTAACACTTGTAAGTGTTACCATATCTTACGTTTCCAACATTTATAAATGTTAGCAATGAATATCTTTGTAACACTTATAAGTGTTACCATATCTTTTGGTTCCAACGTTTATAAGTGTTAGCAATGAATATGTTTGTAACAATTATAAGTGTTACAATATCTTATGGATCCAACATTTATAAGTGTTAGTAATTATTCTGTTTGTAATACTTGTAAGTGTTTCAAATATGGCTGGCCAATTCCTCACAGGCCGTTGGTAACACTTAAAAGTGTTACAGAAATTATTTGTAACACTTACACTTGTTGGGAATCCTCTGTTTTGGTGTAGTGGAATATAATATGAGGGGTCTAAGTGCATAAACACGTAACAGTGCTAGGACACGAGGTTAAGTGTAATGACTCAAAAATCCCCGCCCTTTGAATCGACCATAAACCACACAGGTCTGATCAAAAGTTGGAAATCCTCAAATGCATTAACTTTGGACATACAACACATCAGAACAAATAACAGAAGACTTTTATAAACATTACATTAATGTTACATCAAAGTACATAATATCAGCGTACATCGATAAATAATAATACAACGGAAGATAATTTTCAATGAATTTAATACAGTGCAGCGGAATCAATAATCTGATACAACGGAAGTCTATCAATGCTCCGGACACAGTTTTAAGTTTCGATCCAAAATCCTGCTCAATATATCTGCAAAATAAGCTACTCGACTGCCCATGTGGAAAAGAGGGCACCCGAGTTTGCAAAGTGAAACAAACTATGAGTCAGTCATGGGACTGGAATGAGAAATCTTTCCTAACTTAACTAGTAATAAGGCTAATCACAGGACCACGCCGCTAACGCGGAACGGGATTACTCTATTGGATTGCCAATGCATAATTTAAATAAAGTAAATCGTTAAACAACGCGATGCTTTTTAGAAAAATGAAACCATTATAAGACTCAAGTCCCATCACACAATGCAACGCAAACCGGAGGATAGAGTTTTACCTTGTAATGGTCAAAAATGCTTGATACGATAAAACAGATTTGATATTATTATTAGTACATATATGTTTTAAAAACATTTCAATTAAAATATATCAATCATAGACGGCATAACTACCATATACTATGTCGTCGTGCTAGTTTTACAATCAAAACCGCATGGTGTCGTATTGGAAGTTAGATTTTCATCATGAGTCAAGGCTAGGGACAATCTCCTTACCGATTCGAGACACTAGCAATTGTCTCAGGATTCGGACGCTGGCGAACCCTTAGATCCTGCAGGGACGGTCCACAAATACTTTAGTGGATTAGTTATGCCTGAACACACGCTTCTCGGTCCTATTGAATTTATAAATTGGTCACTATCGACCAATATAACCGAGGCCTCGTAATCCATCATCCACATAAGTAAAATGTCAGGGCTTGCAAAACCCTGATATCACTTCTAGCTAGAAAGAAACGTGTGCATTCCCTGCATTCCCTTGTCCCGTTTTTGCGAAGTAACGCTATACACAAAGCTACGCCTAAACAAGCCGTGCTTTGATCATCAACAACAAGGCCCTGTTTTTCAACAAAAGCCTCGATCATTTGCATCTTGGCATGCCACATTGACAATTCACGCCATACAATCGATAATTATCAATATATAACCTCTAAGCTTGTGCGTCTCTGAGAAGGGTGTTAAGCAAGAGAATAAATTCTCCACCACCAAACAGATATATATTAAACAGAAATCAATTTACATAGTATGAAATCCAATGTCAGACACACATCCATTTGCAAGTCCGTTCTGGGTCTGAACGAAACCGGAGACACCTTATTCCTCGTCCCGTATGTCCAATACGGAAGAGAGGTGCTTGCTTATTTGGATAATCAACAAGTACGTCCGGACAACGACCACTGTAACCCTTTCCTGTGAGCAAATCAGTCCAGGGCATCAATAGTCATCCATTCTATGTGAAGATCGCTGGTCTTCAATCACCGTCTTCAATGTCTTCGACATTAAATCATCGTATAATGATTTGAAATGAGATTGCGCTCAGCCTTTTAAACTAATTCTCGCATAATTAAAATTTAAAATCATTTCATATCATTAATATTGTTTTATAACGATTTATCGCTATTTTTATTTATATAAAAATAGCTCAATTTAATTTAGCGATGCTTCAGGTCACTATGCGGCCCTGGCGTTGTTTTTACCCAAATTTGATTTACACTTTTCTCGAAATCTAACCGTTAGATTTTATAAAAAATTATATCGTTGGAAAGATCTTCCCAAAGCGGTCCTAACGGTTCCAGTTTTGGGAAAATCCGACAGCCGGATCTTTCGGTATCATCGTTTAAAGTTCCGATTTCGAAACACGAACTACCGTGCGCGATTCGTTTAATTTTAATTTTTATATATATAATTATATATAAATATAAACTATTCGACGATTCCTCTAACGTATTTAACACGCCAAATAAAAGAATGTTTTATTGGCATATCATATCTACATGTTCATAATGTCAAATCGATATGTATTTTATTTTCATGACACTTTGCTAATGACAAATATAAAGATAATTTTTATTTTCATTATTTGTATGCAATTTCTATTTTAAACTTTAACAAATAAAAAGAAATATGTTGTTTGTATATATAGTTTCAATGTATAACATAACAGATAAAAATGCCTTTTTACTTTGTCACAAATTCTAATGTATAATTTGACAATAAAATGTCACTTTGATTTGCATACAAATACTATTGTATAATTTAACAATAAAAATGATTCTTTAACTTACATACAAATTCTATTTTATAATTTAACAACAAAAATGTCACTTTAATTTACATACAAATTCTATTGTATAATTTAACAATAAAAATGATTCTTTAACTTACATACAAATTCTATTGTGTAATTTAACAATAAAAATGATTCTCTAACTTACCTACAAATTCTATTTCAACAAAATGCATAAAAATTGGTACATTCATTTTTGTTGACAATTCTATTTCAACAAAATGATTAAAAAGTGACTCATTCATTTTGTCGACAATTCTATTTCAACAAAATGATCAAAAGCGATAATTTCATTTGTTAACAATTCTGGTTCAACAAAATGAATATAAGTGATGACCGCTTTTATGTTGACAATTCTAGTTTAATCAAAATGATTAAAAGTGATAATTTCATTGTATTAACAATTCTAGTTTAACAAAATGAAAAAAAATGGTCTTTTCATTTTGTTGACAATTTTATTTCAACAAAATTAATATTTTTGCCCAAACACAAACCTATTTAACAAAAAATATTACTTTTGTTTTACCTCATATCTATTTAACAAATATGTAATTTTTGTTTTCAACTATCATATTTTGATAAAATGTAAAATTTTGTTCCCACTATTATATTTTGACAAAAATGAATATTTTGGTTCAACTAATCTATTTTGACAAAAATATATGTTTTATTTCAACTAATCTATTTCAGCAAAACAATAAAGATGATGACTTTGTTTGCCCGACAAATCTATTTCAACAAAACAATAAAAATGATAATTTTGTTTTGTCGACAATTCTAATTCAACAAAACAAATAAAAGTGATATGTTTGTTTTGTCGATAATTCTAATTCAACAAAACAAATAAAAATGATATGTTTGTTTGACAATTCTAATTCAACAAAACAAATAAAATTGATATGTTTGTTTTGTCGACAATTCTAATTCAACAAAACAAATGAAAGTGGTATGTTTGTTTTGTCAACAATTCAAATTCAACAAAACAAATAAAAGTGATATGTTTGTTTTGTCGACAATTCAAATTCAACAAAACAAATGAAAGTGATATGTTTGTTTTGTCGACAATTCTAATTCAACAAAACAAATAAAATTGATATGTTTGTTTTGTCGACGATTCTAATTCAACAAAACAAACGAAAGTGTTTTTTTATTTTGTCGACAATTCTAATTCAACAAAACAAATGAAAGTGATATGTTTGTTTTGTCGACAATTCTAATTCAACAGAACAAATGAAAGTGATATGCTTGTTTTGTCGACAATTCTAATTCAACAAAACAAATAAAAGTGATATGTCTGTTTTGTCGACAATTCTAATTCAACAAAACAAATAAAAGTGATATGTTTATTTTGTCGACAGTTCAAATTCAACAAAACAAATGAAAGTGATATGTTTGTTTGTTTACATTTTTCTATTCAACATAACAAGTAAAAATGATAATTTTATTTGTTTACAATTTCTATTTTGACTTAACAAATAAAAATGATAATTTTATTTGTTTACAACCTCTATTTAACAAAAATGATATTATTGTTTTAACACAAATCTATTTAACAAAAATGCCATTTTTGTTTTAACATAAATCTCCTTAACAAAAATGTTATTTATTGTTTTGACACAAATCTATTTGACAAAAATGTAATTCTTGTTCTAACTCAATTCTAAACAACAAAAAATGTAATTTTTGTTCTAACTCAATTCTAATTAAAAAAAATGTAATTTTTGTTCTAACCGTTATATTCTAACCAAAAATGCAAATTTTGTTTCAACTATACTAATTGACAAAAATGCCAATTTTGTTTCAACTATTACATTTTGACAAAAATGACGAATTTGGTTTCAAATATTATAATTTGATAAAGTGACAATTTGGTTTCGACTAATGTGTTTTGACAAAAATGTATATTTTGTTTAAGTGGAAAATAGGCACAAGGACAAACTTTAGAAAAAATTTAGTCTGAAGGACGTCAAGTTTTATTTTTAGGCTGAAGGACAGACTTTGAAAAAAATTAGGCTGAAGGACAATGCTAAATATAATTAGTATTTTCTGCAGTGTAAAACTGAATAATGCTAGTTAAAATTAGCATTTTCCTGTAGTGTAAAAATTGAATATAATGCTAATTACATTTAGCATTTTCCTTCAGCTAAATTTCGGTTCAAAGTTTGTCCTCCATAAACTTGGTGTCCTTCAGCCTAAATTTTCAACAAAGTTTGTCCCTCTCCCTAATTACCTCTTTGTTTAACTAATGTGTTTTGACAAAAATGTATATTTTGTTTTGAATAATGTGTTTTGACAAAAATGCATATTTTGTTTTAACTAATGTGTTTAGACAAAAATGTATATTTTGTTTCAACAATTCTAATTTGACAAAAATGTATATTTTTGTTCAACAATTCTAATTTGACAAAAATGAATATTTTTGTTTCAACAACTATACTAATTGACAAAAATGAATGTTTTTGTTTCAACAACTATACTAATTGACAAAAATGAATGTTTTTGTTCAACAACTATACTAATTGACAAAAATGAATGTTTTTGTTCAACTAAACTATATTGATAAAAATGAATACTTTTGTTGAACTAAACTATATTGACAAAAATGAATACTTTTGTCCAACTAAACCATATTGACAAAAATAAATACTTTGTTCAACTAAACTATATTGACAAAAATGAATACTTTTGTTCAACTAAACTATATTGACAAAAGTGAATACTTTTGTTTCAACAATTTTATTATAACAAACAGGATACATTTGTTTTCAATGGTGTTTTATTATAACAAACATGATATATTTATTTTCAACAACTTTATTATAACAGACAATATATATTTGTTTTCACCACAACCATCATCAAATCAATAGATCTACATAACAATGACAATTCTCACTCAAATCATGTATGACAATCAATTAGAATTTAACAGCGGATCGGAAGAAAAATCACAATCATAATTAATTATTTTTAATTAAAAATAATTAAATAGAATTCTCACCTTGATCGGTTTCAGAAATCGTTTATATAACGATTATTTTAATAAAATTAAACAGATGTTTAATTTTATCAAAAATATCAGATAGCCATATTTATGTCCAAATTGATTCCACATCGTAGCACTCTTCACCACGGTCACAAAGCACTTTGAATTGTGCGATTCCGTTTTGAATTAGACAAGTTATGGTCATTTACAAGTTCATTACATAGTTAAATTATAAATGATTAATTAATAATTTAATTAACCTAGCTAATCACCTTCTCCTACATCGTTTGCTCCTGTATGAAGATCGAACCCATCAACCTCCCTATGGGTCAAGCCGCACGCCACCAGGAGGGGTCGGATGTTGATCGGTCTGGTCCCCGACGTTGACCGTCGACTGAGCTTCTCACATACGGAATTCGAGGCAGTTCGATGGCCTCTGGTCCTCCAGGCGACGACTTGAACGGCGCTTGTTTGTGCTGCGATAACGCGAGAACCCATCAACGAAAAATGATCATCGCGGTATCAAATTAAAGAGCTCTGTTAGCTCTTCGATTCTTGCTTTAATGTTGGATTATATTTGTGACAGCCCGCCCCGCATCAGCCGACACTTCCCTGAAATGCGCTGTATAGATGTCCAACCAGCACGGGACGGTCGCCAAAGAAAGGAAAAGAAAGGAATTTGAACTAACAAGGAACCTGTAGAATGTCTCACAGCGCATGAGATAAAATATAATAATAACATATTTTGACATAAAACATACGAGGCAGTGCACAAGCTGAAAACTAAACATCGTAGCAGCGGAAAATCCAAATACAGCTTATGTTCCACTTCATCATTATTACAACTTTTAAAACTGTCTCTAAAGCAAAATAAGAGAGGTACACTACTAATGCCCAAAGTAGTGACCAACAGCGACACAGGGAGAATATATGTAGATAATACGTGGGAGCCTCCTGCTCGTCTCCAATACAACTACTCGTGCATAATCACCTGACCTGTCTCTAGTCTGCCCGTTTAAGAGCACCCAGAGTAATAAGAAGAGACATAAAACTCTGGGTCAGACAAAAGTCTGGTATGAGCGATAAGCAGCAAAAACAGAACAATAACAGGTATACTAAACCATACCTGAACCTGGACCTGCAACCAAAGAGTTAGCACAACAAGATGTTCAATACTCTAAGGTGACACTAACATATGGTGTAAAGATACGGGGGAGGAGGTGTGCATGTCATAATGATGGCAAACAATCAAGCGTAGCAACCATCCTTATATCTCTCACTCAGTGCGTAAAGCATACGATATCCACCGCTTTGATCACCCAAATCCTTGCTATGATCACCCTGCCCCATGGAGTCATGATGGCTCCACTGCACTGATCCATAACCACTAATCTCTTGCTATGTCCACTCTGCCCCATGGAGCCATAACAACCCCAGTACACTAGCTCATAGCCTTGCTACGATCACTCTTCCCCATGGAGTAATAACTACCTCACTGCACTGATTCGTAGCCTAACATCTGTCTTGGTGGTGGATCAAAGTTATGGACGTCGACAACCCCTTAGCATACGTCTCGCAATAAAGCCCAACTTATGAAGTTAACTCGTTGGTTCCCAACTGGATCCTGAGTTCTACTTCCTATTTGAACTACCTTTGCATCTCGGGTTTTATCTCTTCCAGATCGGTCTTCATTCGGTTCGTAGCTCATGCCTCGCGTCCAAGCCCCTTGGTTCGGTTCGCAGTCTCTCTTCTGGTTCGGGTCCGACTATACATACGGGGCGGGTCGTGAGATCCTCCCAAGTCGGGTCGGTTCGTGGTCCACCAAACAGTCTCCCACAGGGTCGGGTCCTCCATTGGTTCGTGGGTCGAGCCTTCATCACTTCCTCGATTCGTGATAGTCCACTTGTGGTGCATCGGTTCGGCCGCGCGCAGGGGGTGCTTCACGAGTGGTTCGGGTCGAGCTTCCATCATCGGTTCGTGATACGTGCTTCGTGAGTGGGGAAGGGTGATCCGATCCGATCCCTGCACTGTTTCCTGCAACTTTTCCAGCGACTGTTTTATGCCACACGACGGCATTTTTGACCATTCTAAGTTTTCTAATCAATCACAAAGCACAGCCAAAGTAATATGTATAATCAACCACAAACACCAAAACAACAATATAACATGTCAAAATGGAACAAACATACCCAAAACCTATATTTTTCCCTCAATCATGTTTAAACACAACTAATGGTAAGATTAGCAAAAATTAACCAAATTAACCCAAACTTCTAACAGAGGTCTAAAACGGTGTTTAAGAATTTCTAAACATTTTTCCAGAATTTATTAATACATAAATTTGCTAATTAACACTAATTACCCCTAATTAACCATAATTAGTGTAAAAACAATGCTAACCACTCACCTTAGCCACAAATAAAACTTAGATCTAAAATATCTCTGATTTGGGTTGAATCTCTATGCAACATAGCAGCTCTATTCCCAATTTGATGCTAATTTGCCTTGATTTGATGTAGATTAGGCTAAAACTTGATTAGAGAGCGATTTGGGATGAAATTAGAAGGTGGAGGCCATGGCTAGGATTAGAGAAATGTTTTAGGCGGCTAAAAAATGAGATAAAAACTGTTTCCTAACTGTTTTCAGCCTCCCCATAACCCTAATCCCGAAATGGGTTATGGGCCCTCTTGCTAATCACCCTAATTAGGCCTGGTTAAGCTGTTTTTCACCTTCTAAACCTTAATTTAGCCATATCTCCCAAATGGTGAGTCTGGTTGGCTAATGTGACCACTCTACGGAATTGTAAACCATCATCCGAATCCAATGGAAGTGGTCTCAGGTCAAAACTCCTTACCAGTCAAAAGTTATGGCCGAAACAAGATCAACTAGGGTAAAACGGTCATTTAAAAATCGGCAAAAATCATGAACATGTGAAATGACCCCAATAGTCGTTCCCCAAAGTCACACGACTATACGACTTCATATGAAATGAAATAAATATTATACGATCCTCTGATGCGTAGAATGCAGGTCGTTACAATATTACAGAGTGGATTGAAATATTATAAGGATTAAAATCCTAAGAAAATCGGCCGTTGATTCCAATAGAACGGCGGCTACCTAGGGTTTAGGAGGCATACGGAAATACGGAATATTTATATACGTATTTTATTTTATTTAATTTATTTAATACCTTTAAAATTCGATATAACTCCTGCATCGTTCTGAACTCCAAATTAAACCCAACTAGTGTCACCCCCAGCTAAATGCCCCAATTCCGGACACAATGAACATGTTTCGTAACCAAATTCAGCTGTTACGATATGTTTTTCTTTAAATTAAATATAAAACATTTAATTATTTAATTTGGACGAACATTTTAATTTACCGGGGCTACATACTAACTCCAAAAATTCCAAAAAATATATTTCTAACTATGTTTTGATGATACAGTCCTAACAAAATTAATTTCATTGAATTTGGAGACCGTCTGGAAAATGGTCATTTTCTGGTCGATCCAAATTGACTGAAATTGGCAAAACACATTTTCTTTTGCCACGCTCACATATTAATTCAAAAAATTATGAAAATTGGAATCTAACAATAAATTGACATTCCAGATCCAACCAAAGTGGTTTCGCCGAAAACGGAGGTCGTTTGCAAAATCGCTATCTATACGGGCTATATATTATATTAAATTCTATAGCGACTATTCTGAATTTTAAACTGCGCATAACTTTCGAATCCCGCTATGAAATTTCAATTTTTCATATTCGTTGGAAAGATATTTTTAAACAGATTCTAATATTTATGGTTTTACTAAAATTCGATTTATTTTGCATCTTGTACATTTAGTCAAAGTTCAAAATCAATTTTTTAAACTACCGCGCTATTTCTAACTCCTTTTATGATTATAATAAATATATTCGTTCAAACTTTGATTTAAATAATTTTTTAGTCATTATTATTTAAAATAAATTATTTTAAATATTTAATATCCATTAAAATTTCTAAAATAAAAATTTTAAATTGGTTCTGAAATTCCGGGTTGTTACATTAAGTCCGACTTGTGGAAGAAGTCTGCCCGGACCCAATCGATATATCCAGCATCCACAAGTGGTAGACTTAATGTGGGAGGTCCAGCCATTATAACCATAAATGAATGAATATGGATAAACTTGTATTACTTAACCTGTAATACTTAACCTGTTTAAATCTACGGGGGTTACATGGACCTGTCAAATTAGGTAGGGGTTAAGTAAACTTGCTTGAATCGGTGGGGGTTAAGTTAATCTTGTTATGTGGGGGCGGGTTATACATATAAACCCAACAAACTTAACCTGTAGGGGTTATGCAATCTTGTTAAACTGTTAGGCATAACCTGTCGAAATCCTAGTAGCGGGGAAACAAGTCTAGGGGGAAGCTTGTATCATCTAGTGTGTGGAACCCGTATCAGTCAGTAACTTGTATTGGTATCAAACGGAAAACCCCAAACTGGGTCGGGGTCAGGGCACGCTTACTGAGTCGGTTGTAAGAGGTCCATCTAAAGGACGGTGTGGGAGGCGCATTCCGACAGGGTCATGTGCATGCATGGGTCCAGTCCAGCGAGGTTAAGACGCCGTGACACCTATAGATATGGTTTGTTCACATCTTGTAAACAAAGGGTTGCCACTTTAGAAAGTGATATATCCTATTGTGGGGCCAGCATAGGTATCTACGAGTTACGGAGCTGATTGATTGGGGCTAGTAATTTGGGTACATCTAGTCTTGCTTGTTTAGGAGCCCGTTATTACCATTGGGAGGGGTAACACTTGTTAGTTCTGTTGAGCTACCTGTTATTGTATGGGGTAAAACCTCTCACTAGAAGTACACCTAAGTCTACCATTTTGTACTTGTTGGGATCATCTTGTTCTTGTGATACTAGTATTGGTGTAGAGAGAAAAGTATTAGAGAAGCGCAATATATTCTATTCTCTTTATCCTGTTCACCATGTTATACCTGCCTTATGACATTGTTATCTCTCTCCAACTTATATGCCTGTCATGGTGCTTTTACTTATTTATATGTTAAAAGTAACTGGACTTGCCAGACTTTATGTCTGACTCATTTTGTTTCCTCTTCCGTTCCCCCCCAGGTTCTCACGGTGGGAATACTCGACCTTGATCAGGATTCTTCTTTCATTCTGCTTGGAGCTGCTTAGATGTACTGCTTGATTTCATATCTCCTCTACTATGGCTATATTTTGGGGATTATGCTCTTTTTATGTACTATTGTACTCTGATGAGGATTTTTATACAAGACAGAAATTTTATGTTTTCAGTATGCCACAATTATTATGTAATTGGGTTTGAACCACGAAGCTTTTCTATTTAATAAAGTTTTTAATTCCGCTGTTATTTTATATCTGTTTTTAATGTTTATGTTTACCTACAACGCATCATGAAACTTAATGCATTATGTTAAAGAGTGACATTAACGGACGTGGGGTGTCACAACTTTCATATTTGAATTTTCGCGATTCGAGCTCAAATAAAGAAGTTATAGATGAAAAATGAATTTGAAATGAAAATGTTTAAATAGCAAAAACATAGAAAATATAAAAAATATATTAGACCTTCACATCGACCCATCACTTAAGCAGGATGACTCTAGACAATTGATCCATATGATAAGGGCGGTCGACCGCTTCGAACAGTGAAAGCTAAGGTTTTCTTTGGCCCAATTACTCAGATTTAATACATTTTAATCTTACGGCTATAATTAATTCTAACATCTGTAAATTCAGGCCTAACCATCTCTTCTCTTCTTATCTTTTTCTAGAACGAACAACAAAGATGCACTGTTTCTTCCTTACTACTATATTTCTAAATTACCAAGTAAGATATCTTAATACATACAAATTGGAAAAGAATAGAAATAAAATAAAAATAAGAGAAGCGAGTTAACCCTATGCGATAATATGGTAGACTATATTTAGATTTGTATTATTTTTCCTTCTAATCCTAAATCCCTTCCCATATCTGAGCTGTTTATACATATTTCTTGAATTAATAAGGATTTGGAGTTGAATTAGAGATTTTACTTTAGATCTGGGGATTTGAAGGACATTGAAAAGGAGAGCGGGAAATTATAAATTGTTTATGATTTTGAAATATACTACATTGGCATATGTTTGATCTTTTGTCTAAGGCAATTTATAACAGTGAATTGTAAGCTAAACTTTTACGTAATAAACGTTGCTTGTACATTCTTGTTTATGAATTTAGGAGATTTTGCTTGAGCTTTTGCTACACCGTAATCTAAAAATTATTTCTGAACTTTATAAAATTAAGTGATGAACGGTTTTATCAGATCTATAACTAGGTTATAATATATTACTATTATTGTGATTATTACCGTTATTATATCGAATTATGGATTTTTTTTTCATAGATTAATTTATGGGAATAACATATGTTTGATTTTCATAAAATTGTTTATATTTATATTTTTCTACAGAAAATGGAACATTTGACATAACAAGGAATATATAGATATAAAATATTAGAGATGCATAAATTATGGATTTATTTTTCTTGAGATATACACTGCCTCTTCAATTGATAAGAAAGTAATCATTTCTTGTAATTTAAATGAGCAAGTCTTATTATTTTAAATCCAGCCTTTTGTTTTAAAGGATAGTTTGACTAAAGTCCCTATTAAGTTTCAAAACCCTAGCAAACATCCTACCGAAAAAGTATATAAATTATGTAACACCACGTTTATGATGCCCTACCACCGAGACCCACATTAACAAAGAGTATTAACTAGTAACACTGTTTGTCAATACGGAGAATTGGGCTTGTTAGGAGCGACCATTTGTAATATTGTATCAAAGAAGTATTAAATATATCGAGATTTTTTTCCTTCTTACCATATATCGACACACTTAATCCTTATTCAATACATTACTATAGTGGCTACAAGATCTTTTTGGAACAAAACATAATATAATGATATGCACATATTACAGAACAGTAGACAAAGATATACATATATACAAATACATCTTGTATAATACATTATAAAACATATGTGGTCAGATAAGCTACTACGTATATATACATCATAAAATCCCACAAAAGGATATACACCATAGTGTCCAAAAGGATTTACAAAAGACTATAATAAAAGCTATGCAATTCAAGAGAGCAGAATGTGACATCTAAGGGTGAACAACAAAGCATAAGTCCAAAAGTACCTAACCTGCGACTCAGTCTAAATCAACGAATGAACACACAGTTCAGTCTAACTTACACCAGATAATTGGTAAGGAGTAAGGTAAAGGAAATAATTCTCTAAAGGCAAAATTCCTTTAGGTCATAAAGGAATGAAATGTCATAGTTTTACATAAGGATTTATCGACATAGGAACGCTAGTAATATCATAGGAATATCACAAGATGGAAACACATAGCCACAAAATCATGGAAATACGAAAAATTTGTTAGGAGTTAAGTTCGTAGATGAAATCAACATAACTAATAATAATCATCTCACTATGTGAGATCAACAATAAACACTAAACACAGAAACATGTGATTTGGATCCAGCTCATAATTGGCGAGCTGAAGCTATGCCTGCTCGTGTTACCACATAGAATTAGCTTGAAGCCAGGGCCAATACTACTACCATACAGAAGGGGTACCCAAATGACCGAAAGGTGCGCAAAGTTTATACAGAATTGACCTAAAGGTCTAGTTCTGGTGGATCACACTGGGATGTATCATAATCCCGTAGAAAGTAACTCATATATTGATAACTATGCGTCTCATACCACACGTTCTCACTGCTGATTTACTCACCATTAGTCAACTCCACACTAGAAATCACAGGAAAACATAGGAAAACACAGGAGATCAAAGAGAATCATAACTTTAATTAAAGGGGTCTAGGATTAATTGATTTTGCACATTATCGCGTCCCATATCCATTTATGTAGTAGCACACGTATATGTTTGTTGACCTGCCTTTTAGCAAGGCCATCAAGGTTTACGGACAATCGTGATCATGGTGCTCCAGGCTCGAGTGAAGCATGTTCAACTAATCACAAACAAGCTCAGGGTGGTTCCCTACCTGGGTCGACACGGTCTTAGATCTACCAAGATTGGAGTGGGGAGACCCCGATTTGATGGGACCTCGAATCGAATCAGTGTGAGAAGGCCAATAGCCGGCTCGACGGAGATATAGGTGATGATCCTGGCTCGATGAGTACCCGGTTCGGTGAAATCTCAGAATCAGGAACAAACAATATCTCGGTTCGATTATATCAAGCAAAACCTGTTAGAACCAGCTAAATATCTTCCTGATGACTCACTTCAACCATAAATTGGCCATTTCCGCGAGTTCCGAAAGAGCCGGATCGACGGCCCGATCGAACTGGTCATTACCCACCACTATAAAAATCCTCCAACAATATCAAAGAAAGAACCTTTAATCTCTTTTTCTGTGCTTTACATTTGGAGACTCCATTGTACGCGAGATTATTCAATCTTATCATATTGTTATAACTTTTCTTGAGTAATATAAAGAGAATTATAAAGTGGACATAGGCTCCTTAATGTCCAAGACAATAAATTTGTGTGTGCTTGTTTTTTTCCTTGTTTCAATTTATTATTCTTCATTTTATTCTCTACATATTCTCTATTTAGATGTCTTTGCCTGGTTTTGGTCAAACATTTTGGTGCTTTCACTTAGAATTGAAGATTTCTCAATGCTTATAGTATTTGAATTTGCTTTATGAATCGTCAAGTTCAGAGAAAAAAATCTTTCTTTTCCATCATTTCTTACATTTTCATCAACTTCAGCAAAAAAGATGTCAACCAGAAACGAAGTTCAACAAGCTACACACGGACCCTCCAACAGTTACTCTCAACAAGATGCACCCAGAGTTGCATCCGGACCTACACAAGCAAAAACTCTAGGTCCCGTTTTGATGTCGAGCCGAGAAGGGACCAATGTTGCCGCCACTTCTGCTCCAGCCGATCGGGCTCCTACTACAGCCTTCGCCACTTGAGACAACTTCACGGTATTGTTGACCAAGTTGGACGAGACGACTTTGGTGTTAAACTCTCATATGCATGAGAATGCAACATTGAGGTAGGACGTCGAGAGAATAGAAGGGTAATGGGAAGATTTTAGAAGACAGAGAACCCTTCCCCATCGAATCATCAAGCAGCAGAGGACTCATTGTCATCTGGAAGGAATGGAGAAGAGCAGCATCAACGATGCCCGTATGATAGAGCACAAAACATACAAGATCTCTGATTCGGTAGGATGCCGACTCGAATATAGGAGCCAGTCCGAGTCGATAATGTCGAGCCAAGGAATGTCGAGCCCACCACTTCACCCACCCAAAATCCTCATCCTCCAAGAAATCATGACACCTCTGGAGCCATTCGCATTTTTGTGCTTTCTCCCTCGCATCCTGTGATTGACCAGGACAATAGGGGTAAGGAAGTGCCGCCACGAACGGCGACCTGGGCGTCGTTGCTTGATGCAGGAGCAAGGAGGGTCCAATGGGCTAAGAGTTCATAGCCCGAGCATATGCTTACTAATGCTAAGGTAGCGGCGATGGTAAGACAAATCATGAACGACAACAAGGGGTATACCTATGAAGATTGGGGATTGGATCGTAATCACACCTCATTCACCGATGATATTTTGGAAGCTGAATTCCCTAGAAGAATTAATTTGCCACAGATGAGCCATTACTCAGGTAGGACTGATCCAAGCCAACATTTAGTGAGATACACTTGGTTCATGAACGTGGCGGCAACCATGGATGCCATCAAATATAAGTCCTTCTCTATCTACCTTGATGGGATCGCCCTTATGTTGTTTATTTGTGGCCCCAAGGTCGGTACCCATTTTTTAGGACTTGAGCAGAAAGTATTTGAATTAGTTCAACCTTCATGCTGCCAAGTCTAAGCATGCAATGTCCCTCCCCCGAATAACTCTAGCTCGTGGCGAGTCACTCAGGGATTACCTCAACCATTTCAATACGGCTATTACTGAAGTCACCAATCCCAATCCAGAGTCAGTATTGATGGCATTGGTTGACGGTATTGACCCCATCCAACAACCCATACTTTTCTAAACTCGAATTTTGACAAAAATCGAAACTCAAACTCATCCAAGTGCGGAGAGTATAAATTTTGTACCTGCAAATAAATGAGCATGAGCATAATAAGAGCACAATTAAACTAACTCACAATGGAAATAAGACGTTATAACCAATTTTGACTAAGGAATTACCTTAAATTAAATTGTCACATCGATATCTAACATGAGAGAACGAGACCCAAAACCAAACTAGAACACTTGCTAAGACTTATCTTCCCCGAAATAAACCAGAGAGTTTCTATGAGGATGGGGTCAGAATAACAAGTCCTAGTGAATAGAAAATGTACAAACTATCCACAATACACAAATGTATCCTGTGTGGTCTCCGGCAAAAAAATATGTCTAATAAGGCTAGCAATTCTAACCTAACGTTGTAGAGATTTACGCACAACGATCAACTATCCAAGATAACATTAACGCAATACCAAGATAAAACATTTACGCATAAGTATGAAGCCTTTAAACCACCCTACCAATAAAACAAACTAAGAGGTGAGCTCTATAACTACTCGATAATCTATAAGGAGTTGGGGTATAACCCGAATCTATAAATCTAGCCACTTAAGACCCTATTGAAAATATAACGTAAAGGCAGATCTATGGATCACTCAATACCTTGCTAGTTGGTTTACAACATGCAACTATATAAATTAGAGGACATTAGCTATTAAGTTCTACTAATCTAAGACTTCCGTTATTCATGCATATACCCAATCCCCGCATAAGGCAAGAGACAGTAACCAGCCACTTAATACCAGATTTAGGTAGGAGCTTGACACCATTTAAGACCTTCCTAGCAGACTGCTATGTTACTATCTAGCTGACCTTATTAGATAATCCCTTAGCCACTTAATACTTCCTGCATGATAAGCAAATCTATGGCACCTCCTTAACGGTCTTTTGATACCTAATCTGAAGGCGGAGTTTCACCCAGTCACTTGCTACCTAGAGGAAGTTGGCCTACATACAGATTATCAATCTCGTACCCAAAAGTTGTTTAATACTTCTTATTCATGGGAAGGCAAGCTACACAATCACTTAATGGATCTAACCACTTAATACCTCTAATCATGAAGCAGGCTATGCGTATGAATTATTCCCCAGTTGGTTTTTTCTTTCAGAGGAGAGGCAAGACTACAACCACTTCATACTCAACGCTTGAAGTAAACATATTTTAGGAAATAATTCTTGCTACGAAATTAAATATTGTCATGGGTTCCTATGGTTAATGATATATCACACCAGCTGTAAGTATATCCGACTGATGGAAAGTGCAGACTTCTGTTGATTAAGGCAGCTGGCCTCGCATCATTAACCTACTAAGTCCAGTCCTTATTTCTAACTATATAAATTCTAGATTAACTAGAATAAAATAAGGAAAACCTATAACTTCCTGTCCCAGGATGTTTAATTCTTTATTTCCTTATTGGACTTAGCATTTACTACGACAATCAATTCCCATTAATCCCTCTTAATTCCATTCATTATTTCTATTAAGATTTCATGCTTTTTATAACTTTAACGGTCACATTTCCTAAGGCATTAATTATCCTATTCCTTGTCATTTATATTAGCGACATTTGAAGTTCTAATCTAATATTTGTAACTTCCAAATATTTCTATATTAATTTAATTCTATTTGATTCTTATTTGAATATATATATATATATATATATATATATACATACACATATATATATATAAGTTTATTCTTTATTTGCTTCCCTAATTGGAGGTTACAATCCCTATTCCTAATTGCAATTCAAACTATAACCATTAAGCAATTATTTCACTATTAAATTAATTTCCCTAAAAACGTACATGGTTACAATAGTTATTATTATTATATTTATGACCTTTTTATTATAGCAATAAATTCCATGTTTATTGCTACAATGACAACAAATATTTATTTTCCATTTATTATAGGAGTTATTACCATACACTTATTCCCAAGAAGTGTAAACACTTTAAATTCAAACCCACAACAGCAAACAAACATTTCTTTAATGTAATAGCGTTATTTATATAGATTTGGATAGATAAGATTATAATATATGTTTTTATTTGTATTTTAAGCACAGAGTTAATGTAGTTGGTAATTTTATTTTATTATTATTTACAATTTATGCTCTAGTCTAACGACCAAAATAACCCTTTTTGTGTTTAATTTTGTTTAAGATTCAAAATCTTATAAAATGGTTACTTGCTATAGTTATTGTAAATTTTGCCTAAGCTATTTAAAAGAGGAAAATTATTATATTTCAAATCACAAGGGAATGGGTTAATATTTCATTTAGAATAGATGTTGCAAACTACATACAAAAATATATGAGTTTGCACATCTCTTCTTATTTGGTTTATTTATGTTCCCTGTAAAATTTTCAAATAATGCATTTTAATGCAAAAAGAGAAAAAAGGACAAAATTATAACAATCAAGTAAAACCCAAAATAATATCAATACAAGCAGGTTTTTATTTTAAAATCAAAACTGTGAAAATCCTAAGTGTACACCTAAATCCTATGAATCCAGAATAACAACACTACAAATCTGACAATATTTTGGGACTGCATTTCAGATTTAGGGTGTCTACAATAACGACAACAATCCAAGATAAATTGTAGGTAATATAAGAATAGTAAACTAAGAAGCCTAAAAATCCATATAAAAACTTCATTCGTAATATTTCAGATTTGATAAAAAGACAAATCTGATAAAATTTTGGGCATATAATTCAGATTCAATGCAAAAGAAATGTATAAGTTATTATAAATAATTAATATATTTCCCACTCACCTGAAAGCAATCCAAATCTAAATCTGAACACGGCTTTTAGGCTTACAATTTCCAAACCTTACAGATCTACAACTTATTTACAAAAGAGGATATATACACACAGATTTAGATTTGTAGATTTGAAAGAAAAAGGAAATTTAATAATATAGATTATCTATTTGTAGAACCAACCATTTTGCGCTGATTTGGATTTAATATCTCGAATCCTTGTTTATTTGATTTAAATAGATTTATAATTTTAGAAAAGATTGGAGAAATGGTAATGGCAGAGATTCACTACTGCCTCCAGAAAATATGAGCTAAAGAGTGAGGGTTTAGCCCTTTATTTATAGGCATAGCCTAAACCATTAGATTTATTTTTATAAAGATACGTCCATTGATATATGATAATTATATAGTTAAACCCTAGCCGTCACTGCTTGGTTTGACTAGAACGCTGCACCAGCGGTCGACCTGGTAGTGGTGGGGGTCGTAGGGATTAACGGTAACAATTATATTACCTTATATATTATCCTATTTTATTTATTTTTCATTCATTTTTGTATTTCGTCTGTAACTTTTTCATATGTGGCTTCGTTCGCGAAGTTCCAAACATGAAAGTTGGCCAAAATTTCATCATGAACGCAACGGTATAAATTTCATGGTCAAATTCCATAATCTGAGAACATTCCATTTTTGGATATTTAATTAAATAACTAAATTAATTATTTTCAAAATTCCGGACTGTTACACCCCGAGTTTGGAAAATATTTGATTGGGATGCATCTCTCAACCATGGACATGTTATATGAGAAGGCTAATGTGCAATTGCGTATTGAGGAGGCGAAGATGAATCGAAAGAAGAGAGTGGACTAAACCATGAATGAAGGAGTATAAAGCAACGTGGCATTGAAATAGTTAGGAGATAATTCTGGGAAAATTGAATTAAATGTTAGGAATTGTAACAAGTGGAATGGTAACCAATGTAAAAACGACAACGGAGGAGGCCGTAATCATAAGGGGCATACTAAGTAGTGACCTCAGTTCTAGACTTTTAATAACTATACACCACTCAATGATACCTTAAAAACATTTATCTAGATACTTACAGAACAATGCGGTATAAAAAACCACCTCCGAGAGAATCCACGGAGAAAGAAGTTTCCAATGGAAGGTTAAGAGGGAGTCGTGCGAGGAGACCAAGTAGTGGGACGAGCATGCTACTTAGCAGAGTGGAAAGAAATCTACACCAAAGAAAATGGAGAACTCAAGGATAACCCTCCTCACATCAAGGAGAATGACACATAGCAAGTAAGGAATCCCGAATGGGATCGTCCAGTAGCTTATTCGAGGATGTTTATTTGAGGGAGGATGATGAGACAGGGTATAAAAAGGCAACTCCTAGTGAAACTACAGTGGAGATTCCAGTAGATAACGATGACCCGACTAAGGTCTTAAAGATTGGATCCCATCTGCATGCCCTCCAAACAAGGGAGTTGACTGATTTTCTCCATGCGAACCTTGACATATTCGCATGGACCCATGCTGACATGTGTGGGATATCTCCTTCAATCATGAGCCATTAGCTGAATATCGACCATAATACATCCCAGTAAAGTAAAAGAGACAGATACTTGGCCCAAAAGATCAACAGCTCTAAAGGAAGAAGTTGAAAGGCTAAAGAACAATGGATTTATTCGAGATTCAACATACCCCAGGCGGATATCAAACCCAGTTCTTGTGAAAAAGTCCGACGGGAGGTGGCAGATATGCATCGATTTTTTCAAACTTGAACAAGGCATGCCCCAAAGACATCTTTCCACTTTCTCGGACTGTCCAGTTTGTCGACTCAACAGTTAGACACGAACTCCTTTCTTTCATGGATGCTTGTTCCGGATACAACCAGATAGTGATGTATGTTCCAGATCAGGAACATACTAGCTTCATCATGGATCTCGGTCTATCTTGCATATAGTTACGTCGTTCGGAATGAAGAATGTTGGGGCGACATATTAGCGGTTGGTTAACCGCATGTTCCAAAATCAAATCGAGAGATCGATGGACTTTTATGTGGATGATATGTTTGTGAAATCAAAGCAATCGACCAACCATGTCCAGGACTTAGCAGAGATGTTTTGCATTCTCCGACGTTATGGTATGAAGCTCAACCCTTTGAAATGCTCCTTCAATGATGCGTCAGGGAAGTTCTTGGGCTTCATCTTCAGCCCACGAGGGATTGAAATTAACCTCGAACAAATAGAAGTTATAAGAGGTATTTGAGAACCTTGGAAGATTAAGGACGTGCAAAGTCTAGCTAAGAAGGTGGCAGCTTGGGGAAAATACGTATCTAGAGCTACCGATAAGTACATCCCTTTCTTTGACTTGATTAAGTAGGCGAAGCGCAATTTTTCTTGGATACCCGAGTGTGTAGAAGAATTACATAATTTTTTTAAAAACAATTGGAAAGTCCTCCTATCTTCTCAAAGCCAGTGGATTACAAAAATTTGTTCGTATACTTGCCTTTGTTCCTTCATGCCATCAGCTTAGCGTTAGTCGCGAAGACATCTGGGTTAAGCGACTAGTGTAATATGTAAGCAAGAAATTGATGGGGGCAGACCGAAATCACCCAAAGATTGAAAACTAGCCTTTTGACAACCTCAAGAAAGCTGCGACATTACTTCCAAATTCATCCTATCAAAGTGTACACCGATCAGCCGACGATAGGTCGTTCTATGACCTGAGGCGTCCAGATGGTTACTCAAATGGAAAATTAAACTAAGTCGGTTCGATATTGCATCTCTCCCTAGGCAGGAGATCTAGGGATAGGCCCTGGCAGACTTTGTACCCGAATTTACGGTTCCAAATGATGAAGACGAGGTGGAGTGTGATCCGTCAACCGTCAGATGGAAGCTATACATTGATGGAGCCTGAAACGATCGACGTGCTAACGTCCAAGTTGTTTTGTTAACTCCTGAGGAACGTCCGACCTGTTATGCACTAAGGTTGGAATTTTCGGCCATAAACAATGAAGCCAAGTATTAAGACATGATTGTCGGCCACGACTCGCGAAGGAACTGGAAGTAAAAGCAGTTGACATTTTACGTGACTCACAGGATGTTGGGTTTCAAGTCAGGCGGGAATTCTAGACAAAGGGGGCACGACTTGCCACATATCTCAACCTGTTGGAAGAGCTATCGGGTTGGTTTGACTGCTGCAGCATTTCTTGCATCCTATGAGAGCAAAATGAGAAAGCTGACTATTGAGCAAAGCTAGCGAGTTAAGACAATTTAGCGCAGATGGAGTTAATCTCGATAGAAATATTAAAAATGCCCAGCATCGATCCGATGGAAATTGATGAGATGATAGGCATCAAGCTTGAAAAAGAATCATGGATGAATTCAATCAAAAACTTTCTCATGACTAGAATCCTTCCTGAGAGAAAGAATGAAAGGCATGCCATCGTACGCAAAGCTTCGAGAAACATCATCTAGGGAGACATTTTGTATCAGAAAGGCTTCTCAGTTCCTTTACTCTTGTGTATTGCCATGGACGATGCTAAGCGTGTATTTCGAGAAGTGCATGAAAGAAAATCTAGCGATCACATCACAGGGCAAACTTTAGCGAAGAAGATATTTCGATATGACTACTTCTAACCTACCGTGAACCGAGATGTGGCTGATTATTCACGACGCTATGATAGATACTAGAGGTTTGCGAAGATCTCCAGAACTTTGTCGAATCAACTCATTTAGATGGTTAGTGTTCTTCCGTTTGTAGTTTGGGGGATAGACATTATCAAAAGCCTTCCGATTTTTAAGTGTGAAGCGAAGTATGTGATCTAGCGGTTGACTATTTCATGAAGAGGGTCGAAGCTGAACCACTAACCACAATCACGACAAAGAGGATGATCAACTTCATTGTCTGAAACATCATATGTCGATTTGGGCTTCCCATGACCATCGTAATTGATAATGGGACCCAATTTGATAGTACGGAGTTTAAATATTTCTGTCGACGTCATTGCATTGAGAAGAGATACATGGCAGTTGTGTACCCGCAATCAAATGGACAAGTCGATGTCCATTCTGAGGAAGCGATCAGAGAAGGCGAAGTCCAAGTGGGTCGATGAACTACCATTGGCCCTTTGGGCATATCGAACCATATACGAGTTAGTAACTAATTACACTCCATTCGCGCTCTCTTATAGCTTCGAAGCGATTATCCCAAGGGACTAGTATTTCTAAACTAGAGTCTATCTTAAATTTAGTTCAATCTTTTTTAGTTCATAACTTCTTCGTACTTAATCCGATTTACGAAAACCAAGAGTCTATATGACCTAGAATTTCATAACAAAAGCAAAGGTAAAGTCCATTTTACTTTGTTCTGAATATTTTATTAATTAATATTCATTTTATTATCTTTATTATATAATTATGGTGTATTAAATTATGGGGTGTTACATTCTCCCCTCCTTAAAGGAAGTCGTCCCTGAAATCTTTAAGTTAAGAAGAATGTTATTATTTAACAACCACTTACATCCGTCTATTAATCCATCAACCACTTGCATCCATTGTCCTTAAAATTCCTAATGCTTTGTATGAACATATACAAAGGTGTTGTGTGTATATGTCCCTATACTAATGCGAAAATCAGGCGGCCGACTGATTCAGTTGACCTCCTTAATGGAATATGTGTTTGTGCCATGTATCCAATATGAATTCAAAGGAATCCTAATGATACATATAAGTTTTCTATGTGTGCACAACCATCCACCAAAAGGCAACATCCATGTGATGATTCAACCATTTTCATCCTTTGAAAATTTAAAATGCGCACACATCCATATGCAATATGTAAGTGTTTGAGTCAATCTAATGCCTAATGTGTGTGTATGCGTCCACTGGCAACTACTAGCAAAAACTTGCATCCACTTGCAACCATCAAATATAACATGTCTCAAACATATGTTTCTAACCATATGCTTCTACTTAAGAAACGAGATTCGAATGATAAAATAAACATACTTAAATGATAAAAACAACATATTCGAATTCAAAAGCATAGAAAGGAAATTAATAACGTACTATCAAAGAGAAAAGGGTAAAAAAACGCAAATCTTGTCTTATGGTTCCCATGTCGCATCGTCACGGTTTTCTTCCCATAGCACCTTCACTAACTTGATATCCTTGTTGCGTAGTCTCTTAACTTTTGATCCAAGAATATGCACTGCACTAAACATGCCTTTTTGTAACACTTATTTCGTTTTAATTACTAATAGTTATAACCATTGTAAAGTACTAACGGATATTACCGTTATAATGTTTTACAATGGTTATAACCGTTATCGAGTAAGAAAAGTTGGTAAACGGTTAAAAAGATACGGGACTAATTGTCATTTTGTACATTATTCGTGCCTAACTCCTTTTCTCATGCTTACACTTCTTTTTGGCTTTCATTATTGCAATTAAAATAAAATTTGTTTCAGGATTTTTGCCTCCGTCATCTTGTTCCCGCCGTTGCCGTCAGCTTTACCTCCGCCGTTGCCGTCTCATTAGCATTTAGGTGGTACCACTTGATCGAGCAATTCTGGTCCGGTGCTACATTACTTATAGAAGGGTTGTTAGTTGCTGTGTCTCCACACAAATTTTCGTAAGATGCAAGATTAGAATAGGATATAGATAACTTTTTCCTTTAGTTTGTTGCATTATTGATATTTTACAAGTCCATAGCATGATGCAGTTCCTATAGTATAGCCTTTGCCAGCTGCATCTTTTATCAACTTCGAAACTACCTCATCTTTCATTTTATACTTGGTTTTTTTTTGTGGGCACAGGGAAGACATTTGCATTAAAATTTTGCTTATTACCCATTGCTTGAATTTTAGCAATCATATGGTTAACAAACTTGGTTCTGACTTTTGTAACCATGGATTTATTCACTAAGTTATGTGTTATCATTATATGTAGTAGATAGGGGACCTTCATGTTCATAGTAAAGAGCAGGTTAATTCACTTCTTATCCTTTGCTGGTTTCAATATCCTTGGAAGTAGTTTTTTTTTACAAAAAGTGAAAACATGACGAATAATTTTATTAAATCAGTATAACTTTGTACACTCTAATGAATATTATGTGGACTTATACTGGTGTGTGAATCCATGTTAAATTATCTGAAACAAGCTAAATTTTATTATCAACATAAGTTTTGATGTTCATGTTTGATACCAATTGTTTGCATAATAGCTCATTTAAACTTGCTGTTTCATGAAGGCACGAAGTGGGTGAGTGAACTTAATAATTTTTGGATTAAGCATCATAAATCCTTGAATATTTTAGTTGTATGAGAACCATGTATGAAAGTTTTGTTTCTATTTTCCAGATTCATGTTGATAAATATTCAAGAGGGTGATCTTTGGTAGGAAACTGAATTTTGTTTTCAGGCATCCCAACCTTGCAGCAAAATGGCAATATAGCTTTACCTCACCATTAATATGTCAAAATCAAGGAAATCAAACTTTAAGCATTGACGGGATTAGTTGGAAAAGTATCACATATACCACATCATTTATAATTGGTAAAGACATTTTAACTCCATACCGTGTATGTTTTTTAGAATGTTAGGTGTAGAATAAGTTGTGTTTTTAGAAGAAAAAAAAATTCTGTTCAAACGAGGACAATCCTATCATGTTAGAGAATATGCTACAACGATATAACAGGAAACCTATTATGACCTGGAGAATATGCTATGAAGGATATGAATACGCTATGAAGGATATGCTATGGAGATATAACAAGAAACCTATCATGAAGATATAACAGGAAATAAATTATGGAGATAAAACAGGAAACCTATTAGAATGTATTTTATGGGATATCATAAATTCTGCCTTTAATGTTTTCCTTATATTTGATTGTAAAACTTGTATAAAGGGAGAAGGATCTCTCTTGTAATGGACAACACAAATTAATAAAATGTAGTCTGCAATTGTTCATTGCTTTGTCTCTCTCCTCTCTCTGATCTAAAATTCTATCATGGTATCAGAGCAGGTCAAAGGAAGGAGAGAGATATGTACATATATATTTAAAAAAAAAATTGAGATATGTATATGTATATTAAAAAAAAAGGGTTCTTCATCCACAAACCCATCAATACCCAAATACGTCGTATTCCATCACAAACTGAAGCAGCGTGGATTGTTGAAGCTTGCGTGTGGAGTATGGGACGGTGATTATTAGGAGTTGGGTGTCGGATTGGCTATTGGCTGAAGTCTTTGATTTCTGGTGAAGAAGCTGGTTTCGTTGTTTGTGGTTGTTTGAAATTTGATGAGGAGTTTTGGCAGTAGATGCGAATATGGTTTGTGATGGCTGAGTTGCTGCTTGGATCAGCGTGATGAAGGTATGGAGGGGTCTTAGAGATGTGGATGGCGATGCTTTGAAGCTGTTGCGTGGTATTGAAATTTAAAAAAAAAATGAACAATATCTTTTAGGTGACTCAGGTAGAATAGTCATCAATCTAATAAATTGAAAGTGCGGTTTGTTGAATACTTGAACGTGGCTGATGTGTGTACGTTGTTGTAATGGTGTTTGTGTTGTTTACAAAAAAAAAAAAAAAAAGAGATGATGAGAGTCTGGATTGATTTTGTTTGAGGTGTATGTGGTTTTTGCGTTTGTAGATGAAGGACTGTGTTTTCTAGTAATAGTTTGGTGATTTATGTGAGAGTTGATGTGATGGACGTAGGGAGATGTGTTTTGTATGTATGGCAATGATGAAGGAGGGGTGTTTTGTATGGAGCAGTTTTGCTGTGTTGGTTGGATTGTTGTTTGTGATGATGATGGAGTTTGTTTTGTTATGGAGATGGAAATGGATGGTGTTGAATTGTGTGGGCCGTGTTGAAGGTGAAGCTTGTACTTGTGACATTTTGTTTGGAGGTGATTTGTCTGAAGTTTTGATTGAAGGAGGACTATGTTGAATTTGAAGAACTGAAGTGTTGTGTTTTGGGTATGTAATGATTCTAGTGGTTGGTCCACTTTAAAAACCAATAGACTCTAGTGGTTGGTCCACTTTAAAAACCAATATACTCTAGTGGTTGGTCCACTTTAAAAACCATTGACCTCTAGTGGTTGGTCCACTTTAAAAACCAATATACTCTAGTGGTTGGTCCACTTTAAAAACCATTGACCTCTATTGAGTGTGGTCCACTTTAAAAACCACTAATATTGAGTGTGGTCCACTTTAAAAACCATTATTGAGTGTGGTCCACTTTAAAAACCATTATTGAGTGTGGTCCACTTTAAAAACCATTAATATTGAGTGTGGTCCACTTTAAAAACCATTAATATTGAGTGTGGTCCACTTTAAAAACCATTATTGAGTGTGGTCCACTTTAAAAACCATTATTGAGTGTGGTCCACTTTAAAAACCATTATTGAGTGTGGTCCACTTTAAAAACCAGTTGAAGGCTTTGAGTTGAATGACCGGTGCTTGGAGTTTGGAGCTTCTATTTGGGCCACACTACAGTTTGGAGCTTCTATTTGGCAAACTCACGATTTTCACACTACAACAAAATGACCCTATTACAACGGTGGAAAACAGTTGTAAAAGACTTTTTACAACGGTGGAGCCACCGTCGTGTATTAAGAAGTTGTAATAGACTGAAATCTTTTACAACTTTTATACACCGTTGCGACACCGTTGTTAAATGTATATTTTACAACTGTGTTCCACCGTTGTAGTAATACGTATAACAACATTTTTGCACCGTTGTAGTAATTCCCACTACAATTAATTATAACAATATGATTTTTGTTTCTTTATACATTACATTTCATATAAAAATAAATATTTATACTGAATAAAATGATACTACACTGAACTGAAATAATCAATTAAATATTTTATTTCAATATTTGAATTAGTACAACTTTGTGATCCACTATCGTACAACTCACTTTTACATAATACAGTCATAACAATACATACATTCCTCACTACAAACCGATCGCTCAACAAATCCGAGGTAGACGGTCTAGCTCTAGGCTTAGCAATGCATCGTTCTATGAAGGCCGTAAACCTGTAGATTAAGTATAATAGAATGTTCAGTCAGTATATTAATATATAATAATTGGACAATAACTATACTGTCAAACAGCAATAGCTCACCAAAATAATTGTACTGTCACCATGAGACAATTCCTGTTTCAAATATGGGCAATGCAAAAGTTGCTAGAGGATAAACAGCAGTTTATCACCAAAAGAAACTGGCAAACAAACACTCATGGACACAAAGAGATAACAATTGTAAATGACAATAGACTTGAGTAGGGAAACTTAGTATCAAAGATGACAATGCTCACTGATTTAGTGTAATATTATTTATGTAGACTGGATACTTCAGAACTTGACTTATGGTTCAAACGATCACAAATAAAAAGTTCACAGTTTTAGCTCAAAATTGAACAAACAATCTGCTTCATTGCCCAAAAACACATATTCTACTGCTACTGTTTCATCTGTTGAGCTGTTTCAACTATGAGAAAAAGTAAGAATCATACCTTAATGCTTTCTGTGCTGGTTTTAATTTGATGACTGACAAGCCGCAAACTATAGACTTAGAACAAGACGATCGATGAAGATGAACCTGGAGCTTTACTTGGAGATTATTGCTGTCGGACAGCTGTGAACCAGTTAAACAATACATTCAACTTTGAGGATTGCGAAAAGTATTAACTTCAGCAAAAATATACACTCACTTGTTTCGACTTCAACTGTATGGTTCTACTTTGAGGATTGCGTAACTTCAACAAAGGTAGCTGCAATATTGATCGCAGTCTTAGACGGAAAATGTTTCAGATAATCGATGATGGGTGGCGCCGTACCAAAACAAAGGGAAACAAATAAATCGAACTATGACAAGGTTTCTCTGTTGGTCGATGTGGAGGCCTAAGGCATGGGTTTCGGATGTGTGGTCAGATTCAGGGAAGTGGGAGCTTGGATGCGAGGGTGTGGCTCGCTCTCTGGTGCAGATTTGTTGTGAGATGGTGTAAGGCGAAGGCGGAGATGCACGTAGGGCTGAAGAGAGGGTGTCTGATGGCGGAGGGAGAAGCAAGGTGGAGGCAGGATCCGCAGGTGGAGGCCGAGTTTTCAGACTTTGGGGCTGGCTTGAGAATATTTGATGAGGAAGATGAATGGAGAAGAAGAGTGTTAATTTGGGGAAGCGTGTAATTTGGGGAAACTAAATTAAGATTTTCAAGGGGACAGAGCGGTGAATGCATGTTAAAATTTTGTTTTGGAGCCAAAATTTTGCTTTGGAGCCAAAACATCTGTTCAAACGAATTGAAAAAAAAACATTAATTACAATTGATGAAAAAGTAAAGTTGTAATAGAATTCCAACTATTAAAAGTTAATTATTATGTAAATGTTATTGATTATATACTATTAAATATTTAATAGTAATTTTTAAAAAGTAACTATTATTTAGTATTATCATCTAATTAACTATAATTACTTATGAATTATTGCAATTGTAAAATAGAAAGAACTCTAATCGACATAGGTTACAAGTGGCAAGAAAAGAAGATTTGTTAGAGATTCATTTATTACAATTGATTTAAATATACTACTGTTATTACTTAGAATTATATTTTAATGTTTAATTAGTATTTAATTAATTATTACTTATTAAAAAGTAATTATCTGTTGATAAATATTGATTGAGATTCGCTCTAAGGCACGAAAGATTCGCTTGTTGAACGGTTGTTACCGTTGCCTGTTGAATTCAAATTCAACAGTACACAAAATGTACCGTTAGCGGGGGCGTTGCCCCCGCACCCCCACCTAGGGGGGTTGCCACCCCCCTTGGACCCCCCCTCCGTAGGGGATCATATTCGACAAAAGGTTTTGGTAAAACTTTCAACATTATCAATTATAAATTAAGAGTATTTGGTATTATTTAGTATTATATTTTAATTACTGATTATTTTTATTATTTAACATTAATTTTCAACTTTGGTTAATATTTATTTTCAAACAATTTTTTAATTATTAGTTACTATTATTAATTACTTATCATTATCATTATCTAATAGTAATTACTATTGTTGTTGTTAATTATTTAATAATTATTATTTATATTGTAATTTAATTATAGTTACTTATGTATTATTCATGATTAGCATTAATTAGTATATTTTAATTATTAACTATTTAATAGTAATTATGTAATATTAACGATATTTTTTAATTATTCTTCTTAATTGCTAAGTATTAATAGTAATTATTAGTTATTAATTATAAATAATCAATATAAATGTAATTGTTTAATAATAATTGACTATTAATAGTAATTATTACTTATTAACTATTAATTATTTAATAATAATTGACAAATATTATTGATTTCTAAGTTTATTATTAATTATTATTATTAAGTATCAATATAATTAGTTATTAAATATAGATATTATAAACATGAAGTCTGCACTAGGCATCTCAATTACAACGAATAAAATGAAAAGTTGTGATTTATATGTTTATTACAACAGTGCGTTTTGCAAGGTTGTAAAAATGGATCTATTACAACGGTGCCTTTGCACCGTTGTAAAATTAAAGTTGTAATATGGTAATATATATGTTCTTTACAACAGTGATTATTACACCGTTGTAAAAAAGAATCTATTACAACGGTGCTTAATGCACCGTTGTAAATTAAAGTTGTGATATGGTAATATATATGTTCTTTACAACAGTGATTATTTTACCGTTGTAAAAAACATATATTACAACAGTGCGTTTTCCACCGTTGTAAAAAAGGATCTATTACAACAGTGCTTTTTGCACCGTTGTAAAATTAAAGTTGTAATATGGTGTTTTTGTTGTAGTGTCAGCATCGTGAGTTTGAGGGGGGATGTTAGAGAATATGCTACAACGATATAACAGGAAACCTATTATGACCTGGAGAATATGCTATGAAGGATATGAATACGCTATGAAGGATATGCTATGGAGATATAACAAGAAACCTATCATGAAGATATAACAGGAAATAAATTATGGAGATAAAACAGGAAACCTATTAGAATGTATTTTATGGGATATCATAAATTCTGCCTTTAATGTTTTCCTTATATTTGATTGTAAAACTTGTATAAAGGGAGAAGGATCTCTCTTGTAATGGACAACACAAATTAATAAAATGTAGTCTGCAATTGTTCATTGCTTTGTCTCTCTCCTCTCTCTGATCTAAAATTCTATCATATCAGCTGGCTATCGTGTGATTGCCACTACAGGGAATAATTGTGGATATGTGGATTAGTAAAATACTTTGTTGAGGAAAAAGTACACCAGGTTGTAAAGGACTTAATACAGAAAGTTAGACCTTAGAAATTTTGGATGGTATTAGGATTAAAGAAGGATCATAATGAAACTGCATATTTAATTGTGAGATTTGCATGATTTCACTTTTCTTTTATTGAGTATATTTTTGGTCAAAATATTTCAGTATGCAGCCAAAAAACTCTTGCTTTTTACTCTTGTATGTTTACTCAGGATAAAAGGAAAAATGCCTTCTTCTATTTGATTGGGTGTTTTGTAAAATTAAAAGCATTTTCATGTACTATGGTTGATTGGCAATAGGTGCATGCATAAGTATGTCTAGATTAATATTTTCCTAAAGCATCATCGAAATTAAAATCCTTCCTAAAGAATTTTTTTACCTCCATAGAAGTATTTTAATAGTGATCTTTCACATTGACGTATAACAACTATAGCCTGACTTATACAACATGTTGATGTTATACATCATATTTCCCTTCGATGATTAAACTTTCATTAATTTTTAAAAGTTGCATCTAGTTGCTCAAGTAATATGTAGTATGAGCCCACATATTTTAGTTAGAGTATACACACCAGTATAAGCCCACATATTATTCACTTCTTGTTCTTTGTTGGTGTCCATTGTAGTTTTCTGTTTTTGTTGCTAGACCTTTTGCAACTTAAATGGGATAGTTGATATCATTATCTCCAAAACCTTTGCAATTTGTACATGGCTTTAAATGTTGCTCACGTCCAACGTATATGTAGTCGGTTTTCCTAGTATAAAGATCCATAGAAATTTAATTAGGCTATGTGAACTTGACGTCCACCTTTATTATAACATTAACATAATTCAACCTTATTCCTAATGTAGTAGTAAACTCTATTAGAACATGAACATATTTCAACCTTCCTATCTGAATTATCATTTACTTCAGCATTATTGCACTATTAGTTTTATTCTTGCAGATGTTGTGTGTATGGGTTCAAACTTATTTATGTTGTTCTTATCTGGATTTACATTGTTTAATTCTTTGCAGATTGATATAATAACGCAATTAGCATTTGCAGCAAGATATATATGAGCTGACAAATCTAGACATTACATGTTAGGACCACCATAATATAATTTTTGTTTTTATTTTATGTTGTGATTTATAATTATTTGTTGAATTGTGTTACCACTGGATCTCAATTAAAAGTTGTAATTGTGTACGAACCATCGGAACACCAATAAAATAATGTTGAATTGATTATTGTTCATTTATACAATGTTATCATTATATTTACACTTTTTTGTATATGGAATGATAGGAAAATATGTAAGTATGCCACTTTATTGGCGTGGAAAGCCGCACACACTAGTAGGAAGCCCGAAGATGTGCTTCCATGCGCAACAAAAAAATATGTATGTGTGCCACCTTATTGCATCCTCACTATATCATTACATCCTTACCATATCATATATGTTTCTTGCTGATAAATCTATAATGTATTTGTTTACTTGCAATTATTTGCATGATAAAGTACCTTGTGTAATCCCTTAGGTTAGCTCAACTTAATTATTTCGTGCAATGTATATTTCTCTTATTTAGTAAGTGCTGCAAATCTGAGTGGTTCAACTTCCTTTCAATTTGTTTAATGATTTGCTCCATCATTTTGATGCCTTGAACTCCTTAGTCAATTTCGATTCTACTTCTGATTATGATTTGGGCAAAGTTGCTTTGCATATATCCGAGTTTGCTATTGCTGTTGAAATGGAGTCAGATTGTAAAGATTTTGGTCAAGGCTAATTAGATTATCCTATGTCAATCGATGGCAATCATGATTTAGTGTAGAGTATTAAGTGGTTAATTTTTTTTCTGATGTTCAAGTTTATAAGAATGTGGAGTTTTCATGTGTTTAGAATCATCTTAAGGCAAATAAGTTATCAATTATGAATTTAATCCTTCCACTTCCAAATCTTTTGAAGTTCTTTAATCTATTGAGGCCGAATAAGAGTTGGCTCAAATTCAATCGTTTATGAAAGTTGATAAGGTGAGATTGGAAAGAAGATGATTATTTCTCTATTTTGGACAATGAGGTTGTTGACTATACTTCAAATACTTCTCTTTTGATTAAGAGAAAACATGTTGTTGATTAGTTCAGTCTTCCGAATGAGGGTATCAATAGGAAATGGTTGTGATTTTTGATTGATATTAGCGAGGATGCTTTGATTTTCAATGGTGGGAGGCATTTTTTGTTGGTAATCAGGTGACATGTTGTTTTAGTTTAATCATATGATCAACTAAACATGCACCGCTATCTTGTCTGACTATGACATAGTGGGATCAAAGCTTAAAAAGTTTAAGGAGTTGTTTTGTTATTGTGTAAGAAGGATTGTGGTGGTGTCTATATTGCTCCTCTGTTTCTGTTTAAAACGAGACTGCTGTATGTGTTTTCTCACGTTCTACCTCTCAACTTGGTGCTGATTTTTCATTTGGCGTGCAACGAATTAACCGTCCCGAGAGTGTGTCCTTGTTACAAACTGTAACAAATCATGAGATAAACTATGCGTCTGTGTGGATGCACAGACAATCCTTCAGGGACTATAATTTCAATTTAGAATTATAAATCATTAGATAACATAAATTTTGGAAAGCATTTGCAATTTGGTTTATAGTAAGCATTTTGTTTATCAACTACATATATACATATAAGACTAAACATTACAAATTATTTCAAGATCATGACATCACAATAATATGATTTACTCTTTTTTGCTATTTTTCAGTTTGAATGTCTTCTTACATTATAATTTTATCCATTTTAGGACTAGATTTTTTATGTAGCCATGCATTTTCGCATAACAATCAATCACATGGTGTTGTTGGTTGATTATAAGTTTACGACATTCAATGTTGATAGTGCAACAATCAATAAAGTTTACGATCTACTTTTACAAAAGGATGGAAGTGAAAAAGTGTACTTGAACTTGTCTCGGTTTCTACATTCTACTATATCGCCAAAATACTATTAAGGCATTAGGTATGTTTTTTTATTTGTACGTTATTTGCTCCTCTTTTACATTTACTATAGATCTTCAGTCCAATTGTATATTTTTGCTTCCATCCTTTTGAGCTTCAATGCAAACATTTATTTTGTATTTTTTTTATTCTTTTCTGTTATGTAGTTAATTTTTTGCTTGAATCCTTTGGTTTTATTCTTAGTCGTTGTGCAATAGATTATGTTCATAACCATTTAATATCTGGTTTCTATTCAAGACATAATTTGTTTTTTTTTGTTCTTTGATATCAGTTTCTATTTTGTTACTAGAATATATTAGTATCCAAATTGATGAATGAAACAAAAGAATGTGAAAAAAAGAATGATGGAATGCATGAACAAATTAGAACGAAAAGCTCAAAAATTTACCGTATTTGCAACAATGTATGACGCAACTTCTTAGTCATCTTGGAGCAAATTCAACGACGCCAAGAACAGAAATTTCTTTACATACTGCGCACCACATCCTATATCAAGTCTTTTTCCAACTAATGTTGTTATTGGATCATCAACATTTGAAAAACAAGCGGTGCATTTATTGTCACAAGAACTAGCATACTAGCTAAAAGTACATCTTGAAATGCAAAAGATTTGTCATGGTAGAAAGGTTCTAAATTGAGAAAAAGTTGTTTGGATAATGTACTTGATCCAAACGAGCCATTGTTTGATGCACCTCAAAATGTTCATTATACATTGTCTGAATTGGTTGATGGCGGTTTAGTGGTCTGGTCAGAGTGTCGCATCCGTTCTTTGTAAGCTTAGAGATATTTTGTAGCAATGGAACTTCAAGTTGTCACAATGAACTTTGTAGAATTGATATGATTTCCTTAGTATGTATGATGATTTCTTTTCAATTCGATGGAGTGTTAGTTTGAAATTTGATTTCATGTGTGTTACTGTAATAAATTTGTATTTGTATATCTAGATTAAATGATATGTTGCAATTGTCTAAGATGTTGTATGAGTTATAGCTCAGCAATACCAAAATTGTAACACTTATAAGTGTTGGTAGCTCTTATATTTAAATGTGTATTGAAATTACAATAGTTATAACCGTTGGAACAAATAAAATTTCTAATGATTATGACCATTGGAACAATTTAATTTTCTTAACGTTATAACCGTAAGGACTATGAAATTTACAAACGGTTATAACCGTTGGAAGAATAAACTCTTCCAATGGTTATAATCGTTAGAGTATTCGTTACGAAACTTACCGCACACCTTCTACCAACGGTTGTAACCGTTAGGAATATAATTTGTGACACTTATAACCATTAAGAAATGACAATTATGGTGTTGTGATGGGTAGGAACTTTCCTGACGCCTGCTTCTCGACTTCAACATCCTCAAATGTACTTGGCTCTACTACCTCTAATAAATCATGTAGGCATTTCCTTAAATGTAAAAAATAGAACACGTTGTGAACTCCCGCCAGCCTCTCTGGTAGTCTAACTCTGTAGGCCATCTGGTTTATCCACTCAACTATGGGGAATGGTCCTACAAACCTCGTTGCCAACTTCCCTACTGAGACAAAGCAAACAACGTGTCTCAGAGGCGATATCTTGATAAAGACCATATCTCTTACCTCAAATTCCAAATCAGACCTTCTCCTATCGACATATGACTTCTACCTGTCTTGAGCTGCCTTCAACCGTCTGCGAATAACATCTATCTTCTCAGAAGTTTCCCTCACCATCTCAGGCCCAAGTAGAAGTCTATCCGTAGACTGTCACCAACATGTCGACGATCTGCAAGGTCGTCCATAAAATTGTCTTGAAGGGCGCCATCTCAATACTTGACTGATAACTATTATTGTAGGCAAACCCCACCAATGGGAGTGCTCCTCCCATGTCCTTCCGAAGTCTAGGATATACAGTCTCAATAAATCCTTAAGAACTTTATTGACCCTCTCAGTCTGTCCATCGATATGAGGGTGATTAGTTTTGCTCAGTCATAACTATGTACCTAGTGCCTCTTCCAAAACTCACTCGTGAAGATGAGGACACGGTAACTAACTATACTAGAAGGTGCCTCATTAAGTCGGATGACCTCTCTAAGGTATACTGATGTTAGCCAAGCTGTTGTCCTCTTGCTCTTGACGAGGATAAAATGAGCGCTCTTTGTTAGTCTGTCAACTATAACCCATATACTCGTGTTGCTATTCCTCGATCTGGGCAATCCATCAATAAAGTCCATAGAGACACTATACATTTCCACTATGGGATATCCAAGGGCTGAAGCAATCCGCTAGGTTTCCTTTGTTCAGCCTTAACTCATTTGTAAGTCAAACATCGGGCCACAAACTCTGCAATATCTTTCGTTATATTAGTCCAATGGAAAACTCTCTTCATATCTCACTGCATCTTATCACCGCCCAGATAGATAGTCATCCGAGAGTGACGAGCCTCCTCAAAAACCGTCCTCAACAAGTCTCTAACTCTGGTGACACAAAGCCTTCCATCTCAACGTAGCCACCCCTTCTCGTCCACAGAATATTTAGCTATGTGACTAGAGGTCTCTCCTGCAATAAGTCTATCCAAGATGTCCACAAACTATTGATCCTCTCGCTGTGCGAATCCAATGCGCTCCATAAGAGTAGGTTATACTTCCAATGATGCTAACAGACCAGGTGTAAAATCAAGATCGCCTAAAATCAAAGGTCAAGATAAATTCCAAGCTCTGCCTCTCTACGATAGAGGACTCAAGGTAATTCCCTTTGCCTGGGGTATAAGCTATCTCAAAATCGTAGGACGCAAGGAACTCCATCCAACGTTGTTGCCTTAATTTGATATCCTTCTGTGAGAACGAATATTTGAGCGACTTGTGATCCGTGTATAGCTCAAATCTCTCTCCAAGTAGATAGTGTCACCAGGACTTAAGTGCAAAGACTATTTCAACCAACTCCCAAACATGGGTAGGGTGGTTCTTCTCATGAACTCTCAATTGCATACTTCCATAGCAGATTAACCTACCTTCTTGCATCAATACAACACCTAACCCCATGCCACAAGCATTCGTGTAAGCCGTAAGCACCTTTCTATCATCGAGAAGAGTCAGAACATCGGCTGATGTAACACCCCGTACTTCCTATGAATATTAAAATAGTGAATTAAAGAATACTTAATTTTAAATAAGAATTAAGGGAAACGGGTTACGTCATTGCGTTCATCTCGGAATTCTGCTTGAGATAGAGTCCGAGTTTGCGTAAATTGGATATCGTATGAGAAAGTTATAAGCCTTAAAAGCTTGTATACGCGCAAGGAAATATATATATATATATATATACATATAAAATAATTCCAGAAGTCAAAACAGGTCTAAAATTCGAAATCATCCAAAGGGAAGTGGGCGGGAAAATTCCTGCTCAACAGGTGTCGACCCCCCAGGGGGAGTCGACATAAGTGTTGACCCCCTTAAGGGGAGTCGATATAGGAGTCGACCCCCCAATAGGGTGTCGACCTCTTTTCCAGATCTGGACAAAATTTCTAGACAACGTGTTTTGGCTGATGTGTCGCTCCCTGATTCGCTGTGTGACGTAATTTTCTGCTATGAATGATTCTGATGACTTCTAAACTGATCTGAAGGCTCTAAATCTCCCTATACACCTATAAAAAGACCCCTAAACCTATTGTTTTCTCCACACAAATTCATAAGCGTTTATATGCTGCTAAAACCTGAAGTGACCTAGCCTCTACCTTAATCAATCAAATTAGAGTTTTCAAGTTGACAATCAAAGTCTACATCAAAGGAGTAGCTAATCAAATTCAGAAATCAGATCACAGAATTCAAGACCGTTCTGTAATTTGTAAGTTCATGTTACTTTCAGAAGTAAAATTCAATTGTGATTCTGACATTGTAATAAATCTGAATCTGAGATTATGCCTATTTCTATCTTTCTTTCTATATCCATTAGATCTATCTCATTTGGTATTATTATGTCCATTCTTTGTCTCTACTTTCCTTCTTCCCTTTTTGTTTTTATAGCCAGGCTACTGCGAGCCTAAGCCAAATCTCATAAGAGATGAACGTACGTTGAAAAAAAAATTGGGCATAATATATGATTTGGACATGACCAATGCTAAAATTGGGAAAAGTATTAAATTATGTATAATTGAGCATAACTGATTTGAGGACATAACATACGTTGTATTTAAACATGAAGTGTATCGAACATATGGCTTGAGATTTGAGACATAAAGTATATTGGACATATGACTTGGGATTTGGGGCGTAAATTGAACTGTAAACATGTAAGGCATAGTACATGTTGTGGTTTAAGACCTAAAAATTGGGGCATATTATATATAATAGTTTATGACTTGGATGAAGGAGATTATGCATGAAAACCTATAGTAAGATAGGGATAACTGCTAAATGTGAACACGCCTAAATTGGGATTTTGGGTAAATTGGCATGCACTGTAAATAAAAGGCTATAATTTGCGTAGTTTATACTAGGAATCATGATTGGGGGGTTTTGGAGAATATTTTGTACGGTGCAATATGACTAAACCTTAGGGCATGTATTGTGGATTATGACCATGATTTTGGGCATGTAAGTTTATAGGCTTAATTTATTAGGCGAGATATGTTAATGGAACTTCAAGCGAGGTTTAATTTGTTAAACTAACTAATATGCTGAAATCTGTTGAAAGTGAATTTGTGGGGCATAACTTGAAATTAGCTTTGTTGAGGTATAACTTGAGGATTGGAATATGACTAGTTTTGTGAATTTGAGATAATTAGCATATAAAATTTATACTTGAACATGTATGGTAAATATGCTAAAAGATAAACATGCCTAATTCGAGGTTAGATTGAGTTGCGGTGTAAAACTGCCTGGAACCGCCCGACACATCCAGTGACCGCAACAACACCTAGCTAATGTGAGAGGTTAGTGCATCATGCCCAAGAAAAACCCAAGGTTAGATTAAGTTGTGGAGTAAAACTGCCCGGAACCGCCCGACACATCCAGTAACCGCAACAATATAGATCTAATGTAAGAGGTTGGTGCATTAATAAATCAATTAATGCTAATGAACAAGATATGATAAGAATGGTAGGGTTAAGTTAACTAAGGCAACACTTAACCGTTATAACATGTTAATAAGACAAGAAGGTAGGGTTAAGTAAATTTAGAACACTTAACCGTTACAACATGTTAATTTGAAAAGTGAGAAGGGTTAAGTTGATAAGAAACACTTAACCAATATGACATGATGAATGAGTATGGTTAATTTAAAACAAGAAAGCAACACTTAACCAATATAACAGGATATGTGGAAGGGTTAAGTTAACACAAGAAGGCAATACTTAACCAATGTAACACGACAAGTGGGTAGGTTAAGTTAACTTGAATTGATTGATAACACTTAACCAATACAACATGATGAACGTGTGGGGTTAAGTTAATAAGATACACTTAACCAATGTAACTTGATGAACGAATAGGGTTAAGTTAATGGGAAATACTTAACCAGTATAACATGATGAATGAACGGGGTTAAGTTAATAGGAAACACTTAACCAATCCAACATGACAAGTGCGAAGGGTTAATAAGAAACACTTAACCAACAGGACATGATGAGCGGGTAGGTTAAGTTGACATGGATGGACAACACTTAACCAATATGACAAAATGTGTGGAAGGGTTAAGTACATATCGAGTTGGTGGGTAATATTAGTAAATATAGGCCTACAAACTTAACCATTAAGTAAACATGTTTGAATCAATAGGAGGGTTAAGTACATATTGGGTTGGTGGGTAATATTAGAAAATATAGGCCCACAAACTTAACCAGTAAGAAACCCTAGTGACGAGGACGCATTTCAGCAGTAACCCACATGGATGTATCAAGATACCCTGAAACTAGGCAGGTTGGGGCATGATTACTGGGCTGATTATAAGTAGTTAAAATAGTGGCAGGAGGTACGTCAGTGTAGGTTCCAACGGATTACGGGCGTGCACATACTCCGAAGTGGGGAAAAGCAGGCACTGGGCACCAGTAGTTGTACACTGTGCATCTTGAATTGTGTCGGGTTGCCATCATTGGGATTGATACACCTTATGATGGGGCCAGCACAGGGTATCTACATGCAAGAGAGGACCGAATTGACACAGACACATGGAAAATTAATACGAGTAAGGAGTTGATCGATAGGGTAGTAAGGGTAAATCTAACATCTTCATGGCAATTAGGCTGATTGAGGTAAGATCCTCATACTAGATGTACATCTGCAGGCTACCACAATTGCGGGGATTAGGATCACGTTGTAATATTACCATTTTATACAGATTACTAGTTGGGACACTAGTTAGGCAGTGCAGAGATATAAAAATCAGAATAGCAAGGTAGTAGCGAAGCAAAAATCAGAGTAGAAGCGCATTCAGTTTATCTTGCCTTATCATATCTATGCTAATCGTACGTTATCTTGTTATCATGGTATTGTCTTATATTCAGTTTATTCATGTCATGATGCTTTTGCCTATTTTCATGCTGAAAGTCACTGGACTTACCAGACTTATGTCTAACCTAGTTTGTTTCGCCTCTTTTCTTCCGTCCCCCCTCCCCCAGGTTCACAGGGAGGAAATGTTACCACTTAGCTCAGTTTTCTTTCCAAGCTCGAAGATAGTCGATGTATTACTTTGGACTCTCTCTTCTACTGCTATGGCTGGTTCATGCTTATTGGGGAATATCATTATTATTTTTATGCTTCTTTTATACTTGGAAGTTTTTGAATCAAGACAAAAAATTTATGTGTTATTTTTAAGTATGATTGAGACAAATTGTTGTAAAAGCTTGACTGAACCACATTGTTTATAAAATGACTTTATTTTTCGCTACTTTATTTGTCTGTCTCGTAATTTATCTGCATCTTTTACCTAAAATGATCCACCAAAGTTAAGGCATTCACTTTGTGAGTGACCTTAACGGAGGTGTGGTGTTACACGTGGTATCAGAGCTGAAGGTTACCGGATCGGATAAAAGATTTGAAAAATTATTTTAAAAACGGTTTTAAAAGAAGCATTTTCAGAAGAAAAGTTTTGCTTTAAAGGCATATTCCCCAAAGCCATATACAATATATTTTGATCCTCTATTTGAATCCTTGTTTCCTTCTTTCTTGAGTCTTCGGTGCTCCTGGCTTTCTGGGAGGTAACCTCATCGCGGCATGGTTCCGTAGGCTTGATGAGACTACGACACCTGTCAAAGGGCGAAGAAGTGCCCAACTTCCATCTATAGCCGCTATAGTTTCACCTACGACTAATTTTCTTTCAAGCTTTGTAGAATTTTCCATGCGATGGAGGCAGCTTTCAAGAGACTTACCAACAAGTTACACAAGGACGGCAAAGATGAGAATAAGGGAGTCTGGCTAAGGAGCACAAACCAAGGGTGAGGAACTCATGGATATATACTTGGTTCACAAAGGAGGTAAAAAGAAAGAGGTGCAAGTGGAAGAATCACAAGACAAGAAAGGAAGGAAGAATAGGAAAATCTAAGACAAGAGGAAGTGTCGTTATTATGGTATAACGGGTCATACAATTAAAGACAAGGTCAAGAACAAAGGACAGGATTTTCCGGAGGGCATGTGCATACTCTCACCGCTAGCGTACCTAAGAGAGAGGTAGTAAAGCTTTGGCTGAAAAATTTTAGTTTCCTTTTTGATCATCCTGTTAGTATTCTTTTGATTTTAGCGCTTCACATTCGTTTATATCTGCTTCCATAGTTGAGTCTCTACACCCTAGAGCTTGTATAGTAGAGGATCCCATTATTGTCTCAAATCCAATTGGTGGTTCGGCTCATTTATCTTTGGTTTGTAAGGATTTGAGAATAGCTATGTTAAGTATTGAGTTTAAGTGTAATGCTTATGTTTTTGGTTTCATGGGCTATGGGTTGATTCTAGGCATGGATTGGTTAGCTAGTAATTGTGAAAGGAGGGTAGTTAGACTTCTGACTTGCCTCGGAAATACCCTCGAGATTTCGTGTGATCCTAAGGGATCAGTTTGTCTTAGCTACCTAGAATCACTTGATGCGTCTATCGACGATTTGCGATCCGTTGGAGTAGTCCATGAGTACGCAGATGTTTTTGATTTGGTTAGGGATTTATCCCCTAAAATGCGAGATAGACTTCCGCATATATCTAGTTGACAATGCAAAGCCAGTTGCATTACCTGTACGACATGTGACTCCAAGGGAAAGGAAAGGCTCAGTAAACCAGTAAAAGAGTTACTTGAGAAAGGGTTCATAAGGCGAAGTATTTCTAAATGGGGTGCTCCAGTCATTTTCGTTACAAAGGCGGATGATTCACTTCCCTTGTGCATAGATGATATTTTGGAATGAGGAAGAACATGCTTTGCATCTAAGGGAAGTCTCGGATACCCACCAAGCGCATCAACTTAAGGCGAAGTTCTCCAAAAATGTCATTTTTGGAGAGAAGAAGTAAAGTTTCTAGGACATGTGGCGCCCAAAGAAAGGGATAGCAGTAGATCCCGCAAAAGTAATTGCGGTGCAAAACTGGAACGCCCCAAGGAATGCAACAGAAGTAAGAAGCTTTCTTGGACTAGCAGGCTAATATAGGAAGTTAATTAAGGACTTTATGAAGGTATCGGCCCCACTTACTAGATTGACGAAGAAGAATCTGATCATCTTAGTATATACACTTGGTAACATGGTTAGCATCTGTTTATTTTCAAGAGATAGTTCTGGAAATGTTAGCATGACACGACAGAGGTTATAGTGCCAAGTATATTATAAGAAGAAAAGGTGGAACGAGAGGCGACAGTGAAATGAGTTCCAACGCATATTCTGAAAACAAAAATTTAGAAGCTACGCAAATCGTGAAGTTAAGACAGTCAGAGCAATATGGAATGAAGCTCAAGAAGATGCGACTTAGAAGAACTGAAGACTAGATATACGCATCATATCCTTTTTGAGGGTACATTCTTGATCTCTGTTTTTCTGTAAAGTTTATTTTCTAGTGTTTATCTTTTAAGTATATCCTCTCGATCCTATCCTCGATCATTAGGTAGAAGCCTATGGATGTGGACATGTGTTTGAGACATGTTATGTTTGGTGGATGCAAGTGGATGTAAGTGTTTGCTAGTGGTTGCTCGTGGATGCATATACACACATTAGGCACTAGATCGGCTCAGTCACTTTCATATTGCATATGCATGAGTGAATTTTTATATATATGAATCGAAACTTGATGTTTTATCATATGGATGTTGCATTTGTATGAATGATTGTGCACTCATGTAGAAGTTATAAAGTACGATTAGTAATAATTGCATACATGATGGGCTCATGGCATTGACATAATTCGCATTAAGGAGGTCAAATGAATCAGTAGACCACCTGATTTTGCATTAGATAAGGACATGTACACACACAATGCTTATGATCATGAAAGCATTAGAAATCTTTTTAAGGACAATGGACGCCTTTGATTGAATGGTTGAGTAGATGGATGTTGGATGTTAGGATACATTCTCCTTGACTTGGAGATTTCGGGGACGAAATCCTTTAAAGGAGGGGAGAATGTAACACCCCGTACTTCCTGTGAATTTTAAAATAACAAATTAAAGAATACTTAATTTTAAAAGTAAGAATTAAGGGAAACGGTTTACGCCGTTGCGTTCGTCTTGGAATTATGCTTGAGATAGAGTCGGAGTTTGCATAAATCGGACACCGTATGAAAAAGTTATAAGACTTAGAAGTTTGTATACGTGCAAGGAAATATATATATACATATAAAATAATTACAGAAGTAAAAACAAGTCTAAAATTCAAAATCAGCCAAAGGGAAGTGGGTGGGAAAACTCCCGCTCAATAGGTGTCGACCCCCCAGGGGGAGTCAACATAGGTGTCGACCCCCCTTAAGGGGAGTCGACATAGGAGTCGACCCCCCTATAGGGGAGTCAACATAGGTGTCGACCCTCCTATAGGGTGTCGACCTCTTTTCCAGATCTGGACGAAATTTCTGGATGACGTGTTTTGGCTGATGTGTCATTCCCTGATTCGCTGTGTGACGTATTTTTCTGCTATGAACGTTCCCGATGACTTCTAGACTGATCTGAAGGCTCTAAATCTCCCTATTCACATATAAAAAGACCTCTAAACCTATTGTTTTCTCCACACAAATTCATAAGCGTTTATATGCTGCTAAAACCTGAAGTGACCTAGCCTCCACCTTAATCAATCAAATTAGAGTTTTCAAGTTGACAATCAAAGTCTACATCAAAGGAGTAGCTAATCAAATTCAGAAATCAGATCCCAGAATTCAAGACCGTTCTGTAATTTGTAAGTTCATGTTACTTTCAGAAGTAAAATTCAATTGTGATTCTGACATTGTAATAAATCTAAATCTGAGATTATGCCTATTTCTAACTGTCTTTCTATATCCGTTAGATCTATCTCATTTGATATTATTATGTCCATTCTTTGTCTCTACTTTCCTTCTTCCCTTTTTGTTTTTATAGCCAGGCTACTGCGAGCCTAAGCCAAATCTCATAAGAGATGAACGTACGTTGGAAATAAAATTGGGCATAATATATGATTTGGACATGACCAATGCTAAAATTGTGAAAAGTATTAAATTATGTATAATTGAGCATAACTGATTTGAGGACATAACATACGTTGTATTTAAACATGAAGTGTATCGAACATATGGCTTGAGATTTGAGACATAAAGTATATTGGACATATGACTTGGGATTTGGGGCGTAAATTGAACTGTAAACATGTAAGGCATAGTACATGTTGTGGTTTAAGACCAAAAAATTGGGGCATATTATATATTAATAGTTTGTGGCTTGGAAGAAGGAGATTATGCATGAAAACCTATAATAAGATAGGGATAACTGTTAAATGTGAACACGCCTAAATTGGGATTTTGGGTAAATTGGCATGCATTGTAAAAAAAAGGCTATAATTTGGCATAGTTTATACTAGGAATCATGATTGGGGGTTTTGGAGAATATTTTGTTTGGTGCAATATGACTAAACCTTAGGGCATGTATTGTGGATTGTGACCATGATTTTGGGCATGTAAGTTTATAGGCTTAATTTATTAGGCGAGATATGTTAATGGAACTTTAAGTGAAGTTTAATTTGTTAAACTAACTAATATGTTGAAATCTGTTGAAAGTGAATTTGTAGGGCATAACTTGAAATTAGCTTTGTTGGGGTATAACTTGAGAATTGGAACATGACTAGCTTTGTGAATTTAGGATAATTAGCGTATAAAATCTAGACTTGAACATATATGGTAAATATGCTAAATGATAAACTTGCCTAACCCGAGGTAAGATTGAGTTGCGGTGTAAAACTGCCCGGAACCGCCCAGTACATCCAGTAACCGTAACAACACCTATCTAATGTGAGAGGTTAGTGCATCATGCCCAAGAAAAACCCGAGGTTAGATTGAGTTGTGGTGTAAAACTGCCCGGAACCGCCTGGCACATCCAGTAACCGCAACAACATAGATCTAATGTGAGAGGTTGATGCATTAATAAATCAATTAATGCTAATGAACAAGACATGATAAGAATGGTAGGGTTAAGTTAACTAAGGCAACACTTAACCGTTATAACATGTTAATAAGACAAGAAGGTGGGGTTAAGTAAATTTAGAACACTTAACCATTATGACATGTTAATTTGAAAAGTGAGAAGGGTTAAGTTAATAAGAAACACTTAACCAATATGACATGATGAATGGGTAGGGTTAAGTTAAAACAAGAGAGCAACACTTAACCAATATAACAGGATGCGTGGATGGGTTAAGTTAACACAAGAAAACAACTCTTAACCAATGTAACACGACAAGTGGATGGGCTAAATTAACTTGAATTGATTGATGACACTTAACCAATACAACATGATGATTGTGTGGGGTTAAGTTAATAAGATACACTTAACCAATGTAACTTGATGAACGAATGGGGTTAAGTTAATGGGAAATACTTAACCAATATAACATGATGAATGAATGAGGTTAAGTTAATAGGAAACACTTAACCAATCCAACATGACGAGTGAGAAGGGTTAATAAGAAACACATAACCAACATGACATGATGAGCGGGTGGGTTAAGTTGATATGGATGGACAACACTTAACCAATATGACAAAATGTGTGGAAGGGTTAAGTACATATCGGGTTGGTGGTAATATTAGTAAATATAGGCCCACAAGCTTAACCAGTGAGAAACCCTAGTGATTGGGACCCATTTCAGCAGTAACCCACATGGATGTATAAAGGTACCCTGAAACTAGGCAGGGTGGGGCATGATTACTAGGCTGATTATAAGCAGTCAAAATAGTGGCAAGGGGTACGTCAATGTAGGTTCCGACAGATTACGGGCAAGCACGTACTCCGAAGTGGGAAAAAGCAGGCACTGGGTACCAGTAGTTATACACTGTGCATCTTGAATCGTGCCGGGTCGCTATCATAAGGATTGATACACCTTACGGTGGGGCCAACACAGGGTATCTACACGCAAGAGAGAGCCGAATTGACACAGACACATGGAAAATTAATACGAGTAAGGAGCTGATCGATAGGGTAGTAAGGGTACATCTAATATCTTCATGGCAATTAGGCTGATTGAGGTAAGATCCTCATACTAGATGTACACCTGGAGGTTACCACAATTGCGGGGATTGGGATCACATTGTAATATTATCATTTTAAACAGATTACTAGTTGGGACACTAGTTAGGTGGTGCAGAGATATAAAAATCAGAATAGCAAGGTAGTAGCGAAGCAGAAATCAGAGTAGAAGCGCATTCAGTTTATCATGCCTTATTATATCTATGTTAATCGTATGTTATCTTGTTATCACGGTATTGTCTTATATTCAGTTTATTCATGTCATGATGATTTTGCCTATTTTCATGCTGAAAGCTACTGGAGTTACCAGACTTATGTCTGACCTTGTTTGTTTTGCCTCTTTTCTTCCGTTCCGCCCCTAGGTTCACAGGGAGGAAATGTTACCACTTAGCTCAGTTTTCTTTCCAAGCTCGAAGATAGTCGATGTATTGCTTTGGACTCTCTCTTCCACTGCTATGGCTGGTTCATGCTTTATTGGGGAATATCATTTCTATTTTTATGCTTCTTTTATACTTGGAAGTTTTTGAATCAAGACAGAAGTTTTATGTATTATTTTTAAGTACGATTGGGACAAATTGTTGTAAAAGCTTGACTAAACCACATTGTTTATAAAATGACTTAATTTTCCGCTGCTTTATTTGTCTGCCTCGTAATTTATCTGCATCTTTTACCTAAAACGCTCCATCAAAGTTAAGGCATTCCCTTTGTGAGTGACATTAACGGAGGTGTGGTGTTACAGCTGATGTCGGAGCCCTCATTAACCTCTGGAAAGCATCTTCACATTCAAACTCAAATGACCTAGGCTCTCGATGGCCTAGGCTCAGCGTAAAATAAAAAGGAGAAAATAGATCTAAACTCAAACTAAATAAATAGACATAGAAAGGACTGTAAATAAATAAAAGACAGAAAAGGGACAAGAAAGAAAGGTGTATATATGAACATATAATAATTGTAAACTGAATAGATAATTGACAGTAAAACAATAACATATAAGCACTGTTACTTTTTAGATCCAAATCATTTACTACCAAAACACTATTTAAATAGCAAATCTAAAATAACTACAACTTTGATTTAGATCCAAAAAAGGTCTCTTTAAAATTGTTGTTGTAGAAAAACTAGAATTATCCCTTTAATCTACGTCTTGGCAGCAACTCAACATCTTCTTAATTTTACAGCTTGGAGGAGGAAGAAGATGAAGATATGTTTGTGTGTATGAAAACGGTGAGGATGCTAGCCTATTTATCGATTAGCAAAGCAAACAATTCAAAAATGATATCCAGTTGACACAGTTCTGATACCCACAGACCTAAAACTGATACCTACATATATATAAAACTGATACTTACGTATATATAAAACTGATACCTATAAACTGTTATAATCTTTTAAAGAAAAACTAATACAAAAAATTGTTTACATCACAGTTTGATAAATTAAATTAAAATAAGTTCAATTGAGTTACAAAATTAATGCAACAGTACAACAACAAAACTAATACAACAATAAAACGTAAGAACAAAAACATAACTCAGTTAATAATATAAAAACTGGTACCTAACAAAATAAAAAACTGATACCTACAAACTGCTATAATTGAAAAAAAAAACTAAAAAAAAACTATGTACATCAAAGTTTGATTGATTAAAGCAAAACAATTTTGACTATAATACAGATTTAATGCATCAATACAACTACATAATAAATAGAACATCAAAAACACAACAAACGAATATAAAACAGAGCTAATTAAACAAAACTGATACCTATAATATACAAAACTGATACCCAACTAATGAATAACCGAACATTAAAACGAACCTACTTGTAAAACCAACGGAAGTCATTAATCATCAATAGAAACAAAAAACTTAATCGTAATAACTAACAGTAAATTAAAACGATTATGACAGGAACATAAAACTCAATCGATGCAAACAGAAAAAAAAACTAATCTTCAAGCTGATTCCCCGAACCAATATGCCCAAGATCAAATTTCCAATCTGTATCATGCGATCAATACCAATGTTTAAAGAGGATCGTTAGAGAACAAAATACGCACGAAAATAAAATTGCGATGGAGATCCAGATCGAGATCGAGATTTGGAAGAGCGAATTGAGGAAGAAGATGGAAACCGCACGCATGAAATATGATTTTATAAAATAATCAGTAAATTTTCCTTGGGGTTAAATTTTTAATGGGTCGTGCTTATGCATAAAAAAGCCTTAATTTTTGTCTATGTGGATATTTTCTTGTTTTTCAAAACACTTTATGTAACAACCCATATTTTTATAACATGTTAAAGTCATAAATCAAGGCAGAATTAAATTTTAAAATAAGAATCAGGGGAAACGAGTTGTGCCATTGCGTTCGTCTCAGAATTCTGCATGAAATCGAGTCCGAGTTTTCGAAAATCGGAGTCCGTATGACCAAGATATGACCCTCCGAAGTTTCAGGAATTTAAATAAAATAAAACAGCTCGAAAATAAAGCCTGAAATTCGAAATTCAAACCCAGAGAAGGCTGGCGGGAAAATTCCCACCCATATACCTAGGTCGACTAGGGAGTCGACCCCCCCCCAACCAGGTCGACTGGGGAGTCGACCTCCCCATGACCAGGTCGACTGGGGAGTCGACCTGGGGATCGACCTGCCTCCCGAACATATTCCCTGAGCCAGATGCATTCTGATGTATTTAGACTTGTTTCGTGACCAGATTCGTCTGCCTAACCCTATATAAGCAGCCCCCTAGCCTCATTCTCTCCACACCATTTCATTCTGTCTTTATGCTACCTCTAAGATAATCAAAATAATAAGATAAAAAGGAAGAAAAAGGACTGCTTCTTCTCCATCAAGACTACGCTTAGAGATTTGCAAATTGGGGGATTTCAATTAGAACACGATCAATCAAATAGAGATTCAACAATCAAATTCTGCTTTCTAATTCTCGATCCAGGCACTGTAAGTTCTAGTTACTTTGAGATCTAAACTTGTTAATTGTAATTTGGTCATGAGATAAAGTGAAATTTGACTTAAGCTTGATAATCGATTCATATCTATTCTTGTTCTTCTTGGATCTTGACATGAAATATTGCTTTGAAATCAGTTTGGACTTATTCGCATTTCTAAATCAAACGTTATCATGCCTATGAAATTGAAACCATTGTTAATGGTCAAGGACTATGACTGAGAACATAAGACTATGCCTGTGCCTATGACTGAGAACATAAGACCATTGCCTATGACTATGACTATGACAAGGACAATTGTGGCTAATCACCTATGACTCGTGACTATGAATTACTGCCTATGATTATGAACATAAGACTATGACCATGACTTTGAAACTATTATAGTTAATTGCCTATAACTATTAGGGTAGTTGCCTAGAACTCTTTTGGATAATTATCCATGACTATTGTATAACTATTGTGGTTAATTGACTATTATAGTTGATTGCTCATAACACTATAGTTGAAAACCATGTTGAACATCGAATTGGCATTTAGTTGGATCCCATACCTAGGGTGTGACATGCTTAGTTTATTCGTTATTATGTACACCAACAACCATTGACCCATTATCCTTGTATTTGGCTTGCTTGTGCATGCTTATTCTTGTATGTCAAGTTTTTATCAGGACTATCGCCTTATTTTGCTAGATTTGAAAACCCTGTTAATTTCTATATGCCAGTGATGTTGTAACCGATTATCTCAAGTTATATCATGCCAGTCTTGTAATCTCCTTTATCACTTTATGCTTGTCCCTTCTGCCTATCATAGTTTTGATGTTATTCCCTTTATCTCTATATTTAGATTTGCTTGTAATTTAGATTGATTAACGTTTACATGCGATGGGAATACAATTTGAATAGATTAGGCAAAGCATGAACTGGTTATAAACATGAATCATGAACTTGATAATAGGCATAAGTTGAAACATGAAACATTGGCACGAACTTGACATGAAACTTGAACATGGTCATGACACTAGAATGAACTTGAAAATGGCCAACTCGAGGTTGGGTTGAGTTTGCAGTGTAAATCTGCCCGGAACCACCCGGCAAATCCAGTTACTGCAAACAATAGGATCCAATGTGGGTAGTTGGTCATATCGCGCTTGAAACCTGAGGTCAGACTGAGTTGTGGTGTAAATCTGCTCGGAACCGCCCGGCATATCCAGTGACCACAACAACGGGTCTGTTGTGAGAGGTTAGGGTGCATTAATGAATTAATGCCACATGATAGGGTTAAGTCATGAACATGAAAGACAACACTTAACCAACTTGAAATATGATTGGTAGGGTTAGGTCATGAACTTGAACGACAACACCTAACCAACTTAACACGTGAATGGTAGGGCTAAGTCACGAACTTAAATGACAACACTTAGCCAACTTGACATGCTAGACTGATGGGGTTAAGTCTCAAATTTAAATGACAACACTTAACCTACTAGACGGAAACCCTAGTTACGCGGTCCATTTCAGCAGTAACCCACTAGATGTATCATGGTACCCTGGAACTAGGCATGGTGGGGCATGATTACTGGGCTGATTGTAAGCGACCAGAACGACGGTTGTGTGGGTGCGCCAGTGTCGGTTCAGGCGGGCTATGGTCGTGCACGTGGTCCGGAGTTGAAAAAGCAGGCATTAGGCATCAGTAGGTTTATCTGTGCGTTCTTGATTCGTGTCGGTGGTTGGCACCATAGGGCTTGATACACCCTTTGGTGGACCTAGCACAGATGACTACATTCGTGATAGGGCCGTATGACACAGAAATACAACGAGCAAGAACTTGTAGGGAGCCGATCGATTAGTGGATCGTTCCGTTGGACCTAGTAATGGGTCATTCACGATTTTGGGCCAAGGGATCATTTCATGATTAATATAAGACATGGGTTTGGGATTCTAGTATAGTTGATGCATCGAACCTTGAACATGAGACGCTATACTTGACCTATACTTGATTCATCATGTTATCTTAGTCTGTCTTATCCATCTTGACATCATACTTATGTTTGCTTTCAGTTTATACATGTCATGTTACCTTTACCTGTTTTTATGCTGAAAGTCACTTGGACTTACCAGTCTTTATGACTGACCCGTTTCCTTTCGCCTCTTTTTCTTCCGTTTCCCCCCGGGAGGAAACTCTAGCACTTAGCTTGGATTCCACTTGCTTTCGGTTCAGCTCATGTACAGTTTGATCTTGAGCTATGCTATGGCTGCATTTTCTGCTACCTTTGGGGAATTAAGCTACTTTTGATGTTTTAAGTTTATGCTTCTTTGTTTATGCAAGACAGAATTTGTTGTAATGGAAAATAATGACTTTGGCTATTTGGTACTTTGAATGAAAAAGGCTTTGACTATTTTGAAAGTAATGAAATTTATCTTTTGATTCTTCCGCTGTTTTATTTATGTTCTGTCTTGTAATATTTCTATGTATGTTTACCTAGATAATGCTCCACCAAAGCTAGTGCATTCCCTTTGTGAGTGACCCTTGCGGAGGTGGGGTGTTACATTTGGTATCAGAGTAGAAGGTTACCAGACTGGGAAAAATCTTTTTTAAAAAAAAAACCTTCTGAAACTATTTTCAAAACCGTTTATAAAGAAGAATTTTTCAAGAAAAGTTTATTTTAAGGCTATTCCCCAAAAGCCATTAGCACTTTCCTTTGTTTCCTCGTTTGAATCTCTATCTTTTCGTTTTTCAGCATGTCTGGGAATCTTAACTTTCCAGAGGGCGTGCCACTACCTGGCTGGTTCAGGAGGTACTTAGAGGCTACGACCAATTATGCAGGCGCAGCAGATATTCCTCCTCCAGCTGCAGCGATTCCTCCTCCTCCTCGTGGAAATGCTTTCGCAAAGACGTGTAGAGACTTCAAGGATATGGGTGGAAAGGACTTCTATGGGACTGAATCCTTTGTGGAAGCGAGGAACTGGCTGAAGGAGACTGAAGATTTGTTTGTCATCTTCGAAGTTGATGATAGGCAAAAGATACAGCTAGCAGTGTGGTTGCTTAAAGATGAAGCTTCGTATTGGTGGGAGATTACCCATGCTGAGAGGCCAGTGGAAACTTAGGAAGACTTCCGGATGAGATTTGAGATGAAATTTCTCTCCTAAGATGAAAGAAGCCTGCAGATGGAGAAGTTCCTAACTCTTAAGCAAGGAAGCATGACAATCAGGGAGTACGTAAATCAGTTTAATCAACTAGCCAGATTTGGGTTGGATTTAGTGAACACCCAACACAAAAAGGCTCTTCGCTTCGTCAGAGGTTTGAATGAGCCACTACACAGCCTTGCTATGACTCATGTACCCATGGGGGCGACCTTTAAGAGCTTGGTGGATATGGCCCTACTTCATGAAGAAGACGAGAATGGCAAGAAGGAGGTCAAGGCGAATGATTCTCAAAACAAGAAGAAAGACTCCGAGAAAGGAGGCAAGAACAACAACAACAACAACAACAACAATAATGACAACAAGACATGTGAGAAAAGAAAGTGCCACTTCTGTGGTATTGAAGGGCATATAGTCCAAGATTGTAGAAAGAAGAAGATGAAGATGGGAGCATGCTTTCGGTGTGGTGAAAATGGACATATCAGCAAGAACTGCCCTAAGAAGCAAGGGCAAGCCCCGCAAGCAGGACCTTCTGGGGGTACATCTTTAACTTCTCCTTCTTGATGCTTTGTTTTATCTTTCTTATCTTCCCGTTCCTATCTTGAGAACCTTAGGTAGAACCATATGGATGGAAACATGTATTTGAAACATGTTATGGTTGATGTTTGCAAATGGTTGCAAGTGGTCGCAAGTGGTTGCTCGTGGTTGCATAACACACATTAGGCACTAGATCGGCTCAGACACGTTTTCATATTGCATATGCATGAGTGTTTATACTTGTTTATGGATGAAATTGAATGTGTTATCATGTGAATGTTGCATATGGATGGATGTTTGTGCACACATATAGTGTTTATGTGATTAGGGCTATCTGCATACATGTTGGACTCATGACACTAAACATATTTTGCATTATGAAGATCAATCAGGCCTGATCATTTGCATTAGATAAGGAACATATGCACACACTTTCTGCATATGTTCATATAGCATTAGAAATCTTTTAAGGACAATGATTGCTCGTGAATGATGGTTGAGTAGATGGATGATTGGATGGTAGGATATATTCTTCCTAACTTGAAGATTTCGGGGACGAAATCCTTTAAGGAGGGGAGAATGTAACAACCCGTATTTTTAAAACATGTTAAAGTCATAAATCAAGGCAGAATTAAATTTTAAAATAAGAATCAGGGGAAATAGGTAGTGCCATTGCGTTCGTCTCGTAATTCTGCATGAAATCGAGTCCGAGTTTTCGAAAATTGGAGTCCGTATGACCAAGATATGACCCTTCGAAGTTTCAGGAATTTAAATAAAATAAAACAGCTCGAAAATAAAGTCTGAAATTCGAAATTCAAACCCAGAGAAGGCTGGCGGGAAAATTCCCGCCAATATACCCAGGTCGACTGGGGAGTCGACCCCCCCCCCCCACTAGGTCGACTGGGGAGTCGACCTCCCCATGACCAGGTCGACTGGGGAGTCGACCTGGGGGTCGACTGCCTCCCGAACCTATTTCCTGAGCCAGATGCATTCTGATGTATATAGACTTGTTTCGTGACCAGATTCGTCTGCCTAACCCTATATAAGCAGCCCCCTAGCCTCATTCTCTCCACACCATTTCATTCTGTCTTTATGCTGCTTCTAAGATAATCAAAATAATAAGATAAAAAGGAAGAAAAAGGACTGCTTCTTCTCTATCAAGACTACGCTTAGAGATTTGCAAATTGGGGGATTTCAATTAGAATACGATCAATCAAATAGAGATTCAACAATCAAATTCTGCTTTCTAATTCTCGATCCACGCACTGTAAGTTCTAGCTACTTTGAGATCTAAACTTGTTAATTGTAATTTGGACATGAGATAAAGTGAAATTTGACTTAAGCTTGATAATCGATTCATATCTATTCTTGTTCTTCTTGGATCTTGACATTTGAAATATTGCTTTGAAATCAGTTTGGACCTATTCGCATTTATAAATCAAACGTTATCATGCCTATGACATTGAAACCATTGTTAATGGTCAAGGACTATGACTGAGAACATAAGACCATTGCCTATGACTATGACAAGGACAATTGTGGCTAATCACCTATGACTCGTGATTATGAATTACTGCCTATGATTATGAACATAAGACTATGACCATGAATTTGAAACTAGTACAGTTAATTGCCTATGACTATTAGGGTAGTTGCCTAGAACTCTTTTGGATAATTATCCATGACTATTGTATAACTATTGTGGTTAATTGACTATTATAGTTGATTGCTCATAACACTATAGTTGAAAACCATGTTGAACATCGAACTGGCATTTTACCTAGGGTGTGACTTGCTTAGTTTATTCGTTATTATGTACACCAAAAACCATTGACCCATTATCCTTGTATTTGGCTTGCTTGTGCATGCCTATTCTTGTATGTCAAGTTTTTATCAGGACTATCGCCTTATTTTGCTAGATTTGAAAACCCTGTTAATTTCTATATGCCAGTGATGTTGTAACCGATTATCTCAAGTTATATCATGCCAGTCTTGTAATCTCCTTTATCGCTTTATGCTTGTCCCTTATACCTATCATAGTTTTGATGTTATTCCCTTTATCTCTAGATTTAGATTTGCTTGTAATTTAGATTGATTAACGTTTACATGCGATGGGAATATGATTTGGATAGATTAGGCAAAGCATGAACTGGTTATAAACATGAATCATGAACTTGATAATAGGCATAAGTTGAAACATGAAACATTGGCATGAACTTGACATGAAACTTGAACATGGTCATGACACTAGAATGAACTTGAAAATGGCCAACTCGAGGTTGGGTTGAGTTTGCAGTGTAAATCTGCCCGGAACCGCCCGACAAATCCAGTTACTGCAAACAATAGGATCCAATGTGGGTAGTTGGTCATATCGCGCTTGAAACCCGAGGTCAGACTGAGTTGTGGTGTAAATCTGCCTGGAACCGCCCGGCATATCCAGTGACCACAACAACAGGTCTGATGTGAGAGGTTAGGGTGCATTAATGAATTAATGCCACATGATAGGGTTAAGTCATGAACATGAAAGACAACACTTAACCAACTTGAAATATGATTGGTAGGGTTAGGTCATGAACTTGAACGACAACACCTAACCAACTTAACACGTGAATGGTAGGGTTAATTCACGAACTTAAATGACAACACTTAGCCAACTTGATATGCTAAACTGATGGGGTTAAGTCTCGAATTTAAATGACAACACTTAACCTACTAGACGGAAACCCTAGTTACGCGGTCCATTTCAGCAGTAACCCACTAGATGTATCATGGTACACTGGAAATAGGCAGGGTGGGGCACGATTACTGGGCTGATTGTAAGCGACCAGAACGACGGCTGTGTGGGTGCGCCCGTGTAGGTTCAGGCGGGCTATGGTCGTGCACGTGGTCCGGAGTTGAAAAAGCAGGCATTGGGCATTAGTAGGTTTATCTGTGCGTTCTTGATTCGTGTCGGTGGTTGGCACCATAGGGCTTGATACACCATATGGTGGACCTAGCACAGGTGACTACATTCGTGATAGGGCCGTATGACACGGAAATACAACGAGCTAGAACTTGTAGGGAGCCGATCGATTAGTGGATCGTTCCGTTGGACCTAGTAATGGGTCATTCACGATTTTGGGCCAAGGAATCATTTCATGATTAATATAAGACATGGGTTTGGGATTCTAGTACAGTTGATGCAGCGAACCTTGAACATGCGATGCTATACTTGATTCATCATGTTATCTTAGTCTATCTTATCCATCTTGACATCATACTTATGTTTGCTTTCAGTTTATACATGTCATGTTACCTTTACCTGTTTTTATGCTGAAAGTCACTTGGACTTACCAGTCTTTATGACTGACGCGTTTCCTTTCGCCTCTTTTTCTTTCGTTTCCCCCCGGGAGGAAACTCTAGCACTTATCTTGGATTCCAGTTGCTTTCGGTTCAGCTCATGTACGGTTTGATCTTGAGCTATGCTCTATGGCTGCATTTTCTGCTACCTTTGGGGAATTAAGCTACTTTTGATGTTTTAAGTTTATGCTTCTTTGTTTATGCAAGACAGAATTTGTTTTAATGGAAAATAATGACTTTGGCTATTTGGTACTTTGAATGAAAAAGGCTTTGACTATTTTGAAAGTAATGAAATTTATCTTTTGATTCTTTCGCTGTTTTATTTATGTTCTGTCTTGTAATATTTCTGTGTATGTTTACCTAGATAATGCTCCACCAAAGCTAGTGCATTCCCTTTGTGAGTGACCGTAGCGGAGGTGGGGTGTTACACTTTACTTTTCGAAATTATGTTTAGGAATCCTGAAACTTTAGGTTCTGATACTAAATATAACAACCCATACTCCTTGACACACCCCTTTCGATTCATGTCAAAGAATGTGGATCCTTTAGGTACAACTAAAAACTTGCAGAAACTCAGATAACATGACATAAATATAAACTAGTTTACAGCGAAAAGAAAATACATTAATTAAACTTCGTAGAAAAGTATCATTTCATTAATCATAATTGAATAAAATGTTACTGCATCAAAGTTTCAAAATTACTATATTGTCAAAGTGTGTAATAAAAGGAACTGGATAAGCTTTAATGAGAATACATAAGAATAGAGTGCCTAAGCAATGCTCTAAGTCTGTCAAGAATCTTCTACTTTCCTGTATGCCAATGAGGGGAAAAGGGAAATGAGAATGGATCAGGCATAAAAGTTTAGTGAATACGAAGTGACTACTGGAAAGAGAAAAACTATGAGATAATGTCCTAAGAGCAGTTCTAAGTGTTACAAGGATTTTATGTCTGTGCTTTACTTAACATGATTTCTTTGGATAATTGTTTAGAATGATTATTTAAGTTGATGGTTTATACTATAAGTATTATTAGAAAAATAAAGTACTATTAAGGAACGATTCCTAATTCTACTCAGAAGGTTGTTATGATTTTTGTGCGCAGCGAAAGCTTGACAAAATACCAAGAAAAATTGGATCTTTATCACCCAATCACTTGAAGATGAATTTGATTGAAAAATAAAAAAACAACGCAAATAATATCGGAAATATGAGCACACGATATTCCATCCAACCACCCTCTTTATTGATTCACTAATAAAAAATTGTTTACAATCGATCTCAACTATCGTTATAAACAATTACAATTTGTACTAATAACTTTATTGAGAAATAGGTAGAGAATATCTAATGGCTAAATAATTTGAAGGAGAACACTCAATTTGGAATAGCTAGTATGATCACTCTTGGTGGCTCTCATCACCGCTTTTGGTGGCTCTCACCCACACCTAATGAAGATGTTAGCTGGCCCTTCTTATAGAGAGAATTGCTTCATGCCCAAGAAAACTTGGCATCCAAATTATCTTCATATATGTTATAAAACTATTTGGATAAGCACCAAATATCCTTGCAATAAATGTCCACAAATATAGCAACCAATATCTCTCCATAAAATCTAGAACCAAATCTCTTCATCAAATCTAGCACCAAATCTCTTCATCAAATTTAGCACCAAATCTAGCAACAAATCTCTCCACAAAATATGTAAGATTATATGTTGCCCAAAATTGTGATTTGTGTATCACCAATTTCAACACTCCACCTTGATATCAAATTACAACATCTCCTCCACTCAAACAATAGCCCCTTAGCTCTCACTTTCAACCTCTTCTTTCTCAATTAACACCATCTCGATTTTAACGGCTATGGGATAAAACCATCCTATCTTATCTTCAAGTCCAGGCTCAATTGATTTACAGGCTCAATTATACCTTCTTGATTTCATCAGGCCACACGATTACCTAATTGATTTCCAGGCTCAATCACACCTTCTTGATTTCATCAGGCCACAAGATTACCTAATTGATTTTTAGACTCAATCACACCTCCTCTTTATCGATATACGCCTACCACTTGATCCCTCTTCATCTACATGGATCCCTCGAGAATTATCAACATGAAGGCAACAATCGATAACATGATCCTCAGCGGATCCTCAGCAGTGATCAAAACCAACCTTCCCACCTTGGTGCGGACTAGGTTCTTCATTCCAAATTCTCAAAATTTCCTACTCCATAATAGCCGTCCATGAAAGCAACATCATCTCCGACATCTACAATCTTCAATCCAAAATCACTCCAAGCTATGCGAGGAACCTGGCTCCGATACCAAACTGTTATGATTTTTGTGCGCAGCGGAAGCTTGACAAAATGCCAAGAAAAATTGGATCTTTATCACCCGATCACTTGAAGATGAATTTGATTGAAAAAAAAACACAAATAATATCGGAAATATGAGCACACGATATTCCATCCAACCACCCTCTTTATCGATTCACTATTTTTTTTTTTTTACAATCGATCTCAACTATCGTTACAAACAATTACAACTTGAACCAATAAACTTATTGAGAAATAGATAAAGAATATCTAATGGTTAAATAATTTGAAGGAGAACACTCAATTTGGAATAGCTAAATGATCACTTTTGGTGGCTCTCAGCCACACCTTGGTGGCTCTCACCCACTCTTGGTGGCTCTCACCCACACCTAATGAAGATGTCAACTGACCCTTTTTATAGAGAGAATTGCTTCATGCCCAAGAAAACTTGGCATCCAAATTATCTTCATATATGTTATAAAACTATTTGGATATGCGCCAAATATCCTTGCAATAAATGTCCACAAATATAGCAACCAATATCTCTCCATAAAATCTAGCACCAAATCTCTTCATCAAATCTAGCACCAAATCTAGCAACAAATCTCTCCACAAAATATGTAAGATTATATGTTGCCCAAAATTGTGATTTACGTATCACCAATTTCAACAAAGGTAACATGGTAGTCGATACTCCTTGCACCAAATCAGAATCTGTTCGGACGTGAGTCATTAACACACACCACCTTGGCTATTATGGTATCTAATTTACCACATTAACGTCGTTCGTGTATCCATTTTGATGGATATTTATCTAGCGCTAAGAACTCACAACGTCTTACTTAACGACTTGATGACTGCACGTCCGGTGATCGTTAGTAGGCACTCCATCCGATCCTTCTCTATTGGACTGCTTATTTACCATTACAGCATGCATGTCCGTTCGCCGTTAGTACAAGCCCCCAAAGCAATAGCTTTGTTGCGCTCTCACCTCAACCAACTATGACCAACTCTTAAATATTAACCACTTATTTACCGCTATGGTGTGCATGTCTATTCACATTAATATAGGACCCAAACAAGTTATGTTTAATTATGAATCACTAATTTATTGCTCCAACGAACGTCAGGTTCGTTGTTGGTATGGACCCAACTATGTTGTAAACTATGGATCACTTATTTACCTCTCCGACGAACATCAAGTTCATCGTTAGTACGGACCATCAACTATAATGCTTTTTATTATTGTGGGTATTCTGAACTTTTTAGGTTATTAATCGTTTCATGGTAGTCATTATTTTAAAAAGTCGTATTTATCTATCATCAACTAATATCATAATAATTCTACTCTTTTTTCTTCTACTATAATATATGTTTTGATTTTGCTACATGTTTTAAAAAAAATTCTTTACTTCTAATAACTTTTTATAATGGTCAATATTTTTCTTTTAAATTTACATAGATAATATGTATTTTTGGTCTTTTCTAATAATTATGTATTTTCTATTTAAATCGCATTGGGTGAAATCTCTCTTTCTTTCTTTCTTACTATTTTCGCATAAGATTAATGGATTTATGGTTGCGTTTAAGTCAAAGCTTACAAAATTATATCTACTTACGCATGTAAAAAAATGTAAATTTACTTTAAATTAAATTGTAAATTAAGTTAATTGTAAAATTATCAATTAAGTGTAATTAAATGTAAAATTGTCAATTATTAAAACTATAAAACTACCAATTAATTGTACTAAACTGTAAAACTGTCACTTAACTGTACTAAACTATAAATAAATATTATTTAACTATAAACCGTAATTAATTATAAATTACTAAAAACATATAAACTTAAAACTATTTTTAAACCTATATATTTAATTTTCACGATTCTAAAAATAGAAAATTTTCGCTCATTTAAGAAGCTAGGATGAAGTCCGTGGCATTTCTCGAACCTCTTCCTAGATCTTATAATATTTTAATTATTGTCTTCTTCCTCAAAGAAAATATTTAATTTTGGCCCAAAATTTAGAGGGAAACCTGGGCATTAAGGAAATAGAATGTGTGGAAGGAAAGTGTTATGTAAGTCTTTATTTATAGGATTAATAGAGAATCTTGAGCCATCAGATCAACTAGATATAATATGAGACTTCTATGTCATAGTCCTAAATCTAACCATTAATCACAAATCTGTATGCTCATAATTTTAAATTTTCATATCACTTTTTCATTATGTCCCTGATCAGAAAACTGACCAAGTGCGGAAAACCGCCTTGTTGGACTTTTTTTGCCCATGGGCGGTCAACCCGCCTCAAGGGATGGTAGACACCCATAGTCGACCACCTTTTAGGGATTGTTGACCTATGTTTTAATGATCCATATTTTTTGCAAATTAATTTTGAACATTTAATATTGTTTTAAATGTTGAGTTAGAAATATAAATGGATTTTATATCGAGTTTAATGATTTAATAATCGTTTATGATTTAATTTCGAGCATATCTAATTACCGTAATACAAAATGAGAAACAAATGATTTCGAAGTTAAAACTAAATTGAAACGATTTAGATGATCAATATGAATTATATTTGAATATAAACAATAATAATAATTTATTATTGTGGAGTTGTTTGTTTTGAACTTAAATTTTATATTATATTGATTAATGTAGGATATAAAAATAGCGATGTTTCAAACAATCTCGGAATTCGACAAAACCAACTCCATCGGATCTGTAATAGTATTATTACCAAATCTTTAATTTCGTAACGTTTGGATTTATCGGTTGAATGTACGATCAGAAAATGCCTTGGAATAATTAAATCAAATTTAAATTTTAATCGTCGATTTAAATTGATATCTTCTCCATATGATCAAATTAGACTTTGAAACATGTCCCAGTGTGTCAAAATAGTAGTATAACCCCAGGAATGCCGGTTGTTGCGCTCAAATATGGATTCAAAATCGTTAGATATTTTGGATTAAAGGGGTTGAAATTATATCGGTTCAAATCAAATTATAAAAATAAATAAATAGGTCTACCTATTCTTTCATATCGAAGCAATTGTAAGAACCTACCTGTAGATTAGCCGCCCTCTTCTTTAATTTATGTACCAATTGTTTCTTCTACCCTAAGCTTGCCAACAATGGTACATTATAAGCCTATTCCACCACTAAACCTACTTGTACCTTTAGAAACGACGTTGTTTCTATCCTTATTTCCTTCACCTATATATATTGCGTTCGATTTTCTTGCTTCCCTTTTTGAAATCAACGAAATAAAACAAACTCGCGTTTGTATCTTCCCATTCTAAATTCAATTCGAGTCCTCAGCCTTTCATTTCTCCTATCAATCGCGTAAATCAATTCCACCATAAAAAAATAGAATTGCATATTGTGATTTAAAACCACGAATTCCCTGAAGATTGACACCAGCTCGAAGATGTCTGGAGCGCTCGTGTGAGGAGGGGTATGGTGATTGACTTAAAACGAGATTTAGTCATGAGTTATTTTGGAGGAGATTCACTGTGTTGAGGTGCGATTTGATCGAATGGATCTGTGTGGAAGTCGACACTGGTATGAGGGCGACTGGAGATGAATGAACTGAGGTGAATGTGTGTTTGGCAGTGAGATGATTGGGGGAGTGACTGTTGGATTTAGGCAGTAGGGGTGACTGGAGAGTTCAGATGAACTGCATGATTTAGAGTTCGACACTGGAGTTTGTACTGATGCTTGAATGTGGGTATTGAAGAGTAGGGGTGAGCAATTCTTGGTTCGAACCGAAAAAACCGACCGAACCGAATATGTTCGGTTAATTCGGTTGTTTCTCCTTTTTCGGTTATTATTTTTGAACAAAATGGTTAATTTGGTCAGTTTTGGTTTTAAATGGTGAATTTTCGGTTACACCGATTAAACCGATAAATTACATAATCTTTCCCAGAATTAGTGCATGCAACGTTTTGATCTTTCCCAGTACATATGCATGCAACGTAATCATGGCTCAAATGCATTATTTCAGTAATTAATGCACGGTCCTTGGAAAATTGTCATTTTTGTTAATATTTTAAACGGGTAAATCAATATTCCGCTTTCTCTCATCTTATTCGGTTGTATTTTTCCGTCCTTTTTCATTTCTTATGTTTCATCTTCCCAAATCTTCCCCTCTTTTCAGCTTTTTCTCTGATTTCAAATCTAAATAATCAAATTCCAAGGCTAATACAATAATGAATCGAAATGAAATCTTCTCGTTTTCTCGCTACAAAAGAAGGTTCAAATATCTGTCGGTTTATCCCATTTTTTGTTCTTTGAGTAAAGAAAAAATGAATTGTTCGTATTTTCAACAACTATGGCATCTAAGAAGCAATCTGCTCATCCGTTAGCTTCAGCCTCAGAAGATATTTCTACAACTCCGGATCCTCAAATGGGATTTAGATTGGTATTTACAATAGATAAATAGTTACTGCTATAATCCACTTTTTCACCATAGATCTAAATTTAGATTAATTAACATTCTCTGGATAGTGTTTTGAATCACCTTCAGCTTTAATCCTCTTTTTCATTGCAAAGCTTAGAACAATTGGAATCCGGTACAAGATATGATTTTTTTTCTGTTTTCTATTTTGTTTTTTTCCTTTCAGATAACACTATAATGTAGATTTTTCCTTTTTATATGCAATTGTGAAGAAATTAGCTTTTGATCCTGTAACAGAAATGTATCATTTGGTACAACAAATCTGTAGTGGCATATTACTAGTTCCAAGTATTTCAGGTACATTTTCCATTACTTAGTAATAATTTTTTATGTAAATTATAGTACATCAAATTAGCTGCAAAGGTTACCCAAGATAGTCGATACATAAATTTTTTAGCTATTAAAACTTTAGAAGTTCAAACTTTTAATTATGTTTCCAATTTTGGCTTCATGATTAGTATGTGTGTAATGATATTAAGTCTTTTATGCAAGTATATTGAAAGCTAGAATGATGACTTCCAAAATTTGCTTGATCCCTGCTAATAGTGACACCATTATATGTTTTCATGCTAGCAGTAAATTGAATCTCAATCTAACTATTTGTGAAATAATTGTCATGTTTGTTCTTAAATATGTGAAATTTATTGTCATGCTAGTAGTAAATTTAGCATGAACTTTAGTAGTAAATTTAGCATGAAATGACATATTGATACCAAATTTGTTGTCATGCTAACAGTAAATTTAGCATGAAATTTATTGTCCAAAAGGGACTTAAATATGTTATTTACCTATTTTTAAATGTGCCTAATGCTTGTTCTTGCTTGCAGGCAAGTGAAACCACCCTTGGACAAGCTTGAGAATGAAACTGAAGTTCATGCAAAATTATATTTTATTAGCTATTGGCACGAGATCTGGGATTATAATAAGGCTTCATAGATTCATGTTTTTCTCTCTTCCATTTGTTTTCTGTTACCGTATGCCCTTATATTTATTATAAGGCCTCCTTTGTCATTGTTCCTTAATGATATGATTGTTGTTCAAACTTTGATTTGATCTTTTTAAAGATTTCTTGCAGGCCATGTTGTAACTTTTGTTTATGTTACTCAGTTCAAAGATGCATTGAATACTTTAGCATATATCGTAGTGCATAAAGCATGTTCATTTCAGAGAACATCATATGTATTGTTTCAGCAACGTATCTGCATGCATTTCGTTCATTTTTCTTGTTTATATGTCCAAGATAATTGCTTTAGTTTTTGTTTATAAATTTTCTATCTTCAGGCTAGTTGTATTTTTCTCTAAAATAAGTAAACATGAGGAATCCCTAGTTACAACTTTAGATGTTAAAATGATCTTTAACTAGTTTTCAATGTCATATTGTTTCATCTGATTTTGAATTTAAACAAACATAATTAGTTGACTGTAACCGGTTTAACCGACCGAAAAAACCGGTATTTTTTCGGTTCGGTTATTTTGGTTTTCAAATGAATTTGGTCGGTTCGGTTCGGTTATTTTGGTTTTCAAATGATTTTGGTCGGTTCGGTTATTATTTATGATTAAAAAAGTTCGGTTTTCAAAATTTTAACAAGAACCGAACCGAACCGACCGTTTGCTCACCCCTATTGAAGAGTGCGATATATTATTTGGGGTTGGTGCAGGTTGGGCGGGGTTAAACTGGAAGGGCACAAGTTTGATGGGTGGTCTGGAATGCAACAGTGGTGATTGTGGCAGAGGATCAACAGTGATGTTGGATCGAATTTGGTGGTGCAGCTAATAGCAGGTAGTGACTGTGTGTGATGAAAAAGGAATGGAAATTATCACTAAGGCGTTTGGTGAAAACACCGTAGTAGGCTAGGGAAGTGTTTGGGGCTAAATTGGGCAGAAGTAGATTAGTAATTTTTGGATTTTGCTTCATGGTTGGTCGAGGCAGCAGGTATACATTTTTACAAATTTAAAATATATAGAAAAATTAATTATCCATTGTAGCAGTTAATTTAAACAAATATTTGGTTAATCGATAAATAAAATAAATAATCGTGGAAGATAGATTCATTTGAGACAATTCAAGTAGGTATGTAGCCGAGACGATATGGAAATTTAAATGAATATTCGGAAAATAAAATTAGGTGAGTAACTCACTCGTTGGATTCATTTATAATTTATTATGAATGGATTTTTATTTAATATAAATATTTATATGCTGTTGGTCGACTGTTTGGATGCATTGAAATATTATTGTGGCTATTATATATGATAGTTATATTTAGGCTTGGTGGTTGAATATTGATATTTCCTACAGTATCATTAGCGGATGACCCTATGCGCCCTACAATATATATAGTGGATGACCTTCTATACTGCTATATTCTGCCTTGAAGCAGGATTCATATTATTTATGTTGTCTAACATCTGTGAATGCAGAAAAATAGGTTGGAGGGATCCGACTGGATTCCTCAATAATTTAGTTGTTGTTTTTTAATATAATGTTATATGATGTGATAAATAACTCGTGGTTGATTATTGAGTGTTTTGGATGTTTGTATATCACTGACGCTCACTCTCTCTCTATATATATATATATTGATATTTAAAAATATCATGAAAGGGATTTTTGGGATTTAAAAGGAAAATTATTTTTCTAAATAGAATTTGAATTTCGAATGGGCTAGAAAATATTAACTTGTTTTGAATAATAAAAACAAGTAGTTGAATTTATAAATGATGTTTATAAATGTAGTGAAGCAATTATTACTGGAAAATTTTGAAGTTTAAATTCAAGTATGAATTTAAAAAGGAATTGGAAATCGTTTCGAAAAGGGAACGATGGATTTTATTCCGGAGTGCTGAATGTAAACTCAACTGAGATAAATCCAAGGGAATTATAATTAGTATTCGATTATATCGAATTTTAAAAAATAAACTATTTCTAAGAGAATTGTAATTTAATATAGAAGTTGAGATTATAGATGAATTTATAACCGAATTATGAAATAAATCAACTATTAGAGATAATCAGAATTATTAAGTTGGATTTGGTAAACCTGGTTTAAATTATATTAAAATTATATAATAATGGAGTTGGAATTTATATAATAAACGAAGTTTAAACGTTTATATTTAAAATTAATTAAAATGAGCTCGCCACGGCGCTGTAATTCCTAATTTTACATTTCAAACATCATTTGTGTTTATAGAACTCAAGTGGAGTAAATGAAATGATTTTTGGAAATAAAAATCATATTTTCAATTATTGAATAGAATTAACTAAGTAGAAGAATAATTAGTAAATCGAGTTTGCATCGAAATTGGACTTTGGATAAGTGAACAAGATTTATGGATTCATACTCGAAATCGAATATGAAACTTGAGTGGGAAATGGAATTCGATTGGTTTATAAGCAAATAAAAAATATATATGAGTGTGATATGTTCAAATAAAAGTGAAATAGGGAAAATAGTTAATTAGATAATAAATTAGCGAATTGAGTTAAAAATGATTGGATTGAATTTGAATAAATTGAGAATGGTTGAATATGTGTTAAGCAGGTATGGAATGAAGTAATGGAAGGAATATGAATTGATTTACTCGACAGAGAAGTACGTATTTAATTAAACATGAGATTTTATGGGCCTATCTAGCAAGCCGTCTGGCTTTTTGATTTTCTTTTTGAATGGAAAGGGCCCAGAGAGACAATTTGTAGTTGTATCGATTGAGACGTACAAAGTAGATGCTGGCGAAATTTTCTGGGAATTCAAGGAGACAGAAAAATTTAAGAAGGTTTAATAACTAGAAATCGACATATCAATTATGTATGAAATTAAATAAGAGAATAAACGTATAATGAAATTTTATAAGAAAGAAAAAAGGAATTTATGAAATTAAATCTTAAGAGGTTGGAGGGAGAAACATATACACGTTTTTAAAGTGAATGATGATTTAAAAACAAACGTTTTGCATATCGAAATGATTTTGTTGATAAAAAGTTAAGAAACGAAGTTAAGGAAATTAGAAACTAACTAGAGATTAGTCAAGTTGAATGGCTTCCTGAGTGTTGATCTGATGTTGGTTTCGGCCTTCAAGATTGATACTTAGGGAGTTGTTCTCTTATTAGTTTACAGTTAGAGACTGATGAATGCGGAAGAATAGTGATATGTGAATATATGGAAATGTTTTCCGATGTTAAAAAGAGATATTTTCCGGAATATAGAAAATAAATAGTTATGATAGATGGAAATGTTTTTTTTCAAGAATTGCGAGAGGCTAAACGGGTTTGATGAAACATCTAGGTAAAGACATTGAAGAGGAACTGGGAAATAATAAATTTAATTAATGGAATATTAATTAAAAGGGCTCAGTAATTGTCTGGTGCTAAACAATAATATTTACATTTGAAATAAGATTGGATGAATATTTGTTTCTTCGATAGTTAAATAACGGACCATCGAAGTATTAACTAATTTACCACTGTTGTCAATCCGGAGAGACCGGTTGGATTTATTCTTCGAAAACCACTCCGTATGGGCATAAGCGTTGCGAATCAGATTATATTGAAGATAATTAAGACGAAGTAAAGTGCAAGAGCTGTTCTGTTAATCCTACGCAGAAATTGCCTAAGATGGATTGATGGAATAGTGCCTTAGACTTGTCCAGTCCGAGGACAACATGTATGAACGAATCTCTGACAGAGTATGCCTAATAGATCATGTACATCGATCTCCTCAAAAGCATCTACGTTGGTGGTGTTGGAATTCGTTTCTCTTAGCTCTATATCCATGATATTTTTGGTGGAAATCAATAAATGATTTGGCGGGTTTGACGTGACATTCAAAGTGAATGATTGCTTTGGTATTAAAAAGATTAGACGTAGCCTCACGGCTTGCAATCGGGAAATAATATAAAATCGGGTAGGTCGCAGGCTAAGTGGATCGTTCCCAATTAGGGTGTATTATCACTTGATGTAGAGAAAATACATTTGCTTCTTTATTCTATCGCTGCTATATGCTTTCGGTAACAGTTGCTGATCCCAACCGTTGATAATAATACATTTGGTACACTCAAGCGAAGTGAGTGGCCAGTCATGTTTAATCTGGGTTGCAAGACGTTCTTGTTGAACCTGGTGTATTCCTCTCTAGAGATACACCGTTAGAAGATGGTCTCATGCCTTGCCAGTTGGAATCCATTCTCCAATAAGCGTCGCGGTTTTGATTGTATACTATATATGTGGAGCGTGAAATGCAAGCATTCTGCTAGACTGCTATTTACTTGATTTAGACACTATTATAATATCAGAATAGTATTGATTTAAAAGAATGTTTTGGGTTATCGTAAGGTAAAACCATCCGTGTTTATGTGTGGATCGGTCTTACGATTATACTTTTTTAAAAAATGATTTTTAAAAGTTAAACCAAGTTGTTGGAGTTTACTTACACTAGTCTCATGACCGAACCAAAGTTTATTATGTTTTGTTTTACCCTAAGCTCTAGGGTGCCCAAATTTGTACGGACAATCAAATAGCCGAGATTTTACAGATACTCTTGGAGGAGTTTGGAGCAGGAGACTTCAGTGTTAGTTATCTAGTGTTATTTGCTGTGTTTGCATATGTAATGTACTCTGATAATGATATGTGTATACAATTAAAATTTTGTATTCCAAAAGTTGTTATATATTTATATTTTATTCCACTGCGATGTGAGATTTTGTGTTGTTATTCCTATTCTTCTTCTATTTTTTTTTTTATTTCATAATGATTCGTATTTTTTGTGCAATTTGTGTTGGAGTGTGGTGTATTTAGCCAACTCAAATAATATGAAAATTTGGACCATTACATATGTAGTGTATTTTTTTAACTTTTAGATTCTGATTTCTGTTTTGTATCGTAACTTCTTCGTTTTATCCCAGATTTAGACAAGTTATATATGAAAATTGTCCAGAAAATTACCACAAACTCAATGGAAAAACCTACATAACAAAATTTGGATATATGTAGAAGTTTTTTCAAATTAAATTCTTAGTTAATCTTATTATCAAAATATTAGGGTGTTATATTATGGCTTAGGTCTGCATGAGATTACATGAAATTAAATTAGAGACACAAGATCAATCCATTTGTCAGCTTATGAACTTATCATAAGAACGAAAATGAGTGTGTGAGTACATCTGATACGTCATGTAAGATCGATGTTGCAATGCTTAGTCAACAACTCCATTATGACATTCTCTGACTTGTTCAACTATTTGTAGATTCAAGTCCAACAAGTATGTATACTTATACACAAATATTTCTACAACATATTATGAGTAATTTTTTTTGTTGAAATTTGGTGGATTTAGTGAAAATTTTGTAAAATATTTGTGCAAGTTAATTTTGCTTTAGATGACAAGAAGAGAAAGAGAAGATGAAAAATGTGCGATCGAGACTAATCCCACAAAATCATAAAATACAATACATTGTATTTTCCTAAATATAGATTTACCTAGAAAACAGTCCTTTGGACATTCGATACAGAAGAAAAGTCATGCATAACCACCACTTGCATCATCCATCCGACCAACCTGGGCCTTGGCAGGTCTGTGTTGAATCCAATTATATTTTGAGACTAAATTATTTAGTTAGAACATGTCATACCTAAGCCTCTTAGCAAACCCAAAATTCAAATTAGATTAAAACAACGGAAGGCGTAGCTATTTAAAAATGACGAATTCAAACGAAAAAGCGTGTCATTGGCAAGAGAAGCAACTTTTAATTAATGAAAAAACACATCTTCACAACAATAAATAACAACATCCACAAAATATTTTAGATCTTTGAATTTGAAGATGGAACTGGGCCTGTTCCGGTAAATTACTATCACCATGTTTTGAAACAGACGGTCCAAACAGTAACAGGGAAAAAAATAAAATAAACAGAATTGGGAAGGAGCAAGGTCTTCCTTCGCGGACTTCTGTTGGGTTTAAGAAGGGTTTTCGTTTCAGCCGCATAAATCTTAGACGCCGTTCTGTACTCTTTTCTTCGTCGAAAATGTGGCGTTCGAGCTTTTCCAGCAATCTTAAACCTGCCATCTCACGAGTCTCCAATTCTTTTCTCGGGTTTCCGCTCCATTCCCCTTCTTTTAAAAGCAACCCTTTTCCAATCCATGGTGCTACTCGAAGGGGCTTGGATACGAATCCCCGTTTTTCCTCGATTTCGAGAGTTTTTGGTAATTTTCGTACTTTTTTCAGTGCTGCCGAGGCAGTTTCTTCAACTGAAAGCGAAGATGTTGAAGAAATTCAAGAGATACTCGAAGAATCAAGCAAAATTGAAGTAGGCGGAAGCAGTAGCAATGTACAGAATAGCACTGGAAAACGGGAATACGGCAGAAATCAGTATTGTCGACCTGCAGGAATGGGGTCGGGTAAATATGCTATGTTAAAGCGGAGGCAAATAAAGATTGAGACTGAAGCTTGGGAAAAAGCAGCGAAAGAATACACGGAGTTGTTAGCGGATATGTGTGAAAGGAAACTGGCACCGAATTTGCCATTTGTGAAAACTTTGTTTTTGGGTTGGTTTGAGCCATTTAGAAGTGCAATCTTGAAGGAGCGTGAACTGTGTAGTGAAACAAAAAACAAGGCAGCTCATGGACCATATTTTGATTGTTTACCTGCGGAGAAGATGGCAGTTATTACGATGCATAAACTGATGAGCTTGTTGATGACTGATAGTGGAGTTAAAGTTGTTCAGGCTGCATGTCAAGTTGGAGAGGCAATTGAGCAAGAGGTGATCATTTTTGTTGTGTATAGTGCAGCAGATTTTGTGCTTTTGCTTGGTTACTCATCAAAATGCTCGTTTATGACAGTTTTTGATAAGCCTAGATAGTTATATAAGCAACTCTAAATCGCTTATTGAAGTATTAATATATCAAACATCCACCTTCTTCCTTTTGTTCCAGTAGATTGGTTTCTGATCATTTGATAGTTTGTCATAGGTTTTCACCGACTTGTAATATGTTGATGTAGTATGCTTTATAGAATCGGGCAGATATGCTTCACATAGAAGCTGTATATTTTGATTTATGTATTTGGTAAACGCGATCTTTTAAGCTTTTTGTCAACACTCTTTTGCATGTAGTCGGTTTCATTGGTGTTGCCAGACCAACTCCACAAGGGTCACGAGATTGCGATCATAAGTGGCATTATCCAGTGTCTTGTTAATTATAATATGTCTGATTAAAATTTTTGTCCTAATTATTCGCTTAGTCTTAATGCCCTCAAATTTTTACCCCACTGTTGATTGATCAACAGATTCGACTTTGAATTAACTTGACACAACAGAATAAAAATATGGAGTATATGATAATATCTTTCAACAGTTAGCTCAGACATATGTAGATATTAAATTTATATCATCTTGTGCTATGTTTACTCTTTTTTTTTTTTTTTTTTTGGGTGCCCTTGTGCATTATAATTTGGTTAATAGCTCTCTCACTACACTGGTCCAGATTAGGGTCCATAAATTTCTAGAAAAAACAAGGAAAAAACGTGGTAAAGAGGAGGTTGAAAACAAAGAAGCTGAAAAGCTGGAAAAAGAGCAGCAGCTTGAGCAAAAAAAAGTAAAGAACTTGATAAAGAAGCAAAAATTGAACCAAGTAAAAAAGATAGTGAAGGGACATGATGAATCCCGGCCTTGGGGCAAAGAAATTCAGGCCAAGGTTCCACTCCTTTCCTTATCAATATTATACTCTCCAACTTAATCACTTCCTAAATAAACCATATGTGCTATAATTATATTTATAGGTTGGGAGCCGCCTTATTGAGCTGTTGATGGACACAGCTTTCATTCAACCTCCTGTTGATCAAGGAGCTGAGGGTACAACTGACATTAGGCCTGCGTTTAGACATGGGTCTAAAAGTTTTTCAAAGTACAAATTTATATTTGTGCGTTGGCTAGTGGTGACATTATCGTTAACTATTATTACTACTAGTAGCATCATTGTCATCATCATAATTATTAAAATTTCACTTTAATTAATATAATTTTATTGCAGTAAACATTATGGAGTCTTAATTAATTTTATTGCAGTAAACGTTATGGAGTCATTGAGTGTGATCCATCAATTCGTCAAGGATTGGATAAGACTGTAAGTAAACATTTTTCTGTTTCGGTCAGCTCATAAGGTATATTTTCTATATAAAGATCTAAGAAGTCGATGCTATCTGATTTAACAGGCTAGGCACATGGTTATTCCTTACATGCCAATGTTGGTTCCTCCAAAAAGTTGGACAGGGTATGTGTACTTTGGAACTATTAAAAGCTTGTGATAATTTTGACACCATGCAGGTGGAAACACACACACACACACACACACACACACACACACAAAAAAAAAAGTTGCACTCTTATTGTCTTATATGGGATTTTTCTTCCTTTCTTTGTTTCTTTTGATGAGGTTTATACTACCATGTCATGCTGGCCCTATATAAGTCGTTTTAAGTATTACACGATTCTTACCTAACACTTCCATTTTTCATGCTATGGTTATTTTATGACCCCATGCAGCTATGATAAAGGCGCTCATTTCTTTTTACCATCGTATATCATGCGGACACATGGAGCTAAACAGCAACGCCAAGCAATAAAAAGGGCACAGAGGGAGCAAATGCAGTCTGTTTTCGAGGTTTGTCAGTTCTCAGTTATGAATTATGATGAAGTAACATATGTTCATGAAGGGACGAGACAGATACAATACTTTCTACAAATTCTTACTTTCTCTAGAGCATAAAATGTAAAACAATGAAGCTAATTTGTACTTTATATTCTTTCAAATTCAGATACTGGATATTTTATTTGCAATGTTGAGCCCATGCAAATATATGTTGCTGACCGTGATACACTCACATAGCCAGTTGTCCAATTTGTGGCTTGAAGCCTTTGTTATTTTAGTTTGTAACACATGCCTGCATATGTCAGCCTGACATTATATCATAATTCTGGATTTGGCAGGCATTAGATACACTTGGCAGCACTAGATGGAGGATAAATAAAAGGGTCCTTAGTGTTGTTGACAGAATTTGGTCCAGTGGTGGGCGGGTTGCTGACTTAGTTGACCGTAATGATGTGAGTTTTTTTTCTTAATTTTTTAAGTGTTATTTTCCATCATTAAATTTCCTCTTTTGTTTACACGCATGTAGTCTGATTTTCCTTTTTCCTTGTTGCAGGTTCCTCTCCCAGAGCAGCCAGCAACTGAGGATGAATCATTAATTAAGAATTGGAAATGGAGTCTAAGAGCAGCAAAGAAAGAGAACAGTGAAAGATATTCCCAGCGTTGTGATGTGGAGCTAAAACTTGCTGTAAGTAAAATCTCTTTTCTCAATTGTTCATTTCACAATGTATCCATACTTTTTTCTTCTTAAAATATGCAATCACTATATTGTGCCAACAGGTTGGTAGAAAAATGAAAGACGAGGAAGGATTCTATTACCCTCACAACTTGGATTTTAGAGGTCGGGCATACCCCATGCACCCTTACTTGAATCATCTAGGCTCGGATTTATGTCGTGGCATTCTAGAGTTTGCCGAAGGTCGCCCATTAGGAAAATCTGGCTTGCGGTGGTTGAAAATACACTTGGCAAATCTTTACGGTGGTGGTGTGGATAAGCTATCCTATGATGGCAGGTTATCATTTACCGAGAATCATTTGGAAGAGATTTTTGATTCTGCGGATGCACCACTTGAGGGGAAGAGATGGTGGTTAAATGCAGAAGACCCATTTCAGTTTTTGGCTGTTTGCATTAATCTTAGTGAGGCATTAAGGAGCTCCTCACCAGAGGATGCTATTTCACACACTCATGTGCATCAGGTCCTTTTTCTGTTCTGTATAGGAGATACACTGTGCATCGATAGTTTGTCCAAAATAAAAATAAGAAAAAGAATGGATAATTTAAAATTTTTGCCCACATTTGTTCTGCTATTGAGTTGAATCTTTTTAATAGATATTTTTAATATTTTGATGACTGAAGTCATCCATAAGTGATGTAAATTTATTTACGTAGTGCATGTTGTTTTACTAACAATACATTAGCAAGCAGCAGTTTAAACATTTGTTGATTTGACATCTTTATACAATTTTTAACTTGATTTTTACAACAGTACTTTTTAAAACATTTATTCCCTTTTAACCTTTTCTTCTTCTGATGTTTGTCTTGTTTTTCAATTTTTAAATTGTCAAAGAAGACATCCTTTTTTCTCCAAAACTGTTTTCTGGTAAGGAAATTGTATTATTCGTTAAGTTGTTAATAAATATTTCCCTTTTACTTTATGTTCATTTGAGTATTTTCAAACATGCATTTCAATTTATATATTTCCATTTTGCGTTTGCATTATTCGTACTTATCATCTACAGTGATCATCTGTGTGATGATCCTATGTTATTTTTCATACACGAACATTTTTCAATGTCATCCATTCGACATGTCGGCTTTTGCTTATTACAGCATACAAGTGCCCTCCTCTATCCTAGTACCATTCTTTAAACTTATAAATAAGAATAATAATTCAAAATATGTTATAATATCTCTATGATCGTCTTTTTTGGCATTTCGAAACTGTAATGGAAGTTACAGTTTCATTGGGTTTTTATACTTTATTTAGTTCTTAACTAAAATATTTTTATGAAATTTCATTGAATTTTGTTATACATGTGTGTACATTGAAAATCGTATTTATAATTGTATATGCATGTATCTTTTATATAATTATAATCTATGATAAGAGTTGAATCATTTTTTTATTTGGCTTTTGTAGTTTTTTCTTTCATACAACTTATGATTTTGTTTATTTTCTTGGATTGAATATTTAGATTCATTTTTTTTTCCCATGTTTGTTCTGTTGATTCATCTTTCTATATAACAAATCTTTCTCACACATATCTTAAATTTAAATTTCTGTAAAGTCTAATTATGTTGTTGCATTTTTCTATGCCAGTTTTTTTTTTCTTTCCATAAAAATTATCTTTGCTGAAAAACTGTTTTCTTTTTTGGCTTCAGTAGATAAATGCTGACAGTAAATTTGATATATTTGTACTTCTGAAGTTGCATTTGATTTTCTGTAATGATTATTTGTTGTATGTCTAAACAATGTTTAAGAAGTATTCTTTTTAAATTATAGCTATTATGTTTTAATGTTGCCAAATTCGATCCGTTCGAGCTTGTTATTGGATCTGGCGTGCAACCTAAAAAGGCTTGCTGGGTAACGTGCCAGTGTAGGACCCTTTATTCTTTCTGCTTGGTTTAAATGACTTTTTTTTAATTATTTTGTTCCGTTAATGTTTGTTTTGTGGAAATCAGGATCTGCCGCTTATTTTCAAGTTTCGTAAGTGGAAAACCCTCAGAAATATGGTTCAAATTACACATCTATTTCTATTTTTGGTAACTTATTTTGTTTTTTAGCGAAAATCAAATATGTACTTGATCAAAGGAAAAGTCTATTTAAACACAAAACTTTGACACAATTGATTTGCATCGTTGGATCACCCCATGAATCTCACTCCTCCATATAAAGACAAAAAGATCCAACAGTCGAGGCTTTGTGTCTTTCTTTTTGTGTCTAACCCCCTTGATCAAATGTTTCTATAACCATAAATAAATAAATAAACCCCCCATGTGGGGGGGGGGGAGGTGTTGTGCGTTTAATACACACATACTTACATAGACAAGGAATGGCTACACCTCATTTCCCGTGATTTCAACCACATATTCCAATTTAGATATTATATTCTCTCCTATCGCTTCATCATAATATTTAGAGCGGAATGGTCCTTGCCCCCCCCCCCCCCAAACATACATACATACATACATACATACATACATACATATATATATATATATATATATATATATATATATATATATATATATAGAGAGAGAGAGAGAGAGAGAGAGAGAGAGAGTGAGTGCAAATGTTTGCAAGGAAAAACTGTAAATGTTTGCACCTTCTCTCTGCCATAGAAAACCTGGGTGTTTTAAAAAAAATGTTTTTCAGAAGCGATCGGTTTTCATTTTGAAACTAGGGCTGTCAACGGATACTTTTGGATATGGTCAGTGTTATATTCGTATCCGTATTCAAAATCATTTTCGGATATTCGTATCTACTGATGCCGACGGATATCGGATAATTATCCTATCCACCAATGATCGATAAATCAAGAAGTATAAATGAATATTTTTTTAATTTAACTTTTTTTTCCTCCAAATTTCATTGATCTCAAAAGTGTTAAAAATAAACATATATGATGAAATTAAATAGATTTGAGTAGCTAATATGCATTTAGTGCGCATAATATAAACCTTTGACTTAGTAAAGCAATAAATAAATCTAATTCATTGTACTAAAATACATATAATTTTGAGTATAATATTAAAAAAATCGGGCGGATTATTTTTGAATGTGGATATTTATGTATCCGTATCCGCATCCTTTTTTCAAATATCGGATATTTATCTGCTTCTCGGATATGGATGCATATGGATTTTGGATTTTTCGGGAATCCATTGACAGCCCTATTTGAAACTGTGCTTTACAAAAGCTTCATTTGTTTTTTGACCATTCATTGAATTTGTATTGTTAGATGTTGCATGTTTTTTCAATGTAATATTTAATTTTTATTGATTAAATACATGTTATTTTAATTTGGCTTATATGTTGGGGGATAGAGGTCATCCTTTTTTCTACACTTGATGGCTTGGTGCGGATCATGAAGCTTAAATTTGTAGCTTTGTATTCTGTGCTGCATAGTGGTATGACTGTACAATGATCTGCTGCACTAAAGAGTGCAAAAGAAGAGGAGAAAAACCCTTCAATCAGTAAAAGTGCACTTGTTATATCACTGTGTAGTGCAAAAAAAAGGCATAGCCCTTAAAATAATCTTTATTCTATGCAGCATGCTGTAATATTCAGATGCTATTAGTATTTAGTACCCCTGTCTCATGTGTACAGAACACTGCAGCAGTATACTTATTGTGTCCGTTTATAGATAATAAAGCAGAAACGATTAATAGTTATGCTTTCCTGAATCAGTTATTGTTGTGAAAATTTTGATTCATATGGTGTAAATATTTAACTGTTTATATCTTGCTTTCTTCAGGATGGTTCTTGTAATGGTCTTCAGCACTATGCTGCACTTGGCAGAGACAAGGTGTAGTGCATTATTTTTGCCATGTTTTTTTTGCTTGTTTTTCTTTAGCACTATGTTGCACTTGGCACTATGCTTTCTTCAGGATGGCTATTGTGAAAATTTGGAGTGCAGTTTTTTTTTTAATAATTATAGAACTTAACACGATGTTCTTAAACAAATTGTGAAAGAGCAGGCTCTGATTGCCCTAGGCATTCATCAATATTCTTCACATGGCATACATATATATACATTCACACACATTTATATGTATGTATTTCTGTATGTATGTATATAATGACCTGTCTGTTCTCCTTCTCTGTGTTAACTCAAAGTTGGATGACATTACCCCCATTAGCTCTCTGAATTTGAAATTTATCCAGTACTAATTCCATCAGAAATTGTCTAAAGTACGATCAAGACTGCTAAAACAATTCCAAGTCAGATTCCTTGCACATGCATGCTTGTGCATACACACACATATGTATCTACACATACGTACATGTAAATGTCACTATGTACATCTATACACATGTTTTAAGACCTTTGGACCTGAGCTTTACTTGATGAGCATTATGATAAATCAACGAAATCAATGGGTTTCTTTCCATAAATGAGGTTCGACCTCTACATTATATATGCCTTAATATGGTACTCACTCATGCGATCATCTCCCAGGGGTTTTATATGTGATCGGCTACATTGATCTAAAACCGTGTAAGATGTTACTGCGAAAGTGGCTTTAGAAGTACATTTGCCTATTTACTCATCTTTGAATTGATTGTTTTTTATTACATATAAACGCCTGGTTATTCAGCGAAGTATTAATATATCTGATTATGGATATTTTCTGTTTAATTGTTTGAATACCGGTTGAAAATTTATGGCGGTATTTGATTTGTAAGGGTAAGCACGCTTTCGTTGAATCATGGATTTAAGTATGCACTTTTATCCATCATTAAAGAAAAGCGTTCACACAGCGTTTGAGTGCAAACTAATTGTATGCCACTTATTTTTATCCCCCAGAACATAGAGTTATTAAGCAAAAGCGCTAAGGCTGCGCTTGATTCCACTTAAGCAATGAAGAAAATGTGTGTACTTAAATTTTCTACTCTTTGGGATTTCTTTCTTCTGTGACTTGAATGCTTCGGTAGAAATCAGGAAATACTAAATAGAAGTGAAGTTCTATTTTGATTTAGTGGGTTGACAACTCACCGAAGTGATCCGCATGTATAAGACAATAATTATTACTCTTAAGGAATTTTTTTTTTGTATCACATACATGTTGCACATATAAGGTTGACTAGATGGTAGGTACAAACGGTCATAGTTATGTCGCACGACGCAAAAAGCCGCCTAGAGTCTTGGTGCACAATGTGACATATAACACGCGCCTTTTTAAATTACTAGGCATATACTGAAATTTTTATAAATTTAATATACATCTCTATCAATTAGTTTAGAAAAATTCAATATAATTTGCATTGATTTAACTAAAATATAGGCAATTTAAAAAATCATTATTTGCAAAAACATCACCAGGTATTATATCATAAATATATAATTTCAAGCACAATAGTCTTCAAAAGTCAAAATCTAAAACAATAGTACATATTACCTATAATCTAGAAATTTGAATTTGATTCAACAATTATATTTTCTAAATTAGTGTCTACACCATCATATTCATAAACTTCAACGTCTTCCTGATCTGTCTCATATTGATTGACACTTTACTCAATACGATCATAATAGAAACATACAGTTTGTGGTTCATGAAAGATTTTGAACAAAGCATCCAATCGAGATTATTTTTTTGGTGCAACATTAAGTAAACTGGGTAGTGCGATGTTATTGGAGATTAATTTAGAAAATGCGATCATAGCTGAATGCCAGTTTTGATACGGGAGAAAAGAAGTAATACCAATAAAATAGTGAAAAGGTGTGTCATTTTTGCGCTGTGCGCCATTGCCGTGCCTTTCCATGTGCGCCGCGCCCAAGGTTTCAAATATCGGATTTTGGAGAAAATCTCATGCTTATATCTCGGTCAAAATGGACGATATTTAAAACAATTATAACTGAAAATGCTGCCAAATCTCGGATCTCGGGTAAAATCTTGGATTTTCATCTCGGGCGAGACGAGTGAGATTTAAAATCTTGGCCGCGCCATACAAAAGAAAAGCGCAAACGCAGTGTTGTGCCTTGCGCTATGGCGTGCCTTTTACAACTATGGAAATAATGTATGTTCCTTGCGTCAAAAGCATAAAAAATAGTAGGAACAATGTGTGCCCCCCCCCCCCCCCCCCCCCGCCGCATGTGAAAGATTAGATGTCAATTACTGATATTGTAACATCTCAATGTATGCAAAACATCTTTCATAATAGTTGTAATACATTTGGTGGTAAACTTTTTTTCATGTATACCAAAAATGCTTGTAGATACTGTAAATCTAATATTACTAAAATATAGAATTTTACAAATAATTTTCATTTAACAATTCAAAATGTCAACTTCAAATAGTATTAGATCATAATATTGTTTAAAATTAGGATTTTACGCATAAACTTTATTTACAAATTAAAATATCTATCTATAAATATTAATAAGTCTTAATATCGTTTGAAAATAAGATCTAACAAATAATCTTTATATACAAATTCATTTTTCATTAGTTAACAATAGAAATGAAGATTCACACTTAAAAATCATAAGATACTGCAACACTAAAATAAAAAATAAACAAAATAAAAACACATGATTTTAACATCAAAATATACATGTACATCATTTTATTTTGAATGGGTTATATATATAATTTGTACAAATACCTCATGCGTGAAGCGCGTGCCGTAACGCTCGTGTAGAGAACGTTAATATAATCTTAGTAGGGTGATTCAATGATTATTGAATATTGTTATGGCAATTGTTTTCTCAATTTTCGATCTTTGCTTGGATTTCAAAAGCAAATATATTACATGGAGTGCAGCTGAAAATGATTTTAAGCGTATTTTATTGAAAATTACAATGCTAATAACTATTATTTATTTTGTTTGACTTGACTTCATGTTTTATCGTTGTTTGTTTATTGGTAAAATTCAATTCAATTTAGTTGGCTACTTCTTATAAATTAGGTCGAGTGACATGTTAATATTTTCTATTAGGGTGCGAACCGAGCAGAGCACTTCAGTTGGAATGGAGGTACATAGCTAAAAATAATTTTGAAACACACACACACACACACACGTGTGTGTGATAGGGCAAGGATCGTTGACACTGTCTATTCCCCTCATTTCCACCACGTTCCCATTTAAATGTGCTGGAAATTTGGGGGCTTGGAGGGGGGATGAGGTGTAGCCGATTCATGCCATGTATACATACATACATATATATATATATGTGTGTGTGTGTGTGCATATATATATATATATATATATATATATATATTTGTGTGTGTGTGTATTTGTGTGTTAATTTTTTAGTATTTGAATAATTCTTTTATTTTATGATTAGATGAACTTGTCTTCTATTTTCAATTTTTTTATAAATTCCTCCGACAAAAGTATGGTAAAATTAATCAAAAATCAAAACACAGCGCATTCAACGTAAATTTGAAATAAATGAGGATTGTACATTGATATATTGGTAATGAAGATAGGAAAAGTATAATGCAAAATGGAAACTAGAAAGAAACAATTAATATGTGACAAATTATCATCATCATGACTTCCAACTATCTCAATAAAAATTGAGGTTAGTTTTTGGCACAGTTGGGATTTGAACTTGTGACTCCTATGTTTGTAGCAAGGCTATACGAGTATTTTTGAATGTTCGCGACAGGACCAACTAATTGTGAATCGGTTCCAACTTTTATTAACGATATGGACTATTGACGTGAAGTATGTAATTTAAGCTTTTGAAATTGTACGGTGCTAAAGTGATGCGATAATTTTGCTGTCTTGCCTCACTAAACGCCTAGTATAAAGTATATTTTACCCATTTAGCAATTATATTAAATAACAAAAACAATGCTGATGCGATAATTTTGCTGTCTTGCCTCACTAAACGCCTAGTACAAAGTATCTTTTATCCATTTAGCATTTAATAAAATAAAATAACACAAGCAGTGTTTCACTAAATGCAATCAATGGTACCATCCCCAGTTTAATGACTAATCAGTTAGCTTGGGCTGCCCTGAATAACGTGTATAAAGTATATACATAGTTTAGGCCTTTTTTCCCCAATATACTATTTTCTATCTAGTTGGTCTGGCTGTTAATTTTTTGTGTTAACATTTCTACAATGGTTATGTTCAGTTAGGAGCTATTGCGGTGAACTTAGTTGCTGGTGATAAACCTGCAGATGTATACTCTGAAATAGCTGCCAGGTATGCTTTAGATATTCTATTTTTGTCTAAAATATTTGTATATGACTAATGGACTTGAAATATTATATGTGGGTTTGAAGAAGCACCCATCCGATTCTAGCTTTATCGTATGCTGTTAAATAAGAATACAAATGCTATGTAAATTATATTTGTTTTTAGTGTGTGATAATGGTCGAATGATTATACACCATAATCTTTTTAGAAAGTAAACAATTTCAAGAATTTTTTTTTTTTTGAGAATAAAATTTATTAATAGAAGTAAGTAAATATGTACTACCAACAAGCCTGGTAGGTGAGCGCTGTACAAACTTTGAACACAATACCAATCTAGACTGTATAATAAAGATCGACAAACAGCTAATCCATTGGAGTACAAGCATGTTACCAATCAAATCAGTATACATATATATGCACAATTTCGGAAATCTTTATTCAACCCTTCTTCCGTCATAAGCTTCATAGAAAGATGTTTAAGTAAACAATAGCATGGTTCTGAGTAGATGGAAAATATACTCTTTTCCAAATTCAAAAATTATCGAAGCGTTCAATTTAGGAATAAGCTTCAATTATTTTATAAAAAGGTCTTTGTTGCGGTGAAACACTGTGGTGACTGAAAATTTAAGTTTGGAAAATGCGGGTAAAGTAGAGCAGATATCAAAATATCACAAGGAGTGACTGATTATAGACCTGAGGTTGTTCTCGCTTAAACCTATAATTAGGTTTTGGTCAGACAAGAATTTTCATTGCGAAAATAAACTCCATTTAGAATTTATCATAAATAAAGTCTCATTTTGAGCCGGAAGGAAAAATACACTTGCAAATTTATCAAATACACATGTATAAATTTGGATTTGTACAGACTCATTTATGAAATGCATATGCACAAATTCAAAAAATACACATGCATGTTTCTTATTTGAAACGAGATCTAATTTTGTAACAAGTTTCAGGCGAGGTTTATTCCTTGAATACATTTTTTAAACAAGCCAGCTTTTATAATTAACTGGTTGTCAGGTTTATGGAAGTATTGTAATTTGCTTTAAAGTTGGTGTTTAAACTGGACTTTCAGCAATTTTAACTTGAAGTTAAAATTATTAACCTATAAATTTCAATCTTTGTTGATAATGCATAGACCAGAGCAAATTTTTTTTATAAAAAAAGGCAAAAGGCGTTCAGAGGATTTGAACCTATAAACAACGGAATGGTCAGTAGTAACTTATAAAGGCATTTTTGTAATTTTTTTTTTAAACGTTACTGGTTCTTTTAAGAAGAGACTTAAATATCCTTGTCAATAGGCCATGTGCAAAAATCAAATTTGCAACTCTTTATCATTTTTTCCCCAGTAATATCCAATTTATATATATGTAAAGACAGTGTTTTGATTTCGAATTCAACTCATGGCACATGGTATAAAACCTTGCACTTATCACATGGTGTAAAGCCTTGCACTTCCTATGGAAGCAAAGTCTGGAAAATTATACACAGAATAACATTAAATAAAGTGGTAACATCTTAAGAACAGCTTACCAACCCTTGTGGATTGAAAGCGTGGAATCGTGCTATGTTAATTTTAATTCATATATAAAGGTAACTTGTATATTGTTGAATCAACTTCCAAAAAGACTTTGTCTTATACAATCCGTGAAGAAAAATGATTAGTATGGTAATTTGATTTGAGGCATGTCCCTGACCGACAAACATGTCTCACTTGCATGAAGGTTTCAAACCAGCATATCAACGAATTTGCGAAGTGTAAACATCGAAGTGTAGTAAAATGGAAGTAGCTTTTTAACAGACTCCGATTTAATTAAAAAAAAAAAAAGTTCATAACAAAAGTTGTGGTCAAAATAAAGAGGGAACACTGCTTTTCTGAAACAAAATTATTCTTTACTTACTTTGACGGTTTCAGACTAGAAAATCACCTTATTTGTCTGATTAGCATGAAAGATGTAGATAATAAACGTAGTTTCTTCCTACCAAATGAATAACATGGAATTTATGAGCATAACAACAGATCGATCAAAGATTTTCAAATTCATAGATATGCACTTGCATATATTTCATGCTGTCTAGCTGAAAAATACATCAGAGTACATCTCACTAGTCGCAACAACTTGTTCTTAGTTGTTTTCTTGTCAAAATTAGCTTCCTTGCGTTAGCTTACTTTATTTTATTAAAAATTCATGCATAAGTCCAGTGGGGATACAAATGGAGACGATCATATTTACATGCCACTCAGTCAATGGTAAGTTGAACATTCCACTTCCTGTACATACCCTTTGATGGGAACTTATAAAACAAGACAGGTTCACTTTACCATGTCACCATGTCCTTTTGGTAACTGCCACTTCTTCCCATGATTATACCCCTTAGTGTGGTTGACTTCCTTCCTCACGTTGACACCTCCTTGCACTCTTTTCTTTCACGTGTGTATGTATTTCCTAAACCATATACACTAGCCTAAGCCACATAAACATTATGTTGCTTCAACTTTTTAATAATATTATTGGTACAGAAATCATCAAAACAAACCCAATTATTGGTACCGTGCAAAGTGTTTGAAATAAAGAAAAGTACCATTCGTGCAATATTTATGCAGGAGTCACAAATGGCTCTGCCTGTTACCGGCGTTGATGGTTCTAGGGCTGCTAAGCCGTTGCTACGTGCAAAAAACTCCTAGAATTACGATATATACATATATATATATATATATATATACATATGTACACACACACATATACATATATGTGTGTGTGCACGTGCGTGGGTGTAGGGAGGGAGGGTGGGTGAGAGAGGTCATTGAATTAGTGCCTAGTGGGTTCTCCATGGTAAGCATACCCCATTCCTTTGGTTAGTATAGCTCTTAGCGCATAATCATCCAAGTCAGGTATCTTTGTTATTTGGATAGATCCTTGCCTCGAAAGAAACAGATATGATAATTTCTTATCCCAGCTTGAGTAAAATTTAAAATAATTACAGAAATAGATTGATAGGAAATACCCGTTTAATCCATTTGCACCATATGATATATGATGGTTTTATGCAAGAAAAAGGATTTACTTGATCTCATTTCCAGTGGATATTTTTCCTGGCGCTTAGCATCCCGGCAGTAGTGAAGAAACTTAATATCATTGATTTGATTACTCACGTTTATGTATCAACTTCCCATCAACTTCCCGTTAAACAACATTGCATTGAACCACCATTTTTTACATAGAGCTTTCCAACTCATTCCATTTAACGAAGTCTGTCGGTGAATATCTGTTGTACCGAATCATATAATTTTCCGCTTGCGTCTTGAAGCAAGGCAGTAGCTTACTTTTCTGGTATAATAGGTTGATGGTTTTCTAATATTTCAACATGTAGAAAAAGTGCTATGTACGTTTCCCATGAAATGGTCCGTGAAAGTCTATAGCTATGACCTTATAATTAATCCATCTTGCTGCTTGGAACACATGAACAACTGAAATATTTAAATGGTAAATGTATAAATGATGGAAATTTGAATCAAGTTTCCAAATCTATGACAAAAGACTAAATTCTGGCTGTCGAATCGGAAGTTACAAAAGAAACAATGTATCACATCAGATTTGACCACCACCACTTTTGATCACATGATTGATGCCTGGATGTTCGTATCAATTCCTTCGTTTGGAAGATACAGAGTTGGGTCATCATACACAAATGGCATTAGGTATGTTATTAAAAAAATAAGTGTATAGGCAATAACAGAACTTCAGCTTATCCAATATCCCAAATGATAATGGTCCAATGGAAGGGTATAGACCATACTGATGAGTTAAAAACATGACTAATGCATGTCAAAAAAATTATCAACCAACATTTAGCTTGTTCAGATTATGCATACAACTCAACATTTGAGGCTTGGACACATAAGTTAATAAATATGAAAGCATGAATATTATTCTGTTGAAGATGGTCCATAATGTGTGTAAGGTCGGACTACTTGTTACGTGTTTTTTTTTTTTTTTTGTTGTTGTTGTTGTTGTTGTCGTCTTTTTTGGCCACGCCTTTCTCCCCGATTAACAAGTTTTAACATTTTAAGCCGTGCTCTCAATCACGTTCCTGCTTTCAACATGTCTCATTTCTTATTTTCAAGATCTGATAGTCATTGATATATTCCTTCCCTTATTTTTTCTAAGCTGCATATCTTAAATTTGTGTTTATATTGCTTTCTGGTTTCGAATAACTGTGAATGGTCAATTTATACTTGATGATATACAGGGTACTTTCGATAATGAAAAGCGATTCGGAGAAAGACCCAGCTATTGAACCTAATGCAGCATATGCGAAGCTTTTAGTTAGCGAGGTTAGTGCATTGTCTTTTAAATTGTTTACTAGTAAAGCCTCTTATATCTCTCTCTCCATACATACATACATATACATACATACATACATACATATATATACATACATACATACATATACATACATACATACATACATACATACATACATATATATATATAGACACACACACACACATAGAGAGAGGGAGAGAGATGGGACCGCCATCCATCTTTTTTTCGTTCCACCGCTAAGCCCCCGATATCAGCCACATATTTATATTTAAATCAGTAGTTAAACATTCCCAAGTTTCAAGATTTTAGTTTTGGTTTTGTTCTTTTGTGATTTTAGAAATTTTGGTTAAAAATCAATGTTAATCTCGTTTTTGATCAAACAAGCATTGATACCCATATATAAGTTTCGTAAGATCGGAATCATAAGACAATCCACAGTCACATATATTCAATCGCATATAAGCAAAATAGCAGTAGAGAACACACTTTTATAGTGTTTCCACAAAATTTGATCTACGTTACGAGTATGGTTATTTGTTTGTATGAACGTAGAAAGAAGATGTCGGTGTTGTCTCTAAAGAATGACAGAGCTTTCGTATGGAGAGATCCTCTTTTCTAGAGCCGATGAATGCCTATTTATAACTGAAGAAGATTGAGATTGCACATGGGAGCCCACCAAAGTAGGACGATCGGGTCCTAGAAGTGTGGCCTTATCGTCCTAGTTTCTAAGGGTCGGTATCGACTCCTTAAGAAGGATCAATACCGCCCACTGAGGTTGTACCCAACCACGGTGCGATCCTCAGGATGAGGCCCTTTGTGATGTGTCCTTGCTATTGTATGCTTGGTTCTCCAATTTGCCTTTTGGTTTTTGAGTCATGGACGTAGTTTCGTTGATGCGTCAAATTTGAGTTTTTGCGCTTCAGAATCATATCGATCTCTAGCTTTTCCAAAGTGTTTTCCAGATTTATCTGACTACATAGTGTTATTCAAGTGAATCCAGCTGTTTGTAGCTTCATATCCGTGTCCATACTTGATTTCTGAGCGATCCGACCATCTCTTCGGGTTGTTGGCCGCGATGGTGATGAAATTCGAGTATCCGAGTCCATTGTGTAACGACTTTGTAAAAAAACAAGTTAACACTTCCTTCAAAACATATCTTGTCGTGGAAGATGTGTTTTGTATAAGTTCGATGTCCGCAATTTCTCGTATTGTTCATGAGCTCTATGGTAGTTTTGGGCCAACAACAAAAACCTTGATATCATCAGATCGTTTATATGTTCAGTATCTGTTCCGAGCTGATATACACGTTCATGGCCTTGTAGGACCAACATCGAAATCCGCGACCTTTGTGTTGATTTTTGGTCTGTCTGGGCTCTTGTTGAGCACATTTCGTACTTAACGATCATTACCTTCTCAGGCCGAATGTCATCCACATTTGGCAATCGTTGCTTTCTCATGTCAAGCGCAATCCACGCTTTGCGGTGCTTGTCTTTATCGGGCTCTTGCCTAACGTAGTTCACGTTTGACAATCATGGTCTTCTTATGTCAAGTGCAATCCATAGTTTGTGATCCTAGCCTCGTCGGGCTCTTGCCTAACGTAGTCTACGATCTATGTAACACCCCACCTCCGCCAATGCCACTCTTGCAAGGACATTAGCTTTGGAGGGGCGTTAAACAAGGTAAACATGCATGCAGATATCACAAGACAGAACATATAAGTAAAACAGAGTAGTAAAGCAGCGGATAAAACTTAGCATTTCAAAACCATAGTCATGTTACAACAAAGTACTTGGTCATTATTTTCCAATAACAAAGTCTAGATAAAAGCATAAACTGAAAAACTGAAATACATAAAGTACTATCCCCAAAATGAAGTGATAAACCATAGCTAGCTCAATGCCAAAACCGTACATGAGCAAATCCAGTAAGCAAGCTGTAAAGATCCAAGCTAAGCTCCAATGTTCCCACCCTGAGAACCTGAGGGGGGGGGGGGGGGGGGAACGGAAGAAAAGAGGCGAAAGGAAACAGGTCAGTCAAAAAGACTGGTAAGCCCTACTACTATCTGTCTATGAACTAGTAAAGTTAACTGACATGAGAAACTGAGATGAACATAAAGATAACAATATACTGGCATGATGATTAACTAACAAGATAGATAAAGGTGTCATCGCATAATTAAGGTTAAGTTTTGCACCACGGGTGTACTAGCATTCTAACATGCCAAGTACAAACAAGAATTGATCCCTTGGCCCAAGCTTGGCCCAATATAATGAGGTGACCTAAATCAAGGTCCAACTACACAGTCTAGTCGATCGGCTCCCTATAAGCCTAACTCGTCAAGTGTCGGTGTCATACGGCCTAATCATGTAATGTAGTTGACTGTGCAGGGTCCACCCTAGGGTGTATCAGGCCCTATGGTGTAACCCTCTGACACCATTACAGGATGCACAGTCCAACCTACCGGTGCCCGTGTTCAACTCCGGACTTGATGTGCACGGCCATGATCCGCCTGAACAACCGGGGCATCATTCAGCCGTCTCTTTTGGTCTCTTACAATCAACCCAGTAGTCGTGCCCCGCCCTAGCCTAGTCCTAGGGTCTTATGATACTACCTAGAAGTAGGGGTGTAAATCGGTCGGACCGGACCGGACCGGACGGAGTTGTGTTCAGTTTCTGTCCTAAAAAAAATCGGACCGGACACGGACCGGACCAAAAAATTTCTCGGACAAATTTCGTTGTCCTAATTCGTGTCCTAAATAAAACCGGTCGGACACGGACATGTTCGGACTGATCGGACTCGGTCGGACATGGCTATTTATATCACATTTTGTACAATTTACTAGATTTTCTCTCAACTATATGTCGAATTACAAGTAATTCGGACGAGCTCGGACCGGACATGATTTTTTTCTCGTACAAATTTTGTTGTCCTAACTCGTGTCCTAAATGAAAATCGGACGGACTCGGACGGACGTATTTCGGTCACGGACACGAACGGACGTCGGACATTCGAACAAAATTTACAGCCCTACCTAGAAGGTTACTGCTGAAAAGGACCACGCAACTAGAGTTTCTTAACGGGTTAAATGTGGTTAACCCGATCCACACGTGAATTAAATTGGTTAAGAGTACCCAAGGCTCCTGACTTAACCTCGATTAATCCATCAAGCCCAAATTGGTTAAGTATTAAGTGGACCATGACTTAACCCTAATCAGGAGGCATTAATTAACTTAATGCGCTTTAACCTCTCACATTAGACTTTGTTGTGGTTACTAGTTAAGCCGGGCAGATCCGGGTAGCTTTATACCACAACTAGGTCTAACCTCGGGTTCGAGCACAACATGACCAACTTCTCACATTGGGTCCTATTGTTTGTAGCCACTAGTTAAGCCGGGCGGGTCCGGGTAGATTTATGCTACAAACTCAACCCAACCTCGAGTTGGCCACACTCATATTTGCTAAGTGTCATGTCCATTATGTTTCCAAAACATAATTACAAGTTAACATATCACGTTATGTTATAAAAACCATGTTTATGTCATAATGTTACCCAACCCCAACGTAATCCCATCGTTTACATAATCGCAACAACGCATAAAGGATAAAATGGGGAACTTAGCATAATCATGACATAAAGGTATTGAAGCCACAAGTTTATCATGGTGGCATATGAAATGTACATATGTTCATATACTTGCATATTGCATTATTAGGCTTCAAAAGCATGCATAAAACCAAACTTAGCATATGAGTGATACATGGTGATAAATAACATGTAGAAGTTGCTAGAAGTTCGCATTTAGGCTCACATGCAAGTTATCATAAGGGATATGATGACTTTCATGTTGCCAAAATGCAACCTTTAACATAAAGCTTGAAGCTTTAAGGCCATAAACTCAAGTTTAACTTGCATAACATGATAACATGTGTATAATGATCAACCCAAACTTGCATAACATGATAACATGTGTCATACATAACTTGCATAATGATCAACCAAACTTGCATATAATGATCAACCAAACTTGCTTATAATGATCAACCAAACTTGCATATAATGATCAACCAAACTTGCATCATTCATTTAACTTTAGAGTTCAATAAAAAGAAAGTAGAAAATGACTTACAATGCTATGAAGACACAACTAAATATTTATTATAAAGATTGAGACGAAGCCCTTATGCAAGCACCAAAAACCCAAATATGCAATCTCCAAATGAAAACCCTTGAGCCAAATCAATAAAAACCCTTGCTTTGAAATAGAAATGTTGCAACTTGACTTAATGCAAACTAAGAATACTCATACAAGCTTGAAAATACTTGTATGCACTCAAAATCCCTCATAGAAATAAACTTAGGAATTTTAGCATGAGAGTGGAGGCCATGAGAGGAACAAATTTAACATAGTTTAGTTGTAGGATTGAATAATGATGATTTAGGCTAGGTGTTAGGTCCTTTTTATAGAAGATTAGGGTAATATTAGCCATAGGATTAACCCTAGATTCAATCCAAGCCATCAAAGCATGTCTTGGGGAAGAAGTCAAGTGTAGGAACCATCTAGGGCCTTTAGATTAAAGCTGAACCATGAGAACCATTCAAATGCAAAATCTGCATTTGAGCGAATCGGCCCACGGGTTGACAGCCAAACACCCTGGATTAACCCCTAGTCGACCCAGCGGGCTCGGGTCGACCTTAAAAATCGGCCGGTTCGGTTATTCTCCTCTCCCAATTCGCTGTTTTGAACATTTTTGCATATTTATTTATTTAATTTTCAATTATATATATATATATATATCAATATATATATATTTCTCTGCGTAACCCATTTCACTTAATTAAGTATACTTTAATTTGTGAATTTTTCGTGAAACTTCGCGAGGCCATATCTTGGTCATACGGACTCCGATTTTCGAAAACTCGGACTCTATTTCGCGTATTTTTCCGAGACGAACGCAATGGCACAGTCCGTTTCCCTTGATTCAGATTTTACAGTTTAATTCTGCCTCCATTTATGTTATAACATGTTATTCAAAAATACGGGTTGTTACAATCTATGATCCTGGTCTTCTCATGCCAAGTATAATCCATAGTTGGCGATCTTAGTGCCTCGTCGGGCTCTTGCCTAACGTCCACGTTTTACGATCCTGGTCTGCTTATGCCAAGTGTAATCCACAGTTGGTGATTCTAACCTTCTCGGGCTCTTGCCGAGCGCTATTCGCAATCAGCGATCCATAACATCTTTGGGCTTTTGCCAAGCGTTTGTTGCATTTGATGATCCTGACCGAGCTTTCCTGTGTGTGGAATGGTTCAACGTTTGCCAAACGTTATCCACACTTGATGATCTTGATCGAGTCATCCCGTGCGAGGAACTATACGATTTTTGCCGAGCGTTATCCACACTTGACGATTCTAGCCTTACTGGGCTCTTGCCAAGTTTTACTGCACTCAACGATCCTAATCGAGCATATCCACATTCGGAACCTTTTGTCCCTTGCCAAACATGATCCATACTTGACGATCCTAGTCTCATCAAGCTCTTGCCAAACGCTATTCACACTTGACAATCCTGAGTAGACAACCTTGCCAATTTCTTGATAAAACTACTTATCCCTTATTATGCGTATTTCACACATGACGATCCATTGATTATTAAAGTCAGGATTTTTGTTGTTGGTTTCATATTCAATGACATGAATAATGATCGCCAAATAATTTAGTGCTAAAGCATAAATCTTATTACATCAAAAATCTTTGGTTTATCACATTCTCAGAGCTCGCCTAAGGATCCCACAAGTTCTCGTAAAAGTGTAAGTGGTTAACCATTTTTGTTGCAAGTTCATATAAAATAAAAAGCAAAAACGGTTTGTTGTCGTCTAAGGGCATGCCTAGGGATCTCATTGGTTTCTGCACATGGGTAAGAGACTTAATCGTTTTATTATCAGATCTTCATGCCATTAGTTGATGAGGATCCCTCGTTTTGGAGCTGGGCCCACTCCGGTCTTGTGCGATTGACATTTGCTCTGGTTTTGTCACCGCAGCCATAGTTGTCATAGCGAGCGCTATAGCGCAAAATAGCGCATAGCGCACAGGTTGCGCTATTTTGGTTCTTATAGCGCAGGGGTCCCGTGTAGCGCAAAAATAGCGCGCTATTTTATCATAGCGCAGCCATGAATAGCGCGCTATTTTGCTTTTTCTTTTTTGAACATGCATTTTCGTTTTTTTTCTTTTTGGAGATTTTAAACATACAGTTTTTTCCTTTTGTGCCTTTTTCCCGTGTTTTTTTAAAGATCTTCTTTTCTGTAAGCAAAAAAAAAAAAAAAACATTATAGCGCGCGCTATAGCGCATAGCGCATAGCGCAAAATAGCGCATAGCGCAGGCTTTGCGCTATTCGCTATTGACAACACTGACCGCAGCTCTATTCAGGACATATTAGAGTGGTTGCCCTTTCTTGACTAGTTCTTCAATTTCATCTATAACTTATATGCATTCGTTAGTGCCGTGTTCGTTTATTTCGTGAAATGAACAATGTTTCTCATAAGTCCTTTCACGCTCTTAGGGCTCTTTTCTTGCTGGTCTTTGATATGGAAGGCGATCCCTGGTGTCGATCTATGTTCTTTCCAAGCAAGCATTTAGATCTACATAAGAAGTGTATCTCGGTCCTTTCCTTATTCTTTTCGGTTGGCTGTATTCATTATTGGCATTCCGTTTTTCCTTTATTTTTTCAAGAATTGGATGGTTTTCCGATCTTGGCTACATTTACTTTCTGGGTCTTACGATCTGTCATTACATTCTGCTGTCTCAGAAACCTGTTTATAGTATGGGATAACTCCCCGAGATAGCCACGATCTCCGGACACACTTTGAAATTTGTATTGTCTAAAGTTCCAAAGATAGCCACGATCTCAGCCATCGATTGATCTGCCCGATCCACCCAAGCGACTGCTGCATTAAACCTTCCTAGAGAGGACCACATAATCTCTTCCATCCTCTGCTTCACTGTAGTCAAAGTCATAACATTATTGGGTCACCTGATATGGACTTGAAACTGCCCATGAACATTACCTCAAGCTCTATCCAATTGCCAATCAATCTGTTTTCCAATTTCCTGTACCACCGAGCAGTTATATCCGATTGGAAGAGTGAGAAGCATTTGGCCACCACTTTATATGCTCTTCGCACTTTCATGTGTTTCATTTATCACATCAAATGGACGGTTGGATCTTTTCTTCCATCCTAAGCCTCCAACATCAGGATTTTGAAGTTTGGTGGATGTCTAATGTGTGGAGTAACGGACTTCGATGTACACTGTCTACGACTCTGTTCACTAGTCCATCCCTCATAGCTCGACGAATAACATATGCAAATCCATCACGATTATTCAGAAGTGATCTCCAATCAGCATCCTAAGCTCCTGCCATGTGAACCTCAGTATTGGCCATTGTCATGCCTGCGTCTGCATCTACCTGACTCAAGGGTGTGTCCTCATGGTTCAATGGATCGGGGTCGACCCCTCTGGGTGTTTGGTTCCGACCCGATCCCTTTGGACAAGGTTTGTCGCCAGTTGATTCGCATCGCCAATCCGATCCAAGCCAGCTGCTCCAATCCTTAAGTTTCGAACCCCAAGCTGATTAGTGGTTATTCGAAGTTTTGCCGAGACGATGCCTCATTCAGTGTGGGACCTGTTAAGGGATCAGGTCCACTCCCTTGAGAGGGGTCGGCACCGACCCAAGTTTCCTACTTCGGGTGTTGGTCCTGGCTACTGAGATATGTTTTCTTAGGTTTCGGCACCGATCCCATAGGAGTCGGCACCTACCCGAGTTCCTACTTTGGGCACTAGTCCTGATCGTTGAGATTTGTTTTCTTGGGTTTCAGCTTCGTTTCCAGCATTTGAATTATGGTTTCCAGCTCTATTAGCTTTCCTGATCCTCAGAAAGAAAGTTGTTGTCATTTCTTATTGTCTTTTCAACATGCTTTTAACTGATCAACCTATGATGTAGTTGGTTCACTACGCAATCCATGTCCTCCTAGTCAAGTAAACGAAAGATTTCCTTTAGAGGAGGCCTCCTACCCCCTCTCTTCCCGTGTTTTGTTTCTTCTGTCTGAGCTTCAACTTTCTTCTTTTTGGCCTTTGCTATCCCATTTCTAGTTCTCGTAAATTTGAATCCCTAAGCTTTCGGTTTAAGTGCATCGCGTTCCTGGCGCATCAGAGTGTTAGTCTCGTTTTTGGTCAAACTAGAACTAACATCCAGATGAGTTATTGTTAGATTAGAATCACATATTTGAGAATTCACGATGACATATTTAGTCATATTAAAGCATAAAAAGCCGTAGAGAGCACATAATTTTTATAGTGGTTCGGCAAACTCTGACCTACGTTCAATTGAAATAATCTTTTTTTATACTGCTGATTACAAGTATAGTTATTTGTTTGTATGAATGTAGAGAGAAGAAGGTGTTGTCCTTCAAGGGTTGAAAGAACTTTCGCGTTCAGAGAAGAAGATGCCCTTTTTTAAAGCCAATTAAAGTTTTCTTATAGCTGAAGAAGACGGCAGATCGACCTGAAATTATGTAGGTGGGCCTACCAAAGTAGGGCAATTGGGTCCTAGAAGTGATGCTTGGATCTTTCCAATTACCGGGGGACGGTATTGACCTTCTTACTGATCCCTGGGTTGCACCCAGTCAGTGTGCGCTCCCCTGGATGGGGTCCTATGTGATGTGTTCTTGCTCTTTTGTGCTTGGTTCTTCAGTTTATCTTTTGGCTCTTTCGTTGATGTTCAATTTTGAGTTTCCGTGCTTCGAATCCATACGGATCCCTAGTTTTCCAGAGTCTTTTCCAAACTTATTCTATTTCAGAGAGCTATTCAAGTGAATCCAGCTATTTTCATATCTGTGTCCATACTCGATTTTTGAGCGATCCGACCATCTCTTCGGGTTGTCTGCCGCTATGGTTACGACATCCGAGTACCTAAGTTCGTCATATAACAGTCTTGTAAAAAGACGGGTTATCAATTACCAGTTCAGTTTCAACACATATTTTCTTAAAAATGCATTCATCAAAAGTTACAATTTTATTAAAATAAAATAAGTCAAACTAGAATAATTTATAAACATAGCCAAAATTTGTTAAAACAAAAATCAGTTTCAACGTTTATTTATCAACCTAGCAAAAATTTAACCTTCAACTAATAACGATAAACCATGCATAATAACATAACAAACCTGGCCATCTACTACAGTCTTAGTTATTTGACTCTGTCATCTACTTTTGGATTCTCTAACCGAACAGAAAAAAAATTAGGATGCCTGTTGCAAATTTTTTAATGGTTTGGGACTGAAACTAACATCTATGTACATCTGCGTGTGTGTATATGTATGTGTATATACATGTGTGTATCAATGATGATGCAAAGAATTCACATTCTAAATTTTGACAAGTAACTCAGGTAAAACAATAAGTTGGATTTGATCTGCAAATAGAGCTGTTTGATTCAGGTAAACAATGGGTTAGATCAATGAATATGGTTCATAAATTGGACTTTTGGGTATGTTTTATGGCCTCATTTTGTAGTAAAATTCAAACTGATTCTGATTCACTTGTTTTTCCCCTATGCTTCTGAGGTTCGAAGTCTGCTTTCAGGATGATATAAAATTTTGGATTGTTCATAATCTCGATCTTTCGCATTACAATTTTAAAAGGGTTAAGACTTAAGAGTTTTAAAATGATACAAAATTTTGTATAGATGATCTGCTCTGCAGAAGTTCATATTGATAAAAAAAATTATTCAACCCGAATTTTTGGATACAAAAATCTAATGGGGAGAAAAAAAATTGTAGGATTGAGGATACGAGGGATTTTGCAATATATTGATTAAAGAGTTCATTTAGCCAAAGATGACAATTATCTGATTTTAGTACTAGTGACCTGTAATCATGCTATGGGTGGAAGTATAAATATAGTTTTACTGCAACGCTTGTTCTAAATTCTGATACAGGTGGACAGAAAACTGGTAAAGCAAACTGTAATGACTTCTGTGTATGGCGTGACCTATATAGGTGCACGGGATCAAATTAAAAGGAGACTGAAGGAGCGTAATAATTTTACCGATGAAACAGAACTATATAATGCTTCTTGTTATGCTGCTAAAGTAAGTATTGAGCTTGTTTGACCGTTTTGTTTCTTTTACTATAAATATTGATCGAATTTAAACTTAGCGTTGATGTTGCAACCAGACTACCTTAACCGCGCTTGAAGAAATGTTTGAAGCTGCTCGGGACATTATGAACTGGCTTGGGGCCTGTGCAAAGGTGTGTAAAATGATTGAGTATTTTGTAAAATGTACATATTGGTTGTGATAAGAAATCTTATGTGCAGTCAAATCTCTAATACTTGAATGCCCATTGGCAATATATATTACATGTTGGAAAACTAATTTTTTAAACCCATTGAGAGGGTTATATGGTTAATTGCAGCTAAGTGGAGGTTTTTGCATGTTAAGTAATCAAAAAATAATTCTCAAAATTGTAAGCACAAAATGGATACCTATCCATATGTTGGAAACATGATGATGTGAAATTTGCACAGCAATTAGTAAGGCTTTGCATTCAATTTAGGGTATCTGATGTCAGAAGTGATAGTCCATGGTTTAACCAATTTAGCAGCGCAAAATTAATTCATTATTTGAAAAACCGCTAACCAAGTATTTAATAAGTTGAAACTTTTTGGTACATACTTCACAAATTGTGGATCATGAAAGTTGGGGTGAGTCGCCAAATGTTTTCAGGGAAACAGGAGGATAACCTTTGTTTCTTTATAGTTTTTCTTGCTACAACCTGAGCAGTTACCAATCAAAGCTTTCAAAAGTGCATATAATTTGTATGAATCTTGAAATACTATGATGTGGAATTTGCAGTGCAATTAGAAAGGCTTCACATTCGATGTAGGTTATCCGATGTTAGAAGTGGAAGTCAATTGTAACACAACCAATTTAGCAACGCAAAATTAATTCATTATTTAAAAAACTGCTAACCAAGTATTTAACAAGTTGAAACTTTTTGGTACATACTTCACAAATTGTGGATCATGAAAGTTGGAGGGAGTCGTCGAATGGTCAAGGGAAACAGAAGGATAAACTTTGTTTCTTTATGATTTTTCTTGCTACAGCCTGAGCAGTTACCAATCAATGTTTTCAAAGGTGGTGCCTGGCGCAACGGTAAGGTTACCGGGCTGGTAATCTGGAGCGCACAGGTTCGAGCCCCGGCCTTTTCACATAATGTGAGGGAAAGGCTGTGCGTGCTAATCGACCACCCCCAGAGCCCGGAAAGCCGTGAGAATAGTACCAGATGAGAGACTGTCTAGGAAGTCCTCACGCTTGAGTATGAGAGCCTTTGGCACTGGGTATCCCCACCTTTGAAATAGATGGGGAACCTGCGGGACACGTTACAGTTTTCACCATTATATTTAATGAAATTGTACAAGAATAAATCACAGATTTGTTTTGTGTTCGAAGAAGTAAACTGCTATTTTGAGTTGAATGTTATCTTGATCTTAGTTCTTAAACTAATTTTGGCTGATCATATCATAGGCAGGAAATGCATAAACCATGCTTATGTTGGATTGCTTTGTTCTCTTGAAATCCACATTGATACCTAATAGAAGTTTGTGTTCTCTTCAAAAATTGTCTTCAACAACCATTTTAAAATATAGTCACTCTAATGATCTGCATATTTGAATTGTCTTCAACAAATAGGTCTTGATGAGACTGAAGAATCACGTTTTCTAGTTTAATGACCTGCATATTTGAATTGTTTACTGCATGATTCTAACGTATCTAAATATAGCCACTCTAAAATGTAACTGTCTAGGTTTGCCACTTTGTAGCGAACTGCCATCCTTATACTCTTTGTCATTTTTTGTGTGTGTGTGCATATTCCTTTTGGCAGCAGTATATGTACAATATTTACAATCAAAATTCTTGTTTTGAAGGATTTTATTTAATACTATTTGTTTGCTAACTCTCAGTTCCAATTACACATGCGAACTTTAAGCATTTCTATGAACATGGTGATATTAAATGGCATATTCATCTTTGCAGATTATAGCTTCAGAAAATCATTCTGTAGCATGGACTACTCCTCTCGGACTTCCTGTTGTCCAACCATACCGCAAACTTGGAAAGCATGTGGTATGTATTCTATTCATTTCTTAAACTGTTTGCTTACTATAGCACAAATGCCCCGTTGTTTCTAAACTATGTTTGCCATACATGGATTCTGTTTCAAGTCTTGTATATGAATATGTCACCATGTCCAATAATTTCTAACGCAGGTTAAAACTTCCCTTCAAATCTTGACATTACAACGGGAGACAGATAAGGTTTGCTGTGTCCAGTTCAAGCATTTTTATTATTGTGTTTTGGGTCTAGGTTTCTTATTTTTCGTTACCATATTCTATAATAGGTCATGGTTAGGCGCCAAAAAACAGCTTTTCCACCTAATTTTGTCCACTCCCTTGATAGTTCTCATATGATGATGACTGCAGTTGCTTGCAAAAAAGCTGGACTGAATTTTGCAGGTTCCTTTAATTATTAAATAATAATAATAATAATTTGTTTGCATGTGTGTGCAGGTGTACACACATGACCGCTTGCGCATGCAAGGTGTAAAATTGCAATTTCTACCATTGTATATTATATATGTTATGTTTTCTTAAATCCAGGAGTTCATGATTCATATTGGACACATGCATGTGATGTTGATAAGATGAATGCGATACTCCGTGAGAAGTTTGTGGAGCTTTATGACGCGCCGATATTAGAAAATGTACATCTTCATCCACTGTCTGATATATTGCTGAAAATTGCACTTAAATGGAAAATGAAATAGTATTACAAAACGAATATTCAGCCGTTTAGAATCATTACAGATTTGATTGGATGAGTCATAGCGAAATACATCTTTTACTCACTGTAGTATTGCAACCCTAGTAAGGTGGAAAAACAAATTGATACAGTGACGTTGCTAAGAAATATTTATGGGTTAGCCCAAGTACAGTTAACAGGAAAAATAATGGCTTTATTAAATGGGAAACACAAAATGGTTCTGGGAAGTAAATTTTAAAGAGAAGAAGAAATCAACAGAATATATGATAGGGGGTTCACCTTTCTATTATATTACTTATATGTTAGGTGGGCCGAATTACCTTTATTTTTACTGCAGCACACAAAGTTGACATGCCTATCAGACATTCTTCTCCATGTTCTACTTTTTTTAAAACCCTACATTGAAAAATAAATAAATCAAATCCCTAAACTAAAATGCACTCAAATTTGAAAATTTTCCTTTTTACTGAAGCTGTAGCGAAATTCCATGTTGTTGCATATTTTTAGAAATCGTTCCTCCAATGCCACATGGCAAGTAGATTTGACAATCCATGGCGAGAATCAAACCCATGACCTCTTGCTCTTTGTCTAAGTGTCTTAACCAGTTTAAGCAAGGTGTTTGCCTGTATATACACACACATGCATGTGCGCGCGCACACACACACACACACACACACACACACACACACACACACACACACATATATATATATATATATATATATATATATATATATATATATATATATATATTGGCGCATTTTATGACATCCGTGTTTTGCATCTCTCCATTTAGCATTCTTGTCGTGTTGTGAGCTACAACATTCCAAATCTTAACAAAATGTTGCAGATGTTCAATCCACATGTAAAGGATCATCTATGTAAAATCTGGGTTGGTTTCAACATTTATAGCACAATATGTTTGTTATTTAAAGGTTCAAGTAAATGTTTGAATGATGAATAATTGGGTTACGATTTTGAAAATGTTAAAAATATCAAAATGAGCCAAATATGACATATATGATCCTTTATATCTGAAATGAACATCTAGAGAATTTTGTTAGATTTTAAATGATATAGCTCATGGTACGATATGAGTGCTAAAAGGGGTGCTGCAAGACGTGGTGGGAGGACACTCTCCCTCTCTCTCATGAAACATTTGTATATGGTCTGGTCCACTACTAACATTGTTGTTTTGCACATGCTGCAGTTACTGGAGAGTTTTGAGAAATCTTTCCCTTCCTTGAAATTCCCGCCTTTGCCACATCGTGGAGACTTAAATTTGAAAGATGTTATTGATTCTCCATATTTCTTCAACTGACATTTCCTATGCTGCGGTTACTGGAGAGCTTTGAGGAATCTTTCCCTTGCTTGAAGTTCCCGCCTTTGCCACATCGTGGAGACTTAAATTTGGGAATTGTTATCGATTCTCCATATTTCATCAACTGACAATTCCTACATGTTACCGCTGTAATTTTCAGCAATAGCTCTGTACATAGCATACATGTCATAGTTGTGTTTTTTTCCTACTTCGGTGATCATCTTGAAAAGGTAAAACTACGAAAAGCTTGCATCGGGAATGATAATGATCGTCTCAACTGTCAAAATTCTCAGTCGAACAATGACTGTTACAAGACAAATGCTGGTTCTGCTAACAAGACAAGTCATAGCTTTCCATATATATCTTGCTGGCACAGGTGGTAATAGAGAATGAGTTCAAAATAATGCCTATTTCCAAGTATGTGTCCGATAGGTTTGAATTATTGTTAGTATAACCTGTTTTGTACTAATTTGTGTGTTTTACACATCATTTATGTTGATTTGTTTCGAGGGCTAGGCCCACTTATGCAATTTTTTAGCTACATCTTGTAACATAGAAGCAAAATCCTTAAAACTGTATATTTTGCAATAAAAAAAATTCTTCCATCTATATTGAATCAATGCACATGCATTTTTTGTTCATTTATAGTGATATGTTTTTATTGGTTCTGGTGATATTAAACAAGGGCTATGTAAGCTTGTTGGAGATGGCTTTTCTGGTTCACTAGATGTTTGCAGCCGTCGTGTTTATCTTGGTAGTTTTAAAAAGTAGTTCTCTTGGTAGTTTCAATGGTTTTATGATTATCTCTTTTTCTTGTGTTAATTCCCAAAATAGGAAAAATAAGTAAAAGTTGTTTTCTATTTTGTATGTTAACTTTGTGTTCTAAAATGATCGTTTTTGGTATTATGCATGTATTTTGTGTGTTTACTACGGACAAAAACTAAAAACTAAAAAGGGTAAATCAAACACCATCTTAGTTTTTTTTAATTTTGCTTCTCTAAGTTACATTTTTGTTTTTGGAAAAATGGTTACCATTTTTCCAAACTTAAACATATGAGTTTGATGTATATGTTCATAATTTATAATGCAACAATGTATAAATGCCATTTTTGAATATACTAATTGAAGCAAAATGATTTAATTTTTTTTTCTGGAAAATGAATATCGAATATAGTTTTTAAAAAGGAGGGATGTAAAGATAGTAAGTTAGAAGAAGAAAAAACATGTTTCTAATTTCCACTATTTTAATTCTTTTATCAAGAAAGCAAACCTAATGTGCATTCCTTGGTTGCGAAATCATGTCCCAAGGCCAAACTTCCCCAAAGTTTAGCTAATATTATTGTCAACAAGCACCGAATAAGCCTACTTTTTATAGGGAAATTAATAAAATTTACCTCCTAAGGTAGCGTATCATTACATAGGCTTAAAAGTTGTTCTTCAAAATTTTGTCCTTTGAACTAATATATTGCAAGCCTAAGAGATGCCAACTTGTTTTCTTGAAAATTCTCCCTCGTTTTCTGTTGTCTTGTCATGGCGATCTACCAGAGGAAAAACTTGCTCTATCTTAATTGCACTCCTGTTATGTTTCCTAATGTCGAGCTTGCTTCAACTTCATTTGTTAGAATATTCACAAATATTTTATGTGGTATGTGTGTATTTTGTTATAGCTTTGATTAGAAGGTTAAATCTATATCCTATAATTTTAATATAAAAGGCAATACTGTGATGGATTAGTATTGATCAAGTACAGTTAAAATCTGGGAATAACTATATTCTCTTCTCTCTGTCTTTTTCTGCAATTAATTCTCAAATGGACGAGAATTATGTCTTTAGTTTCTCCCTGACAGTTTTATTTCTATTTACAGTCATTTCTTAATTACTTGCATTCAAACATAGTTTTGTGTGTGTGTGTATATATATATATATATATATATATATACATATATGTATATGTTATATGTATATATATAGAGCCCAAGACTTTTTAGTTACAGTCAGTTTTTTTATTCAATAGATATGCGTCATGCATGCACCATTTGATTCTATAATTGCCACTTTAATGAGAAACTAATATATTTCATACAAGCCAGAAAGGAGACAAGTTTAGTAAAATGCAATGTCCTAGAAATGAATTAGAGAGAATGAAATGGAAAGAATTCCATATTCATCAGTGGTTGGGAGTTTGAACTATGTTCAGACTTGTACTCGGCCTGGTATCAGCTTTGCTTTTGGAATGTTAGGTCGATATAAAAGTAATCCTGGGATGGACCACTAGAAAGCTGCTAAAAAGGTTTTCAGGTATTTGCACGGCACATGGGAGCATATGCTTATATATAAGAGGTTTGATCATCTAGAGGTCATTGGATATTCAGATTCAGATTATGCCGGATGTGTCGATAGTAGGAAGTCAACATTCGGTTATCTGTTCCTATTAGCTGAAGAAGTAGTATCATGGAAGAGTGGTAAGCAGTCTATCATTGCTACTTCTACCATGGAGGCTGAATTTGTGGCATGCTCTGGGGCCACTATTCATGCATTGTGGATGCAGGACTACATCTCAGGACTTAGAATTGACATGATGATAGCGGATCCGTTGACAAAAGGATTATCGCCCAAAGCATTCATTGGCCATGTGATCGTGGATAAAGTCTTGCTATTTTAAATGTAGTTTGCTTGTTCAGTTTGTGACATTTTGAATTCATTATAGTTATGTTTCTGTTTTTTTTTTTTTGCTAATTATAGTGTATGTATACACTTATTGTTTCTTTTTTGATAACAAGCAACTTTGAGTCTTATGGTCTTCATCGACCTGAAATTTACATTAAGTTAGAACTGATTTGTGATACATGGAAGGGGTCTTATTTCTTAATGATAGGTGACTGCCTGATTCAGATCATTTCTAATTTTGCATAAAGGTGTATGATACACGTCAGACTTAATATGAAAAGTGCATTTTTAATTATTAAACCATGAAGTTATCACACAGACCAAGTGTGAGAAAAATAAAGTGTTCATTGGTTACCATATCTTCATATGGCAATTTAAGCTGTTAATTTACTGCGACATCAAAAATGTTTCAATAGTTAACAGCTTGCTTGTTATGGCAAATGTGAACAATAGATCATTTCAGAATAGTTTACTTCAAAATTCAAATACATTCATGCTAATTGCTTCTAACTTTAGGCCAACTGACTTAATTTCCTCTTATGAAGTTCCATACATTTTTGAAAAACAAATTGTTTGTCAGTTCAAATTATCATTGGAGTGTTGCTTTTAATTGTAATGTGGTAATCATATGATTGTGTCAGTTCAAATAAGCCGTTTCCCTCTTTCTTTTATTTTTCGAAGCCCAATAGTCTAGTACAATATAATTAGCGGCTATATAGCCTGTCTGTGTAACATTATATCCATCGAATCATTTCCACATTTTCTCAACACAAAATAAGAGAAACTCATCAAATTCAATTTGGTATTAGAGCAAGTCTTCGTCTAATGACATCAAAGATCAATTCGCTATGCGTGTGTATGGTGTTTACCCATAAGAAAGTTATTCTCTCATCTGAGTTATATACTCATCATTTGAGAGTGAATACTGCACAAATCTATCAGTGCCTTGCCTGCAATTCTCATGAATTGGGCTGCAGCTGATCATCCGTATAGTATTCTATATACTGTGTAGTTTGATCACTAGGAACAGTTTTAAGAATATCAATAAATCAACAAAATCAGTCAAAACCTCACCATAAAATCATTCATAAAGTATCAAAAAAGCTATTTACCTCTTCATCAATCATTTCTGGCTGCTCTTACCTGATTCTGCCGATTCTTACATCTTCTGACTCTATTCGGCATTCAATCTACAGTGAATTTGTTATGTTTCATCATCATCCTATCTTTAGATCTCGTCTAATATGGGAGATCAGTCATGGATTTCTAAATCCATATCTGGCATCAGTCCACAACATGCATCTGCAACACCTGTTCAGCAATTTGTCAAAACAATAATTAGTCCAAAGAGTACTGTTCATCTCGAAGAAGATAATTATTTGTTATGGAAACTTCAAATTGAAACTGCAGTTTAGGGATATGGTGTAGAAGGGTTCATTCTGGAACTACTACAGTTCCTGCAAATTTCATCACCTATCAAAATGATAGAACTGTTGCTAGTGAAGAATACATTCAATATCATAGGCAAGATCGACTAATAAGTTCTTGGCTTCTTTCATCTATTAGTGTCAATTTGTTGCCACTTGTAATTGGCTGCAATTCCTCTAATGATATTTGGATTATCTGTTGAGAAAGAGTTCAACAACTAGTCATCAGCAAATGTACTTCACTACAAGTGACGACTTCAAAAAATTCAAATGGAAGATCTTAGCATGAGTGAGTGTATTTCAGAAGTCAAGAAATTATGTGATCTACTTAATGCTACTGGAAATAATATCCATAATTCAGATCAGGTTTTGTAATTGCTAAATGGGTTAAATGACGAATACGAAGCAGTAGTTGCTGTTATAACATCTCAATAGATCGTTCCTCCAGCAGATGAAGTTCATTCAATCTTGTTATCTCATTAGGCAAGAATTAGTAGCAAATAAATTCAAGAAAGTTCTTATAACGTTAATGTAGCTACAGGGTTCAAGCCCAAGAATCCAATAGGCAATAAGGTAGAAAATTCATACTAGAGAGGAAATGATCCAACAGAAGAAGAGGCAGAGGTCGATGGAATAACAGTAACATGCCTAAATGTCAAATCTATGAGAACATATGTCACACTGCCCTCAAATGTTACTACAGGTATAACAACAACTGCTCAACTATTCAAAATCAGAGTAACAACAACAACCCAAGTGCAAATGTTGCACAAGCCAACCAGGATACCAACCTCAACAACTCACAAAGAGGAAACAATCAAAGTGAAACTGCTACAGTGGAACATATACAGGTTGATAGCTGGTACCTTGAATCGGGAGCAACAAACCACATTACACATACTCTTAACAATCTGAATCTGGGATCCAAGGAATGTAAAGGTAATAAATTCGTTTCTAAGGGTAATGGCAAGCAAATTAATATTCCTCATATTGGTACTGCATATATTACTAGCAAGAAAAAACTTGACTTACATAATTTACTTATAGTGCCAAAGATCACTAAAAATCTAATTAGTGTATCACAATTTGCTAATGACAATAATGTCTACTTTGAATTCTTTTCAAAATTTTGCTTAGTTAGAGACATTATAACTAAGGTTATGCTTTTACAGGGCGATGTCAACCATGGATTATACAAGTTTAATTCAGTTAAGTGCCAAAATGATGTTAATGAGGAAAAAATGTTATGCTGTGAATCAAAGAAAGAGTTGTAATTTGAATGAAATGGAAAATGTTGCTAACAGGAAAGTTATTTTTGATCTTTGGCACTGTAAACTTGGTCATCCAAATACAAAAATTGTTCTAAAATTTTTGAATGGCAATAAAGTAAAGTTTAATTCTGTTAATCTGCCTTATGTATGCAAGTATTGTCAAATGGGTAAGAGCCATAAACTACCCTTCAATGATTCATGTACTCGGTATACTGAACCGCTACGTTGATAGCCACAGACCCATGAGGTGCTGCCCCAATCTATTTTGACTTTGGTTTTAAATACTACATCTATTTTGTTGATGCATTTACAAGATTCACCTGGATCTATTTTTTAAAAACTAAATATGAATCCTGTAACACAGTTATAAATTTATAACTGTGATTGAAAAACAATTCTACTCCACTGTTAAAACAATACAATCAGATGGTGGAGGTGAATTCAAATGCTTAAGCAATTACTTTAAAAACAAAGGCATTATTCATCGAACCACATGTCCATACATGAAACGACCTGAACTTACCGATCGGCCTAAACCGAACAAGAAGATGGATTGCTTTGATCAGAAAACAGAACAAGAGAACATTTCATTGTTATTACAACAATTTACCTCAGAATATAAGATATCAGAGTACCTATAAATAATATACAGCAGATAAATAATATCATAGATTTAAAATACATAGCAGCGGAAATATAAAACATGAATACACTATGCAGCGGAAAACATCATATAACACAGCTGAAAGAAATACATGGATACAAAGCATTCCATAGTATAGCTCCAGCTGTAATCCAGGATCATGTGAAAAGAAATATCTGCAAACCAAAAGTACTAGTTGCCCGTGTGGAAAATATGGACACCCAGAGTTTAAGTGGGAAACAATAAACCCCATGCCAGTCATGGGACTGGTGTGAGAATTAAAACAGTTATTAACTTTATTTTAATGTTGGGTAAATCAAGGGACCATGCCATATAACACAGAACGAGTTTCCTCCACATGAAAACTAATTAAAAAACAAAAACAACGAAATGCTTTTTTTAAAAATGAAGCTATTATGAGACCGGGTCCCATCACACAGTGCAACGCAAGCAGGAGGATTGAGTTTTACCTTATAATAGCCAAACATGCTTGATACACTTTAAAAAAAAATTGTTGGTATTACTATAAGTGCATAGTGTATAAAACAACTTCAAAAATATAAATGTATCTGTTAGACCAAAAATTGGTACTAACACCCAAATGCAGAAAATATTAAATAAGAGGGAACACACGAGATTTTTAATAGTGGTTCGGCTGTAGATGTAGCCTACGTCCACCTTATAATCTTATTGTTATACTGACAGATTACAAGAATCAGTTACATGCAGACACACAATCCGTGTGTTTAATTGAGATTACAAGAGTAGAATTTAGATGTAAGAAGGTGCAAAATCCTTGCATTCAGCAATGGTGGAAGCCGTAGAGATGTAGGAAAAAGGCCTTAGCCAAAAGCCCCTTCAAAATTCCGTGTGCTGGTGTATTTATAGCTGCAGGAGAGCTTCTGGGAGGACCGGTTCGTGACAGGGCACGTGGCAGCCGATCCGGGAAAGTAGAAGCAGGAGTAGCCTTGAGAAAAGGTCAAGATCTATGCGTGTATCAGCAGGTGCAGGGATCGGTTCGTGATCATGGGGTTGGGTCGTGATGTGGGCTTCACGAGCTGAGGTCTCTTCGCGAGCTGGAGTGGCGAAGCTAGTGGTCGGGTCGTGGTAATGGGGGTCGTGACCCATATATGCTCCATGAGCCGGAGATGGTTCACGAGCGAAAGAAGAGTGTTTCATGAGCCAAGGAGGGGCGAGCCCAAGGGGGGGCGAGCACGTGTCATGGTCTGAGTCTTCGATGCTAGATTACACCCGTTCACGAAAATGGGCATAACTTCCAAACCGTAAGTCCGATTGAGCCAAACAAAAGCTCTACTTGAAGCTAATTCAGAGAGCTACAAGGGTTATTGAGCGAAGCTCTGTAATTGCTATTTTCGGGCCCAAAAGAGGTCGTCTGACAGGAGTTTCGGGCCAGTTTATGTTGATGTTGCGATATCGACCAAATCGTTTTATGCCTTCTGACAACGTTTTCCATTCCTGAACGCAATGCTATCCAGATATTACATGTATGACAGTTTTTACCAAAAAGTGTGTCAACAAGTTTGCCTCCCAGAACATATCTTGCTGGTTGAAGGAAGATGTGTTATGGATAATCCAAGAAATCCATGATCCATACCTGCAAGAAGAAAAGATATACGATGCTAGAGTGTTCCTAGACGGCCTTACCGGAGTAAAACGTCCGAGGAGATGTTAGAGGGGTTCCAAGACGGCCTTACCGGAGTAAGACGACCAAGGAAAAGCAATGAATGTTCCAAGACGGCCTTACCGGAGTAAGACGACTAAGGAACCAGAGTAAGGCGACTAAGGAAAAACTAATGAGGTTCCAAGATGGCCTTACCGGAATAAGACGACGAAGGAAAAGCTAATGAGGGTTTGTTTATACTGACAGATCCAGTTGGGAGATGGAGCTCATGTTTGTTTATACTGGACAGATCCAGTTGGGAGCCAGAGCTTTTCAATGATCTTTATTGATTCATGATAGCTAAGCGGCAGTTATTCCACCCTGAACACAATTGGAGACTACAGGTCGATTCCGTGCGTGTAGGCTGATGTTGCCGTGCTTATTACTTGCAAAGAAAACAAAGAAGGGCGAGAGGTCGCCTAAAAGCCTAAAAACATGAACTGCGGACTGGAGTCCGCCAAACTAAAGAGATCCGCTGAGTGGGATCAATTAATGATAAGCCCGCGATTGCTCGATCCAGGATCGTTCCATCTCCGAGGAATCGGTGGTGGCAGCGCAGGGGCATATGCATGCACTGTTGGGTGTGTGACGTATTCGGGCAGCTCTCCTCATCTGACCCGATCCTCAATGAGGTCTCGCAAGTGTCTTCAGTCATCAGTGTTATGACCGTCCATGTCATGAAACATGCAATGTCTACCGGAATTGCGTTGTGCCAGCGTTGGCTCCCTCTTGGCAAGCCTTGGATAGGAGGTGGCACCTCCTGTGTCCATGTAGATGTTAGTCAGTATTGAATTGAGTTCAGTGTATTTTTCATATCTGGGCCCTCTCTAGGGCTGAGTGTTGCGGTCATTCTTGACATTGGCTTTTCCTTCGCCTTTTCCTGAATCAGACGGTTCTCCGTCTTTAAGCATGTTGACATCTAGAATGCGTTTCTTGGAAGTTGCATCTTCTTCCCGCAGAAATCTATCTGCTTCAAGGTAGAATTCGCCGAGATTTCATGGTGGACCTCGGTACAAGGATTTTTTTGGACTCTAAGTTATCTAGAACGCCGGATACTGCTACCATTAATACCATGGACGGTTCAGGGCGATCAACTGATGTTGCTACAAGGTTGAATCTTTCCAGGAATGAAAACAGAGTTTCTCTGGGCCTCTGTTTGATTGTAGTGAGAGACATGACATTCTTGGGTCGTGAGATGTGAACCCGAAATTGTTCAATGAAGCATGCGACCAACATGTTCCAACTGCTGATCGATTCTGTTTCTAGCTGCGGATCCGCATAGCGGCTATATCAGTCAAAAAGAGAGGAAAACACTTTGCCATGACGTTTTCCGACGCCATTTGAACTTCCATATGACACTTGTAGCGCATCAGTGCATGGTAGGATCTGTCCTGCCATTGTAGGGCTCCAATTATGGAAGTTTGAAATCCGGGGGATTGCGGGTATTCCTTTTTTCCTGAGTGAACGTGTTGTGATTGACATCATCCACGTCATCTTGATAAGTGCGGCCTTTCGAGAGGCGTTCAATCCGTTCTGCTAGCCGATTTCCTTCAAAATTTTGTTGCAAGTTGCCAAGGTAAGAGTTGGTGCCCCCAGCGTGGAGTGCGGGATAAGTAGGAAGCTGTTGGTGGGCTGCTGGGAGAGGGTCGTGGCTCGCGGTTCTTGGGGGCGGCCTGACCCGTTTGTGAGTCATGGTGGCCGATTCGTGAGGCAGGAGTGGCGAGCCGATCGAGTCGCTGGGGTAGGTCATGGACCGGATCTCCATCCAAAGGTGCGTCACGAGCCATTTCCTGCTGTGGAGTGTGACTTTGCGTTCTGATATCCATTTGAATCGGGGCGGAAATTGGTCGCTGCACATTTCCAATATGGATTAGGTTGCCCTCGAGTCTAAGTGATGCACGAGCTGCTTCTGTGGCTTCATTTCCAATGCGTTGATCATTGCTCGGCCTTCCATCCATCCGAGCGAAGAATCCATCGATCATCTCCTATTGCTTCCTGAGGTGATCATCTTGCTTTACCATTTGATCTCTCAATTCAGCAAGAACTCCATCCATTTCTTCTCGAGTCAAGTATGCCGATGGGTTTTCGTGAGAGGAAGCTTCCTGGCTTGCCTGGTTTCTCGTGTCTTTGACCTCAGCACCTTCAGTACGGGATAAAGTTCCATCCTTCTTTTTATTAACCATTGATCCAATAGCCAAGAAAATCGATTCCTTTAGAGCTTGAAATTGAAGTAGTATCGTGTGTCCCCTTCCTGGCGCACCAAAATGTTAGACCAAAAATTGGCACTAACACCCAAATGCAGATCACAGATCAGAAGAATGCAGAAAATAGTAAATAAGAGGGAACTGATCGACGCTAATCTATGAATTAGAAAAGCGCGACATTTGTAATAAATTCTGCAAGCATACAGGTGTGTAGCATACAGGTCGAACACAGGGAGGAAAGTTAAATTTTATTATTTATATGTTTCGTGGGCGTGTTAGACGAACTTTGGAGGTTGATTTTGCAAAACAAAACAAAATTAAAACTGTAATTTGATTCAGAACAGATCTAACTGAACCGACGATCAAATCACAATTTCAATGGAAAGCAAATGAAACTATGAATTAGATTTGAATCTAATCAAACCCAATTTGACCTAAGAAAATAATAAAAAGCAGAAATTGAAATTGCAGAAATTGAAATAACAAACAAGAATTAAAATTAGGATTTCCGCTGAATCTAATCAGACGGTAAATCTCTAATGCAAATAAGTGCAAAATACAAATAGTGTTCTACCGAATCTAATCGTGTAGACAACACTAGTTGCTAAGAAAACAAAAAAAATGCAGAAAATAAAAGAGAAGGAAGAACTTTTATTAGAACAATGGAATAAGAGATGAGATAGGATGGTGGCTACAATGCCATTACAAGGGTATATATAGGGTAGATAGCCAAACCCTAACCCTAATCCTAATGGTAAATGGGCCTGGTCATTACACCACTAAATTGTTTACAATGAGAAACATAAATGGGCCTTAGATAAATAAAGTAAATTTGGGCCTTTTCTCTTTTTCCTCTTGCTTCCTTGATATTTCTTCATTGATTTGTGATGTGCAAAGCCTTTCTATCACTCCTTTTCTTGTCCAACAGCAACTAGATGTGATATCTTCATCTACAATTCTTCAAAATGCAAATACACAACAAATTGAACTCTATTTCTCTACATTTCTGGTTGCATGCGGGCTGGGTTGGACTATCTGTAAAAATAACAAAACAATACCCAAGTAATATTTACTTATATACAAAAGATAAGAAATAAGAGCATAAAATAAACACATTTCTATGTCAATCAAATACCCCCACACTTATCTTTTACTCGTCCTCGAGTAAAACAAGAAATTTAAAACTAACTAGATAGGTCACACTTTCGAAGGAAACACGATTGCATTGAGCGTATGCAACAAGCCGTTAAACCTCTAGGTGTCCCCAGTAGGACGAGTGGTGTCTCGTGGGGGTTTTCAGCGGATACTACCCACAAAATCCAAATGCTGTATGATATGATTCTAATGAAACTACATGAATGCAGTGGACATATGCAAAAAAAAAAAAAAAAAACGAAAAATGAAAACACGACTTATTTTAGGAAAGTGGTACAACAAATTAAGTTAACAATTTCTAGTCAGTTGATTTTATTTTAGATACCTCGACTTGTCACAAATTTTCAATATAAATCAAGTTTTCAAATGTTAAATTTCAGTTTGGCCAGTTAGTTCGGTCGATAACATAGTGTAGCCATGAAATAAATTCTTAGTTTGCTTGGCACAGTTTGCAAAGTGGTATTCTAATTTTCTCATGTATGGCTAGTCAAATCAATAAGGTCAAGAAGTGTTTGGGTATCATCGCTTATTCTTTATTCTATAAAATTTTAAAATTTATGATTAAGTACATACACCCAACTAAAAAGACCAAGGTTTACCACCCATGCACTGCCTCGCGGACTAACGGAGAGTGGGTAAAGAGCTTGGCGGATTGTGCAGGCCGACTTTGACTTTGTCAACAACGTGTCGGTAATCCTTAGGTGTCCAATCTCATAAAATGAGACCAAGATATTCCAACTTTGACTTTGTCAACAACGTGTCGGATAGAGCTTGGCGGGTTTGCACACCAACGCTCGATATACAAGCAATGTTGGATACCCTTGGAATACTATTATTATTATTATCGAAAATATAAGCACAAAAGAGAGTTATGCGAATTCAACTTAACACAACTTAGTTTTAAAGATTTGAAAAGCCAATATAAGTCTTTTAAGTCCTCCACTTATTTAAACAAAGTCTACAATATAGAATAGATTTCATGGCCATCACCTAAGAATCTCCCTATGTACCGGTTACACTATTATCCCTCAAAATTAAACTTTTCATTATATTTCCCATTCGATCTAAGTTGAGAGAGAAAAATACTATCAACTGGCTAAAAATTGTAAACTTATTTTGCTGTATCAAATCTAAAATGAGTCATGTTTCAAAAAAAAAAAAATGGCATGTTATTACAGTCTAAAATGCATGATGGTCCTACTTAGATGGCTGAAAATAAAAAGAAATAAAAACAAAGAAAAATGAAAATGGATGAAATGCAGACTCCCCCCCCCCACACTAGAACTATACAGTGTCCACACTGTAAACGTTTCCTAAATTTGAAAGATCGCACCCAAAGGTGAATTAAATGTAAAATGACTTGTAAAATGAAATGCAATCTAACGATATGTAAGAATGGATCATATATACAATGATATATGTGTTTGCGATGCATGCGATGTAAAGAATACCACCATCTTCTCCCCCCACACTTGGTTCTAGCCCAATGAATCCCATTCGCACTATGTCTAGGCATGTTTTCAAGTAAGCAAAGGTTTTTGAAAACCATCTCATCTTTATACCTAGATTTGTAGTTCAGTAAATGAATGTTCAAGGTCATCCTAATCCAAAGTTTTTCAACCAAGAAAACATTCCAAAAATGATTCATGTGTTCAACAAATTTGTCAGTGTAATTTTTCAAAAATTTGTGATCGTATGAAAATTCAGTGAAATTTGACATCTGAGTGGTGTTCAAGACTGTGTGATCACATTTCTCAATTGACAACGTTTTTTCGACACTGACAATTTCAAGTTCGTTTGAAATTTTCTCAAAGTTAAAATTTTCGAACTCGTGACTTGAATCTACGTCTTCCTCATTTGGCAACTCATCCTCATACAATCCGAAAAATTCATGTTCCTTAAAATCCATTTCCAAATTTGAATTGAAAAATTCAACAATTTCATTTTGTTCAATTTCAAAAGTTTCAATTTCCTCACAGCCCGAAAGAGGAAGATCAAAATCCAAGCTTAAATCTTTTTTCTGAAAAGAGTTGAAGTCCAAAACATTTGTTGAATTTTTAACAACTTCATCTAGATCGTTATTCTCAATTTCGAAAGTTGTTATTTGAAAATTTTCATTACCAGTAAGGAATGGATTATCTTCAGGTTCCTCGCTTGTTTGAATTTGATTTTGTTGCTCTTGTTGTTCTTTCAAAGTTGTCAATAAACAAAGAAGTTCATCAAGTTTTCTATCTTTCTTTTCTATCCTCTCTCTAAGAATGTTGAGGTGATATTCTTCAGAATCGTCGATTAGAGAGCTCTCGTGTTGGATTTCTTGATTCTCAAAATTATAATCCATATCAATTTCACAATCAAAATCATTTCCAATGTGGTGGCTGTTTGAATTTTCATTTTGATATTGGAAATCATTTTGATCATAAAAATTATGTTCGTAACCAAAACTGTTAAAATCCGAGTGAAAATTGGAATTTTGGTTATTTTCAAAATGTTGATATGGGCTATTATTTTGAAAATTTTGGTTTATAGCCCCATACTGATGTTGATCAAAGCCATATTGGGGTTCAAAGCTGTTTTGATGGGTATGTGGCCCATAATCGAAATTATTGAAGTCAAAATTGAAGTCGCAATTTCGATCATAACTTTGAAAATGTTGGTCATTTTGAAAATTGTTGACATTTGTTTCACCAAATTTTGGGAAATCATGCTTCATGAGTTGTATTTCATATTCATACTCTTCAAGAGGACGTCTACTCCGACTATTATCCCACATTTCTCTCAAGGATTTTTTTGAATTAGACATTTGAATGAAGTCAGGGTAAGACATAGATTATTCTCACTTCAAAATAATATAAAATTCTGAGTTGTGCTCTGTTAATTAACTGACTCAATTGGAAGGGGGAAGAGGGTCTTATGGTCGTTCACGTATAGTATAAATACTAAGGGATACGACCAATGTTTTACGGGTAGTATGCAACCTCTTTTGCTAAAAGTTCAATAAATTGAACTAATATATATCCGCGATCCAATTGTACGAGACAGTCAACTTCACAAATCACCACTTTTTAGTTATATTATTTTGAAAATCAAAATCACGTGTTAAAATTGAAAATCGATGAGAGTGATTAGTTATGGAAAACCGTTCCTCACCACAAATTCAGAAATATCAGTCACAGAACAGACACAGAAATATAAATTGCAGAATTAAAATTTACATTCAAGCCGCTGCCCCTGCAGAAATTTTTTACAACAATTGTCTATATATTTTTCTTTTTAGCAGAGCACCTGTAGAGTTAAAGAAATTTTACAGCGGTGTATGGCAGTCCGTCCAGAGAATATTGAGTAGTGGTGACAATTCAACTTCACTGTTTTGCTTTGCTTTGCTCGCCTTTGAAGTGTGGGGGTATTTGATCAGAGGGAAGAAATGAAGCAGGGAAAAATAATTGAAAAAAAAATGAATCTTTTTATGACCTTCCCATTTTTTTATTATTATTGAAAAAGTGGACAAATAGGAAAGAAACAAATGACAAAAAAAATGGGAAAAGAGATTTCAGGAAAGAAAGAGAATTGTAAAGGAAGAAAGGAAAGTAATTGTAAAAGATTTGGAAAAGAAATTGAGAAGGAAAAGAAAAAAAAAAGAGAAGACAAAAATAGAAAGACTTTTTTTTCTTTTGTTTATTGTTGTAAACTTAGAAGAGACAGAAAAAAATGAAAAAGGAAAAACTTGAAAAGGGAAAGAAACAAATGGAGAAAGGAAAGAAAATTAATTACAAGGCAAAGAAGAGAAATTTATATAAGGAATTTTTTTCTTCAACAAATTGTAAAAGAAGAAAGGATGCGGGATATTAGTAAGAGGGGAAACAAACGAAAGAAAGGAGAAAGAAGTTGAGAACAGGGAAGAAATAAAAGAAAATTGGCAAGATTTTTTTTTTTTGAACTTGTAAAAGAAGAATGAGAAGTAATTGTATTGAAAATTTGAAAGGAGGAATAAAGAGGAAAGAAATCAAAAGTGGATTTTTTTTTTGAAAAGAAAGGAAATTTGTAAGAGAAGAAAAGAAATCAATGTATTGAGAACAAGAAAGACAGAAGAAGAAAGGAAAAAAAGTTGCAAAAGAGGAATCGTTTTTTTTTTTTTGAAATTTGCAAAAAGAAAAAGACAATTGGATAGAAAGTGGAAAGATGGAAAGAATAAAGGAAAATTGATAGTTGTTTTTTTTTTTTACTGAAGGAGAGAGCAGGAAAGAAATAAATGAAAAAAGATGGAAAGAGAGATTGTAAAAGGTTAATGAGAAATGCAATTGGAAAGAAATTAAAAAAAAATGCAAGTTTTTTTTTTTATGAAAATTTGAACAAGAAGAAAGGGAAAGAAATGAATGGGAAAAAGCAAAACAAAAATGAAAAAAAAATAATAAAAGAGGAAGGAAATAAGAGAAAAAAGCAAGGTTTTTTGAGTAGAGAGGAAGGGTAGAAGAAATTGAGGAAAGAAATAAAAGCAGACAAAAACAAGAAAGAAATCAAAGTAGGCAGAGAAGAAATTGCAATTTTTTTTTTTTTTTAGAAAGTTGTAGACAAAAGATGGAAACAAATAAAAAGAAAAGGAAAGAGAAAAGAAAAATGTGAAAATCAGCAAGGTGGTAGAAAGATGGAAAGAAATTGAAGAGAAATTAGCAACTTTTTTTTTTTTTTTTTTGTATATTTTTTTTTTCTTCTTGAAGGAATTAGATTGGAAGAAATGCTAAATAAAAAAAAGGAAAGAAATAAATGAAAAAAAAAGAAAAATTAAAAAAAAAACAAGTTTTTTTTTTTTTTGAAAGATTGTAAAAGAAGAAATGAATATAAAAGTAGGAAGGAGGATTGAAAAATGGAAAGGAATAATTGAAAATAGGAAAAGAAATTGAAAGAAAATAAAGGCAAGAAATTATTTTTTTTCTCTTGCTTAGTTCATGACAGTATCAATGTAATTAATACGCCACATCACTAATTGAGATTTTTTCTATATGTACAAGAAACAAAAATATATACAAAATAAAATAAAACTAACACGAATCGAAAATTAAATAAACAATAAAATTCAATCGTTACCTCCCCGGCAACGGCGCCAAAAACTTGATCGACGCTAATCTATGAATTAGAAAAGCGCGACATTTGTAATAAATTCTACAAGCATACAGGTGTGTAGCATACAGGTCGAACACAGGGAGGAAAGTTAAATTTTATTATTTATATGTTTCGTGGGCGTGTTAGACGAACTTTGGAGGTTGATTTTGCAAAACAAAACAAAATTAAAACTGTAATTTGATTCAGAACAGATCTAACTGAACCGACGATCAAATCACAATTTCAATGGAAAGCAAATGAAACTATGAATTAGATTTGAATCTAATCAAACCCAATTTGACCTAAGAAAATAATAAAAAGCAGAAATTGAAATTGCAGAAATTGAAATAACAAACAAGAATTAAAATTAGGATTTCCGCTGAATCTAATCAGACGGTAAATCTCTAATGCAAATAAGTGCAAAATACAAATAGTGTTCTACCGAATCTAATCGTGTAGACAACACTAGTTGCTAAGAAAACAAAAAAAATGCAGAAAATAAAAGAGAAGGAAGAACTTTTATTAGAACAATGGAATAAGAGATGAGATAGGATGGTGGCTACAATGCCATTACAAGGGTATATATAGGGTAGATGGCCAAACCCTAACCCTAATCCTAATGGTAAATGGGCCTGGTCATTACACCACTAAATTGTTTACAATGAGAAACATAAATGGGCCTTAGATAAATAAAGTAAATTTGGGCCTTTTCTCTTTTTCCTCTTGCTTCCTTGATATTTCTTCATTGATTTGTGATGTGCAAAGCCTTTCTATCACTCCTTTTCTTGTCCAACAGCAACTAGATGTGATATCTTCATCTACAATTCTTCAAAATGCAAATACACAACAAATTGAACTCTATTTCTCTACATTTCTGGTTGCATGCGGGCTGGGTTGGACTATCTGTAAAAATAACAAAACAATACCCAAGTAATATTTACTTATATACAAAAGATAAGAAATAAGAGCATAAAATAAACACATTTCTATGTCAATCAGGAACACACGAGATTTTTATAGTGGTTCGGCTGTAGATGTAGCCTACGTCCACTTTATATTCTTATTGTTATACCGACATATTACAAGAATCAGTTATATGCAGACACACAATCGATGTGTTTAATTGAGATTACAAGAGTAGAATTTAGATGTAAGAAGGTGCAAAATCCTTGCACTCAGCAATGGTGGAAGCCGTAGAGTTGTAGGAGAAAGGCCTTAGCCAAAAGTCCCTTCAAAATTCCATGTGCTGCTATAGAGTTTCTGGGAGGAGCGGTTCGTGATAGGGCACGTGGCGGTCGATCCGGGAAAGTAGGAGCAGGAGTAGCCTTATGAAAAGATCAAGATCTACGCGTGTATCAGTAGGTGCAGGGATCGGTTCGTGGTCATGGGGTCGGGTCGTGATGTGGGCTTCACGAGCCGAGGTCTCGTCGCGAGCTGGAGTGTCGAAGCTAGTGGTCGGGTCGTGGTAATGGGGGTCGTGACCGATATATGCTCCACGAGCCAGAGATGGTTCACAAGCGGAAGAAGAGTGCTTCATGAGCCAAGGAGGGGCAAGCCCAAGGGGGGAGAGCCGGTGTCATGGTCCGAGTCTTCGATGCTAGTTTACACCCATTCACGGAAATGGGCATAACTTCCAAACCATAAGTCCTATTGAGCCAAACAAAAGCTCTACTTGAAGCTAATTCAGAGAGCTACAAGAGTTACCGAGCAAAGCTCCGTAATTGCTGTTTTCGGGCCCAAAAGAGGTCGTCTGACAAGAGTTTTGGGCCAGTTTATGTTGATGTTGCGATTTCGACCAAATCGCTCTATGTCTTCTGACAACGTTTTCCATTCCGGAATGAGATGCTATCTAGATATTCCATGTGTGATAGTTTTTACCAAAAAGGGTATCAATAGTATCAATCCCAGATGACATGAATGTCCCATACCACTATGCCGCCGATAGTATACAACTAAAGCCGTAAAATAACGTATTGGAAATTGAGTTTCCATCTATGATCCAAGGCAAGCGATCTTCCTTTCCGATTCGAATCTAGCACATGCCTCAGGACCACTTGCAAGTGATCCTAGGTTAGCGACAGGGCTGGTCAGTCATCGCTGATTAGTTACACCATAAACAATACGTTAGTCGGTCCTATTGGACGTATCACTTGGTCAGTGCGTCGACTATCTTGGTCAGTATGTCGACCATAAAGGGCCTTATGCTACCAAATCAAATCCGAGGTAGATCGCTTTCCATCATCCGACATTCATATAAGTAAGATGTCTGGGCTCCTTACCATGACATCACTCGTGGCTAGAAACCAACGTATATCCATTTCCCTGCGGTCCTCATCCCGTTTTTGGTTCATGCTGGAGTGTGAAGCTCGTGAATTAACGCTACACAAAGCTGTGGTATGTTAAAGCTGTGCTTTGATCATCATCTATAAGACTCTGCTTTTCAATAAAAGCCTTGATCATTGCATCTTAGCTTGCCACATTGTCAATGCGTACCACACCATTGATTTCTACTAATATATAACCTCTAAGCTCGTACGTCTCAGAGAAGGGTGTTAAGAAAGAGAATAAATTCCCCGCCACCAAATAGATATATATTTAGCAGAGATCAACGAATACAGCGCGAAATACAATGTTAGACATACAATCCTTTTGCAAGTTTGTTTTGGGTCTGAACGAAACCGAAGACACCTTATTCCTTGTCACATATGTCCAATACATAAGAGAGGCCCTTGCATATCCGGTCAGTCTCCAAGTACGTCCGGATGACCACCACTTATTACCTCATCTCGGGTGCACAACCCAATCGAGACATCAGTAATCATCCCAATGATGTGAAGATCTCCGATCTTCAACCACCGTCTTCATATCTTCAACTTTTAATCGTCATATCAGTTATTCAGAGTGGGTTAAACCCATCTTTCCGAATAGCTCGCGTATCTTGTAATCAAGTGATATAAAAACACATCATACGCCTCATTCCATTCCAGAATATTCTTGTATTCAAATATTCTTATCTTTGGGAAAGGTTCTCATTAATTTTACAATGATTATCTCTTTTAAACTTATTATTTAATCCATTCCTTGGAAATTATTTCAATTTTTTTTATAATATCTTTCGCAACATAAACCAAATTAAGGTTTATAAAACTAGTCGGAATGACCGAGTCTTACCGAAGTAATCATTCATTTTATTATCCTAATCCCAACCTATTAATCCCATGGAGCAAAACTGGTAGTACTCCATATCTAACACCCAATGTGTTACCTGTAATATTAATTACCATTTCACGTTTCAAATTTGGTCAAATATTTGACTATCGCATGGAGTAAAACTGGTGGTACTCCATTCTCGAACACTTCTTGAATTCGGTAAATTTAATTACTTCATTCACATTTCAATCTAATTAAAGATTCATTAAAGCTCCTTCTTAGTATTAATCTTCAAAAATCATTATTTAATGATTTATTCAACTTAGGAAATTAACCATGTTTTTAACTGGGTTAAAGAAGAAATGTCATTTAAAACATTGCTCATGATAAACCCGAAATCATCTTCCATTAAAATGGAATCTTCACGGAAATCAGACCAGTCGTAATCGATAAATATTTCTGTATCATACTAATAGTATAAATGGGATAACGGCAGAGCCTTTCAAATTGCATAAATAGTAAAGGACTTCCTTTATAGAAGCTCATCTCGATTATTACTAAATCAAATTCCATTCAACTCCAATTTTATATATTAAATTGGAAAATTTTACTTTGGAAAATTTCATTAAATCTTAATTAAAAGATTTATTCTATTCTCTACTGGGTTTAAGAAGATTTTTATTGAAGACACCATTCACGATATACCCAAAATCCAATTTGATATTAAATACAAGGCTCTGAATAGAAATCATATCGACTTATATTCAACATCAAATTCTGAAACCAACGGATATCGTATTGGGAATAAAGATATCTATATCTTTCAAATTCCTCAACGATATCCATATAATCACGGAATCCAATATTGGAATATTCTGAAGATTATTTCCATTCAAATCCTATCCAATTCATACATTGGAAAATTCTGGTTATATTAAAACCATATAATTTCTTTCAGTTCTTTACTCAAGTTAATAAAAAGTTTATTCAGATAAAAAAATCTTTGCACTTTACAAACGTGGGTTTTTTCATCCAAAATCATTTCAAATCATTTATTATGATGTATAATAATTTATTCATATTTTTAATAATTTTACAAAGGCCCTTGAAGTTGGTTTCCAATATCAGTCACCGAACTGAATCCATAGCGACCTTTTCCAAAACTGATTTGGATACAATTTAAAATCAAACCATTGGATTTTAAATCTATTATTATCATTTGAAAGATCTTTTCGATACGGACTCAACGGTTCTAGTTTTAAGAGAATCCGATGGTCGGATCTCCCATTACGTCAATTTGAAGTTACGGGTTGACGTTCGTAAACTGTCGCCATGCGGCGCATTCTATTCAAGCCCGAATTCGGTTTATAAATTAAAATAAAATCGAAAACATTTCCAAAATAATTTATAAATATTATAAATAATCACAACTACTATTTGAAATTTTATTTCAATCATTTAACTTCAAAATCAAATATCTTCATTTTTAGCTATTATATTATGTATAACAGATTTCGTCCATTTCTTCTGAAAACGTATTTTATAAAAACATTTATAAATTCTTTTAAAAACGATTTCAACTTCCATTTCAATTTTAAATTAAAATTGAACATTCATATTATTATAATATTAAAATAATAATATTGTCCAAAATATCAAAATTTGAAATTCATTTTCTTAGCATTCATTATAAAAATGAATAAAATCGATAGAAAAACTCGTTCGAGTTAAAATGGCGTATATATATAATTAACTTGGATTCATATTTTAATATTTACGTGTCCATCCAAAATTAGATGTCAAGATCAAACTTTAATTCTTCACTGAATATTATATTTAAATATTCATTGTTTCCGAATTGGAATGAAACTCAATCAATTACCGTATAATTTTAATTATATGGATTTCATACATCGCATATATTCAACAATAGTTAAAAACAACAACTAAACATTCAATTCACATCTAGAGTGCATTTACAACTGCATAAACATTAAATAATTCGATAACGCTTATAACAGTCTATCAATCAATCAGTTGGCATAAAATTAAATCCAAGGGAGATTTGTAAATTAATTATCATCCCCATACCCATGTGCGGTTTTCAACCAATAAATAATCAACTAATAAATTATTTATTTATTCCAATCGATATCACTTAAAATGGGTGAACATAAATAAGTCGGTTGACTTGTAAGTAAATATTTAATCATATTTCAACTACCACAAATAATCTAACATCATTTTAATATGTTAATTGTTTCAAAAAAAAATTCAAATCATAACACAAACAATCAACAATTCATCCATCGGGTTTGCAAACAGCTGTGATGTGAGCTACCATGCACCGTATCCAAATTTATTATAATTAAATCAAATATAAAATCAGTACCGGCAGTCAGTATAAATTCAGTTATAAAATAAAATATTTGTACAAAATATTTGAGTGAGAGAAGTTCTCACATCGATCAGTTCTGAAATTGTTATAAAACAATTGTTTTTAATAAATTAAACATGTTTAATTTATTCAAAAATTCCAAATAGCTCCGTTTCTGTTCTAGTCTGTTCCATGGCGTAGTGTTCGCTATCACGATTCTAACGTACCCAGTTTCGTTTAATTCTCTAATTGTTTGAAAGAGTTATGATAATTTAAACTTTAAATAACTTAATTAACTTTAATTAATATTTTTAATTTTCCCGAATTACACCTTAATATCTTTTCTTTCTCATTTAACCTGTTGTATCACGAAAGAAAGCTCCACCGTCTTCAACTCTTGCGCAGGTCACCAGAAGGGGTCGGAGTTCGATTGGAAGTGCCCATGCGAAAACGCCTAACGTCACCACCCATCTAGACGAGCGCGATCGTGCTCGATGGACCCTCGACCTCAAGATTTGTGCTAAAAAACATCGGGTTTGAGCCCCGATATTGACCAGAATATGAAGCTAAATTTGATCATTACCGTTGAATTTACTGAACTCATTGAGCCGAAGGATTTTGTAGTTGTAGAGTCTCGAAAATATTCAGTGGATCAGGAGAAATCATGAGTCGAAAATTGAATGATATCAGCCATTAAACAAGAGATGTCGGCGGTGAACGATAAAGAAATAGGGTTAGGGTTTTCTTTTGTTTATATAATTAATTAATTAATTCACAAATTACTTCAATATGACTCCAAATGAACCCAACAACTTTCACCCCTAACCAAATACCCCCATTCTGGACACAATGGAAATTGTCTCGTAAGCTGATTCAATCATTTCGATCGATTTTTACCAAAATTAAAATATAAATTAATATAATGTTAAAAATTGATTTTCGACTTACGTTTTAATTTGCCAAAACCACATTCTGACTCCAAAAATTATAAAATTTGGAATCCAGCTATGTTTTACAAATACGGTTCTAAGAAAATTAATTTTTTCGAATTTGGAGATCGTTTGAAAAATGGCCTTAATTCTAGCTTATTAAATTTTAACTGAAATTCACTACGCGTTTAAATTTACCACGCTTACGTACTAATTCCAATTGACTTTAAAATTTAAACCAAACAATAAATTGACATTCCGAATCTAAAAAAATTGGTTTCGTCAAACGAAAGTCGTTTGCAAAATGACCATTTTAAAGGGCTTAAATAATATTAAATATTAATACATTTCATAGCGAGTATTTTAAATTTTAATCCGGACATAACTTACAATTTATAATATGAAATCTATAATTTTCACATTCATTAGAAAGATATTATCAAATAGATTCTAACGTTTCTGGTTTTATTGAAATATGATTTATTATGAATTCTATACATTCGTTTAAAATTCAAAACCAAAATTTCAAACTACCGCCCCATTACGAGTTTGTTTTAATTTCAATTTAAATTTATACGTTCAAAATTCAATTTGAATAAATTTTAAATCGTTAATTCACAAAATAAATCATTTTAATTATTTAAAATCCATTGAAATCAATAAAAAATAAATTTTAAATTGGTTCCAAAAATCAGGGTTATTACAATCTCCCCCACTTAAAAACTTTCATCCCCGAAAAGGAAGACGAAATCGAAGGTCGTTAACTTAACCAACCCCACCTTCGTTCTGACTCAAGTTCTTCAGCTTTTTAGTTTTTAAGAATTTTCCAATTTCTCGAAATTTGGCTAAAGCCTTAAATTTCCAAAAATTTTCGCTATAACCTCCTTTGTACGGATTGATCGGTAGAACTATAAATGACCTCTATAGGCTCTCATATATCAAAAGAAAATAAAAAAGTCAAGGGATTGACCAATCAACTCATAAAATCATCAAACCCAATAAATATAATAAATATGTACCTATTTGTCGGGCATACAATTTTATTCCTCTTCTTAGCTTCTACGCAATAACCTGTTCAATACATACATATATATGCACACACATACACATATCCAATTCCAACTAATTTTCAAATTATTTAACATTATGTTCGATTTGGCTCAATTTTACTTTTCATTTTCATATCAGTTTTATTATTCCAATATTTTTATTGGTTAAATCAATTATCACACATCACAACCAACAATCAATTGGTTAATTAGCTTTTCAATTATATAGCTTTTATATATTTTACATCATATTCTCAATGCCAATTCACAAACAATAAACTCTAGCTAAGTTTTGGTTCTCACACCAGTCAATTGGAATTATATAGATATCCCACTTTCGAAACTCGAACATAAGTACTTAAGATGTCTAGACAATCGTTAGAATCATCCCCAGGAGATTAGAGTGTGATTCTATCTCTATCCAGTATATTTGAGATTTCGAGTATATGTTCATGATGCGTATATGCAAAATCTTCTTATATTCGATAGTCCAAATTCAAAATCAAATAAAATACTCAAATTCTTATAATAAGATATAATTTTCAAAACTAATTTGTTTTTTTATAAATCATACCCTTCAAAAACATTCTAGAGTATTACTAACCCTGTTTCTAACGAGTTATTCTTATAGGATGTTACTAATCCTATGTCTGACGAATTATTTCATCCGATTCTAACGTCTCTTGCTCTCGAGCTTTGTAAACCAAAGCTCTAATACCAACTGAGATGACTCGAACTTCCCTTCTGGCCTAAACCGAACAAGAAGACAGATTGCTTTGAGAAACGACGCATCAGAACACAGAACAAGAGAACATTTCATTATTATTACAACAATTTACCATAGAGTTCAAGATATCAGAGTAACTATAAATAATGTATAGCAGAAAAATAATATTAGAGATTTAAAATACATAACCATGGAAATATAAAACATGAATATAATGTGCGGTGGAAAACATCAACTACCATAGCTGAAAGAACTACACGGATATAAAGCATTCCATAGTATAGCTCCAGCCGTAATCTAGGATCCCATGATAAAAAATATCTATAAATAAAAAAAACTAGCTGCCCATGTGGAAAATATAGGTACTCAGAGTTTAGGTGGTAAACAATAAACTCCGAATCAGTCATAGGACCGGTGTGAGAACTAAAACAGTTATTAACTTTATGTTAATGTTGGGTAAATCAAGGGACCACGTCGTATAACACGGAATGGGTTTCTTCCACATGAATACCAATTTAAAAGCAAAAACAATGCAATGCTTTTTGAAAGATAAAGCTATTACAAGACTCAGGTCTCATCACATAATGCAATGCAAGCCATAGGATAAAGTTTTACCTTATAATAACCAAACATACTTGATATGCTTTAAAACAAAATATTATTGACATTACTATAAGTGCATAGTGTAGAAAACAACTTCAAATATAAATGTATCAATCCTAGACTACATGAATGTCCCATACCACTATGCCGCCGATAGTATACAATCAAAACCGTAAAATCGCGTATTGGAAATTGTGTTTCCATCTATGGTCCAAGGCAAGCGATCTTCCTTTCCGATTCGAGACACTCTAGCTTATGCCTCATAACCACTCACAAGTGACCCTAGGTTAGCGGCAGAGCCGGTCAGCTGTCGTTGATTAGTTATACTATAAACAATACGTTAGCCGGTCCTATCAGACTTGTCACCTGGTGAGTACTTCGACCATCTTGGTCAATATGTCGACCATCAAGGGCTTTGTGCGACCAAATCAAATCCAAGGTGCCTCGCTTTTCAACATCCAACATCCACATAAGTAAAATGTCTGGGCTCCATACCATGACATCACTCGTAGCCGGTCCTATCGGACTTGTCACCTGGTGAGTACTTCAACCATCTTGGTTAGTATGTCGGCCATCAAGAGCTTTGTGCGACCAAATCAAATCCAAGGTGCCTCGCTTTCCAGCATCCAACATCCACATAAGTAAAATGTCTGGACTCCATATCATGACATCACTCGTGCTAGAAACAAACGTATGTCCATTTCCCTGCGGTCCTCATCCTGTTTTTGGTTCATACCGGGGTGTGAAGCTAAAGAATTAATGCTACACAAAGTTGTTCTATATTAAAGCTATGGTTTGATCATAATCCACAAGACTCTACTTTTCAACAAACGCCATGATTATTGCATCTTAGCATACCACATTGTCAATCCATACCATACCGTTGATTTCTACCAATATATAATCTCTAAGAACGTACGTCTCAGAGAAGGGTGTTAAGCAAGAGAATAAATTCTCTGCCACCATACCGATATATATTTAGAAGAGATCAACGAATACAACATGAAATATAACGTCGGAAGTACAATCCATTTGCAAGTCCGTTCTAGGTCTGAACGAAACTAAAGGCGCCTTATTCCTTGTCCTATATGTCCAATACAAGAGAGAGGCCCTCGCATATCTGGTCAATCTCTAAGTACGTCTGGATGACCACCACTTATTACCTCATCTCGGGTGTACAACCCAGTTGATACATCAATAATCATTCCAACGATGTGAAGATCTCCGGTGTTCAACCACCGTCTTCATATCTTCAACTTTTAATCGTCGTATCAGTTATTCAGAATGGGTTAAACTCGGTCTTTTCAAATAACTCGTGTATCTATAATCAAGTGATATAAAAACACATCATATGCCTCATTCCAATCCATAATATTCTTTTATTCTAATATTCTTATCTTTGGGAAAGGTTCCCATTAATTATATCAAAAATTATTGTTTAATCCATTCTTTGGAAATCATTTCAAAAGATTTTATGATATCTTTCGCAACATAAACCAGATTAAGGTTTATAAAACTAGTCAGGATTATCGAGCCTTACAGAATAACCGTTCATTTTATTATCCCAATCCCAACCTATTAATCCCATGGAGCAAAACTAATAGTACTCCATATCTAACATCCAGTGTGTTACCAATAAATTTAATTACCATTTCACGTTTCAAATCTGATCAAAGATTTGACTATCGCATGGAGTAAAACTGGTGGTACTCCATTCTCGAACACTACTCGAATTAGGTAAATTTAATTACTTCATTCACATTACAATCTAATTAAAGATCCATTAAAACTCCATCTTAGTTTTGATCTTAAAAAATCATTATTTAATGATTTATTCAACTTAGGAAATTAATCCCGTCTTTAATTGGGTAAAAGAATAAACGTCTTTTAAAACATTGCTCACGATATACCCAAAATTAGTTTCCATAAAAATGGAATTTTCACGGAAATTAGATCAGTTGTAATCGATAAAAATTTCCGTATAAGACTAATACTATAAATAGGATAACGGCAGAGCCTTTCAAATTTCATAAATAGTAATGCTCTTCCTTTACAGAAGCTCATCTCGATTATTACTAAATCAAATTCCATTCAATTCCAATTTAATATATTATATTGGAAAACTTTACTTTGGAAAATTTCATTAAATCTTAATTAAAAGATTTATTCTGTTCTCCACTGGGTTAAAGAATAGTGTTATTGAAGACACCATTCACGACAAACCCAAAATCCCATTTGATATTAAATACAAGGCTCTAAATAGAAATCATATCGGCTTATATTCAACATCAAATTCTAAAACTAACAAATATCGTATTCGGAATAACAATATCTATATCTTCTAAATTCCTCAACAATATCCGTATAACCATGGAATCCAATTTTGGAATATTCCAAATATTATTTCCACTTAAATCCTTTCCAATTCATATGTTGGAAAATTCTGGTTATATTAAAACCATATAATTTCTTTCAATTCTTTACTCAAGTTGATAAATAGCTTGCTCAGATAAAAATATCTTTTATCCTTACAAACGTGGAATTTTTCATACAAAATCATTTCAAATCATGTATTATGATTTATCATAATTTTTCATATTTTTAATAATTTTATTAAGGCCCTTACAGTCAGTTTCCAATGTCGGTCAACGAACTACATCCGTTGCGACCTTTTCCAGAACCGATTTGGATATATTTTGAAATCTAACCGTTGGATTTTAAATCTCTTATTATCATTTGAAAGATCATTTCGATACGAACCCAACGATTCTGGTTTTAGGAGAATCCGACGGTCGGATCTCCCGTGATGTCAATTCGTAGTTATGGGTTGACGTTCGCGAACTGTCGCCTCGCGATGTGTTCTATTCAAGCCCGAATTTGATTTATAAATTAAAATAAATTCAAAAACGTTTCCAAAATAATTTATAAATATTATAAATTATTCACAACTAACATTTGAAATTATATTTCAATCATATGACTTCAAAATCAAATATCTTCATTTTAAGCTATTATATTCTATATAATATATTTCGTCCAGTTCTAGTTAAAACGTATTTTATAAAAATGTTTATAAATTCATTTAAAAACAATTTCAATTTTAAATTAAAATTGAGCATTCATATCATTATAATATCAAAGTAATAATATTATCCAAAATATCAAATTTTGAAATCCATTTTCTCGGCATTCATTATAAAAATGAATAAAATCGATAGACAGATCCGCTTGAGTTAAAATGAGGTATATATACTTAACTCGGCTTCATATTTTAATATTTACGTGTTCGTCCAAAGTCGGACATCAAAATCAAACTTTAATTCTTCACTGACTATTATATTTAAAATATTCGTTATTTTCGAATTGGAATGAAACTCAATCAATTACCATATAACTTTAATTATATGGATTCCATCATCGCATGTATTCAATAATAGTTAAAAACAACCATTAAGCGTCCAGTTCACATTCAGAGTGCATTTACAACTGCATAAGCATTAAATAATTAAATAACGCTTATAACGGTCTATCATTCAATCGCTTGACATACAATTAAATCCAAGGGATATGTGTAAATTAATTATCATCCCCAGACCCATGTGTGGTTTTCAACTAATAAATAATCAATTAATAAATTATTTATTTATTCCAATCGATATTACTTAAAATGAGTTAATATAAACAAGTCGGTTGACTTGTAAATGAATATTTTATCAAATTTCAACTAGTACAAATAATCTAACATCGTTTTAATATGTTAATTATTTCAAAATCACATTAAAATCATAACACAAACAATTCATCCATTGGGTTTGCAAACGATTGTGATGTGAGCTGCCATGCAAATTTATGCTAATTAAATCAAATATAAAATCGGTACATGCAGTCAATGTAAATTCAGTTATAAAATAAAATAATAGTATAAAATATTTGAGTGAGAGAGTTCTCACATAGACCGGTTCTGAAATTGTTATAAAACAATTATTTTTAATAAATTAAACAGCGCGTTTAATTTATTCAAAAATTGCAGATAGCTCTGTTTCTGTTCTAGTTTGTTCCGTGGCATAGTTTTCGCTGTCACGATTCTAATGTACCTAGTTTCGCTGAATTCTGTATTCGTTTGAAAGAGTTATGATAATTTAAACATTAAATAACTTTAATTAAAAAAAATTTAATTTTCCTTAATTACATCTTAATATCTTTTCTTTCTTGTTTAACCTGCTGCATCAAGATAGAAAGCTCCACCGTCTTCAACTCTTGCGCAGGTCACCGGAAGGGGCCGGAGTTCGATCGGAAGTGCCCACGCGATAGCTCATAACGTCACCACCCATCTGGATGAGCGCCGCCGTGCTTGATGGCCCCTCGACCTTGAAAATTATGCTCGAAAATGTTGGGTTTGAGCCCCGAAATCAACCAGAATATGAAGCTAAGTTTGATCATCACTATTGAATTTACTAAACTCGTCGAGGCGAAGGATTTTGTAGTTGGAGATTCTCAAAAATATTTAGTAGATTAGGAGAAATCATGGATCGAAAATTGAATGAAATCAGCCATTAAACAAGAGATGGCGGCGGTGAACGATAAAGAAATAGGGTTAGGGTTTTCTTTTGTTTATATATATATTTAATTAATTCATAAATTACTTCGATATGACTCCCAACTCCAAAAGAACCCTAATGACTTTCGCCACTAACCAAATATCCTGATTTCGGATACAATAAAATATGTCTCATAAGCTGATTCGATCGTTTCTATCAGTTTTTATCTTCAAAATTGATTTTCGACTTACGTTTTAATTTTCCACGACCACATACTGGCTGCAAAAATTATGAAATTTGGAATCCAGCTATGTTTTACAAATACAATTCTAACAAAATTAATTTCGTTGAATTTGGATACCATTTGAAAATGGGCCTTAATTCTAGCTTATTAAATTTTAATTGAAATTCAATACATGTTCAAATTTATTACGCTTACATATTAATTCCCATTGACTTTAAATTTTAAACCTGACAATAATTTGACGTTCTGGATCCAACAAAGTTAGTTTCATCGAAAATGGAGGTCGTTGACTATTTTTAAGGGTTAAATAATATTAAAATATTAATAAATTTCATAGCGACTATTTTAAATTTTATTCTAGACATAACTTAAAGTTTATAATATAAAATCTAAAATTTTCACATTCTTAGAAAGATATTATCAAATAGATTCTAACATTTCTTATTTTATTGAAATCTGATTTATTTTGAATTATGTACATTCATTTAAAGTTCAAAACCAAATTTTCAAACTACTGCCCTATTACGAGTTCGTTTTAATTAAATTTTAAGTTTATACATTCAAACTTTAATTTAAATAAATTTTAAATCATTAATTCACAAAATAAATCATTTTAAATATTTAAAATCAATAAAAAAATAAATTTTAAATTGGTTTCCGAAAAATCGGGGTTGTTACAATACACATCTCAACAAAATGGACTTATGGAGATAAAACATAGGCACATTGTGGAATCTGGTTTGACATTATTAGCTCAAGCTAGTCTTCCCTTAAAATTCTAGCAAAAGGTCTTTAATACAGAAGTTTACGTAATTAATTGGCAACCAACAGTTGTATTGAAGGGCTGAACTCCAGTTGAGAAAATATATAAAATCAAACCAGATTATCAAAGTCTAAAGACTATTGGTTGCCTATGTTTTCCCTATTTAAGGCCTTATAATTCTAATAAGCTAAATTTTAGGTCAAAGTAATGTACTTTTTTGGGCTATACTACAAATAAGAAAGGGTATTAGTGCATTGATGAAATAGGCAAGGTTTACATAAGCATGCTTGTTGTTTTTAATGAAAGATTTTATCCATTCAAAAATAGAGATATAAAGACAACAAGAAAGGTAGTCAACATCAGAACATCAATACCTACAATACTCAGCATTCCTGAATACTGGCCACAAGTGGAAGTCGATAAAGTTGTTGGTGCTCAAGATCCTTTGCCCCCAAATACTAAAGGTCATTGTGATGATCCAGAATTTTTACCAATTTAAAACTAATTTTTTAGATATATAATTTGAATTTTTTGGATATAAAATGAATTTAATTTGATTAAAGAAATTAAATATTTCATTTTGTCAAAATATAACCGTATAATTTTAACAAAGATTTATCGGATTTTATTTCATTTGTTAACGATTATTGGAAAAATTATTCAGTAGCATTTGTGTTGAAATTTCTACGTTAAATAAAGAACAAAATGATAATGTAGCATCTGTCAAACGTTTCACATAACTTTCCATAACATTTGGTAGAAAAGTGTCCCATAAGGTGGCGTGATGCATGTTAAGGAGCGTTACATGTGGGACAAGTGTCAACATGCATGTAAGGGGAGCTTTAGAACAACACAAGTGTTCCATGGAAAATTTTAAGTACCCTCTCCTTTACTACTATAAAAACGCACCTAACCATTCCATTTTTATTCACTCCACTTCTCACTTTTCCGTCTCTTTCTTAAACTCTCCATCCATGGCTTCTGAGCCTCTTCTCCTCCTCTTTCTTCTCCCCTTCTTTCCTCCTTATTTTGGCTATGAGCCACTACCTACCTTTACCACTAAAGTCTCTTTCCTCCTCTCTCTCCTATATAAAAAGAAAGATTAATATATTATATATATTTTGTCAAAAAAGATGGTGCTCTGAAATACTGTCCGATGGTTTGGCTTGCCTACCATTAAGATTTGGAATCTATTTGGTGAGAACTCTTTATGCTTCTACACTAGTTATTGTACACTAATTAGTGAAGAATTAGTTATAGTTTAGATAGTTAACTAGTGTAATCAGTTTGAACTGGCTATGGATGTTAATGGTTGATGATTGTTGTGATGGATGATGGTTGCGTAGGTTAGAACACACATTATTAAGCGTTAGTGTTATAACACTTGTGCACATTATTATTTATTTAATAACGTTGATGATGGTTTCTATGGATGTTTATATAGTTGTTAATGTTGTATGGCATACACTACTACACTGCAATTGGGGTATTGCATCGGTGATCGGTTAAATCTCCTCTAAAATCAATAATATTATATTTTTGTAATATGGGAATTTGGTTTGAAAAATTATTTTAAAATATAAAGTTTGAAATAATTTGGGAATGGAGTGGGAATGTCTATGAATAATTTTCGTAAAGAAAAACATTTTGTTAAACAAGTTTAACGTTTAAGCAAGACGTTGTTGAAACGACCGGGTTTTAGAAAAGTGAAGTTTTGGTTTTCTTATCTAGAAAACATTTTAAATTGGTCTATATAAGTATATCATGGTTTTCTAAAGTATTTTGAAGCAGTTCAGAATAATTTAATATTTCGGTAAAAATAGAGCTTGTCGCATACTTGCAGTTCGTGTATTTTAGCTGCAAATTTTAAACGCTTATAAGTTTTGCAATTTAAATCGGATTTCCACGAAACAAAAACCGTTTGATTTCTATTTACAAGGGCTATCAAATGAAAAGAAGATTTTAATTTGGACTTATAATTTTCAAGTTATGTTTAAAACCGTTTTGGAAAAGGACGCTGTAAGTGTAGTTTGTCAACCATAACTGTAAACAACTATTTTTAATATTTTAAAAATATGGAATTTTTTTGTGAATTAATTATAAATTATTTAAAAGTATTTTGAATTGAAAAATTTAAGTTTTGGCTAAGGTAAATGATATATTGATCAAACTAGTTAAGATAATTGTTTTGTTACACTTTTGCAGCGCTTTTGAAACGTTATTGTAACACTTCTTTTGGAAACAACCTGTTTTGAAAGTTTTAACTCGCAAGCTGTTTTCCGAACTATAAGTAATCATATTTAAATGATTTTTGGAATATTTTCAAAGGTTTAAAAGTATTTAATACATTTTATATGGAATTTAAATTGATTTATCAAATATTATAACGGGTTTTCCAATTTTAAATAATTGTATATGGTTGGAGATAAATCTTCAGATGTTTGATATTAATTCGGTAGATGATGACTCTTACTTTTCAAGGAATTTAGAAGGTAGTTTACCATAATTCTGCTTATAGTATGAGTTGGGTACAAAGATATATATTGAGGATAAGTTGATGATATTTCTATCCAGATCCAGTATCAAGTGGTTTAATAAAATTTCAAACTAAGAATAGGATTTCCCGATTTGTTTGAGATAAGTTGGATAGAAATAATCTTCGGATATTTGATATGAAATTCCATGGTGTGTAAGCGTATACTTTTTGAGGAATTTGAAAGATATTATCATCGTTATTCTACTCGCAGTATTCATTGATTATGAGAATTGATATCGAATATAAGTAGATACAATTTCTATATAATTTATGCTCAATATCGATTGATTTGGGATTTGTCGTGAGTGGTATCTTCAATAATATCATTCTTGAAACCTGATGCGATTGAGTTGTGAAAATTCATATCGTAATTTTTGGATTTAATCAAATCTTTGATTTGAGGAAATTAAAAAGTAAGGAATTTAGAAGGAAGTATAATCTTTTAATTAAGATTAAAAATTGAATGTTGGGAAATCATTTTAAATGGAAACTATGAATGAAATTATGAAATGTGGATTAAGGTTTTTCAAAAGAAACTAGATTTGGATAATGAGTTATCAAGCGGAAAGTTAATTGAAGTTTTTGAGGCAAAATTATCTTTGATTTAAAGGATGTGTTTTAAAAGGGTGAAGTTAAAATATGGATTTTGTTAAAGATAATTCTAGAATGGGTTTAAAGAAGTTTTAATTAACAAAATCCAAGATAGAAGGAGATTCAGGTGAAAGCATGTGTAGTTCGTAATTGTGTTTATAAAATTGTGCTTATTATTTGAAAAGATTGGGATCAGATTTATGTCCAAAAACCATTCCAAGTCATAATACGACGTTGTGGAGCAATTGAAAACATTGAAGACGATATTGAAGACCGGGACCCTTTATATCGTAAGGACGATTTGCTGAATGTCTCAAATGGGTAGCTCCCATTTGCAGATGGATTTTATATCAGTTAAGTGGCTAGAAGCCCGAACATATGTGAAGGAATTCCTGATCTTGGTTTCATTCAGACCTAGAACGAACATGTATGGATTGTGTGTCTGACATTGTAATTGATTGCGTAGCATTGATCTTTGTTATATATATATATATATATATATATATATATATATATATATATATGCTTGGTGGTAGAGAATTTATTCGCTTAGCTTAACACCCTTCTCTAAAGACGTATGAGCGTAGAGGTTATATATTGATAGAAATCAGTGATGCGTTGTGAATGGACAATGTGACATACTTAAGTAATGTGATGAGCTATGGTAGATCAAAGCATGGCTTATTTAAGCATGTCTTTGTATGTAACATGACCTCGAAAACCTCACACCCTAGTAATGACCTAAAACATGATGAATGCAGTAGGGTATGTCTATTCCCTTCTAGATAAAAGGTGTACTATGGTATGGAAACAAGGTATTAACCTATGTGGAAAACTACTTTTTTGGTTGTGTTGGTTCGGGATCCCTGTTTAAAGGTTGGTAATGACCGTGGAATGTCATATTTGAGCACATCTAGCGGAATCGGTATAAAGAGATGGCCCGGTCTTGTGTTAGAAGGAGATTCATCAGTTATTTATCCTAGGAACGTCCCTCTAGGGGAATTTTCATGGTTCGCTAAGGAAGATCCTTTGCCTTAGTCATGCTGGAAATCCAATTCTCCACTATGAGCCTGTACAGTTCTGATTGTATACGTATATGTCAACATAATGGGATGTGGCATTATACTGGCTAAGATTAAAACATTTATTTGCGAGAGGTTTTCCCACACTATGCACTAATAATAATATAAAAGAGTTTTTTCATGTGTGAAAGCATTTTTGGTTATCATAAGACAAAACTCGCCCATTTGGTGTGCGCTTGCATTGTGTGATGTAGGAAGAGCTTATGATAGCATCATTTTTCAATATTCATTGTCAATTTCTATGCACATGGAGTAAACCCGTTCCGTGTTTAGCAGCGTGGTTTGGTGAATTACCTATCTTTAAAATAAACCCTAAAAACAACTGTTTTGAGTTCTCACACCAGTCCCATGACTAACCTAGAGTTTATTGTTACCACACTTAAACTATGAGTGCCTATAATTTTCCACATAAGAAGCCTAGTAGTTTAATTTGCAGATTTATCCTTAGAGTTGGTTGGAGCAGGATTCTGGTTTCAGCTGCTATTATGTCTTGGAACATTCATATTCTTCCGCCAAGTTTAGTATCTTTTCCACTGTTTAATTGATGTACTCTGATGTATCTCTTGTAACTCTAATGAAATATTATTGTAATGATAATGGAAAAGTTCTTTTACTTTTATGCAAATGTGTAAGTACCTCTAACAATCCGTCTTTTTACATGATTTAAGTAGGTTTAATTACCGACGAAAACCGGGCAAAAAGGCGGGTCGTTACAGTCATAATGCTATTGAGCCTGTAAACAACTCATCATCAACACCTAACCCAACACAAAATCAAAGTCAATAGATAGAAGATGAACATTCAAATCAACAATCAACATCAGAAAATACTACCAGTGCTGAAAATGAAGATCATTCACCACCTGTTGCGCAACTAGTTCATACCGGTCACCCTATGATTACTAGGGATAAAAGTGGTATCTTCAAACCAAAATTACTTGTTGCCTCATCCATTTCAGCAGAACCTGAATGCTTTGATCATGCTGTTAAAAATAAGAACTGGAAGGAAGCAACATATGAGGAATATAATGAACTCATCAAAAATAAAACATGGAATCTTGTATGCCCATCTGCTAACAAGAATATAGTTGGGTCTAGATGGACATACAGATTGAAAAGAAATCCAGATGGTACAATCAATAAGTATAAATCTAGGTTAGTAGCCAAAGGGTTTACATAGGAATATTGTTTTGATTTCAATCAAAAATTTTCACTTGTAGTAAAACCAACAACTATAAGATTGATTCTAACTATAACTTTATACAAGAAATGACACATAAAACATCTGGATGTCAATAGTGCATTTTTGAATGGCACAATAGAAGAAGAAATTTATATGCATCATCCACTAGATTATAATGTCATCATCCACTAGATTATAATGTCAATCCCAGTTTGGATGTAAATTAAATAAAGCAATTTATGGCCTAAACATGCTCCTTGTGTCTGGTTTGACAAAGTGAAGAGCACCCTGTTGAATCAAGGCTTCAAGTCAACCAAATCAGTCACCTCAATATTTATTAAAACCAATAATAATTCAGTCATTTATATATTGATATATGTAGAGGACTTAATTATTTCTTGCAACAACTCAAATGACATAGACAAACTTACCCGGTATCTAGATCATCAATTTTCTATCAAAGATCCGGGTGAAGGCAGCTTTTTTCTTGGCATAAAGCTTACAAGGTCTAATACTGAAATAATTTTATGCCAAAGAAAATATATTATTGAGGTGCTAACAAGGACTAAAATGATTAATGCTAATCCCCAACCAACTCCTATGATAACAAATCAACATTACTCAAAATATATGGGAGATTCTATATCAAGTGTCACAGAATACAGAAGTGTTGTAGGAGCATTGCAATATGCAACTATAACTCGACCAGCTATTGCCTTCAGTATTAATAAGGTATCTCAATTTATGCAGAGCCTTTTAGACACTCACTGGAAAGCAGTCAAAAGGATTCTAGGATATTTGAAGGGAACCATCAATCATGTCTTAACACTAAAGAGCAGTAAATATCTAAACATAAATGCTTATGCAAATGCTGATTGGGCCTCAGATCCAGATGATAGAAAGGCTACAACTAGGTACTTTGATTACATTGGACAAAGTTTAATCTCATGCTTCTCTAAAAAGCAACCCATAATTTCAAGGTCTAATACTGAAGCTGAATACCAAAGTATAGCTAATACTACTACTGAAATCAATGGCTACAATCTATCCTATATGAACTCAATTTAAAGTCAGTCATTAAACCAACTATATGGTGTGATAATAAAAGTTCCGTTCACATGTCAGAGAATCCTATTCAACATGCAAGGATGAAGCAAATAGAAATTGACTTAAACTTCGTCAGAGAAATAGTTAAAAAAGAGAAGTTCATGTGAATCACATACCAAGCACTTACCAAAGAGCAGATACTCTGATCAAAGCCATATCAATGATAAACTTTACCAGATTTCTGTTAGAGTTAAACATCAGCAGCAAGGAAAGAAAGACAAGCCTCAGTCAGATCTGAACATCAACAAAAAAGATAAATAGATCAATCAAAAGAGCAAGCTTTCCACTGCCATCTCTAAAAATAAGGAAAAGAAATCATCCAAAAATCACAAAAACCCTAAAACTGATGGTTCGATTGACTAGGATTTCCGCTTACACTCAAATCAAACATGGACGAGCTACTATTTCACAACTCTAAAGATTTACAAGTGTTATTGCTCACTCTCAAGTGATTAATCATGGAAATTTGTGAATTCGCAATGGATTTCAAAACTAGGGCTTTGGGAAACCTAGTTTCAAGGATGACTATTGAGAAATGAAGTACACTAGAATAAGCTGACTCCCTCTTTCTTTTATTTTTCATTTACCTATTTGTATTTGGGTCGAAACCCAATAGTCTAGTACAGTATAATTAGCGACTATATATAGCATGTCTATGTAACATTATCCATCAAATCATTTCCACATTTTCTCAATACAAATTATTCCTTCTCTGTTATTTCAAATACAAGATTTCTCCATTAGTCAAAATGAGAGAAAATCGTCAAATTCAATTATTATGTCAACATAGTATCAGGGTAGGCCTTAACTATGACATCTTACTAGGCAGGAGCATGTCTTTTCTCTATGCCGCACTATGTCGAATACGATTGTATAAATCCTGGATAAAATACTCCTGGTCATTTATTGATTTTCTACACCTCCGCTATAATGGCATTTGATTTTACCGGCTTAAAAAATATATTCTATTTATGACTTTTTCCATATGGTTGAATGAGAGTTGTTTGTCATAGTAGTCCCTAAAAATCCCTTTTAATTTTCTTTTGGACGACAGGGATTTATACTTTTTATGTAATGAAAAAAGGTACTTAATTAATAAACTAAGTTATGACATATACTTCATATACATCACTCACTATGATATCTTAGATTTTCAGACCCATGACGTTTCAGACATTTGTCTAAAACACAATATCTCTAACCATTTAAGCTAGAGATCTTGACTTCTTTAAATGCTTGATAATTGTGGTCATAAAGAATCTTTAGCTAATAATCTCTAGAATAATTTAAGTTATAGACATGATTGTGGTTACTCAAGTTTTTATGCTCAAGCCTAGTTCATATTTAGGCTTGCATTATTACCCCCATTTCATTATATAATGCCTACCTTTCCATTTTAAATAGGCACAAATTCATTCTATAATTTCCATTTAGACACATGGAATTTTATTAATTTGCATATACTATAATATCAAAGCATACTTAGATGTTTCTATTAATTACACTTACCCAATTATTGACAACAATTTATCAGACCGTGTGTTGATTTTATCTTTAGGGGTAGCACATTCACAATCCTTTGATTGAATTGTAGAAAGTGACAGGTTCGAAATATTTCATAAGCTGTATGGCTTAATGCACATATAGGCTTATTAAGACTTCATTTTTCATGCTTTGATTTGGAAAATGTATTTCACTTTTGATCTCATCGACGGAGCACTATACGATTGCTTATTTGTGCAAATTTACATTTGATTGAATCTGCAGTACTTTAGTTAGCTTGCATAAATAACATTAGATCACATGAATAAGTAAGATGTGTAACAGATGGCTGTGCTATAGCCTTTTTTTTACTTAAAGTATCGTCGATCTTAATTAGGTAGACAACGTGTTGTTTTAATCAAGCATATGACATAACAATTTTATTACATATGTTGAACTACTTGAAGTGAAACATTGCTCAAAAGAGGATCTTCTCATTCGTTATAGAAGACTAGTGTCACCATGATTCATCGTTAATTTAAAGTTAAAATATATTGCCATAGTAAAATGATTAATTCATAATGTTATTAAGTTGAAGCAAGGAGTTTAATGCTGTCTGCGTAATTCAATACAACTATAATAGAAATTTTGAACTGAGATAAAATTCTAGATATTTAAATGATATAATGATATAATATATGTAAAAAATATCTTTTTTTTAATTGGTTAAAATTTTATTAGGCATTCAACCGAAATTGGTTTGATTACATTCACAGGATGCTAGTAACAACAAACCGAGTATACCCCGTACAAACACAGAGCACAAAACAATTAATACAAACTCAAACATTCCCCAAGTAACCCTAGCAACCCTTCGTCTTCATCAGAGAAAAATCATGGCGGCTCAAATGTATTCCTACATGTTCTTGGAATTCCTCCCTGTGCCTCTAACATATCCAAATCTCCAGTTTCATTGCCTACTGATCCCCAGTTATTTGTAATCTTAGCATTTTTAATTCTCCTTTTGCTTGAATTCATTTCAAAAATAGCAAGGTTGTTAACCGCAGTTGCATGCTTCTTCTTCTCCTTGTATATTCGTGCATTTCATTCCCTCTAAATCGCTACAACGACAGATGTCAGGGCATCCTTATTCATTTTGGATTTCAGGTTTATGCCATCTTCATTCTTGGCCAGGTAATTTGCGGTAACTCTCAAATTATATGCTTGATTTGTCGGATCTGTAGCAAGTTTTCAATTTCTTGCAACCGTAGTAGAATATTCACACGAGAAAAAAATGTTCATGTCTTTCTTCTGCCATTCCGCAAAGAACACAATGTTTATCCTCAGTTATACCCTCTTTAGAAAGTCTATCCAATGTTGGAAGATGACACAAAATAGCTTTGTAGGTAGTCAGATTTCTTGGTGTAGATAGCTTTATCCCAAATAAATTTACTCCAGGTTTGGATATAGTGTCTTTCACGAATAGAGTTCCAAGAAAATTTTATCGAAAAAAATACAATTAGAATTATTCCATGCCCAAACATCATTGTCTCAACAAGAACACAGAGGCAAGGCCTCAAAATTTTGTTTGATAATGCTATTACATGGTAGGTAATCACAACACCAAGTTTGATTATCAATAATAGAATTAACTATAACATCAAGAGAGCTAAATGATGATTAGGTTACCCAATCCACAATTTCAATCATGTATTTACCCAAAATCCAAGGGTCTTTCCAAAAGTTAGTGTCTTTACCATTATCAAATTCCCGAGTACAATTATAAACTAGGGTGTCTCTCAAACGAAGCATGGCTTTCCAGTTTGGAGAAGCATTGTTATCCACAACCATTTTCCATAAATTAGCTCTTATATATCTTTGTCTCATCCATCTGGCCCATAATCTATTACTGGTAATCACTTTCCCACCTTATTTCAAAATGAACACATTTCACTAGTCTTTATGATTTCTTAATCCAACACCTCCTTCTTCTTTAGGCCTGCAAAGGTTAACATATTTAATTTTATGATATCCCCCTCAATATAAAATTAGCGCACACTTTTTCAATCTTCTCCATAGATGCAATATGAATTTGGAATATTTAAATCCAAAAATTCACTTTAGCTTTAACAACAGTATGCACCAGTTTGATTCTCGCTGCCAAAGATAATGTTTTTGAGCTCCATCCTTGTAACTTATCTTTAAATTTTCTAATAAGATCTATACATTCTCTATCAGTGATTTTATTCGTGGCAGTGGAACACCTAAATACTTGACTGAGAGAGTCCCTTCAGTAACCCCAAGAATACCAAGAATAAGGTCTGTACTATCACAGATTTGCTAAAATAACATTTGGTCTTGTTCTCTCTCACTTTCAGGCCAACATGCTTCTCCAAAAACTAAAAATTATTTTTAATAATTCTGGCAGCTGTTTCATTTGATTTAACGCACATTATCAGGTCATCAGCATATAAGAGGTGGCTTATCTTTGGTTGGAAATTGTACGCAGTCTGAATGAGTCTGTTTTGCTCCATCAGTTCCATTTGAAGAGAAGAATACTCCATAGCAACAACAAACCGGTAATGAGATAGAGGATCTCCTCGTCTAATCCCCCTGTTCGATCTAATGAATCCCTTTGGGATACCATCAATCAAAATAAAGAGGTCGGGGTAGAAATACACTCTATAATCAACTTAACAAAATTCTTTTGAAAACCCATACATTCTAACATATGAATAATAAAATGATAATTGATTTTATCATTTTCTTTTTGAAGATCGACTTTTAGAAAAAACTTATCTGCACCTAGTTTATTAAAATTTCTAACAAGTTAGTGTACCAACAACGAGTTCTCAGAAATATTCATGCCCTCAATGAAAGCACTCTGACACTCATAGATGATGTCTAGTAATATTTGTTATATTCTATTGCATATCACCTTGCTAAGAATTTTATAAAGCACATTGCAACATACTATATGTCTATATTCTTCAGGTGCGATGGGTATTTCAAAATTTTGAATGTGGAAAATGAAAGTGTAGTTCATCTCTTTTGCGATTTTCCCTGTGTCAAAAGCTTCCTGAATGGCTTGTATATTGTAATCTTTTAGGAACTTCCAATGATGTATGAAGAATCCAGTGCCCAAGCCATTTGGTCCTGGGCTCGCATCGACGCTAATGAAAGTTAGAGCGACCCAGATTTCGCCGGGGTCAATGCAACTAAGCAATAATCTCTTTCTCTTAGCGTTGACTATTCTTCTACAATCGACAACAGGTAAGTTAATTTCACATACACCATTGTAAAGCGAAGTAAAATGATATATAATAGCAGTTTCCAGATTATTAAGTGATTGCTAATATTGTCAAATTCATCAGTAGACTGGAAACTACAATTGATATGCTTTCGAATGGACATTTTCGTTTAGAAAAATTTAGTGCATTAATCCCCATTAGTAATCTAGTGATCTTCAGCTTTTTGTTTAAGTTCTACAACTTAATTTCCATAACAACTTTGAGGGTTTACTGAGTTTCATGATATGTTCCAGACTTCAACCGAGTTGTCACGATCATCAATCAGTTGTAAGAACATTGCATATTCATTTTGAAGTGGATTAATATTATCATAGTATTTGGTTCGGCATTTATTCCACTCCATAAGACATTTCTTCGCATTTTTAAATATCTGAAGAATCTTATAACCCGCACACCCATCTTGAATATTACATAAGTTAAAGTTAGTAGCATTATCATAGCCATCAACCAATCTCCAAGCATTGACATATCAAAATAGTTTCCCTTTGGAATTAGACTGATTGTTCGTAAGTTGAATGAGAATATGACTGTGATCACTTGTGAAGGTAGAAAGAACTTCCCACTTAATATCAGGAATTTTGACATTCCAGACTGAATTAACAAGCACTCTGTCCAACTTATAAGATATTCTTTTATTCTCACTACTCCCCATTTGTATTTCAGGCCATTGTTGATTGGTTCCAGGAGTCCCGCCCCCACTATGTAATTATTTAATTCTGTAAGTTGAGATACACGAAGAGGAACACCACCCATCTTGTCACCTTGATTAAGAACAACATTGAAATCTCTAGATACCACTCAGGGCGTAGAAATATTGTTAGCCAGGGTTTATAAACTATTCCATAATTCACTTCTCTCGTTAGTAAAATTACTAGCATATACTGCCACAAAGTAATATGGAATCCACCCATGTTTTTGGCACTTAAGTAATTTGTTGGTCATTTTTATCAATTACCTACATGTTCCAAACAGATTTACACCAAAGGATTAAGGTTCTACCTTTACAACCAATGTCATTATTATGACAACAAGTCCATTTATCACCAATCAATTTTTGAAAATAATACATGTTTTCATCATTGAATTTATTTTCTGAGATACACATAACAGAAGGCAAATATAGCCTTCTAATATTGAGGAGGACTAACTGTATAGTATCATTATTTAGACCTCTTACATTTCACGAGATTATGGACATTTGTTTTGTGATTTGCTTCTCCTCAAAATCTTGGTTGAGGAGCCCACTAGACTTTCTTCTTATAAACCACCTGTTTGCCTTTGAATTGCTTCATATATTTCTTATTTGGTTTTGTTAAATTGTCTGAAGTCTTTTCTGAAGAATCATCCTCATTTTTATCATTGTATAAATTAATATCATCAATGTTCAATTGATCATTATTTGTAGGATTCCGGTCATGGAGACCAAAGCCTTTAAGTGGGGACTTCAACCCAAGCTAACGGCCAGACTTAGCCCCAAGATCGGACTATTCCGAGGACCATCGAGAGATTCCATTTGGTCTGCAGATTTACTAGTGTCAAGGATGCCTTTAATAGTAAGTTGTAAGTGATTGTCAATATGTATGTTAGCACTACTCACTATAGATAGTAGTTTTTTTTTGTTTAGTGTAGTCACATTAAGCTGCTCTTGTCTCACCTCAGATTCAACCTTTTGAATTTGATTTTTGTTTGGTGATGATGTAACTATGGCTGGGATTTCATTTGAAGTACTTGCTTGTATATTATTAACTTTTTCTTGCCAAATTTGTGTTACTGGTTTAGAAATAGAAGAGAATTTCTCATCACTATGCCCAAAACATTTGCATGTTTTACAAACTGGAGGAACAAACTCATATTAAACATCCTAAATATAAATGTTAACATTTTTTTCTTTAGACCTCGCTAGTTTTACAAGAGTGTCATTTGCTTTGATATCAATTAACATTCTAGCAGAATTAAGTGTCTTAACATTTCTAGTGTTGTCATCCATGTCTAGTGGAGTACCAATTACACTTGCTAACTTACTAATGCCCCTAGAATTCCACAAGGACAGATCCAAATTCCTTAACCTCACCCAAACCGAGTGGGTTTCAAGCATATCTCTCTCCAATCTTAGATTAGGCTCCTATAACAACCCGGAATTTAGACAATAAATGGTTATTTAATTAAAAGCTCAAAAATACAAATTTCTACAAACAATGGAATTTGGCTGCGAGACTTTAACCATTGCGTTCGCCTCGGAATTCTGGTCAACTTTCATGTTTGCAGCTTCGCGAACGGAGTTCGTATGAAAAGTTATATATGAAATACGAAAATGGACATAAAATAAATAAATAGAATATTTAATTAATAATTTACCTAATATAACCCAGCTGACCTGGGTAATCTGGTACCCAGACGGTCGACATGGGGGTCGACCGCCGGTCGACCACCCAGATCGACCTACTGGGGATCAAAATGCCCAGTGACGGCTAGGTCTTGCAGGGTTAGGTTAATTTTTATATATAACGGAAGGGCAGATATAACTTAAACCTAATCCGATGGTTGTAGGCCATTTCCACCCCTATAAATAAAGGGGTAGAGCCTCATTCTCTTCCATTTAAATCTATAGAGGCAGCGGAGCTCTACCATTTTTCTTCTTCTTCTAACCTAATTTCTAAATAAAATATAATCATATATATACCAAATCAAGTCAAATTCATATGGAATAGGGAAGATAATTAGACTTAATGGAAGAGGGTGCTCAACGATGGATTCTTCTCTCTTTTATCATTTTCTTACATTTCTACAGATTTAGAATTTTTCTCTTTCTAGATAAATTGTAGATTTATAAGAATTTGGGGATTGTAAGCCTAAAAGGGTTCAAAACTGACAAATTGGAAGCTATAAGGTGAGTGGGAAATTTAATAATGCAATTATAATGACTTATCTATTTCATTTGAATCTAGTTTATGTTTTATGCCTATCAGATCTGTTTATTTAAATAATTGGAAATTGCGACAACCATAAGATCTAATTATGAACATGTTAAAAATTGGCAAATGATATGTTGTGATTATGTATAACATGAATTATAGAAATTTTATACATTTTTCCTATATATTCCTACAGTTATATCATGAAATATATTATACATGTTACATAGCACTGTGGATATGGAAATCAGTCCCATTAAACATAAATTTGTTGTATTTATGTTCCAGATCTTTAGTTCAGTGCTGAAACATAAAATATGTAAATTTGGGAAAAAAGATGAAACTTGTGTATTATGTGATTGTAAGACTAAAAGAAATATTCCTTTTCTATATTCAAATTTTTTGCGTTTTGGCTTAAGCATTGTAAAACATGTCGTTTTCCTCATTTTTAAATATAAAAGGCATTATTTTGGAATCACAAGCAGTATGATAAAAAGGATTAAAAAGTGAAAAGTGGTGCAAAGGTATATATAAATACAAACACATATATTTGTATGTAATTTGCACCAACTATTCCAAAATAAATATATTAAATATATTTCTTGTAATTTGGAAATATATCAATTCCACAAAATAGGCATGATTTACAATGAATATGGCTAACGGTCCTTTGTGAGACTTGGAACCTTTCGGCAAGTTGAATATAAAAAGGAAATGTTTGATAAATTGATTAGGCCAAATTATAAATTTAAAAATAAGAATAATAAATAAAATTTGAATAACTTCATTGATCGCATGAAAACATGATTATGGTTACTCAAATTTTTATGCTCAAGCCTAGTTCGTATTTAGGCTTGCATTATTACCCCATTTCATTATATAATGCCTACCTTTCCATTTTAAATAGGCACAGATTCATTCTATAATTTCCGTTTAGACACATGGAATTTTATTAATTTTCATATACTATAATATCAAAGCATACATATATGTTTGTATTTATTACACTTACCAAATTATTGACAACAATTTATCAGACCGTGTGTTGATTTTATCTTTAGGGGTAGCACATTCACAATCCTTTGATTGATTTGTAGAAAGTGACATGTTCAAAATATTTCATAAGCTGTGTGTCTTAATGCACGTATAGGCTTATTAAGACTTCATTTTTTCATGCTTTGATTTGTAAAATGTATTTCACTTTTGATCTCATCGGCGGAGCACTATACGATTGCTTATTTGTGCAAATTTACATTTGATTGAATCTACAGTACTTCAGTTTGCTTGCATAAATAACATTAGATCACATGAATAAGTAAGATGTGTAACAGATGGCTGTGCTATAGTCTTTTTTTTTACTTAAAGTATCATCGATCTTAATTAGGTAGACAACGTGTTGTTTTAATCAAGCATATGACATAACAATTTTATTACATATGTTGAACTACTTGAAGTGAAACACTGCTTAAAAGAGGATCTTCCCATTCGTTATAGAAGACTGATGTCACCATGATTCATCGTTAATTTAAAGTTAAAATATATTGCCATAGTAAAATGATTAATTCATAATGTTATTAAGTTGAAGCAAGGAGTTTAATGTTGTCTGCGTAATTTAATACAACTATAATAGAAATTTTGAACTGAGATAAAATTCTAGATATTTAAATGATATAATATATGTAAAAAATATCTTTTTTTTTGAAATTAGGTAAAATTTCTATTAGGCATTCAACCGAAATTGGTTTGATTACATTCACAGGATGCTACGTAACAACAAACCGAGTATACCCCGTACAAACACAGAGCACAAAACAATTAATACAAACTCAAACTTTCCCCAAGTAACCCTAGCAACCCTTCGTCTTCATCAGAGAAAAATCATGGCGGCTCAAATGTATTCCTACATGTTCTTGGAATTCCTCCCTGTGCCTCTAACATATCCAAATCTCCAGTTTCATTGCCTACTGATCCCCAGTTATTTGTAATCTTAGCATTTTTAATTCTCCTTTTGCTTAAATTCATTTCAAAAATAGCACGGTTGTTAACCGCAGTTGCATGCTTCTTCTTCTCCTTGTATATTCGTGCATTTCATTCCCTCTAAATCGCTACAACGACAGATGTCAGGGCATCCTTATTCATTTTGGATTTCAGGTTTATGCCGTCTTCATTCTTGGCCAGGTAATTTGCGGTAACTCTCAAATTATATGCTTGATTTGTCGGATCTGTAGCAAGTTTTCAATTTCTTGCAACCATAATAGAATATTCACACGAGAAAAATAAATGTTCATGTCTTTCTTCTGCCATTCCGCAAAGAACACAATGTTTATCCTCAGTTATACCCTCTTTAGAAAGTCTATCCAATGTTGGAAGATGACACAAAATAGCTTTGTAGGTAGTCAGAGTTCTTGGTGTAGATAGCTTTATCCCAAATAGATTTACTCCAGGTTTGGATATAGTGTCTTTCACGAATAGAGTTCCAAGAAAATTTTATCGAAAAAAATACCATTAGAATTATTCCATGCCCAAACATCATTGTCTCTACGAGAATACAGAGGCAATGCCTCAAAATTTTCTTTGATAATGCTATTACATGGTAGGTAATCACAACAGCAAGTTTGATTATCAATAATAGAATTAACTGTAACATCAAGAGAGCTAAATGATGATTAGTTACCCAATCCACAATTTCAATCATGTATTTACCCAAAATCCAAGGGTCTTTCCAAAAGTTAGTGTCTTTACCATTATCAAATTCCCGAGTACAATTATAAACTAGGGTGTCTCTCAAACGAAGCATGGCTTTCCAGTTTGGAGAAGCATTGTTATCCACAACCATTTTCCATAAATTAGCTCTTATATATCTTTGTCTCATCCATCTGGCCCATAATCTATTACTGGTAATCACTTTCCCACCTTATTTCAAAATGAACACATTCCACTAGTCTTTATGATGTCTTAATCCAACACCTCCTTCTTCTTTAGGCCTGCAAAGGTTAACATATTTAATTTTATGATAACCCCCTCTATATAAAATCAACACACACTTTTTCAATCTTCTCCATAGATGCAATATGAATTTGGAATATTTAAATCCAAAAATTCGCTTTAGCTTTAATAACAGTATGCACCAGTTTGATTCTCACTGCCAAAGATAATGTTTTTGAGCTCCATCCTTGTAACTTATCTTTAAATTTTCTAATAAGACCTATACATTCTCTATCAATGATTTTGTTCGTGGATAGTGGAACACCTAAATACTTGATCGAGAGAGTCCCTTCAGTAACCCCAAGAATACCAAGAATAAGGTCTGTACTATCATAGATTTGCTAAAATAACATTTAGTCTTGTTCTCTCTCACTTTCAGGCCAACATGCTTCTCCCAAAACTAAAAATTATTTTTAATAATTCTGGCAACTGTTTCATTTGATTTAATGCACATTATCAGGTCATCGGCATATAAGAGGTGGCTTATCTTAGGTTGGAAACTGTACGTAGTCTGAATGAGTCTGTTTTGCTCCGTCAGTTCCACTTGAATAGAAGAATACTCCATAGCAACAACAAACCGGTAATGAGATAGAGGATCTCCTCATCTAAACCCCCTGTTCGATCTAATGAATCCCTTTGGGATACCATCGATCAAAATAAAGAGGTAGGGGTAGAAATACACTCTATAATCAACTTAACAAAATTCTTTGGAAAACCCATACATTCTAACATATGAATAATAAAATGATAATTGATTTTATCATTTTCTTTTTGAAGATCGAATTTTAGAAAAAACTTATCTGCACCTAGTTTATTGAAATTTCTAACAAGTTAGTGTGCCAACAACGAGTTCTCAGAAATATTCATGCCCTCAATGAAAGCACTCTGACACTCATAGATGATGTCTAGTAATATTTGTTATATTCTATTGCATATCACCTTGCTAAGAATTTTATAAAGCACATCGCAACAGACTATAGGTCTATATTCTTTAGGTGTGATGGGTATTTCAAATTTTTGAATATGGAAAATGAAAGTGTAGTTCATCTCTTTTGCGATTTTCCCCGTGTCAAAAGCTTCCTGAATGGCTTGTATATTGTAATCTTTTAGGAACTTCCAATGATGTATGAAGAATCCAGTGCCCAAGCCGTTCGGTCCTGGGCTCGCATCGACGCTAATGAAAGTTAGAGCGACCCAGATTTCGCCGGGGTCAATGCAACTAAGCAATAATCTCTTTCTCTTGGCGTTGACTAGTCTTCTACAATCGACAACAGGTAAGTTGGTTTCACATACACCATTGTAAAGAGAAGTAAAATGATATATAGCAGCAGTTTCCAGATTATTAAGTGATTGCTAATATTGTCAAATTCATCAGTAGACTGGAAACTACAATTGATATGCTTTCGAATGGACATTTTCGTTTAGAAAAATTTAGTGCATTAATCCCCATTAGTAATCTAGTGATCTTTAGCTTTTTGTTTAAGTTCTATAACTTAATTTCCATAACAACTTTGAGGGTTTATTGAGTTTCATGATATTTGTTCCAGACTTCAACCGAGTTGTCACGATCATCAATCAGTTGTAAGAACATCGCATATTCATTTTGAAGTGGATTGATATTATCATAGTTGAATAATACATAAGTTTAAGTTAGTAGCATTATCATAGCCATCAACCAATCTCCAAGCATTGACAGATTGAAATAGTTTCCCTATGGAACTAGACTGATTGTCCGTAAGTTGAATGAGAATAGGACTGTGGTCGCTTGTGAAGGTAGAAAGAACTTCCAACTTAATATCAGAAATTTTGACATTCCAGACTGAATTAACAAGCGCTCTGTCCAACTTATAATATATTATTTTATTCTCACTACTCCCTCGTTTGTATTTCAGGCCATTGTTGATTGGTTCTAGGAGTCCCGCCCCCACTACTTAATTATTAAATTCTGTAAGTTGAGATACACGAAGAGGAACACCACCCATCTTGTCACCTTGATTAAGAACAACATTGAAATCTCTAGATACCATTCAGGGAGTAGAAATATTGTTAGCCAGGGTTTTTAAACTATTCCATAATTCACTTCTCTCGTTAGTAAAATTATTAGCATACACTGCCACAAAGTAATATGGAATCCACCCATGTTTTTGGCACTTAAGTAATTTGTTGGTCATTTTTATCAATTGCCTACATGTTCCAAACAGATTTACACCAAAGGATTAAGATTCTACCTTTGCAACCAACGTCATTATTATGACAACAAGTCCATTTATCACCAATCAAGTTTTGAAAATAATACATGTTTTCATCATTGAATTTATTTTCTGAGATACACATAACAGAAGGCAAATATAGCCTTCTAATATTGAGGAGGTCTAACTGTATAGTATCATTATTTTGACCTCTTACATTTCACGAGATTATGGACATTTGTTTTGTGATTTTCTTCTCCTCAAAATCTTGGGTGAGGAGCCCACCAGAACTTTCTTCTTATAAACCACCTGTTTGCCTTTGAATTGCTTCATATATTTCTTATTTGGTTTTGTTAAATTGTCTGAAGTCTTATCTGAAGAATCATCCTCATTTTCATCATTGTATAAATTAATATCATCAATGTTTAATTGATCATTATTTGCAGGATTTCGGTCATGGAGACCAGAGCCTTTAAGTGGGGACTTCAACCCAAGATAACGACCAGACTTAGCCCCAAGATCGGAATGTTCCAGAGGACCATCGAGAGATTCCATTTGGTGTGCAGATTTAGTAGTGTCAAGGATGCCTTTACTAGTAAGTTGTAAGTGATTTTCAATATGTATGTTAGCACTACTCACTATAGATAGAAGTTTTTTGTTTAGTGTAGTCACATTAAGCTGCTCTTGTCTCACCTCAGATTCATCCTGTTGAATTTGATTTTTGTTTGGTGATGATGTAACTATAGCTGGGATTTCATTTGAAGTACTTGCTTGTATATTATTAACTTTTTCTTGCCAAATTTGCGTTACTGGTTTAACAATAGAAGTGCATTGGTCATCACTATGCCCTAAACATTTGCATGATTTACAAACTAGAGGAACAAACTCATATTAAACATCCTAAATATAAATGTTAACATTTTTTTTCTTTAGACCTCGCTAGGTTTACAAGAGTGTCAGTTGCTTTGATATCAATTAACACTCTAGCAAAATTAAGTGTCTTAACATTTCTATTATTTTCATCCATGTCTAGTGGAGTACCAATTACACTTGCTAACTTACTAATGCCCCTAGAATTCCACAAGGACAGATCCAAATTCCTTAACCTCACCCAAACCGAGTGGGTTTCAAGCATATCTCTCTCCAATCTTAGATTAGGCTCCTGTAACAACCCGGAATTTTGACAATAAATGGTTATTTAATTAAAAGCTCAAAAATAGGAATTTCTTCAAATAATGGAATTTGGCTACGAGACTTTAACCATTGCGTTTGCCTCGGAATTCTGGTCAACTTTCATGTTTGCAGCTTCGCGAACGGAGTTCATATGAAAAGTTATAGATGAAATACGAAAATGGGCATAAAATAAATAAACAGAATATTTAATTAATAATTTACCTAATATAACCCAGCTGACCTGGGTAATCTGGTACCCAGACGGTCGACATGGGGGTCGACCAGCGGTCGACTACCCAGATCGACCTACTAGGCATCAAACTGCCCAGTGACGGCTAGGTCTTGCAGGGTTAGTTAATTTTTATATATAACAAATGGACATATATAACTTAAAACTAATCCGATGGTTGTAGGCCATTTCCACCCCTATAAATAACGGGGTAGAGCCCCATTCTCTTCCATTCAAATCTATAGAGGCAGCGGAGCTCTACCATTTTTCTTCTTCTTCTAACCTAATTTCTACATAAAATATAATCATATATATACCAAATCAAGTCAAATTCATATGGAATAAGGAAGATAATTAGACTCAATGGAAGAGGGTGCTCAACGATGTATTCTTCTCTCTTTTTCATTTTCTTACATTTCTACAGATTTAGAATTTTTCTCTTTCTAGATAAATTGTAGATTTATAAGAATTTGGGGATTGTAAGCCTAAAAGGGTTCAAAACTGACAAATTGGAAGCTATAAGGTGAGTGGGAAATTTACTAATACAATTATAATGACTTATCTATTTCGTTTGAATCCAGTTTATGTTTTATGCCTATCAGATCTGTTTATTTAAATAATTGGAAATTGCGACAACCATAAGATCTGATTATGAATATGTTTAAAATTGGCAAATGATATATTGTGATTATGTATAACATGAATTGTAGAAATTTTATATATTTTCCCATATATTCCTACAGTTATATCATGAAATATATTATACATGTTACATAGCACTGTGGATATGGAAATCAGTCCCATTAAACATAAATTTGTTGTATTTATGTTCCAGATCTTTAGTTCAGTGCTAAAACATAAAATATGTAAATTTGGGTAAAAAATGAAACTTGTGTATTATGTGATTGTAAGAATAAAAGAAATATCCTTTTCTATATTCAAAATTTTTGCATTTTGGCTTAAGCACTGTAAAACATGTCGTTTTCCTCATTTTTAAATATAAAAAGGCATTATTTTGGAATCACAAGCAGTATGATAAAAAGGATTAAAAAGTGAAAAGTGGTGCAAAGGTATATATAAATACAAACACATATATTTTTATGTAATTTGCACCAACTATTCCAAAATAAATATATTACATATATTTATTGTAATTTGGAAATATATCAATTCCACAAAATAGGCATGATTTACAATGGTTATGGCAAACGGTCCTTTATGAGACTTGGAACCTTTTGGCAAGTTGAATATAAAAAGGAAATGTTTGATAAATTGATTAGGCCAAATTATAAATTTAAAAAGAAGAATAATAAATAAAATTTAAATAACTTCATTGATCGCATGAAAACATAAAAATAAATATATACATATTATCCGTCCAAATCAGCGTAAAAAGGTAAAATATGCATTGTGTTAAATGTTTGAAGGGTTGAAATGTTGAATGGTATTCATTTATGGAGTCATACATGTAAATTATATTCCATACTTAATGAATATATTTATGGTGACCGTTGTAGCAACTAGTATAATTGTTTTCTATAAATGAGGCCGTAAATAAATAATTAACAATTGTGACAAATGTTGAATGTTTGGATAAGGTTCAATGGTGGAATTATATATAAAGATAATCCTTATTGAATTAATGTATTTGTGGTGACCATTTGTAGCAATCAATGTAATTAACTGCTATAAATAAGACCGCAAATTAATAAATAACCATTGTAACCAATATTGATTTGGGGAAAATAAACGTGATAGAAAAATGGTTACAATTACTAAAATCAATTAGGATAATTGTTATAAACCCCATTTAGCAAATTTGAATTATAACCGTATTTAGACACGAGGTTAAGCTCAACTTGTGTCTAAGCCTGCCCGGAACCGATCGACAAATCTAGCAACCACAGGTAGTCAGCTTAATGTGAGGGGTCTAATGCAGAAAAATAAATGTACTAAGGCACACGGTTAAGTTCACTTGTGGTAGAAGTCTGTCCGGAACCGACCGGCAAATCCAACATCCATAGGTAGTTAGCTTAATGTAAGAGGCCTAGTGCATATATATATATATATATATATATATAACAACCAATAAACAAATAAAACGGATAAATAAAAGAATAAGGATAGCAATTATCCGCTGGGGTACAACATATAGATAACTTGGGACTGATAAATAGTTGCCGTAGAAAAATATGACCGTTAGTGTCATAAAGGGTGATGAAAATGAAACAAAAGGAAATGAGTGTCAGAAGGGAATTTATGATTGTCATTTAAACACTAAGTCTGTAACGACCCAGAAAATTCGACGATTGAATTTTCGACAATAATACATAATCTTGTATCACTTGCCAAAACCTCAAGTATCGAAATCCTAGATTGTTAACAGAAAGAGACTATAGGGTGAGAGAAGAAAGAAATAAATACTAGAATAGAAGAATAAGAAGATCAGAAACTCACAGCAGAATGGACAAAATATAATAATTAACAATACTTTACTCAAAGGGAAAAGAGTATATATGATTACAACATCAGAGTATAAAATCATATCCATCAATATGCACAACGGAATAACTACTACCAGTAAATACGTCTCGACTTCAGCTCCTTTTCTGAATCTCAACACGAAACCTAACTTGTAAATATACTCGGTCTGACCCGAGCACATTTGAAGCAAAGAAAAATTCACCTGAATCAGTCAGAAATACTTTCAGTGATAAATACATATGACAAACAATTTGTTTAACTTTAGAAAATCCTTTTGAAACAAAAGGATAATTGTAAGACAAATCCACACATAATCACAGACGGTTTTTACCTTACGATAACCCAAAATATTTTTTTATATCAAAATCCAATGTTATTATGATAATTTCTATCAAACTACAAATGATTAGTAGAATGTTTGCATCACACGCTCAACATATATAGTATAAAATCAAAAACCGCATGGCGCTTATTGGAGATTGGATTCCAACTATGACAAGGTATGGGGCCACCTTTCGATCAGTGTGCTCTAGAGATGATACACTGGGTTCACAAGAACATCTTATAACCCAGCCATACATGACCGACCGATCATTTAGCTTGAGTGTATCGAATATATTGTCACCTTAACGGGTTTAATAGACCACCGTTATTCCGCGGAGATACAGAAAATAAAAGAAGAACAAATATGATTTTTCTCTTGATCATTGACAATATACCCTTCTTGGGAATGACAAACTTAACCATGCTACCTGCACGATTTTTGTCATTTCCCAGTTGATGAGGCCTGAGGTCACATTTTATACTTTCAGAGAACATCTCAATAACTTTGAATGTCACATTGTTAGATCTGTCAAATCACCAATTGACATCCACAAATACACTCTGGGTGTTATGCAAAAGAATTTCTCCGCCACCAAACTTGGTATATTTGCAAAAATCAACAAATCGTGAATCTCAAGAAATACTCTGTCGGACATTTGTCCATACAAGTCATCCTGGAACAGGATGAACCGAAGGCACCCTTCTACCGCATCCTTAAATAGGAATCACCCCAAGAATATGTAGCGAGTATTCCTTGGAATCCATAGATTCCAATTACGATAGAACCAAATTGTATCTCTTTTATGGGAGCTACCTAGAGATTTTAAGTAGTTCTTCCGTTTCATGAAGATATAGGATCTTCAATGCTCCATATTTATTTGCTGCAAGTTAGTTTCGATTGCAACGTTGGATCGAAGTGGTTTTGTGTCTAGTTCCCATCCAAGTCTCTTTGATACAACACGTCAAAGGTCCAATAAGATATTTTGTTGATAGTCGAGTTTTAACTATCAATCTTAAATAGCACAATCAAGTATACTGGCAGCTCGGGTCTTATCATTTATAAAATCATTCATTTAAACTCTTCCTCAATCTTTAAACCATTTCATCGATTAAATCAATTCCATTTACTTATTTTTTGGAGCAAGTATATTTCAAATCCTATCATTTGCATTTTCCAGAAAATAGTGCTACATATTTAGTCAGTTGATATAAAATAAAATCATATTACCAACTTGGGCCACACAAATGTGTTGTTATACATTTTTTATTTCAAATCCCAATAGTTCAATTATAATTCAAATCTCGCAAATAGCGTTGCGATATTCCTTCTTATGGAAGTAATAGACTGATTCCAAATTCCTTTCTCGTCACAAACTAATACCATCCCTCGATAATAGTGAAGCCGTTCAAGTTGGGGTATTTTATTTACCTCTAAGACCTTGGTCGATAACGTTGTAGATAAAAGTTCGCAACTCAAAAATCGATATTACTTAAATATTATTCAAAATATTATTTACCATTTACAATATGGTTTTATAAACCATATTCTTGCTTCAGGAAATTTTAGTCGATTTTAATCATTTCTACTCAATTCGTTATTAAGTCATTCTTGCCAAAACATTTCCTTTAGCTTTGAATTCTTTTATTACCATTCCATTTATAACTTGGATTGAATACTTCATTCAAAATTATTAAACTAAGATTTTGGGATTTTATAACTAAAATCCATTTATCCATTTCTTTACAAAAATTATTTAACATTTATCTTCTCCGCCTTTCTGAACTTCTCTTTCGATCCGAATCATCTTACATATCTTAGTAAAAAATCTCTTTTTAAATCAACCCTTCGGTTTTGATTTCACTTTATAAATCCTTTTCAAAAATTTGAATTTTATAGAAACAAAATCTTCTTTACAAAATCTATACGAATATCCATTTTTAATCCCATTTCAGCTTGGTTATTGTCTTAAATGAATTTCATTTAAGAAATAAATACTTTAATTATCATTAATTAAATTATAATAATTTTTTATCATTTCTAAAGTAAAAGCATTACTTTTTCATTAACTAAAATTGATTAATTAATTACTTAATAATAACTAACTATGTTGATTTAATAATCATTTTAAAACGTCGCCAAATAAAAAGATGATTAATATTTACGAAATCTTATTAATTAAAAATAATTATTTACTAAAGCATTTTCAATAGAATAGTTGAAGACTAATCTATTTAATAATAAATTTAATAGTTGACTTAATCAATTATAATCCATTTGTTAACTTGTTAACTGATTTTAATTAATTCTTCTTCTTAGATTAATTAATAATATAATTAACCTAATAATATTACTTAATTGTTTTAAAAAAACAATTGCTTTGAACCTATAGGATAATTACCGCTTGATTTGCTTATAAAACCTATTTAAACTTAAAACTCATATTATATAATTATTTTATAAAATCAAAGATTATATTATAATTTGATTTATTTCTAACTTTATTTATATAAAATATATAAAAATACAATTGGAAAACTTGTTTCAGTAATAAAAATTAAATTTTATAACTTGGTTGCGTCAATTCGCCTGACGGTAATTTAACGTCTAAATAAAAAGGTGGATTTTAGGCCATCTGCTGCCAATCACTCAATCAATACCGTCTATTGATTAAAAATACAACAACGTCGAACTTCAATTCAATGTCAACATCCAGACAAGGTTTCAATATCAATGGGGTTCAATTAGTGCATATATAAATAATATAAAAACATACAACGTACATAATATTTGAGGAATCTGGTTGGATCCCTCTAACCTGTTCTTCTCTACATCCAGATTATAACAAAATTTAATAATAATATCTGAAATAATTTTTTTACTCTACATCATCCAATTCAAAAAAATGTCGACAACCAATAAACATCCAATAATCAACCAAGCAACCATTCAACCAATTTTATACTAATATTGATAAATTATAACTATATGAATTTTTCACATCACAGTATCCAAAAATCGTGAGAATTAACTCACATTGTTTAGGTTTGATGATTCAATGTTATTTCGTTTAATTTTAAACGGGCATTTAAAATTAAACAAAATACCCAATTATTTCCAAACTCATCCGAATTGGCTCAACAACGTAGTATTTCCCATCGCGATTCCAACGTCCCTAATTTCGTCAAGTTCTAGTAACACATGTACGAATTACACTTATTATAAGTTTAACGATTGAAATAAAATAATTATTTCTTAACTAGAATCTCATGTGTATTAATTACTTCCTAAATGGGCCGATTATACTTTTGATCCCCTCGTTCACCTTCTGCTCATGTTCTGCATGAATTACAAATATTATAAGTTTAATTGATTTAGTTAAAAAATAACTATTTAATTATAATTTGTTAGTTAGCTAATTATTTAGGAAAAAAATCAGGTCGATTAGCACCTTCTGATTCCTTCGTTCATTTTGTTCTAAAAACATGTGTTTCTGCCTCATCAAACTCCAATAGCATGCACCCATATAAATTCAAAAATTTTAACATAATAATGTTCTTAGTTATACTTCTATTACTTGATTAGAAATAATGGTCCATACCGTTTCTTCACCGCCCAGTTCTCCACCATTCACGTTTGAAACAAAATCACCATATAACCATTTCTTCCCGTTCCTCATTCAGCTCACATACGAACGTGCAATCCAACAGTTTCACCATCTACAGCTATCACACCCCACGTCCGTTAATGTCACTCTTTATCAGAATGCATTATGTTTCGTGAAGTGTTATAGATAAAAAGGAACAAAAACATTACAAGACAGATATAAAATAAACAGCGGAATTAAAATCTTTATTAAACGGAAAACATCGTGGTTCAAAACATAGTTACATCATAAGTATGAAATACATAAAACCCAATACATCAACTTAAAACTTCCGTCTTGTACTGAAATCATCAGAGTACAATAAACATAAAAAGGAGAATAATCCACAAAACATAGCCGTAGTAGAGAAGATACGAAATCAAGCATTACATCTAAGCAGCTCCAAACAGAATGAAAGAAGAATCTTGATCTAGCTTGAGTATTCCCACCCTAAGAACTATGGGAGGGGGAGGGGGAGAACATAAGAGAAAGAAGAGGAAATAAAATAGGCCAGACATAAGTCTGCCGAGTCTAGTTACTTTTAGCATACAAATAAGCAAAAGCATCATAACAAGCATATAAACTGGATAAAAGAGATACAACATATAAAGTAGGTATGACAAGGTAAACAGAATAGGATAATTAGCGCTTCCCTAACACTTTTCTTTCTCTACACCAATACTAGTATACTAGAATAAGATGATCCCAACAATTACAAGATGGTAGACTTAGGTGTACTTCTAGTGAGAGGTTTTACCCTATACAATAACAGTATAGCCCAACAGAACTGACGGATGTTACCCCCAACGATAATAACGGGATCCTAAACAGGCGAGACTAGATGTACCCTAATCACTACCCCAATCGATCGACTCCCTAACCCGTAGATACCTGTGTTGGCCCATAGTATGATGTATCACTTCCTAAAGTGGCAACCTCGTTATTTCTAAGATGTGCAGCTATATCTACTGATGTCACAACATCTTATCTTCCCGTGTAGGCCGACCCATACACACACATGAGCCCGATGTAACGCGTCGTCAGACACCTTTCTCCTAAGTGACCTCTTATAACCAGCTCAGTAAGCGTGCCCTGACCCCGACCTAGTTCGAGGTTCTCCGTTTGATACCGATATAGGTTACTGGTTGATATAGGGTCCCATACACAAGATGATACAAGCTTCCACCTAGGCTTGCATCCCCGCTATTTGGATTTCAACAGGTTATTCCCAAAAGTTTGACAAGGTCGCATAACCCAACCTGGTTAAGTTTGTCGGGTTCGTATGTATAACCCATCCCCACATATTTAACAAGATTAACTTAACCCTCCCACTGATTCAAGAAATTCTACTTAACCCCTACTCAAGTAAACAGGTTTATGCAATCCTTATGGATTCAAATAGGTTAAGCATTACAAGTTCATTACCATACATTCATTTATGGTTATAATGTGCTAGACCTTCCACATTTAGTCTACCACTTATGGATGCTGGATATGCCGGTTGGGTCCGGGCAAACTTCTTCCACAAGTCGGAATTAACCTCCTGTCTTAGCACTATCACGTGTTTATGCACTTAGACCCCTCACATTAGATTTACCACTTGTGGATGCTGGATATGCCGGGGGTTTCTGGGCAAGCTTCTACCACAAGTGTAATCTAACCTCGTGTCTAAGCACGGTTATAGTTTCTAATTACTATAAATCTTGGCATATTCATTCTTTAACAATTATTCCTATTTCATTATAAGATTTCATGCCCCTTTCCCAAGTCATATTCATCATGTACCATATGCCCCAAATTAAGATCTTTAATCACAGATAGGTTTATGCCCCAAATCCATATTCATATTTTCAATTCAAGTTATGCCCAAATTTCCCAATACAAGTTATGCCCCAATTTTAACATTTCCTCTCGTTCCAAATTTCACACATTCGCATATTTTGGCAGTATGCCCAGGCTCAAAGGTAGCCTGGCTATAAAATAAAAAGGGAAAAGAAGAAGGGAAGAGAACATAAATAAGCATAATAACAAGATAGACATATGATGGCAGAAATAGGCATAGCAACTGAATAAGCATATAGTGACAGAATTGGGCATAATGACAAGATCGGCATATAAGAACAGAACTGATGGACATGTGATAATTGAACTGATTAGGCATAGTTTTAAATCCAAATTCATATATATATATACACACACACATCAAGATTACATTTTGGGTGTTTATATCTAAAAGCAATATAAACTCATAGAGAATGGATTTAAGAAAACTGAGAAAAATGTGTTAATGTTGAATCAACAATCTTTGAATATGAAAAAATCGTCGTTGCTGGAGAAAAGGCTAATTTAATCGGAGCTGGAGCAGTATCTCATCATAGCCATTAATTTAGATGAGTAAAACAATGGGTATAGGGTCCTTTATATAGCCATCAGCTGATGAACAAAGCCAGAAAAATGTCCAGGTGTGCCCAGGAGGTCGACCTGGGGTCGACACAGGAGTCGACGCCCCTGTTATGGAGTTGACCCATGGGTCGACACCCTGAGGGCACAAGGTCGAACCCCAACGGGCCGATTTCCCGCGTCCTCCCGCCTCATTTTATTTTCGAATTAAATTGAATTTCTAGATTAATTTGTTTATATATATATATATCTCTTATGCATATGCAAACTTCTAACCTTAATAACTTCTTCATACGATGTCCGTTTTACGCAAACCACGTGTCTATTTTAATCAGAATTCCGAGATGAATGCAATGGCGTAGTCTGTTTCACTTAATTCCGAATATTTATATAAGTATTCCTTAATTTATTGTTAACAGTGTGTTAAAATACGGGGTATTTCATTCTCCCCTACTTAAAGGATTTCGTCCCCGAAATCTCCAAGTTAAGAGCGTATATCCTAACATCCATCTACTTATCCATCAATCACTGGCATCCATTGTCCTTAAAAGATTTCTAATGCTTATGAACATATGCAAAAGTGTGTGTATATGTCCCTATATTAATGCGAAAGATCAGGCGGTCTACTGATTCAGTTGACCTCCTTAATGAAATGTATGTTAGTGCCATGAATCCAAAATGTATGCAAATAATCCTAATGTAACGGGTAAGTTCTATATGCTGAGACGACCCCAAACCCCGTACTGACGGTGGCAAGGGTAATCCGTGGAATATATCACAGAAACAGATAATAGCAGAACAGAATAATTAAATACACCAGATAATGAACAATAGAATATACTGGATAAAAGTAATCATCAGAGTTACACAGTATACAGGATCTTACTTAGTACAAATACAGTTCAGCTATACATAGATGTCTACAGCGGAAAACAATCAAAATATGTACAATAGGAGCTGAACAGCATAAAAAAGAGATAAATGATAGAATCCATCTTCAGCTCCAGCTATCCAGAAATAACCAGCTAAACCTGAATACAAGGCTGCCCGTGTAGAAAAAGGGGCACCCAAGTTTGAAAGTGAAACAAACTACGAGTCAGTCATGGGACTGGTATGAGAAATCTACTCAACACATATATAATATGGCCAATCACAGGACCACGCCACTTTCGTGGAACGGGTTTACTCCATTGGATTTCTAGTGCTTTAAAAACAAATCTTTCTTTTAAACATCGCTATGCTTTTTATGAAAATGAGGCCGTTATAAGACTCAGTTCCCATCACACAATGCAACGCAAACCGGAGGATAGAGTTTTTACCTTATAACGGCCAAAATATGCTTGATACGAATAAAACAAAGGCATTTGATATTATTGCTAGTGTTTATATGTTTTGAAAACAATTTCAAATCATCACTATAAATCATAGACGACATTAATGCCCCATACCACTATGTCGCCATATATAGGTATACAATCAAAACCGCACAGTCACGTATTTGTAAATTGGATTTCCGTCAAGAACCAAGGCAAAAGATAGTCCTTACCGAATTCGAGACTGTCTAGCCCGAGCCTCAGGACCCAGACTCAGGTGGATCCTTGGATCGTCAGGGCCGGTCCACCGATGTGGATTAAAATGCCTGAACAATACGTTTCCCCGCCCTTTGGGACGTAAGTGAGCCAACGAATGACTCCATCGGACCCGGATCGTCCGATCAAACCGAGGCGCCTCGCAACAGCAACAACCACATAGGTGAAAAGTTTATAAATGTCAGGGCTGGTAGGTCACTGACACCACCCTAGCTAGAAAGAAACGCATGCCCTCCCTGAGGTCCTTCTCCCGTTTCTGGTTCATACCGGGGTGTGAGGCTCGCGAATTCACGTTATACACAAAGCTACGCCACACAGGCGGTGCTTTGATCATCACCACAAGACTTTGCTTTTCAACAGAAGCCCTGATCACTGCATCTTAGCATGCCACACAGGCAATTCATGCCATGCGACTGATGTCCATCGATATACAACCTCTGAGCTCGTGCGTTTCAGAGAAGGGCGTTAAGCAAAAGAATAAATTCTCCACCGCCAAGAAGATGTATATTTAATAGAGATCAATCAACACAGAATAAATTCCAATGTCAGACACACAGTCCATTTACAAGTCCGTTCTGGGTCTGAACGAAACCGGAGGCACTAAATACCTCGCAAACCCATCGATCACCACGTACGTCTGGACGATCACCACTCATTATCCATATTTCGGGATGCCTCCCAATCAGGACCTCGGTTACCATCCAGACGAGGTGAAGATCTCCGGTCTTCAACCATCGTCTTCATCTTCGACTTCCAATCGTCGGTCAATTATTTGAAATGAGAATTAACTCGGCCTTTTCAAATAATTCACGTATATTTAGAATTTCAAATCAATTTACTTCGATGGTTAAATCATTCGACAACACCAATTTTGTTCTTCAATGTAATTTTCACACCAAACACGTTCAACCATCAAATATCACATAAATCGAGCAAATTCAGTTTATTTCCATTCCATATCATTTATGATATTTTATAACGATTTATCGCTATTTTTATTTATTTTAAAATAGCCAATTTATTCAAAACGACGCTTCGGGCCATAACGCGGCCGTGGCGCTGTTTTTCTTCAGATTTGATTTACACATACCTGAAAATCTAACCGTTGGATCCTCACAAAATTTACATCATTAGAAAGGTCTTTCCAAAACGAATCCAACGGTTCAAGTTTCGGGAAAATCCGACGGTCGGATCTCCTGGTACAATCGTTTGAAGTTACGGTTTCAAAATACGAACTGCAGCGTCGTTATTCGATTAAATATAATTATATTTATATATATATATAAATATAATCGTTTCTAGCGCTGTTTTTCCTCAGATTTGAATTAAACATTCCAGACAATCCAACCGTTGGATATCAAAGTTGGTGCCGTTGGAAAGATTTTTCCAAAGCGAACCCAACGGTTGCGGTTTCGGGAAAATCCAATGGTCGGATTTCCCGCACTAGTTGTTTGAAACCACAGTTTCAAAACACGAACTGCACGGCCACGTTTCGTTTCAATTTTATTTATATTTATATAATTATATAAATATAGTTCATTCAAAAATTCCTATATCGTTTTCACTTCAAATATTTCACTAACGCCTTTAAATTTTGGAAAATTTCGCCATAACCTCCTTTGTACGGGAAGGGCTGGGAAAAATTCCCAAATAGCCACACGGGCGTCTCATGTCAAAAAGAAAAAGAAAAAGCCAAGCGGCTAGCCAACAGGCTCATAAAATCATCACCCAAACAAAACAGTAAATATGTACCTATTTGTCGGGCACAAAATTTTATTCCTCTTCTCTAGCCCCTTTTGCTATAACCTGTTCAATAAATATGCATGTACATATATACAGTTCTTATCACTTATCATTTTCCATTTAACTTCATATTTGATTCCATTTGGTTTAAAAACACCATTCATTCTAATGTTGCATGCATAGGCAAAAATCATATCATTAGCTAATTAATGAATATTTCGACTCATGCATATTTATTTGAACGAGTTGCTATTTTTAACGCTTCACATTTCAACAATTCATGTATATAATAAAAATGTGATTTTTATTGTAAAACAATTCTTTTCAAAACAGGGTTATTTTACATAGTTCATATAGATGATAAAAAGGTGATTTTTATTATAAAACAATTTATTTCAAAATGTGAATACCATTCAACACATGAATTTCAATTCAACGAATGAATATCGATTCAACACATGAATGTTTTCTATAGTTTCTATATATAGATAAAAATGTGATTTTTATATTAAAACACGAAGACCATTCAACACATGAATTTCTAATCAACGAATGAATATCGATTCAACACATGAATGTTTTCTATAGTTTCTATATATAGATAAAAATGTGATTTTTATATTTAAAACACGAAGACCATTCAACACATGAATTTCTAATCAACGAATGAATATCGATTCAACACATGAAGGTTTTCTATACAACGAATAAATATAGTTTTAGCAAATGAAAATAATTCAAACACATGAATATTATTCAAAATTTCGGCCGCATAACGGCAGGGTAGTTAAAACCAGGACCGTCCCTAGTACGGCTCCTCGCTCTACCTTAAAACCTCGCGGTTTTTGACAATGGGGATCATGCATCTGGTTCGCACGCAGGCGGCATGTATATATTTATTTCATTTCCACAAACTAATCCTATGTGGTTTCAACCAAATATTTCTCAATCACAAATGGGTATTTTTCAACCACAATCAATCAATACCAACCACAAACAATCCCAAACAATCATTCACTATCAATCAATTTTCACACCAATCACAATCAATAAATATCGTCCATGGTTTGTGGACGAGGGGCGTGTATATATATATATATATATATATATATTTATATATAGCAATTCACTTCTATTTCAACACATATATTATTTTTACAACGCATATACAACTTATACATCGAACGTACAACTTATACAACGCTTATAAAAGAGGTGTACAACGCTTATATAACTCATACATCGACTGTATAATTTATACATCATCGTTTTCCATATCTTTTATAAATTAGAAATCTCACATTGGGTTCCACTCCACCAAAAATAGCAGAAGGCTCAGAAAAATATGCGGTCTCTTCTAAAATGTAGAAGGCGTCCACACGGTCACGATGTTTCCTGTTTCATCGAATTTCGTCAACGTATGATAAAGATATGATTTTTATTTGAAAGACAAGATTTGCAACACTAAAAAGTGTTATTTTCCATTCTGAAATTTAAACCCGTTTACCTCGTTCAAACTTCGAAACTAGGTTTCGAATTCAAACCAAATCTGCTGCACTTCGTCGAGAACCAACCGCACCACGTTGACAAGCTTGGAGAGGCGCGCCTGCACCCCTGACGGCGGCGAACTCGGCGGCGGCGAGGAGGAGGAGATCGGCTGTGAACGGTGCAACTTTGGGGGCTTGTATCTCAACGAACACGCGATGGTAAGGGACGAGGCTTATACGGATTTGAAGAGCTCAGAGGGATCTACAAAAAGTTCAACTGGGCCATGGCGTTTCGGTGATCGGAGCGGCCAGAAAAGAGGAGAGAATGTGGCGTGCTATTTTCGCCGTGAATCGATATCGGGGAGAGAGAAAATTAAAGGATTTTTTTTTATAAAAATTTTGATTGGCCGATGGGTTTTATAAGGGGTTTTCTGACGCGACCACCAATCTAAACCCAACGACTGTCGTCCCCAACGTTTTACCCCCATTCCGAACACAATGGAATATGTTTCGTAGGCCCATTCGACTGTTTCAGCCAGTTTTCCTTCAAATTAAAATATATAACATCCAATATTCAATTTGAACGTACATTTCAATTTAGCAGGGCCACAAACTGATTCGAAAAATTCCAGAAAAATAAATCTAGCTATGTTTTGGCGATACGGTGCCAACAAAAGTAGTTTCGTTGAATTCTGAGACCGTTTGCAAAAAGGCCCATTTCTGGTCGATCCAATTTAACTATAATTGATCAAAACACGTTTTCCTTTGCCACACTCACATACTAGCTTAAAAAATTATGAAATTTGAAACCTAACGATAACTTCACATCCCGGATCCAACAAAAGTGGTTTCGTCGAATTTCGAGGTCGTATGCAAAATGGCCAATTTCACGGGCTATATAAATTCCATAGCGACCTTTCTGAAAATTCATTCGGCCATAACTTTTGCTTTCCGCTATGAAAATTCGATTTTTCAGATTCGTTAGAAAGGTATTCACTAACGATTTAAATATTTTTGGTTTCGCTAAAATCCGTTTTGTTTTGCACCCGGTACAGTCCGACAAAGTTTGAATTCAATTTTTGAAACTGCAGCGCCTTTTCAAATCTTGTTTATAATTAGTATTAATTATATTCGTTTTCAATTGTCGATTCAACCTCACTTTTCATTGCCATTATTTAAAATATTTATTTTAAATATTTAAAATCCATTATTTTAGCCAATTTAAAATTTTTAAATTGGTTCAGATTTTCTAGGTCGTTACATATGCGTGCACAAACATCCATTCAAATGCAACATCGATATGATGATACACCCATTTTCATCCATAAAAATTTAAAATGCACACACATCCATATGCAACATGTAAGTAATTGAGCCGATCTAGTGCCTAACGTGTGTATATGCATCAACGAGCAACCACTAGCAAACACTTGCATCCACTTGCATCCACCAAACATAACATGTCTCAAACACATGTTTACATTCATTGGTTTTCTACCTAAAGGCCGGAGATTTGATCATAGGATATATTCATACGATAGATATAGTTATTAACGAAAGCTGGGAAAAAAGAAGTTAAGAACGTACTCTGAAAAAAGAAAGGATATGAAGCGCGAATCTTGTTTTTAGTCTCCCAAGTTGCATTCTCGCGGTCCTCTCCCCATTATACTTTTACTAACTTAACCTCCTTATTGCATAGTTTTTTAGCCTCTGATCCATGTATGCGGGTAGGTACTCGTCTAATCGTCGCTTCACTTTCTACCTCTACTTCCTCAAGTAAGCTGGGCTCTACCACTTCTGCGGTATCGTGCAAGTACTTCCTCAAATGAGAAACATGGAAAACATCATGAACACCGACCAGTCTCTCTAGTAGCCTCGCCCTATAGGCCATCTGACCTATCCTTTCCACGATGGGAAATGGTCCTACAAACATCGGTGCTAATTTTCCTACCGATCCAAAACGAACCACATTCCTCAAAGGTGATACTTTGATGAAAACCATGTCTCCCACCTCAAACTCAATATCAGTCCTTCTTCTATTTGCGTAGGATTTCTGCCAGTCCCGAACTGTCTTTATATGTCTGCGGATGAGACCAACCTTTTCTAAATTTTCTCTAATCATCTCAGGTCCAAGTAGAAGTCTGTATGTAGACTCCCACCAACAAGTCGGCAATCTACAAGGTCGTCCGTATGATGCCTCAAAGGGTGCCGTGCCAATACCATCCTGATAACTGTTGTTGTTGGCGAACTCTACCAATGGAAGATGCTCCTACCAAGTCCCTCCGAAGTCAAGGATACACAACCTCAAAAGATCGTCTAGAACTCTGTTCACCCTCTCCGTCTGTCCATCGGTCTAAGGACGATATGCGGTGCTCAAACATAACTGTGTACCAAGTGCCTCTTGCAGACTCTTCTAGAACTCCTAGTGAATGTAGGATCTCGATCACTCACTATGCTGGAAGGTACTCCATGTAGACGAACTATCTCACGAAGATAAACCAATGCCAAACATGTCGCCGTTCTCCTATTCTTAACTGGAATGAAATGAGCGCTCTTAGTTAGCTTGTCAACTACAACCCAAATACTGGTATTGCCTTTTCTTGATCTAGGCAAACCATCAGTGAAATCCATAGAGATGCTCCCCCACTTCCACTGTGGGACCTCCAGAGGATAAAGTAAACCACCGGGCTTCTTTTGCCCGGTTTTTACTTGCTGGAAAATCAAACATCGAGAAATGAACTCTACTACAACTTTCTTCGTCCCAGCCCAAAAGAAAACCCTCTTCATATCTCTATACATCTTATCACCGCCTGGATGTATAGTCATCTTGAAATGGTGGGCTTCCTCAAGGACTATCTTCAATAGACTCCTAACTTGGGGAAAACAAAGCCTTCCATCTCGTCGCAGCCACCCACTATCGTCCGTGGAATATCTACTGAGGTGATTAGAAGCCTCCTCTCTACTGATCCTAACCAAGATGTCTGAAATCTGGGGATCCTCTCGCTGTGAAGTTCCTATCTAATCCAAAAGAGTGGGTCACACCTCTAGTGATGCCAATAAACTAGGTGTAAACTTGATGGAGGGTCTAAAAATCAAAAGTCGATATGAACTCCAAGCTTTTCCTCTCCACAAACAGAGGACGAAACGTCATCCTCTGGCTACTCAATGCGTCTGCCACTACATTACCCTTGCCAGGGGTATAAGCAATCTCAAAGTCATAGGATGATAGGAACTCCATCCATCTTTGTTGCCTAAAATTAAGATCCTTCTGCGAGAACAAGTACTTATGAGATTTATGATTAGTGTACAACTCAAACTTCTCTCTAAGTAGATAATGGCACCAAATCTTAAGCACAAATACTAAGGCAGCTAACTCTGAGTCATGGGTAGGGTATTTCTTCTCATGAACTCTTAGCTGTCTACCTCCATATCATATTACCCTTCCCTCTTACATCAGAACTGGACCAAGCCCTATACCGCATGCATTAGTGTATAATGTGAATACCTTGTTCCCATCCGGCAAAGTCAAAACCGGGGCTATTATCAGAGCCCTCTTTAATCGCTAAAAAGCATCTTTGCAGTCTATACCCTAAGAAAACGTCAGATTCTTTTTTGTCAGCCGGGTAAGTGGGGCAGATACATTTGCGAAGTCCTTAATGAGCTTCCTATAATATCCCGCTAATCCAAGAAAACTCCTCACCTCCGTTGCATTCTTTGGGGTCTGCCAATCTTGAACTGCAACTACCTTCGCGAGATCTACAGCTATCCCATCTTTAGAGACCATATTCCCTAAAAATCTCATTTCCTTTCTCCAAAAGTGGCATTTGGAGAATTTTTCCTTAAGCTGATATGCATAGAGAGTCTTTATAACCTCCCTCAAATGTAGGGCATGCTCTTCCTCGTTCTTCGAGAAGATCAAAATATCATCAACAAAGACCACAGTGAACTTACTTGGAAACTCCCAAAACACCCTACTCATCAAGTCAACAAAATATGAGGGTGCATTCGTCAACCCGAAAGGCATGACGAGCCACTCAAGGAATCCATCTGGAATTCTAAAAGAAGCCGTGTCTATACCATCCTCGACCACCCTCAATTGATGAAACCCCATGGCCAAGTCTAACTGAGAGAAAACAGATGCACCAACAAGCTAGTCAAACAGATCATCTATCCTCGGAAGTGGGTGCCTATTTTTCTTAGTGAGCTTATTCAACTCCCTGTAATCCACACATAAGCGAAGCGAACCATTCGCCTTAGTGGCCAATATTACTGGAGCACCCCATTCAGATATGCTTCACCTAATAAATCAATTCTCAAGTAGCTCCCTACTAGCTTGGTGAGCTCTCTCCTTTCCCTTAGAGCCATATGGCACACAGGAAATGCAACTAGCATTGCATTGTCCACCAAGTATATATGAAAATCAATCTCGCACCTCGGAGGTAAGCCCCCAACCTCATCAAAAACACCAGGATACTCATAGACTACTGGTACATACCATAGATCATCGATAGATGCATCCAGTGACTCTAGGAAACTAAGCATGGCAGACCCTTTTGGGTCACAAGAAATCTCGAGAGTCCTCCCATGGCAAGTCACAAGTCTAACGACCCTTTTGACTCCCAACATAGATATTCTCAAACCCTGAAAAATCATAGATAGATGAATCGTACCCTAAATGGGGTTTGAGACAACAATGGGATCCAAAACCATACTAGTTCTAAGGTGCAGAGACTCAACCACAGAACCGGATATAAAAGAATGCGAAGTGCCCGAGTCAAAAAGAGTTCTAATATGATGATTGGAAAGAGAAATCAAACCTTCAACGGAAACTTTCCTACCTCTGTCCGGCGCACTGGCCACGAGAGCATGCACCTGCCCTCCCAAAGATCCTTCCCTTTGACTTTGTCCTTGCTTCTTCGGGCACTCATTAGAAAAGTGTCCGACCTCTCCACAATTGAAACAAGCATTTTTCCTCCTTTTGCAGTCTTTGACCAAATGACCCTCGTGTTCGCAATTATGCCATTTCCTCTTATCTTTAGCCCTATCGTTCTTTCCGCCCTTCCTTTGTTGTTGTTGTCCTTTCTTTGGCCACACTTTCTTATTTTGTATTTCCTCAGCCTTAGCCTCTTTTTTCATCTTTATCTTCTTTGTGCATTAATGCCATATCAACGAGCTTCTCAAAAGTTGCCCCCATCGGACTATGAGACATAGCCAACCCATGAAGAGGTTCATTCAAAGCTCTAGCGAACCTCAAAGCCTTCTTGTGTGGGGGTATTCATTAGCACCAACCCAAACCTCGCCAATTGTTTGAATTTATTAACATACTCTTTCACAAACATGCTTCCTTGCTTAAGCGCCAAAACCTTTCCATTTGCATACTTTGCTCGACTTGACAAAGAAACTTCATTTCAAATCTCTGATGGAAATCATCCCAAGTCTGCACTGGATGCCCTGCTTGCGTCACTTCCTACCAGAACGAGGCCTCATCTTTCAACTACCAAACGGCCAATTGAATCTTCCTATGATCGTCAACCTCAAAAATTACAAACAAATCCTCCTCCTCCTTGAGCCAATTCCTTGCTTCTACAAAAGTCTCTGTCCCTCGGAATGGCTTTCCGCCCATAGCGCAGAAATCTTTACATGTCTTGGAGAAATGGTAACAACCCAGAATTTCTGAACCAATTTAAAATTTGTATTTTAGCAATTTTAATGGCTTTTGAATATTTAAAATGATTTATTTTAAATAATAGCGATATAAGATTTATTTAAATCGAAGTTAGAATGTATAAATTTATATTAATTATAAAAACTAACTCAAAATGGCATGGTAGTTTGAAAATTTGATTCTTTATTTCAAATGAATATACAAAATTCAATATAAATCGGATTTCAGTAAAACAAGAAACGTTAGAATCCACTTAACTATATCTTTCTAACGAATGTAAGAAACTGAGATTTCACCTTATAAATTGTAAGTTATGCCTAGTTTAAAATTCAAAATAGTTGTTATGAAATTTATATATATTTTAATATAATATATAGCCCTTAAAAATAACCATTTTGCAAACAACCTCCTTTTTTGACAAAACCACTTTTATTGGATCCAGAATGTTAAATTATTGTCAGGTTTAGTTTTGATAATTTTGGAATTAATATGTGAGCGTAGTAGAATTAATTGTGTTTTCAAATTCAGTTTGAATTTGAAAACCCAGTTAAAAAGGCCATTTTCAGACGGTCTCCAAATCGACGAAATTAGTTTTATTAGGATTGTATCGTCAAAACATAGCAAGATTTTTTTTTTGTAATTTTTGGAGTCCGATAAATAAAAATGTATGCTCAAATTCAATATTGAACGTTATATATTTTAATTTTGAGAAAAACTGACTAAAACAATTGAATTGGCTTACAAAACATATTCCATTGTGTCTGGAATAAGGGTATTTTGCTAGGGTCGACAGTCGTTGGGTTCGATTTGGAGTTCGAATGGAAAATCTAATCTTTATGATTAAAATAATATTTAAATTATATATAAATACACCTAAATCTAACCCTAGCCCTTATAAAACCCTAGCCACCTCCAACAGAAACCAACGAAGGAAAAAAGCCCCAAATTTAATCCCTAAATTGCATACGAATCTTTTAGAATTAAATCACAATTTCTACGCGAACATTGCAGAGATTTCCATGCACTTCAATTTAGTACGGGCTTGATGGAAATTCAGTGCATGGATTGATCGGAATCTCTCCCCAAAGTGGTGCCTCTCATGTCCAGTTCTCGAGGCATAGAGGGTCTCGAATTACGCGCCACTCATGGCGCAGGGAGGAGGTGCGAAGCTCGACGTCGTGTTGCAGTTAGATCCTCGGCCAGATCCTCTGATTGTCGTGCCGTGGTGAAAATTGAAGACGAGGTTTATTTCGACGGGCTTCCAGAAAAACAATGGGAAGATGATTAAGAGGGTAACGGTTTTATTAAACTTTGTTAAGATAATTAATTAATTTAATTTCCATATTTAAATTATCAGATGTATTAAAAGCCATATCGTTTTCATACGAGGTCCAAATCCGACGATTTCGGTTGCGTTGGGATCGTGGGATCAAACTCTACGCAATGGAACAAACCAGAACAGAAATGAAGCAAATTTGAATTTGAGGCGAATTTAAATTCAAACAGAATACAATCATCATTTAAAGAATGATGGAGTGGAACCCAATGTGAGAACTCCCTCACTCAAACTATTTTCATTCTATTATTATATAATATGTTGTAAATGGGGCTTAGTAGCTCTTGTCACTACTTTTTGTTAAGCCATGGATGATTTGTGTGATATGATTGTGCTATGAAAAATTGACTGTATTATGGAATTATTGGATTGATTGATTGTTGTGTATGGCGCAAGCCAGTATCAGGAGAGGGATAATGCTTGACATTATTCCGGTTCTAATATCGCGCCGTTATAATGCCAAATGTTTCTGAAACTGAAATTTATAAATTATTTATACGAAATGTATATAAAATTATCATGAAAATAAATTGGAATTTACAAGTCGGATGGCTTGTTTATGTACACCTATTTAACTAATATTGATTGGGACGATAAATTTTACACACCGCCCAAATGCACAAATAATAAACAATATTTGTTAGTTCTGTTGGATCTAGAATAACCCTAGAGGGGGGGTGAATAGGGTTTTTCACAGTTTTTAACTGAATTAAAAACTTAACGAGATATATAATAATAAACTGATCACAGAAAATAGCAGAAACTGAAATGCTGAAAATGAATCACACACAGATATACCCAGCTTCGGCAAAACCCTGCCTACTGCTGCATTTCTAAGGTTTCTACTAGGTGATAGAACAGTTCCCGCATACAAGACCATGTACACTCGCAAACCCCTGCTCCTATTCTAACCCTACGCTCAAATCCCCAGACTGATCTAAACCCCTAGATCAGATTTCCCGAATTACAAACCCTGTAACTCGTAACTCAGATTTACAGACTCTGAAACTGACAGTCAACTCCTTGACTGATTCCCCCTAGAGATTACAGACTCTAGAACTGTTTCGGTTTGATTTACAAAACAAAAAAAATTAAAAAAAATACCAAAATAAAACAAACTAAATAGAAACCCTAGGAGATAAAATTAAAAGGGTCATCCCCTTATCCATTTAAACATGGCCGGCCCATTTGTTTGTGTCCACTCTCATTTACTTTGCCCCGATTTTGTTTCTCTGGAGAAAATTAATGGCGGCTAGGGTTTCTCCTATTGTCTCCAAATCGAATTGATGCGGTTGTTTGATTGTTGAAATTTGGCTTCTGGAATTAATCTCTGGTGCTTGAGTTAGATGATCCTTCGTCGTTCGACTTGGTCCCTCTATCTAGCGATCGAAAAAAACTTGTGAGTAAAAATTGATTTTGAATCTTTGTTGCTCTCGAAATTGTGGTTGATTTTTGATGCCGATGTTTTGTTGGTTTTTCCCCCTTGACTGCCGATGATGAATTTGGTGTTAATTTGTAGGGTAATTTCGAAACCCTAAAAACTCTGATTTCTTGATAAATGATTCGATCTTATTTTGTGGGATTCAATCTTCTATGTTTGCCGATGATGAAATGGTGTGCTAATATAGGGTTATAGAAAACCCTAACTTTACTCTGATTTCGCTAATATTGACTCGATTTTGATATTGCCCCTGATTCGTGCGGTTTCCACTTTTGAAATGGTTTGATTGAATTTGAATTTTGCGTGGCCCCTTTTGAATTCTCGGTATTGAATGTATTGCCTTGTATGATTTTCAGTTTTACTGTCGAAAAAGAAATTTCCCTTTTAAAAAAAAAACAGGCTCGGCTCTGATTTGAATGTGGCAATTCTGGAGGAAATTAAACTCTTTCCAAATATGATTTTCTGCAAATTAAAACTCCTTGGCCCACTGTTAAAAACTCTCGAACATTTCTGGTAAGAAATAAACTGATTAATCTCCTTGGTTCTTATGCATCATTCTGGAAATTTGTATATGTAAATGATCATGTGTCCCCCAAGTGATTTCTTGCTTCAAAATTGACTCATTGACTTGTTACTTGAATCAGCTTCAATCACCTATGACACAGCAGTAAATTTGGAAAATAAATTTTCCATATATTGTCATTTTTGTATTTTCAAAAGACTGTACTACTTAATTTCTGGAAAATATTTGAATTGATTTGTTTCTGAAAGTTATTTGCTGCCTTTTTATCCACCTTGAATTGATTTTGTCGAGATGCAAAGACTGGAAAAATTGTTTCCCCTACATGATATTTCTTACCAAAAACAAAACAGATTTAGCAGAGATGATTTTCTGCATGATTTTGATTTTCTCTTGCCAAAAATTGTGCTTCACCAATGCATACTCGATTTGTTGTGGACCTAGTCTTGATCAATGTTCATTTGCCACTGAACATACATGTACATGCTTTTTCATATTGATTTTCTGGATTAATTTCCGCAAAGCTGAATCTCCTTTTGTATGTAGTTGCTCCAATGTTGACTCATGCACTAGTTTTTGTGCATAACTATGTTGCTTGGATGATCTTGTATACTGATTTGCTGTAGCTTGTCACTGCCATGTTTGTGGTAGTTCCATGTTCCATGTAATCTTTGCTCGGCACTTTCATTTGGGCTAGAGCTTGCTTGAAAATCTGAAATGCATTGTCTATTTGCACATTTGAGTTTGACCTGATACATGCACCACCATAAACACTTGAGCACATCTGGACTTGATCATGTTTGCACATTAAACAGTTTTGTGCTCGACCATGTATTCTTGACTGTGTATACTTGTACCATGTTACATTCATTTGCATTTCCTCAAACCTGGCTCTTTTGCTGCTCCCATGATTGTCACTGTCCACTCCATGCTTCTCTTTAAGTCATGTACATGTGCAACTTACTATTGTTCCTGGACTTGAATGTTTGCTCTTGTGAACATGTACTTTTTATACTTGACTTGTTGTCTTTGTTTCAATACTGAATCACCATGCTTAGCTTAAGTACATGAACATGTTGCTCTGTTGACTGTATACAATTTTGCACCCTTGACCTTGCTGTGTGACTTGAACCATTTGCACTTGTCTTGAACTATGTTGGTCCATACTTGCTATGTACACCAAATTCCATTTTGAACTTGTGCTTGTTTTGCTTAGCATGCCTCGACCAATTGTGTTGAGCTGTCTCGACTTTGGTTGACTTGAATTTGTTGATAGCATCACTATCTTGAAATGTGTTGAGTTGTGCACTGTGTCGAGCTTGGTCCATGTGACTGCTCCACGGCTGTATACACTGATTGGCGAGGCAGTGCACACGTGTATTTATACACGTGTGTATATGCAGCCATCAGACAAAATTTTCCTGTCCCTGCATTGAAATATATATGTTGTCTGCCTTGTGGTATTTACAGTGTTTCACTGTGAATATCACAAGCTGTCTAGACACAGTCGGTTGGTTATGAAAATTAGGTCGAGTCAGAAAAATGATGAGAAACACACCGAAATTCTGAGGCAAATAATTTTTCAAAAATAAACAATATATTTGCTAGAATTTAGAAAAATTATTCTTGTTGCAGTGTACTGTGTGTTTCTGTTTTATGTGACAGGTAAGGAGGTGGTGACTGGACTGACAGTGAAGATGCTGTGAAGACAGAAGACTGAAGATACAAGACAGAAGATGAAGCAGCGTGTGTAAAAAGAATGTATAAAAGTTTGTATACTGAAATGTAAACTGAATGAATGTATGAGTGTTGCAGTGAGGAGCTGTGTATATATGAAATGTACTGATGTCTGTAATAAACAAGTTTGATTGAAATAAAATATCATTTTATTGTTGTCAAACGAGCTTGTCTATTTTATTCAGTTTATATACAAGTACAAATATTCTGTGAATGTATAAATAGTGGAGTTACAAATAGTTGTACTGATTGAATATTGAAATAAAATATTCTATTTAAATAAAATATTGCATTCATTGCTGTGATGTATATATATAACAGTACAGTACCAAACACATTTATAATAAAAATATATTTGGTTGTTATCATCAAACAAAAATCATATAATTGTGTATACAACACCGTTATATACAACAATCTCCCCCTTTTGATGATGACAAACAAATAAAAGATTTTGAATATAATAAATGTGTTTGTTTGTGGATATTTGAACTCCCCCTATTTAAATGCTCCCCCTACAACAGAAACTCCCCCTATAACTATGCATGAGTGAAATGTATGAATAATTAGATTTTCAAAATTAAAAATATTTATAAAATGTTCACTCATAAATCAAAATCTAATCCATTCTCCCCCTTTTGTTATCATCAAAAGGATACAGAACTTAAAATATAGATGAAAAATGACTTACAAACATTATATCAGCTTAAGAGGAAGAACAGTCATCATAAATCTCAATCAGTCAAACAAAAATCATAATATTCTGAGAACAAGTGGCATATTTCACATTTTAGAGAATGACGGATATACGATGAATTTTATAAAAATGAGGAGAGTTATAAAAAATATGAATATTTCCAAATTATTTTCAAAAGAAAAAATTAAAGCACAAAAAAAAGGTGATGGATTTGGATTATAATTAAAAATTCAATTTAAGTGAGAAAATCGAATAATCTCAAATCTCAATATCTATCAATCAACAAATCATAATACGTCATAATATTTCAACACATTTCACAGATTAGAATATGGATTGATAGGCAAGTTTTTATATACACAAAGGAGAATTTCAAATTAATTTCAATTTATAGCACAATTTTCCTTTTTTTTTTTTTTTATTTAAGAGCACACTGACCACGCATAACCAGAGCTAGGATTTTTAAATGAAGTCAGTCGCAGCTTAAATTATAAGTTGTCTCTTAACCATGCATGACCAGAGCTTGGATTTTTAAATGAGGTTAGAGACACACTTATATGTTTATTATATATATTTATCATTTCACCTTTTAAAAAAAAAGAAAAACACTCCTTGGTATAAAACCAATATATGGATGATAGAAAATGTGGTAGGTACAGAAATGGACTGTGAAAAAAATTTCTAAATTAATTTTATTATGAAATATGACTAACTGTACCGGGATTATTGAAAATTTTCAATTATCACTAATTCTGAATAATAATATAATCATAATTCCATCACAAATATTTTCACTGTTTATTTAAAATGATTTTTAAAAAAAATTAAACTCTCCACATTTATATAAAATCATAACGGATGGCAGAAGGATGATAAGTAATGCAGATGGCAGTGAAATAATTGCCAATTCAAAGATATTATAATAAATATTCAACCATCATGAAAATCTAAATAAAATTCTCCTCTTGTTGTGAAATATACTGCAGTCACAATTCATCACAATTTCTAAATCTGGTTATAATTTTGATGAATTATAAATACAGTTTAATTTGGATATTGATTTCAATTTCTGAAAGAATAATCAATAAATAATTTTAAAAATTGAAAATCAATTACAAGAGGAATATGCTGATCTATGCATGACAAGAGGAAAAAAAAAACATATATACAGCAAAAAATATGCAGCACTTTTAACCTGATACCACACGGTGTCTCTACAAAGTGAAAAACCAGAACAGATGGATGTGACAAATATAAGGCGCTTCTGATACCAAATGTTTTCACTTTCTCAAGGATTTTAATGACACCCCGGTGACAAACAATGGTACCTCAGTCAACAGAAAAGACTTAATTACAAAGCAAGCAACTCAAGCACACAAATTTCATTTATCAGAACACGATAAATCTTTGATACCAAATCAAGCAGTCCAAAAAATATATTTACAAATCAATTTCTCATAATCAGAGCAGCATGATTCCAAAACAAACATTTTTCAAAAACAGTATCAGAGCAGCACAGAGAAATCAGTATCACAACAGACTTGTCAAGATGTTGGTCACATAAGGTGGTTTATGATCCAAGATTTGCAAATATACACTATTTTAAATCATTTGAAGAAATGTAAAAGTATTAGGATTTAATGAATCAATCACACCAGGTTATATTTCAGATTCAAGATATGTGTGGGATCCAATAAATCAATAATTTCAAATGATTTTAAACAGGCATATATTCAAATCAAATAATCATGAAATAGCAATGATTTTTCAAAGACCATTTTTTAAAAAAAATTTCAAGAATTTCTCAAAACTATTTCTGACAAGCCCAAGAGAAATTTCAGGTCATTTACATCAAATTTGAAAATATTCATGATCGGGATAATTTATTTGAAATCACATGAATCTCTGTCAAGTTTTGAAATATAATGAATCAGTCACACAAGGTTGATAATTTCAAATTTAGGAGGTGTGTGATTATTCAAAATATTAATAATTTCAGATGATTTCAAACAAACAAATTCTAATCATGATGATCATGAATTACAATGATTTTCAAGATGTATCACTGAGATTCTAGACAATTTAAAATTTCCAAGCCAATCTGAAAAATAATGTAAATATCACTACTGATAAATAATAGAGTGCTGTAATGAGTATGTTATTTTAAGCTTTCCTAAACTGAATTTGTGAAAACTCAAAACAGCAGTGACGTGTGAAATTCCATCAAATTTTCATATCTTCAAAACTTTAGAATTCTGATTAACAGTGTTCAGGATATGACAATTATACATTAACACTGTTATGAATTCAGAAAAACAGAAAAAGAACTTCAAAACTATTGCAGAAATTTACAAGATTAAATTCAGGATATGGAAATGATTAACACACGATGATTTTATACAAATAAAGCATATTTCCAGAAAGATCATGAATTCTGCAACTGGAAGTTTAAGAAGTACAGACAAGGAAGAATATGGCAGTGTAAAAAAAAAGAAGGAGATAGAGGAAGAAAAAAAAACACAGAAAATAAAAAACAAACAAAGAGAATATACAAAGGTGAGTTTAGAGATCATACCAGAATCCAATGTAAAGCAGAATCTCTAACTCAACAGATGTGGCTAAGGAACTGTGAATGATTCTGTGATATGAAGCAGTTTGAATCCGTTTCTCTTTTCAGCACAGTTGTTCCTCAGCCTCCTCCGGTACCTAACAGATTTGAGAATCGAGTGGTCTAACAAAATTTGTAAAACCACTCACAGTTTTGTTCACAGCTTTAGGTACCCAAACTTGTCTGTACAACAAACCATTAGAATTAACTTTTGTACCCTTAGGAACCCAAATCGATTTGAATCTAACAAAACCCGTTTTATTTTCATTTGGGATCCAAGAATGTTTAAATGGTTTATTACAAAACAAATTCACATTTTGCTTTTGATTCAAAAATCCTTTGGAATTGTCAAAGTTCAAATTATCAAAATAACTATTTCCAAAGCAGTTTGAGAGACTTCTCAACTCATTTGAATTTTGTTTTTCAAAAACATTATTTTTTCCAAAGCCTAGACCTCTTTTATTTCCATGAGAGAACTGATTATTCAAAAGCATATTCAAAGATTTTTCTCCGAAAGAAAAACGTTTCAGACTCAACTCAAGATCATTGATTTTGGATTTCAGAAGATCATTCTCGTTTAAAAACTTCTCAATTTGGCCTTTATATTCAGAAATCTCAGAATCAAAGAGCTTTTGTTTTTCAATTTCAAAAATTTTGAATTTTTCAATTTCCTTTTTAAGTTCCTTTAAAGCAGATTCTGATTTCAACACATTTTCCATTTCAAAATTTTCATGTTCGAAATTAACCTTATTCAACTCCTTCTGCAAAGTATTGTTTTCATGAATTAGCTCATTTTCTTGATTTTTCAAAATCAAAAATTTATTTTCAATCTTTCTAGAATTCTCATTAAGTTGAGCTAAATCAGTTTTCAAGTTAAAACAATTCTTACACTCAGAGTCTTCAAATTTTAATTTCAACATATTGTTATTGTGGGTCAACTCAGAATTTTCAGATTTCAAAGACTTGTTTTTCCGTTTGAGGCGATCAACGGTTCTTGTTAAATTATTACAAAGAGATACCGGATCGTCATATGATAAGTCCCCACTGTCTGAATCCACATGAATAGTTCCAGTTAAGCACAGGTCTGAAATTGAGTTGGCAGTTGAGGGTTTTGAGGAGTTGTCAGAATTTCCATACCGCGCGTTGAGAGTTTTCCAAATGTCCTGCGCAGTTAAACAATGAGAGATAAAGTCAAGCTGATTATTATCAAGATAAGAATATAAAATATGCATAGCTTGAGCATTTAAAACCTTATTCGTCTTATTTGACATATCTTCCATATTTTCAATAATATTCCAATAATCAAGATTAACAGATTTTAAATATGATTCGAAATTTGATTTCCAAATTGAAAAATCTGTTCCCTTAAAAATAATTGGAATATTACTGGACTGACTCTCATAAGACTGACAACTAGGATCCATGTTTCTAGGGTTAATGAAATAACCTGCTCTGATACCACTTGTTGGATCTAGAATAACCCTAGAGGGGGGGTGAATAGGGTTTTTCACAGTTTTTAACTGAATTAAAAACTTAACGAGATATATAATAATAAACTGATCACAGAAAATAGCAGAAACTGAAATGCTGAAAATGAATCACACACAGATATACCCAGCTTCGGCAAAACCCTGCCTACTGCTGCATTTCTAAGGTTTCTACTAGGTGATAGAACAGTTCCCGCATACAAGACCATGTACACTCGCAAACCCCTGCTCCTATTCTAACCCTACGCTCAAATCCCCAGACTGATCTAAACCCCTAGATCAGATTTCCCGAATTACAAACCCTGTAACTCGTAACTCAGATTTACAGACTCTGAAACTGACAGTCAACTCCTTGACTGATTCCCCCTAGAGATTACAGACTCTAGAACTGTTTCGGTTTGATTTACAAAACAAAAAAAATAAAAAAATACCAAAATTAAACAAACTAAATAGAAACCCTAGGAGATAAAATTAAAAGGGTCATCCCCTTATCCATTTAAACATGGCCGGCCCATTTGTTTGTGTCCACTCTCATTTGCTTTGCCCCGATTTTGTTTCTCTGGAGAAAATTAATGGCGGCTAGGGTTTCTCCTATTGTCTCCAAATCGAATTGATGCGGTTGTTTGATTGTTGAAATTTGGCTTCTGGAATTAATCTCTGGTGCTTGAGTTAGATGATCCTTCGTCGTTCGACTTGGTCCCTCTATCTAGCGATCGAAAAAAACTTGTGAGTAAAAATTGATTTTGAATCTTTGTTGCTCTCGAAATTGTGGTTGATTTTTGATGCCGATGTTTTGTTGGTTTTTCCCCCTTGACTGCCGATGATGAATTTGGTGTTAATTTGTAGGGTAATTTCGAAACCCTAAAAACTCTGATTTCTTGATAAATGATTCGATCTTATTTTGTGGGATTCAATCTTCTATGTTTGCCGATGATGAAATGGTGTGCTAATATAGGGTTATAGAAAACCCTAACTTTACTCTGATTTCGCTAATATTGACTCGATTTTGATATTGCCCCTGATTCGTGCGGTTTCCACTTTTGAAATGGTTTGATTGAATTTGAATTTTGCGTGGCCCCTTTTGAATTCTCGGTATTGAATGTATTGCCTTGTATGATTTTCAGTTTTACTGTCGAAAAAGAAATTTCCCTTTTAAAAAAAAAACAGGCTCGGCTCTGATTTGAATGTGGCAATTCTGGAGGAAATTAAACTCTTTCCAAATATGATTTTCTGCAAATTAAAACTCCTTGGCCCACTGTTAAAAACTCTCGAACATTTCTGGTAAGAAATAAACTGATTAATCTCCTTGGTTCTTATGCATCATTCTGGAAATTTGTATATGTAAATGATCGTGTGTCCCCCAAGTGATTTCTTGCTTCAAAATTGACTCATTGACTTGTTACTTGAATCAGCTTCAATCACCTATGACACATCAGTAAATTTGGAAAATAAATTTTCCATATATTGTCATTTTTGTATTTTCAAAAGACTGTACTACTTAATTTCTGGAAAATATTTGAATTGATTTGTTTCTGAAAGTTATTTGCTGCCTTTTTATCCACCTTGAATTGATTTTGTCGAGATGCAAAGACTGGAAAAATTGTTTCCCCTGCATGATATTTCTTACCAAAAACAAAACAGATTTAGCAGAGATGATTTTCTGCATGATTTTGATTTTCTCTTGCCAAAAATTGTGCTTCACCAATGCATACTCGATTTGTTGTGGACCTAGTCTTGATCAATGTTCATTTGCCACTGAACATACATGTACATGCTTTTTCATATTGATTTTCTGGATTAATTTCCGCAAAGCTGAATCTCCTTTTGTATGTAGTTGCTCCAATGTTGACTCATGCACTAGTTTTTGTGCATAACTATGTTGCTTGGATGATCTTGTATACTGATTTGCTGTAGCTTGTCACTGCCATGTTTGTGGTAGTTCCATGTTCCATGTAATCTTTGCTCGGCACTTTCATTTGGGCTAGAGCTTGCTTGAAAATCTGAAATGCATTGTCTATTTGCACATTTGAGTTTGACCTGATACATGCACCACCATAAACACTTGAGCACATCTGGACTTGATCATGTTTGCACATTAAACAGTTTTGTGCTCGACCATGTATTCTTGACTGTGTATACTTGTACCATGTTACATTCATTTGCATTTCCTCAAACCTGGCTCTTTTGCTGCTCCCATGATTGTCACTGTCCACTCCATGCTTCTCTTTAAGTCATGTACATGTGCAACTTACTATTGTTCCTGGACTTGAATGTTTGCTCTTGTGAACATGTACTTTTTATACTTGACTTGTTGTCTTTGTTTCAATACTGAATCACCATGCTTAGCTTAAGTACATGAACATGTTGCTCTGTTGACTGTATACAATTTTGCACCCTTGACCTTGCTGTGTGACTTGAACCATTTGCACTTGTCTTGAACTATGTTGGTCCATACTTGCTGTGTACACCAAATTCCATTTTGAACTTGTGCTTGTTTTGCTTAGCATGCCTCGACCAATTGTGTTGAGCTGTCTCGACTTTGGTTGACTTGAATTTGTTGATAGCATCACTATCTTGAAATGTGTTGAGTTGTGCACTGTGTCGAGCTTGGTCCATGTGACTGCTCCACGGCTGTATACACTGATTGGCGAGGCAGTGCACACGTGTATTTATACACGTGTGTATATGCAGCCATCAGACAAAATTTTCCTGTCCCTGCATTGAAATATATATGTTGTCTGCCTTGTGGTATTTACAGTGTTTCACTGTGAATATCACAAGCTGTCTAGACACAGTCGGTTGGTTATGAAAATTAGGTCGAGTCAGAAAAATGATGAGAAACACACCGAAATTCTGAGGCAAATAATTTTTCAAAAATAAACAATATATTTGCTAGAATTTAGAAAAATTATTCTTGTTGCAGTGTACTGTGTGTTTCTGTTTTATGTGACAGGTAAGGAGGTGGTGACTGGACTGACAGTGAAGATGCTGTGAAGACAAAAGACTGAAGATACAAGACAGAAGATGAAGCAGCGTGTGTAAAAAGAATGTATAAAAGTTTGTATACTGAAATGTAAACTGAATGAATGTATGAGTGTTGCAGTGAGGAGCTGTGTATATATGAAATGTACTGATGTCTGTAATAAACAAGTTTGATTGAAATAAAATATCATTTTATTGTTGTCAAACGAGCTTGTCTATTTTATTCAGTTTATATACAAGTACAAATATTTTGTGAATGTATAAATAGTGGAGTTACAAATAGTTGTACTGATTGAATATTGAAATAAAATATTCTATTTAAATAAAATATTGCATTCATTGCTGTGATGTATATATATAACAGTACAGTACCAAACACATTTATAATAAAAATATATTTGGTTGTTATCATCAAACAAAAATCATATAATTGTGTATACAACACCGTTATATACAACAAGTTCAAACCCCACACAGGTATTGGGATCATATTTGACGTACACTAATACCAATATTTAGTTGTATGTCAATCGATTGGTTAACAGACTGTAGTAAGTGTTGTTTATTTATTTTAATGCTTATACGGTGGTAGAATGCACTTCGGGTGTTGTTTGAATTTTTAATGATTGTTTATCATCATTGTTGAATATATGCGATGTATGAAATCCATATAACCTAAATTATATGGTAATTGATCGGGTCACTTCCGATTCAGAATATAAACGAATATTTTTATATAGTATTCATGAGAGAATAAAAATGTGATTTTGATGTATGATTTTGGATGGACAACAAAATATTGAAATTTGAAGTCGAGTTAAGTAGTTAACCGCCGTTTTTACTCGAACGGGCTTACGAATCGATTTTTTTCGTTTTATAATGAATATCGAAAAGATTAGATTTCAAAATGATATTTTGAAAATATTAGCATTCAAATATTATAATGATATGGAATATTCAATTTTGATTTAAAATTGAAAATGAAGTTAAAATCATTTTAAAACGAATTTATAAACGATTTATAAAATACGTTTTAAATGGAAATCGGTGATATATATATATATATATATATATATATATATATAATGGCTTGAATAGAACGCGCCGCACAACGACCGTTCGCGAATTTCGACCATTGACTTCAAATTGATGTAACGGGAGATCCGACCATCGGATTCTCCTGAAACCGGAACCGTTGGGTTAGTATCGATAAGAGCTTTCAAAAGAAAATAAGAGATTTGAAATCTAATGGTTGGATTTTTAGTTATATCCAAATCAGTTTTGGAAAAGGTCGTTATGGATGTAGTTCGGTGGCCGTTATTGGAAACCGACTGTACGGACCTTAGTAAAATTATTAAAATTATGGAAAATTATGTAAAATCATAACTAATGAGTTGGAAAGATTATGGATGAAAAACTCCTAATTCGAAAAGGTAAAAATACATTTTTATCAAAATGAACTAGTTAATAAATAGAATAATAATCCAATTATTTTTAGAAATAATAAATTGGATTAGTAATTGGTTTTAATATAGCCAGAATTTTACATCGTATGAATTGGAATGGAAATAATCTTGGAATATTTCGATATTGGATTTCATGATTATATGGATATTGTTGAGGTTTTTGGAAGATATATATATATATATATATATATATATATATATATCGTTATTCTGAATACGATATTTGTTGATTTCAGAATTTGATATTGAATATAAGCCGATATGATTTCTGTTCAGAGCCTTATATTTAATATCGAGTTGGATTTTGGGTTTGTCGTGAATGGTGTCTTAAATAACACTGTTCTTAAACCCAATTGAGAAAAGAATAAATCTTTTAATTAAGATTAACGAAGTTTACCAATTAATTAATTTAGTTGGAATTAAAATGGAAGTTGATTTTGGGTTCGTTGTGCACTGTGTTTTAAATAACATTTGTTCTTAAAACCCAATTAATAGTGAGGATATGATTTGGAATTTATAAATCTTTTTATTAAGATTTAATGGAAAATTTCCAAAGTAAAGTTTTCCAATTTAATACATTAAATTGGAATTGAGTGGAATTTGATTTACTAATAATCGAGATGAGCTTTTGTGAAGGAATACTGTTACTATATATGGAATTCAAAAGGCTTTGCCATTATTCCATTTATATTATTAGTCTGATATAGAAATTTATATCGAATATATATTGATTTGTTTTCCGTGAAGATTCCATAGTTAATGGAAGATGATTTGGGTTATCACGAACTGTGTTTTAAATGGCATTGGCTCTTTAACTCAGTTAATGACATGATTAATTTCCTAAAAGTTGAATAATCATAAAGTAATGATTTTTGATATTAAAACCAAGTTGGAGTTTTAATGAATCTTTAATTAGATTGGAATGTTGTTAATTCCGAAATTAGAATGAAAACTAAAGTGCAAAAATTGCACTTCACCAATCGGTATGAAAAGTGGTCGCAATCACAACAAAGTTAAAGAGACACAGGTTTTATGGTGGTTCAACCTTAGGAAAGGTCTACATCCACTTTAACAACTATCTTCATTATCAAATCACAAGTTACAAGGTTCGGGTCATACAAAAGTATATTCATATCACTCATCACACAAGAGCATCACTCAAATCAACACAAATTTATAAAGGAGTAAGCGAGTGCTTTAATATGCAAGGAATATGGTGATAGTTCTTTGATACCTAAGAAGCTTGATCATTTTTGGTCGATTTCAAGATGAACTCCACGTTTGATCTTCAATTGAAGGTGTTAGGAGGGATGAAATCCCTTAGAAATGTTTAGGAATCAACTGGGCAGCCCTTCCGGGTCATAAAATTTGGTCTCCCCAAATGAAGGAATAAGGTGGGTATTTATAGGCGAGATTTGGCCTAGGTGGCAGAGTTGTAAACCCTCTTTAGATGTTGGGTGAGCTAAAAGGTATTGGACGAGAGTTTTTGTGGTCCAAAGCCTTGAAGCTTACGGTGGAACGAACCAAAAAGGCGGAGCGATCCAACAACCTTAATATGAAGCGGCGCGGGCCAAAGAGCTTGGTGAACTAAAAAAAGGCAGAGCGAGCTTAAAGCTGGGTGACCTAAAGAGATCTGGACGACCTAAAATGTCGAACAAGCTAAGAGGCCTAACGACCTATTAAAAGCGGATGGCTCGAGGGCTCAACTGACTATCGCCTTTAACGGTCTATGGTATGTTTTGAACAGATCCTTTTCCGACCTAAGGACTGACGACCTAACGTTATGCAATTAGAACGACCTAACCTTGCTATGTACTCATGAGCTATATTTCATGGGTTAACATTTTCTCCTCGAAGTTTGTATTTATTGAAAATAGTACAAGCTTCGATTTAGACATCATTAACATGTGTTAGGTCGCTATTACCTATATGTAATGCTAGGTCATGTAAGACCTTAGATTGTGCGATGCTCTAGGTCACTTTGGGCTTTTAGGTTGCACAATTCCTTGGATCGTTGGCCTCCACATTGTTGTTAGGTTATTATGGGCCTTTCAAACTCGGTCCGTTTGCTTAATTTCCCTTTATATCTTCTCTTTAGGTTGTCAGTTTCTTTTAATTCTCATATTAGCCAAAAAAACTCATTAATGGCGGCCATCTGAAGCCAAGCCAAAATTCATCTGACACCCCAAGCGTTGATCAAGCCCCATTGTTCTCTGATCATCAACATCGAATTAATTCAAATCCAACCAATCTCTAAAACTGGTTCAACTCACATCGAAGATCAATCAAATCCGAAACTTCCCGTCATCAGAAATCGAGTTCGGTCTGAAATCTTTGATTTTGCGGCATTGTATTTTTCCACAATTCAAACATATGTTTGATGATGATGTTGATATTTGAAGTGATTTCTTGTCTATAATATTAACTTTCATGAACATAACTTCGAATTCGTATGTTTGTGATGATCTTGGCTTAATTTCCACACGTGAATTCAAGTAATTTTATCATGGCCTTTGCTGATAAATGATGAGTACGCTAAAATGATGATTTTGCATGATTTTATTGCTCATTAACGACCTTTATTTTCAAACCCATGCCTTGTCCTTCCTTTAGAAGTTGAAGCGCCTTTGTTGATTGTCTCAGATCGTTGTACCTTAGAAGCTCATAGGGAATACTTTAAATTAGGTCACTTCAATCTCCTTGGGCCTTAGATCGTGATCTTTCTCTAAGCCGTTATAATAACTTAAGGCCTTAGGTCGTTATTTCAATCCATAGCTTTGGGTCGTTTTAGTCTCGAAGCTTTAGGTCGTTCACGAACTAAAGACTTAGAAATAGGAAGACGATCCAAGTAACTGGATTATTATTGCGACCTAAAGCTTCTAGTTATACAGAACGACCTAGAGCCTGAAGCTATATAGAATGACCCAAATACTCAAAAATGGTAGAAGCGTCTAAATGCCTTGAATAAGTTGCTTTCTGGCATGTTATTTACTTTCAAACACCACTATTTTTGTAGGATGTTTAAAAGGATTGAGGGGACTTCGAGCAAGGACAATACTCGGAAACGCCGTAGGTTGGACAAGCTTCCTACATCCGATACTCGAACTACTTCTGTTTCCCCAACTCTGGCTGAACTTCAAGCAATCATAGACAAGCTTTGTTATGCTCCTTAGCTATGCAGATCTGAGCTTGCCAAGCGATTCTAGGGTTGGAGTTTGGATGGGTTTCACTTTGACCAGTTTGACCTAGATATATACCCATCTAACAAGCGATCGGTCCCCGAGGTTCTGGGCACTCTAAAAAATCACTCATTGGCACAACTTGAAGCTACCAGGAATTGGATGGAGAAGCATTTTGCGAAAGTTAAAAGGTATACTGCACGCAAACTAGGTGCTTGGAACACTTTTGCTTGTGATCTCCAAAGGCTAAACAAGGAGAATATTGAACACATCACTACTCTGAGAAGGATAAAGCCGTGCTTATTCAGGCTCTCAAGTCCCAGGATGAGATCATTGCAGAATTAGCAACTCTAGGGAACAAAATGGAACTGATTGGTGCTACTCCTTCCTCCCTTGCTCGTGCTGGGAAATGACCTAGTGATGGAAAGAAGGAACTCTCTTGCTTGACTTTTGTTATTTTCTTTTATGCACTTATTCTCTATACCAGTTGTATATGCGAGTGCCGGTCCTCGCTTACTACTTTATGTTATTTTGCGTCTGAAACCTCTGTGTTGAACTCGTGATGTGGCGATGGTAACGCATTTTGCTTGTTGTACCTTAAGCTTTCATTTTAGCTTTGTCGTACTATTTTCTTTGCATTAATATCCAGTGATGGTTTTTTGTCTGAACCATACTTTGTGCCAACACGCTTCGCACCACCTGTTTTATAGAAGAAGATGAGCAATTACACAGTATTGGACTTATACATCACCATGGATTGCCCATATCGATAGTGATTTAGTCAATCATTAATAATGACTTATAGCACACTTTATTTTGAACAAAATAAAATGCTTGCATTAATCCAATAGTTTAGAACTCATTGGAAATTATTTGCACGAATACGATATTTTGATTTGCATTAACGCTTAAAGTCAGCTAATCAATATAAAGCCACATGTGGGTTTCAAGCGTTATCATTTTAATGACTCACATTTGTGGTTTCAAGTAAATTGATTTAATATAAACTTCGTCTACAATCTAGATTGGTTAGTCCGTGTATTGGAGACCTTCACTGCTCAATTATGTTGACTAACTTAAGCATCGGTAGATTAAGAAGGGGCGCCCCGGGAGAGGACTTTGGTTAGAATCCCAATGTTTATCATTATCAGATCAGGTTTTTCCTGATGCCGGCGATCAATTGGGTGCTCACTACCTTTCTCTCTTGAGGTTTTAAATGTTGCGCAAACAGATTGACCATTCTTCACATCTGACCTTGTTCAAATGTTATCCAAATGATTTATCTTTTCCACATCTGGAGATTCCAGATGTTACGCAAGTGGATTGATCATTCTTCACATCTGACTTTTTCAGATGTTACATCAATGAATCAATCATTCTTCATATCTAACTTTTTTCAGATGTTACACGAATGAATTATATTTTTACATCTGGAGATCCCAGATGTTACGCAAACGGATTGAACATTCTTCACATCTGACTTTTTCAGATGTTACACGAGTGGATTGATCATTCTTCATATCTGACTTTTTCAGATGTTATGTGAATGGACTGATCATTCTTCACATCTGACTCTTTACAGATGTTACGCGAATGAATTATACTTTTCACATCTGGAGATCGTATATGTTACGTAAGCGGATTGAACATTCTTCATATCTGACTTTTTCAGATGTTACACGAGTGGATTGATCATTCTTTACATCTGAATTTTTTCAGATGTTACACGAATGAAGTATACTTTTCACATCCAGAGATCCCAGATGTTACGCAAGCGGATTGAACATTCTTCACATCTGACTTTTTCAGATGTTACGCGAATGGATTGATCATTCTTCACGCCTGACTTTTTCAGATGTTACATGAATGGGTTGATCATTCTTCACATCTGACTTTTTTCAGATGTTACGTGAATGGATTGATCATTCTTCACATATGACTTTATTCAGATGTTACGTGAATGAATTATACTTTTCACATCTGTAGATCCCAGATGTTATGCGAGTGATTTGGGTGGCTGTTACATCGCTTCGCGGGGCAGCTATCAGTTTCTTTGTCGAATTTTCGACTCGGCAGGTTTTCTCTGTTTATAAACTGATGTTTTGAACTTCTCACTTAGGGAAGTGCCCCTTCGATAAAAGCTACAACGCTTATGTTTATTTGCCATGGCGCTTGTTCGTTGTCTGAATCTTTACGACTTTCCTATTCACTTTTCAAGGCAGTGCTTTTCTATCTTTATGTTTGTGAATGTCGTTATTTATAGCATTTGGCTCTTGAACTAGTGTTGTTGGGGTTGCGATGTTACGGGAATAAGCGCTCGACAGATGGTCTGCAATATGAAATCATCTTTTAATAAGTTTTGACTTGACATATAATTTTGCAGGTAGGGAATTCATTCTGACAAATATGCTCTTAGTCGTAGAGCTAATGTCCAGTGCATCACTTGCAGATTATTACAGACTATTTACAAGAAGTTTTGAATATAACAAAGAGTAAAACACGAAGTAAAGCATGAACTATAGCAGCAAATAGAGCTTGAAGTAAAGAGGTGGCGACGTTGATCGCTTATTCTGAGCCATCTGAAATTGAGGCACCACCAAAATTTGTCAGTTGACGATTGGCCTTAGATTGGTTTGAGTAGAAGCTCTGTTTCCTGGCCCGGACTGATCATTTGATGCCCTCTGCCCCTGGGGAGTTGCTGAAGGATTCATGGCCTGCAGATTCTTTACATACCGCTGCAGCCTTTTTTTTCTGATCAACTCTTCGATGAGGGTCTTCAGGTGTCGGCACTCATTAGTGTTATTACCAGGCTGTTGTGAAATCTACAGAACTTTCCCGAGTTTGCTGCTTTGTCGCTTATCCTTATCGGATTTGGCTCAGCATACTCTTCAGAATTCTTTGGTGCAAGATAGATATTTTCAGGAGTGTCATTCAAAGGCGTCAGCTCTGATGAGTTGAAAAGGCGGGACTTCATATTAGCCATGTTTCCGTTCCCATCATTGATTCGCTTTTGCCCTTGAGTATTCTTCTGACTTTATTGGGAGTTACATTTTTGGGAGCCTCAAGAAGCGGGTTAAAATCAATAATCTATAGAGGCACATGATTAATGTCAACTCTCATGTACTCCTCGGCCTTTCTATAGAACTTATCAAGCGTGTTTGGTTCTTTCATTTTAATCCATCTGCTAAATTCACTTTTTTCATCTATAGCGCCGATTAAGGACATGAGAATTATGCGAGGTTTGGGATTTATAACTTTGGACAAAGCGACGTTGGATCGACTAAGAAAAGCTTTAACAGATTCCTCTGAGTTTTGCTTCATTGCTGAAAGCGTTATAGCATCCTTGGCTTTGGTAGCATATAAGCGGAAATGCTCCTTGAACTTTGGTCAAGTCATAGATTCGGTCTATGGATTTTGGTAATAGCTTTGTCAACCATAATGATGCAGCACCTTCTAAGTAGAGAGGAAAGTATGTGCATCTCATCTCATCAGTCGCCTTAGCTGCTGTTAGACCAAAAATTGGGCCTAACACCCAAATGCAGATCACAGATCACAGAATGCAGAAAAGAGTGAATAAAGAGGAGACACACAAGGTTTTTATAGTGGTTCGGCTGTAGATGTAGCCTACGTCCACTTTATAATCTTATTGTTATACTGACAGATTACAAGAATCAGTTACATGCAAGTACACAATCAGTGTGTTAATTGTATTGAAAAGAGAAGAATTTGAGTGTATGAAGGTGCAAAGTCCTTGCGCTTCAGTAATGGTGGAAGTAGTGAAGAAGAATGGCCAAAGGATCCTTGAAAATGCCTTCAAATGGGGTATTTATAGCCGTTTCCTGATGGTGGTTCATGGGACACATGGCACGCATCCCAAAGATCTCGAAATGTGGTGGAAAACGTCCAGACATCATCTCCAAATCGTCATGTGACATGTGTAATCAGATCCATGCAAGTTGGAGTGAAAATAGCCTTGAGAATAGGTCAGAACAAGCTGCGCAGGAGCAGGTGCGGGGATCAGATCGTGGTGGGGTACGTGGCACACAATCCAGGGTAATAGGAGCAAGATGTGGCACGAGAATAGGTCAAAACAGGGAGCTTATCTACAGGTCGGAAGTTCGGATCGCGATCATGGGGTCGGATCGTGGTCATGCGTCGGATCGTGGTCATGGGTCAGATCGTGATATGGCTATCACGAGTCGAGTCTGGTCGTGAGCAGCATAGTGAAGCTAGAGTGAAGTGCTGGCGATCAGGTCGGATCGTGAGATGTACCACAGACGGTTCGTGGTCTGAGGAGGGCGATCCGATGAGGGACGATCCGATGAGGGGCGATCCGAGGGTGCGTTATCCATACTTCGATCGTGTGCTGCTTCGTTGCTTTATCCAGGAAATTGCCAGTTTACACCAGTTTACGGAAACGGGCATAACTTTCAAACCGTAAGTCCGATTGAGCCAAACCGAAGCTCAAACTGAAGCCAACTCAGAGATCTACAAAAGTTATAGAGCTCAGCTCCGTAATCGTTGTTTTCGGGCCCAAAAGAGGTCGTCTGATAGGAGTTTCGGGCCTGTTTATGTTGAGGATGTGATTTTGACCAAATCTCTCAATGTCTTCTGACGTCGTTTCCATCGCTCGAGCATGTTATCATTCAGGAATTCCATGTGTGACGGCTTTTGCCAAAAAATGTGTCAACACGTTTGCCCACCAGAACATATCTTGCTGGTTGAAGGAAGATGTGTTCTGGATAATCTGAAAAATCCAAATTCAGAATGCGACGATCACGCCGGACCGTATTAAGGCCAGGAGTTTGTACCTGCAAGAAGATAAAACAAATAATGCAAGAATATTTCCTAGATGTCCTTACCGGAGTAATCCATCTGAGAAGATGTTAGAGGGGTTCCAAGGCGGCCTTACCGGAGTAAGACGACCGAGGAAAAGCAACGAAGGTTCCAAGACGGCCTTACCGGAGTAAGACGAACAAGGAAGTGCCATGAAAGTTCCAAGATGGCCTTACTGGAGTAAGACGACCAAGGAAAAGCACATGAAGGTTCCAAGACGGCCTTACCGGAGTAAGACGACCAAGGAAATGCCATGAAAGTTCCAAGACGGCCTTACCGAAATAAGACGACCAAGGAAATGCACATGAATGCTCCAAGACGGCCTTACCAGAGTAAGACGACCAAGGAAAAGCACATGAAGATTTGTTTATACTGGATGGATCCAGTTAGGAGCCGAAGCTCATGTTTGTACTGGACGGATCCAGTAGGGAGCCGGAGCTCATGTTTGTACTGGACGGATCCAGTTGGGAGCCGGAGCTCAATGCTTATTGCTAATTCATGAAAATGCAGCAGTCGTCTGCTGGACACGGCTGGAGACCACGAGTAGGTTTCGTGCGTGTGGGCTAATGTGACAGCTCTTATTACATGCAGGGAAAACAAAGGAGGGCGAGAAATCGCCTAAAAACCTAAAAACATGAACTGTGAACCGGAGTTCAGCAAACCGAAGAGATCCGCCGAGTGGGATCAGCGAATGATAATCCCGCGATTGCTCGATCCAGGATCGTTCCCTCTCTGGGGAATAGGTGGTGGCAACGCAGGTGTAGGCGTTGTTGGTCGAGTGACATATTCGGGTAGCTCTCCTCGTCTGACCCGATCCTTAATAAGATCTCGTAGATGTCTGCAGTCATCAGTGTTGTGACCGTCTATGTCATGAAATATGCAATGTCTGCCAGAATTGCGTTGTGCTAGCGTGGACTCCCTCTTGGGAGGTCTTGGATATGAGGCAGCACCTCCTGTATCCATGTATATGTTGCTCAGAGTATCATTCAATTCAATGTATTTGTCGTATCTGGACCCTCTCCGGGGTGGAGCATTACGATCATTTGTAGCAGGGGTCTTTCCTTTACCCTTGTCATTGCCTTTTCCAGGATTGGGCGGTTCTCCATCCCCGAGCATGTTGACTTCGAGGGTTTTCTTCTCGGAAGTTGCATCTTCTTCCCGTAGAAATCTATCTGCTTCAAGGTAGAATTCGCCGAGATTTCGTGGTGGATCTCAGTACAAAGATTTCTTGAATTCCGTGTTATCCAGAACGCCGGATACCGCAGCCATCAGTACCATCGATTGCTCAGGGCGATCCACTGATGCTGCTGCAACGTTGAATCTTTCCAGGAAAGAACGCAGAGTTTCTCTGGGCCTCTGCTTGATTGTAGTGAGTGACATGACATTCTTGTGTCGAGCGATGTGGACCCGAAACTGTTCAAGGAAGCGTGCGACCAACATGTTCCAACTGCTGATCGATTCTGTTTCCAACTGCCGAATCCACATGGCTGCTATATCAGTCAGAAAGAGGGGAAAACATTTAGCCATGACGTTTTCCGATGCCGATTGAACTTCCATATGCCGTTTGTAACGCATGAGATGCACGGTAGGATCTGTCCTGCCGTTGTAAGGTTCCAGTTGTGGAAGTTTGAAATCTGGCGGATTGCGGGAGTTTCTGATTTCCTGAGTGAACGGATTGTGATTAACGTCGTCCACGTCATTCTGATAGGTGCGGCCTCTCGAGAGGCGTTGAATGAGATTAGCGAGTCGATTGCCCTCAAAAAGCTGTTGTAAACTACCAAAATCAGAGCTGGTGCCCCCAGCGTTGAATGCAGGAGAAGATGGAAGTTGGTGAGCTATCGCCTGGGGATCGCGGCTCGCGGATCGTGGATCGAGGGGAGCGACCCGACCCGGTTCAAGGGGGATAGTTCGTGAGGCAGGTTCGTGAAGTCCAGCTCGTGAGGCCGGATCGTGGAGTAGGGGGGCGATCCGACTGGGTCCAGGAGGTAGGTCACGAACTGGTTGTTGTTAAGCAGGCGAGAGCGAGTTGTTGGGATCGGTTCGTGAGCCTAGTAGTGCTCCAATATCCGGGTCGCGGTGCAGAGGTGTATCACGAGACGAGTTCTGCTGTTGAATGGGGGGGTTGCCCCAGAGTCCGGGTGATACTCGAGCTGCGTCAATGGCTTCGTTTCCAGTGATTTGGGCGTTGCTCGGCCTTCCATCCATCCGAGCGAAGAATTGGTTGATCATTTCCTGTTGTTTCTGGAGGAGATCGTCCTGCCTTGCCATCTGGGTCCTCAATTCAGCGAGAACACCATCCATCTTGTCTCTAGTTTGGTATGCTGATGGGTCTTCATGAGAGGAAGCTTCCTGGCTTGCCTCGTTCCTCGTGCCTTCAGCATCAGCATCATCGGCATGAGAAGAAGTTCCAGTCTTCTTCCTTTTGTTCGCCATTGAGTTTCCTTTCAAGCTAGAAGTTGAAGTTTTTGTGTGCGCCCCTTCCTGGCGCGCCAAAATGTTAGACCAAAAATTGGGCCTAACACCCAAATGTAGATCACAGATCACAGAGTGCAGAAAAGAGTGAATAAAGAGGAGACACACAAGGTTTTTATAGTGGTTCGGCTGTAGATGTAGTCTATGTCCACTTTATAATCTTATTGTTATACTGACAGATTACAAGAATCAGTTACATGCAAGTACACAATCAATGTGTTAATTGTATTGAAAAGAGAAGAATTTGAGTGTATGAAGGTGCAAAGTCCTTGCGCTTCAGTAATGGTGGAAGTAGTGAAGAAGAATGGCCAAAGGATCCTTGAAAATGCCTTCAAATGGGGTATTTATAGCCGTTTCCTGATGGTGGTTCATGGGACACATGGCACGCATCCCAAAGATCTCGAAATGTGGTGGAAAATGTCCAGACATCATCTCCAAATCTTCATGTGACATGTGTAATCAGATCCATGCAAGTTGGAGTGAAAATAGCCTTGAGAATAGGTCAGAACAAGCTGCGCAGGAGCAGGTGCGGGGATCGGATCGTGGTGGGGTACGTGGCACACGATCCAAGGTAATAGGAGCAAGATGTGGCACGAGAATAGGTCAAAACAGGGAGCGTATCTACAGGTCGGAAGTTCGGATCGCGATCATGGGGTCGGATCGTGGTCATGCGTCGGATCGTGGTCATGGGTCGGATCGTGATATGGCTATCACGAGTCGAGTCTGGTTGTGAGCAGCATAGTGAAGCTGGAGTGAAGTGCTGGAGAACAGGTCGGATCGTGAGATGTACCACAGACGGTTCGTGGTCTGAGGAGGGCGATCCGATGAGGGACGATCCGATGAGGGGCGATCCGAGGGTGCGTGATCCATACTTCGATCGTGTGCTGCTTCGTTGCTTTATCCAGGAAATTGTCAGTTTACACCAGTTTACGGAAACGGGCATAACTTTCAAACCGTAAGTCCGATTGAGCCAAACCGAAGCTCAAACTGAAGCCAACTCAGAGATCTACAAAAGTTATAGAGCTCAGCTCCGTAATCGCTGTTTTCGGGCCCAAAAGAGGTCGTCTGATAGGAGTTTCGGGCCTGTTTATGTTGAGGATGTGATTTTGACCAAATCTCTCAATGTCTTCTGACGTCGTTTCCATCGCTCGAGCATGTTATCATTCAGGAATTCCATGTGTGAAGGCTTTTGCCAAAAAATGTGTCAACAGCTGCACTCATATACCATTCGTATTTGAATTGAAAATAATTTGGATCAACAAGGCCATTGTACGGAGGCAAAGTCGGGGGGGGGGGGGGGTTAAATTTCTTTGGACACTCTGCTTCAAGGACTCTTTTAGTGAATGGAGTCCTATCAGGAGAGAAGTCCCATTCCCTTTCATCACCATTGCTAGCTTGATTTTTCTTCATGATTTGTTCTATCATGTCCGAGATGTACTCTTCAGTGTTATGACGCTCTACAAAGCTGAGCTCTTTACCAAACGTTCGTTCATGCATGCGATCCTGGTTAGAGAGTTTAGGTCTTTTCCCTTCCCGAAGAGTAGGTTCCCTTATGACGGGATTGGTGACCTTTTGGCCTTTCATCTCAGAATTGATTTTTAGCTTTTGGCTTTGAGTTTTCAACGTTAGCTTTGTCCTTGTCACTCACCTGATCATTGCCATTCTCAATGTTGTCGTGGCTGTTAAGATCATAAGTGGACGAGTTTCCATTTTCTCCGAGATCAACATGGACTTTCGGAGGGGCCGAATTTAGTCAAGCATTAAGGATGACATCAAGCTTCTCCATCATATCTTTAGTGGAAGCATCCATTCGTTGATTCATGTTGGTGACATCGGCATTCAGCTCACTTTTAGTCACACTGGTTCCATTTATCGAGTCTTCACCAACTTCAAAACGATTGGTAAGTGGAATTTCTTCATTAGCAATGTTGTCCGTATTTCCAACGTTTTTGCTCATGGTCTTCTTATATTTTGCAATGATTTCGGAAAAGGAGGTAGCTTAGGACTTCAACCTTGAAAGGGAGTGTAGTAGGAAAAATTGCAAACACGGGCCCATGGTGGGAGCCAAGTGTTAATTCCGAAATTAGGATGAACACTAAAGGTGCAAAAATTGCACTTCACCAATCGGTATGAAAAGAGGCCGCAATCACAACAAAGCTAAAGAGAGACAAATTTTATAGTGATTCAACCTTAGGAAAGGTCTACATCCACTTTAACAACTATATTCAATATCAATCACAAGTTACAAGGTTCGAGTCATACAAAAGTACATTCATATTGCTCATCACACAAGAGCATCACTCAAATCAACACAAATTAGTGAAGGAGTAAGCGAATTCTTTAATATGCAAGGAATATGGTGATGGATCTTTGATCTCTAAGAAGCTTGATCATTTTTGGTTGATTTCAAGATGAACTCCATGTTTGATCTTCAATTGAAGGTGTTAGGAGAGATGGAAATCCCTTAGAAATGCTTAGGAATCAATTGGGCAACCCTTCCGGGTCATAAAATTCAGTCCCCCCAAAAGAAGCAATTGAGGGGGGGGGGGGGTTATTTATAGGTGATATTCGGACAAGGTGGCAGAGTTGTAAATATTCCGAACCCTTTTTAGGTCTCTGGGCGAACTAGAAGGTATTAGAGGAGAGTTTTTGCGGTCTAAAGCCTTGAAGCTTACGACAGAACGGACCAAAAAGGCGGAGCGATCCAACAACCTTAATATGAAACGACGTGGACCAAAGAGCTTGGTGAACTAAAAAAGGCAGAGCAAGCTAAAAGCTAGGCAACCTAAAGAGATCTGGATGACCTAAAATGTCGGACGGGCTAAGAGGCCTAACGACCTATTAAAAGCAGACGGCCCGAGGGGCTCAACTGACTATTGCCTTTAACGGTCTATGGTATGTTTTAAACAGATCTTTTTCCGACCTAAGGACCGACATCCTAACGCTATGCAAGGGGAACGACCTAACCTTGCTTTGTACTCATGAGCCATATTTCATGGGTTAAAAAATGTGAATGGGATAATTAAATTTATCGAATTCATGAAATGATCGAGAATGGAGTACCACCAGTTTTACTCCAGGTGATAGTTAAACCTTCAATTAGATTTGAACGGGAAATGGTAATTAATTTTACCGATAATACTGTGGGTGTTAGATATGGGGTACTACCAGTTTGGCTCCATGGGATGAATAGGTTGGGATTAGTATTAATAAATAAATGATTACTTCAGTCTAGCTGGATAATCCCGACTAGTTTTATAAACCTTAATTGTGGAAAGATAAAATAAAATCTTTTTGAAAACGATATCAAAAGGAAGATCAAAGAGAAAATTTGAAAGAATTTATCTTTGATAAAATTAATGGGAACATTTGCCTAAGGATGTGAATATTTGAATAAAAGAATATACTGAATTGGAATGAGGCGTATGATGTGTTTTTATAGCACTTGATTATAAGATAGGCGAGTTATTCGGAAAGACCGGGTTTAACCCATTTTGAATAATTAATACAACGATTGAAAGTCGATGAATACGGTGGTTGAAGACCAGAGATCTTCATATCGTATGGATGATTACTAATGTCTTGATTGGGTTGTACACCCAAGACAAGGTAAGAAATGGTGATTGTCTAGACGTACTTGGAGATCGACCAGATATGCGAGGGCCTCTCTCTTATATTGGACATTGGGACGAGGAATAAGGTGCCTCCGGTTTCGTTCAAACCCAAAACGGACTAGCAAATGGATAGTATGTCCGACATTGTATTCTTTTATACTGTATTCGTTGATCTTTGCTAAATATGTATCTGTTTGGTGGTGGAGAATTTATTCTTTTGCTTAACACCCTTCTCTGAGACGTACGAGCTTAGAGGTTATATATTGGTGGAAATCAGTGGTACAGTATGGATTGATAGTGTGGCATGCTAAGATGCAAATGATCAAGGCTTTTGTTGAAAAGTAGAGTCTTGTGGTTGATGATCAAAGCACAACTTTAAGTAGCACGGCTTTGTGTAGCGTTAATTCACGAGCCTCGCACCCCATTATGAACCAAAAACGGGATAGTGACCGCAGCGAAATGGACATATGTTAGTTCTAGCTACGAGTAACGTCATGGTATGGAGCCCAGACATTTTACTCATGTGGATGTTGCATGTTATTTGATGGATAGCGAGGCACCTCGGATTTGATTTGAGTCCCTAGTGGCTTTTTGGTTGACGTGATTGACCATTTTAGAGGTTCGATAGAAGCAGTTAACATATAGTTTATGGTATAATTAATCATCGTCGGATGACCGGCCCTACCGATTCCAAGGGCTCATCAGCGTCCGAGTTCTGAGGCATTTGCTAGAGTGTCTTGAAACCGGTGAAGACAATTCCTTGCCTCGGTTCATAGATGGAAATCCAATTTCCAATACACGATTTTATGGTTTTAGTTGTAAACCTGTATGGCGACGTAATATATTGGTACCTACGCCGCCTATGATTGATACATTTATATTTGAAGTTGATTTCTTCACTTATAGTAACAATAAAAGATGAAATTTTGCGTATCAAGCATGTTTGGATATTATAAGTTAAAACTTTATCCTCGACTACGTTCATTGTGTGATGGTACCTGAGTCTTATAATAGCTTCATTTTTCCCTTTAGCATTGCGCTGTAATTTTTATGCATTGGAATTCATGGGGGATAAACCCATTCCGTGTTACGGTGTGGTCCCGTGATTTACCTAACTTTAAAATCAAGTTAATAATTATTTTAGTTCTCACACCAGACCCATGACTGACCTGGAGTTTATTGTTTCTACCTAAACTATGGGTGCCCATATTTTCCACACAGGTAGCTAGTAGTTTTGGTTTTCGCAGATACTTCTTTTCCCAGGATCCTGGATTACAGCTGGAGCTATATTCGGAAAGCTTTGTACCCGTATATCTCTTTTAGTTGTGTCAGTTGTTATTTTCCGATACGCACTGTACTTATGTATTATTTCCCGCTGCATGTAAATTCTTAATCCCTGATATTGTATTTCCAATGTGTAATATTTTTTCGTACTCTGGAATATTCTTGTACTCTGATGTAAATTGTTGTAATAGTAATGAGATGTTCCTCTTTTTATGCTCTGATGCATCATGTTCCAAAAGCAACCCGGGATTTCCCGTAAGATGAAGTCTGGGTTGTTTCAGAAATTATCTACCCGCGGAGGGGGAGGAGGAGGATCAACGGCTTCAACTAGGAGAGGGGCATCTACTTGGCCTTCGGCAGGTAACCTTCAGCTCTGATGCCTAGTGTGACACCCATGTCCATTAATGTCACTCTTTATTAGATTGCATTAAGTTTCGTGAAGCGTTATAGGTAAACAGGAACAGAAACAGAAACATTACAAGTCAGATATAAAATAAACAACGAAATTTAAAACTTTATTAAACAGAAAACATCGTGGTTCAAAAAATAGTTACATTATAAGCCTGAAATACATAAAACCCAGTACATCAATATAAAACTTCTGTCTTGTAATAAAATAATCAAAGTACAATAAACATAAAAAGAAGCATAATCCCCAAAACATAGCCATAGTAGGGAAGACATGAAATCAAGCAGTACATCTAAGCAGCTCCAAGAAGAATGAAAGAAGAATCCCAATCAAGCCTGAGTATTCCCACTCTGGAAACCTAGGGGGGACGGAAGAGAAAGAAGAAGAAACAAAATAGGTCAGACATAAGTCTGGCGAGTCCAGTTAGTTTTAGCATATAAATAAGTAAAAGCTTCATGACAGACATATAAACTGGAGAAGAGAGATACAACATATAAGGTGGGTATGACAAGGTAAACAAGATAAACAGAATAGGATAAATAGCGCTTCCCTAACACTTTTCTTTCTCTACACCAATACTAGTCTAACTAAAACAAGATCATCCCAACAATTACAAGATGGTAGGCTTAGTGTACTTCTAGTGAGAGGTTTTACCCCATACAATAATAGTATAGCCCAACAGAACTGACGGGTGTTCACCCCAATGATAATAACGAGATTCTAAAAAGGCGATACTAGATGTACCCTAATTACTACCCCAATCGATCGGCTCCCTAACCCGTAGATACCCGTGTTGGCCTAAAGTACGATGTATCACTTCCTAAAGTGGCAACCCCGTTATTTCCAAGATGCGCAGCTATATCTACTGATGTCACAACGTCTTATCTTCCCGAGCAGGCGGACCCATGCACGCGCATGAGCCCGATGGAACACGCCATCAGACACCTTTTGTTAGATCCAAATTTGGCTATAACACCCGAATAGTTCAGATTCTATAGAGAATTATATCTAGAAATGAAGAAAAGGCAGAAAACGACACAAAACTTATAGTGGTTCGGCATTAACGATCCTACTCCACTTTGTATATCTTTGATTATACGTAGAATGCAAGTACAATCAATGATTTCTCTCAATCTCACGATTACAATGATGATTCACTCAGTAATTTTGTAATAATACTAAAGAGAAATAATGGAGAGGCAACATTGGTAATAACCGCACTCAGAATTGCCAAAAAGATCCCTAAAAATGACAAGTATGGAGCTATTTGTAGGTGATATCTGCAGGCGGTTCGTGAAGACATATGGCATGGATCCCGAGGATCTCGGCCTGGTTCGTAGCTTGATGGAGAAATGGCCAATATAACGGTTATGGACATGTGTCATCAGATCCTGATCTTAAGGATTGTGGAAGACCTGGTTATATTCACCTTTCTGTGATCTTAGGGTCGGGTCGTGCCTCTTATCCACGAGCAGGTCGTGGACCCTGTCACGAGCGGATCGTGACACTGAATCACAAGCCAGGGGGGTGAAGCTGGCCACGATTGAGCTCCTGTGTTTCACGAGCCAGAATTATTTGGTTCATGGACCTTCATATATATTTGCTTGTGCATGGTAATTCAACTCTTGGTGCCTGGTGGCTTGATCAGGAAGCCAGCCAACATTTTGCCCCCTCAAAGTATGTTTTATCAGAGATAGAACATGCTTTGAAATTGCTGAACTATTTTTTCATCAGGCGGTGCAAATCAATAGCTGTATCTATTTGTAATGCCGCACCGCTTCAAAGAGTTGTGTTCTCTGACGGATATGAATATCAGATTAAACCTTCGATCATTTCTTTATTTATCGACTGATTTCCATCTCTTAGATTCTAGATAAAATTTCGATCAACCTGTTAAGTAAGTTTTTTCTACTCTCTCTCTCTCTTTTTTTTGGATTATTGGAACACCATTTGATCCGTGAGCATGGCACTCACCAAGGTCCTGCTGTCGGGTGGGATTCTTTTCAAATTGCAATGGGCTTTGGTCTTCATCGCGAGCCATTGGCGGAACGTGCTCTTCAACAAGCCACTGTGGGCTTTCATTCGTGGCCCACGAGATCTTCACGGTTCTGAGTAGGACAAAGAAAGGAAGTCCAAGAGTCAGCATTATGCCTATATAAATCGGGGCTTCCCTTCCACTCCTCCTCCTCTTCTTCTCTTTTATTACCGTCGTCTCTCCTCTTTCTAACCTAAAACCCTAAATTGTGATTTTTAGGAATCGCAACACATAAATCGAAGAAGGTAATTACACTAGGATCAATTTCATGTGTTTTCATTCTTATCCCTCTTCAATCCATTCAAATCTTTGCTGGTTTCAAAGTCCTCGCGTCTGCATGCTGATAATGGCGGAATTCATGGTGCTGAGGCCTGAACATGGCGATGACGAGATGGGTTTACTTAAGAATGGATAGTGTGAATTTACGGATGGAGGAGAGGAACGATGAGGAAGATTACATTGGAAAGCAGAATGGCTCGTAGGTGGGGTGATGGCTCGGTTTGTGGGAATAGTGAGATGGAGGGACCAGAGATGAAGGCAAGGTGTTAATTTGGACAGCGGATCGGGTCGTGGAAATCAGGGAACATTGGTTCGTGGAAGTGGAGCGATCGTGGGGCATCTCTCACGAGCCGTTCGGGTAAGGTGGAGTGGGTCACGAGCTGGACTGTCCTACGATCCGAAGCTTGTTCCACGAGCGGAAGTTCTTCTACGAACGTGACTTATTGACGATCCGTCATTCACAAGTCGGTCTCTGTCCCACGATCCGATACACATATTGACTAACAAATGCAATGTAACTCTAATATACCAATGGACAGTTAGGTTTAGAGCCTTTGAGATGAACTTTATGGACTGAACAGTAGCATAACCTAGCAGCATACAATGGCCATCATTGCGCTTTTCTAAGTATCTCGATGATTTTTCTTCATTTACTGTATACACGTGCACACATTAGCACTTGCACACACGGGACAAGGGTAATGGCATTCTAATTGCTCATGTTTACTCGCCAACACAACCATGTCTGATAGACGCTCAACAAGAGTTTCAGAGAAGAATACAGATCCAGAGTTGTCAAATTACTATAATCCTGGTGCACTTCCATTGGATCCGGATTAGGAGAATTCCGACCTCGACTACGAAACGGATCTTGACACAGAATCACCATCTTTTGAAAGTACATCACTTGAGGAGGAGGACGATCTGGCCCCTGATGAGATTCCGGGTGCTAAAGAAATATAACAAGAGAAATTGAGCGATTCCATTGCTTCCAAATTGGACAAGTTAAAGCTGGAGAAAATCTGTTTAAGACACGGAATTCCTTCGAATGATGTGAAAGTTCCAAAGGAAGGAGATAGGCCCCACTCTGCTCTGAAAGGGTACATGGCCATCAGCAGGCTCATGTGTTGGATGGGTGATATTCCTCCGTTTCCTGTAATTGTTGTTGATCTTCTAAGACGACTATGCATCGCTCCCATGTAACTCCATCCTAATGCCTATGCTGTTGTGTACACTTTGTATTGCATACGCGGAGATTCTAGAGACCGAGCTCACCTTCAAAGATTTAAACTTCTACTACTATTTCAAGCATCGCTCCTTGGGAACTCCTAACTTTATCTTCTTTGAATCAGTTCCCTCTAAGAAGGTATTGTCGGATAGGCACAGTAGTCCAGGAGATGCTAAGTCTGACCGGTTTTACATAAAACATCAAGCGGAGTGTGCGAGGAAGCGGCTACAGTCAAGTAGGTCTCAAGACCTCCATAGCATGTTCCAGTTGCATGATAAAAATACTAATTTGTTCCTTTTTCTTGTATAGCTCATAACTTTGAGAAAACAGAGGGTTTGGTTTATGAAGATTGATTATCCCGTCTCTTAAAAAGCAAATCGGACTTTTGTAGAATCAAGAAGTGCATAACCAATGAAAGTCTTCACAAACACCTCCTTTTAGATGTAAGATTTGGGCTTGGTGCGGGTGGTAAACCTTACAAGTATGCGCCCCCGTCTAAGGGAGAAGGGACCTCGGGGATCACGAAAACAACCGAGCTCCGTAAGAGTTCTTCGCCGATGATCAATCAAGATGACGAGGACTCGAATGTATATAAAGGAGATGAAACCCAAGCTGAGGAGCCAAAGGAAGCTTCAGTTTCCAAAGAACAGTCTCCTCTGAGGACCCCACCATCAGTTGATCCTTCTGCTCATGACGAATTAACAGAGGAGCAGATATTTGGGGAGTTAAGCAAGATTCCCCTACCAAACAACATCTATACGCCAGAAGATTTTGGAGGGGAGTCGTTCTTTCCTATCTATGAGGAAGAAACCGCTCCAGTTAAAGAAAAAGATACCGCACAGACAAGCCAATCTCTGGGCCCTGGTTTGTTAGGGGGATCAAGTGGGATACACGAATCACATGCACCACTCATCACAACACTGGTATTCTGTTTGTATTCAGGATTCTTATATCTGTTTGTTTCTTTTTGTAGAAAAAATGCCTCGGAAGTACACCAACTCTCATCGTTCACTTCATGAGAATACACCTAGACTCATCTCTACATCTGAGCGTGATCGCAGTGACAGTTGGGGGAGAGATAGCCAACGACCCCATGATTCTTATCAGCCTCACTCAACACGGTCTTGCTCTCCCTCAAAGCAAGATCTTGGGAAGTATCATAGCCGTCAACTTCCACCAGCAGGGGGTAAGCAACTTCCTAAAGATTTGACTCCCCCCAAAAGTACACCATCTCACATTGAATCCTCCAAAAAACCTCATGAATCCAAAGACACAAACAAAAGCCCGAAAAAAAGTTCTGAAGAAGGCACAACAACTCTCGTCCCAATTGGTCAGCAGAAGTCGGGTATCTCCGTTGTACAGGATGTTGCTCCTGCTCCTGATAACAAGGCGAGGCTGGAAGTTTATGAAAGCAATTTTCTGATCTTTACTTCAAAAGGATAATGTTCGTCCCAGATCTTTAATCGGTCCCTGAGGAGTGGGATACTGAAGTTATGGGGCAGGTGAGTCATGTGAGAACTCGGTATACGATTTAAGCAGGATCAGTAATATGGATATGCGGAATGTATGTGATAAACTAACTTGTATATTTACAATAGTTATGCAAATAAATATGAGATAGTGAAATATATTACAAATAAAAAGCAGTAAATTAAAGTAATAACTCCAGGGCTTTTTATACTGGTTCGGAGCACCGTCCTACGTCCAGTCCCAGACCTCTCTCTGGATTTTCACTAATCAACCAGCTCGCTTCACCCGGAGGAACAGGTTCACAATACCCGAACAATCGAACGGGATTTCACGCCTCAACAACAATGAGGACTCCAACACTTTCCTCTTATAACTCTCGAGGACTTCAACAGCTAAGATTACAATTTGTATGTTGACAACTTGTGCTCTTTGCAACACGGATTTGTCACTTGTAGTACACCCTTCCTATAATCTTATCCTCAAATATAATTTGATGTATGTGAAGATTTGGAAGTAGATATCATATTGAATCACAAGAGTATTAAATAAGTTATGATATTCAAACGATATTTTTGTTGAATATGAGCGCTTTTAGAATATCAAGTAGAAAGCAAGATAGATGAAAGAATTAAGATCAGAGATATTAATTTGTTGATGTTTTAATGATGTTTATATTATGAATAAACAGTTGTAACCATTTGTGAAGGGAAACATTGAAGAGAAATGATTTTTGATCAAAAGAAAGAGAAGCAACTTTTGATGAAAGAAGATGTCCATTCAAAATATTGCTTTCCGTTTGAAAAACAGTCGACAGGTCAAAATTAACCAGTAGACTGATTTTTAAATATATATACGTTATATATATGTATGCACGTTTATTGTGCATTCTGCCCAGAAACGGTCGATCACCTATTTTGAAACTGGTCGACCGGTTTTTGGCAATATGCACAATAAATGTGCATTTATATATATATATATATATATATATATATATATATATATATATATATACACACACACACACATATATATATTCACAATAATGAGGTATATGATTATTTGAGGATAGATTTTAACATTTATAACACTAAATAATCAGCCTCTAACTTACGATATCATTGATTCTCTTCTCTTTGTTGATCATGAATTTTCTCCTTGTCATTAATCAAAATGCTACGAAATCGTAGACTCAACATTCTCCCCCTTTTTGATTGATGACAACATAGCTTTGAAAGTATTGCTGACTCCCCCTATCTATGTACTCCCCCTAAAAAAAAAACTAAAAAACATCTGCAAAGAATATTGTTAGTAGCATTTTTCTCCCCTTTTTTCATCGACAAAAAGGAGTAGTATATCACAAGTGTTAAGATACACAAATCATTCATCACAAAATACATTAGGATTGTATCATACACACCATATTTACCCAGCCAAGTTACGTAGTCTTAGAGTTTGAACCAAAAATAAAATACAGCACCACTTATGTACAAGTGCTGTTTTAAGTCTTAAATATATAATAAAAGATGGATAAAAGGAACTACTGAGATGGTGAGTCAGATTCAGTTTCTTCTTCTTCTTGTCCTTCATCTTCTTCTTCTTCTTCATTTCCTCCCTCCTCAATGTAAGATGTTCCGTGACTACGTTTATTACTTGTTCCAGAACTAGTGCCTTCCTATGAAGATGTCCATGTAAAAGTAGGAGGCATTGGACGTTTACCTGGGTCTTGTATATGTGTAAAGGAGGATGATGCGCCACAAGATACTGCATCCCAAAGAATACCGAAGAAAGACTTAAGTTTCGTAAAACGTTTGTCAAGTTTTGTATTTAAATTATCGATCTTATTGTCGGTACGCTTAAGTCTAGCTTCAAGAAGAAATTGATTTCGTGCAATTTGTTCAAGTGAATCTTTAGCCGACGATGATGGTTGAAGAAGCTTGACCTCTTCTGGATTGGGTTTAGAGGGCTGTGAAGAAGTGCCTTCTCGATGACCTTGTTCCTTATACTGTTCAAAAGGTATGATATTCAAACATTGTTCAAGAAGCTTCATTCTCTTTTCACGTTGTTATCATCAAAGTCAAGAAGAGATTGAATACGGGCTCTGGTTGCTATTTCCCTAACATCATAAAGAAGGAAATCAGAGTATTTGATGAACGAACCTTCATGAATCGTATAATACTTCATCTCATTCTATCTCTTGACTGCTATTGGATCCATTAACCATTGTTTTATATTGGAATAAATGGGTTGAAGTTGTGTAGAAGATGATTTCTTCGATTTCTTTTGCGGTGGAGCCATTGATTTTTAAGAAATTTGAATTGGGGATTTTGGATAGATATGGGATTGTGTGTTTGAAGGTTGAAAAGGATAAATGAAAGGGAGGGAGGTGGAACCAACGTTTGCAAGTTTGATGTTTTAAAAACAGAAATTAACGGAACCGGTCAACCGCGACGAAATCACCCGTCGACCATTTCAAAACAGAAACATTTCTGGTCGACTGGTGATTATCGACCGATCGATTGGTTTATTTGAAGCCTGTTTTGTTTCGAAACAGTGTGTTAAACAGTCGACTGAGGGGATTTTTATCGGTCGACTGATTTGACTGAACATGGTTTTCCAGCTTTTCAAGATTTTTCAAAGTGCTATTATATATAAATTGAATTAAAAATCTTGAAATAATAAAACAAAATACATGAAATATAAAAGAAAACATAACATATACTAGAAAATTAATGTGATGTAGCTGAATTATGCTTGGTTGACTCTTCCTTAACTTCTCGAATACGAGATGTCCATAGTGACCATTTTTCCTTTGCACCTTCGTTACGATTATAATTACGATCCCAAGAGTTTGGACTCTAAGAAGAATAAGGGACATGTGGCATAGGTTCATAAACTCCATGTTTGTTCGTGCTATAGAAAAATGAAGCCATTCTTTCCAAAAGACAGAGACGATCCGAGGTAATTCTCTATTCGTAATGCGACTGTCGTTGAAGCTCAATTTGTTGTTTTTGATAGTGATGAATTTCTCCTATCTTATCTCTAGTTCGAGGGGTGCAAAACAGAGCTTTCTTTGCACATTTAGGCATTGGTGTATTTCCGGGGTATGAGTGCATTTTGGTCTACTTTTCGGTGTTTCAGGAGAATAGTATTCCTCAGCTTCAGAACTTGTAACCAAAATGTGTGACCTTTTTGCACATTCATCGCAGATGTGAGCCATTGTTTCTACTTGATATGAAAGATGAATTATAAAGTGATATATTTTATCATATATATAGTGTTTTACTCTATATACATGAATGGCCAGGAAAAGACATAGAGTTTTGGCCGTAAACTTAAAGAGAGGCTCATACTTAATATGCTAATAATAGCAAAAATATGCTAAGTAAGGATTGTAGTAATTTAGTACGTGCATATTTTAACTTGTTATATCATGAAACACATGTAGATATTAATTTTGAAGTTCCTTCCATGATATGAGACCAAGCTCTCTATGAAGTTTGATAAAATTTGATATGAGTAGAGGCTTAATAAAGATGTCTGCTAGTTGATTTTCCGTATGTACATATTCAAGATTTATATTTCCTTTCTCAATATTATCTCTCAGAAAATGATGTCGTATATCTATATGTTTAGTTCGGGAGTGATTAACCAGATTTTTAGATAAATTTATCGCACTTTTATTGTCGTAGTATATGATTGAATTTGATAAATTAATACCAAAATCTTTAAGTGTTTGTTGCATATATATAACTTGTGTGCAAGCAAGAGCTGCCAATATATACTCCACTTCACGTGTAGATAGTGAAACACAGTTTTGTTTCTTACTAAACCAAGAGACAAGTGATTTTCCAATAAAATGACACGTACCACTTGTACTCTTTCTATCCGTTCGAGATCCACCGAAATCAGCATCACTATATGATACCAACTCAAACGGACAATCTTTTAGATAGAAAAGACCGAAATCTTTGGTTTTATTAAGATAACGAATTATTCGTTTCACTGCTCGTAAATGTGATTCCTTAGGATCGGCTTGAAAATGTGCATATAAACAAACACTCATCATAATATCTGGATGACTAGCTATTAGATATAAAAGAGAGCCTATAATACTACGATATAATTTTTGGTCTACACTTTTCCCGTTCTCATTTTTTCAAGATGGTTAGATGTACTCATTGGAGTAGGTTTTCCGGAATTGTTTTCTAGTCCGAACCGTTTAATAAGATTTCCACAATATTTTTCTTGATTTAAAAATATACCGTTCGGAAGTGGTTTAATTTGAAGACCAAGAAAATATGATAATTCTCCTATATGTGACATTTCAAATTCTTTGGTCATAATATCCGCAAACTCCTTAAAGAGTTTATCGTTTGTTGGTCCAAAGATTATGTCGTCCACATATATTTATATAACCAAAATATCTTTTTGAGAATGCTTAATAAATAATGTTTGATCAACTTTCCCTATTTGAAATCCTGAATCAATAAGATAACTTCGTAAACATTCATACCAAGCACGAGGTGCTTGTTTTAAACCATACAAAGCTTTCTTAAGTTTAAATACACGATCAGCGTATTTTTCATGTTTAAATAGAGGAGGTTGTTCAACATAAACATTCTCTTTGATAAATCCGTTTAAAAACGCACTCTTGACATCCATCTGATATAATTTAAAATTATGGTGACAAGCAAAAGATAATAAAATTCTAATAGCCTATAATCTAGCAACGGGTGCAAATGTCTCTTCATAATTGATACCCTCTTATTGATTATAACCTTGTGCTACTAACCGTGCTTTATTTCTCGTGATGTTTCCATGTTCATCAGCTTTATTTTTATAGACCCATTTAGTTCCTATTACCGACTGATCGGTTGGCCTTGGAACAAGTTCCCTTACATTATTGCGCTCAAACTGATTTAGTTCTTCTTGCATGGCAATGATCCAGTAGTCTTCGGTAGCAGCTTTCTCAGGATTTTTAGGTTCGATATTTGAGATAAACACAACATCACCTATTTGATTAAGCTGACTTCTTTTTCTTATTTGTGAAGATACTTCTCCAATTATATTTTGAACAGGATGATCACTTAAAATTCTTGTTGGAGAATGTATTCTTGGTGGAGATCGTGACTCTATTTGATGAGTATTATTTTCAACAGTTATTTCTGAGTCAGAATCTATATTTATGACAATAGGATTTTCTGTGACCATTATTTCGTCATCATCTATGATATTATTAGGATGTTGATAGAATTCATCGAAAGATATATGCAGAGGTCCTTCAATAGTTTTGGTTCATTTATTAAATATACGATAGGCCTTGCTTCGTTCCGAATAACCAACAAATATACCTTCATCGGCCTTTTGATCGAATTTACCTAGATGGTCTTTCGTATTTAAAATAAAGCACTTTGAACCAAATACTTTGAAGTATGAAATATTAGGCTTTCTGTTGTTAAATAATTCATAAGACGTATTCTTGGTGAGTGGTGGTATGGATACACGGTTCGAAACATAACAGGCAGTTGCAACGGATTCTACCCAGAAATGTTTTGGTAAAGTGGTTCCATTTAATAATGTTCTTGCACATTCTTGTAAAGTCCAGTTCTTCTGTTCTACAACTCCATTTTATTGTGGAGTTCTAGGAAACAAAAAGTTATGATATATACCTTTCTTTGTACAAAAATGTTCAAATTCATATTTTCAAACTCTCCGCCATGATCACTTCTTATATTTTTAACCTTAAGCCCTTCCGATTTTTGAATTCTTTTGACGAAAGATTTAAAATGATTAAAAGTGTCACTTTTGTTTTTCAAGAAAATTGTCTAGGTGTAACGTGAGAAATCATCAACAATTACAGACACATATTGACTATGGTTTTTTGACTAAACCTGAGTTAGTCCGAATAAATCCATATGTAATAACTCAAGTGGTTGTAATGTTGATATTACCTTCTTGGATTTAAATGTAGATTTGGTCAATTTTCCTACTTGACATGCGTCACAAAGATTGTCAACTTTAAAGTTTAACTTGGGTAGTCCTTTAACTAGATTATTTTTGGCTAGATTGTCAATAGTTTTGAAGTTTATATGACATAAACGTTTGTGCCATAGTCATGGATCATTGTCGTTTGCTATAAGACACATATCTGAATTATGATTAATATTCATATTCAGAATATATATATTTCTATCTCTATATCCTTCAAAAACTAAATTGTTATCTTTGTCTAGAATACTACATTTATTATTTGAGAAGGAAATTTAAAAGCCTTTGTCGCTGAATTGACTAATACTAAGCAAATTATGCTTCAAATTTTTAACTAGCAAGACAGTAGTAATGAGAGGTAAGTTAGATGTACCATAATTGCTCACATCGCCTTTGCCGATAATATAGCCTTTTGAGTTATCTCCAAAAGTGATGGAGCCACCATCTTCATATGTAATATTTATCAGCAAATTCTTGTCTCCAGTCATATGCTTCGAGCAACCACTGTCCAAAATCCGCTTTCCTCTTTTCTAAAGTTTGACCTGCAAAAAATAAAATTAAGTCCAGGGCACCCACCTTTTTATAATGTCCTAAGAGTTAGGTCTTAGGAGTCCAAACCCATACGGGTCCGGTATCCCCTTTATATAAATAATTAGGATTATAATGCACTTTTTCCAAAAAGTTTTCAATTTATTTGTTCCTAATCAAATTATTGTTTGTTTTAGGAACCCATATTCTGATAGTTTTGATATTTTGTTTTTGTGATCCCACAACTGGTTTTGCTTTGGAATATAACAAACTAAGATTTTTCTTAGCTTCGGTTTCTTGTACTACTTTATTTTTTCTTTTTCTCCTTATTCCCGGAAATTTCTTGGTTTCTTGTTTCTTATATCCCAATTTATTTGAAGCAGATTGTGAATTCTCAATGATTTTTGTCAAATTTTCTCGACCTTTGTTAAAGTTAGAAATATTTTGAGTAATATTATCTAATTTACTTTGTAAACTGGATTTCTCTAGGTCTAGAATTTTGACTTTTCCCTTAAGCTCATGATTTTCAGAAGTAAGAACATCATTTTTCTCTTTTTGATTTATAATTTCTTGACTCAAAAGAGATACTTGAGAGTTAATACTAGATGATGATTCTTGAAGTTTTTCAAGTTCTTCTTCTAATATTTTCTTTTCGTCCTTTAGCATATCTCGTTCTAACTCTGATCTATTCAAATCAGCTCTGGCTTCTTTTAATTGACGTTTTACGTCTTTAAATTTAACTATTAATTTAGCATTAATATCAAGAAATTCTTCAAAAGTCGGAATTTGTACCTCATCTTCTGTTGTCATGAAACACACATTAGCTTGCTCATTGTCTGAGTCACTTTCACTATCAAATGAAGATAAGTCTGAATCATCCCATGTCACTTCGAATGCTCACTTCTTTGATTTGTCTTTCTTGTATTTGAATTTGTCATTTTCTGACTTCTTTTGCTCCGGGCAATCCTTTTGCATATGCCCCTTTTTGTGACAATTGAAGCATTCTACATTTGATGACAATGGTTTATTTGATCCGAATTTTTTTCTGTTGTATCGACTAGCTTTTCGTTGCTTTAAGAATTTATTGAATCCTTTTGCAATGAACGCTAGATCTTCATCTTCGGAATCTGAGTTGTCTTCATCTTTTTTAGCATGAAAAGCTACAATTTTCTTTTCTTCTTTTTGTTCTTTTCTAGCCTGTAAAGTAGCTTCATAGGATGTTAGATTTCCTATCAATTCATCTGGCTTCATGGTGGAAAGATCATTAGCTTCTTTTATTGCTAATACTTTTCCTTCCTATTCATTAGTCAGAGAATGTAGGACTGTTGAAACAACATCAAAATCAGAATATTTTTTCCCTAATCCTATAAGTGCATGATGAATAGTTTGAAACCGTGAATACATTTCATTGATTGTTTTATTCGGCTTCATTTTGAAATTTTGAAATTGACTTTTCAACATAGCTATTTTGGCTTGTTTAACCTTGTTAGTACCTTCATGAGTGGTTTTTAGCGTTTTCCCAATTTGATATGCAGTGGTACAGATATTAACACGGTTATATTCGTTTTGATCTAATGCACAAAACAACATATTTATTGCTTTTGCATTTACAGCTGCTGCAGTTTTCTCACCAGCTGCCCATTCTGTATACTCAGTTGTTGGATTTACTATTTCCTTCTGAGTAGCATTCCAAGCATCATAGCTAGTTGATTGCATGTAAAAATCCATACGTGTTGCCCAGTAGCTATAGTTAGGACCATTGAAAAATGGAGGTCTTTGTGTTGATTGACCTTCCGTGTAAGCGTTAGTGCTAGTGCTTGCATTATTTTCCATATTACTTGAATATATCAAATAACTGTGTTACGGTTATGTGATGACCGTGCTCTGATACCAATTGAGAAGTCGATATACGACTTAAGAAGGATCAGTAATATGGATATGCGGAATGTATTTGATAAACTAACTTGTATATTTACATTAGTTATGCAAATAAATATGAGATAGTGAAATATATCACAAATAAAAAGCAGTAAAGTAAAGTAATAATACCAAGGCTTTTTATACTGGTTCGAAGCACCGTCCTACGTCCAGTCCCAGACCTCTCTCTGGATTTTCACAAATTGACCACCTTCAACAACAATGAGGACTTCAACACTTGCCTCTTATAACTCTCGAGGACTTCAACAGCTAAGATTACAATTTGTATGTTGACAACTTGTGCTCTTTGCAACACAGATTTATCACTTGTAGTACAACCTTCCTATAATCTTATCCTCAAATATAATTTGATGTATATGAAGATTTGGAAGTAGATATCGTATTGAATCACAAGAGTATTAAATAAGTTCTGAGATTCAAATGATATTTTGGTTGAATATGAGCACTTTTAGAATATCAAGTAGAAAGCTAGATAGATGAAAGAATTAAGATCAGCGATATTAATTTGTTGATGGTTTAATGATGTTTATATAATGAATAAATAGTTGTAACCATTTGTGACGAGAAACATTGAAGAAAAACGATTTTTGATCAAAAGAAAGAGAAGCAACTTTTGATGAAAAAAGATGTCTATTCAAAATGTTGCTTTCAGTTTGAAAAACGGTCGATAGGTTAAAATTAACCAGTAGACTGATTTTTGAATATATATACGTTATATATATATATATGTACGCACGTTTATTGTGCATTCTACCCAGAAATGGTCGATCGCCTATTTTGAAACCGGTCGACTGGTTTCTGGCAATATGCACAATAAATGTGCGTTTATATATATATATACATACATACATACATATATATATATATATATATACATTCACAATAATGAGGTATATGATTATTTGAGGATAGATTTTAACATTTATAACACTAAATAATCAGCCTCTAACTTACAATATCATTGATTCTATTCTCTTTGTAGATCATGAATTTTCTCCTTGTCATTAATCAAAACGCTATGAAATCGTAGACTCAACATCATGTGGCCAAGCAATATAAGGTTATGAAAAAGCATGTCGTGAAGCTTTCAGAGGTTGTTCGTCATCTGGAAACGGATGCAGCTAGGGCTAGAGTGAAGATTGATAATGATAGTAGGGCCAGGGGTAAGATAGAAAAGGAGCTCGAGGATGCGCAAGCCCAACTCGCTTTAGCTCAGCGAGATGCGGGGAATTACAGGACAGAGCTGGAGGATGCCAAGAAACACTTCCATCTTGAGCTTGATTCTCATATCCAAGAGTGTATGGCTCTAAAAAAGGAAATTGAGGATCTCAAGATGACCAATATTGAATTGAAAGCGGCACAGGGCCATTTTGCTGCTGAGAAAGCTGCTTGGGAAAAAGAGAGGGCGAGTTTAAAAGACAATCTTGCACCCGTTGAGAAAGAGAAAGCGAACTTGAATGACCAACTTGCTCACTTCAAAGAAAGGGCAGCTCTTGATGAAAGTAATGCCAACGATGTCCTTGAATCTGCCTCCGCTGGGACTACTAAGCTTGCTACAGCAGAGCGGGAGATAGAAGGGTTTGACGAACTGCTAATGGACTTCTTTCGTCAAGTCATTAAAACCCGCGATATCTCTTGGATTCAAAACTATCAAACCACCTTGGCTAATGTATGGGACATGATTGTCGAAGGTGAAAAGCAATGCCTAAAGGTTGAGAATATAAATGAGCACCAACTCATGCAGACCTTCCTCAAAGAAGGAGAGCCCGAGGCTTTGGCGGAAGGTAGACGTCTGATCCAGGAGGAGATGGAGAAGGAGAGAGCCAAACTCAAAGGCAAGGACAAGATCGACGGAGGGTCAATCTCATCAATGGAGTCCAAGGCCTCTGAGGTTGAGGAATATAATCCCAACGATCCATTGATCCTCTTGGCTTCAGCTCCTTTAGCTGCTGGAGCTTCTATAGTAGGTTCAGGCGAGGGGTCAACAGAAGGTATTTCCATATTCTCTCCCCAATTCGCCAAAGCTATCATAACTTGTCGTCGTATAGCAGAACATACAGTCGAGAAGACCATGCTTTTTCCTCAACGAATAGCAGTTGCTTCTCATGATATATGTACCAAGCCGAACGAGCGAGATACGGAAGAGAAAACAGAGGCGAAGGAGGTCAGTGTAGCATCAGATGCTGAAGTTTCTGAGGTCCCAAAGCAGTCTAAGGGCATTCCAACTGAGCAGGCTATAGTGACACCAAGTACCGATGCTCCCGCGAATGCTGAGGTTATTGGAGCCTTGCAAGACACCGATGATGGTCATGAAGATGAAGAAGAGGAGGTCTTCATTACAAAGGAGACCAAGGATGATGATAATGAGATCTTAGCTGACATAAAGGCCAAGAGAGATAAACAATTAGCTTTGAAAATAGAGGAGCAAGAACCTCTGAATGTGCCACCTATCACTGCTACTGATCCGAAAACTGGATTAATCATTAAATTCGCCTCTAAATCGATGACCACACAGCTTGCCTCCCAGTCTTACAACATTTCACAAGATCCTCCCTCCGATAAGAGGAAGAGGAAGAAAGATGACAGGTCTAATGTCGACAAGGAGGAGCTGGAGAAGAAAAAGAAGGAGAAGAAACCAAGGTCGTCCCCCTAGCACAAGTAGAATGTGTTTGTTAATTCATATTTTGTTTTTTTAGACTTTCCACTAGCCTTGTGATGTTATCGTGAGAATGGCCCTCACTTTTGTCTAGTCTCGTTTTGTAAATCTGCAGTTGTTAAATGAAAAATTATTTCTCTCGCATCACTGTGTAGCTGCAAGTTTATCATTCTCAGTTACGAACATTCAAATCATAACTAAATTAGTATCATGCGTAACAAACACTAAAAAATAAACATTAAAATTTCCATAAAAGTTTCCTGCACTATGCCATTACGCATAAATGTGTATCAATATGCCCCCAATCTTTCATTAATATGATGCTTGGCCAGGTCTTATTGAGGATTGATTAGAGTCATATGTGTACTGCCCCCATGCCTAGAAATGAGGGGTCTGGGCTCAGTATTCAATTTGCTCCCCGATCCTTCAACGGGGTAGGAGTTCTTTGATGGCGCTAAGTCTCTAATGCCTTTATACTCTCGCGTCGGATTACAAGGATAGAGTGTTGTCGAGACGGTATCTTAATCATGGTGCACCTTCACGTCTCGCGGACAATTCTTGGTCTTTCGTACCCCTTCTCGGATCGTGAGAATTGGAGCATTGACGATAGTGTCATTTATTTTACTGCACACTCGGAGGTCCACATCTTGTTGACCTTTTGATCTAATAGGGAACACTTTGGAAGTACATGTTCCGTGATTGTCGCAGGATTCATAGTTGATTTAATAATGGTGATAGTTCATATAAATAAAGAATGAAAAAAAGAGCACGGTAAAACTAAATGACATACGATATTTTTATAGTGGTTTGACCGAATTATGACCTACGTCCACTTTATAACCTTTTGTTTAAGTAACTAGACTGACAAGTCATGCCTTTTTACATGGTCCTAAAAAACAAAAGATTTTTTTTGACAATTTTATGTCAGGTAATACCGCATATGCTAGGCATTCCACACTCTGGGGATTTCATCTCCATCCACGGTCGCTAACTTGAAGGTTCCATATCAAGCCTCCGTAGGTTGGCGTACGGTCCTTCCCACTTTAGGCCCAAATGCACGGGGGGTGGAAAGACACGTTTCAGAACCAAGTCTCCAGGTTCAAAGGTTCGGGCTCAGACCTTTTTGTTATAGTATCGAGCAACTTGCTGCTTGAGCCTCAAGGCGCGGAGATCAGCTTCGTCCCTCTTTTGTTCAACCATATCCAGGGATTCAAGGAGCAACTTGTTGTTGGTCATCGGGTCATAATATGTGGTTCTGTGAGAGGGTACTTTTAATTCAACCAGGATGACCGCTTCTGCTCCGAAAGCGAGGGAGAAAGGTGTGTGTGACCCATTGTTGACTTGTAAGTTGTCATGTAGGCCCATAGAGCTAAGGGTAGCTCATCTACCTATATGGCTTTGGCCCGCTTCAGTCTTTTCTTCATAATGGATTTAATTACTTTATTTGCCGCTTCGACCTGCCCGTTCGATTGCAGATGTGCCACAGAGGAGTACCTTTTCTCGATGTGGTACTTCTGGCAAAAATTCCTGAGTTCAGTGCTATCAAATTGGGTTCCGTTATCCATTATGACGATTTTCGGAATCCTGAATCGGCATATGATGTTTCTAACGACGAAGTTGATTACCCGCTTGGACGTGATTGTGGTCATTGGTTCTGCTTCGATCCACTTTGTGAAGAAATCCATGGCCACAATGGCAAACTTTGCTCCGCCCTTATCTATGGGGAGGCTTCCAATAATATCAATTCCCCAAACAGCGAAGGGCCACGGGCTCGTCATCGTCTTCAACTAGCTAGGGGGTGCCCTGGAGATTTTGGAAAACCTTTGGCATGCTTCACACCGCTGTGCATATTTAGCTGCGTCCTTATTTATGGTAGGCCAGAAATAGCCATACCGCAATATCTTCTTTGCCAATTTTTGTCCTCCAGTATGGTCACCGCATTCACCTTCGTGCACTTCTTTCAGTACACGTTTGATGTCGTCGTGGCCAATGCACCGAAGGAGAGGCATTGAAAATCCCTGCCTGTATCAGATTTCGCCTTGCACGATATATCTAGAGGCTTTTTGGATAACAACATGCCTTTCATTATTCTTTGTCAGAAGCATTCCATTCCTTCGAAAATTCTTCAAGGGTGTCATCCACGACTCCCTTTCTAGTTCGATTTCCAATACGGATCAATTTCCATTCGATCAACGCTTGTAGAGTGCAATACTTCAATTGGACTAGCTCAGTGTCTTCGGGACTGTTGGAACTTGCCATCGTTGCAAACTTGTCTGCCTTTTGATTCTCCACTCGAGGAATATGGGATATGATGTAGTGATCAAGGTTATCCAACAACCCTCTCACTTTTTTCAAATATGATATCAGCCTTGGGCTTTTGGCCCGAAACTCTTTATTGACATGGTTCACTACCAACTTGGAATCGCAAAAGATATCTAACTTCGTTATCTCCAACTCCTTTGCAAGATTCAGCCCGACAATCAGGGCTTCATACTCAGAATCGTTATTCGTGGAATGAAACTCCAATCTAAGAGCGTAGTATATTGATCGGTCTTCGGGATTTACAAGCACATCTTCGGCGCCGGATCGTCTGTCATTCTTGGCGCTGCCAGTATATAGTTTCCAGGCGTTGGGGTCAAGAAGTTGTTTCGGAGAATCAGCTTCTTCACTCACTACATCATCCTCTGGGGTAGTGAATCCTGCTATAAAGTCTGCCAGTACTTGCCCCCTTATTTATCGTCGAGGATGGGAATTCAAATCAAGCTGACTCAACTCAATGTTCCATTTGAGTAGCCTTCCTGATGCCTCTGGCCTCTGCAGAACTTGTCTAAGTGGGTGGTCAGTGTACACGGTGATGGGATGAGCTTGAAAATAGTGGCGAATCTTCCTGGAAGCAATCAGCAGACTGTATGCGATCTTTTCTATTCTTGGGTAGTTTCACTCAGCTGCCGCCAACTTCTTGCTCACATAGTACACTGGCCTCTGAACCTTATCTTCTTCTCTCACTAAGGATGAACTTATCACATGGGACGACACTGGCAAGTACAAAACAAGTCCTCATGATCGATAGGTTTGGACAGTACTAGGGGTTTCTCAAGATGATTCAGAAGGTTCTGGAATTCTTCTACGCAATCAGGAATCCATTCGAAATTGTGCTTTTATCGCTTATCAGCTCAAAGAATGGAATATACTTGTCCGTAGCTTTGGAGATGAGTCTACTCAATGTATCTACTTTTCCTGCGAGGCTTTGCACATCTTTGATTTGTTTGGGTTTTTGAATGTTTTTGATCGCCCCAATTTGATCTAGATTGATTTCAATTCCACGCGAACTAACGATGAATTCTATGAACTTCCCAGAAGCAACCCCAAATGAACACTTCATAGGGATGAGTTTCATCCCTTATCTTCGGAGGATATCAAACATCTCTGCTAGGTCGGCAGCGTGGTTGGACGATTATCTGGATTTCACTAACATATCATCGACATACACCTCCATTGTTTTCCTGATTTGGTTGTAGAACATTCTATTCACCAATCGTTGGTAGGTAGCACCGGCGTTCTTCAAACCGAATGGCATCACTTCATAGCAATATAACCCTAGATCCGTGATGAAGCTGGTATGCTCTTGGTCCGGAACGTGCATAGGGATTTGGTTCTATCCCGAGTAGGCATCCATGACGGAGAGGATTTCGTGACCTGCCGTTGAATCCACCAACTGATCAATTCTTGGAAGCGGAAAACTATCCTTCGGACAGGCTTTATTCAAGTCTGAGAAGTCAATACGAGTGCGCCACTTTCCGTTAGCCTTTTTTTACCGAATCTGGATTCGAAATCCATTCCGGGTAGGTTGTGTCTCTAATAAATCCATTGCTTCTCAGCTTCTCAACTTCTTCCTTCAAGGCAGCTGACCTTTTTGGGCTAAGCATTCACCTTTTCTATTTAACGGGTGCATGCTTCAGATTGATGCTTAATGAATGACTCATAATCAAGGGAGATATCCCATACATGTCAGCATGTCTTTAAGAAAACACATCCAAGTTAGCTTTTAGGAAATCAGTCAATTCTCCTGTTCGAAGGGGGTCTAAATGAGATCCAATCTTTAGGACCTTTGTTGGGTCACCATCATCGATTGGTACATCCATAGTTGTTTCATTTGGAGTCTCCATTCTTCCGCCGGGCTCTTTGTCCTCTCTGGGATCTATGTCCTCGGGTAGTTCTCTGGGCGACTCCTCCGAAGTAGTTTTCTTTAGTTGTTACGACGATTCCTCCCTTGGGGGGAGGAAGCGCCTTTTGTTTCCAAATCTCTTCCTTTACACAACAACTTCAATTCTGCTATGTAGCAGGATCGTGCTACGACCTGATCTCCTCTGATTATTCCTACTCCTGCATCCGTTGGGAACTTCAACAGGAGACACCAGGGTGCAATGAAGGCTATGAATTCTGCCAGGGTCGATCGGCCCAAAAAGACATTATACGGTGATTCTATGTCCAAGACCACAAAAGGGATAATCCTCACTCTCCGGCGATCTCCTTCTCCTAGGGTTACTGACAACTCTACATATCCGATCGAGGCAATTGAGGCTCCATTAAAGCCACAGACCCATCCCTCGCAAGGCTTTAAGTCTTTTGCTTCCAACTTCATCTGATCGAATGTTTTCTTGAATAGAATGTTTACAGAGATTCCATTATCCACTAGAACTTTATGGACTGTGGCTGGACCAATAGTGACTGTGATCACTAATGGGTCTTTAGTTGGGGAATGGACTTCAATACTCTCTCTACCGTGGAATATAACATCATCGGACATTGTCTTTTGTTGTTTGATTGGCGTGGAATCGTCAAGTTTACTACATTCTCTGACTTCAAGGTGTTGTTTGGCCGCGTTGACATACTGATCCATTGCCCTGAAGCTGTGTCCCGCCAGGTGAAGTCCTCTGACTGTGGTGTTAATTACAATATTCTTCCCTTTTTGCTGAGGAGTAGGTCTAGCAACAGGTTAATTTTGGTTCAGGGACTATCCAACTTGCCCCTTGTCCCTTGGAGCCACCTTATACTCGTCTAGTTTTCCTTCTCGGAGTACCTTTTCAACCACATCTCTCAAATGACGACATTCGTTGGTGGAGTGACCATGAACCTGGTGGAAAAGGCAAAACTTTCCAGTTTCGCGTTCCTTTTCCGTCGAATCCCTTGGGGGGAGGCCTCTTGTACTGGAGAACATTAAAAGTATCCATAAAGATGTTCTCTAAGGTATCATTTAATGGCGTAAAGTTCTCAAATGGTCTGGACCGAGGCCTTCTTTGGGAATCATTCCCCCGGTTTTTCTTCCGACTGTTATTTCCTGATTGGCGGCTACTTCCTTGACTTTTATTTCTGACATTCACCTCAACTATCCCTGAGCTATCTCCTGTCTGCTTAATGGCCACGTTGCTCTATATATCTTCTTTATCAACAGCCTTCCTCTTCCGGTTGGCTTATATTTCTTCCTGACGCAGACAAATATTAGCTTTTTTCATAGAATATCTCCCTAGTCAACGGCGGCTTGCCAGCTAGGTACCTTCCAAATTCAATATCTTTGTCCACCCCATCGATTAAGGCTATCAAGACAGCCTGTTCGTGAGGGTCTCTGACCTCTCTGACAGTTAGGTTGAAACGAAACGATCCAGGTACGACCTCAGAGTCTCGTTAGGACGTTGTTTAATGAGGGATAACTCAATGACTTTTTTAGTCCTCTGAGCGTGAAGCCGGAAGTGATTCATAAAATTTTCACTCAGTTCCCTGAAACTGGATATCGATCATGCCGGTAAGTGGGTAAACCACAGTAACGCCACGTCTTCGAAGAATATCGGGAATGCTTTGCACTTTATAGCATCGGATGCTGCAGCGGCATTCATAGACCATGAGTATCTCATTAGGTGCTGAACTGGGTCTGTCCTGCCCGTATAGCGATTCATAGTTGGCATGCTAAAACGCCTCGGGAATGTAACCTCCAATATATCGTCAGTAAATGGCGTGTGAATGCGCTCTATGTCCCAATCTTTGTTTCTCTGCCCATGGCAATATACTATGATCTGCCTAATCATTGCTTCAACGTCAGCATGGGTCACCATAGATTCAGGATCAGCACTCCTTGTGTAACACCCCACGTCCGTTAGTGTCACTCACAAAGGGAATGCACTAAGTTCTGTGGAGCATTTAGGGTGAAAGATGCAGATAAATTACAAGACAGACAGAAAATAAACAGCAGAAAATAAAATTTTGCTTTATTGATAAAATAGTTTGTACAATGGTTTCTTTACAATATCAGAGTATCATCTGTCTTACAAAATAAAGAAGCATGAAAATACATTTATATTCCCCAAGTTTAGCAAGAGCCAGCCATAACATCTGAAAGAGAATCCAAGCAAACTTCGACAAATCTTCAAGCTGGGAAAGAGTGACATTCCAACTTAACCTGAGTTATACTATTCCCTCCTCTACTACCTGGGGGGGGGGAACGGAAGGAAAGAAGACGAAAGAAAAAAAGAGTCAGACATAAAGCCTGAGTAAGTTCAGTAACTTCTAGCTTGTGAACATGGAAAAACAAACGACATGAATTAACTGAATCCAAGATTACACCATGACCATAGGGTCAGCAAGATTAGACAAGATAATCACAAGATATGCTAAGATAAGATAAACAGGATATGCTCTAATACTTTCGCCTCTTCGCTACTTCCTTGTTATACTGGTTTCTATATCTCTGCACCACCTAACTAGTGTTCCAACTAGTAACGATAACGTGATCCCAACCCCTGTAGTTTCCATTTCCTTCAGGCATACATTTATTATTCATTACCTAGATCTAATCTAGGGTTTCCTATCAAGTGCTTTCTATATTTAACTAGAGTTTACGCTATCTGTTGAACGCTTCTCGAATTCAGGGTTTATGCCACCTAGTCCAACTAGGGATTACGCTACCTGTCGAACGATGCCCCCAAGTCTAGGACACACTACCTAGAGTGGTATATGTTCCTATACTTCCCCACGCATGTATCGCGAATCGTCATCGCTTGTCTAGATGCACATGTCATGTAATGTGCGGTCCGAGTCCTGCGACAGGGCAAATCAAGGAATACAGAACTCGGTCGGGAGCTTTCAGATATCTGCCGATGCAGATGCTAAGGTCTGTTTTTATTCCAGTGGCTATGGTCCCACTTGACCCCTCCCTCAACTAATGAAAGGCACACCTTGTAAAATGAGAACTATACGCCGGCCTCCGGTGCCCCACTATCCTATGGCCATCCTCACCCATAACTAGATAGCAAGTATATGGTCTTTTGGAGTTCTCCGCTTTTCCGCTTCACGTATCTCGATTGACTCAAGATGGATGGTAGATGACGAGTCGCTATCACAGGGTTACCGTTTGCTCGCTGAATCACGCCGGTCCATCCTAGTCTTTAGGTTGCCATGTATTGCAACCAAGGCATACCCCTGGTTCTTCTGACGCAGACCTTAACCTCTGTGAGCCCCGGTGGATCATCTGCAGCCTCACAGAGGGATACCAAGAGTACCCTCACGTCCCCTCGAAGCCTCGGGCTTCGTAACCCAATTCGTTGGAGCCTTCTTTCTACTCAGACGAACATTCGCTCCTTCCCGTGTTATACTAAGAATTACTACTTAGTTTTACTAACTAAGATTTACCACTTAGTTTCCAGAATCGTTGTTTTCTTAACTAAAGTTTACTACTTAGTTCCCTTTCCCGTCAATTTGGATTGGTTAAGTGTCATTAGTCAATTCAAGCCAGCTTAACCCTCTTCATTCATCATGTTATACTGGTTAAGTGTTATCAGTAATTCATGTTGACTTAACACTATTCTTTTATCACAATCTGATGGTTAAGTGTTCAAGTTTACTTAACCCTACGGTCTAGCCCAGATAACATATCAAATTGGCTAAGTGTTTTTACTTAACCCCAACCTCTAGTCTAGTTAACATGTTAATTTGGCTAAGTGTATCAACTTTACTTAACCCCACCTTCTAGTCTAGTTAACATGTTAGTTTGGCTAAGTGTTTTCTTAGTTACTTAACCCCTACAAATCTGGTCTTGTTACCATAAGTTTGGTTAAGTGTCCCTATGGACTTAGCCCTCCCATTCTAGCTCGACTGTGTTAAGTTGGTTAAGTGTTCCTATAGACTTAACCCTCCCATTCTAGCTTAATTGTGTGTGTATGAACCTACCCCCACCCATCGGTTTGGTTATCTTGTTGAGTTGGTTAAGTGTCTTAGTTAACTTAACCCTACCATTCTTGTTCTAGCTTTAACTAAAATAAATTAAAGCCGCTACCACTCACATTAGACAGGTATTGTTGCGACTACTGGATGTGCCGGTTGGTTCCGGGCAGGTTTACATCGCAACTCAGTCTAACCTCGGGCTAGGCATATTCGTGTTTTCTAAGTTCAAAGGGTTTCAATTTATTTTCAAATCAAGTTTTGAAAGTAACCATCCCGTTCGTCGGATCAGTTAGGGATAGCCAGGGAGAGCAGGAAACTTGTATTTTCCAAACCCAAGCCTAGACACTATCCTCTCTGTCACCCTAGAACTTTCTGTTGTGTCATTAAAAGAGATGTCGTTAATAAACCTTTAATTGGTCTAAATTTATATTTCCTCATTCAGGGCAAATTCTATAAGTAAATTATTTCTAATTTACTTATTTCCTAATTACTCTTTTAATGTAAATTGTCTACATTCATTCTTATGGCCCATTTCCCCTTCCAAATCATATTTATGCTTTTTGGTATGTGGACTATACCAAATTAAGTGTCACTAACCATGATTTTTGCTAAACCTGCCAATTACTCCCAATTATGGCCAATTTCACATTTATGCCAATATACTTACCGTGCCAAATTAGCTAATCCAATTCCGATTCAACATTCTAATTCTAGATTTATTACTCTAGTTCACTATTCATGTAAATGCTAGATTTACACGTCAATACTAGATTCAAATTACACATCTTATCATTCATGTCAAATTTATCCAATTTGCATTTCTATGAACATGCCATAATGCGTGTTCCCAATTTATGCCAATTTCCAAGTTAAACTACGTTTTTAGTAAATTTCATATTTTTCCCAAACCGCATTCCCACTGTTCGTATAATCGTGATTTAGTCTAGATTTATAAATAAAGCTAGGTTCGTAGAAAATAGGGAATGAACCAAAGATGCTATGCGAAAGATAGACATACTAACTGGCATAAAAAGGGTTGAATAACGACGTCCGTTCAAGAACATGGGTAGACCTAACTTAATAGGTAAATTCCCAAGGTCTAAAACCAAAGAAAACCAAGAATAGACAGAATAGAGACGTAGGTTCAAGAACATGGGTAGACCTAACTTAATAGGTAAATTCCCAAGGTCTAAAACCAACGAAAACCAAGGATAGACAGAATAGAAAGATCAGGTTTAGACCGAATTTCACAGCAACCCTTTCCTAGTCAGAAGTCATAGGTGTTTATTCACAGTTGTCCTTGTTATGTCATAGGCAATAATGTTTCCAAATCAAAAGCATAAGCTTAGTCAAGGAAATAATTCCCATAGTCACCGTCACAGTCATAGTTAATGTCCATAGCCATAGGCAATGTTCATAGTCATAGGCAACGTCCACAGTCATAGGCAATGTCCATAGTCATAGGCAATGTTCATAGTCATAGGCAATGTTCATAGTCATAGGCAACGTTCACAGTCATAGGCAATGTTCATAGTCAAAGAGGCATACAGTCATATTTGTCCTTGAATCATAACAGTTCTTGATTAGGTCCAAGAATATAGGCACTGATTCGAATAGAGAGAGAGATTTGGCATATTCTTTTATTCCTTTAATTTCATATCACGAACAGAGAAAAATGTTCAAATCTAGAAATAACTGACTTACCGAGATTAGATTAGAATAGAAAGATGGCGTTGCTATGATTCGTAGAAAAACAGTCGTTGCAGTCGTTGGAATCCTCACTTGAATTCTCGCTTGAATCTCCTCTTTGAAAGTCTTTGAGCAGCACCTCCTTGTCTTGATTTATTTTATATATTATTTTATTTATTATTTGATTAAGAGGAGGAGAAGAAGCCATGTTCTCCAAGCATCTTTGCAGCATAAGGGTAGAAAAGAATTGTGAATAGAGGAGGAGGCTAGGGCTGTTTATATAGTTGCTCAAGACCTTATCGTACATGCAGCGCTGAGTCAGCATTGAACCTAGTTAAGAAAATAGTCCAGGTTCGCAGATGAATCTAGCCAAATCTTATCGTATATGCAGTGCTAAGTCAGCATTGGGTCCCACAAGCTGTTTTGGCGTAGAAATTTGAATTTCGAACTTTTGAATTTCTGGAATTTATTTAACTGTTTTATTCACATGAAATATTCTTATATGTATACAATTCCTTTAACGACCATTTTACGCGTGTATATATATACGCACAACTTTCATTTTATTTTCAAAATTCAAACGATGTTGCACCGTTATTTAATTGTTGCCATATTTCATTTACTATAGCCTTATCTTAAATTTTATCTTTCGTATGCATATATTTCTGCATATATATATATATATATATTCTCTTGTATATACATATATTTTCTTTATTTCCTTATATGTACATTCTTATCCTTTCAAATTTTGAATTTGTATATGTACATATATTTGCATGTTCAGTTGGCCCTCTTTAAAACAGAGATAAAAATTATGCTGCCGTCGGGGTTCGAACCCCCGACCTCCATGTTACAAATCCAATGCCTTAACCAACTGAGCTAACAACTCTTTTGTTAATAAGTCTTAGAACAATGATAATTATTGTTCTTTCCTTACTTCTCTTTTTCATGTTAGTTACAATACCAATGCATGAATCTTTTTCTTTTAATGTTAATGCATTATGTTTGCAAATCAGTGCATGCAACATATTTACATCGCATGCAACCAATCTTTTCTTTCATTCATATATTAATTAATTTTCATTATATATCACCATATTAATCCTATCTGTGGATATATATACATTTTTAATTACATTAAAAATACGGGGTGTTACATTATCCCCCACTTAAAAGGTTTTCGTCCCCGAAATCTCCAAGTTAGGAAGAATGTGTCCTACCATCCAATCACCCATCTACTCAACCATTCAATCATAGGCATCCATTGTCCTTAAAATTTCTAGTGCCTTCATGTTCATATGCATAGTGTGTATATATGTCTTTATCTGATGCAAAATCAGGCGGTCTACTGATTCAGTCGACCTCCTTAATGCGAATCATGTCAGTGCCATGCGTCCAATCATGTATGCAAGCATCCCTAGTTATGTAAATACTACATGTGTGCATAGCCATTCATCCATATGCAACATCCATATGATAACATATCAAGTTCAATTTGCAAACAAATACATATCTGTAAATGCAATATGAATGCGTCCGAACTTGATCTAGTGCCTAATGCGTATGCATATGCATTCACGGGCAACCATTTGCAACCATTCAACCATAACATGTTTCAAATACATGTTTACATCCATTGGCTTCTACCTAAGGATCGATGATACGTCCTAGAGGATATACTTTGGAAAGAGAGAAACAATTATGCGTAAAGCTCCTAAACAAAGAAATCAAGGATGCACCCTTAAGGAAAAAGGGCATGACGCTAGTATCTAGCCTTCTTGAGCTTTACTCCACTGTGTCTTAACTAATTTAACTTCACGATTGTGAAGTTTTCTGACCTCCAATTCCAAAATAAACAGATGCCAATCACGGTACCAAGTATACGTACTAAGATGATTAGAGGTTTCCCTCTTATCCGTCATGTCATAACTAGAGTCGAAAGGTCACTACGTGCTCTTTGGAGTGCCTACCATAACTATTCATCTCTCCCGCAAACCATCCAAACTGAACTCGACATTCCTCAAGTACAAGCCCCAAAGGCCTAAACCAATATCAGACAAGCAACCAAGGAATATCTCCCCCGAATTTAGACGATCTACGTGAGATGATATAAGCAAACTCGATAGCTATTCTCAAATCCCTACTAACAAAAAAAAATAAACTGGTCGGACCACCAATTGGATTTGAGACTCTAGCGGGATCTTTCTACTATACAAGTACTATGGTGCGAGACCCAACTATGGAAGTGGATATGAACAAATGAGAAGCGCTAGAACCTAAGGAAATAGCACGAACAGAAAACTAGACTCTTCCAACCGGACTACCTTTCTCCTAGGTACGCTTGGTGGCGAAAGCATGTACTTGTCCTTCTAAAAATCTCGTCCTCGTTCTTTCCCTTGTCCTTAAGTATATGCCCTATCATACCCTAGTAAAGATACTTCCTCTTGTCTTAGGTTTTATAATTTCTTCCTCCTTCATGTGCTAAATCTACATCCATGAATTCCTCATCCTAGGGTTATGCTCCTTAGCCAAACTCCTCATCCCCTTCCGTGTGTAGTCATGTTGACAAATCTCTCGAAAACTGCCTCCATCGTCCGGAAAACCCTTTAAGCTTCGAAAGAAAACTGCCCGTAGATGAAACAACTACGGCTATGGATGGAAGCCGGGCACTACTTTGCCCTTCGATGAGGTTACCTCCCAGGAAGCCAGGAGCCCCAGAGACTCAAGAAAGAAGGAGATAAGAATTTAAACAGAGGAAGAGAAGATAGTGCGTATGGCTTTGGGGAATATGTCTTTAAAACAAATCTTTTCTCTTGAAATGCTTCTTTAAAAATTGTTTGAAAATAATTTTTCAAATCCTTTATCTGATCTGGTAACCTTCAGCTCTGATACCACGTGTAACACCCCACGTCCGTTAGTGTCACTCACAAAGGGAATGCACTAAGTTATGTGGAGCATTTAGGGTAAAAGATGCAGATAAATTACAAGACAGACAGAAATTAAACAGCAGAAAATAAATTTTTGCTATATTGATAAAATAGTTTGTACAATGGTTTCTTTACAATATCAGAGTATCATCTGTCTTACAAAATAAAGAAGCATGAAAATACATTTATATTCCCCAAGTTTAGCAAGAGCCAGCCATAGCATCTGAAAGAGAATCCAAGCAAACTTCGACAAATCTTCAAGCTGGGAAAAAGTGACATTCCAACTTAACCTGAGTTATACTATTCCCTCCTCTACTACCTGGGGGGGAACGGAAGGAAAGAAGACGAAAGAAAAAAAGAGTCAGACATAAAGCCTGAGTAAGTTCAGTAACTTCTAGCTTGTGAACATGGAAAAACAAACGACATGAATTAACTGAATCCAAGATTACACCATGACCATAGGGTCAGCAAGATTAGACAAGATAATCACAAGATATGCTAAGATAAGATAAACAGGATATGCTCTAATACTTTCGCCTCTTCGCTACTTCCTTGTTATACTGGTTTCTATATCTCTGCACCACCTAACTAGTGTTCCAACTAGTAACGATAACGTGATCCCAACCCCTGTAGTTTCCATTTCCTTCAGGCATACATTTATTATTTATTACCTAGATCTAATCTAGGGTTTCCTATCAAGTGCTTTCTATATTTAACTAGAGTTTACGCTATCTGTTGAACGCTTCTCGAATTCAGGGTTTATGCCACCTAGTCCAACTAGGGATTACGCTACCTGTCGAACGATGCCCCCAAGTCTAGGACACACTACCTAGAGTGGTATATGTTCCTATACTTCCCCACGCATGTATCGCGAATCGTCATCGCTTGTCTAGATGCACATGTCCTGTAATGTGCGATCCGAGTCCTGCGACAGGGCAAATCAAGGAATACAGAACTCGGTCGGGAGCTTTTAGATATCTGCTGATGCAGATGCTAAGGTCTGTTTTTATTCCAGTGGCTATGGTCCCACTTGACCCCTCCCTCAACTAATGAAAGGCACACCTTGTAAATTGAGAACTATACGCCGGCCCCCGGTGCCCCACTATCCTATGGCCATCCTCACCCATAACTAGATAGCAAGTATATGGTCTTTTGGAGTTCTCCTACTTTCCGCTTCACGTATCTCGATTGACTCAAGATGGATGGTAGATGACGAGTCGCTATCACAGGGCTACCGTTTGCTCGCCGAATCACGCCGGTCCATCCTAGTCTTTAGGTTGCCATGTATTGCAACCAAGGCATATCCCTGGTTCTTCTGACGCAGACCTTAACCTCTGTGAGCCCAGGAGGATCATCTGCAGCCTCACAGAGGGATACCAAGAGTACCCTCACGTCCCCTCGAAGCCTCGGGCTTCGTAACCCAATTCGTTGGAGCCTTCTTTCTACTCAGACGGACATTCGCTCCTTCCCGTGTTATACTAAGAATTACTACTTAGTTTTACTAACTAAGATTTACCACTTATTTCCAGAATCGTTGTTTTCTTAACTAAGGTTTACTACTTAGTTCCCTTTCCCGTCAATTTGGATTGGTTAAGTGTCATTAGTCAATTCAAGCCAGCTTAACCCTCTTCATTCATCATGTTATACTGGTTAAGTGTTATCAGTAATTCATGTTGACTTAACCCTATTCTTTTATCACAATCTGATGGTTAAGTGTTCAAGTTTACTTAACCCTACGGTCTAGCCCAGATAACATATCAAATTGGCTAAGTGTTTTTACTTAACCCCAACCTCTAGTCTAGTTAACATGTTAATTTGGCTAAGTGTATCAACTTTACTTAACCCCACCTTCTAGTCTAGTTAACATGTTAGTTTGGCTAAGTGTTTTCTTAGTTACTTAACCTCTACAAATCTGGTCTTGTTACCATAAGTTTGGTTAAGTGTCCCTATGGACTTAGCCCTCCCATTCTAGCTCGACTGTGTTAAGTTGGTTAAGTGTTCCTATAGACTTAACCCTCCCATTCTAGCTTAACTGTGTCTGTATGAACCTAACCCCACCCATCGGTTTGGTTATCTTGTTGAGTTGGTTAAGTGTCTTAGTTAACTTAACCCTACCATTCTTGTTCTAGCTTTAACTAAAATAAATTAAAGCCGCTACCACTCACATTAGACAGGTATTGTTGCGACTACTGGATGTGCCGGTTGGTTCCGGGCAGGTTTACATCGCAACTCAGTCTAACCTCGGGCTAGGCATATTCGTGTTTTCTAAGTTCAAAGGGTTTCAATTTATTTTCAAATCAAGTTTTGAAAGTAACCATCCCGTTCGTCGGATCAGTTAGGGATAGCCAGGGAGAGCAGGAAACTTGTATTTTCCAAACCCAAGCCTAGACACTATCCTCTCTGTCACCCTAGAACTTTCTGTTGTGTCATTAAAAGAGATGTCGTTAATAAACCTTTAATTGGTCTAAATTTATATTTCCTCATTCAGGCCAAATTCTATAAGTAAATTATTTCTAATTTACTTATTTCCTAATTACTCTTTTAATGTAAATTGTCTACATTCATTCTTATGGCCCATTTCCCCTTCCAAATCATATTTATGCTTTTTGGTATGTGGACTATACCAAATTAAGTGTCACTAACCATGATTTTTGCTAAACCTGCCAATTACTCCCAATTATGGCCGATTTCACATTTATGCCAATATACTTACCGTGCCAAATTAGCTAATCCAATTCCGATTCAACATTCTAATTCTAGATTTATTACTCTAGTTCACTATTCATGTAAATGCTAGATTTACACGTCAATACTAGATTCAAATTACACATCTTATCATTCATGTCAAATTTATCCAATTTGCATTTCTATGAACATGCCATAATGTGTGTTCCTAATTTATGCCAATTTCCAAGTTAAACTACGTTTTTAGTAAATTTCATATTTTTCCCAAACCGCATTCCCACCGTTTGTATAATCGTGATTCAGTCTAGATTTATAAATAAAGCTAGGTTCGTAGAAAATAGGGAATGAACCAAAGATGCTATGCGAAAGATAGACATACTAACTGACATAAAAAGGGTTGAATAACGACGTCGGTTCAAGAACATGGGTAGACCTAACTTAATAGGTAAATTCCAAAGGTCTAAAACCAAAGAAAACCAAGAATAGACAGAATAGAGACGTAGGTTCAAGAACATGGGTAGACCTAACTTAATAGGTAAATTCCCAAGGTCTAAAACCAACGAAAACCAAGGATAGACAGAATAGAAAGATCAGGTTTAGACCGAATTTCACAGCAACCCTTTCCTAGTCAGAAGTCATAGGTGTTTAGTCACAGTTGTCCTTGTGGTGTCATAGGCAATAATGTTTCCAAATCAAAAGCATAAGCTTAGTCAAGTAAATAATTCTCATAGTCACCGTCACAGTCATAGGTAATGTCCATAGTCATAGGTAATGTTCATAGTCATAGGCAACGTCCACAGTCATAGGCAATGTCCATAGTCATAGGCAATGTTCATAGTCATAGGCAATGTTCATAGTCATAGGCAACGTTCATAGTCATAGGCAATGTTCATAGTCAAAGAGGCATACAGTCATATTTGTCCTTGAATCATAACAGTTCTTGATTAGGTCCAAGAATATAGGCACTGATTCGAATAGAGAGAGAGATTTGACATATTCTTTTATTCCTTTAATTTCGTGTCACGAACAGAGAAAAATGTTCAAATCTAGAAATAACTGACTTACCGAGATTAGATTAGAACAGAAATATGGCGTTGCTATGATTCGTAGAAAAACAGTCGTTGCAGTCGTTCGAATCCTCACTTGAATTCTAGCTTGAATCTCCTCTTTGAAAGTCTTTGAGCAGCACCTCCTTGTCTTGATTTATTTTATATATTATTTTATTAAGAGGAGGAGAAGAAGCCATGTTCGCCAAGCATCTTTGCAGCATAAGGGTAGAAAAGAATTGTGAATAGAGGAGGAGGCTAGGGCTGTTTATATAGTTGCTCAAGACCTTATCGTACACGCAACGCTGAGTCAACATTGAACCTAGTTAAGAAAATAGTCCAGGTTCGCAGATGAATCTAGCCAAATCTTATCGTATATGCAGTGCTAAGTCAGCATTGGGTCCCACAAGCTGTTTTGGCGCAGAAATTTGAATTTCGAACTTTTGAATTTCTGGAATTTATTTAACTGTTTTATTCACATGAAATATTCTTATATGTATACTATTCCTTTAACGACCATTTTACGCGTATATATATACGCACAACTTTCATTTTATTTTCAAAATTCAAACGATGTTGCACCGTTATTTAATTCTTGCCATATTTCATTTACTATAGCCTTATCTTAAATTTTATCTCTCGTATGCATATATTTCTGCATATATATATATATATATATATATATATATATATATATATATATTCTCATGTATATACATATATTTTCTTTATTTCCTTACATGTACGTTCTTATCCTTTCAAATTTTGAATTTGTTTTTGTACATATATTTGCATGTTCAGTTGGCCCTCTTTAAAACACAGATAAAAATTATGCTGCCGCCGGGGTTCGAACCCCCGACCTCCATGTTACAAATCCAATGCCTTAACCAACTGAGCTACAAAGTCTTTTGTTAATAAGTCTTAGAACAATGATAATTATTGTTCTTTCCTTACTTCTCTTTTTCATGTTAGTTACAATACCAATGCATGAATCTTTTTCTTTTAATGTTAATGCATTATGTTTGCAAATCAATGCATGCAACATATTTACATCGCATGCAACCAATCTTTTCTTTCATTCATATAGTAATTAATTTTCATTATACATCACCATATTAATCCTATCTGTGGATATATATACATTTTTAATTACATTAAAAATACGGGGTGTTACACCTTGCCCTGCGGGGTCCTCCATCATTCCTTCGACGAGCTGCTACGAAGTCAGGAGCTTGTGCAGAGCTTCCCTGCCCCTTGTTACCATGGTCAATCACGCGGCGTAGGGGTTGCGGTGGTCGATTTTCAATAGGATCATTAACAGTCTGTGCTCTAGGAAGCGCTATAGGATTATTCAGATTACGATCGGCAGGTCCTGGGTTAAGTGCTGCCTCTTCTCGAGAAGGAAGCGATCCAAATCGAAGTTGTTCTATATTTTCAGGTCTTTCCAATGGTCGTCATGGAGGTCTTAGAGATTCCCCAGATAAAGACGAGTATTCTGGAGTCAAAGGGCGGGCTGGCAGAGGTGTCCTCTGCCTTTGGAGATCATCAATATGCCTGTCCAATGCAGTAAGGTTCTGTCGTCGCAGGGAACTCTCTTGTGTTTGGGCTGCCAACTCGTCATTCGTTCTCCCCAACATATCAAGGATGCGGTAAAGATCTCCTTCAGTAGCTGGAGCAGAATGATTGAATTGATCATTAACATTCTCTCTTATACGTAAAGAACTCAAGGCAGGTCGAGTAAAAGAACGAGCACGAGCAGAACTAGCCATAATTTCCTTTTCGGGCCGAGTTGTGGTCCTATAGTTGGCTCGGTTCATGACCCCTTGTTGCTGATGGCTCATGATATCTTCTGCCTGGCGACTCGTGGTGGTGTGAGTAAGGCGGTTCGTGACATTGTCTTGGGATCAAGTCGTGACACCTTCAGCGGGTCGGGTCGCCCCCTCTTCACGAACCGGAAAGCGCAGTTCGACCTGCTCGTGAATGCTTTCTTCAACAGTTTCGTTTGCAGCTTCATTTACTTTCAAAGCTCGTGCATCTTTGGATTTCTTTCTAGCCATTTGCAAAAATCTTCAAAAACTGAAACAATGGAGATTCAGACTGTTTTCTTCGGACTCGAATTTACAAACAATAGAGCAACAATCTGATACGCTGAGAGTTCAGTTTCTCAGTGAAAGCACCAAAATGTTAGATCCAAATTTGGATATATCGAATAGTTCAGATTCTATAGATAATTATATCTAGAAATGAAGAAAAGGCAGAAAATGACACCAAATTTATAGTGGTTCGGCGTCAACGAGCCTACGTCCACTTTATGTATCTTTGATTATATGTACAATGCAAGTACAATCAATGATTTCTCTCAATCTCATGATTACAATGATGATTCACTCAGTAATTTCGTAATAATACTAATGAGAAATAATAGAGAGGCAACAATGGTAATAACAACACTCAGAATCGCCAAAAAGATCCCCAAAAATTGCAAGTATGGAGCTATTTATAGGTGATATCTGTAGGCGGTTCGTGAAGACACGTGGCACGGATCCCAAGGATCTCGGGCTGGTTCGTAGCTTGATAGAGAAATGGCCAATATGATGGTTATGGACAGGTGTCATCAGATCCTGATCTTACGGATCGTGGAAGACCTGATCACATTCACCTTTCTGTGATCTTGGGGTCGAGTCGTGCCTCTTATCCACGAGCGGGTCGTGGACCCTGTCATGAGCGGATCATAACACTGAACCACGAGCCAGTGGGTGAAGCTGGCTACAAGTGAGCTCCTGTGTTTCACGAGCCAGAATTACTTGGTTCATGGACCTTCATGTATGTTTGCTTGTGCATGGTAATTCAACTCTTGGTGCCTGGTGGCTTGATCAGGAAGCTAGCCAACACCTTTCTCCCAAGTGACCTCTTATAGCCTGCTCAGTAAGCGTGCCCTGACCCTGAACTAATTTTGGGTTCTCCGTTTGATACCGATATAGGTGACTGACTTATACGAGTCCCACACACAAGATGATACAAGCTTCCCCCTAGGCTTGCATCCCCGCTACTAGGATTTCAACAGGTTATGCCCACTAGTTTAACAAGATCATATAACCCAAACTGGTTAAGTTTGTCGGGTTCATATGTATAACCCGTCCCCACATATTTAACAAGATTAACGTAACCTTCCCACCAATTCAAGAAAATCTACTTAACCCCTACTCAAGTTAACAGGTTCATGCAATCCTCAGGGATTCAAACAGGTTAAACATTACAAGTTCATTACCATACATTCATTTATGGTTATAATGTGTTAGACGTCCCACATTAAGTTTACCACTTGCGTATGCTGGATATGCCGGTTGGGTCTGGACAGACTTCTTCCATAAGTCAGACTTAACCTCGTGTCTTAGCACCATCACGTGTTTATGCACTTAGAACCCTCACATTAGATTTACCACTTGTGGATACTGGATAAGCCGGGCGGTTCCGGGCAGGCTTCTACCACAAGTGTATTCTAACCTCATGTTTAAGCATGGTTACAGTTTCTAATTACTGCAAATCTTGGCATATTCATTCTTTAACATTTATTCCTATTTCATTATAGGTATTCATTCCCCTTTCCCAAGTCATATTCATCATGTACCATATTTCCCAAATTAAGATCTTTAATTACAGTTTGGTTCATGCCCCAAATCCATATTCATGTTTTCAATTCAAGTTATGCCCAAATTTCCGAATACAAGTTATTCCCCAATTTCAATGTTTCCTCTCATTCCCAATTTCACACGTTCGCATATTTCAGCGGTACGCCTTGGCTCGAAGATAGCGTGGCTATAAAATAAAAAGGGAAGAGAACAGAATAAGCTTAATAACAAGATAGGCATATGAGCAACCGAATAAGCATATAGTGACAGAATTGGGCATAATGACAAGATAAGCATATAAGAACAGATATGATGAACATGTGATAATAGAACTGATTAAGCATAATTTTAGATCCAAACTCATATATATATATATATATATATATATATATGTTAAGATTACATTTTAGGTGTTTATATATAAAAGCAACATAAACTCATAGAGAATGTGGATCTAAAAAAAACTGAGAAAAGCGTGTTTATGTTGAATCAGCGATCCCTAAAAATGTATGAATCATCGTTGCTGAAGAAAAGGCTAATTTAATCTGAGTTAGAGCAGCATCTCGTCGTTTCCATTTATTTAGATGAATAAAACAATAGGTATAGGGTCCTTCATATAGCCATCAGTCGATGAACAAAGCCAGGAAAACGTCCAGGTGCGCTCAGGAGGTCAACCCTGGGGTCTACACCCCTGTTGAGGGGTCGACACCTTGAGAGCACGGAGTTAAGCTCCAACGGGCCGATTTCTTGCATCCTCCCGACTCGTTTGATTTTCGAATTAAATTGAATTTATGGATTAAATAAATATATAAATATATATATTTCTCTTATGCGTATACAAAATTCTAGTCTTAATAACTTCTTCATACGATGTCCATTTTACGCAAACCAGGTGTCAATTTTGATCTGAATTCCGTGACGAACACAATGGAGTAGTCCATTTCACTTAATTCCCAATATTTACTTAAGATCCTTAATTTATTGTTAATAGTGTGTTTTAAAATATGGGATGTTACAGCAGCACCCTATATGAGTTAATGAATTAGATTTAATTATAAATAACTAATTAAAAACTTAACTATTTTAATTTAGATTACTTTTAAACCAAGATATGTCAGCCGATTAAAAACTTTCTCCTCTTTCCATCTTCTCATTTCAAAACGCGATGCTAGGTTTCCACCTTTACGCCGTCCTCGACAACAAGCCACTCCGCGCCATACTAACTATCGAACGTTCATCGGAGGTGGTTCATGGCTGCACCCCACCCTCCTAAACTTCGCCACGAACCTGGAGCCACCTTGCGGTTCCTGTTGTCATCAAAACCCCCTGGACTGCACCGACATCGAGACAACTTCTTGATCACGACATAGCTTCGTATTCAATCACTGCCTCCCATCAAGGAGCTCTCCTCGAGCTGAGTGTTTTCGATGTTGAAGGATTCTTAAATGGATTAACAGTACTGATGATTTCCACAGAGGAGTCTCGATGAACTCGGGCCATTCAAAGTGATAGGGTGGAGTTTCAACTTATTTATATACATTAGAGCTGCACAAAGTATGAGTTGGGTCGGGTTGGACCAAATACTATATTCGACCCGCATAAGTATGGGTTTAAGGAAGTTCAACCCGTATCCGACCCTATATGAGGTTGGATATGGGTTGAGTTAAAGTATGGGTTGGGTCGGGTTTAGTAGGGTTGGGTTGCTTGAATATAATTAAAAAATGAGAGTAGAGAGAATTTTTTTAAAAGTAGTATTAAAATATTCAGCATAATATATTAGATTTTTCCTAGCATAATGCATTTAAAAATAACCGATTCATTATAAGATAAATTTTATTAAAATTTCGTTGTAAAACACATCATATAAAATTAATTTACTATATAGTAGAACAAGTGTTTCATTTTGAGATATATTGAAATGCACTTTAAAATATATTTGCCAAATTCTTTCTAGTTTGGATTGAAATGAAATATGTTTTTTTTGTAGATTTACTATAGAATACATAAATATTATTCTAGGATTATACTATTCTAATTTTAAGTAGGTTGGTATTAAATTAGTTTTTTAATATGGGGTTGGGTTGGGTTAAAATAAGGTTGAGTTGAACAAAATATCAAATCCGACCCGTACGTAGTATGGGTTACATATTATAACCCATATCTGGCCTGAACTAGGATGAGTTGGGTTTATGTGGGTTGGGTCGGGTTGGATATGAGTTGTGTGCAGCCCTAAATATATAGAGAGAATGAAGAGCAGAGGGTTTAACATTTTAAAGCCCATAGTACGTGCTGATTGAAAAAGACAGCGTATTCTTACACAAATTTTTGGGAATGATTGGGCCACATTATGCCCTTTTATGTATTTTGCAGAGCCAAAATGTTTGATTGTCCATTTTCTCAAACGCTGGACCAATCAGATAAAATATTGGGCTTCTATCAACCTTGATTTTTGCCATGCACGATATGCTAAAGAATTTTAAAGTGATCAGATAGGATTTCTTTCAGAGGATTAGACTTGCAAAATTATTTTTCTGATCAAACTTCGCATTCCTGAACGCTGAGATTTTTAATCAAAATTGTACGTAGAACTATTTCAAAGATTTGAATAAAATTACGTACAATTTATTTATTTTATTTTTAAGTTTGAAAACGATAGGTTTATATGACTCATTACAGTATTTATCGGTTTATACCGCAACCTACTATGTTGGTTAATATTTGATAAACTGTAACACCCATCCGAACTTAAATGGATATTTGTTTAACCCTCTGATGTTATATTGACGTGGATGAGTTATATGGATTGAAACTAAAGATACCAAAACAATACGAGTCACATACTTGGTTATAATATGAGTTGGTCCGTTGACTTAGTTATATTTGTGATTAAATAAATAAATGGAATAGTTATATGGGACTCGCTTGTTACAGTGGGACACTTTGGTCGATATTGAAAACCCCGAGGGATTTCAATTAGTGTTTATATATATAATAACATATGATATCTCCAAATGTTACAAAATCTGAAAATCGATAATAATATATTATAATGGATCCAATAGAACTAATTTCATTGAAATCCATGGTCGTTTCAAAGTTGTTTATTTTTACTAGATTAAATTAATATAAAATTCACTTTGATGCCAAACCAACATTAAACTAAATTTTAAACCGCTATTTACTTCCATATATATTTCAATAACATATATAATTATTTAGAAACCATATTTATCAGATTCTAGGTCAAAATAATATTTAATTTATTAAAAACCTATTTATTTTATTAAATAAACCATTATAATTTATAAACGATTCCATGGCAAGTATATGAAAATTTGATTTGGACATAAAACAAAATCTATAATATGAAAACTCATATTTTCTCTTCCATTGGAAAATTATAATCAAATAGATTCGGACAATTCTTGTTTCAAAGAATTCTGACTGAAAATGGATTATGTATATTCAACTGAAGCTAAAATCGTAAAATTACGAATTATCGTGACGTTACGAGCTCGTTTTATAACTTAATTATAATTATATGTTCAAATTTATTAAATAAATAATATAAAAATCCTTATATACTCCCAAATCAACATTTAAATCCAAATTAAATGTTTAAACAAAATGGCCTAAAATCTGGGTCGTTACATTCCTTCCCCGTAAAATAATTTCGTCCCCGAAATTGTTAAGACAAAAAGAATGCTAAAAACTCGGTAACTTAAAAAAATCTAATTAGTTTTAATCAAAACCGAATTCATTTCTATTAAAAAAATCTCAATAATTTCCTAACACTTCAAATTTTTGGAATTTTTTGGCATAGTCTCCCCTGCACGGAGGGACTTCTGCAATATTGCGGGAACTAAAATAAATCCATCGACCCGCACGGTTGGAAAACCAAACTCAAAACCCAAAAAATTTATATTTTGCGTAAGCGTACCTTTTGCGAGCATTAATAAGTGATTATCGATAGATACTTGAGTCTGCTCAAATATGCAGCTAAAGCTACTCTAGTTACAATCTACTTCTAGATTTAATCAATATAGGCTAAATTTGGCCATGCACCTGTTCTTAACTCAGATGGAATTCATTAGTTCCATAACCATGTTAGTCATATTCTAATATCCAACCCATACATTCCAAATAATTTCACACACCATCCAATTCATATAAGTTTTATTTATAACAAATTCATTTTGTTACCCGGATTACAAAATGTAATGTATGCGTTTACGAGATTTGTTGTGGTCACGACGCAGAGTCTCCAGGAAATAATCCTGGATCTGGTATGGGTAAGTTTCTATGCCATGAAAATGACATTGTGTATTCTATTAAGAAGAAAACAGGCTAATGCCTCCCTTGAGTTCATGGATGAAAGCATCGCAACATTCGTTAACTCCGATGAATCCCTCGTGTCAGATCTTCCCAAAAGACGAGCCTAAATCACGACAGAGATCGAATTAGGAATTCGTATATGATTTTGTTACATCAATGTTTGGGAAGCATTAGTTTTAGCATGAGAATATGGATCAACCATGGTGGCCCCTTAAGGCGTGGAGAAGGGGACTTCATGTTTCCACAAAGCCTTCTTCCTCCGCTACCATAGCACTTGGTTGATCTCCTTATTTGAAAGGTTAGTATTAACTCACTGTTTCATCATTATGACACTACAAGATTATCAAATTGTAAGGTGTATGGGACCCGTTCTCCATTTATAGATTGCAAATATATTACAAGAATTGATGATTTCCTCCTCTTGAGAAGAAAAGAACTAAATTGAGAAATAAAAAGTTCGTCCCGATTTATGGAGCTCCTGAAGTCCTATTTATAGAGAATCCGAGGTCCTTCCACTAGTAGGTTGTTGGGCCTGAATGATTCCCGTCGACTGCTTTTTTCCTTGGCTTCAAGCATCTGACTATCGGTCCTCCTCGTGGTGCTGATTACAGTCTTTGAAGCGAGGGTTCTGGGTGAATTGGGGCCTCCCCTAGGTGGAAGGGGGCTTGTTGCCGAGACGGATTGTGGAGGCATTTCGTTTTTCTTGGTAGCTGCCTCCAAGTGTCGATCCTTTGTTGTAGGCTCTCGGATGTAGGATTTCGGCTTTGTCGTGGGTACTTGGAGGGGCCCGCCCTCACGACGTACGTATATGTCTGCCGATTTAGAACCATTGATGGTTCAGGTACTAGACGGATTAGTACGAGTAGCCCGTATCCTTCCTTGAGTCTTGGTTTAGCCTTCCGGTTTGGCTCTCTGGAAGGTAGCTTTCGGTGATACCCGTGTTACTTATGAAGGTAACCCCTTTCGTCACCTATGGAACCGTTCTTTAAGGGTCGGTTACAGACCATCTTTATGCTCTGGTCCAAGACTCTTCCTCTTTTAATGTGTCGGCGTTACTTCGCTTAATTCCTGACAGGTAGGCCCTGTCGGATGAACCTTTGTTGATGCCCAATAGGTTTTGGATCCCTTCTCTCCAGAGGGGGTATCGGCCTAAGTTGCCCTCGAATTCTTCATCCCTTCCTTATATTTATTTAATATTCCTTCACTATCGTCTTGCGCTAATATCATTTTGGTAGTAACATCCCCCCTTTAATGAAGGGGTGCCTTCGACTTTCCAAGTCAAGCTTCTTTCCCGGGCTTTCTCCTACTTGTTTGCCAATTACTTTCCAATGCTAAGTTACGCTGTAGGTCCTTCCGAAGAGATTCACTTTCGATGCCTTATGGAGGAATGACGCGACCTAGATTCAGGCCTTGAAGGAAGATTGAAAAATCTTTCCAACAATGATGTTGAGTCGAATACTATCCAGACTCGGACGGATCAAGATTAAGGAGCCGAATTCACCCAGATTCGGGAACTTAAAGGTTGAAGACCGGGAATCTTTCCGGTATTAATGAAGACTCGAATCCACCCAGACTCGGTATTTTAAGATTAAGGACCGGAAACCCTTTCCTCATTAATGAAGAGCCGAATCCATCCAGATTCGGGTATTTTTAAGATTAAGGACCGGAAACCCTTTCGGCATTAATGAAGAGCCGAATCCACCCAGATTCGAGTATTTTTAGATTAAGGACCGGAAACCTTTCCGGCATTAATGAAGAGCCGAATCCACCCAGATTCGGGTATTTTTAGACTAAGGACCGGAAACCCTTCTGGCATTTAATGAAGAGCCGAATCCACCCAGATTCGGGTATTTTTAGATTAAGGACCGGAAACCCTTCTGACAATAATGAAGAGGCAAATCCACCTAGATTCAGGTATTTTTAGATCAAGGACCGGAAACCTTTCCGGCATTTAATGAAGAGTTAAATCCACCCAGATTCGGGTATTAGTATAGAAAACTGGAACCCCCTCTAGTATTGGTAAAGCACCGAATCGACCCAGATTCGGGTATTAGTATAGAAAACAGGAACCCCGTCCAGTATTAATAAAGTGAGTATCCCCTTCGGATTTGATTTGGAAAGTAGAGGATGTACGTGCTTCTTGAGCCTCCCCTTGGGATTGTGTTGTCAAAGCAGAGGATGTACGTGCTTTGTTGGGCACTCTCTGGGCATGTGCATCTGAAGCGCTTGGCTAGCTTATCCACAAGCATGGCCCAAGGACTTACCTAATAGAGGCTTATAGGCACAGAACTAAGGTTTATTCTTTTGACGCTCTACACGGGCCATCGTAGGCACTGATAGAGGCTTATACGCCACCCCATCTAAGGGGTTCCCTATCCTGACCATCGTAAGCGGTGATAGGGTTTTGCGCTCCCTTCTGCGGGAAAAGCGGAACATAAGAAGAGGTAGGACGTGCTTAGTTCGAGCAGAGGCAGAGCGTACTCTTTTACAAGCAGAGGCAGGACGTGCTAATTTTTAGATGCACCGCCATGACCATCTATGGTATGAAACGGAGGCTTACGCTTTCGATGCTTTAACCTGCCCCCTTTGGTTTGGGCAAGGAGAAAGACTAACACAATCATCCCCCTCCGTGGGATACCTCGCCCCGACCAATTTGGCACTGACGAGGGATTCAATCCTTTTTCTTGCTTGACCCCTTTTGGGTTTCTCACGAGCTACTGGGAGGGTTTCCATGCCCCTAGTTGTATGATGATTTATTAGGGAAAAGATCTTGTTCTCTATTCTTTTATGGTTGAGAAATACGGCCTCAAATGTTCCGAGTTCCATGTCGTTGGAACAAGATTGTCGTTGGGTCTGCATAGCCGATATGTGTCGGGTATGACTTCTTGATGGACAATTAGGGGTCCTTCCCAATTTGGGCTGAGAGGACCATCAGCCGAATTCTTGGTGTTAACCATTACTCTTCTCAGTATTAATTCATCCTTAGTGAAGGTTCTAGCTTTGACCTTAGAGTTGTAATATTTTGTGATCCTTCTTTGGTACTAAGCGGTTTTGATTGCAGCCTCATCCCTTAGTCCCTGTATCAAGTCTAATGATTCTTTTCTTAACTCCTAATTGGGGTCATATGCGTATGCTACCATTCTATGTGATGGAATTTCGACCTCAACCAGAAGCATAGCTTCGCATTCATATGTCAAGGAAAATGGGGTGTGTCCCGTAGCTCTTTTGGTAGAAGTTCTGTATGCCCATAGCACTAGAGGCAACTTCTCTGCCCAATTTCTTAGCCTGATTTAGGCATTTCTTAAGGATTGTCTTAATGGTCTTATTTGCAGCTTCCATAGCTCCGTTAGCTTTCGGGTGGGCTACTGAGGAGAAACTTTTGATGATCCCATTGTTCTCACAAAATCGGGTGAACTCTTCGCTCTAGAATTGTGTTCCGTTGTCCGGTATGATCTTATGTGGGATTTCGAAGTGGGTAACGATATTCTTTATTATGAATCTTAATACCTTTTTGGATGTGATAACCGGAAGGGGCTCCGCTTCCACCCACTTTGTGAAGTAGGCAATAGCTACTACGACATATTTAGCTCCACCCTTGGCGAGTGGTAAGGGCCCGATTAAATCTATCCCCCATATATCGAAAGGCCAAGGGCTCGATATAGTGGTCAGGTCGCTGGGAGGAAGTCGTGGAACCTTAGAATACTTCTGACATTTATTGTATCTCTTGACGTACTCAACCACTTGACTAACCATCCACGACCAATAATAACCTTGTCGCATGACCCTTTTGGCCAGTTTAACCCCGTTGGAATGGTCCCCGTACCATCCTTCATGAGCTTATTTTAATAGGCTGAGTCCATCTTCGAAACCTACATACCTTAAATAAGGAAATGAATGTCCCTTTTTATAAAGTATGTCGCCCATGATCACAAATGTGGGAGCTTGGTGTTTTATCTTTCTTGCTTCTTGCTTATTAGGAGGTAATGTCCCCCTTAGGAGGTAGTCCTCGATGGGAGTCATCCACGTTGTTTCATGTTGGTGGCGTGTTTCCGTTATGGGGGACTCCCTCTCGGAGTTTACTTCTTAGTATTCTCCGTCTCCCCTTCTTAAGGCTTAGGATATGGTCAAAGCCAATAACTCTTTTCCCGTTTCTGATTCTTCCTGTTCGATGCTGGGCACCTCCTGATTTCCCACTAGCACTATTCGGGTTTCGAGGGCTCCTCGGGGGATGGCTAATTTGGCTAGCGAATCCACCTGGTTATTTTCCTCACCAGGTATTTGATTAACTAAGAAGTCCTCAAACAGGGAAAGCATCTCTATTACCTTCTTCATGTATAAGATGAGCCGCTTGTCTTTGGTTTGATATGTCTGCTTTATTTGGTTTACCATTAATTGCGAGTCGCTGAAGATTTCTATCCTCAGTATCTTCACATTTAATGCCAGATTCAGACTAGCTATCATGGATTCATATTCAGCCACATTGTTGGTTGCCGGGAACCCTAACTTCATGGCGTAGTGCTAGCGGTGTCCGTCAGGGGTGATTACAACGTAACCTGCCCCTGATCCCTTCTCGTTGGAAGCTCTATCTATAAAGAGTTGCCATTTGGTCTTTGAGTCATTTTCTTTAATCGACTATTCTGAAACGAAGTTCGTGCACTCGTTCACGAAATCTACGAGAGCTTTCCCTTTGATTGCTGCTCAAGGATGGAACTCAATTTCATATTGGCTAAGCTCAATACCCTATTTAATTAGCCTCCCCGAGGTCTCCGGTTTGCTGAACACTTGTTTGAGCGGGAAGCTAGTTAAAACTTTAATAGGGTGCGCCTGGAAATAACTTCTGAGCTTTCATGCAGTAATGATTAAGCAATACGCTAGTTTCTCTATGACGGGGTATCGGGTTTCCGCATCCTTTAGCCTTCGGCTGACATAATAGATAGGGTATTGATTACCCTTGTCCTCTCTTATCAAGGCTGAGCTCACTGCAAATTCAGAGACAGCCATGTATAGGTATAAAGTTTCTCCCTTCTCATGACTGGACAAAACCGGAGGCATTCCCATATAAACTTTCAATTCTTGGAATGCCTTCTTACACTCTTCGTTCCATTCGAAATTCTTCTTTTTCTTCATGACATCGAAGAAATGGACGCATTTATCGGTGGCCTTTAGAAATGAACCTATTGAGCGTCGTTACCTTCCCATTCAGGCTCATGACTTCCTTACTGGTTTTAGGTTCCTCCATGTCCTTAATTGCTTGTATTTGGTCGGGGATAGCTTCAATTCCTTGCTCGCTTACCATATCCCAAAAACTTCCCCTATTGAACCACGAAGGAACACTTTTGAGGGTTTAGCTTCATCTGGTAACTTCTCAAGACACCAAACATTTTTTCTAGATCCTTTAGTTAATCCTCTGTTTTGGTGGATTTCACTAGCATGTCATCCAAATATACCTCAATATTACGCCCTATCTACTCTTGGAACATCCTGTTTACCAGCCTTTGGTATGTTACCCGTGCATTTCCCGATCAGAAGGGCATTACTTTATAACAAAATGTTCCCCAGTCGGTGATGAAGCTTGTGTGTTCCTCGTCGGGTTGGTGCATCGGGGTTTGGTTGTACCCCGAATAAGCGTCCATAAGGGATAGTATCTTATGTCCACTCGTGGCATTAACCAACTTATCGATCCGCGGGAAAGGGTAACAATCTTTCGGATAAGCTTTGTTTAAACCCGTGTAATCAACACACGTCCTCCACTTCCAGTTGGATTTCTTTACAAGCACGGGATTGGCCAACCATTTCAGTGATGGACCTCTCGGATAAACCTGTTAGTTTCCAACCTTTTGACTTCCTCCTTTTAGGCCTCTATCTGGTCTCGATTATATTGTCTCTTCTTTTGTCAAACCGAGGTTATCGAAGGGTCGATATTTAAGGCGTGGCTCATAATTGAAGGATCGATACCAACCATGTCCGAATGGGTCCAGGCGAAAACATCTTCGTTGAGCTGGTGTAAGTGGATTAAGTCGCTTCGGAGAGGTTTCGTTAGCCTCTTCCCTATATTGATGATCTTCGATTTATCTTTCGGGTCAACGTTTACTTCTTTTACTTCTTCTATTGGTTTTGTCCTTTCGATATCTCCTCTAGAGTCTAAATCTGTGATAATTTCTCCTTCTTCAGTTGAGTTCATCTCATTGGACCTTTTCCTCTTCCTTTTCAAAGAAGCGTACCTACCATTAGTGTGTTTGTTATTCTTATTTATTTTTATCTTGGCTTTAAACGAGGGATGTAAGAATCCTTATCTGAAGGCATAAAAACAGTAAAAGAATCAAAATACGAAGAATACTCCCTTTTGTATTTTTCGACCGTTGTGAAGTACAACTTTCGGGAGCTTAACTGTTCTCCCTGGATGGTACCCCATCCCTGTTTGGTCAGAAATTTTAACATGAGATATTTGGAAGAAACGAAGGAATCCGTCTCCTTTAAAGTCGGTCGTCCGAAGAAGGCATTGTAATAGGACGGCCGATCAATCACGACGAAGAGAGTTTCAAAAGTCCTACAAAGAGGGGACAACCCTACTTGAACCAAAAGGTTGATCTGACCCACTGGAGTTGATCCTTTATTGTTGAATTCGAAAATTGGTTCATTGCTAGGCTCTAAATTCTTTTCGGAAATTCCAATCTGATCGAAGACATGCTTGAAGATGACATTGATAGCGCTTCCGGTATCCACAAATATTTTAGAAATGACCGAAAGCCCTATCTGCGCCGTTATCATGCGGGGGTCGTTATGGGGGTGACGGACCCCTTTCTTCATTTCTTCCGAAGAGACCACGAGGTTATGAATTTTTAGGGAAAAATGCGTGCTCTTCAATGATGGTTCTTCTTGGATGGAGAAGATTCCCTCTAAGCCTTACTTCACGTATCGGTTCCTGGCCTTTGGACAGCTTCCAGCAGGGTGTGCTACCCCATGGATCACATTGATTCGGTTTATGGAAGGCCCCAAATCCAGGTTATTCTCCCCCTTATGACTCCTATCATGTTTACCGAAACCTTCTGCTATCCTCCTGCATGTTGAGCTGGTGTTGCTTTATTTGAAACAAATTCCTTTAGGTGTCCCTCTCGGATTAGTTTCCGGATAATCCCGTCCAATACCTTGCACTCGTCTGTCTTGTGCCCGGTGGTTTTATGGAACTCGTAGTGTTTCCCGCCGGCATGAGGTTAGGGGTATTTTTTGGCTTTGAACGAGACGGGGAAGTTATTGACCCTTTCTTTTGCAACAACATACACATATGAGATGGGCTTGTTTAAGCCAACCGAGTTGGTGTTTGAGTCTTCCCACCTCAACCTCCTCTAATTCCATTCCATGAGTTGAAGTACAGTTCATCCATGCGGATAAACTTATCGGCTTGGAAGTGGAAATCTTGCAAGTCTTTTCAGTCGTGGATATATAACTCCTTCCAGAAGGGGGGGGTTCTCAATCAACCCTGAGTGTACGGCGATCAGCTTGTCGCAGCATTCATATCCTTGCCCTTTAAGGCTTCGATTTTGAAGCTTTTCAGATGGTCCCCTAGGGACTCCCCTTGTCTCTATTTGATGTTGGCGATGACTGTATAGTCTACGGTTGGATCTTTGCAAATGCAGAACCGCGCGGAGAATTCGTAGGAGAATTGTTTCCATGAGTAAATGGTGTTTTCCCTATACTGCCGATACCACTTCGCCGTAGCTCCTTGGTAGGTCACCGGGAAGAGGCGACACCTGACGGCTCCGGAAGCATTGCAAAGATCCATCTGGCAGCCGAAAGCCATCAGATGATCGTCGGGGTCAGTTGTTCCCATATATTTTATGGTGGGAACTTTGACTCTTGGTGTTCATAATATCATCGATGAACGGTGTTACTTTTTCGTTGTCATTAACCTTTTCATCCTGGTTTCTTTTCCCCTTGCTTCCCAGCAAGTCCTTGACAGTCTTCTGAGTGACATCTTTGATGTAAGCTTCCGTGTTGTCGTAATTTTCTCTTTTGGGATCATAGCCTTTGGAGGTGGAGCTCCCAGACTGTTCCTGGTTGCACTGATTCCCTTGATGATCTACTCCCGTCAGATAAGACTTCTTTTTCTTGGAAGAATTTGCTTTTGGCTTCCCTTTCGCTTCTGATTGTTGAATGGGAGTCTTCCTTTTTGGAGATTCATTCGTCTCTCTCTGACTTGATCTGGTCAGCCTCGAGGATTTCTGTGTCTGGACAGCGTCGACACGAGCCTGCATTTCTTGGAGTTGCTTCTCTAAGACCATGATTCTTGCGACATTATCCTCCATGATGTTTGGGTCTGGTGGTTGTTGTGGACTGGATGTTGTTCCTTCCTCATTATTATTTGGGTTGAGTGTTGGGCCCTCATTTTTTCCAACGGTGGCGTTGGGATCCAGCTCTTTGTTTCGGTCCTCCAATCTTTTTAATTTCATCCTTCCTGCCATAGAGAAAAAAACTCACCAAATTAATTTTAACAAATTAACCACATGGTCGGAGGTTCAAGCCCTCCTTCTAGCGCCAAAATGTTAACAACATTTTTCGTCAACACTCGGATTATAGAATGTAATGTATGCGTTCATGAGATTTGTCGTGGTCATGACTCAAAGTCTCCAGGAAATAATCCTAGATCTGGAATGGGTAAGCTTCTGTGCTATGACGATGAAATTGTGTATTCCAATAAGAAGAAAACAGGCTAACACCTCCCTTGAGTTCATGGATGAAAGCATCGAAACATTCGTTAACTCCGATGAAACCCTCGTGTCAAATATTCCCGAGAGAGGAGTCTAAATCACGACATAGATTGGGTTAGGAATTCATATACGATTTTGTTACATCAATGTTTGGGAAGCGTTAGGCTCAGCATGAGAATATGGATCAACCATGGCGGCTCATTAAGGCGTGGAGAAGGGGACTTCATGTTTCCATAAAGCGCTCTTCCTCCGCTACCGGAGCACATTAGTTGATCTTCTCACTAGAAAGGTTAGTGTTAACTCCCTGTTTCATCATTATGACACTACAAGATTAACAAATCGTAAGGTGTATGGGATCCGTAATTCTCCATTTATAGATTGCAGATATATTACAAGAATTGATGATTTGCTCCTCCTGAGAAGAAAGGAACTAAATTGAGAAATAAAAAGTTCATTCCCATTTACGGAGCTTACGAGGTCCTATTTATAGAGAATCCGAGGTCCTTCCATCAGTAGGTTGTCGGGCCTGAATGATTCCAGTCGGCCGCTTTATACTTTGGCTTCGGGCATATGACTATCGGTCCTCCTCATGGTGCCAGTTGAAGCGAGGGTTATGGGTGAATTGGGGCCTCCCCAAGGTGGAAGGCGACTTGTTGCCGAGACGGATTGCGGAGGCATTTCAGATTTCTTGGTGGATGCCTCAGGAGTCGGTCCTTTGTTGTATGCTCTCGGATGTAGGCTTTCGGCTTTATCATGGATAGTTAGAGGGGCCCGCCCTCATGATGTACGTGTATGTCTACCAATTTAGAACCATTGATGGTTCAGGTATTAGGTGGATTAGTATGAGTAGCCGGTATCCTTACTAGAGTCTCGGTTTAGCCTTCCAATTTGGCTCTTTGGAAGGTAGCTTTCGATAATACCCATGTTACTTACGAAGGCAACCCCTTTCGTCACCTATGGAGCCGTTCTTTAGGGGTCTATTACAAACCATCTTTATGCTCTGACCCGATACTCTTCCTTTTTTAATCTGTTTCCGTTACATTGGTTAAATGCTGGCTTGGTAGACCCTGTTGGATGAACCTTTGTTGATACACGGTAGGTTTCGGGTCCCTTCTCTCCAGAGGGGGTATCGGCCCGAGTTGCTCTCGAATTCTTCATCCCTTCCTTATATTCATTTGACATCCCTTCATTGTCGTCTTACGCTAAGATCATTTTGGTAGTAACACATTTGTTCCATTCAGATTCATCCGGCCTGGATTTATTCATTTATTGGTTCTTAATCAAATTCATTCATTTTCGGATTAGTTCTAAATTAAGTTCATTGATCCATACCCATGCAATTCATTTCAACTATACAATCCAACTGATTCTCAAATATTTCATCTGAATCCATTTACTTACATATATTTCGGTTTTCCAAACATAAGCCAAATTCTAATGGCCTTGAGTTATATTTTATTTCAATATTCACATTTCAACTTATAAGATTAACTCAACATAAGTTAAATACTAATTTTCGTTATTCACATTCTAAATTTGAAATGTCCTGACTCAATTCATAAGCAAACTCATTCAAATCAATACTGGTTGGTTAATACTACAATAATTTGGGAAAATCATTACTTTTATTGCTTTACAAAACATACCGGCAAAAATAATTAATTTTTTTTTTTATATCAAATTATAAATATGCGCTCTCATATATATACATTCAAACTCAATCTAGGGTATTACTAACACCATCTCTATTGAGTTATACCACAGAGCCAAGGTTGTTACTAAACCTTATGCTCTGATACCACCCATAACGACCCGGAAAATTCGACGATCGAATTTTCGACAATAATACATAATCCTTTATCACTTGCCAAAAACTCAGGCATCAAAATCCCAAATTGTTAATAGAAAGAGATTAGAGGGAGAGAGACAAAAAGAAAGAAATACTACAATATAAGAGTAAGAAGACCAGAAACTCATAGCGGAATGGACAAAATATAATAATCAACAATACTTTACTCAAAGGGAAACTGTATATATATGATTACAACATCAGAGTATACTTTCATATCCATCCATACACACAGTGTAACACCCTACCTCTGCTAGGGTCACTCACAAAGGGAATGCACTAGGTTTGGTGAAGCATTATCGAGGTAAACATGCACAGAAATATTACAAGACAGAACATATATAAAACAGCGGAAGTAAAACAAATTTCATTACCTTATAAAATAAGGTCTAAAGCCTTTTACATCAGAATACATCAAAACCTGTCTTGCAATAGTAAATAAGCATAAAACCTTTTTCATAAATTATTCCCCAAAATAAAGCGGTGAAGCAGCCAGAGCCAAGAGAAGACCAAGCTATACATGATGACCATCAAGTATAAGAGGTCTGAACTAAACAACATCACTTCCTCCCTGAAAACCTGGGGGGGGGGGAACGGAAGACAAAGAGGCGAAACAAAACGGGGTCAGTCATAAAGACTGGTAAGTCCTATCTACTTCCAGTATAAAAACAGGTAAAGGTAACATGACATGCATAAACTGAAAGTAAACATAAGGATGATGACAAGATAGATAAGCTAAACCAAGATAACTGGATGAACTACTGTAGCAAGCTAGGCTAAGGTATCATGATAAACTACATGTCAAGATAAATCAAGGTATCACATCGTCAGATTTCTATCAAGTATACTATCCCAAGGTATCTATCATGTATAACATCCCCCGGTATCCATAACGTCCTATGGTATTTACCATATATATTTGCTCTGCACCTCTCGTACTAGTATCCCAACCCGCGTCATGTGTTAACTATGAATGTCCCATGCCCAATGTCATGTAATGGTCCATGTCAACCTAATATATATCATATGTAGGGTTTTCCCACTCGTATGTTTCTTCCCATGTATAAGTTCAGTCCTTTGCCGTAGGCCATACGGGCTTTCCCATGTAAACGTTTTATCCTTGAGGTTAGTTTGGACTGCCACCCTTGATCTGGTTATGTTTTCTTACCATGAACTATCGCGTGTTCACTTAGGATTTATGCCACCTAGGATCACTAGGGATTATACTACCTAATGAACGTTTCCGTGTCTCGGTTTGGGTTCAGCCACCTAAGGTCACTAGGGATTATGCCACCCGTCAACCGCGCCCCTTTATCCCGCGTATGTATCGTGAATTGTTTTCCATGTCTAGACGCACATGTTCCTCAATGTGCCATCCGAGTTCCGTGCCAGGGAAGATCAAGATATACGGAACTCGGTTGGGAGCTTTAAGTCGTCTGCTGATGCAGATATCAAGGTCTGTTTTTATACCCGTGGCTATGGTCCCACGTGACCCCTCCCTCAACTACTGAAAGGCAATCCAAGAAAAATCATGTATGAGAACCACATCCCGGCCCCACTATAGCCCCACTTTCCTATGGGCCAACCTCACCCATGACTCGATAGTAAGCACATGGTCTGTTGGGGGTTCCCCGCCTTTCCGTTCGTACACGACTGACTAAAGATGGTAGGTAGTCGACGACGTGCTATGCAGGGCAAAAATCAAGTATCGTCGACTCCACGCTAATCCATCCCCGTCTTTAGGTCGCTCGCATAGCAACCAAGGCATACTCATGGCTCTTCTATTGCAGACCTTAACCCCTGTGAGGCCGGGTTTCATGGACCATCTGCCACCTCACAGAGGGATACCAAGAGTACCCTCATGTCCCCCGAAGCTACCGCTTCGTCACCCAGTTCGTTGGAGCCTTTATCTAAGTCAGACAATTTGCTCCTCCTCGTGTTTTCAGCGATGACCTTCCGTACCGGGTTACTCATCTATTCATGAACTAGTCCCATGTCCTTGGCTAAGAATTATTACTTAGTTATATCTAACTAAGGTTTACCACTTAGCTTCATTTCCCCGTTACCCTTGATTAACTATGATTTTCTACCTAGTTCCTCTACTAGGGTTCTGCCTATTGGGTTAAGTGTTGTTATTCAAGTTCATGGCTTAGCCCGCCTATGAATCATGTTAAGATTGGCTAAGTATTCGAGTCCAAGACCTAGCCCTACAAGTTGGTTAAGTATACCAAGAAGCTCATGACTTAACCCTATTCGATTATCAAGTCAATTTGGTTAAGTACTTGTTTATCTTAACCCTATCAGGTTATCGCGTTAGATTGGTTAGGCACAGATTGTCTTAACCCCATCCGATTATCGAGTCGGATTGGTTAAGTATAGGTTAACTTAACCCCATCCACTAATCGTATTATAATGGTTAAGTATATTTAAAAGGTCTTATGACTTAACCCTATCAGGTCCGCATATTAGATTGGTTAAGTATAAGTTACTTAACCTCATCAAATCATCATGTATAATTGGTTAAGTATAAGTTGCTTAACCCCATTAAATTATCTTGTTAAGTTGGTTAAGTATTGGCTACTTACCTCATTGAATTACCAAGTTTAGATTGGTTAAGTGTTTAATTTAACCCCATCGAAGTACCGTGTTTAGATTAGTTAAGTGTAGGTTACTTAACCCCATCTAATTACCGTGTTTAGATTAGTTAAGTCTAAATTACTTAACCCCACCTAATTACCAAGTCGGATTAGTTAAGCGTGAATTACTTAACCCCATCCCCTAATTGTCTTGTATGGTTAAGTGTCATTAAGAAATCAAGTCCGGTCCCACTTAACCTACCCATTCGTGTCATATCGGTTAAGTGTCATTAGTCAAATTTACTTAACCTTATCATGTGGCATTAATTAGATTAATGCACCCCAACCTCTCACATTAGACTTTGTTGTGGTTACTAGTTAAGCCGGGCGGGTCCGGGTAGATTTACACCACAACCTAGTCTAACCTCGGGTTTTAAGTGCTAAATGACCAACTACCCACATTGGGTCCTATTGTTTGCAGCCACTAGTTAAGCCAAGCGGGTCCGGGTAGATTTATGCTTCAAACTCAACCCAACCTCGAGTTGGCCACTTTCATGTTTGGTCTAGTGTCTTATTACACTTACAACCGACCCATGTCTAGTTCAAGTTCCATGTTTTCCCCACGTGTCATGACCATATTTAAATGTATCATGAATGTCATGTTCTCATGTACACCCCATGTCAAGTTTTTCATGTCATACCCAAATTTTTCCTAAGCTACCCAAATGTATTTCCAACCCAAGTGGAAGCGAGTCACATAGTAGGGTATTATGCCAACATATTGGCCATAAACATGCATAGTATCATAAGGGGATTTGGCCACAAACATGCATAGTATCATAAGGGAATTTGGTCTCAAGCATGCATAGTGTCATAAGGGAATTTGGCCGCAAACATGCATAGTGTCATAAGGGAATTTGGCCGCAAACATGCATAGTATCATAAGTGAATTTGGCCACAAACATGCATAGCATTCTAAGGTAATTTGGCCACAAACATGCATAAGCCCCAAAGTCAAGTCCTTGCCCATGTTTCACAAGTCAAGTGGTTCCAAAGGTTCATGCTAACATTTCATAGATAAAGATTCAAACTTGCAAGATATACTAGGTTAAACATAACATGAATGGCATGATTAAGTTGCTACAACTTAGCCCAAGGTCATAGATCATAGAAAAGTGGCAAATTTAGGTTCACATAAGCTAGCATACTTGCATTTTATTCCATGTCATATTAGAACCACCGTTAGAATCTACAAGTAGCTAGAACTTACATAGCGAGGCTTAGGGAAGGATCATGCATCGTCTTGACGAAGAAAGGTGGCTCCTTTGTTGAAGAAGCGTCATGAAACTCGCATAGCAACGTTGATCTACCCTCGATTTGATGTAGGAAGCTTGCACCTTTTGATTTGAACCCGATTTGAATGCATAAGCCCTTGGAGTTGGAGATGGAGGCCATGATCACTTGACATTTGGGCAGCACTTCGTGGCATGAGTGAGTTATGAGGGTTTAGACTAGGTCTAGGGGTCTTTTTATACATGTTAGGGTAATTTTAGGCTGTAGGATAAACCATAGATCGAATCCAAGCCATCCAAAATTGTCACAAGCCTCCAAAACCGAGCCAACATAACAAGCAGGTGCACCAGGTCGGGGTTCTACGGGGGGGGGGGGGGGGGGGGTCGACCCAGGGGTCGACCCCTATGTCGACCCCCTGGGGAGGGGCCGACCCTAGGGTTGACACCCATGTCGACCCCCTGGAGGGGGGGTCGACACCCTATGTGTCTGGCGGGAATTTTCCCGCCTTCTCTTTTTGGGCTGAATCCAAATCTCTTTTCGGATTTGAATTTTCGTGAAAGTTCGCGAGGCCATATCTCGGTCATACGGACTCCGATTTACGAAATTTCGGACTCAATTTCACGTATTTTTCCGAGACGAACGCAATGGCGCAACCCGTTTATCCTGATTCAGATTTTATAATTTAATTCTGCCTTGATTCTTGTCTTAACACGTTGTTTAAAATTCGGGTTGTTACATTCTCCCCTCCTTTAAGGATTTCGTCCCCGAAATCTCCAAGTTAGGAAGAACGCATCCTACCATCCATCTACTCAAAACATCATCCACAGGCAACCATTGTCCTTAGACGATTTCTAATGCCATATGAACGTATGGAAAACATGTGTGTACATGCTCCTTAGCTAATGCTAATGATCAGGCCTGAATGATCTTCCTAATGCAAAATATGTTTAGTGCCATGAGTCCAACATGTATGCAAATAGTCCTAGTCATATAAGTACTATATGCGTGCACAAACATTCATCCACATGCAACATCCACATGACAACACATTCGATTTCATCCATAAACAAGTATAAATACTCGTGCATATGCAACATGAAACGTGACCGCGTCAATCTAGTGTCTAATGTGTATTCGCGCTTCCACGAGCAACCACTTGCAACCATTTGCAACCATATCAATCAGAACATGTTTCAAATACATGTTTACATCCATAGAGTTCTTCCTAAGGTTCTCAAGATAGGATCGAGAAGATAAACAAGACAAACTCCTTACGGGGTTTGTAACAGAAACAGGACCGAGAGGATATTCACTAAAAGATAACATGCGAGCAAGCTCTACAGGAAAAACCAGGATCAAGGATACACTCTTTAAAAAGAGGTACGATGCGCATGTCTAGCCTTACGTCTTCTAAGTCGCGTTTCCTTGAGCTTAATTCCTCGGTGCCTTGATCATCTTTTTAATCTCCATGATCTCGTAGCTCCTTGATTCCTATTTCCAAGATATGAGTTAGAACTCCTTTCATTGTCGCCTCTTATTCCACTTTCACTTATCCTTTTCCTAGTATACTTGGCTCAAACGTATCCGCTTACTCATGCAAGATCTCCAAAATTCACTAGGGAATTCTGGATCTCGTTTGCCGATGCCAATCCATGTTGCCAAGAGTACTTACTAGGGTGATTCCCATAACTCATGCATAAGCGAAACGAACCATCCGATTTAGCGGCGAATTCTATTCGAACGGATTACCAACAACTGCATCCCGAGATTCTAGGTAACTAACCATGACAGAATCCAAAAGGTTACACGAGACTTCGAGGGTATCACCAAGGTGAGTCGAGAGTCTAACTACCCTCTTTCCAAAACCGAGAATGGCACCCCTTATTGGGTGACCACTTTATCCCTAGAATCCATCCGTAGCCGAGACATGTCATTCTCAAATCCAAACAAGACATGAAGAAATGGACCAACTCTCCAATCAGATTTTTGGGACAAAAACTGGGATCCTCTACCATGCTAGTACTAAGGTGCAGAGACTCAACTATCCAAGCAGACTTAAATGATACGATGATCAAGACAAAGTCTGGACGGGATGATAGAAAAGAACGACTAAACCTTTACCAGAAACGGTACCATTTCTTTTAGGTACCCTAGAAATGGGAGCGTACAATTGCCCTCTCCGATGATCTTGTCCTTGTCCTCCTTGATGGACTAAGCCATACCAACAGTTGCTTATCCATAAGCTTGCGTCCTTTATCCTTACTCTTATTATCCTTCCTTGTACCACGGCAACAGGTCTCTCGAGAACCACCTCCATCGTACGGGAAACACCTACGTGGCTAGACAAAGATTAGTCACAGTTAGAACTACTGTGACCACAGATGGAGGAAAGAAAGGAAAAGAGATTCAATCGAGGAATCAAAGGATAATGCTAATGGCCTTTTGGGGAATAGCCTTTAAAAACTTTTCTTAAAAATGCTTCTTTGTAAACGGTTTTTCAAATAGTTTTCAGAAGGTTTTAAAAACTTTTTCCCAGTCTGGTAACCTTCTGCTCTGATACCAAATGTAACACCCCACCTCTGCTAGGGTCACTCACAAAGGGAATGCACTAGGTTTGGTGAAGCATTATCGAGGTAAACATGCACAGAAATATTACAAGACAGAACATATATAAAACAGCGGAAGTAAAACAAATTTCATTACCTTATAAAATAAGGTCTAAAGCCTTTTACATCAGAATACATCAAAACCTGTCTTGCAATAGTAAAGAAGCATAAAACATTTTTCATAAATTATTCCCCAAAATAAAGCGGTGAAGCAGCCATAGCCAAGAGAAGACCAAGCTATACATGATGACCTTCAAGTATAAGAGGTCTGAACTAAACAACATCACTTCCTCCCTGAAAACCTGGGGGGGGGGAACGGAAGACAAAGAGGCGAAACAAAACGGGGTCAGTCATAAAGACTGGTAAGTCCTATCTACTTCCAGTATAAAAACAGGTAAAGGTAACATGACATGCATAAACTGAAAGTAAACATAAGGATGATGACAAGATAGATAAGCTAAACCAAGATAACTGGATGAACTACTGTAGCAAGCTAGGCTAAGGTATCATGATAAACTACATGTCAAGATAAATCAAGGTATTACATCGTCAGATTTCTATCAAGTATACTATCCCAAGGTATCTATCATGTATAACATCCCCCGGTATCCATAACGTCCCAAGGTATTTACCATATTATTTGCTCTGCACCTCTCGTACTAGTATCCCAACCCGCGTCATGTGTTAACTATGAATGTCCCATACCCAATGTCATGTAATAGTCCATGTGAACCTAATATATAGCATATGTAGGTTTCTCCCACTCGTATGTTTCTTCCCATGTATAAGTTCAGTCCTTTGCCGTAGGCCATACGGGCTTTCCCATGTAAACATTTTATCCTTGAGGTTAGTTTGGACTGCCACCCTTGATCTGGTTATGTTTTCTTACCATGAACTATCGCGTGTTCACTTATAATTTATGCCACCTAGGACACTAGGGATTATACTACCTAATAAACGTTTCCGTGTCTCGGTTTGGGTTCAGCCACCTAGGGCCACTAGGGATTATGCCACCCGTCAACCGCGCCCCTTTATCCCGCGTATGTATCGTGAATCGTTTTCCATGTCTAGATGCACATGTTCCTCAATGTGCCATCCGAGTTCCGTGCCAGGGCAGATCAAGAAATACGGAACTCGGTCGGGAGCTTTAAGTCGTCTGCTGATGCAGATATCAAGGTATGTTTTTGTACCCGTGGCTATGGTCCCACGTGACCCCTCCCTCAACAACTGAAAGACAATCCAAGAAAAATCATGTATGAGAACCACATCCCGACCCCACTATAGCCCCACTTTCCTATGGGCCAACCTCACTCATGACTCGATAGTAAGCACATGGTCTGTTGGGGGTTCCCCGCCTTTCCGTTCGTACACGACTGACTAAAGATGGTAGGTAGTCGACGACATGCTATCCAGGGCAAAAATCAAGTATCGTCGACTCCACGCTAATCCATCCCCGTCTTTAGGTCGCTCGCATAACAACCAAGGCATACTCTTGGCTCTTCTATCGCAGACCTTAACCCCTGTGAGGCCGGGTTTCATGGACCATCTGCCACCTCACAGAGGGATACCAAGAGTACCCTCACGTCCCCCGAAGCTACCGCTTCGTCACCCAGTTCGTTGGAGCCTTTATCTAAGTCAGACAATTTGCTCCTCCTCGTGTTTTCAGCGATGACCTTCCGTACCGGGTTACTCATCTATTCATGAACTAGTCCCATGTCCTTGGCTAAGAATTATTACTTAGTTATATCTAACTAAGGTTTACCACTTAGCTTCATTTCCCCGTTACCCTTGATAAACTACGATTTTCTACCTAGTTCCTCTACTAGGATTCTGCCTATTGGGTTAAGTGTTGTTATTCAAGTTCATGGCTTAGCCCGCCTATGAATCATGTCAAGATTGGCTATGTATTCGAGTCCAAGACCTAGCCCTACAAGTTGGTTAAGTATACCAAGAAGCTCATGACTTAACCCTATTCGATTATCAAGTCAATTTGGTTAAGTACTTGTTTATGTTAACCCTATCAGGTTATCGTGTTAGATTGGTTAGGCACAGATTGTCTTAACCCCATCGGATTATCGAGTCGGATTGGTTAAGTATAGGTTAACTTAACCCCATCCACTAATCGTATTATAATGGTTAAGTATATTTAAAAGGTCTTATGACTTAACCCTATCAGGTCCGCATATTAGATTGGTTAAGTATAGGTTACTTAACCTCATCAAATCATCATGTATAATTGGTTAACTATAAGTTACTTAACCCCATTAAATTATCTTGTTAAGTTGGTTAAGTATTGGCTACTTACCTCATTGAATTACCAAGTTTAGATTGGTTAAGTGTTTAATTTAACCCCAACGAAGTACCGTGTTTAGATTAGTTAAGTGTAGGTTACTTAACCCCATCTAATTACCGTGTTTAGATTAGTTAAGTCTAAATTACTTAACCCCACCTAATTACCAAGTCGTATTAGTTAAGAATGAATTACTTAACCCCATCCCCTAATTGTCTTGTATGGTTAAGTGTCATTAAGAAATCAAGTCCGGTCCCACTTAACCTACCCATTCGTGTCATATCGGTTAAGTGTCATTAGTCAAATTTACTTAACCTTATCATGTGGCATTAATTAGATTAATGCACCCCAACCTCTCACATTAGACTTTGTTGTGGTTACTAGTTAAGCCGGGCGGATCCGGGTAGATTTACACCACAACCTAGTCTAACCTCGGGTTTTAAGTGCTAAATGACCAACTACCCACATTGGGTCCTATTGTTTGTAGCCACTAGTTAAGCCGGGCGGGTCCGGGTAGATTTATGCTACAAACTCAATCCAACCTCGAGTTGGCCACTTTCATGTTTGGTCTAGTGTCTTATTACACTTACAACCCACCCATGTCTAGTTCAAGTTCCATGTTTTCCCCACGTGTCATGACCATATTTAAATGTATCATGAATGTCATGTTCTCATGTAAACCCCATGTCAAGTTTTTCATGTCATACCCACGTTTTTCCTAAGCTACCCAAACGTATTTCCAACCCAAGTGGAAGCGAGTCACATAGTAGGGTATTATGCCAACATATTGGCCACAAACATGCATAGTATCATAAGGGGATCTGGCCACAAACATGCATAGTATCATAAGGGGATTTGGCCTCAAGCATGCATAGTGTCATAAGGGAATTTGGCCGCAAACATGCATAGTGTCATAAGGGAATTTGGCCGCAAACATGCATAGTGTCATAAGGGAATTTGGCCGCAAACATGCATAGTATCATAAGTGAATTTGGCCACAAACATGCATAGCATTCTAAGGTAATTTGGCCACAAACATGCATACGCCCCAAAGTCAAGTCTTTGCCCATGTTTCACAAGTCAAGTGGTTCCAAAGGTTCATGCTAACATTTCATAGATAAAGATTCAAACTTGCAAGATATACTAGGTTAAACATAACATGAATGGCATGATTAAGTTGCTACAACTTAGCCCAAGGTCATAGATCATAGTAAAGGGGCAAATTTAGGTTCACATAAGCTAGCATACTTGCATTTTATTCCATGTCATATTAGAACCACCGTTAGAATCTACAAGTAGCTAGAACTTACATAGCGAGGCTTAGGGAAGGATCATGCATCGTCTTGACGAAGAAAGGTGGCTCCTTTGTTGAAGAAGCGTCATGAAACTCGCATAGCAACGTTGATCTACCCTCGATTTGATGTAGGAAGCTTGCACCTTTTGATTTGAACCCGATTTGAATGCATAAGCCCTTGGAGTTGGAGATGGAGGCCATGATCACTTGACATTTGGGCAGCACTTCGTGGCATGAGTGAGTTATGAGGGTTTAGGCTAGGTCTAGGGGTCTTTTTATACATGTTAGGGTAATTTTAGGCCGTAGGATAAACCCTAGATCGAATCCAAGCCATCCAAAATCGTCACAAGCCTCCAAAACCGAGCCAACATGACAAGCAGGTGCACCAGGTCGGGGTTCTACAGGGGGGGCGGGGTCGACCCAGGGGTCGACCCCTATGTCGACCCCCCGGGGGGGGGGGGTCGACCCAGGGGTCGACACCCTGTGTGTCTGGCGGGAATTTTCCCGCCTTCTCTTTTTGGGCTGAATCCAAATCTGTTTTCGGATTTGAATTTTCGTGAAACTTCGCGAGGCCATATCTCGGTCATACGGATTCCGATTTACGAAATTTCGGACTCAATTTCGCGTATTTTTCCGAGACGAACGCAATGGCGCAACCCGTTTATCCTGATTCAGATTTTATAATTTAATTCTGCCTTGATTCTTGTCTTAACACGTTGTTTAAAATTCGGGTTGTTACACACAGTGAAATAACTAGTACCAGTAAATACGTCTCTACTTCAGATCCTCTTCTTAAACTTCGCACGAAACCTAACCTGGAAATATACTCGGTCTGACCCGAGCAAATTTGAAGCAAAGAAAAATTCACCTGGATCAGTCTGAAATACTTTCAGTCATAAATTCATATGGAAAACAATCTGTTTAACTTTAGAAAGTCCTTTTAAAATAAAAGGATAAACATAAGACCAATCCACACATAAATACAGATAGTTTTTAGCTTACGATAACCCAAAAATTTTTTTTTAATCAAAATCCAATGTTATTATGATAATGTCTATCAAACCACAAATAAATAATCATCTAGTAGAACGCTTGTATCTCACGTTCTACATATATAGTATAAAATCAAAAACCACATGGCGATTATTGGAGATTGAATTCCAATTATGACAAGGTATGAGACCACCTTCCGATCAGTGTACTTTAGAGATGATGCACTGGGTTCACAAGAACATCTTGTAACCCAGCCACACATGACCGACCACCCATTTAGCTTGAGTGTATCAAATATATGTCACCTTAACGAGTTTAAGGGCCCATCGTTATTCCGTGGAGACACTTTAAATGAAAGAAGAACAAATATGAATTTTCTCTAAATCTGTGATAATATACCTTGCTTGGGAATGACCCACTTAGCCATGTTGCCTGCCATTTACTTATTATTTGGAACAAGTGTATTTCAAATTCTATCATTTCCATTTTCTAGAAAATAGTGCTATATATTTAATCAATTGATATAAAATAAAATCATATTACCAACTTGGGCCATACAAATGTGTTATTATACATTTGTTTATTTTAAATCCCAATAGTTCAATTATAATTCAAATCTCGCAAATAGCGTTGCGATATTCCTTCTTATGGAAGTAATAGACTAATTTCAAATTCCTTTCCCATCACAAAATAACACCATCCCTCAATAGTAGTGAAGCCATTTGAGTTGGGGTATTTTATTTACCTCTCAGATCTTGATAGACAATGTTATGGATAAAAGTTCGCAACTCAAAAATCCATATTACTTAAAATATTATTCAAAATCTTATTTACCATTTACAATACGGTTTTATAAACCATATTCTTGCTTAACGAAATTTTAGTCAATTATAATCGTTTCTACTTAATTTGTTATTAAGTCATTCTTGCCAGAACATTTCCTTTAGCTTTGAATTCTTTTATTACCATTCCATTTATAACTGGATTGAATACTTCATTCAAAATTATTAAACTAAGATTTTGTGATTTTATAACTAAAATCAATTTATCCATTTCTTTACAAAAACTATTTAACATTTATCTTCTTTGCCTTTCCGAACTTCTCTTTCGATTCGAATCATTTTACATATCCCAGTAAAACATCTCATTTTAAATCAATCCTTTGGTTTTGATTTCACTTTATAAATCCTTTTCAAATATTTGAATTTTATAGAAACAAAATTTCTTTACAAAATCTTTACGAATATCCATTTTTAATCCCATTTCAGCTTGGTTATTATCTTAAATGAATTTCATTTAAGAAATTAACACTTTAATTATCATTAATTAAATGATAATAATTTTTTATCACTTCTAAAGTAAAAGTAGTTTACTTTTTCATTAACTAAAATAGATTAGTTAATTACACAATAACAACTAAGTACGTTGATTTAAGAATCATTTAAAAACATTATCAAATAAAAAGATGATTAATATTTAAGAAATATTATTAATTAAAAATAATTATTTACTAAACCATTTTCGTTAGATTAGTTGAAGACTAATCTATTTAATAATCAATTTAATAGTTGACTTAATCAACTATAATCCATTTGTTAACTTGTTAACTGATTTTAATTAATTCTTCTTCTTAGATTAATTAATAATATAATTAATCTAATAATATTACTTAATTGTTTAAAAAAAACAATTGCTTTGCTTATAAAACTTATTTAAACTTAAAACTCATATTATATAATTAATTCATAAATCAAATATTATATTATAATTTGATTTATTTCTAACTTTATTTATATAAAATATATAAAATACAATTGGAAAACTTGTTTCAGTAATAAAAAATAAATTTATAACTTTGCTGCGTCAATTCACTTGACGGTAAATTAACGTCTAAATAAAAAGGTGGATTTTAGGTCATCTGCTGCCAATCACTCAATCAATATCGTCTATTGATTAAAAATACAACAACGTTGAATTTCAATTCAACGTCAACATCCAAACAGGGTTTCAATATCGATGGGGTTCAGTTAGTGCATATATAAATAATATAAAAACAAGCATCATACATAATATTTGAGGAATCCGGTTGGATCCCTCCAACCTGTTCTTCTCTGCATAACAGATTATAACATAATTTAATAATAATATCTGAAATAAACATTTTAATCTACATCATCCAATTCGAAAAAATATCGACAATCAATAAACATCCAATAATCAACCAAGCAACCAATCAACCAATTTTATACTAATACTGATAAATTACAATTATATGAATTTAGTCACATCACAGTATTTCAGAAATTGTGAGAATTAACTCACATTGTTTACGGCTTGGTGATTCAGTGTTATTTCATTTAATTTTAAACGGACGTTTAAAATTAAACAAAATCCCAAATTGTTTCCAAACTCATCCGAATTGGCTGAGCAACGTAGTATTTCCCACCGCGACTCCAACGTCCTTATTTTCGTCAAATTTTGTTAACACAGGTATGAATTACACTTTTTATAAGTTTAATGATTGAAATAAAATTAAATAATTATTTCTTAACTAGAATCCCATATGTATTAATTACTTCTAAATGGGTCGATTAAACTTTTGATCCCCTCATTCACCTTCTGCTCATGTTCTGCATGAATTACAAATATTATAAGCTTATTTGATTTAATTAGATAATAACTATTTAATTATATAATAATAACTATTTAATTATAATTAGTTAGTCAGCTAATTACGGAGGAAAAATAAATCAGGCCAATTAACACCTTCTGATTCCTTCGTTCATTTTGTTTTGAAAACATGCGATTCTGCCTCATCAAACTCCAACAGCATGCACCCATATAAGTTCAAAAAATTTAACATGATAATAAAGTTCTTAATTATACTTCTATTACTTGATTAGAAATAATGGTCCATACTGTTTCTTCACCGCCCAACTCTCCTCCATTCACGTTTGAAAAAAAATCACCATGCAACTATTTCTTCCGTTCCTCATTCAGCTCACATACGAACGTGCATTCCAACAGTTTCGCCATCTGTAGCACCCCATATGAGTTCATGAATTAGATTTAATTATAAACAACTAATTAAAAACTTAACTAGTTTAATTTAAATTACTTTTAAACCAAGATATGTCAGCCGATTAAAAGCTTGCTCCTCTTTCCATCTTCTCATTTCAAAACGCGATGCCAAGTTTCTGTCTTTTCACCGTCCTCGACACCAAGCCACTCCGCGCCGTACTGACTATCGCACGTTCATCGGAGAAGGTTCACGGCTGTGCCTCACCCTCCTGAACTTTGCAATGAACCTGGAGCCACCTTGTGCTGCCTGCTGTCGTTAAAAACCCCCGGACTGCACCGACTTCGAGATAGCTTCCTGATCACGACATAGCTTTGTATTCAATCGCCGCCGCCCATCATGGAGCTCACATCGAGCTGAGTGTTTTTGGCGTTGAAGGATTCTTAAATGGATTAAACGGTATTGATGATTTTCGCGGAGGAGTCTCTGATGAACTCGGGCCGTTCAAAGTGATAGGGTGGAGTTTCAGCTTATTTATATATGGAGAGAACGAAGAGCAGAGGGTTTAACGTTTTAAAGCCCATAGTACGTGCTGACTGAAAAAAAAACAGCGTATTCTCACACAAGGTTTTGAGAAATCAGACTTTGCATTCTTGAACGCTGAGATTTTTGGTCAAAATTTTGCGCAGAACTGTTTTAAAGATTTGAATAAAAGTAAGTACAATTTATTTTATTTTATGTTTAAGTTTGAAAACGATAGGTTTATATGACTCACAAGTACGAACCCGTGTTTGCACACGGGCTTTGTCAAAATTTTGTATAGTAGTATGTTTTTATAATTTGGTTATACAAAGATGAAAGTGTATATTTATAAGTTAAGTTTATTTTGATTTGGCTTATTTTTTGAACATCATTGTAAAATATTTATCAAATTATCAGCTTAAGTGATCCTGAAGCATTGCATTTTTTTAAAGAATAGTGGATATATAAACAAATTAACATCACATGCCAACCATTCTTACTTTGTAACATTACATTAATGAGCATGCATGTTACATTAAATGATGCTTAGAGCATCTCTAATGGGGTGAGTCACTGGGGTTAAATCAAGCTCGGTTGAACTCCAACTCACCCCAACAAAGGAAGTCTTAGCCGGCTAAGAATTTTTTTTAAAAAAAATATATCTCTTAGCCGGCTAAGAATTTTTTTTTAAAATATATATCTCTTAGCCGGCTTTAATAAAGCTGGCTAAGAGTTTCTTTTTTATAAAATGTGCCCTAACTCAATGTTGGGGCAAATGAGGAGAGTTCCGCTACACCTCTTGTATTACACGTGAACTCTCCCCATTAATCTTCACCACCCATTTCCCCACTCATTCTCTCTCTTTCCATTCCAATATTATTTCTTAGTGGGAAGAGAGAGAATGAGCGAGGAAATGAATGGTGGAGATTAAAGGGAGAGTTCACATGCAATATAAGAGGTGTATCGGAACCCTCCTATATATATATTGTTTTGCTTAGCCGGCTTTAAATAAGTTCAGTTACGGCTTTAATTTTTATTTATTTATTGCATAGAAATTACAATAGACATATAATATTTACTGCTTAAAATTAGTTCAGTTATGGCTATAATGGATAACCTTATCATTAAGTTATAATTATTTATTTGAAAATCACTTCATGTTATACGTTACTTCACAGAGTTTGCATTATAAATGTTAAACGATAAAAAGAAATAAATGATAATAACTACTTGGTTACACATTAATTAAATTAATTTATTAACATTGAAGAGAGCTAATTTGTAATTAATTCTGCCATTAATATGAATTACCATTTAATTCTCAAAGTTCTTGTAGTAAAAATTATCAAAACTAAAAGAAATAATTTCATATTTTTTTTCATTATAGTAATATTTGATATGATATTTCATACATAAAAATAATTCGCTTATAACCATTGTGAATAATTAATTCGTAAGTTTTTAATTATTTATAAACATAGTGAAACAGCAAAAAGTTCACAACAAAATATTATCAAATAAACTTCATGAAAATTTAGGAAAATTACCTCACTCTGGCTTAGTATTTCAAAAATTCGATGATGACCATTAATATGTGTTGCATAGGAACATTACATAGCATATTAAATAACATGACAAGAAAATATTAAGACCTAGATTGGGTAAAAAAGGACCATGTTTGAATTTCCCAGAATATTTTTTGATCAATAAAGACAATGTAAGGCACTTAAAAATAAGTATGTATCAAAAACACATATTTAAACTTAAATGTTAATAAATTTTCATACAGGCCGGCAAATATTGCTTTGCATTTATAATTTTCCCAAACCATGGGGCGAAATTACATATCTAACTAAAATTTTGCTTCGTATATTTTTTTCCCTTTTAACTTTATTATACAAAGTACATAAAATTTACTTTGAATTTTCGAAACCTAGTCTAATAAAAAGAAACAAAGAGAAATTTATTGTACAATTGGGTTTAAAAAACCACTGGGACAATTTGCAGATACTTTTGTTTATTAAATATTTGAAAAAAGACATTAAAAACCTCCTTGATTATTGTATACCTAGTAATAGTAAAGCAAAAAGAAAAAAAAGGGGGGTTTTGGGCACTAATCATGATAACGTAGTGTTTAAGAACAATTGAGTTCTAAAAAATACATCGTCAAATGGTTACCACTTATAAGGCTAGTTGACCTTTTTTTTTAATCAGCCAAAATACTATGAATTGCAGAGTATCGATGAAACCTTTAGCGCAGTCATGAATTATAGCCAAGCATGATTTATAGCTTGGTATGCTTGTTTTTATTCTCAAATCAACACATATATCAGTCAAATTATACATTATCCTATACTCACACATTACAAATATTAAAATGAAACAAAGTTTAGTTACATTAACATCCGCTAATTTTTTTTTGTATCATACTCACCGAATTAACATTTACTGTGTAACCATTTCATCAACGTATTCAACCTGAAAATGCTCATGCATATGAAAACTAGGTTGTTATTTGCAATTTAAGGTAACTCTCAAATTCTTAAAATTGGATCCAAAAGGCAATGAATTCTTTGTCTAAATCAGAGCAAGAAACAAAATATCTTCTCGAGCAAGATTATATATATATATATATATATATATATATATATATATATATATATATATATATATACACATACACACACACACACACATACACACACACACACACGAGCGTCACGGCAGTGCTTCGCGCATGATGAGGGCACGCGCTGCGCGCATGGTCGTGGCACGCGCTTCACGCGTGGATTTTTATTCCTCATATGTTATGTATTTTACACGGCACACACTCCACGCATAATCGTGCCACACGCTCCGCGCGTGGATTGTTATTGACTCATTATTCAAGGAACAACGCATACATAAATAAAGTTTTAAAAAGACAAAAAAATCAATCGCACGGATCCTATTTTTATGGGATAGTTTTTAAATTTAAATAATGTGCAATTTTGGCATTTCACGGTCGGACAAAAAATATGTGTTTCCAACATAATTTTTAATAAAGATGTGAGGGTAATGTTAACGATATAAGTTTTTTTTAAAAGTAAAAACAACAACGGTATAAATATAAGATCAATGCAAGATCAATCTATGCACAGAGTCTGTGAGTAATCTTAACTTTCATCATCATGAAACTCCAAAAAAATCAGATAATTAAAGTGTCAAATGTTCACAATCTCAATTGCTTTTCCCGAGTAAATGTGGCTTTTGATCCTCAATGACAACCAATCCAGAGGAGTATTCCCGCAAAGATATCAATATATAGGAACCAATTCCAATTAAAGGAAAAAGATAGGAAGAAATCTTATATTTCTTCAAGCGAGTAGAAGAAGATAGTGCAGCTCCAGCAATCCTCTTCGACTCCTTGAGTGATAGATGAAAGTATTTGCTGCTTTCGGCCCAGCCCATCGTTGATTTTGAACTCCAGAAAATTAAACGTCCGATGTAGAAGGAAAGAGAAGCGAATAGAATTTTTTTCCAAAAAACACAGAGAACAACAGGCAAAAATCCAAACAAAAATGGAGCTCCAGCTTCAAAAAACATGGCGTAAGGAAAACATTTTGACGATATAAAGTAGATCATCAAGATATGATGTAGTAAGCACCTGAGTTATGGTGGTGGGCGCAACAGTAACAATTTGAATAAGAAAAATATCTGTAAGACAATACAAATGTTTATATATAATAACATACCAACAAATTTTTTTTATGACCTACACAATCTGATCTGAAGCTTGAAACCATAGCAGCAGTAGCCAAGAGAAGTGAACAATAAAGATTAGCTAAAATAAACAGAGAAATGGGGATTACAATTGGTATTTAAAGGGTGATAAGATATTCTATTGTGCTATTTTTGTGGAGATTCGAGTATCCGAGAAAAAGTCAAAAAATAGATACCTGCTTATTTTTGTAAGAATTCAGCCAACCTTGCTTTATTAGCTTTATTTTGTGGAGCACATGGAAATGGACGATGAAGGAAATTAAATACTTTCCATTTTAATTTGAAAATACTAATATTTTGCAGAGAATGTGGAAATGGACGATGAAAGAAATTAAATGCTTTGCATTTTAATTTGAAAATGCTAATATGTCAAATTCTAAATACCTGTTTAATTTGGTTGAATTTCCTTTATTTTTATGGAGAACGTGGAAATGGACGATGAAGGAAATTAAATGCTTTCCATTTTAATTTGAAAGTGCTAATATACGTTTTAAAATTCAATTTGATTAATAAAAAATTGCACAACAAAACCCAGCATGCATTTCAAATCTTTAATTCAACTAAACTAAATAATGGAAAATTTTCTTAATTAGTTGTGAGAAAAACTAGGAAACAGATCAAGATAAATGACATATTTGAAAATGCTTATTTAAAATCAGCATGTACGTCAAATCTAAATACAAATAACTCGGCATATACAATTTAATAATTGCCCATATACATTTTATAAGATATTAAATATGATTTGATTAATAAAAAAATGCACAACAAAACCCATCATGTATTTCAAATCTTTAACTCAACTGAATGAACGGAAAATTTTCTTAATTTAGCGCGAGAAAAATTAGAAAATAGATCGAGATAAAGGGTTAATAGAATAATTTTGCATTTTCTCCAAAATAATAACAATTTTTATTGGTTAGGTAATTTATGATGAATATGGATTTTGACCATAAATGTAACAGTTCTAAGAAATGTTGTAGTTAAATGACATTCATTATCCCTTTCTTTTAATTGTGCAAGAATAATTAAGTAAATAGCATTTCCGTCAGTTCAAGTGTACACCAAAAAAGTGTGACACCAAACATATTCCGATTATTAGTAAAGATATATATATATATATATATATATATATATATATATAATTTAGAAATCTACTCTCAAATCTTTTAATTCCATTAAATAATCATGACATTACATTAAACCTCATTAAATGCTTGAACCGAAACTGGAAAACACCAAAAATATGTTACATAAAGATAATCATGCAATTAACTCATATAAGTTGAACCAATAAAATAATATTTTATAAAAGAATACAAAAACTCAATCGGCTAGGATACAAATTGTAAAGTAGAATGAATCTTCATTCCTTAAATGCCTGAACATAACCTGAAAAACACGTACATTAGCGTTATATGTATTGACATATTACTTTAGAATACAATTAATGTGAGATCTAAATGTGCCTATAGGAAAAAAGCCCTGTAAAAGAAAGAAAATATCTGGTGGTAAACAGACTTTAATAATATATATGAAAGAAACTAGTGACCAAAAAAGGAACTCAGACCGATATCTTCTTTTCTGTAGCTCAATATTCTCTTCAGCTGTTGCGACTGCACCGTAAGGACTACCAGAGGATTACAGTTCACTTAAGAAAACATTCCTTATAAAACTCAATTGAAAGAACTTAAACCGATCAAGCATAAATAGTAAATTTGGATGGGCCTTAAAACATCAACATTGAAAAGGAGACAAAAACATACCATATATTAAATGATCCAATAAACAATACATGGTAAAATGGAATATATAATACATTATATTAGTATAACCGCATAACGGTGGGAAAACCGACTTTAAAATACATCTTGATTTACTTTCCATATAATGAAAAAAATACATTTCCATGTTGTTGTTTTTTATATATGGACATATTGAAAATTTTACCCAAGTACCCTACCATTTGTTCATTCATAATTAATATTTTTGACTAATTTGCGCATGTAATTCAAAAGTGATAAGAGAAAATAAGCATCATGATTTTGGCTTTAAAGACAAGGCTATATGGCTGCAATTAATGTGAAATAACTTTACATATGAAATGAATGTTCCTGGACAACTTCTTGCATGACATATATGGATGTACTTCTTGCATGACATATATAGATATACTTCTTACATGGATTCAGTATTCCATTTAAGATTAACTGCGATAAAAGAAATAAAAAGTCAAGAATATTAAGCTATACATACATACATATATATATATATATATATATATATATATATATATATATATATATATATATATATTAAAAGAAATAATAAATGGTAATAAATTAAAGTTAGTATATACTTGTACGTTAATTAGATAAGAAAAAAAATGTTATGAAATGAAGGAAAATGAAACTGATGAAAATTATTTACATTAATTAATATTAACGTTAAAACTGGTCATAAATGCACATAAAGAAAGAAAATACAAGAAACTGATATATAAGGCTTGTCATGATTATTCAATAAACATTGTAATTAATGCATCATTCAAAGGAGGACAAAATGGGTATTGTAAAAAAGCTTCATACACAAGTTTTCAAAGGCTCAGTAGAATTAAGAAAAACCGACAAGGTCGGTTTGAAAATTAAAGTTAGTATATACTTGTACGTTAATTAGATTAGAAAAAAATGTTACGAAATGAAGGAAAATGAAACTGATGAAAATGATTTACATTAATTAACATTAACGTTAAAACTAGTCATAAATGCACATAAAGAAAGAAAAATATAAGGAACTGATATATAAGGCTTGTCATGATTATTCAATAGACATTGTAATTAATGCATCATTCAAAGGAGAACAAAATGAGCATTGTAAAAAAGCTTTAGACGGACACAAGTTTTCGAAGGCTCAGCAGAAACCGACAAAGTTGGTTTGATAATTGTCACAATATGAACGCAATACAATGAGAAATCAAAGATAGCAATTTAGGCATCGCTTTTTTATCTTGGACCATACCGTTAATTTATGTATGCATTAATATAATGTCTTGTTTCGATTTACATTCATTTTTGTATCAATTTTTACATGACAGTTTATGGTTATATATTTTTATCTCATCAAGTTGTCTCATGTTTTCATCTTCTACTATCTGATTAGTTGTCCTAAATCTTTGCTGCCACCAAAATTCATAATTTCTTATTACCATATAATACAACTCTTACTTTATACATGACAGCTGTTAACATTTGATTTCATGTAGGTGTCCCTTCCTTGTTTCTTGCAAGTGTTATTTTCTTGACTTCCCCACTTACAACTTTGTTAATGTTTTGCCAGGTTAAATTTATACACTAAGTTTACTGGTTGTGATTAATTTTTAAAACTTACACACACACATACACACACACGTATATATATGTATAAATTTATACACTAAGTTTACTGGTTGTGATTAAAAGCCCCTCAACCACAACCAAGTATTTCACACCCTCACCCCTTCCACTCATTCTCTCACTTCCCACTCACATTCTTTAATATAAACGAGTGGCTATGGTTCGGATGCAAATTGGGGGCTGAAATTCAGGGGGGCTCCCTGATCCTATCCCATACACACACACACTCCCTCCCTCTCTTCAGAAACTAAATTATAGGTCAGTTAAAACTTAAAAGCTTGAAACTAACAATGCTATATATGAAAAAGATATCTTTAGATAGTTCCCGGAATCTTTAAATAGATTCAGACATAGTATGGATCAGTGATGCATACATCACACATTACTATTATCATTGATTTCAAAAAAAAAAAAAAGTTCAATAGGAACAATAACCCAACAAACTTTTACATACATATAAACAAACGCACACATGTGTATCACACATGCACACATGGGTGTTGGTATATCCATCCACCAAATTGATTCCAAATTCACGCTAACATGGGATTAGAATGTTCCAACACTGAAGACACATATTCTAGCCACACAGAATGATTAGAGTTGAAATTAGTAACAAAAACACTTGATTTTTTATTACATAGACATCTGAACATAAAATTAATATATTGAAAAAATAGCTGGCTAGAATATATCTACTTGAAAAATAGTATAACATGCATGCTGAAAATTATTACTTAGTCAAGTGCTTGTAACATGAGTAGCTGACCGGTAGGTTGAAACAAAACGTGATAGTAAAAATTATCTACACGTACTTTGTGGCTACAAATCAAAACTCAAAATACAGTTAGCTTCCTCTGTTCTATCTGTCAAATACTGTAAATAATGGGACTATGATTGGATGATTTACCAATACAAAAAAAGGCGAAAACAATGGCACGCTTCCTAATTCTGCACAGAGAAACAAAAGCAAAAAAATAAAGCTCCAAAATTAGCATCGCTTTTTATTTTTGAGAGCACCTATAAGCAAATAAAAACAGAAGTTGAAGCACAGCATACTAGACTATCATGTTTTGTTCGCTGTCGTTGCCGAAAACAACCGATATGCAAGAAGAAAGTAAAAGCAACGGATTTTTTTTTTGTACCGTAGCTGCTAGCTCACTTCAATTCTTATGTCAACATTTCAAACAAAATAATTTAAAAGGAAAAATTTCAAACTGATAATGTAAGAAATACGGAAAACAAATGAATGAAAACTTACTTAATATCGCATAAATTGTAGAAAAAGGAAGGTACCCCTTTATTAAAGATTCCGGTGAAACATGCCCAGTAATTGGACAAAATAGAACTAACATCAATTCAACTAATGTACATTCAATTTATAAATGTGGATTCAAGAGTACAGGCACTACTATACTCTACCTGCCCAAAATAGGCCACATGCGATCACACTTTTAGATGGATCGATAGACTGTAAAATTTGTTTTAAATATGAAGTAGCATTCTGTTTTAAACTAATAAGAGTGTTAACTCTTAAAATACTTATATTTATCATAATAAGAAGAAAAAAATTAACAGGCAAACTATATTCATTATAAAAGGTTGATGAAGAAATAATAAACATACCTTAATTTTTATGATATATGAATGACTAACAGTGCTTTAAAGTATGGAATGACCATCATGTGCATATGTGAGGCCATTTATCATAAAAACCCAAAGTGGACATGCTATGAGATTGCTAATTATTGTGAAAGTAACACAACAACAACGGTTCTTCTCATTTAGGTAGGAAATATACATAAGATTAACATCATGATGTAAATAATCAGATGTTAAACCTGCAAAATTACATATATAAAAAAAAAAAAAATTTAATAAAATAGTTAATATGATTATAACTACTATGTGCTTTATAATTTCTGATGTCGAACAACTCGCAGGATACTACCCATCAACCTTAATTACCGCTTAAAACTCAGTATAAGTGCCGCTAACAGGTGAAAAAACACACATCAAATGGAAGGAAAGGTTACCTGATCAGGAAAAAAAACTAAGGTGGTGTTAACTAATACCTAGTCCATATAAATTACAAACTGTACGTTTAATACACATGAGTATAATTTGCATTTATAAAACACATGTCAAATGAAAATGAAATACCTAAACTGCAAGTATCACATACAGTGTTGGAGAAAAAAGAAATCGTCCAAACTAATAGATAAATTCCTGAAAACAAATCCCAAAATCGAACAAACACTAACAACTAAAACTAAGATGCGTAAATAAATTGTCAAATACAAAATCCTAAGAGCGCAGCAAGTGAAGTACTACATACATCGAGGGAGAATAACTCGTACTGGTTGCTTTGAAGATAGACTTTCCACGCGGCTTCGCCAACAACTCGTTAGGCGGTTGAAGAAATTGATATTCGCCGACAGTGGGAAGAGGGTGAGGGAAACGATGGTGCACTGGACATAGTCGACTGGATGAGGCGATGTAAGCCGGCGAGTAATTCCAAAATTGGAGAAATTTTGATATTTAGGGTTATGAACAGAGTAGGAGGGGAGAATAATTATGCCGTATATGGGTGGAGATAATATTCAGGCATGTAGTAAAAATTTCCAGAGAAGACGGTTCATTTTTGGAATTGACGTGACATGGTTGTATGCTCTTTAAATCCAACTCTAATGATGATGATGATGATAATAATAATAATAATAATATATAGTATAGATAGTATATATTACAATATTTGTCGGTTTATACCGCAACCTGCTACGTTGGTTAGTATTTGATAAACTATAACACACATACGAACTTAAATGGATATTTGTTTAAACCTCTGATGCTATATTGACGTGGATGAGTTATATGGAACGAAACTAAAGATACCTATATATATATAATAACATATGATATCTCCAAATGTTACGAAATCTGATAACCGATAATAGTATATTATAACGGATCCAATAGAACTAATTTCATTGAAATTCGTTACCGTTTCAAATTAGATATTTTTACTAGATTAAAATTAATATAAAATTCACTTTACCGCCGAATCAACATTAAACTAAATTTTAAACCTCTATTTACTTCCATGTATATTTCAATAGCATACACAATTATTTAGAATCTATATTTATCAGATTCTAGATCATAACGATATTTAGTTTATTAAAAACCTATTTATTTTATTAAATAAATCGTTATAATTTATAAACGATTCCATTGCGACTATTTGAAAATTTGATTTGGACATAAAACAAAATCTACAATATGAAAACTCATATTTTCTCTTCAATTGGAAAATCATAATCAAATAGATTCAGACAATTCTCATTTCAAAGAATTCTGACTTAAAATGGATTCTTTATATTTAATTGAAGTTCAAATCGTAATATTACGGGCTACCACTACGTCACGAGCTCGTTTTATAATTTAATGATAAATATAACTTCATTAAATAAATAATATAAAAATCCTTATGTATTCCGAAATCAACATTTAAATCCAAATTAAATATTTAAACAAAATGGTCTAAAATTTGGGTCGTTACATTCCTTTCCCTTTAAAATAATTTTTTCCCCGCAATTGCTAAGACAAAAAGAATGCTACAAACTCAGTAACTTTTAAAAATCTAATTAGTTTTAGTCGAAACCCAATTCATTTCTATTAATAAAAAATTTAAAAATCTCAAAATTTTAACACTTTAAATTTTCAATTTTTTTTGGCATAGTCTCCCCTGTACCGAAGGACATCTATAATATTGCAGGAACAAAAATAAATCCATCGACCCGCACGGTCGGAAAACCAAATTCAAAACCCAAAAAATTTATATTTCGCGTAAGCGTACCTCTTGCAAGCGTTAATAAGTGATTATCGATAGATCATACTTGAGTCTGCTCAATTATGCAGCTAAAGCTACTCTGGATCCAATCTACTTTTAGATTTAATCAATATAGGCTAAATTTGGCCATGCACCTATTCTTAACTCATATGGAATTCATTAGTTCCATAACCATGCTAGTCATATTCTAATATCCAACCCATCCATTCCAAATAATTTCACACACCATCCAATTCATATAAGTTTTATTTATAACCAATTCATTTATTCCATTTAGATTCATCCAGTCTGGATATATTCATTAATTGGTTCTTAATCAAATTTATTCATTTTCGGATTAGTTCTCAATCAAGTTCATTCATTCATACCCATGTAATTCATTTCAACTATACAATCCAACTGATTCTCAAATATTTCATCTGAATCCATTTACTTACATATATATCAATTTTCCAAACATAAGCCAAATTCTATTGGCCTTAAGTTAAATTTTATTTCAATATTCAATCTTCAACTTATAAGAATAACTCAACATAAGTTAAATACTTATTTTCATATTTCACATTCTAAATTTCACTACAACAAAAACACCATATTACAACTTTAATTTTACAATAGTGGCAAAAGCACCGTTGTAATAAATGTTTTTTACAACTTTTTTCTAGAAAAGTTGTAATAAACTTATTTTTAAAAACTGTGTTATTTTGACAATTATAATAAAAGCCTGTCACAACTTTTGTTTTTTGACTGTTGTAATATATGACTATATTTTAGTATTAATTATTTTCATTAAATAATTTTTAATAATTAATATTAACAACTAATTAGTAATTATTAATTAATAACCTATATATTAATATTAAATATTTAATTAAAAATACTTCAATAAATAAATAATTCATGATAATAATTAGTAATCGGTAACATATACATAATAAGCTTTTAATAATTAATATTCAATTATGACTACGAAGAAATAAGTAATAATTAACAGTAACTACTATTCATAAGTAATATTTAACATTTTAATAAAAATTAATTCTCTAAAAATCCATATTAAATTTGATATAGATTTTTACTTATAAATTCTCAAGAAATCCATAATTATAACTAAATAATAATACTTGATTATTAATTAAAAATATTAATAATCAATAAATACTATTAATCAATAATTTCTATTTAACTTATAATATTTAAATTCAATGATGTGAACAGCTAAATATAATAAAAGTTTAATGAATATTTACTGCACAATATTTAATTGATATGATAATATTACATAACTTTCAAAATAATAGTTAAATGATGGGATCATTAAGACACTTCCCTTTGTATCGGTAATTTTTCGTCTACATATATCTCCAACACAACACTTAATTATCATACTAAACAATTTTCAAAGCAAATGGACAAAATTTCAAAAGTTTCCCGCCATACGAAAATTTTGGCTCCAAAGCAAAATTGAAATTACCTCCGTAAACTTCCCACCGCTTTCCAACACCTAATTTTATATTTAGTTTTATACTGGACCCTTCAAAGTCATATTTCGGTCATTACACTGCCTTCACAATTTCCAATCGCATACCCTTTCGTTTTCCTTCTTGCTAAATCCATACCACTATTCAAATCCGACTTATCCCTAAATCTCCTCAGCTGTGAATCGCTTCTCTTCACCAACTTTCAATAATCCGACTCCAACTGTCAGACCTAAGTCATTGAATCGACATCTCCGATTCAAGCCGAATTCGCATCACCACTTCCTTTATTTGTAGATCGAAAACAACATACCGTGGTTGATGTCGCAGTTTTTTTGGGTTTCGGATTTTCGCGTATTTGGTTTTAAGTTTTGTGTATTTAGTTACTGGATTCGATTCTAAGTTTCAACAATATGAATCTGGATGCTTTAGGATTTGGTGTTTTTGGGATTTGGTTGCTTTAAGATCTGGTGCACTTGATTTAGGATTTGGTGTATTTAGACAATATATAGTTATGGTATCCTAAAACTAGTCAAAACCAAACTAAGTATCTATTATATAATGGTTTAAAAGGTTTTTCTTGAATATGCCTTTTTGGTGTTAAATATAAGTGCTGGGTTTTAAAAGTTTGGTCCAGTCCTGTTTTGGTGAATGCACATGCCAATTCTCACTACACAGTAGCATACCAGCTTCTGTAAATCTTTTCCGTGTGAGCAAGTTTTTATATGTTATGTATAAATAAATGAACAAAATCTCAATGTATATTGAATAGTGCTGGGTTAAACTAGTTGTCTATAATTCTCATTGAGATACACAGTAGCACTGTTCAGCAAGGTTTTCTATAATTCTCATTGAGATATTGTTCAGTATAAAAGTGACAAGTTTTTATATATTGTGTATAAATAAATGAACATACATTTCAGTCTAGCATGGGTTCTAGCTAACAGTTTAATTGTATAAAGCATGTCATGTTGGTATACACGTCCGGAACCCTTTTATGTTTAAAGGTACACTGCTAAGTGAGTAAGATTCAATACAAAATGGGATTCCAGTTTATCTGTTATTCATGGTTATGAAATTAGTAAACACTATGATTTGAACTAAGTTTATATACATTTGTATAAGTGAATGCTGAGTTCTTTGTGCAACTGTTTTAATAGCACGAGTCTTATGTTTGCGTGTAATGTGGGTAAATGTTTAACCACTTTGAGATGTCAAGTGCAGAGGTAATTTCCTGATAAATGAACTTGAGTAATGTACTGAATTTTACAGATGCTCTAGGAATTTAACTGAAATAGTTTATTAAAGTGAGACTGAAGCTCTTCTAATCTGTAGTTTTAAATGGTAAAAAACTATAATGAGTTTAATTTTGTATAGTTGGTCGACAGTTAAGACGCAGCATCATAATGAGTTTAATTTTGTAGCTTTTGTGTAGAATGCTAGTTATGTTTGATGCTTTTAAGATTTGGTATTGTTGGCTTAGAAAAACACTTTATGTTCGTTTTTCTAACAACATACGTATTCCTATGCAATAGGTTTCAGATCACTGTAGTGAAACTTGCAGCAAAAAGATAAATGGCGTAAAGATTTTGTTGTCTTCGAGTTGCGTACTCCCATAGGATTTGCAATTTTTGTGGATAACTTGTCCTTGTACTAAGTTGCTTTGTAACGGTCAAGTATGTAATAATGCACGAAATGTTTTCTAAAACTTATTGTTTGTAATACTGAAAATTTGAGTATTTAAATAAATTAGTTTGCAAATAATTGTAATATCTGATTTGCTTATGGAGTATTGCTACATTTAGTGTATTATTCATTTCAGTTGCAAAAGGCCTATTTTTTTTTAAAATGCAACTATCAATCACAACGGTGCATAACAGTTGTAGTAGATATTATTACAACGATGCATAACTGTTGTAATAAATTTTATTATAACGGTGGGAAAAAGTTGTAAAATATACATATTACAACTTTGTTGCAACCTTGTAGAAAAGTTGTAAAAGATTTTAGTCTATTACAACTTCTTAATACACGACGGTTAGCCCACCATTGTAAAATGTATATTACAACGGTTTTCCATCGTTGTAATAGGGTCATTTTGTTGTAGTGTTTGAAATGTCCTGATTCAATTCATAAGAAAACTCATTCAAATCAATATTGGTTGGTTAATACTACAATAATTTAGGAAATCATTACATTTATTACATTACAAAACATACCAGCAAAAATAATTACAAATAATTTTATATCAAATTACAAATACACACTCTCATATATATACATTCAAACTCAATTTAGGGTATTACTAACCCCATCTCTATTGAGTTATATCATAGAGCCAAGGTTGTTATTAAATCTTATCCTCTGATACCACCTGTAATGACTCGGAAAATTTGACGATCCAATTTTCGACAATAATACATAATCATATATCACTTGCCAAAAACTCAGGTATCGAAATCCCAGATTATCAGTAGAAAGAGATTAGAGGGTAAGAGAAGAAAGAAAGAAATACTAGAATAGAAGAAAAAGAAGATCAGAAACTCACAGCGGAATGGACAAAATATGATAATCAACAATACTTTACTCAAAGGGAAACTCTCTCTCTCTCTCTCTCTCTCTCTCTCTCTCTATATATATATATATATATATATATATATATGATTACACCATCATAGTATACATTCATATCCATCAATACACACAACGGAATAACTAGTACCAGTAAATACGTCTCAGCTTCAGCTCCTTTTATGAAACTCCACACGAAACCTAAACTGGAAATATACTCGGTCTGACCCGAGCACATTTGAAACAAAGCATAATTCACTCGAATCAGTCTGAAATACTTTCAATGATAAATTCATATGGCAAACAATCTATTTAACTTTAGAAAATCCTTTTGAAAGAAAAGAATAATCGCATGACCAGTCCACACATAAATACGGACGGTTTTTTCTTTACGATAACCCAAAATATTTTTGTATCAAAATCCAATGTTATTATGATAATGTCTATCAAACCACAAATAAATAATCATCTAGTAGAATGCTTGCATCTCACGCTCCACATATATAGTATAAAATCAAAAACCACATGGTGCTTATTGGATATTGGATTCCAACTATGACAAGGTATGAGACCACCTTCCAATCAGTGTACCTTAAAGATAATACACTGGGTTCACAAGAACATCTTGTAACCTAGCCATACACGACCGACCACTCATTTAGCTTGAGTGTATCGAATATACTGTCACCTTAATGTGTTTAAGGGCCTACTGTTATTCCGTGGAGATACAGAAAATGAGACACCTTCTCTCACCTTATGCGGGCAAGGATATATGCGTGAATGACGGAAGCCTTAACTAATAAGGCCCATAGCTATTGTCATCTAGTTTATTTTAATGTTGAATGTGTCATTGAGGGATAATAAGTGACCAATATGTCCACCTAGGGTCTTAAGCGATCAGAGAGAATCCACCTTATCTATCATTGATAGTGAGGCGTTAAATAATAAAGAATAGTGAATTAGGATATATAGACCCCGAAACTAGGGCCCGCTCTCGATTAATTAACCAGTTATGTTCTGTTATAAAGGCTTCACAAAAATATGTGTAAACATCCTATCTCGGTAATATAATTTGGGAATAATGCTTTGGGAAGAGTAGTAGAGTCGTGCGTAATCATTAACAAGGTTGGTTTAGAATCACTAACCTTGTTAGGCATACAGCTTGGGGTTGAACCAAATGAAATATATCTATGTTATAGTCTGTGTTGTACATAAGGGAATTTATGATTGTCGTTTAAGCACTAAGTCCAAATTAGGGAAGGTATTAGATAAACATCCTAAGGAAAAAGGAATATAACATTCCCTACTAATAGTAATGGAAATAGAAAATCTAGTTGGACTTAGTAGGTTAGTAATGCGAGATATTATTAACCATATAAACCCATGACGCAAATAAATGGTGTACGTACAGTATTTCCGTATAAAGGAACTAAATGGGAATGACTTAATAACGTAGCCTACTTTATCCCAAAAGTGAAAGGTGTTAAAGTCAAATGGATTAGGAACTAATAACCTTAGTGTATAGTCCGCTTCCTGGTTCTGTTGACACGAAAAACTGGCACAACACCCAAAGAAAGGGTTATGTAGAGAATAAATGAAGATGAATGATTGAAAAAAATGAAAAATAGAGAGAATCACATAGGAATTTATAGTGGTTCAGTGTTAACATGCCTATGTCCACTTTATATTCTCTTATGTATTCTTTCAGCTATTAGACAAAATAGTCACAACGACAATGCAACAAGAGATTAACAAATATTTGAAAGCTAGAGTATTCAAACTTCCAAAAGTCCCCTCTTCTGAGTCCAGAAGGGGTATATATAGATGATACAATGCTTGAGCTGGTTTGGACACGCGTTGTATGATCCAAAATAGTAGTTAAGCCTGAAGAAGTGTTCTCCTCCTATGGAATTGGTAATCCTCGAATTACTGGAGATAAATGGCAATTGATCCGACCGATTCAGATGGCTTGGAACTGGTAGGGTCAGGTGTGATCTATTCTTTAGGAGGACCTCAGGTTCGCAGCTGGTGTGATCTGGCTAAGTGTGTTTGACCACAATGGTCTTCTTTTGGACTGCAAAAGGGCTTGGGTGATAAACTCGAATGATGGGTCTCATCAGTCGGCCTACTTCTTGACTTTGGCTACCCACTTTAAGTATCCATGCACGAGCCTATGGCATTGTCGAGCCTTGATGGGCTTGCTAAAAGGCCCATCAACACTTTCCCCCTAAAGTATGTTGCATTGGACACAGGGCTTACTTTGTAAATATGCGCTCTGAAAAACTTTTTCCTTATCAACCAAAGAATTCCACTACAACAAAAAACACTTTTCGCAACAGGCAAAATCTGTTGCAGTAGGCCTATTGCAATGGGCCAGCGCCCGTTTGTATAGCCCAAGTTGCTAAAGGTCTGCAGCAGTTTTTGCCCATTGCAATAAGATGTTGCGGTATACTTTTTTGCAATGGATTTTTGTTGTTGCAATATCTCCTTTTGCAACAACAAATGACCATTGCATAGTCCATATTAGGCATAACAAACATGATACCACAACTATTTTTGACAGTTGCAGTAAGTCAAATTACAACGGTTATTAATAGTTGCAATAGGTAATTTTAATTTTAAACAGATAGTGATACCACAACTGTTTTATACTGTTGCAATAAGTTCAAGTACAACTGCTATTTAGTGTTGCTAATGATTCAACTGCAACTAACAGTTGCAGATACTACATTTAATTCATCAATATCTGAATTCGATAATTTACTGTAGTACCGATAAGACATTACAAATAAATACATGTGCATTCGAAAAGACATTGACAAAACAATAGATTCACTAACTTCAGAACATTCCAAAAGGTTAGTTGAAGTTACATTCCAAAATTAGCATTGTAACAAATGCGATCCATACATAATATAAATGCATACCGTTACACCGTACCAACAATTCCAAAATATAGCATAACATAACATCCAAAAGCTGAGCAGCACATATTACTCTAATGAAATGAAATCTTTGTGCCACGCCACGGTTGTTCCAATGGCCTCTTTGATGGTGTTCATCTCCGAACTTGGCCTTAGTAGAAAAGCTTCAGGATCCACGGCTACGTTAACCCATACCTTCCAAAAGCAATACAGTACACATTAAAATTCTAATTTTAACGCAAATAGTGAAAGCAAAGACCAACATACCCAAAAAAAAAGTGGATTAGAAAGATAGCAGCTCTGAAAGTTGCTATGTGTCTCGCATCTTATTTATAATGTAAGTTGAGAAATACAAGAAAAATATCAAATAAGGAACCTGAAAACCATAAATAGTTTAACTAGCAAAAACAATACAGCTTGCACACAATTTGTAGAGGATAAACATATAATATTGCTGCATATATACTTGCTTATAGTGTTTCGGACGATTAATTAATATTAATCGATAATCATACTATAGTTATGAAGGTCTTGGATCATCTCTGCTATAATAATGAAGGGTTAACCCATTGATAATGAAGTATAAATGCACTCAGATTTGTTAGTGCAGTTGTGCCATATCAAATAGAAAAATGCTTCAATGCTCCTCCATATGTGACATGTTCAAATGTTTGTAAAGATTTTTTTTCCTAATTGCAGTTGAATTTTTTGTAAGGTAGGCGACGTGATGAATTCTATGTTCTGTCAACTAATGATAATATAATAAATAAACTGTAAGCTATATTAACATGACAAGCTTTTAACTTGCAAGCATATAAAACCTGAACACTTACTTATTTGACGAGTTTATATCTTACGGTATGAGTAACTGTACAAATTCCGATTTTTCTTAATAAAACCACTTACTACCCAGAACACTAAGATCAATGTGATATCATATCATTAACCCATACCTTCCAGAAGTCCTGCCCAAGTTTCATAAAGTGTACCGTAGCATTCGGATCGGTGCTTGCAATCGTTCCTTCTGCAACTATGTTCTTGCTCAAACCCAATAACTTGCACTTCCTTTTAAGCAAAACTTTCGGGACTTTTGCTATTTTGACGATCTTCAATTTGCACATTATTACTTGCACGGTGCGACTACAAAAAAAAGTAATAAGAAAAAAGTGCTGAAACAGAAACAGAAACAGAGTTGAAAAAGAGTTGAAACAGAGCTGAAAAAATTGGCTGGATGCTTGGGTACACTAATTTGCTTTCTCCTTGTTCTGATATTTATGTATAGATTGCATAAATCTACCGGCATATATGAAGTTACCGGTTGAGCTCCATAGTTAGCTCATTTGTATCGATAATATAGTAAAACAAACATTCAAGTAGCATTTATACGTAAATCTGTGTTTCCTACAACCAAATCCTAGTTGCTGCCATGCCTTTGGAAGAATAGAATCCACATAATAGACACAAATAATGATAAGCATTTGATTATTCATAAAACTAATAATAATATGTATTGAAAATAATCATAAGAATAGGATCACTGTCATAATTAACATCTGGTCCCTTACTGTTTTGCCTACCCACTTTTGACTTAATCATTTTGTAATGTAACTGTGCCTGCACTATGCTGTAATGCACTGCATGTGGCCAAGACATCACCAGTTATGTCAGAAACCAAGAAATCAACAATGTTTATTTCTGTTTATGGCGTTAACTGTGAACTTGAAGCCATCCATCAGTAGCAAAACTTCAAGTTTATGACTGACAGGTCCGTTCCAAGGTTATAATCATAACCAAATAGGTTTTGCTATGAAACCATCTTATATTAGAGTTCATTAAAGCTAAGTAAAACTGCGGAACAAGGGAAACATGCTTACAATTATTGATTAATTTACAACTTGTATTTGTTATAATTTAAACCTTAAAACTGCTGGAGTTATACCTATATATATATATATATATATATATATATATATGTATTTGAATGATATGAACATAACATACTGGGATGGCTCTAACCTTGGTAAAGAATCCAGTACTGTTTAAAGCCTTCAATTATTTATTTGGTTACGGGTCACATTTTGATATATCTCAACAAAATAAAAATATAAAACCATCAGTAGCAAAACTTCAAGTTTATGACTGACAGGTCCGTTCCAAGGTTATAACCATAACCAAATAGGTTTTGCTATGAAACCAGCTTATATTAGAGTTCATTGAAGCTAAGTAAAACTGCGGAACAAGGGAAACAAGCTTACAATTACTAATTAATTTACAACTTGTATTTGTTATACTTTAAACCTTAAAACTGCTGGAGTTATACCTAATATATATATATATATATCTGTGTGTGTGTGTATATATACAGTGCCGGCCCTGGCCCAGTGCTAATTGGGCCACCGCACAGGGCATCACACGCGGCTAGGGCACGAAAATAAGAAAAACGCTGATTTACATAAAAAATAACAGAAGAAAAGTCAAGCGAGGAAAAAATCGAAGAAGAAGAGCTATGCGTGCTAGTTGAGGATAATGGGCCATCGATTGCAACGAAGGAAAAGAAGAATTTGAGTAAGCAGCGGCTAACCCTAATTTGGAAATTCGGCCTTGTTCTTTATGCGGTTATGATATGGGGTTATGAGTTGATTCATTGATGTGCGTATGTTTCCCTTTAAAGTTTGTTTACATCTGGACGGTCTATTTTAAGAATAAAGTAAAAAGAAGGGCATCAAAGAATCAATACCTGTAGCTCAAGGTCCAGTTTAGCTATAGTCAATGGAAACTTTGGCTAAAAAATTAAAAATAATTCAATTAAAATTCATTTTGTTTATATTTGGTCATTAAAGTTGCAATTTTTTCCTAATTTAGGCGTTTTAAAATCATAACAAAACCAACATAGTAATGACTATCTAGTTGGATTCATAGTGATGAAGAATTCAAATTTAGATACATAAATTAGAATTTCTGAATGCTAGTTGTGTTAAAAAATGTCAGTTTTTATTCTTTTAACGAACAAAGTATAATAACAAATTATATGATTTTTTAGTCACTATAAAAATTGATTATTTTTCATAGAAATCGTATTTTCAAATATTGAGAACGGTAAAATCTAGTTGTAACCGGCTTATATTAGAGTTCATTGAAGCTAAGTAAAACTGCGGAACCAGGGAACCAGGCTTACAATTACTGATTAATTTACAACTTGTATTTGTTATAATTTAAACCTTAAAACTGCTGGGGTTATACCTATATATATATATATATATATATATATATATATATATATATATATATATATATATATATATATATATATATGAACGATATGAACATAATATACTGGGATGGCTCTAACCTTGGTAAATAATCCAGTACTGTTCAAAGCCTTCAATTATTTATTTGGCTACTGGTCACATTTTGATATAACTCGGCAAAATAAAAGTATAAAAGTTGAAAATTATTGATTCTTATTTTATTTTTAACCTTTTGTTTACATTTCATTCAACATGAAAATAGATTATTATTATTCTTCAGTTTAATTAATTAATTTATCTTTTTCTTTAACCATTTGTTGAGTTAGGTTTTAATTATCAACAATCCTTCTGTATCAATTACAAAGCTACTACACTTCAGCATCAATTGCTTTAGTGTCAATTAAAATGTAAGAAAAATAAAAGACTACCAAAAAAATGTCGATATAGTTATTTTGAAAGGACTACCGAAATTTTCATTTCCATCAACTTTTCGATAATACCGTGCCAAGATTTAATTATTCAGTATAATGCAATATGGTTAAAAAAAAATGGAAAGGACTACCAAAAATGTTTTTTTTTGGCAATATGGTGGAAAACTGTCGATATCCCTTCTCATTATTCAGTATAATGCGTTAGAGGTATTATCGTAGAGAAAGGGTTCTTTTTTAATTGAAACTCTAATGTTTATCTTTTTTAAGTTCTTTTTTAATTGAAACTCTAAAATTTGGAGGGGTATTCAGTATTGAAGCTTTGATCTTATGTTATTTATCTTTTATAGTATTGGATTCCTTTTCCGACAGGCAAACACGGACCATTTTCATAATCTCCATGTGCATCTTGTAAACCGAAGGCTCTAAACGGCTGTTTTGATGGTCTTACGCCATAACCAAGCCAAACACATTAGAATAGAACCATCAAAATATCTTTCGAAATCAAATCATATATTACCTGTGGTGTATGAGCACAAGGAGTCTCTGAATGTGGTGCATTATCGATCCTCTTTTCATTCGTGTTCTGTAAAATGTATAATGTTAGATACTATAACTTATTGTAACATATCATATATTCATAAATAGGGCTAACTATCTGTAACTTACTGCATTGACCAATTTAGTTAACTCTTCTACTTTAGCCGTCAAGCTAGCAACTTGGTTTTCCAATATAGACACCTTTTTTAAATTGCTTACATGAATTCCAATTCGAGATGGTACAATGCCAAAGCCTAGTCCTCTCACTCTTCCCTTATGCTCGATGCCAAAAACCTTCGACACTGCATCTTCACCTATCGATGACATTCTTTGAGAGCTATGAGTGCTACTCCTATGCTCTTCTATCTTAGCCTGCAGATTTTTGTAAATAAAAAATAAAAAAGTACAACATTAATAAATGAAATATGTACTACTGCTAACTATCTAGATATGATGTAAAATCTAACTTTTAATTATTTGTGAGATATAAACGGTCAGAATCTACTGAGGAACCGACTGAATTTGATAAGCATTTTTAACTGCGTGTGACGGAAAATAAGAAAAAGAACTTGTAGTTTTTCAGAAAACAAGGCAAAAAGATCCATCACAAAGCTTGTCATCAACTGCACTTTTCATGTAGTGGCGAACATTGTTTTACCTCAGAGGTAAAACAAAACTACACATATATTTCCTATGTAGACATAACTACAGAAGCTACACGTTATGTATCACCTGAGATTGGTACTGTGATACAATGTGCATAACCATGTAATCCAGTAAACTAATGTGTACACCAAGGGCGGATTGAGCTCTGGGCTGTGCTGGGCTGCAGCCCGGGGTAATCCAAAAAGATGGAAGTAAAATTAAGCTCTCCAATGCATAATCTAGCCCAACCCAAAATTGAAGGAAGGCCAACCTTCTGTGCTTCCGGTTCTTTCTCCCAATTTTCTACACGGTGAATCACTCATTCACGCAAAGAAACGACTCCTTTTAATTTTGGCTGCCGACTAAATTCATTAACAAAGATTAACCCAGTCAACCATTTAGGTTATTAATTATTTGCTAGTAAATTATTATATAGTATATTAACAATTTGAATGAAAAAGCCTGGCTGCAGAACTTATCATTTTTCAAATCTCAATTTTTTTGTGGTTTCCATTATTGCATATTTTTTCTTTAGGATGTAGGCTAATTGGTTTCTATTCTATTTCTATTTGCTAGTTTAACTTACTATTCGTTGACTATATTTCAATATGAAAACATTTTATTTAATTGTCTATGACTGTTCTCCCTAAGTGATGGTTAAACCGACTAATTTCGCTTGAAAATTGAACTGGTAACCTACTTTTAAAGTTGCTGCAAAATTATGTTTTTACTCAACAAGTTTATGTAAAATGAGATTGAAAACGACTGATACTTTTCTTAAAAAGTAATAATTAATACCTTATTGCTGAGGCTTATTTCTCTTTAAAGAAAAAAATTACCTTGGTAAACTAATCTGGTTGTTTTGTCAAATTTGATAACGTCTAATTGTGCTAATTACATGATGTAATATTTAATAGCTTATATTAAAATATTGAGATTTTGATTGAAAGATTGATATGGGTTATATAGTTAAAAATTTTGACTCTGTAAAGGCTCGTCGAGCACAGCTAAGCTAAATGTTATGGATTGAAAATGCAATTTGAATCTACTTGTTATTATTAAAAAAAATCTTTGATTATTGCTTTTTAGCAGTAGTTTGAATTGCATTGTAACTTAAAAAAAATAGTGTTAAAGTCATCCCACCTTTGTGTTAATTCCTGGATCCTCCCTTGGTGTACACTATAACAGTGACTATATTGTTGGAATTGCAGAAAATCCTTTGATACTCTTATTCATATGATCGTAAAGTATTTCCAATTAATAAAAACTAATTATGGTTATCAGTTATTCACCTCCAGAATCATCATCTTCATCACAAAAAGAGAAAACGGAAGCATATATGTAACAAAGTTACAATATTTATATAAATAAATTCTTACAATGCAGTTAGCCACAATAGAATTCGGTGGCTTTCCATTTTTTTGACGTGGGCTTTGCACTATAGCTCGTCTCGGCTAACATCCGATGTTCCATTTTCCATTTTCTACCCCCAAAAAAAGTAAAAAACGAAGAAAAATATATATATATATATATATATATAATGGATGTAAACATAACCCAAACATGCATTTTCTTACTATTTCTTCTGCTAACCTTGCATAACCCTTTCTACCCATTGTGTGTGGAGTTTTGTTCTTTTCTCGAAGTGCTTTGAATTTATTGCTGGTTTGCTACACAAGACAATTTCGTTAGTAAAATGTAATTTACATTTGAAATTATAATCGATAAAGCTTATTACCTCAAAATTTTCTGATAGATTTTCCTTTACAAAGTCATTCCACTCTTCATCACTCTTTATGTTAACTGATTTTAGCATGCCTAACCTAGAAGAAGAGTTGGGAGAAGCAGACACCAATTTAATAGCAAAACCCAATCTCGATTTTGACTCTTTCCATCGTGCTCCCATCATCTGAAACAGCAAGTCCTTTTAAACTGCATCTACCTTGAATCTTGTCTGCACAGCAGAAACAGCAATAAAACAGCATCATATTATTGAAAAACTTCAAGATGTATTCATAGTTGCCTTTAGAAAAAAATAAAAATAAAAATGTATAACTAACGAAATTGCTTTGCATGTTCGTTAGATTTAATCTTCTAATGCCGACGATAACAAATGCGTAGATACTGTATAAATCCAAGTAGAAATAGGTTCAAGGGCTAACATTATGTAATTTTTATTTAAAAAAAGTCAAATTAATGATCAGTATGGTTGATTTTATTTTCTGGATCCGAACTCATTTTCGTTCTTTTTTAAGAAAATAGGTTCAAGGGCTAACATTATGTAATTTTTAGTTTTAAGAAAATAGCAATAATTGTTTAGAATTTTTGATTTAATGGTTTATCTAACATAGTTTCTACAAAAAGAAATCAATTAAGGTAAAATACAAAAATTTGACAGAAACAAATAAAAATATAAAAACAGAATCACAATGGTCATACCTGTATACAAGTCCATAAATCGTCCTTTAGGTGCTTATCGACTTTTTTCCACTCGCTAATGGTCATAGAACCATTTCCCTTACTAATATACCGATGTAAGATGACAAGTGACGAGAATTGTCACCTACCGGTTGACCTAAATCATTAAATTCCACTTCAGGCTTCTCATCAGGGATCAAGGAAAATTTCTTCATCGTCGTGCTTCCTCTTTTTTTCTTGGCCAGCTCTAGTCGACAATCTTCGTTGCAAACATCTGGGTCCATGGAAGTAGGCGTGTCAGCTGAGATTGGAGTAATATTCGGAGATGGGTTTGAATTAGGGCCGGAGAAACAGAAAAAGGCTGAATTTCCTCGGGTTGATGCTAAATTTCCTCGGGTTGAGGCTGAATAGGACGCTTGCGAGGAGATCTTCTAACATTAGTGCTTAAAATCTGAGCAGCTTCAACATCACAAGAATGAACAGGATGCTTGCGAGGAGATCTTCTAACATTAGTGTTTAAAATCTGAGCAGCTTCATCATCACAAGGCTGAACAAGACGCTTGCGAGGAGATCTTCTAACATTAGTGTTTAAAATCTGAGTAGCTTCAACTTCAACATCACCCTTTTCTTTTATTTTTACACCACTGTTCTTAACTGTATTATCGTCGAATGCACGCGAAGCTATAAGTGCAGCTAAACTCTTCCTTTTTGATCGTCTTAATGCTGCAAGTGAGCTCTGAAATTAGCATACAACAATCGAGGTTAGCTAAAAGGAATATGGTTAGCTAATGCAACAAAAGAATTAATAAATAAGCTTCAACTTTATAATTTTGGGATCATATAAATACTAAGTTGTAGCATAAATTCTAAGTTCTCCCGGAAAGTATAAGATTGCTAATTCTGGATAAGTTTATCAAAAGCTATGTGTATGCTTCAACTTGTTCACAATTATAAAATGATTATGTATACTATGTGAATTTGTCACAAAAATCTTTTATTTATAAGCAGTTGATGTCTCCATGTTATGATGATGATACATTATTGGAATTATCAGTCAAGAGCACGCATATCATCACTTGCGCTTAGGTATAAATAAAAGACAGTTACAAACATCTAAAATTGTCAAACTAGAAGCAACTGCAAACAATAACATACACAACATCAGGTTAGATGTTAATGCAAAATAAGCCTAACTATATGTAAAACAGTTTACCCTTTTTCTGTTTTTTTAAATCCAAGCAAGGTCTACCAACAGTTCAATACCCTGGTCAGATATAGAAAAACAAAGAACTATAGCTCTTGGGTGTTCAGACAGGCATACATATACATATACGTATATATGTACACACACATGTATGTAGCAGCTGCAAATATTATTTCAGCTTCTTTGAGGTGTCTTGATTAGCAGAAGAATCGATGCCGACCAATTCAAAGTCATTTAAGCATATATTCTTAATTTGGAATCCCTTAAATGTTTAGCATTCATGAAAATTCGTCTTGTGTAATTGAAAATTTTGAACCGACCCTGAGTTTAGACTACATGGGCCACGTAAGTTTTTACAAGTAAAGGAATTAATCTTATTTAATTCAATGATTTCAACCACATATTCTGTCTAAATAACAAAGTTTTACTCTTTTGTTAATTCTGGGAAAAGAAATCATATTATTTAAAAAATTAGATGTTTAAATTAGAAGGGATTTGAGGCATAGCAATATGTTGTGCCAAAAAATAGTAGAGACAAATAGTATCTAAAAGAGATAAATTGCAAGAAGAAATGGGATGTTTGGCGTCGACAGAACGGCTATTTGCAAATTAAATCTTTCGGATATATGTAATACAATAATGCAAAAGCTGACCCCATCTAGCCGTAGAGTATCCACAGTAAGCATACCAATCTAATCATCATCGTGTGAAATTTGAAATCAACAAGTGCATATTGCAGTCAGTTTGTTGTATCAATACTGCATTAAGTACTATTATTATTTTTAAATGTTATGAATGATATATTTAATCAAAATGATACATTAGATGCGTTTATAATCTATACCTTCCAGTAGGTTTAGATAAACTACACAATCATACATGTATATGGTTCAACTTATTCACAATTAATCAAAGTGCACAAAATCATGGGAACACATGTACTAAAGCATATTACCTCATTCAAATAAGAAATCATGTTCACTATTTGGATATTGAAAAGAAATTGGTATTTGAGGTACTGGACAATGCAATCTAATTTTCACGCAACATATACCTAGCAAAAGATGTTTTCCGGTGTGCATGGTCGAAAAGATGTTAAGTTCAATATCATTTTAACGCAACGTTTTATCACTAATTTTGGCAAACCAGTTTACATTTAGTGTACATTCATGATGACATTCCAAACTTGTGCTTCATTTTTTTTGGACAATGTAATCTAAGAAGCTACATCTAGTAAGTTTTTGTCAATATTTTAAAAGTTGAAGTTAATTTTTTTTGTATGCACACTGTATCATGTAATAAAAGACATAAATGATAAAGAGAAAAAGTGCACATAACATTATCTAACAGGAATTCCTACATAAAAATTGATTACTTGCATGTTTCTAAATATCTTACCTCTGTTAAGTCTTGGTCCTTTTTCCCCATTGATACTTATTGTTCAGTTATCTTCAACCTAAAAAAAAGAAAAAGAAAAATTAGTATACAAAGTGTTAGAAATAGCATATTACCAGTACGGAAGAATTTATCTGAAATACACAAATGGTTTAATAAACAACAATAAAAAATTTTAGTATACATATTACCACAAATAACAATAAAAGGAGAAAATGTGTTACGCCATAACAATTAGAAGCTAAATAGAATACATCATGCAAATGTCAGCTAAGTGACGGTACTTGGATTTTCACGTCAAAATAGAATCCAGCATGCATATCAACTAAATAGAATACAGCATGCAAATGTCAGCTAAATAGAATACAACATGCAAATGTCATCTAAGTAGAATACACGTCAAAATAGCTTGCCTTGTCTATTTACTAGTGCCTAATCCGTTGAAAAAAGGTGACACAATATTGGATTTTCATGTCTAGGTCTAGTTGCATATCAGTGTAAGTTCAATCCCAAATTTTGAATCTTATATATAAAAATCATATATAATGGTAATTATTGAAAATAATAAACAGAAATACTTTTCTAGAATTGAAAATGGTTATATGACAAAAATCAGTAAAAGAAGTTTTTTTCATACCAAAATGCCCTCACAATCCTTTCTTATGTAACTTCCGTCTCCATTGTCTACATCTCTATCAACAATTTGTGATTCGTCTACAGGTTTATTAGTTGGTCCTTCATCCTCATCATAGTTTTCTAACCCATGAAAACCTCGAGGTGGTGCTTTCAATACAACATACCAATTTGATGAGTTTCTTTCTTTACAAAAAATACTTGTGTAGCTTGCGTAGCTAAAATGAAAGGGTCACTTACAAATTGATTTTGGAACTGATGTAAATTGACTAATGTGAATCCATCTTCAACCTTCACTCCACGATTAATATTTGCCCAATCACACTTAAATAGGACAAGTTGAAATCGGCGGTAGTCTAGTAATAAAATCTCACGTAGAACCCCATAGTAAATTATTTTCTCAATGGACCCATCTTCATGAATAGTACTTGCCTCGATAGAAACACCACTATTTTGTGTAGACTTATCATACTCTTTTGTATGAAACGTCGACCGTTAATAACATAGCCAATATAAGATATTATTTGATGGCGAGGTCCATACGAAAGCCAATTTACTATTTCGCTAACATTCAATGTTTGTCTATCATCTTTAACCTGAAAAAAACATAATAGCATATAAAAAATACTTCTACCTCAAACTTATCAATCTCAAACAAAATTTATAATACTTTCAACTTTTTTCAAACCAATCGCTAAATGTCTTTGAATGCAGCTTTGAAAGTTCTACATCATCTCGTGAAAGCCGAGGATGCAAATGTTTTAGCTCTTCCTTGTGCATTCTGTACACGAAAATGCATGAATCAAAAATTAAATTGTTTCAAATATAATAGTTGTATTAACTTTATACTTACTCTATATACGACTCCACTTCTTTGGTATTGAACAATACATATCGATGAGCAGCATTAATCACATCCTTGGTGACTACCATAGGTTTTCCTTTAGAGATAGGGCGTCCCTCAGGTATGGAATCACTTTGTTGCACTTCATTTCTATTTCTTCTTTTCCCAATTTCTAACCCATCTTTAATATATTCAGCACAATATTTCATGCATTCTTCGAAAGAATAGCACTCAGCTATGCACCCTTCGGTCCGAGCTTAATTTTTAACATATGCTTTCAATGTTTTCATTTACCTATAATCAAGATGCATACATAAAATGCCCCCATAAATACATATACCATTAACTACTTTATATACTCATGTTAAAATTTTACCTCTCAAACGGATACATCCATCGATATTGTAGTGGACCACAAATTCTTGCTTCTCTCCCTAAATGTACCGTCAAGTGAACCATGATATCAAAAAAGGAAGGAGGGAAGAATCTATCAAGATCACATAGTGTTACCGCAAACTGATTCTCGATGAATTCTAATTTATCTCTATCAATCACTCTTTGACAAATGTCGTTGTAAAAAGAACATAATCGAAGTAATGCGTTCCTTGTTGCTTTGGGTACAAGTCCTTGCAGCGATACAGATAATAATTGTTGTATCAAAACATGATAATCATGAGACTTTAGATTTGAAATTTTATCTTGTTTTGCAAAGAAATTTCCAATATTGGAGCTATATCCATCAGGTACTTTTAAATTACTCATTCTATAGTAAAATATCTCTTTTTCTTGGTCAGTTAAAGTGCATGGTGCAGCTGGAAGTAACACTTTGCTTCCTATGTCTATGGGATGCAACTTTTTTCTAATACCCATTACTTCTAGATCTCTACGTGCATTGATGTCATCTTTTGTTTTCCCTTTAATATCAAGTAACGTGATAAGAATGCTCTCACCAATATTTTTTTCAACATGCATTACATCAAAATTGTGACGCAAAAGAAGTGCCTGAAAAAATAAAAATAATTTCATGTAAATACCTAACGATAAAGTACTAGATACTTTGATAGATAAAAAATTTAAATTAAAATTTACCTCCCAATAAGGAAAATCAAAAAATATCGACTTCTTCTTCCATATTCGACTCCGGTTTTTCTTCCCATCTCCCCTTCTCCTTTTCTTTATTTCTTTCCCTTTCTTTTCCTCCTTTGGCTTTTTTCCCCATTCATTACAAATATCTTTAATACAATCGAAGATTTGAGTACCGGTTTGTAATGGAGGCTTTTGTCTATTCTCTACAGTTCCATCAAACAAGTTTTTCCGTTGACGATACTCATGATTAGGGTCAAGGAATCTCCTACGACCTAGGTAAGCACACTTCCTACTAAAAGGCAGCCATGTCAATCAAGTATTGACGCCACAAACAGGACATGCTTTCTTACCCTTTACTGTGCACCTTCTAGATTTCCATAAGCTAGAAAACCACTTATTGTCCACATTAAAATGGCTTTTAATTTGAATTCACTATGACTATACGCATCATAAGTCTTTACCCCTTTGTCCCATAATTTTTTTTAGATCATCAACAAGTGGTTGCAGATACACATCGATGTCATTTCCTGGTTGTCATGGCCTAGGAATTAATAAAGATAACATCAGATTGTCTTTGTGCATACAAAGCCATGGAGGAAAGTTGTACGCAACAAGAAACACAGGCCAACAATTATATTTACTGTTCCAATTGCCAAAGGGATTAAAGCCATCACTTGCAAGACCAAGCCTTAAATTTCGTGAATCAGATGCAAAAGATGGATACATCCTATCAATTGTAGCCCACTGAGAATAATCTACTGGATGACGTAATTTATCATCTTCACTCTTATGGTTGCTATGCCATCTCAATTGCTCTGATGTTTCTGAGGAGGTGAACATTCTTTTCAATCTAGGTATTATTGGAAAGTATCTCAAAATCTTCATAGGTATATTAGCATCCTTTTCGTCTGCCTTTGTCTTGCTTTTTTTCCAATGAGACTTACCACATTTAGGACAAAAATCACTATGTGCAAGCTCTTTTCGAAATAGACAACAATCATTCACACATGCATGTATTTTCTTATAACCTAAACCAAATTATTTGAGTAGCTTCTTTGTTTCATACGTGAAATCAGGAAGCGTGTTTTCTACATGCAACATATCCTTCAAAAGTTTAAGAAGTTCTGTAAATGCTGTGTCAGTTAAACCGTTTCGAGCTTTGTGTTTATAAAAAAGTATTGTAGTTGATACATTTGTGTAGCTTGCACACCCCGGATACAAAGGAGTTTCAACATTCTTCAGGATTTCATTAATCCCTTCTCCATGTCTTACATTAGCATGACCTTCCATCTCCTCATTACATATTTGTGTATCCAAGTACATTCTATATGCATCTGACACTTCATTACCTTGATTACCTTCATTTTGTGAAGGATGTTCTTCCTATGAAAAATCCAAACATCACATGTTGGGTCAAATCCATAATAAATCAAGTGTGACACGACATTCCTTGGCGATTCCCTATTAAGATTCCGACATTCTAAGCAAGGACAAATAATTTTCTCTGGATTTCCCTCCTTTTCTGCATGCCTATATACAAAATTCCAAACAGCTTGCTTATATTCTTCTGTCATTCTATAAAACATGAAGATATTGGTAATCAATCTTAAATAATTGCAACTATAAAACTAATAGCCAAAACTAACTAAACCTTGGTAGATAGATCCATGTTTTGTCCATCTTGACGATCCTCTAATATCTCAGCCTTTCCTAAAAACCTGAAATTCCCAAAATCGATCAACGGTGTAAGTGATAAGGGGGTAGTCGAAACCTAAAACCCTTTCAACCCCTAAAACGAGTCATGTTTTGCCTGCAGTCCACAATGTTTATATTTTGTACTTGAAACCTAATTCGACTAAATTAAAAACAACTAATTCTTGGTTTCTAACTAAAGAATATCGAACTTTGGTTTAGTTGATTATGAACGTAAGCAAACCACCTACAATTTTTTTCTCACTTTATAGAAAACCTCCTATGCTAGTTAAATTCATTCCAAGTCAGAGCCTCTTGGAATACTACTGATATTAGGGAGACCAGTAGAACTTGCGCATTATGTATTCATGTTGAATTCTGGTGCATAAACACACAAACTGTGCACATGATGCACACACATAATCTCTTTGTTGTTTTCCATTTGATGTTCAAGCGGGATTGAAATAAATATTGGAAAAGTATAAGTATTAATTTATACCATGATCACATACTTAATTTTTCATTTCTACCTGGGTTAGGTCGCTGCTTAGATATATAGTCTCACCTCTCCTTATATAACACTTTTTTCATTTTAATCTATAAATTAATAGTTGAATAATATACACTCACCCACATTAGCAACTGAAGATACAAGCAGACATGTTTGATGCAGCTGTGGTAATCTTTAAAAAATGTGGAAAAATTGAAGATGTGTTGTGAACAGAAGAGTGGTTCAAACTGATAGTCAAATGTGCACTGAGTATATTCAAGTCATAGTGATATAAGTTGTATCAAGCTCATGTGTTCTAACAGATCTGGCAATAGTTTATCCAGTTGGTTATGCAAGTTTGCAAAATATAATTAAGAACATATGAATTAGGACTATTTACATGGATGAACGTGTTTGTTAAATAAAAGATTAAGATTGTAACAATTTGTTTTAAGCTACATAAGATAGAATAATGGACAAAGATACACGTAAAACTCAAATTTACATGCACAGATGCTATTTTTAATATTAGAATGTGATTTTAAATTTACATAATTTTGTAGTCGTTAAAGCATATTTACAACTACTAACTAAAATGTCTCAAAAAATGAAATAAATTCAAGGTGGATATTATATATTGGAGTGTGTTATGATAATAGTGTATTATTGGAAAGAAAAATGGTTACAGTGTTTTATTTGATTTTGGGAAGACAAGTCTATGTAAATATAGTAGTAGTACAATGACCAGCTAGCAGTGTTTTAGTTTGCATTTTGGCAGGCCTGCATTTCAGTGAAATTAGTTTCTCATACAGACTAACTGTCATGCCTCCCAAAGATTATCTTGTTGAACATTGCACACAATAGGAACACGGAACTTCCTACTACTCTTAAGTGGAAGAAAAACTCCATTCCATATCAGGAGTCAAGATGCTTATATAACATGCTAACAATAAACAGTATTTAACTACATTAGCTCAAGAGTATTCTTTCCTTTTAAGTTATATCTAACAGAAGGTTAATAAAATTCGCATAGAGACCAATCTCTACTGACATGGTCCCAAAAAACATGTGAAAACAGTAGAGGTCTCCGATTATTTTCCAAAATGGTTTGCATTTATATTTGAACTAATAATATAGGCCTTAGTTCTGAATATTTTGATGATTTTAGTTTATGAACAGCTTCTACAATAAAACAAAATTGAATCTTAAACTCGTTTCATCACAGATTTGAATAGGATGGGGATTAATCGAAATCGAGCAAACAATTACAACGAAGGAAATGTAGGGTTTGAATTTTACATGATACCAGAATGCCAACACGAAGTGGATCAATTTTGAGACTGGAGATTGAACGTTGGCACGAACTGAGAGCTTCTGGATGGATCGATTGAATGAGATGTCGAATGGCGGCGAATCGATTGAAGACGGAGGAAATGTGGGATCGCAAACTAGGGTTACGAAGTGGAAAGCGAGGAAAGGAGATTGATAAAGTTTCACTCAACAGAAGAGTTAAAAACTTAAATGCGTTACTACTTAGTGGAGTGCTCCTGGACGGATGACATTTGAAATTTAATAATACGTTAAGTATATACTTTTGAAATTGAGTACTGTTGTAGTGCTGTACGCATGACTAATTGCATAGGATTTTTTATTAACTCATAACCAAATTATAACTTTTAAAATCAAACAATAATAACTTTTAAAATTATATGAGAACTAAATTATGATTATCAAATATCATACATTAATAAATGTTATGCTAATTACTTATTAAAATATAACTCATTATTTACTAGTTTTTATTGATTACTTGTTATTTCGGAACTATAACCAAATGTTAATCATATAATTTTCAAATATATATATATTGGTTAATAATATAATTTTCAAATATATACACAAATATATATAAACTATTATGCTTATACTTCTTATATTACAACCGGATATTACTTAGAGAAAAAATAATTTTCAAAAGTACGTTATTCGCAACAGGCTTTACCACTTACAAAAAAATTGCAGTTATCGCAACTGGTAAAGACAGTTGCTAAATATATAGTGTAGTTGCAAATAATATTTCTATTACAACAGGAATGGAAGTCCAGTTGCTAAAAGTATGTTTTTGCAACAGACACGAAATCACTGTTGCGAAAAATATGCTATTCACAACAGGAAGAATAAGCTTGTTGTTAAATCTTATCTATTGCAACAGCAACAAAAGGCCTGTTGCTAAATATCATTTACTGCAACTGTCATTTGAATTCTGTTGCAAATAACTAGTTGCAATGGGGTATTTTTCTTGTAATGTTCTATAGATCGGTTTAAGCCGTTCGTTTATAAGCTTCATAAATCGAGATTAACCTATTAGACGTTTCGAAAATTTAAACGGGCTCAGGTAATAATGATGCCTCACTATCATGTGCCTTTTTGACTGACCTTGGCTTGATGTGGCTTTACATGTAAGCTGAGTCTAGTCCTATGGTCATGCCAATTGAATGCGAATAATCACCCCATTACATTATAAAAGGAAAACATTTTTACCTTTTCCCTTTTACTATTCTTACTACAAGAACCGATTTACTGCACCATAAAAAGAAGAAGGAAGATCACCGTCTTCAACCAAGATCATCTTTTTCAGGTAAAAATCGTTATTCATCTTTTTCAAAATACTTCGACGTCATTCTTCTGTAAGATCTCTCTTTTCCCCATTTTCTTATCCTAAATTGGGTTTCATGTAATCCATAATTGGGATCATTAGCGCCGGATTGCAGGAGTCAACGGCGATGCAAGTGTCTGTAGTGGTCCTGATACCATTTTAGTAAAAAATAATGCTGTTGGATTTGCTAACCCGGTTATGATCTTAGGTGGAGAGGTTCCCGCCTTTTCATAATGTTGCGTGAATCAAGGTGTTGTTAAACCCTTGGACACGTGTCATTGTTTGAGAGAGTGATGATAAAGATAACAACCTTTGTACAGTTTGGCATATTAGAACAAAGATGATTTTGTGGTTTGTCATTTATTGAGATAATACTGTGAAGAGGAACTAAACCCTTTGAACCAATCTTCAATTTCAGCTCGATAATCTTTAATCAACAATGGTCAGTACACGAGGCAACCTTAAGTATGGACCGAGTAAGGAATTACCCTTTCTGTCAAAGTAGATAGTACCTTCGAGTCTTCAACTAACTCTGTGTCTAATTCGGATAACAACTCTCAAGGTCGGTCGATGAGTTCACTGCACCCTCCTGAAGTTATGGTCGAATCAAGTGAAGCAATACCTATTCCAATAGCACCCGAAATGCTTCCAGGTGCAGAGATTCTAAGAAACCCCCCGGATGCCAAAAGGACTGATATAACTCTCAAATGGCTGCAGAACCTAACAACCAAGCATAATATTCCTTTTGTAGATGTTTTTCTCCCCGAATAAACTAATCAACCTCACAATCCCCTAGAAGGCTATATTGTACTATCTCTTCCCATGTGCAATGTAGGAGCTATCCCCCCTTTTCCTTCGTTTATTGCCAATTTCTTATTGCGGATGAACCTGGCCCCGATGCAGTTCTATCGAATTGCCTATGGAAATTTGTTATATGTCTATTACTTGTATATGAGGTACCTAGGCCACCCTTCGACCTTTGATGACTTGGCCTTCTTTTTTCACTTCAGACACAACGAAAAACAATCCACCTCCCTTCTTTACTTCGAAGCTGCCTGAGGTTGGAAAATTGTCGAAAAGGTCCTGAGCAAGGTGGGCGACCCAATGCGGGAATGGTTTTGGATTAAAGAGCAGACAGGATGTGCTAGATATTGGCTTCAATGCAGTAAGCTTCCCCCTTTTTTTGTCGTGCCCGATACACCCATTATGGAGTTCTTGATGCTGACTATTTCTTTTGCAGGAGGCGAGCCAATAAGGCCCGAGGATAAAGTGTTCGAAGGGCGCTTCAGAAAGCTGGCCAAGTTGAGATCTAAGCGGTAAAATTTTGGGAGTGTTTGTCTAACAAACACCTACATCAGTATGCTCTTCTTGACGAGAACAGAACAATCGGGTCTCAGAAGGAGGGGTCAAGGTCGACAACACTGAGCCAGGGTGAGATGCCCACAGCCAAAGGAAAGTCAGATGGTGCATAGGCGACCCATTTGGTCGGGGAATCCTCTATTCATCCCTTACTTAAGTAGAAAAGAAACTTTGTCCATTGGCAAAGAGGCTTGCTTTCAAAAAACGGACTTGAGAAGCTGAATGTCGAGAGGCTGATCGTTGAGAGGCCAATCATCAAAAAAGAGAGAAAGGTTCTGCTGCGAAAACTCCAAAGAAAGTTCAAGGGGAGTAATCAGAGAAAACCCCGCTGAGGATTGCTCGAGAGACTATGAGGTAGAGAAAGATTCTTCTACGATTAACAAGCCACGTCCCCTCTCCATTGCCTAAAGAAGCTGAAGATACTAGAGACCATTCTTTCTCCACAAAGCTTAGATCTGAGTCAGTTCTTTGCTAACCAGTCCGAAGGGATGTTCTCTCCAGTTGAACCAGAAGGCACCGAAGGTTTGAGTCTAACTTCATTATAAGGTCAACCTAAATAATTTGTTTCACAACATTCGCACTGCACGTCACAGTACCACTTTCTCTTATGTAAATTGAACATTTACTATTTTCATCATGATCTTTCTTCTTTTCCCAGAGGAAATCAACAAAGAGTTTTATGGCAATCTTTTTTGCTTCTATCTCCATGGAGTTCGGGCCAGTTGAGCCTGCCTTGCTACAAGTTAGGCAAGGAGACGAGGATGGTGATGACATCAACAAGATAAGAAAGGAGAAGAAGGACAAAGACACAGGGAAAGAGAAGGAGAAAGAGAGAGAGAAAGATAAAGATATGGAAAAAGAGAAAAAGAGAAAAAGATGGATCAAAAGAAAAATGAACACAAGAAAATAAATTTGGGAAAGCACAATCAGGCACTGGAAGAAAAGGAAGAATATAGGATCAGGTCTAAGAAGTAGAGAGAGTGCAAGTCCCCTGAGCTTCGGCTTCCCCCCGCTCTCAAGAAAAGATCCTCAGGGGTGGCGAGAAAGCCAAACATTCTCGGGTCATGCAAAGTCGCCTCAGGCTCCCAGTTGAGTCTTCCTCAACTGATCGAGTTAAAGAACTAGAGCGAGATTTCCCTGATCTCCTCTTCGCCGAAATTGAACCTTCCCATGAGTTACAACCATTATCACAAAGCTTTCGCCGATGTATTCGAAACAATCTTGACCATGTTCTTTCTTAGTATAACATAATGAATGAGTACGCCAAGCAAGTGAGCAGGGTATTAAAAGATAAGATGACCGAGATCGTTGGTCTGAAGAGGGACGAGGATGCAACACGAGAACCTTCGGGCTCCTTGAGAAGAAAATCATAGACTACAAGTCACAGGCAATTGTCACTAAGGAGAAATATGAAAAGTTTGTTGTGGAATTAAATGCCCGCTTCAAGCTGAAAAACCAAGAGTCTGAGTCTTTGAAGGACGAGGTTGAGACCCTGAAGGGTGAGAAAAGTAGGCTGGACCTAGAGGTGAAGAAGCTCCAGGCTCTTCTCGATTTGTCTGAGTTGGCCAGAAGACAGGCCAAGGAGAATACTGCTACGGCAATCAAGTCAATTAACAATCTAAAGCTTCAACATGGCATTAGCATTCAAACTATCAAAGACGAGCATGCTCGGGAGGTATCTGAAATAAATAAGGCACGCGGGCATCGAGCTCTTTCATTTTTCACAAGTGTCCTTCATCACGGGGATTTGTCTTGGTTACCAAGATACACCACAGTATTGACCGACACCTGGAAAATCATCTTGAAAGAAGAGAGATGCAGCAAAAGGGAAACCGGTGGATGAAGAAGCTTTGATGACTCAATTTTTGAATGATGATGAGCGGGCTGTCCTGGCTGAGAGAAAGAGCCAAGAAGAGAAGGCAACAGAGGTTGAACGCCGTAGAGTGAAGGGGAAGTCGATCCCCAAAAGAGAAGTTGGCAGTTGTTGGACTAAAGCACCCATTTCTTCCCCTCCTGCTGTCGTGGAGACAGGTTCGACCTCTGTTCTTCCTCCCGAGCCAACAAGGGTCTTGAAGGAGAGGTCGACCAAGTCCAATGTTGGAGGTAAACACATGTACTTCTTTTTAGTCCTATGTTTTCTTGTCCAATCATGACTTATACCTTCAGTTGTAGGTACTTCGCTGATGAAGGAGAACGTCGAGGAAGAAACTATTGCCATGGGAAAGACTAGCACTGGGAATACAACCGAAGTCTTGATAGAGAAAAAGGACGTTAAAGGACCTTCAATGGACAATGATATCGAGATTGTTACGGAGTCTAAGAGAGATGATCATCCATCCATGGCCGAAATCAAAGCTCAAAGTGAGACGGACATTTCGTCCATGAATCCCAAGCCATCCGAAGATCCTTTGAATTCTCAGCCCATTCAAGTTATCCCCTTGACCATCTTTTCTTCGGTCGGGGTTCATCCTTTCGTGGACTCCACCAGCCCACAATATCGTCACCAGTTCCCAGTTCCTTTGGGAGCACACTTAGGGGATCAAGACACAGGACGACCACTGAGGAAATGCTGGAAATGACTAAGTAGACAGAGCTGGCAGAAATGATCGAGTAAGGAGAAACGCCGGCTCCGTTTTAGAAGTTTTTTTGTAATTTTACTTTTAGGCCCTTTGGAAATTTCATGTGAGTGCGAACCTCGCTCTTTTGTCATTATCAAGCTTTGTACTTTTATGGACAATGTCTTAACTGTACCTGTCATGCAACAACATTTTTAATCATGCCACGTTAAACGTAAATGAAAATCTACTTTACTTTAAATACATGTGTCAATAATGTGCTGAATATGTCAAGAATGGGAATGCCATTCAGGTTCCCTATCTTATTCCGTCCTTCAAGGGTTACTTAGATGTTACCCTAGTCCGGGTTATTGATCAACCCTCTTGGCCCTGGTGTCAGGGTAATTTGCTATGATAGTAGGCTCTCCAATCATACTTAAGGTGGACTTAACCCAAATTGGGGGCCAAACGTCCTTAAGGAGGAGTGCTTTTAATCTTTTATATTCACCCTTTAGTCTGTAAGGGGTAGAGTTTTTAAGGATCGAGTGGTCTTTTGTTGAGGTGCATCTTTCACACTCATCCACCATTTATACTCTTCCTCAAGTCATGGGTATTAGAGTTATATCCAAACAGCCAATCATTATACTTGGTTGGGTGTCATCCTTACTTTCAGTCAGTAAATTTGGAGTCGAAAGTTGATCGATCAGTCCAAGTTTAGGATCGATTTTTCTAAATTGATTGATCTTTTATTTTTTCAACGGCGCTGGCCCGCTTTGTCCTCGGCCGGCACGGTCGTATGCCAAGATCTAAGCTAAATTTGGTCGAATCACAACATTTAGCTATTATAACAATGATTCACTACAGGAAAGGAGTCTTTTATTCATAAATTATTGCAATCAATAAATGATTGTTTATTACAACACAAAAACAAATAAAACAGTAAAGAAACTAGAAATCCTTAGAAAGATAAGGTCATAAGTGCTCTGCATTCCATGCTCTTTGGAAAGGCTCATCATCCAATAGTTGATAGCCTAAAGCTTCCATTATCAAGCTTTCTTTGAAGGACGTGTGACCCTTCCTACTTGGGGCCCATATGGACGGGAGTTGGAAAGACCCATTTCAGAACAAGGTCGCCAATATCGAAAGTCTTCGGCCAAACCTTTTTGTTATAGTATCGCGCGATCCTTCGCCTATGGGCTTCGGCACAGTGGTTTGCTTCTTCTCTTTATTCGTCAATCATGTCTAATGTTGTCAAGAGAGGTGGTTTATTAGACAATGGGTCATAATAAGTCGTTCAATGAGAAGGGACTTTGAGTTCTATCGGAAGTACAGCTTCCAAACCATAGCAAGGGTGAAAGGAGTATGGCCAATAGCCGTCTTATGAGTTGTACGCTATGCCTAAAGGGCTAGGGGCAATTCGTCTACCCATTTTCCCTTAGCTCGCTCTAGTCGCTTTTCAGGATGGCTTTAATAATCTTATTAACCGCTTCAACTTGTCCATTAGACTGGGGGTGTGCAACTGCAATATACTTCTTCTCAATGTGATACTTCTTCCAAAAGTCTCTGATTTCCAGGCTATCGAATTGAGTTCCTTTATCTGTGATAATGGTTTGAGATATCCCATACCGACATACGATATTTCTCACAATGAAGTTGATGACTCGTTTTGTTGTGATTGTGGTCATCTGCTCGGCCTCTTCCCATTTGTGAAATAATCTACTGCCACGATTGCATACCTGGCGCCTCCCTTCGAAATGGGCAAGGTTCCCTTCAAAATGGGAAAGATTCTAATGATGCATATTCCCCAACGACAAATGGCGAAGGGCTGGCCATTTGGGTGACCTCTGGCATTTATCACATCTTTTGGAATAGTTAGCTGTATCTTTGTTGATATTCGGGCATAAGTACCTATATCGCAACACTTTCTTAGCCAGGGTTTGTCGCCCGGTATATGCTTCGCAATCTCCTTCATGCACCTCCCTTAGTATCCTCTTGATATCATCATTGGCCATACACCGAAACATGGGAATGGAGAAACCTCTTCTATATAGTTGGTTTTGTTTAATAAAGTACTGGAAGCCTGTTGCACGATAGCTCGCCTCTCATTTCTCATTTCTGGCAACGTGCCCTAGAGGAGGAAGCTTTTAATGGGCTCATTCAAGATTCTCCTCCAAGCTCGACAATGGCTTGGTCGACTTCCTTCTATTCGATGCTAGGTATGCTCAGGGTCTCTATAGGAACTAGCTCCATTTCGTCGGGGTGGTCTGAACTGGCTAGCTTTGTCAACCTATCTGCTTTTTGATTTTCCTTTCCTAGAATGTGAGAGATGTTATACTGGTCAAAGTCACGCAACAATTTTTCGACCTATTTAAGGTAGGAATTAGTCAAGCTCCTTTTGTAAGATGTTCCTTCCAAACCTAGCATACCACGAGCTGTGAATCACAAAAAAATCTCGATTGATGTTATTTTCAGATCCTTCGCGAGTTTGATCCCGGTAATCAGGGCCTCATACTCAGAGTCATTATTTGTTGCCAAAAAGTCTAACCTCAGAGCATAATAGATCGACCGCCCCTATGGAGACATCAATACTATGCCGGCACCCAAGCGTCGGTCATTACAAGATCCATCCGTGTATTGTTTCCAGACAACTGATTTTGACTCGGCACCCCAGGGCTCGATACTATCCCCCAGGTCTTCGTCTTCTAGGGTTGTAAATTCAGCTATGAAATCGGCTAGGGTCTGTCCTCAGATGGATTTACATGGAACAAAAGTTAAGTCAAATTGGCATAACTCAATGTTCCATTTAATCAGTCTCCCGCTCGCCTCGAGTCACTGCAAAACCTGCCGAACGGGTTTATTGGTGAATCTTTTAATGGGATGAGTCTGAAAGTAGTGTTGAAGCTTTCTTGAAGCAATTAATAAGCTGTAGGAGAGTTTCTTGATCTTCGGATAGTTGCGCTCGACCCCTGTCAGTTTTTTTCTTACATAATAGATCGGTTATTGCAACCGATCTTCCTAACGGATTAGGACCGACTTGATTGCATGTGCGGATACAGCTAAATTTACAAATGGATCTTCAAGACCAATGGGTTTGGGTACTATAGGGGGTTTCTCTAAATGGTCAAGTAGGTTTAGGAAGGTTTCGACATAGTCAGTTGTCCAAACAAAGTTCCATTTCCCCCTTTTTATCAACTCAAAAAGGGTAGGCACTTATCGGTTGCCTTGGAAATAAATCGACCCATTGTTGCTACCTTACCTGCCAGACTTTGAACATCCTTGATTTTTCGAGGTTTCTGTATTCATTTGGTGGCCGATATCTGGTCGGGATTGATTTTGATCCCCTGAGAACTAACTATAAAACCTAGAAACTTTTCTTACGCTACTCCGAAAGAACACTTCAAAGGATTCAGTTTCATTCCATACCTTCGGAGGATGCCAAATATTTCCAGTTGGTCCCTTATGTGGTCGGACGATTGTCTTGACTTTACCAACATATCGTCCATATATACCTCCATTGTCTTTCCTATCTGATTGTGCAACATCAGATTATCCAATCATTGATAGGTTGCCCCATAATTCTTCAATCCAAAGGGAATAACCATGTAACAATACAGTCTAAGTTCAGTGAGACAGCAAGTGTGCTCTTGGTCCGGGATATGCATGGTGATCTGGTTATATCCCGAGTATGTGTCCATAAAAGACAAGAGTTTGTGCCCAGCGGTCGAGTCCACCAATTGTCTATCCTAGGAAATGGGAGACTATCCTACGAACAAACTTTATTCTGGTCAAAAAAATCAATAAAAGTCTGCCACTTTCCGTTAGCCTTCTTTACAAGCATCGGGTTAGCTATCTAGTCAGGATAGGTTGAGTCAGGGATAAATCCACTGGCTTGTAGCTTCCCAACTTCCTCTTTCAAGGCCGCAGACCTTTCGAGGCCAAGCATTCACCTCTTTTTTTTTATGGGGTATACTTTGGATTAATGCCGAGGGAGTGAGTGTTGATGTCAAAAGTTGGTCACTTGTGACAGTCAACACCTAATTGTGTGGAGAGCACACGAATAACAATCAATTAATGCAGTAAAGTAAAGAAAACAGGGGACACACAATTTTTTTATAGTGGTTCATCAAAGATGGTGCCTACGTCCACTTTATATGTATTGATTTGCTTTTGGTTACGAGTACAACACTTTTTCTATTTGAAGAATGAAGGAGAATTGGCTATTTTAGGAGTTAGTCATGAGGAAAGCTTTCAAAGGGAATTGGAATCGAATGCCTTAAGTGGAGAGAAGAGCATCCGAAAAAGGTCCCTTCCCATTTTGAGCTTAGAGGTATTTATAGGTGAAGAAGTGGGCTGCTACATGGTTTGACTCTTTTGCGGAGATCGGACATGTGGAGCTTGATCATTTGAAGTAGTTGCGGCGGTAGGAACCAGTCTACTATTGATTAACAGTATCTTCGAAAATTATGGCTTACGTAGCACTTGGGATGAGGTGTATCAAAAGTAGAGCTTTGTCCGGAAGCGGTTGACCGCTTTTAATGTCTTGAGAATCTGGATGAGTATTGAATGACTCGGCGGGATATTTCCACATAGATCCAGGGATATCTGGTTGACCCGATCTTTGAGGAAGTGCTTGACTCGGTCGGTCTAGGAGAGTGATTACTTCAAGGCGCGAGATGCCTTTTCTCAAAGGAAACTGGCTCAGACCAAATCTTTTCTGGATTTCTTGAAGTGCAGGTTATTCCATCGGTCGATCGACCGATGCTGATGAGTGAGGTTCTAGACATTGGGCTTCGATCCATTGAATCGCAATAGATTTTGCCAAAAAGTTGGTTAATACGTTGCCCCTCAGAATACATCTTTCTTGGTAAAGGAGGTGTGTTCTGAACCTTGTTTCGAAGCTCAATGTGCGGGTAGCGATGGTTACACCAAACCATGTTAAGGCCATAAATCCAACGTTCCTGATGGTTGTATTAAGGCCAGAAAACCGACGATCGGTATATATCATATTAAGACCAGAAATCTGACAACCACTGAAAACCGTATTAAGGCCGAGAAAATTATAGATATAGTAGCAGTGTCCAATACCTGTAAAGAAAAAGTAAACCGTTCTTGGTATAGAGATGGCTTAAACTTGATTAGATGAGTATAAATCATACTCGACTTGAAAATAAGGGCGAGGACTAATCACACTTGGCTTAGAGAAGCGGCGAGTATTATCCATACTCGGCTTAGAGAAGCGGCGAGTATTATCCATACTCGGCTTATGAGACAGCGAGTATTATCCATACCCGTCTTACAGAGATGACGAGTATTATCCATACTCGGCTTATGGCAAGTGTTAATCGTGCTCGGTGTACATAACTTTGTTCGTACTAGGCTGATGGAGCCGGACGTATGAGGTGATGCATAAGTGAATTTATGAAGTCATGGCGAGTGGGGAATGCACTCGGTTTAGAGAAAGGGTAAGTATAATCCATACCTGGCTACGAAAAGTCCTACCATACTCTGCTCAGGGAGTAGGTTCAGTCATGATGGCATGCTTTGACCGTGTGTTATGAACAATGGCTTAGCACTGACCATGTTTGGGTTTGCGAGCGTCGGTCTCACTCGGCTTAAATCATTTAAACATAATCCAAGTTTGCAAAAGAAAGTTTATTGTTGCTAAAGAACTATTACAAGAAAATGAAAATAAATTCTAAGAGGGCGACCATTGATTCCAGAGCCTGCCTAGGAGCTAAATCCAAACTCCGTACATGTGTACATCAACATACCCGTTTTATAAAAATACATTTGAAATACAGAATCTAAATTTTATTAATTGATGATGATGCGGCAAGTGTCAGGCTCAGGGTCCTTTCTATTTTTAGGAGCTCGAGGATCAGCCTGAGGAGCTCGGGAAGAAGATGTGGCCGCATGACCGGTGTATTTTTCTTGACATACTCGGGAAGTTCCCCTTGCCTGACCCTATCCTCGATGAGATTGCGCATGCGCCTGCATTCACTGGTGCTGTGACCAACAATGTTGTGAATAATGTTGTGCTTTCCAGAGTTGAGTTCCTTCTGGGTTGGTTCTCTCCGGGGAGGTTTTGGGAAAGGCAGAGACCCTCGTACGTTGAGGTAGATGTCGAGCAGAGAAGAATTGAGCTCGGTATATTGATTGTACTTGTACTCTCATCGAGGTCGCACATTGCGTTCATTCTTTTTTGAGGTCTTTCCTCTTCCTTTATTATAGTCAATGGTGTTGGATGGAACTCCTTCTTTCGTGGCAAGGATCTCGAGGATCTCCATCTCAATGCTGGTGTCTTCTTGTCGGAGGAACTTCCCGGCCTCTGCATAAAAATATCCAATGTCCTTGGGAGGATCTCTAGTCAAAGAGATTAAGAATTCTGATCAGTTCTGAACACCTGCGATGGAGGCCATAAGCACCATCGATGGCTCGGGTCGATCGACTGATGCTATGGCCATGTTGATTCTTTCGAGGAAAGATCGAAGTGTCTCTCCCGGATGTTGCTTTATGGACGTTAGGAACATGACACTCTTTAGTCGAGAGATGTGAACTCTGAACTGATAGATGAAGCGGGTGACCAGCGTGTTCCAACTACCAATCGACTCAGTTGTTAGCTGCTGAAACCATATGCCGGCTATATCTGTAAGAAAGAGTGGGAAGCACTTGGCCATAACATTGGTCCATGCAAAGAGTACTTCCGTATGACCGATGTATCGCATGAGATGGATGGTTGGGTATGTCTGACCATTGTAAGGTTCAATGGCTGTAAACTTGAAGTCCGGAGCATTGCGGGAGTTTCTGATTTCCCTGGTGAAGGATTTGCGGTGGATATTGTCTATATCCAGTTGAGAAAAGGTGCCCCGGTTGAAGCGTAGGTTGATGCTTGTAAGTTGTGTTCCATCTCCGAGGAGTCGCTGCCATGAATCCAGCTCTACATTTGGAAGAACTCCAGTACTAGGATCCACCGAAAACATGCTCGGGAGGGTGGCCGTTGGTTGGGCTCGACCTCTGAGAGTTGAGTGAAGGTGAGGGCGAGGGTCCATCACAGTTTTTGGTTCTGGGCAGACTGACGCCTCTTGAACCTGATGAGAATTGGTCTGAGCCATGCCCACGATGGAAGGTCCGGGTTGATCTAGAATAACATGTGATGTTCGGGGATCTTCGATGCCCCTGCCTGAAGCAATGTCAGAAGGGTTTATGGTTGCGTTTTCCTCGACCAGTCTGGGAACCGGTATGGCAGAGTGGTCTCCCTGGTTCGAAGGGAAGGCTCCACCTGCTCTTGGTTGAAGGAGAGGCGGCATAAGACGAGTCTGCTGTAATATGCTAGGTTGTAATACGAATGACATTGACCCTGATTGACCCAGCGATTCTTGATCGATCCGGGGGGTCGAGCTATTTCCCATAGTGGAGAAAATATGGTCGAATGACCTAGATCTTGATCATGGGCCTCCCGAGAATCTGTAGCTACGGTTGCGCTGGTCGTTGGAAGTGATGCTTCTGGCTGTGATTGGTCGGGAAGTGGAGCCGAGCCTGGAGGCAGCAAAGGTGGACCGGTCTGTGGCTTATATTTGTGTAACCGAAGATCGGTTATTACCCTAGCGTCGCCCGATGGAGGAATTGATTTGAAGCATTAAATCCCTTTTCCATCCAAGCGAGAAGGTGATACATCAACTTTTGTTATTATTCTAGGAGTTTACATGAGATGTCGTATGGCCTCTGAACTCGGCCATAATCTTATCCATGTCGTCCCTGGTAAGATACCGAGACACATTTTCATGAGAAGAGGCTTCTTGACTTGCCTCTGCAGTGTTTGTCTCTGCAGCATCAGCGTTTGTGGGGCGAGAAAATGTTGCATCTTTCTTTCGCTTGTTCGCTATAGGTCGAAACTTGTTGAAGGTTGTGAGCTATGTCGGAGCATTCCCCTTCCTGACGCGCCAAAGTGTTGACGTCAAAAGTTGGTCACTTGTGACAGTCAACCCCCAATCGTGTGGTAGAGCACACGAATAACAATCACAAAATGTAGTAAAATAAAGAAAACAGGGGACATGCCAAATTTTTTATAGTGGTTCGGCAAAGATGGTGCCTACGTCCACTTTATATGTATTGATTTGCTTTTGATTGCAAGTACAACACTTTTTCTATTTGGAGAAAGAGGGAAAATTGGCTATTTTTGGATTTTGCCATGAGGAAAGCTTTCAAAGGGAAACGGAATCGAATGCCTTAAGTGGAGAAAAGAGCGTCCTTTAACCCTTTCCATTTTGAGCTTGGAGGTATTTATAGGTGAAGACGTGGGCTGCCATGTTGCTTGCCTCTTTTGCGGAGCTCAGACACATGGAGCTTGATCATTTGGAGTAGTTGTGGCAGTGGGACTTGAGCTACTGTTGATTAATAGTATCTTTGAAAACTGTGGCTTACGTGTTACTCGGGATGAAGTATATCAAAAGTAGAGCTTTTTCCGAAAGTGGTTGACCACTTTTAACGCCTTGAGAACCGGGCTAAGTATTGAACGACTTAGCAGGATATTTCCACACAAATTCGGAGATATCTAGTCGACCCGGTCTTTAAGCAAGTGCTTGACTCGGTCGGTCTAGAAGAGTGATTACTTCGGGGCGTGAGATGCCGCTACTTGAAGGAAACTAGCTCGGGTCAAATCTTTTTTGGATTTCCTGAAGTGCAGGTCATTCTATCAATCAATCGACCGATGCTAATGAGTGAGCGTTTGGACATTAGGCTTCGATCCGTTGAACCACGACAACTTCTGCCAAAAAGTTGGTCAATAGTGAGTTATAACGGAAGGTGAAATTCCATACATGTCAGCTTGGGTCCATGAAAACACGTCATGGTTCACACAGAGAAATTCAGTCAGTTCCCTTATTCGGATGGGATCATGATGAGATCCGATCTTTAGAACCTTGGTAGGGTTGTCTCTGTCAATCGAAATCTCTATAGTAGCCTCGTTCGGGGCTGCCTTTCTACATCCTGGTTCTTTGTCCTCTCTTGAGTCGATGTCCTCTACTTCACAGATGGATGGTCCCGACTAGGATGTTCTCTGTAATTGTTATTCTTCTTTTCCCTCTGCAGGGGGAGAGGATTCTTTAGACTCTTTCCTACTACTGATGCGTAGTTCTTTCCATTCTTCCAAGTAGAAGGTTCATCCTATTGCGTAATCTCCTTGTACTATCCCAACTCCACTATCATTTGGGAATTTCAAAAGTAAAGCAGGGAGCGATACATTCCCTGAATCCAGCTTGGGCCGGTCGTCCCAGAAATGCATTATACTGAGAGTTGATGTTCATCAAAACGAATTGCAAAATCCTAACTCTTCGACAGTCTCCATCTCCCAACTCTAAAGATAGCTTAACCTGGCCGTCTGATTTGATTGAAGCTCCATTGAAACAGTGTACCTGGCCGGTACATGGATTCAAGTACTTCAGCTCCAATTTCATTTGGTCATAGGCTTGTTTAAACAAAATGTTCACCGAGCTTCCATTGTCGACCATAACCTTCCGCACCATAGCTAGTCCGATAATGGTTGTTATCACCAGCGGGTCGACGGTTGGGGCCTCTATGCCAATCGACTCCCGATCGTGGAAGATGATATCATCAGACATCGTTTTTCTTTGTTTAAGGAGACTTGCAGCTTTATGGGGACTTGTTTCCACAACATTTAGGTGTTTCGCAGAATTTACATAATGCTCCATGGATTGGATGCTGTAACCTGCAGAATGCGGTCCTCCAATAATGGAGTTAATCACAATCCATTTTCCTTTCTCTGGCGCGGTGGCCCGAGGTGTGACCTGGCTTTGTTTGGGTGTTGGAGTCCCTTGCCCCCTTTCTCTTGAGGCTGTCTTATATTCATCGAGCTTTCCCTCTTGAATTAACTTCTCGACAATGTCCTTGAGATATTGACATTCATTGGTTGTATGTCCGAAAATTTCATGAAATAAGCAATACTTCCCAGCCGCCCATTCCTTTTCAGTAGGCTCATGAAGGGGCGGCTTCTTATACTAGACCGTTCTACAGGTATCGAGATAAATATTTTCCAACATGTCATTCAAGGCTATATAAGTCTCGAAAACCTAGAACCAAGGCCATTTTCTAGTATTCCCCCTTTGTCCGGGGTTCCCATTAGCTTCTTTCGATCCTTTGCCATTCTGTATACCACGGTTCCTAACATTCACTTCTAATTTTCCAGAATTATCCCCAGATTGTTTGACCGTGACATTGTTCTAAATCCGTGTGGTAGATAATTTTTCAGCCTGTCCTCCTCTTCTAACTGCGCATCCTCTGGCCTCAGTCGAACTTTGGCCTTCTCATAGAATGTCTCAATCGTTGTTGGCGGCTTTCCAGTCAAACACTTTTCGAACTTTGTTCGCTTATCGATGCCATTAACCATGGCCATCAGGACAGTTTCATGATTAGGGTTTCTCACTTCACTGGCAGCTCGGTTAAATCGATTGAGGTAGTTTCTCAAGGACTCGCCCCTCCCCTGCTTGACTGCTGAAAGAGCCATGACATGCTTCGATTTGGTGGCATGGAGGTGGAACTGATTCAAGAATTTCTCACTCAAGTCTTTAAAGCTCGAGACCGACCTCGTAAGAAGACGCACGAACCGCATAAGTGCCACTCTTCTCCAAAAGATTGGAAAGCCTTTGCATTTGATGGTGTTGGGAGCAACTGCCACCTCCATATGCCATGAGTACCTCATCAGATGTTGTTGCGAATCGGTGGTACCATCGGACTGATTCATCTGGGGCATATTAAATCTCCTGGGGAATTCAGCTTGCAAAATGTCATCAGTGAACAGCGTATGGCTTTGATCAACTCCCTAGTCCTCATTCCTGTGTCTTCTGCTGTCATTTATAACCAGTCGAACCATGACGGTTAGATTCGGAGGAATGACTATGTCCCAATAAGTTTCCGCAACCGACCGACCTTTCCTGGCTTTTTCTGTGGGTATCATTGTCGGACTTGCCGTCCGTGCAATCCTTCTTCCTCCCCGGGCATCTCGGTCAATCACAAGATTCCAGCGGGAATGAATAGGGGCTCGATCTACTTAGATGGAATTTTGGTGAGTAGGAGGAGAGGCATCTTGGTTTTCCGGGCAACGTGACCGACGATTTCCATCTCGGCCTGATCGGCCTGAGTCTGGTCGCCTTTCCCTAGCTGATTTGGACGTCCCTCGAGGTGCAACTAGCGAACATTCTCGGCTCTTTCTAACTGACGTCGAGCTTGGCGTGGATCCCTGCTTCCCTCGAATCATGATAAGATTTCGAAATATGGTCTAACTGGTGAGGAGGGAGTTGTTGGTCCCTGAACTCCTGAGCTTGTTGATTCCTGAGCTCCTCCCATTTCCTTGACATGCGATTAATATCCTATCGCATCGTAGCGTTCTATCGGGCATGAATATTTAAGGCATCCGTAGTTTCCCAGAGCTGATTTGACACAGTCATAAACTCATCTCGGGTGGCGAAAGCTGAGGATGGAGCCAGATCCATCACAGGGGGCAATGCAGGTTGATCTGAAGCAGTTTCAGGTGTGGCCGATCCTCCAACCGTGTCCACAGATGTCCCAACCTATGGTTGTTTTCTGGTATTGCGTGTTATTTTTCTAGCCATAACTCAACAATGTAAGAATAAAGGTAAGATTTTCGTCTTGAACTTGGTGATCCGAAAGCAGAACAAAAATCTATATTAGGCTGAGAATATCAATTCTCAGTGAAATTACCAAAGTGTTGATACCAAAAATTGGCACAACACACAAAGAAAGGGTTATGCAGAGAATAAATGAAGATGAATGATTGAAAAAACTGAAAATAGAGAGAATCACACACGAACTTATAGTGGTTCGGTGTTAACAAGCGTACGTCCACTTATAATATCTTATATTTTCTTTCAACTATTAGATGGAATAGTTACAACGACAATGTAACAAGAGACTAAAAAATATTTGAAAGCTAGAGTATTCAAACTTCAAAAAATCCCCTCTTCTGAGTCCAGAAGGGGTATTTATAGATGATATAGTGCTTGAACTAGCTTGGACACGCATTGTACGATCCAAAATAGTAGATAAGCTTGAAGAAGTGTTCTCCTCCTATGGAATTGGTAATCCTCGAATTACCAGAGATAGGTGGCAATCAATCTAACCGATTCAGATGGCTTGGAACGGGTAGGGTCAAGTGTGAGCTATTCTTTAGGCGAATCTCAGGTTCACAGCTAGATGTGATCTAGCTAAGCATGTTTGACCACAATGGGCTTCTTTTCGACTGCACTGGGTATGGTTCATAAACTCGAATGATTGGGTCTCAACGGTCAGCCCACTTCTTGACTTTGGCTACCCACATCGAGTATCCAAGGCATCGGCCCATGGCATTGTCGAGCCTTGATGGGCTAGCTAAAAGGCCCATCAACAGGGTCCTAAAATGCTAAGTGACTAGGGTTAAGGAGTCCACCTGGGAATACTTTTTTCAATATAGGGGTCTAAAATGGAACGTTTGTGTGGGCCTACCCAAACGTGGAAATTAAAAGGGTCAGATATGACCGTATATCCTACGGAAAGTAATAAGCGATTAGGGAGGTTATCTAATAAGTTCAGCTAAAAGGTATAATACACGATAAAATACCATCTCTCACCTCATATGAGACAAGGGTATATGCGTGAATGATGGAAGCCTTAACTAGTTGGGCCCGTAGCCAGTACCATCTAGTTTATGTTAACGTTGAATATATTATCGAGGGTTAATGAGTGACCAGTAGGTCTTCCTAGGGTCTTAAGTGATCAGGGAGAATCCACCCTATCTATCATTGATAGTGAGGCGTAAAATAAAAAGAAAAGTGAATGAGGATATATTGATGGAAACCCTGAAATTAGGGGCCCACTCTCGATTAATTAACTAGTTATGTTATAATATAAAGGCTTCACAAAAATATGTGTAAACTTCTTATCTCGGTAATATAATTTGGGAGTACTACTTTGGGAAGAGTAATTGAGTCATGCGTAATCATTAACAAGGTTGGCCTAGAATCACTAACCTCGTTAGGCATATAGCTTGGGTTGAACCAAACGAAATATATTTGTGTTATAGTCTATGTTGTATATTTCTTAGTCACCAGAACTTGTTGTTCTGACCCCCTCCTCATTACAACCTCCCAGGTCTCCTAGATAAGGTTAGGTTCTCACAGATGACTAGGTTTGGCTTTCGGTTCTCGTTCTCTCTTATGCTCGGTATTGGCAAAGTGACTTACTTTGAAAAAGGTAGTTACTTGAGTTAATACTGGTTTATCCTACTTTTGTTTCCGTTGTGAGTTGTATTTATCGTACTCTGATTATGTTCATGCTCATTTATTGCAGTTACCAGATATACATGCTCTATGTTTGGATGTGTTCAACTTTTCATTTTTGTCAAAATTTGGTTGCAAAAAAGTGTGGGGTGTTACAACTCCCATTTCTTGATGAAGGTAAGCATGTTGTCCATAAACCATGGACCGACATCTAGAATCTTTTTACAGTCTTCTTCTTTTTCAAATTTTATAAGGTAAAACCCATTTTCACACGCAAAGACATCCTAAGTACCAGAAGGTTTCCATTATCTTCTAATATAAGCATTAAGATGCACATAATATGGTCTACGTTCAACAAGATAGATATAAATAGAATTTATCCACATAGAAGATGCATTGGAGAAAACTTCTTTGTCCAAATCTGCAAAAGTGCCATCTGCATCTTGCATTCCTTCAAAAAATTCAATGTTCCCTTCATTCTGTGTGTTGCAGTAATAGTCTGAGCCCACGTTATAGCACCAAATCTAAAAAATGGCTGAGTTTCTCTTTTTCGCTGTATCCCAACTTTCAATTATTGATTTAGTCAAGTAACCGCCTCCTCGAAAGATTTATTCTTACGATTCCTGACTTCTTGCCAATCCAAATCAGAATTCAAAGAAGAAATTTGAGGATTAGGGTTTGAGAACCAGATAAGGATGCCGTTGTTGATTTTTAAATAATTTATTCATATATCAAGTTGTAAAAATATATATCATTATTAAGCTATCTTATTATAGTTTGAAATTAAAGTTGGTTTTGCCTAGATAATTGATAGCATTGAACTTTTGTCTGATTTACTTTAACAAATTCCATACATGCTTCACAATATTTAAATTGTTTAAATATTGAGTATGGACTGAGTTCACATCAAAGAGTCAACAATGTTATTTTATTTCAAATTCGATCAATGCAAAATTAATTTAAAAATGTTACGAAGTTATTTAAAATTTTGTTCTTAACATCTTGTGACATTTTAGCTATTTATATGAAGCTTTAAATTGGTCAGAATGATATGTGAAAGTTGTAGTGGTTCAACTGAAAAAGAAGCATGAATAAAATAATCAATCAATTGATTCAAATTTCAAAAGGTTAAATTGGTATATTTGATATAACTATAGGTGGAACAGAATTGAATCTTAAGCAAACCTAACACTAGAGGGGGAGGAATGGGATGTATAATGATTGTGGAATTTTTACGAATTACTTTAATTATACTTGTATATATGCAAACTATCACATATTTATCATAAAATCACAAAAATCACAAAAAAATAAAAAACAGTAAAAAGTAGTAAGGAAAAGGAAAGAACACATTGGATTTTACATCGGTTTTGAGTTACTTTACATCTAGTCTCGCATCATTTCCTGTAAGGATATTTATTATCTTTCACACTCCTTCATTTTAAGGTTACAAGGAAACACCCTCTAGAATTTCTTTCTCTACGCACAACGACCTTGTATTTTCGGGCCAACAAGACACATCCAATTGCTTTTCGAATACAATCAAATCCATCTTGATTTACGGGCTAACAAGTCACACAATTTATAGTATATCTGAGTTGATTTTACAATGGAATGCAAACTTGACCGTATGGTCTTGATTATAATAGGTATATAACTCTGATTTGCACTCTAATCTTGATGGAGAGGATGATCGAGAATCAAAAACTAAGTAGAAATAGACTGATTCACTTGAAATTTGGAAGAATATAAGTTGATTTTAGTTTAGAAGTGGTAGATAAGAAAGAAGGATAGAAGGTGATGATTTTATGAATTAAAATTCCTTGAAAACTACTGATATTTATAGAGGAATAATAGTCATGCCCATTCACGAAAGGATATAACAAATATATGCTTCTTTTGAAAATTGATATTTAAAAGTAAACGGACACTATGTCGACAACCTTAAAGTGACCGTGTCGATATACTTTGATTTTTAAATATGAAAATCTTGTTTTGTAGATTATTTTGAAAATATAAACCTATATACACTACAACAAAAACACCATGTTACAACTTTAATTTTACAACGGTGGTAAACGCACCGTTGTAATAAATGGGTTTTTACAACGGTGGTAAAAGCACCGTTGTAATAAATGGTTTTTTACAACGGTGGTATAAACACCGTTGTAACTTCAACAAAAGCACCATATTACAACTTTAATTTTACCACGGTGGTTAAAGCACCGTTGTAATAAATGTTTTTTACAACTTTTTTCCAGAAAAGTTGTAATAAAATTATTTTTAACAACCGTGTTATTTTGACAGTTGTAATAAAAGCCTATCACAACTTTTATTTTTTGACTGTTGTAATATATGACTATATTTTAATATTAATTATTTTCATTAAATAATTTTTAATAATTAATATTTACAACTAATTAGTAATTATTAATTAATAACCTATATATTAATATTAAATATTTAATTAAAAATACTTCAATAAATAAATAATTCATGCTAATAATTAGTAATTGACAACCAATTAGTAATTATTAATTAATAATCAATAAATACATATTTAAATATTTAATTAAAAATACATCAATAAATAAATAATTCCTACTAATAATTACTAATTAACAACCAATTAGTAATTATTAATCAATATATAAATATTAAATATTTAATTAAAAATAATTATTTATAACTACTTCATTATTAAGTACTAGTAATTAATTAGTAAGTAATAACTAATGAGCGGTTAATAATCAATTAATTAATAATCAATAAGTAAATAACAATTAATAAATATTTAATTTATAATTAATCATGACTATTAGTAGTAATTAATATTTAGTATATAATATTTTTTAATAAGTAATCGTTGTTGAAAGTTTTTCCATAATCTTTTGTCAAATATGATCCCTACGAAGGGGGGGTCCAGGGGGTGGCAACCCCCCAAGGTGGGGGTGCGGGGGCAACACCCCCGTTAACGGGGTCCAAGGGGCAGCGCCCCCGGCGGGTTGCGGGGCAGCGCCCCCGGCGGGTTGCGGGGCAGCGCCCCGTCCGAAACGGTACATTTTGTGTACCGTTGAATTTGAATCTTACTCAAAATTTAACAACAATCGTTAATTAAGTAACAATTGTAAGTTAAAAATCAGTAGTAAATAATAATAATAATTTATAATTAACTAAAATAATAATTGAAATTAATAATAATAATTTGAATCACAACTTTTATTTTTTGACTGTTGTAATATATGACTATATTTTAATATAATTAACAACATTTCTTCCTTGCCAGTTGTAAAAATGCATATGTTGCAATAGGTGATATTTTCCTTTTTCTATTTAAATAGTACATTGATAATTATAATTAATAATTAAAATCTTTTTATTAGAAAATTGTAAAAACTTATTTTTAGCAGTTCATTTTTCTACTTGTTATAATAGATCCATATTAGATATTAACACTTGCTAATATTTAATAACTAATCATTTTAATATTTAAGAATAATTAGCAATAACTACTATTCATAAGCAATATTTAATATTTTAATAAAAATTAATTTTCAAGGAATCCATATTAAATTTGATATAAATTTTTACTTATAAGTTCTAACTTATAATATTTAATTTTATATACTTTAATGAAATTTTAATTATAATCAAAGAAAAATAGATGGGCATAAAAAATTAGCATAAAAGGATGTAATTTAATGGAAAAAGCGAAAATCTGGTCTGAAGGAACTACATCCTCGCTAAATCAAAATTTAGGCGGCACACGTGAAAATTTAGGCAGGCCGCCTCTCCTGTGCTGTACCCTAAATCAAAATCGTATGGGCAACCCTAAACTAAACCTTTACGTTTTCACTCAGAAATGGCGACCCCAACCTCCTCAAAGACGCAATCTGCATCCATTCTCTAATCCGCTCGACTTCGCCATCATTTTCTTTTGTTGAGGAAGAGGAAATCCGCATGCTACTCTTGTGGTAGTGTGTGTCTCACTGTAATAACCGCTGCTTCAACAATAGATCTGAACAAGCCTGTGGTATGGTGAGCCATAATTTGTCGTCAGCGCCGTCGAGTTCTGGTATCGATTTAACTCTGTTAATTGAGGAAATTCTGTAGCGTTGCCTGAAAATCCCCTTTCGAGTCTGCTCAATAATATAAATGACTTGCCTGCTGTCGATCCTACAATGGAGCATTCGGTGGTAGTTCGCTCTAAATCAGGTACCCTTAGCCCTATGCTATTTTCCTCTATTGGTAAACGTTGGACTGAAAATAGTGTCGATTTGGGTTTAAAAGCATTGAATCATGTCATAGATGTTAATACTACTGTGGATGCTGTGGATGCCAGCGTAGTCAGTCAAATTGAGAATAACGCATTAGTTGATATAGGACGATCCGATTTTGATAATTATGATTGTTCTTACCTTTGATCTACAATATTTTTGCAATTAGTAATCAATTTTAGTGTTACAATTTAGCAGGCACTTAAATTATCCTCCTCTTTTTTTTCAGAATTGAAGAGATCTCTGTATGCATTATTCTCTCAGTATGGAAGAATTCTTGACGTGGTCGCTCTGAAAACAGCAAAGCTTAGAGGACAAGCATGGATTGCGTTTCGTGAAGTTACAGCTGCAAGCACCGCTGTTAGGCAAATGCAGAGTTTTCCATTTTATGACAAACCCATGGTACCACCTTTTCATTTTATTGCTGAATTATTCTATTTCATTTCTTATATATATATTGCATTTGTGCTGCTTATATTTCTTCAGAGGATTCAATATGCAAAAACAAAGTCAGATTGTATCGCAAAGGTTGATGGTTCATTTGTTCCAAGGGAGAAGAAGAAGAGGCAAGAAGAGAAAGGTAACTTGGTTATGGACGTTTTCTTCTCATTTTGCATATGAACTAATCTCATGAAAAAGTAACAAATAGTCAGAAAATGATTTAACTATAAATCTTGATTCTTGAGTTAATCATTTTTCTAGTATCCACACTGAATTTGTTTATCACACCGAATTACCATTTTGAAGTTGAACCTTTAGAGCGTCAGCATTATCACCCTCTATCTTAAAGTCATATTACATTGCAAGAGCATGTATACTTTACAAGCTCTAGAAATTGTACATTTCTTATTTCACTACAGCTTCTAGGTATAGAACTAGCCGTAGTTTGCTTTCCAAGTGAATAGAAGGTTGTTAAGCTATAGATTAGGTGTCCCATCAGCAGTTAGACTTAAGCAAAGATCACTAAGTTTCTACATATTTCAGCTGCTGAGAAAAGACGGAAGGCTGAGGATGGTCCTTCTGTTAATGATTCAACAGCCCAAACTAATGGAGCCTCATGTAAGTTTCTTAATCTAATGATTGTGCTGTGAAATTTGTTTGTCATTGAAGCTTTAAGATGTCTTTGGTGAAGTATATTCGAGCATGCCGATGTATTTTTCATCGGTTAATGGGAAACCATTCTCGTCATGGGGTCATAATTTCGGCCAATCATAAGCCGTGCTTCATTGCATTGGAGATTGGAGAAACCTTTCTATGGGTTATCCGGATGCATTCGTTCTCTTTCCTTCTAATGTGGATCGTCGAGTTTAAGGCGAAACATAATGAACAATCAGTTTGAAAAAAATACCAGTACGTTTAAGTTTCAATAAAGGAGCAAAACAGTCTATTTTTGCATAACGCATTAGTTTTACATCTTGATGTAGATTCTGCAACAATCAATCTTTCTGTTTGTGCTTTTGATGTAGATTAATGCCTTTCATTAGAAGGGAAGGGGGACGAAAAACCAGCAGCTAGCGCTACATAAATTAAGGTATGCTGAAAAAAAATGAATTCTTTTCGTGTGGTAGGCTATAGGAATAAAAGGGTGGTTATCACTTGATTGCTAGTTTTTGGCAAGTGCATGCCTTTAAGAGAGATCATTAGATTGATTAATGGTGATCAGAAACTCTTATATATCACCTGATGTAGTAGATACATTTGAATTTATGCCTTCCAAACCTTGTGTTTCAAGCAGAGTGCATGTCTAAGTTTTTTTTTTTTATGTTGATCACTGTGTGTGCTTCTGTATGATTGTCATCAAGTGATACATGTATTTACTGTTAATAGCGCTGAGCATATGCATCCACAGTACACACCTCCAAGTTTAAGTCCATACCCATGATGATTTATTTTTTATAATCAGGCAACAAACAGACTGATAAAGAAGAAATATGCGAAGATGGATTTGAAAGTGTTAGCGGCGACGATGGAAAGAATGATGAAGAAGAAGGGATTTGAAAGTATGTAATAGTCCGAAAAATCTTTTGTAAAACTTATTGTTTGTAATATTGAAAATTTGAGTATTTTAATAAATTAGTTTGCAAATAACTGTAATATTTGTTTTGCTTATGGAGTATTGCTATATTTAGTGTATTGTTCATTTCAGTTGCAATGGATGTATTTTTTTTTTTAAATGCAACTGTCAATTACAATGGTGCATAACAGTTGTAGTAGATATTATTACAACGGTGCATAACTGTTGTAATAAAGTTTATTACAACGGTGGAAAAAAGTTGTAAAATATACATATTACAACGGTGCTGCAACAGTGCAAAAAAGTTGTAAAAGATTTTAGTCTATTACAACTTCTTAATACACGACGGTTAGCCCACCGTTGTAAAATGTATATTACAACGGTGTTCCACCGTTGTAATAGGGTCATTTTGTTGTAGTGATAATATTACTTGAAACTTTTAGAAACCATTACACACAGTAATAGAGAATCTTGAATATAACTTAGGAAAAAATTATAAAGTAAATTTAAATACAAAAATAAATATTCAAAATAATAAAGATTAAAATAGTAATATATAGCATAAATAATGTAAAATGTATCAAACTTCGATTACAGAGTATATATTAATTAAGACTGAAATTGTTAACGGGCAACATTGTCTTCACACCTAAAGATTCCTGATTACACGACAATAATGTTTCACATGCAGAAAATAAAAGTGTAGAAAGCAAAGAATACAGAAATTTACAATGGTTTGGTTTGTAACGAACCAATGTCCACTTTGACGCATTTACATATTTTTATTGACTATTGAGGGTTACAAGTGCTGAACATCATCATAACATTTGTGTACAAATTTTGCTAGTATGCGGGATTCATATTTTGCTATACAAAGACTTAGGAGAAAATGTATGTTCTTCTTCTTCCTTAAGTCCTAGGCAGCCATTAATGATGTCCAAGGTCCTTGTAAAGCTCTCAAATAATGCAAATGCCTACCCTTTGAAGTATAAGGAATGTTATATTTATAGGTAGTGGATTAGGTGGGAGTATGTAAGATTTAGGGACCACAACAGAAGATTCCGCATCCCGAACAGGCGACTTCTAGAAATTTGCATCCCCTATATAATAGCAGGAAATTTCGTATCCCCCCGGGGTATACGGGGCGTGTATCCCTGGGATACGAAATTTCATATCCCGAGGGATACGAATTTTTAATGACCCGGAGAATTCTACCCTCTAATTTTCAACAATAATACATAATCCTATATTACTTGCTAAAAACCCAAGTATTCTAAAACGAGATTGTTACTTGAAAGAAGTTATAAGGTAAGAAAAGAAAGAAAGAAATATTAGAACAGAAGAATAAGAAGACTAGAATCTCATAACAGAATGGAAAAAATATAATATATACACAAAATGAAACTGTAAATACAACATCAGAGTATACATACATTCTAATACACACACACACACAACAGAAAATAACTTATTACTAGAAAATATGGATACACGTCTTGAATCCAGTTTTCCATTTGAAGCTACAAGCAAAACCTAACCAGATAATATACTCGGTCTGACCCGAGAACATTTAAAGCAAAGCAAAATTCACCCGGATCGGTCTGGAATAGTTTCAGTAGTAATTTATAATACAATCATCTTGATTAACTTTAGAAAATCCTTTGAAAGTAATGTATAATCGTAGGACCAGTCCAACATAAACACGGGCGATTTTTACCTTACGATAACCCAAATTACTTTTTATATCAAATTCTGGTGATATTATAATAATGTCTATCAATCCACAAAAAATAACCATCTAACGGAAGGCTTGCATCCCACCTTCCACATACTTAGCATATAATCAAAAACCGCATGGCGCTTATCGAAGATTCGATTTACAACTTGACAAGGTATGGGACCACCTCCCGAATAGTGTACCTCTAGAGACAATACACTAGGGTTCAACAAGAACATCTTCTAACCTGGCCACACATGACCGAACACTCATTCAACTTGAGTGTATCGAATATTTTGTCACCACGGTTGGTTGCGACCTAAACCATATTCCTGTAAGATATAGAAACGACATAAGAAGAAAAAAAAATGAAATTTCACTAGATAGTGATAATACACCTTAATGCGAATGACCCACATTGCCATGCTACGTGCCCGATTTCTATCATTTCCCGGTTGATGAGGCCACGATTACCATTTCGAGAATACCTCATTATCTTTGAATGCCAGATCATCAGCTCCTCTAAACCACCAATTGACGTCCACAAATATACTATTGCTATTAAGTTAAGAGAAGGTGTCTTATCCACCACCAAACTCGGTATATTTGTAGAAATCAACGTACGTGATCCTTTGGAAATACTCTGTCATACATTCATCCATACAGGTCATTCAGGAACAAGATGAACCGAAGGCACCCTCCTACCACATTCTATATGGGAATCACCCCAAGGATTAGTAGCGAGAGGTCCTTACAATCCGAAGATTTCAATTACGACAGAATCACTGTCCAAATAACTCTGGCTGCAAATCAGAGAAATTCAACGATTAGATCTTCCGCTCATGAGGATCCACGATCTTCAATGCTCCATCTTTATAGCGTCTCTGCAAGTTAGATTCGAACACACAGTTGGTTCGAACTGATTTAGGGTCTAGTTCACAAATCGGTCCCTTCGAACTAACTCGTCAAAGGTCCAAAAATATTCTTTGATAGTCAGGGTTTTAAAAATCAATTCAACCAGTGTTAATTAGTACTTCGGAAACTCAGGCCCTTTTAATTAAAATCATTTATTAAAATCAATTTATCAATTCTTACAAATCGATTCTTTTTATTCCAACACCTCTTTCCTATTCTCATTACTTTGAAAACAGTAATCAATACTTATATTTAAAAATAAACATATTCAACAAACTCCTTCTCTTCATTCCTTTTACCTTTAAATACTACTATATTTAACACAAAACTCCTTTATTTCCTTTATCTCGGAAAATATCATTATACATATATGCTTTTAACCAACCGATATAGTTCAAATTGTCAAATTATATCTGAGCCGAGATAACGTCAAGCGATGTATCCCTATAATATAACTATAACAATTAACTTTATCTTTAAAACTCTTATCAGTTATAGTTTGAAATCTTGCTTATGGAAATTATAATTCTATTTTCAATATCCAATCTCATTTCATTACCTTTTATTCTCATTTGCCGAAATCAAACTATTGAAAAACAAAACTATATCTTTTACCTTTTGTAATAGGCGCACTCCGAATTCCCTTTTCATATTTCTTTACTGTGAAAAATATCACTATATTTCACAACCAATTTATACTTCCTTACTTTGGAAACATCATTTTATATTTCTCAAGCTCTTTTTTGTTTCCTTTTCTTTGGAAATATCATTGTATATATACTGTCAAAATTTTACTTTACTTTGGAAATAACGTTCTTTTTGCTTAACCAAATGGTATAATATAATTTCCACTCTTATATATGGACCACAATGATGTCAATTGACACGTTGTTTAGAATATACCCCAAATATTTTATTTATCTTTCAAACTCTCGAATTAATGTTAATGACATAGAAATACTATTTTAATTTTCCAATATTTCATTTCTGTCACAATACTATGTAACTTCTTATTTCATCTTTTCCAAAATCTCAATCATTTACTAAATTCATTAAATAAGTGTAATATAAAACATACTACTTCTATCACTTAGGAAATAATACCATTTACTTTATCATATGGTAACGTACTTTATATTTAATTCAACAACGTTATAAAATACATTGTTTATTATGAACCCGATAATTTTATTTTTTTTCCTTAAATCTTGCAACAAAGCTACAATATTATTTCTCTTATGGAAACCATAAATATATTCCAATACCTTACCATTACAAACTTATACCATCCTCAGATAATCATGAAATCGTTCAAGTTGGGGTATGCTATTTACCTCTCAGACCTTGATCGACAACGTTCTTTTCTTCAGATAGATAAAAGTTGTAATTCAAAATTAATATTACTTATAATATCAACCAAATTTCATTTCTATTTAATTTAAATTATGGTTTTATAAACCATATACTCCCTTTTGAAAATCTCTGTCAATTATAACCATTCCTACTATCGTTGATTAACCAAATTATTTACTAAAAACACTTGCCTTCAGTTTTAAAGTCTCTTTACACAATTCCATTTATAATTTGGATTATATTATAATAATCCACTTTCCAAACCCTTTGTCAAAATAATTTTAATATTTTATTATAAAACACAATTTGGATTCTTCTATAAAAATCTCATTACATCCTTCCTTTTTAATCACAACATTTATCCAGTTCAATTCTTAAGTAGACGTCAAATGAAAAAATCATCGCCTTAACTCAAAATCTTATTTGTAACTTGGTTTATAAACTTGGGTAAAACCTTTTAAACACATTTCTTTGCATTCCCACAAATTTCCTTTATATTTTGATTCTTACTCAATTCGAATACTAGGTAAACATTTATTTTTGAAACTATCGCATTGAATATAAACTTTATTTATAAAACTCGGATTTTATTATGAAAATCCATTCGCGAATTTCTTTCAGAATCCAATTAGACTTCATTGCAAACCCTACTACTTCTAATTTAAATGTAATCACTTTAATTATTGTTAATAATAATTAACTTCATTATTAACCAAAATAAAAGCAATTAACTTTGTTATTAACTTAAAATAGACTAATTAATTTCTCTAAAAGGTTATTAAAATAATAATTAATTTTATTTATAACAAAACAATCGACAGTTATCTTAAATACAGTTAATTAAAAGGATAATTAACCCTTAATTATCTTAAATACATCAATTTAAAATTTCTTTTATACATAACTTATAGATATATAGTAAAAAATCGATCTTTAGTTGTAAAATAAAATTTATAACTATAATTGCATTTATTCTTCTTACGGAAAATCAACGTCTAAAAAAGATGGCTTTATGCCATTCGCTACCAACCACTTAATCAACACTGTCTTTTAATTAAAATCACAATGATCGTTGAATTTCAATTCAACGATCAACATCCAACAATCAACATCCAACCAGGATATGACGTTATTTGGGATAAACAATTCATATATATAAATAAAATAAACAAACAACATACAATTTATTTGAAGAATCCAGTTGGATTTTTCTAACCCGTTCTTCCCTGCATCATAGCTCATAACATATAAATATAAATTTTTAATTTAATTCATTTAAATGACAGAATTATAAATATCCAAACATGTCGATTAGCAACAACCAATAATCATCCATGACATTCAATCATCCAATTCATATTATCAACGATAAATTTAGTTAAATGAATATACCACATCATAGAATTTCAGAAAGCATGAGAGTTAACTCACCATTTCATTTTTGATTAACGATTTGCATTGTTTCACTTAATTTTAAACAAGCATTTAAAATTAAATGAAATTATAATGGGCTCCAAACTTCTCCAAACCGGCTCGTATGTTTAGCCTGTATCTCCACTATTCCAATGAATCCAACTTCGTCCAATTCTGGTCATGTATTAAAAAGTTATTGCAATGACTGTTTTAAAACTAATTAAACCGTTATTAGTTTTAATTAAGTAATTTTATTAAATCCCTTAATACACATTGACAAACCTTAAGTACCTTCTAAGTTTGCAATCAGGCACATTTAAGCCTTTTTTCCACATTAGAAAACAACACTCCTCTTCTTCTCTTATCCAGGCCATTCGCACATTTTTTTCTCTTTTTTTCTTGTTAAGGCCCAAGCTGTTGGAGAATGAAATTTTGATGGCAACAACCTTGTTTCAATTATTTACATTATTCATTATAAAATATATACTGATATCTTTTGCCCATAACATATATGTATATGTAGGATATAAATATTAAAGAATGTACAGTTTTAGAGATTCAAGATAATAGGGAATTTAAGACTCATGAGTATTAAGATAATCAAGTTTTTAAGAGCTCGAGATTATCAAAGTAATAAAGTCTAGTTTATATGTAAAACTCCGGTTAGCACTTTCAAATTCTCTTTTCAAATTGATTTCGAAATTATTTCAAACTTCTTTTCTAAAATGATTTCAAATTATTAAGATTTTACTTATGATTTCAAATATATATAAATATGTTAATAGTTTATAAAGTTTTATAATATATATATATATATATATGTTTATAATGTATATGTTTATATAGTTTTATATTGTATAATTTTATAAATACGTTTATATTACATATCACTGTGTTTATATATGTTACACTTTAGAAACTTCATTTCAAACACTAGTTTTGATTCAAGAATTTCCAGAATATATATAATATTAAACACTTTTAAAATTCAAAATACTCTATATATGTCGACATACATATTTGGACATGTCGACATATAACTGTCACTTTTCAAATTTCAAAGGAAGTGCTTTTCATATTTTGAAATGCTTCAGAAACGTTGCAACCTTTCAAACTCTATAAATAGGGGTTAATTTCGAATTTTTTATCACTTTTTCATCATATTCTTCATCCCTTCTCTTACCACCATTATCATTGTAACAACCCGGAAAATCAGAACCAATTTAAAAAATTTAATTTGGGTAATTTAGTGGACTTTGAATATTTAAAATAAATTATTTTAAAATAATAAAGACCAAAAGGCTATTTGAATCGATGTTGGAAAATAAATATATTTATTTTAATTATAAACAAGGCCTGAATTGGCGCGACAGTTTGAAAATTTGAATTCAAACTTTGACTGACTGTACTGGATGCCAAATAAAACGGATTTTAGTGAAACCAAAAATATTTAAATCTGTTTATGATTAAATTTATAAAGAATCTGGAAAATCGAAATTTCATTGTGGGAATCAAAAGTTATAGCCAAATGAATTTTCAGAAAGGTCGTTATAGAGTATACAGCCCTTGAAAATAGCCATTATGCGAATGACCTCCGTTTTCGATGAAACCACTTTTGTTGGATCCGGGATGTCAAATTATTGCTAGGTTTCAAATTTCATAATTTTTGAAGTTAATATGTGAGCGTGGCAAAGGAAAATGTGTTTGGTTGATTTCAGTCAAATTGGATCGACCAGAAAATGGCCATTTTTTAAATGGTCTCAGAATTCGACGAAACGAGTTTTGTTGGGACCGTATCGTCAATACATAGCTAGATTTATTTCTCTGGAATTTTTGGGATCAGTATGTGGCCCCGACAAATTGAAATGTATGTTTAAATCAATTATTGAATGTTTTATATTTTAATTTGAAGAGAAACTGAATGAAACAGTCGAATGGGCTTATGAAACATATCCCATTATGTTCAGAATGGGGGTATTTAGTTAGGAATGACAGTCGTTGGGTTTGGAGTGGGGTTCGTATGTGGTAAGGGGTATTTTTGGATTTTAAAAATATATAAATAAAAAAATATAGGCCAATCATATTCATTTCTCTCTCCCTGCTAAAAAACCCGATACCCTTCTGAAGTCGATGGTGGAAAGATGTTCCGTGCTTCCAGGCCATATTCCGGCCACCCCGCTCATTAAAACACCCTACCCCTTTGAACATTTTGAAGGACTCTCCTTCTTCTTCCAATCCATGTGATCCTCGCTCCCTGTCGTGCGCTGTACCTCGTGAATCGACCCTCTGAAGTTGCAGTGTTTGAAGCGCCGCCACCCCACATAGTCACGTTCGAGTTCAGCACGGTGGTACCCCCTGGAGGCGCCTCTCCTAGCTCTACGCTGTGGCGTAAGCCGATTTGCCCCTAGCTACACGAATTTCGAGAAAGGTGGCGACCTAGTTTTGAACGAAATTTAAGAGGTAACGGTTTAATTTATTTTAAACTGATTATAGTACTTTAAAGCGCTATGAATTTTGATTTTACAATAAAAAATTATATCTTTGTCGTATGTTGTCGAAATCCAGTGAAACAAGAGACATTGGACTCATGTGGACGTCATATACATTCTAGAAGAGACCGGATATTTTTCTGAGCCTTCTACAATTTTTGGAGAAGTGGAACCCAATTTGAGATTTCTGAATTATAAACGATATGGAATGACGATGTATAAATTATACGGTCGATGTACGAGTTATATAAGCGTTGTATAAGTTGTACGTGCGATGTATAAGTTATATATGCGTTGTAAAAATTATATATGCGTTGAATGGAATTGTAATTGAAATAAATTTATATACGTATATATATATATACTCCCTTCGTCCATAGACCATGGACGATATATATTGGTTGTGATATTGTTCGGATTTGGTTGATGTGAAATTTGGTGAATATCACAAATGGTTGATTTGATATGATTGATTGTGGTTGAAATCCCAATAGGATTAGTATATGGGAAAATTCGTCTGCATACGAACTAGATATAGAAATCCCCATTGTCAAAAGTTGCGAGTCATTAAGGTAGAGCGAGAAACCGTACTAGGGATGGTGCCGGTTTTAACTACCCTCCCGTTATGCTGCTGAAATTTTCTGAAATATTCCTGTATTGGAAAAATATTCATGAATGAAATAAAATGGTTTGAACGATAAAAATAACATTTTTATCGAATGGATGAAATAAAATTGTTTGAACGATAAAAATAATATTTTTATCGAATGAATGAAATAAAATTGTTTGAACGATAAAAATAACATTTTTATCGAATGTATGAAATAAAAATGGTTTGAATGATAAAAATAACATATTTATCAAATAAATGAAATAAATTTGTTTGAACAATAAAAATAATATTTTTATCGAATGAATGAAATGAAATGGTTGAAACGATAAAAATAACATTTTTATCGCATGTTTGAAATAAATTATTTTGATAATAAAAATCACATTTTTATAATATATACGAATCGCTAAAAATATTCATTTTGAAATAAATTGCTTTAACAATAAAAATCAAATTTTTATCATCTATATGAAGTGTATAAAATAACCGTGTTTTGAAATAAATTGTTTTGACAATAAAAGTCACATTTTTACTACATATATGAATTGTTAAAAATAGTCAGGTGTTGAAATAAATATCTGTTGGATAAAATTATCATTTTTATCACCTATATGAGTTGAAATGGTTTTTGAAATCGAAGAATGGATTTTATATATATATAATTAAAATCAATCGAATAACGAAGCTGCAGTTCGTATTTTGAAACCTTGATTTCAAACGATTATTGCGGGAGATCCGACCATCGGATTTTCCCGAAACCGAAACCGATGGGTTCGCTTTGGAAATATATTTCCAATGACACCAACTTTCCAAAGATCCAACGGTTAGATTATCTGGAATGTTTAATTCAAATCTGTATGAAAACAACGCCAGAATGGATTTTATAAATATATATATATATAAAATTAAAATAAATTGAATAATGACGCTGTAGTTCGTATTATGAAATCGTAACTTCAAACGATTGTACCGGGAGATCCGACCATCGGATTTTCCCGAAACTGGAACCGTTGGGTCCGCTTTGAAAAGATCTTTCTAATGACATAAAATTTGTAAAGATCCAACAGTTGGATTTTCACATATGTGTAAATCAAATTTGAAGAAAAACAGCGCTATGGCCGCGTTATGGCCTGAAGCGTCGTTTGAATGAATTGGCTATTTTTAAATAAATAAAAATAGTGATAAGTCGTTATAAAATATCATAAATGATATGGAATGGAAATAAATCGAATTTACCCGGCTTATTGGATATTTGATGGTTGAATGTGTTTGACGTCAAAATTACATTAAAGAACAGAATTATTGATGTCAAATAATTTAACCATTGAAATGAATTGATTTGAAATTCTAAATATACGTGAATTATTTGAAAAGGCCGAGTTAATTCTCATTTCAAATAATTGATCGATGATTAGAAGTCGAAGATATGAAGAGGGTGCAAGACCGATGATCTTCACATCGAATGGATGGCTATTGATGCCTTTGATGGGAGTTGCTGCCCTGACGAGGTCACACTGGTGGTCGTCCGAACGTACTTGTTCGGATGTGCGAGAATAAAGATCCTCCAGTTTCGTTCAGACCCAGAATGGACTTGTAAATGGATGTGTGTCTGACGTTGTATATTGGCAACGTGGCATACAGAGATGCAATGATCAAAGTTTTTGTTGAAAAGCAGAGCTTTGTGGTTGATGATCAAAGCAGGGCTTTAAATAGCTAGCTTTGTGTTTAGCGTTGATTCGCGAGCCTCACACCCCGGTATGGACCAGAAACGGGAGAGGACTGCAGGGAGAACATGCGTTTCCTTCTAGCTAGGAGTGGTGTTAGTGTTTTTACGTGGCTTGACATTTTACTTGTGTGGATGATGGATAGCGAGGCGCCTCGGTTATATCGGTCAATCCGGGACCGATGGAGTCATTTGACTCATTTACTCCCCATAGGGCGGGGAAACGTATTGTTCAGGCATTATAATCCACCCCGCGGGGACCGGCCGTGAAGATCCAAGGGGTAGTTGCGGCTGTTCCTGAGACATGGGCTAGATTGTCTCGAAGCGGTAAGGACGATCCCTTGCCTTGGTTCATGACGGAATTCAATTTCCAAATACGACATCGTGCGGTTTTGATTGTATACCTATATATGGCGACATAGTGGTATGGGACATTTATGCCATCTATGATTGATACTTATGATTGGAATTGTTTTTGAAATATACAAACACTAGTAATAATATCAAATGCTTTGTTTTTATTCATATCAAGCATATTTTGGCCATTATAAGGTAAAACTCTATCCTCCAGTTTGCGTTGCATTGTGTGATGGGATCTGACTCTTATAATGGTTTTATTTTTATAAAAAACATTGCGATGTTTAAATGATTTTTTTAAAGCACCGGCGATCCAATGGAGTAAACCCGTTCCGCGTTAGCGGCGTGGTCCTGTGATTGGCCTTATTTTAAAATATGTTAAGTAGATTTCTTATACATGTCCCATGACTGACTCGTAGTTTGTTTCACTTGCAAAGTCGGGTGTCCCTATTTCTACACGAGCAACCTTGTATTTAGGTTTTAACATGCTCTTTCTGGATAGCTGGAGCTGGAGCTGAAGCTGGATTCTATCACTTCTTTCTTTTTATGCTGTTCAGCTCCTGTTGTACATATTATGTTTTGATTCCGCTGTAGGCATTTATGTAAAGCTCAACTGTATTTTGCACTAAGTATGATCCTGTATACTGTGTAACTCTGATGATTATGTTTATCCAGTGTATTCTATTATACATTATCTGGTGTATTTATTTCTGTTCTGCTGTTATCTGTTTATGTGTTATATTCCAAAGATTACCCTTGCCACCGTGGAACGGGGTTTGGGGTCGTCACAATCATACTTTAGTTTCTTGATTTTTACACTTATACTCTTCCTATTTCTGCTCATATTGTATCAAACTTCTTCTTTTCTCAATCTCTATCAAATACTCTCTAATTGGAAGTGCTATTAAAGAGTTCTGGGGCTATTGTAATCATTTCAGAATTTTTTGGGAAAAGGGTGTTAATCTTGTCGCCCGGAAATCAAGGAAAGGAAGCGGTGTTAACCTTGTACCCGTGAAATCAAGGGTGATGGAATTGGTGTTAACCTTGCAGCCATGAAATCAAGGGTGTTGTAGTTGGATTCTGATATTTATAAAACTCTATGCAATCCAGTGTTGCGTGGTACAGGATGTTGGAGTAATTTGAACTATTATAAAATCCGGTGTGTTCTTTCCTTTTCTGCGTTTTATATTTACTTATATCCATGTCTATGTTTGTAACAAACCAAAATTTTAAATATATTTTTATTTGATGAATTAATTTAAATTTTGATTTTTATATAATTTATTTGTTTTAACTCAGTTTGTTGTATTTTTATAACTATTTTGATTTTGAATTAAAACCTAAATTCAATTTGATTTTATATAACGAATGAATTTATATGAACATATTTTAATAATATTTTCGAATTTCGATCTTATTTGCTATATAAATTAGCTCGAGTTTATTTAGTTGAATTTGAATTTTATTAGGAAAAGTAAAAAAATGAAATTGATTTATAATGAAATGTTTATCTTTAATATTTTGTTATTTCCATTTAGAAGCGATTAAATAATTTTATACTGAAAACGTAAAATTTTAATCACTTTGTTTGAATCAGTTTTGATGATTATTTGCGGTTGCGGCAACCGATATATCTCAAATAAAAACGAAAATGATATTTGAGATGCGTCTAACCAGACATAGCGCAGAAATTAATTTCGTCAGAAAATTTAAATGTTTGTCGGCCACGCACTTTTCAATGTAAAGTTGCACGTAACAGTTCAAAATTTAACGATTTTAAAATCTCTCTGAAAGCAGTTCGGACAAACATAAAAAATATTCTATTCGTTGTCAATAATCAAACGGTGAAATTTGTTTTACGAAAATCAGACGTTTTGACCTTCGCTTTTTCGTCCGCATTTTTACGTTAAAAAGGGTCTGTAATGCGTTTTGAATGGAGCATCCTAACATTGCAAATTGTACGTCTTTACGTCAGTCTCGATGCGCTGATAAGCGAAATATATTCATTTGTCAGTTTCAGTGCTCGGTTCGCGTTAAAATTGTGAAAAGGCTTATGCAGTTCATTTTTGAAACAAAGTCATTTGAGTTCGAAGTGTCCATATTCGAATGCTGCATTTTTTTTAGTTATTTTAGATCTGCATAACCCATTCTCTTTTTTTTTTAAAAAAAAAAACACCCAAATATACTTTTGTTTGCAATGTGGGACACTTTAATGCATCAATTTCAAACTATACATGCATGCGTCCATTACAATGGAGCAAGTTGTTTTCCAAGTTGTTTTCCAGTAACCCATTTTACATGCAACGTGTATACATGCACCAAGTAGGCATTTCCTTCCAACATTCACGTTTCAAAATCCAAAAGACTTCCATTAATTCCATGCATGCAATTCCTTTAATCTTTCAAGCCATGCGTCCTTTATTTTTATTTTTATTTTTTTTTCAAAATCCACCCTTTTATTCTTCCATTCCGAGCAGACCGTATGTTTTCCAATGCCGTTCAAAATTCTTAACATGTCCATCCCATTTCCAATGCATTTATATTCGAAAGGTCTCCGTGTTGCACCCATCTCTTATACATTTCACTCATGCCTTCACTTCAACTTCTTATGGCGTCATTTCTTCCCCATTATCATTTCTTTTTCCATTGTTCTTCCTTGGAAATGCCATGAAAAAAAATGTAACAATACCATCCAATCCTGGCATGCACATGCACCATGCAACAATACCACCTGTAGCATTCTTTTCTACTACTTCTTGGCCTTTTCCTATAGCTTCTCATTTTATCGCATTTTTCCATGCATACCGTCCTATGTATGTCATGGCAACGCACCGCCACTTACCCTCCTTGTCACCGATAAACCGGAGAAACCCCTACCATCTGAACCTGCTACCTGAAAGCCTCCTTGCACCGATTAGCCTCACCGACGATTTCGCAAAGCCCTCCACTTGTAGGACCTATAACTGCCTTACATAGCCCCTCCGCTCCTTATCAGGCCAAACCCAACTACTTGATATCCATGACTTTTGTTCCTGTTGTTTGCTGAGCTATCCACTTCATTTTTGTCTTTGTAGATATATATTAACGGAAGGTGGTTTGGAATCCTGGTCGAAACCCATTATGACAATGTTGAGGTGTTTTGTTGCTAAGTTTATTCTCTTCGTCCTTTAAAAATATGTTATATATGCATAAAGATCCAGAAGTAGATTTTTCTCCTGGCCTGTAGAAGTTTTTCGTTTGTTGTAAAACAAGTTGCTATGTTGATCCTTGCTTGACGAAACTTGTGTTGTGTCCATAGTTGCTATATATGTTGAGTACAGTCGCTCAGTTGAAAAAGAATTGGAGCATTGTGTTGTTACCTTGTTTCATTTGGGTTTTCTTTGCTTGTTGATGCTTATGTCAGTTTCATTCGTTCCCGTTAGTTTGCCGTCTCCAATTCTATGTCACGAAAGGTGAGTTTATCTCACACCTGACTTACATTTCTCATGGATGTTAGACCAATAATGAACTGTTATATGAAATGTATGTGACTGTTGATAAGAATTGTTTGATTTGATATATATGCACATTTTATATGTGACACGATATACTCATATGACACGTAGTTGCACTAATGATATATGTGCTGTGATTGATGCTATGTGACCGTTGTTTGTGATTGTTGATACCCCTAGTTTAGGAAAAATCACTAAGGGTTGAAATGATACATACCCAAACGGACATTAGATAGGAAAAATCGCTATGGGTTGAAATGATAGATCCGAACGGTTTTTATTGAATTTGGAATTGCGGATTGGAAAGATAAATATCCATATCACATGACTATATGGTAAGAAAGTATATACGACGCCGTTGGTCATTTTTCGACGAAAAATGATTTGGAACTTGATTTTTGAATAATAACTGAAGATTTTATATTTTTTATATTTTAAAGATTTTAAACTTTTATATAATAAATAATTCTTTAAAACCTATTTCTATATTATTTTAATCTTATATATGTTTATAATCTATTTTTCTAATTTGTTTTAGAATTTTATAAACTTATATATATATTTATTTTCAAAGTTAAATTTTATTTTATGTATATATATATTTCAAACTTTAATAACAAACTAATAGGTGGATAAGTTAAGATTTTAGCGATGTGAACTTGAGATTTAAAGATTTGAATGTATATAATGAAACTTGATTTAATGAATAAACTGATAGAAGATTTGAAGATTGAACTTTTATAAGGAATGAACGTTAGTCGTGTAAATTGATTTTTATTTAAAATTATAATTGATATTGAATTGAGTTCGATTTTAAGTGACCAAAGGTGAATTTGAATATATAGATTTTATATATAGAATTGATTTTATAATCGTATGGTTTGAATTAGAAATTTTGTTAAATCGATTTTATAAGAATGATTTAAATTGTATGAACTATTTGAATTGTTGTATAAGAAATTGATTTGATTTACGAGTTATGGAATATGATACAATTTATTGAAATTGAAGATAATATTTGATTTGAATTATAAACCGAATTTGAACAGAAGCGGGTGAATTTTTGAATCGACTTAAGCAAACTCTTATAAAGCTAAAACTCAATTTTTATGAATTGATTTGAATTTATAAATAAAGACTTCAAATTATATGTTTGGAATTATAAAACACGATATGATTTTTCGACCTGAAATTGAAATATGATATGATTTGTTGAAATTTAAATATAAATTTTGTTATGAAATATACCAATGGTGTAAGTATGGAAATCCCGTTTATGCTATTTTGATATTTACTTAATTGATTTACACTATTGCATCTAGTATATTAGTTGGACGGATTCTTAAAGGAAGGTGATCCCAAACATCCTTTAAGTTATTGAGTGCATTTCATAGAACATTTCATTTGAGTTGATTTACTTCCATGAGAATGTTAATCCTGATCCGAATTATTTTGTTTTGCATTATGGTTCGGGTCACATCGATTATTACTGCTTTCGACATTCACTTTGGAGTCTGAAGTTATATTGGGTTTTGCTCAACCTATATCCACCTATTGATCAGTTGTTCCAGTCATTCAACTGTTCTTGTCATTTCTATTTCAAACTGATATCATTTATCCATGTATTAGAATTCATTTGTATTAGGCTTTTGCTATATTATTTATGTAAACTCTGATGTAAAATTTTATTTAGTAGCTTCATGAACTACTATTGTATTATTTATTTCCGTTGCGAGATATCATATTGCTCTGTATTTGTGTCTGTGATTCTGTGAATTATTCTATATACCTCAGAAGCTAATAACAATCTGTCATTTTAGGCGGTTCGAGTTTGACATGTTTTGTCGATTTAGCATGCTCAAAATGGCGGGTCGTTACAGTGTTTGCTTCTGAGTTTGTGATCACTTCTGGTGTGATAATCATTGTGTGATTCATATAGTAATTCAAGATTGTTTAAATTTTCCATAATCTCTTTAAAACATTATTCACCCCCCTCTAGTGTTAGTTTTTCCTTAAGATCCTTAACCCGCATTCCTTAACAATTGGTATCAGAGCATAGGTTTTTAAAAGTTCATCATCTAAATTTTTGGAAATATTAAATGGCAACCAACACTGGAATTTCTAACAATAACAGTGCATTTCTAGTGGGTCAGTCCACCGTTAGACGACCATTATTTAATGGCGGTAATTATGCATGTTGGGCATGTAGGATGAAAATATATTTGCAATCCGTAGGATCAGACACTTGGAATAGTACACAACCTGTATATGTTGAACGCACTACTAATTTTGCCACAATGGACCAATGAACAAAAAGCTGCTGCACAGAGTAATTATAAGGCTATGAATAGGTTATTCTGTTCATTGGATAGAAATGAATTCAATAGAGGGTCAGTGTAAATCTGCTTATGAAATATGGAGAACATTGCTAGTTACTCATGAAGGAACCAATAAAGTTAAACAAACCAAGATATCTATGTTAGATAATCGATTTGTGTTATTTAAAATGAAATAGAATGAATCTGTCTCTGATATGTATTGCATGTTTCAGGAAATTGTGCATTCATTAATGGCTTTGGGAAAAACTTATTCTAAGGAGGATCAAGTTAGAAAAATTCTCAATTCACATACTCCAGAATGGGACCAGAAAACACTGGAAATTGAAGAGGCAAATAATTTTATGAAATGAAGACTGAGGAATTAATAGGAAATTTGATGTCGTTCGAAGTTCAGTTGCAGAAAAGAAAGGAGAATAAGTCACTAGAAAAGAAATCTGTAACATTCAAAGAAAAAGATAACGGTTCTGATTCAAGTAGTGAGGATGATGAAGAAATTGCCTTAATGACAAGGAATTTCAAAAGATTTCTGGGATATAAAAGGAGAAACATTTTTCAGAGAAATGATTATTAAGTTCGGGAAGAAATGACAACTGCAACAAGCCAGGCCATCTAAAGAGAACGTGTCCATGTCCAGATAAATCAAATCAACAAATATATAATAATAATTTGTCAAAGAAGAGGAATAAGGGAATATGCAATAACTTTAGATGATTCAGATTCATCGTCAAGTGATGAAGAGCCAGAAACAGGAAACTCGAATATGTGCTTTATAGCGATTTAGAATTCAGAAAATATTGAAGAAATGCATCTAAAAACCAAGTATGCCTTAATTAATTTTTGATTTAATTGGTTGAATGAATGTTTTAGATGTTTTTGACTGCTTGCTTTGGTTGCATTCAAAATTTAAATTCTAAAAATTCAAACTTGAACTTTAAAATTCAAATTTGAAATTTGAAGTTTAAAATAATAATAATAATAATATAATAAAAATTAATTTTAGATGTTTGTTAATATTAATATTATTTTAGGAAATAATAAGCCTTAAAATAAAAAACAAAACAAAGTCAAAAAGCAACATGCCTTTTGAAAACATAAATATATGTCGACATACCAGAATCGACATGTCGATACATGTATCAGTAATTGAAATTCAAATTTTGAATTTCAAAAGTTTAAACTTTCAAGCTTCTCTTTATCTTTTCACCAACTCCCAAGGTCTGAAAAGGTATCCTTATTGTTAGAAAAGTTAAGTCCATTCACTCTCTATTTATTTGTCTATTCAAATCTGTTCTCTCTACCTCTCATTCAAAGTTTAATACAACTCTCTTCATTCTATTCTCTTCAAAAATTATCTCCAATGGCTTCCTCAAGTACACCGAAAACCATGAGATTAATAAAAACTCTCGAAGGCATCTCTACAATTATCCGAAAGCTATTCAGGCCTATATTGATGATATGGTAAATGGAAAACTCAATACGGGAGCCTTTACTATCTTTGAAGATTTCCCTTCTTATGAACTTCGTTCTCTTTTTCATCAAAATGAAGTTCCAAGTTTGATTGAATCTCAGGATAATGATAAAATATGTTATATGAATCTCGTCAAAATGTTTTATGCGAATTCCAATCACTTTTATGCCTTATGAAACATTAAGGAAAAACAAGCTCGAATGGAACAAAAGGAAAATCCTATGGAAATCGATGAAGAAGAATCCTCTTTGGATAGTGTAGATTGTCCAACAAATAGTAGAGCCATAACCAAAGAAACACTTGTTCAAAACCAAGCCAAGTTAGCTTAGAACCAAAAGAAGACCAAGAAGACTCTTACCCAAATGTCTTCTAAAATGAACAAGTTATTTAGCAAAGTAGGAAGAAAACTTAGATTATCATCTTCCTCATCTTCATCCGCCGAGATCTAAGTTTATTAGTTTAAGTCATCCTTTCGTATTTGCTTGTATTTCCTTTTCGAATCTCGTATTTAGTACCTTGTATCGTTTGAATGTATTTGCTTTCTAGTAGTAATGAATGACATTTATTTCTTTCAAATTAATCTTTAATATACTATAAAAACACATTAAAACTAAATAAATAAATATAATATAATATAATAATAAATAACTCAAAAATATGAGAAAAATCAAAATACACAAAAATGAAAGGGGTATGTCGACATGTAGTAATGCACATGTCAACATATAACTGTTAGGAAATTCAGATTGTTTCAAATTTGAATTTTTAAAAAACTACCTTATGTCTCTTCATTTTAAACGAATTTCAGACCCTATAAATACCTTTTTATTCCAAAAACTCAGTTTTATTTCTCTCTTCATTCTCTAAACCCTCCTTCTCTAATTTATCAAAATAATGGCCAATCCTATTCACAAATTGAGTGAGAATCTTGAGGAAACACCCAATTCCTACGAGAATATTCTTTCTATAATACTTCAGAATCGGCGTCACCTATAGTTAAGTTAGATAAAGATGGTTAGACATCAAAAGAAATACTTTGATGCCATTTGTTGGCTAATCTCTTCTCTTTTCGGAGATAAAGACAACAACCTCGCTAAATCACCACTCACCAAAGAAGATGAAGAATTGGAAGTCATCAAGAAGGATCCAATCTTTGGAGGAGATGGATGGGCGGAAGTTCCGAGAGATGTTTGAATTGATTGGTATGCTTTGTTTGAATTTGGTTGAATTTGTTAGTTTGACAAACTTGTACATGTTGTTGGTTTAAAATGCTTGGACTGATTGATTGTAAATATTGAACAAACTGTTTCTAAATACTTTGTTGATTTGCTTGGATATACTCTTATTTCTTTTGTATTTTTATGGAGTTAGGGGCAATTATCTAGATATATTTATTTAGAATTATTTATAACATAAATTTAGGGGGAATGTAATTTAGTATAGTCTAGTATAATATAGTTTTGTTTAGTATAGTCTAATTTAGTATGATATAGTTTAGTTTAGTTTTTAGTATAGGAAAGTTTTTGATAATGACAAAGAGGGAGAAATTATAAAATAGGATATAGTTAAAGTAAGTGTAGTTTAAGGGGGTGTTAGAAGAAATTCATGGTGAAAGGGAGAGTAATCAAGGAATCATATCAGCAGGTATCAGGTATGAATATTTTAAAAACTAAGGTTTTCATCATTAAAAATAGGGAGATGGTTGAGGAGTTAAATTTTGATGACAACAACCTTGTTTCAATTTATGTTATTTATAATAAAATATATACTAACATCTTTTGTCCAAAATATATATGTATATGTATGATATAAATATTGAAGACTATGCAGTTTTAGAGATTCAAGATATTAAGGATTTCAAGACTCATGTGTATCAAAATAATCAAGATTTCAAGAGCTCAAGATTATCAAAGTAATAGAGTCTAGTTTATATGTAAAACTACGGTTATCACTTTCAAATTATATTTTCAAATTCCTTTTTCAAATTGATTTCAAAATTATTTCAAACTTCTATTCCAAAATGATTTCAAAAATTTAAGACTTTACTTATGATTTCAAATATATAAGTTTTATTATATATTTTTATATAATTTTATATTGTTTAATTTTATAAATATGTTTATATTATATATCACTATGCTTTTATATGTTTTTTACACTTTATAAACTTCATTTGAAATAATAGTTTTGATTCAAGAATTTCTAGAATATATATATATATATATTAATTTAAACACTTTTATATTTGGACATGTCGACATGTAACTGTCATTTTTTCAAATTTCAAAGGAAGTGTCTTCTCATATTCTGAAACACTTCAGAAATGTTGCAACCTTTAAAACTCTATACATAGGGGTTAATTTCGATCATTTTATCACTTTTTCATTATCTTCTTCATCCCTTCTCTTACCACCATTATCATACTTTAGTTTCTTGATTTCTACACTTATACTCTACCAATTTCTACTCAAATTATATCAAACTTCTTCTTTTCTAAATCTCTATCGAATACTCTCTGATTGGAAGTGCTATTCAAGAGTTCTAGGGCTATTGTAATCATTTGGGAAATATTTGGGAAAGGGAATGTACCTTGTAGCTTGGAAATCAAGGAAAGGGAGCGGTGTTAACCTTGTAGTTGTGAAATCAAGGGTGGTGGAATTCGTGTTAACCTTGTAGTCATGAAATCAAGGGTGTTGGAATTGGATTCTGATATTAATAAAACTCTGCGCAATCCAGTGTTGCGTAGGATTGGGTGTAGGAGTAATCTGAACCAATATAAAATATGGCGTGTTCTTTCCTTTTCTGCATTTTATATTTACTTATATCTGTGTTTGTGTTTGTTTCTGAGTTTGTGGTCATTTCTGTTGTGATAATCATTGTGTGATTCATATTGTAATTCAAAATTGTTTAAATTTTACATAATCTCTTTAAAACACTATTCACCCCCTCTTGTGTTAATTTTTCCTTAAGATCCTTAATCCGCATTCCTTAACACACGCCCATGGATATATACGTAGCTCACTATCTGCCTTACACTACTTCTCCTTCCCCGTTTTCCTTTGCCACAACAAACACCAATGGAAAATCCTATCACCGAAACTTACCCAGTTCCTCCCATTGGCACTAGTTCACGCGCCTTACTCCACAATCATTCTCCTTCATCCTCTCCACCCTCCTTTGTTGTTGTGTGAATCGGCCCTCCACGACTCATACCGTATAGGTCACGACACCTAAAGCCATCGAACCTCACCATCTCGTGTCTACGGCTGCGCCTCTTCACCGTGGACAGTCTCGGAATCTGACAAAACCCATTTTATTGGATCCTTAACATCAAATTATGGTAATATTTAAAATTTCATATTTTTGAAGTTAATATGTGAGCATACGAAATATAAATGTAAGTTGACAAACAAGTTAAATTTCAGTAAAAGCTAGGAATAATGCCATTTTCAACCAAATGCGACGAGACCAGGCTCATAAGAATCGTAATTGTGAAACGTTGCGAGATTTCAAATTTTGTAATTATCGTAGGTAGTATGTGGTCATACGACTAGAAGGAAGTTAAAGGGGTATATTAATTAAAGAGAGATCAAATCACTTATACATAAATTTACATTAGCCATTATAATTAGACACATCATGCACCCTTCATGATACATTTCAAATTCTTCCTATTTCCCATTTTCCTAAGCACTAATTGAATGTGGCACCTTCGTTTTGTTTTTATTTCATTTTTACTTTTCCTAAGCCTCTTCCTTAAGCTTTCTTCTCCATTAACCATTCCCCTTCCTCCTCCTAAGCCACACACCTCCCTCCTACCATGTTCCATCCCTTGCGCAACACTCTAGCTGCCACCTTCACCTCCAAATGCCATACCCCCTCCCCTTGGCTCCAAACCCCTTCATTCCTCCTTAAACTAAAAAAGATCTCGTCTTTTGCTTTAAAACCAAGCGTACACTGCTTAATTTTCCTCCCTCGAGCCCTACTTACCCTCGCCTTGAGCCCAACACCACCACAACCAATGCCTCCACCTCCTCCAATTCTGCCTGTGGCCTCCCCTTGGGTCCCGAGCCCTTAATTCCCTTAAAGATATCATCTTTCATCTTGATTTTGTGTATATAAGTGTGTGTGTAGTAGTAGTTGCTTGGTGATTTGAGTTGAAAAGGTGAAGTCTTGATTTAGTAGAAAGCTAGAGAAGCCTACCTAAGAAGTGTCGAGAAGTTGGAATTGCTTTGGTGAGAACTCCTAACTTAAGTTAGCTAATTAGTGTAGTTAATTGTAGCTTACACTGTAGTTTATATTATGAAATGTTTTGTTGATATGTGATAAAACTGGTGATGAACCGTGATATGATTTGAATGTATAATTGGGTTAATTATCATGTTAATACAATGTTAAAATGTTCATGATAGTTGTGGTAGGGTAAGTACTCATTTATGAATAAACGATGCATTAACGATCAACCGTATAGGTCAAGTAGAGTTGGTAAAAATGTAACATGAAATGAACAAGTATCATGGATTGTTTAATATTGATCAGTGATTGATCAATTAAGTTTATTATGATGTTAAATATGGAGTAGTATGATAAAAATATCATTTTTATTTGATATATGTGTATTTGATTGGTTGTATGATGTTTAAAACACAAAAAGTGTTGATATAAAATTGTTTGAGCCTTAATTGGTCTTGATGAAGTAACTTATTAATTACTGGTTTTTGAATGTGATGCAAACCCCACATGGTTATTGGGATGATACTTACACATCTCTCAAGTGTTTAGATTACGGCAAACCCCACATGGGTTTTGGGATGAGAGTTACACATCTCTCGAGTGTTTAGATTATGGAAAACCTCACATGGGTATTCGGATGATACTTACACATCTCTCAAGTGTTTATATTACGGAAACTCCACATGGGTATCGGGATGATACTTACACATCTCTCAAGTGTATAGATTACGGAAAACCCCACATGGGTATTAGGGAGATAATTAACTTACACATTTCCCAAGTGTTTATTGAATGCGGAGAAAACCCGTTACAAGTATTGGGATGATAATTAATTTACACATCTTCCAATTGTTTTATTTGTGCAGTAATCTGTTGATTGATGAGGGCATAGAGAGACAAATTATAGTTGTACCGATCAACCCGTACAAAAGACGTTACGGCGAATAATTTCGAAAATTTAAGGCATCAACTAAATAGTTAATAAATCATGATAGAAGCGACTAGATTCGATATTTAGTTATACACGTTGAGTTATGGTTAGAATAGAACTTGCCGCGCAATGGCAGTTCGCGAATTTCGACTAGTAACTTTAAACTGATATCCCGGGAGATCCAACCATCGGATTTTCCCGAAACTGAAACAATTGGGTTTGAAATTAAAAGAGCTTTCAAATATTAATAAGAGTTTCAAATCTAATGGTTAGATTTTGAGAAATGTCCAAATCAAATTTGAATAAAAACAACGCCAAAATCAATAATGACCTGTAATTGAAGATTATTAATATGGACTATTTTTATACGAATAAAAATAAGGAACAATCATTTTAAATTATTATAAATGATTTGGAAAGGATTTAAACCAATCATATGTGGTTTTAAAGGATAAACTAGTTAAGTAGAATTTGGCTATTTTATGTAAAGGATTGAATATTCCAAGTTTTGGAAAAGATGAAAGATATTTTATTTGAAAGAGCAAGTTAACCATTAGAAAAAGAACCAAAAGGAATATGCGACGATTCGTAAGAGTACAGTCTAGTACCACCTGTGAGATCTAACTGAAAACTACTTCGTTAGGCGAGGGGTGGGAAGAATCGAAAGGATATTGGATATTCGACTAAGAACATACGATGTTTTCCGCAAACAAAAGATCCAAAGTTTGAAATAAAAAGTTGGAATGAAAAAAGTTTAAATGTAACCAAAGTGCTCCAATATATGAATTGGATGAGATTTGAATGGAAATAATCTTCGAATATTTCAAGATTGAATTCCGTAATTATACAGATATTATTTTGAGGAATTTGGAAGATATTGATATCGTTATTCCCTATACGGTATCTGTTGATTGCAGAATTTGGTATTGAATATAAGTCGATATGATTACTATTCATTGCCTTATATTTGATATAAAGTTGGATTTTGGGTTTCTCGTGAATGGTGTCTTCAATAATACTGTTCTTAAACCCAGATGAAATGGAATTTATGGAATAAATATTCTAATTAAGATTTAATGGAGTTTTCCAAAGTTAAGTTTCAAACTAATGAATTAAATTGGAATTGAATGGAAATCAATTTAATGATAATCGAGGTGAACCTCTATAGAGGAATACATTTACTATTTAAAGAATTTAAAAGGCTTTTTATGCTACTCCTCTTATAGTATTAGTCTGATACGGAAAATTGAATCGATTGTGAACTGGTATGATTTATGTCAAAATTTCATTTTGAATGGATGTTGATTTTGGGTTTATCGTGAATGATGTTTTAAATAACATTATTTCATTAACTCGGTTAAAAGAAAGATGATATCCAAAGTTTGAATTTTAGACAAAGGTTTGATTGAATGAAATGGAGGTTAAAACTAAGCTAGAGATTTAATCAGTCTTTAATTAGATTCGAAATGGTAGAAGGTAATTAAACTTACCAAACATGAGGAGTGTTAGATATGGAATACCACCAGTTTTACTCCATGGGATGAATAGGTTGGGAATGGGATAACGATTTGAGTGATTATTTTTATAAGGTTCGAAAACCCCGATAAGATTTATGGATCTTAATTTGAGTTAAGTTGGTAAAAAGAGATTTTATACTCTTTCGAAATGATTTCCAAGTAAATACTTAAATAAGAAGTTTAAATGAAGTAAATTTTCGATAGGGTTCTTGGGATTAATTCCCAGTGTAAAGAATGATTTAATATTCCAAAATGAAATAAAACCTATGATATGTTTAGATATCACTTGATTTTATAAATGCGATAGTTATTTCGAAAAGCCCGGGTTTTAACTCATTCTAAATAACTAATACGACGATTGTCGAAGATTTTGAAGATAGTGGTTGAAGACCAAAAATCTTCACATCGTTTTGATTATTGATGATGTCTCGGTTGGGATGTACACCTAAGATGTGGTTATAAGTGGTGGTCGTCCAGATGTACTTGGAGATTGACCAGATATGCAAGGACCTCTCTCCCTTACGGGATGCAGAATAAGGTGCCTTCGGTTTAATTCATACCCAGAACGAACTTGTATAGATGTATGTCTGACATTGTATTTTATGCTGTATTAATTGATCTTTACTAAAAATATATATGTTTGGTGGCGGAGAATTTATTCTCTTAGCTTAACACTCTTCTCTGAGACTTATGAGATTAGAAGTTATATATTAATAGACATCAGTTGTGTGGTATGGATTGACAATATGGCATGCTAAGATGCTGATTGATCAAAGATTTTGTTGAAAACCAGAGCTTTGTGGATGATGATCAAAGCATGGTTGTTGCGTAGCTTTGTGTCAAGATGTGACTTCGACAAGCCTCACAGCCCCGAATGGCCGAAAACAGGATGAAAGACAGTAGAGAAAGGACATACGTTTCCTTCTAGCTAAAAGTTATGCCATGATATGTAGGCCATGCAATTGACTTATGTGGATGTTGGAATCGAGGCGCCTCGGATGATGGTCAAACAACCGATCAGATTGTAGATCTGATAGGACCGGAGAACTTTTTGTTCAGGTAAGTGACTAATCTACTAGGAATTGGTGGACCGGCTCTGCTGCTCCAAGGGATACATGTTGTTTTCCTTGGAATATTTTGCTTGAGATGTTCCAAAGTCGGATAAGGAAGATCCTTTGATTTTGTCATTGGTGGAAATCTAATTTCCAATACGAATCTTGCATTTTCAGTTGTAAACCTATATGGAGACATAATAAGATGGGGTATTATGCCGTCTAAAGATTGATACATCTATTTTCGAAATCAATTTGTGACACCTCACGTCAGTTAATGTCACTCACTAAGGGAATGCATTAAGTTTTGTGAAGTGTTATAGGTAAACAGACACAGAATAATTACAATACATATATAAATAAGATAACAGCAGAAATTTTTAAATTTTTATTTCAAACATAAATCATAATACCGTTGTCTACAACATCATAAGTCACAAAAACCATTACAATAAAATAACTTCTGTCTTGCACCATCAGAGCACATAAGTAAATAAAAAGCATAATTTCCCTAATTGAAAGAGTTAAGCCATGGTAGAGACAAGAACTTGAGCCTTCAGAAGTAGCTCTAGCAAGATGATATCTGAGTCCTGACTAAGCCTGAGTGTTTCCTCCCTGAGAACCTTGGGGGGAGGGGGGACGAAAGAAAGAAGGAGAAACAAAAGGGTCAGACATAAAGTCTGCAAAGTCTAGTTACTTTTAGCCAATAAATATATAAAAGTAAAATGATAGGCATATAAAGTGGATAACAGAGATCACTACATAAATGGAAGGTGTGAGAAGGTAGATAGGGTTAGGTGTATGTGCTTCACTAATGATTACTCTGCACTATTACTAGTGTAACTAAAATGAGATGATCCCTTCCACTATAAGTTGGTAGACTTAGGGCATATGTCCGAGTATACCCTAACCACTACCCTAATCGATCGGCTCCCTACTCCATAGATACCCTACGCTGGCCCCACGGTAGGAAGTATCACTCCCTAAGTGGAAACCCTTAAGGTGTGCACAACCATAACTACGGTGTCATGGTCGTCTTTTCCCCCTCTGCCCGGTTCATGAACGCACATGGCCCGGTCGGTTTGCGCCGCCTATAGCGTCTGTCTCGTTTGGATCTCTTATAATCAATCAGTAAGCGTGCCCCTACTCCTCCTAGTACGAAGTTCTTTACCTGACACCTACTCCGGGTTACCGACTGAAATGGGTCTCACACAATATGATACAAGCTCTCCCCTTTGTCTTGTATCCCCACTAGGTCTTTCACTAACTATGTATACCCTTAGGTGTCTTTAATTACATAACCCTATGTCAGTTATGCTTACCCTAAAGGGTGTCTTTAATTACATAAATTTATTATATTTTTCCACCGGTTATGTATACCACTAGGTGTCTTTAATTACATAACATTATTGGGTTAAGCTCGTGGGCCTATATGTAAATATTGCCCACGCCTCTAATTTACTTAACCCACCCACTACCCATTCAATTTTACTTAACCCTAACTTAAGTTCATGATCATATAATTCTTATGGATTCAATTAGGTTAAGTGGTCCAATCATTTACCATGTCCATTTATGATTTATAATGGGCTAGACACCCCCACATTAGGCTTACAATATGTGGATGCTGGATATGCCGGTCGGGTCCGGGTAGACTAATTCCATAGTTGGGTCTAACCTTGTGTCATAGCCCGATTCGTATTTACGTACTTAGACCTCTCACATTAGGTTCAACATTAGTGGCTGTTGGATATGCCGATCGGGTCCGGGCAGACTTCCACCACTAATGCAACCTAACCTCGTGTCATAAGTACCATTACAATTCCTAATTATAATTACTAAACATTCCATTTTTTTTCAAATCTACCTATGTCATTATAGGTGATTATTTCTATGTTTCCGTATTTGAATTATATGTCCAATATTACATAAATTATGCCAATTATAAACCCCTTTTCCCCGTTTCCTAACTAACGTATTCGCGTGTATTTTGGCGGCATCTTGGCTATAAAGTAGCCTGGCCGTAGCAATAAAAAAGGAATATGACAAAGGTGATAGTTTCAACATATCTTGACATAAACATAAACTAGCATGATAACAAGGTAAGCAGACATGTAATTTACATCATAACAAGGTGGACATAAAACTGATGAACTTGTGACAACTACGATGTAAAAGCAAACATAATGAGATTTAAATTAACCCTTTAGGTGTCCAACTATTTAGATCTAGCATAATTAGGGTGACATAGTAGCATGTTTAGATCTAAAAATGGCTTCATATATCAAGTTTACAACATATTTAGATTGATCAAAATATGACAAGTGAAAGGTGATTTACATAAGGAACTAGATCTAGCTAATGTTACAACTTTCCAATTTAATAGATGTACATTCACCATAATATAGTTACAAGTCAAAATCCACATAGGCAATATAATAGAACAACCACAATTGTATTAGATATAGGGAAATAGATCTATCATGACACACTATAGGATTTAACACAAGCACAGAATCATACTTTACAACATATCCAATTCACAGTCTTTCACATTTTAATTTTATTTATCTAAACCTAAAAACAACTAGAAACCCACAACGGTAGGTCAAGAGAACTGAGAAAGAACAGTTCTTGAATTTCTGAATTTGATTTGCAAAGTATGTTGTTGTAGAAAACGGTTCAGTTCGCAATCCAGCAGCACATGGCTTCCATGATTTCCAACGAAGAAAAATAGGATAATAGGACACATGTATATAGCTGCCAAACCCCCTGAAACCGAGTGCCACGTCAGCCTTAGGGGTGTTGACACCCTTGTGGGTGGGTCGACCCATAGGTCGACACCCCTTAAGGGGAGTCGACCCCTAGGTCAACACCCCGCTAGGGGGACTGACCCCCTAGAGCAGGAATTTTTCCGCTCTGGCGAATTTTTCGAATTTGAATCGTTTTGGATTAAATTCTGCTTACTCATGCATATATATATAATTTTTTTCTACACATATACAAACTTAAAACCCTCATAGCTTCTTCATACGGTGTCCGTTTTACGCAAATCAAATGTCTATCTTGACCAGAATTTGGAGATAGACGTAATGGTGCAGTCCGTTTCCTCTAATTCAGAATATTAAATTAATTATTATTTAATTTATCCTCTTTTAGTGTCATTAAAAATTCGGGGTGTTACATTCTTCCTTACTCAAAGGATTTCGTCCCCGAAATCTCTAACTTGAGAAGAATGCATATCCTACCATCCATCATTCATCTACTCATCCACCAATCACTGGCATCCATTGTCCTTAAATATTTCTAATGCTTATATGAATATATGCAAAGGTGTGTGCATATGTCGCAACACTAATACAAAGATCGGGCGGTCTTACTGATTCAATTGACCTCCTTAATGCAATGTATATGTAACAACCCGGAAAATCAGGACCAGTTTAAAATTTTATTTTAAGGAAATTTTGTTCGAAATGTGTCAAAATTAAAAATTTCATTTGTTAAATTAAATTATTGAATTAAAAAAGGTTTTTAAATAAAATTATGATGTTATTAATGAGATTTATTAATACATGCTGATAGGTTGATTTAAAATAATATGTAGATTCTAAATGAAATAAATTATGATAACATACATGTGTATATCTTTAGCCATCCGCTTTAATACTTCCCTTGTCTATTCAAAGTGTAACATTTGTTAATTAATTAATTTTTAAATGTAAATAGCTGCATTTATTATAGTGTCCTCCTCTCTTCGTTGTTTCATTAATACTGCACCATTTGTCTCCTTCCAAGTTGATACATTTTATTATTTATCCTTTCATAAATATTTCATTGTATTTCCTTTTTCTTCTCCTTTTCTTTCCCTTCACTTCTATCTCTTGCAATTTTTCCTCAATCTTAAAATAACGTTTTCACGATTAATTCTTTTCAAAGAAAAATAAATTATGCATAATTTCTTTGTCCATTCACGTTTAATGCATGTTATTTTCTTTCATTAACCATGCATTCATCTATTTCCTTCATTCAATTAATTTATTATCCTTCATTCTATTAATTTCTTTCATTTATTCTATTTTTCACATCATGTCTCTTTTGCATGCTTTCATTCCTTATGTTTACATCCCTTATTTTTCTTTTCCCCTTTTGTTTTCCAACATTTTTTTTTCTTAAAAAAAACAAATCACCTTTATGTACATATATTTCTCTTCTATTTACTCTTTCTTGCCCACTGAATAGGTTCTTTAAATTATGATATTTAATATTATGTGTTTTGAAATATAAAAAGTTACACAACTTAACAATTAGAGAAAATAAATCAAACATTCATTTTATTCCTTTTATTCTCTTTCTCTTTGTTATTTACTTTTGAAATTTGAATGAAAAATAAGTATGGTCCCATCATGCCTAGTCAGCTAATTTAATTCCTTTGTAACCTACTATATGTGAAGAGACACATTAGGGGAAATGAAATTAAAGAAATTAAATAATATTAAAACCTGTATAAATAGCCAATAGGAAATTCCAAAAACCCTAATTTCATTTTCAAGTCACCGCCATCATCTCGTTAATGGCCAGAACTGTTTGAAACTTCTCCGCTTAAAATCACTCAATCCTCACAATAAAACTGATCGATCCTTAAGGCAATTTCATAGTGCTCTCCATCCTCTTCACATCCATATGGACATCGCTACCTAGAGTGGAGGTTTTGGACGATGGATGGGTGCGGCTATGTATAGATAACGAAGAAGAAGGACGTGGCTTTCTTTTTGTTAGGGGTAAAGAAGAATTAGATTTTAATAAATTAGGTTTTACTTATCATAATTTGTAATTAACATGTATACGGGCATAATTTGTCCAATACTCGTCAGAATTCAATGAAACAACCTCTGCGGGAACCGTAAATTCGATATCTACATTTCAAAACAGACTGGAACAGATTTGGAGCTCGTCTCATTTTTTGGCGGAGTGGAAACCATCAGTGAGATCACTTATTTAAAATTAAAATTAAGTGTTATATCGTTGAACAAAAATATATATATATATATGTTGTAAAAATTCAGTTATGTGTTGTGCGTGATTTGAATTGATTGATTTTGATTGTGATGATGCGTTGGATTGAATTGGATAGAATAGAATTTGTTAGAAATTGTTAGACAATAAAATTCCTTTTTATTGTATACATGTAATCTTAGAATTTGTTAGAAATTGTTAGAAAATAAAATTCCTTTTATTGTATACATGTCTTAGAATTTGTTAGAAATTGTTAGACAATAAAATTCCTTTTATCGTATACATGTAATCTTAAAATTTGTTAGAAATTGTTATACGATAAAATTCCTTTTTCTTGTATACATGTAATCTTAGAATTTGTTAGAAATTGTTAGGCGATAAAACTCCTTTCATTGTATACATGTAATACTAGAATTTGTTAGAAAATGTTAGACAATAAAAATTACTCTTTTTTTATTGCATAAATATGAATCATAGAATTGGAAAAAATTGGTTATACAATAAAATTAATTTATATATATATATATAAATCACAAAAAGAAATTATGTTTAGGGAAAATTGTTGAAACATTAATAATAGTGTTTTTAATGTATGTTAGAATCATTATAAAAAGAAATCATGTTTAGGGAAAATTGTTGAAACATTTAAAATAGTATTTTTAATGTATGTTTAGAATCATTATAAAAAGAAATCATGTTTTAGGGAAATTGTTGAAACATTAAAAATATTATTTTCAATGTATGTTAGAACCATTATAAAAAGAAATCATGTTTTGGGGAAAATTGTTGAAACATTAAAAATAGTATTTTTAATGTATATTAGAATCATTATAAAAAGAAAACATGTTTAGGGGAAATTGTTGAAACATTAAAAATAGTATTTTTAATGTATTTTAGAATCATTATAAAAAGAAATCATGTTTTAGGGAAAATTGTTGAAACATTAAAAATAGTATTTTTTAATGTATGTTAGAACCATTATAAAATGAAATCATGTTTAGGGGAAATTGTTGAAACATTAAAAATAGTATTTTTAATGTATGTTAGAATCATTATAAAAAGAAATCAGGTTTTAGGGAAAATTGTTAAAACATTAAAAATAGTATTTTTTAACGTATGTTAGAATAATTATAAAAAGAATCCATGTTTAGGGAAAATTGTAGAAACAATAAAAATAGTATTTTTAATGTATGTTAGAATCATTATAAAAGAAATCATGTTTTAGGGAAAATTGTTGAAACATTAAAAATAGTTTTTTTAATGTATGTTAGAGCCATTATAAAAAGAAACCATGTTTTAGGGAAAATTGTTGAAACATTAAAAATAGTATTTTTAATGTATGTTAGAACCATTATAAAAAGAAATCATGTTTTAGAGAAAATGGTTTAAACATTGTGACGACCCTGATTTTCAGAACCAGTTTAAAGTTTTTATTTTAGTGTTTTAATGAATTTTGAATATTTAAAATGATTATTTTAAATAATAACGACTAAAAATTTAGTTTAATCGAAGTTATAACGTATAAATTTATTTTAATTATATAATGAGCCTGAAATGGCGCGGTAGTTTGAAAATTCGATTTTAAATTTCAAATGAATGTACAGGATTCAAAATAAATCGGATTTCAGTAAAACTGGAAATATTTGAATCTGTTTAATAATATCTTCCTAACGAATGTAAGAAACCGAGATTTTACTTTATAAATTGAAAGTTATGTCCAGTTTAAAATTTAGAAAAGTCTCTATGGAATTTATATATATTTTAATATAATATATAGCCCTTAAAAAATAGCCATTTTGCAAACGACCTCAGTTTTTGACGAAACCACTTTTGTTGGATTCGGAATGTCAAATTATTGTTAGACTCCAATTTTCATAATTTTTTGAATTAATATGTGAGCATGACAAAAGAAAACGTGTTTTGTCAATTTCAGTTTGAATTGGATCGACCAGAAAATGGCCATTTTACAAACGGTCTTCAAATTCGACGAAATTAGTTTTGTTAGGACCGTATCGTCAAAACATAGCTAGATTTATTTTTCGGAAATTTTTAGAGTTAGTATGTGGCCCAGTAAATTAAAATGTAAGTTAAAAATTCAATATATTGATCTATATTTTAATTTAAAGAGAAACTGACTGAAACAGTCGAATTGGCTTGCGGGACCTATCCCATTGTGTTTGGAATGGGGGTATTTAACTAGGGGTGACAGTCGCTAGAATTTGTTTGGAGTTCAAAATGTTAAACTTCAAAAATTGAACAATAAAAGAAAATAAAAGAATTGAATAAACTAATATATATCCTACCCCTTTTCCTTATAAATAACCCCTTTTCCTTATGACCTAATTCATTCTTCTGTAAATCGAAATAAGGAAGCCGCCTCCTTCTGAAATCATTCAAGAAAATATATAAAATCAAATACTTTACGAAATCGTGCGATGTTGGATTCAGTAAACCCGTAGGATCGAGAGCTTCACTGTAGTACCCTCGAGATTGGGTGCAGTGAAAATTTCTGGAGCTCGATATTCCACCGTGAGGCTAGGGCACGGGCTACGACGAGCTAGGGGTTTCGGGGTTTTATTGGACGATGTAGTTGAGTTCGTGGAGGAGAGGAACATGTGCTATGAAGTTTTGAGGCGGTTTGGTGCTAGTCCAGTTCGCACCTGTAGCAGGAGGGTTGCGGAGGAGTCACGAGGTCGGAGTCTGGTAAAGGGGGCCAGAGTTGACGAGATTGAAACGACCCAACCCTCCTAGGTAAAGGAAAGCCTAGATTGCTTTGAGAACAACACACATCAAAACATAAACTGAAGAACATTTTATTGCCGATTACAACAATTACATCAGAGTACAAAAATATAACTGAGTATGAACTTATTACACAATAGAAATACAATGATATCAGAGATTTAAATTACATTTAAATAGCAGCGGAAAAATAATACAAATATACAACTGAAAGGAATACACGGATACAGAACTTTCCGAATACCACTTCAGCTGTAAACCAGGATCCTGTAAATATATTTGCAAAAAAGTTACTCGACTGCCCGTGTGGAAAATATGGGCACCCGAGTTTGCCAGTGAAACAAACTACAGGTCAGTCATGGGACTGGTATGAGAAATCTAACTTAACTTATCTAATTAATATGGCTAATCACAGGACCACGCCGCTAACGCGGAACGGGTTTACTCCATTGGATTGCCAGTGCATAAAATAACGTAAATCATTAAATAACGCAATGCTTTTTAGAAAAAATGAAACCATTATAAGACCCAAGTCCCATCACACAATGCAACGCAAACCGGAGGATAGGGTTTTACCTTATAATGGTCAAAAGATGCCTGATACGATAAAACGGATTTAATATTAGTGTGTATATGTTCTAATAAAAAACATTTCAATCATAATGTATCAATCATAGACGGCATGGGTACCATATATCATGTCGCCATACTAGTTCTACATTCAAAACCGCAAGGTCGTATTGGAAATTGGATTTCCATCATGAGTCGAGGCTAGGGGCAAGCTCCTCTCCGATTTGAGACACTCTAGCAAATGCCTCAGGATCCCCCGTAGTGAACCCTTGGATCTTCAGGGTCGGTCCCTACCTAAGGGTAGTGGATTAATTATGCCTGAACACACGCTTCCCGGTTCCTTTGAACCTATAATATGACCACTATCGGCCTATAAAAATCCGAGGCGCCTCAAAATCCAACATCCACATAAGTAAAATGCCAGGCCGTGTTAAAGCACTGACACTACCACTAGCTAGAAAGAAACGTGTGCACTCCTTGCAGTCCATATCCCGTTTTTGACTCATACCGGGGTGTGAGGCTCGCGAAGTCACGATATACACAAAGCTATGCCGTAATAGGCTATGCTTTGATCATCCCACAAGGCCTTGCTTTTCAACAGAAGCCTTGATCAATTGCATCTTGGCGTGCCACATTGACAATTCACGCCATGCGATCAATCACTATTAATATATAGCAGGGTGTTAAGTAGAGGATAAATCCTTTACCACCAAACAGACATACATTAACAGAAATCGATTTAATTCACATGGAACGAAATCCAATGTCAGACACGCATCCATTTACTAGCTTATGCTCTGGGTCTGAGCGAAAACCAAATCCGAACAATCAACAATAGTCCGGACGGCCACCACTGAAGCCCCTTCAAGGTAGCTACTCCCATCAGGGTCTCTGTAGCAACACATCCATTCGATGTGAAGATCGTCGGTCTTCAACACCGTCTTCATCTTCGACTCTTCATCGTTGTAGTAATTACTCGGAATGGGTTAAACCCGGTCTTTCCGAATAACTCTCATATTATAATTAAAATCAAGTATTATTAAAACACATCCAACGCCTCATTCTAATTCAGAATATTCTTTTAAATAAAATATTCCAATTATTCTATTAAAGATAAATTCTTTATATTTACTCTTAAATCTTTATTTTAAAGATTTATTCAAAACACCATTTGGTTTTAAATATCAAAAATCATTATTAAATGATTCTTTAGATTTAAGAGATAAATCTTATTCTTAACTGGGTTAAAGAACTAATGTCATTTAAAAACATAGTTCACGGTAAACCCAAAATCATCTTCCATAAAATATGGAATCTTCACAGAAATCAAATCGATATATAATCGTTATAAATTTCTGTATCCGACCAATAATATAAATGGAATAACGGCAAGTCTTCTTAAATTCCATATGTAGTATCGGTCTTCTTTTACAGAAGCTTATCTCGTTTATAATTAATTCGAATTCTATTCAATTCCAATTTAATATATTAAATTGAAAACTTTACTTTTGGGAAATTCCCATTTAAATCTTAATAAAAGATTTATAAATTCCAAATCATATTTTCACTGTCAATTGAGTTAAAGAACATACGTCACTTAAAAACACAGTTCACAATAAACCCAACTCACATTTCATCTTATTCCAATTATTAAATATAATTGAAAACTTTAATAATCTAAAATAAAAGATTATTCTTTTACTATGGGGTTAAGAATAGTGTTATTTAAGACGCTATTCACGACAACCCAAAATCTAATTTATTTAATTTAACTTCAAATAAATCTTAACAAATTGGAAAACTCATTAGATCTAAATTTTATGATTTATTCTAGTCAAGAATTAGTTTATTTCAATAAAAATATATTTTCTCAAAATATATTCTTTTTCCAAAATATTCTTTTCATATTTATATTTTCTACAATATACTTTATTGGAATGTGACTCAACCAAAACCATATTTTTTGTATGGAATCGACAATCATGATAAGTAATTATCAAACATCCAAATGACGACCAAAGTGGAATCTATAACTGTGTGAGCATTAAAGTAAATAACTGACGCTCATCACAGACTGTCAATCCATCGATTGACAGATAACTAAATATTGGGATTAGTGTGTATCCAAAATCATCCCAATACCCATGTGGGGTTTCATCCATCAAACAAATCATAAATCATTTGTGCGCTTGGACGATGTGTGAAAATTATCGTCCCAATCACATAAACAAGTCAGGTAACTTGTAAATGGGAGTGTAACATTTAGTGTGGATATACCATCAATATGTTTAACACATCAAACATTTCAGTATCACAGACATATATTTCAATTCCAAAAATCTTAACTTTCATGTCTTTTGTGTAGTCCTTTTCAGTGACCAACAATGTATATTTAGTGTACTCTTTTTAAGGACCAAAAGGGTATATTTTGGTGTAACTCTTTTTAATGACCAAAATATGATGATTTAGTCTAATCTTTCCAATGTACAAAATATGATAATTTTGTATAATCCTTTCAAGGTTACAAAATATGATAATTTTGTATAATCTTTCCAATGTAAACAAAATGCTGATTTTGATCTAATTCTTTTCATGAGTCAGGTTTTGACAAAAATGTCAATCTTTTTTTTTAATGTATAAAAATATACATTTGCATTTCATACTTCTTTAATTTGCAAAATGATGATTTGTTCATTAGTTTTTAAAGCAAACAAAATGATGATTTGTTTATAAATCCCTAATGCAAACAAAATGAGAATTTTGTTTGTAAATTTCTAATGCAACCAAAATGGGAATTTTGTTTGTAAATTTCTAATGCAAACAAGAATGAGAGTTTTGTTTGTAAATTTCTAATGCAAACAAGAATGAGAGTTTTGTTTGTAAATTTCTAATGCAAACAAGAATGAGAATTTTGTTTGTAGATTTCTAATGCAAACAAGAATGAGAATTTTGTTTGTAAATTTCTAATGCAAACAAGAATGAGAATTTTGTTTGTAGATTTCTAATGCAAACAAGAATGAGAATTTTGTTTGTAGATTTCTAATGCAAACAAGAATGAGAATTTTGTTTGTAGATTTCTAATGCAAACAAAAATGAGAATTTTGTTTGTAAATTTCTAATGCAAACAAGAATGAGAATTTTGTTTGTAAATTTCTAATGCAAATAAAATGTATGTTTTTAATCATGTATTATATTTCTAACAAAATGTATATTTTTATTTCCTAATCTTTTTATGTAATCAAAATATTCATTTTGATGATTCCTTTTATGTACTCAAAATGTTCAATTTGTTCTAATCCTTTTCATGTTAACAAAAATGCTAATTCTTTTACATATGACAAAAATGAATGAATTTACTTTATTCCTTTTAAAGTGACAGAAATGATTTTTTTTCCCTTTCTATAATCATGTTTTCACAAAAAGGTGATTTTTATTTTCATATTTTGGCAAAAATATGATTTTCATTTCAATAATCATATTTTGACAAAAATATGATTTTCATTTCTAATCCTACACTTCTTGTTGTAATTAATATGATAACAAAAACATAATTTCTTTTAATTGAAAAAGAATGTTTAACAAAAATATATTCTTTCATTTGAAAAAGAATGTTCTACAAAAATCCATTCTTTTATTTAAAAAAAAGAATGTTCAACAAAAATTTATTCTTTTATTTATAACCAAAATGTACATAAAAAGGTAATCTCTAATTTTAAAGTAAAAATGCAACTTTTTCATCAACATTTTATTTTAAGGTTTTGTTTGCATCTAAAATCGCAGACAAAAATACAACTTTTATTTTCATGTTTTATTTGCATCAAAGAATGCAAATAAAAATGTTCTTTTTAATTTCTATGTTTTATCTATGTTAAGGAATATAAATAAAAGACACTTTGAATTTCATGATTTACTTGTGTTAAGGAACACAAATAAAAAGACACTTTAAATTTCTGTTCTTTTTAATGTAAACAAATAATGATTTTGTTTTAAATCCTTTTTATTTCATTTATTCCAAGTGACAAAAATGTTGATTCCTTTGCTAATTTTTCTTTTGACAAAAATGTTGATTTCTTTGCTAATTATTCTTTTGACAAAGATGTTGTTTTAATTCAACAAAGAAGAATATTTTATAATTTGCAACAACCATGATGCACACAATTTCATTCACTGATCCACCTCAATACAACAAAGTCAACATACACATAACACCACATGAATTTTATAAAGAATGAACATAAATTTCACAATAAAATAAATAAATAATTTTTAATAAAAAGAAAAAGAAATCTCACCAAACTATTTAGATCTGAAATTTCAAAGTGCTCTGTTCAAGCTCTGGTCAACTTCATGTTGTAGAGTTTTCTGATATGAGTCCAACGAAATTCAGTTTGTCCGATTCCGACCTCATATGAATAAGTTACGATTATTTAAGCATCGAGCGATTAAAATAATGATTAATTATATAATTAGTATTATAATTGCTTTAACCTTTGATTAAGAAAATATACGGCTGCTCCTCCTTTCTTCTTCTTCCAGGAAATCACGTATGAAGCCGAACCCATCCTTCGAAGTGAACCCTCCTCTGTGCGCCTCCAACCGGGCCACCGTACTCCGATCCAAGACCACCACGGCCACCGCCATCGCACGCCATCCCCACGGCCCGAGCACCGCCCATCTCGCACCTCCCTATAGCCCACAAACCACCTTGCACTGCGCCGCCTTTGGGCCTTGAAATCTCGAAATCCGTGCAACAGAAACCCATCATCCCCGTACCAAATCAAAGGCCTCAGAACGTTCTTCGATTTGGTATATGGCACTTGGTCTAATTCGAATTGTTTTGGAAAATATTAGTGTTTGAAATTGGGATCGTTCTGGCCATTATTCAGGGTATACGGCGGCTGTACATTGTGAATTAGGGTTACGTATGGACAAGCGTATTTATACGCGTATTTTCTGATTTATTTAATTCGTTTAATTCTATTAAATTCGTTTATCGCCCGGAACTCCAAATTAAATCCAACGAAAAATGTTCCTAGACAAATACCTCCGTTCCGGATGCAATGGAATAGGCCTCGTAACCCAGTTCGGCTGTTACGATATGTTTTTCTTTAAATATAATTATAAATCATTAAATTATTAAATTCAAACGTACATTTTAAATTACCGGGGCTACATACTGACTCTAAAAATTATATAAATTCCTTCATATGTGAAAAGTAGCTTTTCGGGCCCTATATAATACATATAAAATTTCTACATCGACCTTTCTATAAATTGAATTGGCCATAACTTTTGATTTCCGCTATGAAATTTCAATTTTTCAGATTCGTTAGAAGGATATTATTAAGCAGATTTAAATATTTCTTGTTTCGCTCAATTCTGATTTAAAATGAATCATGTATAGCCAGTCAAAGTTCAAATTTTCAAACTGCAGCGCTGTTTTAACCGCCTTTTCTAATTAAATTGAATTTATTCGTTTTAAAGTAAATTTTTAGTCGTTCTTATTTAAAATAAATTATTTTAAATATTAAAGTCCATTAAAATTTCTAAAATAAAAATTTTATATTGGCCCAAAAATTCCGGGCCGTTACAGAGATGGTGATGACCAGGACCGGTTTGAGGAGGGAAACTCGATGGTGCAATCAGATTTTGATTTCGTTGATCGGTTGTGGGTGTCAGTATTGGAGATGCACACGAGATACACTGTGTGTCACTAACAGGGGACTTGCGTTTTGAGATTGGGGAAGAATGGGGGACAGGTGCAGTCACATGATGATGGGGTGAGGGATTTGATTTGTCAAGTTAATTATTTACTTAATTAATTATAAAAGTGATTAATGTATAAACGATGGTAACTCCTTTATATTTAATCAGAATCGAACGAGGTTAAGTGCGTTGGATTCGCAACGACGAAGGCTACGTGATGGGACTAACGGGACTGTAATAGAAGCTAGCTGAAATTTTTGACTGAATTAAACGCGTTGTTTAGTTCAGTTAAAGCAATCATTATTTAACGATTTCAAAACCGGTCAAAGTGAGTTTTCTCACACGGCAAAAATATTCATATTTTTGTGAAACTGAAATCTGTGATTGATTTGATTATTTGTTGTTGACTGCTATTTTAAATGGACATCAAATTTTAAACTGTAGAAATTGAATTGACAGTTAGTTTATTTTTGAATTGAATTTCTAGTAAAACCCTGACACATATAATCAGTTAATCAATGCAAATTGAACTGTTTTAGATGATGGTTGTGATGGATGTCTATATATGGATATATTGAACTACAGATGTTGTCTATATTTTTATATTAGAGTTATCACCTTGGATGTTACAGGCATCATTAAATTGAAATCATTTCAAATTGAATTATATTGAAATGGTGAAATTGAATTATAGTGAAATGATGAAATTGAATCATATGGAAATATTGAAATGATGAAATTGAATTACATTGAAATGATGAAATTGAATTACATTGAAATGTCGAGATTGAATTACATTGAAATGTCGAGATTGAATTACATTGAAATGTCGAAATTGAATTATATTGAAGTGTCGAAATTGAATTATATTGAAATGTTGAAATTGAATTATTTCAAAGGTTTAAATCTTTATTTAAACTTTGAAATAAAATTCAAATTAAAATGATCTAAAATTTGTTATTTGAAATTTGAACTGAAATTGAATTATTTCAAAGGTTTAAATCTTTATTTAAACTTTGAAATAAAATTCAAATTGAAATGATCTAAAATTTGTTATTTGAAATTTGAAATGAAATTGAATTATTTCAAAGGTTTAAATCTTTATTTAAAATTTGAAATAAAATTCAAATTAAAATGATCTAAAATTTGTTATTTGAAATATGAACTGAAATTGAATTATTTCAAAGGTTTAAATCTTTATTTAAAATTTGAAATAAAATTCAAATTATAATGACCTAAAATTTGTTATTTTAATTTTGAACTGAAATTGAATTATTTAAAAGGTTTAAATCTTTATTTAAACTTTGAAATAAAATTCAAATTGAAATGATCTAAAATTTGTTATTTGAAATTTGAAATGAAATTGAATTATTTCAAAGGGTTAAATCTTTATTTAAACTTTGAAATAAAATTCAAATTAAAATGATCTAAAATTTGTTATTTGAAATTTGAACTGAAATTGAATTATTTCAAAGGTTTAAATCTTTATGTAAAATTTGAAATAAAATTCAAATTAAAATGATCTAAAAGTTGTTATTTGAAATTTGAACTGAAATTGAATTATTTCAAAGGTTTTTCAAGGGTTTAAATCTTTATTTTAGCTTTGAAATAAAATTCAAATTAAAATGATTTAAAATTTGTTATTTGAAATTTGAACTGAAATTGAATTATTTCAAAGGTTTAAATCTTTATTTAAACTTTGAAATAAAATTCAAATTGAAATGATCTAAAATTTGTTATTTGAAATGAAATTGAATTATTTCAAAGGTTTAAAACTTTATTTAAACTTTGAAATAAAATTCAAATTAAAATGTTCTAAAATTAATTATTTGAAATTTGAAATGAAATTGAATTATTTCAAAGGTTTAAATTTTTATTTAAACTTCGAAATAAAATTCAAATTAAAATGATCTAAAATTTGTTATTTGAACTGAAATTGAATTATTTCAAAGGTTTAAATCTTTATTTAAACTTTGAAATTAAATTCGAACTGAAATGATTTAAATTTGTTATTCGAAATTTGAACTAAAATTGATTATAATTTGAATTGTTTCAAAGGTTTAAATCTTTATTTAAACTTTAAAATTAAATTCGAATTAAATGGCTTAAATAAATATTATGAACTTTAACATGAACTAAGATTTGATTTGAATCGAATAGATTCAAATAATATTTCGAAATTGGATGTTATCCTTTAAAATGGATTGTTCTCAAATGAATTTCATTGTGGAATCGATTTGGATTGGATTTTGGAAATCGACTTGGTTTGTTTGAGATTTGAACTTAGGTTCAGATTTATTGAAAATGGGAAGAAACTCTTGATTTGAAATTATTTCCATATAAACAAATTTATATATAACCTTTTTTATGAAATTTATTCCTTTGATATATGGACTACTTTATATAAATGGTTTTTCAAAAAACCTATTCTTTCTATATATAAAAAAGTAGTTTATTTTATAAAATATTTAATATACATAAAACCATTTCCAATACTCAAGCTGTTTTGATTTCCAAGCTATTCATAATCTCCCAACTATTTACAATTATTCAAAAATTTATTTAAACCCCAAAACTATTTCAAACTTACAAACTATTTTAGAAGTGAAAAGTATTTACATTTAAATCTGTGATTTGAAAGTAATTATGATCATTTTGATGTAAAAATCATAAATGAATCCAAAACGAATTTTGAAGTAAATTGAATGATTCGAAGGAAATGTGTATAATTGAAGTTGTAACAAATTATTGAATTTGAAATTTATTTCAAGTGAATAAATTTTAAAGTAAATATTATAGTGATTAAAATAATATGATATTTTAAAGTGAAATTTGTTTAGATGGATATGATACTTTGATATCATAACGATTCACTTTTAAAATATAAAATACCAATCGGTGTGTAACATGACATTGTTGTTAAAGAGACCAGGACCTCTAATTGACATATTCTCTGTCAATATTGGAACCACTTTAACAACTATGCATGTGGAGGAGACTCCAGAAAGAAGAGGTTGGATTTTAGCGATGATTACTGGATTTGAAGAAAGTGAACGATAATGGATGACCCGGACACTTGTGTCGATTTGAAATGACTAAAACAGGAGCCGTGCCAGACCAAATGAGGCTTGACTACCTATTAGTGGGCATCTGCTCTTCGATTTTCCTGGGCCTCGGGTCCATACTATTATTATTCAGTTGTTGTTGTTTTGTTGGTGCGCACCCTTGATGGGAGGTATTTCCCTTTGTTTCGATATGGGGCGGATGTCTACGGTGGGCCGTTAGGGGTAACCAACAGTCTGGATCAGGCAAACTAGTAGCATACTACTTTGGGTATAGCCTCATGTGCCTTGTCATACGTTTACCTTATGTGAGACAACTACGTTTTTAATTTTGGCATAGGTCTATAGGGGACTCACTGGCTACCGACGTTTTACTGGTTGTGTTACAGGACCTGCATAGACCATGTGCTTATAAACTGTGTAAGGGTAATCAATGTAACCCCGCTTACACTATTTTTTTGACAAGTATTTGTGAATAGACACAAGTATAATAGCAAAATTATATTATATAGTATCTAGTTGACGGATCCTTAGGAGATGAAATTTCTCGTAACATCTCTTGAGTTATGTGTGTGCATGTTCATATGATGTTGATTTGACTTAGATGAGAATATTTTTGCCTGATCCGAACTTGTTTTATTTTCACGCTATTACGCTCGGGTCAGACTTGAGCATTCCAGTTTCAAAGGTTATCTTCTGAAGGATGAAGACGAAGACGGTATACTATTATTACTATTGTATTTCACTACTAATCTGTTGCATTACTCTGTATTATCAGTTATGTATATAAATTGTATAACTCTGATAAATGTTGTAAAATGATCAAATGTTTATTTTAAACAGCTTCATGAACTGTTATTTTATTATTATATTTTGTTCATTCCGTTGCGAGATTATGTGCTTGTTTTTTCTTCTTTCTTTCTAATTCTAAATTAATCCCCTTGATTATCTATATTTTTGACTATAACGGTTAAAGATATGCATCGTCATTTAACAATCTGTAAATACGTACTGTTTTGAGTTAGACATGTGTGGATTATTGTCGATTCAAAAGGTACGGATTTCCTAGTCGTTACAGTTGGTATCGGAGCTTATGGTTTAGCAGTAAACCTTGGCTCTATTGGGATTTACTCATTAGAGATAGGGTTAGTAACACCCTAGAATGAGTTCTAAGTGTATATATATACGAGAGAGTGTACTTGTACTTTTGATATAAAAAATACTTTTATATTGTGTTGTTTGGCTTATTAAGTTGAGTTCGGAGTTCCAGTCGATGCGTGTTGCAAGCGTTACCGAATGGGATTTCAAAACACTTGAACAAGGCATTCTAACACAATATTATTTTCATATATATTTTATATATGTAAGATAAATAATTTTGAAATTTGATGGTAAATTAGTCAATACTCTTAACCTATTGACTATAAGAATAAATCGATCTTTTATATATGATTTATAATTAACTGTAAACCAAATGAATTTAAATGGAGAATATGAAATCTTTAAATTCTGATGATTTGTAAATGTTTTTCAAGGTTTTGAAAAACATTATAGTAGTAATATTTGAAGTATATTCAAATAGAAAATTGGTTAAGTACTCTATTTTTCTACTGGGAAATAAATTTCGGTGATGAGATGATCATAGTCATCAACTTTCATTTTCGAGTCCCAAAGTGGGGGAAACCACTTAGTAGCATTGCTACAAATTCGTTTTGAAAATAATTTTAATTTGAAATATTTAGTATGTTTTGATATACAAATTTTTTTGTATAGTATATAGTATTTCAAAATGTTTTGACAAGAAATTGGTATATAAGATTCTCAAGTCTCCATTCATACAAATTACTCTTCTTGTTGATAATCAATGAAATATATAATTGTCAGTATTAATATCAAATGAAATTTTGAATAGGTGAATAAAGAAACATGATAAAAAAAATAAGAGAAATGTAAATGAAAATATATATAATATAATATTATAAAATTGAAACGTAAAGTAAGGAAAATGTTAAAGTAAAATAGAAACAAATACATATGTTACTTTGATAATAAAGAGTGAAGTTGTGAAATACTAAATTTAATTTATAATATATACAAACCAACCTAAATGGAAAGTTTAAGAGTATATAAATATGTAATGAAATATTTTACAAATGAAATTTAAATGAATAACATGTTCCAAAATGAAATGTTGAATCATAGAAATGTTATGAAGATAAAGAAAAGTAAAGATGAAAAAAATGAATTAGAACCAAAGAAATGATTATTAATGTTAATCAAGTGGTTGTAATAAAAAATTTAATTTGTAATGTTCTGAAACGATTAACAAATGGATGGAGCATTTGCAAGGGATTAGTAATAACTAAAATTGTAACCTCCTAAAATAATTGTAAACTTGAATAGAATTGTATCAAAAAGGAAACGAGTCTTAAGTAATGTATAAACTTAAGAATTAAGTAACACGTCATTCCATAGTAATAAATTTACAAAGTAACATAAATAACAAAGGAACTAAAGTCTATAAGTTGTGAAATAATGTGAATTAACAATAAATCACAAATTTGGTCAGTTATGAATAAAGGAAAATGGACTTAGATTCTGACTGAATAAAATGTCAAGATAAGCTTAAGAAAATTTACATCGCGAAATAGCTTATTGTAAATTTTAAAGTATTAACATATATAGAAATTGAAATGAGTATGTAAATTTCAAATTTGTTGACATTAAGTATAGATAAAACGAAATGATAGCATATAGAAAATTCTAATATAGTTGAAGTAAGCAGTATAAAAAAAATCCAACAGTTTTAAATAACAAATTGGATTTTGGGTTGTCGTGAATGGTGTCTTAAATAAGACTGTTCTTGAACCCATTTGAGAAAAGAATAAATCTTTTAACTAAGGTTTAAAGAAGTTTTCCAGTTAATAAATATAATTAGAATTAAGTGGAAGTTGGTTTTCGGTTGATTGTGAACATTGTTTCAAATGACATTAGTTCTTAAAACCCAATTAACAGTGAAAATTTCTTTTGAAATTTATTAGTCTTTTAACTAAGATTTAATGGAAAAGCTTTGGTTTACAAAGCGCGAGAACCAAGACTTAGTTAGAGTTAATGTTTGGGATTTGGCATCAAAAATATGATTTTTAAGTATATACAAAAGTTATATGTTTTGAAAAGCTAGTTAACAAATTGATTGCTTGTTGGGATGTGTGATTATTAAGTTAATTAATAAAATATTGGAATGATAACACCAATATGAGTAAAATGGGTAAATTTAGCCAAACAGAATTTAATATTGAACTAAAGTGAAAATTGATTGAAATTGCATACATATACATATATATATATATATATATATATATATATATATATATATATATATATATTGAGCAGGTCATAGCATGAAAGCTAAGAAAAGGAATAAAATTGTATGCCCGACCAATAGGTACATGTTTATTATACTGATTGGGATTTTATGACCCGATTGGCTAGTCGCTTGGCTTTTTCTTTTTCTTTTTCTTTTTGAGTTGAGAGGGCCTGTGTGGCAGTTTGGGGATTTTCCCGATGCTCCCCATACAAAGGAGGTTATGGCGAAATTTTTCGAAAATTTAGGGTGTTAGCCAAATTTTTGAGAAATTTGAAATTTCTTAGAAACTGAAAAGTTGAAGAGTGAAAGCCAGAATAAAAGTTGAGTTGGTTGGTTAAACGACTTTCGGCTTCATTCCTTTTCAAGGACGAAAAGTTTTAAGTGGGGGAGATTGTGACGAACCTGATTTTCAGAACCAGTTTAAATTTTTTATTTTAGTGTTTTAATGAATTTTGAATACTTAAAATGATTATTTTAAATAATAACGACTAAAAATTTAGTTTAATCGAAGTTATAATGTATAAATTTATTTTAATTATATAATGAGCCTGAAATGGCGCGGTAGTTTGAAAATTCGATTTTAAATTTCAAATGAATGTACAGGATTCAAAATAAATCGGATTTCGGTAAAACCGAAAATATTTGAATCTGTTTAATAATATCTTTCTAACGAATGTAAGAAACTGAGATTTCACTTTATAAATTGAAAGTTATGTCCAGTTTAAAATTTAGAAAAGTCACTATGGAATTTATATATTTTAATATAATATATAGCCCTTAAAAAATAGCCATTTTGCAAACGACCTCAGTTTTCGACGAAACCACTTTTGTTGGATTCGGAATGTCAAATTATTGTTAGACTCCAATTTTCATAATTTTTTGAATTAATATGTGAGCGTGTTAAAAGAAAACGTGTTTTGTCAATTTCAGTTTGAATTGGATCGACCAGAAAATGGCCATTTTACAAACGGTCTTCAAATTCGACGAAATTAGTTTTGTTAGGACCGTATTGTCAAAACATAGCTAAATTTATTTTTCGGAAATTTTTAGAGTTAGTATGTGGCCCCGGTAAATTAAAATGTAAGTTAAAAATTCAATATATTGATTTATATTTTAATTTAAAGAGAAACTGACTGAAACAGCCGAATTGGCTTGCGGGACCTATCCCATTGTGTTTTGAATGGGGGTATTTAACTAGAGGTGACAGTCGCTAGAATTTGTTTGGAGTTCAATATGTTAAACTTCAAAAATTGAACAATAAAAGAAAATAAAAGAATTGAATAAACTAATATATATCCTACCCCTTTTCCTTATAAATAACCCCTTTTCCTTATGACCTAATTCACTCTTCTGTAAATCGAAATAAGGAAGCCGGCTCCTTCTAAAATCATTCAAGAAAATATATAAAATCAAATACTTTACGAAATCGTGCGCTGTTGGATTCAGTAAACCCGTAGGATCGAGAGCTTCGCTGTAGTACCCTCGAGATTGGGTGCGGTGAAAATTTCTGGAGCTCGATATTCCACCATGAGGCTAGGGCATGGGCTACGACGAGCTAGGGGGTTTCGGGGTTTTATTGGACGATGTAGTTGAGTTCGTGGAGGAGAGGAACATGTGCTATGAAGTTTTGAGGCGGTTTGGTGCTAGTCCAGTTCGCACCTGTAGCAGGAAGGCTGCGGAGGAGTCACGAGATCGGAATTTGGTGAAGGGGGCTAGAGTTGACGAGATGGTGATGACCAGGATCGGTTTGAGGAGGGAAACTCGATGGTGCAATCGGATTTTGATTTCGTTGATCGGTTGTGGGTGTCAGTATTGGAGATGCACACGAGATACACTGTGTGTCACTAACAGGGGACTTGCGTTTTGAGATTGGGGAAGAAAGTGGGGGGGGCAGGTGCAGTCACGTGATGATGGGGTGAGGGATTTGATTTGTCAAGTTAATTAATTATTTAATTAATTAATTATAAAAGTGATTAATGTATAAACAATGGTAACTCCTTCATATTTAATCAGAATCGAACGAGGTTAAGTACATTGGATTCGCAGTGACGAAGGCTATGCGATGGGACTAACGGGACTGTAATAGAAGCTAGCTGAAATTTTTGACTGAATTAAATGCGTTGTTTAGTTCAGTTAAATCAATCGTTATTTAATGATTTCAAAACCGGTCAAAGTGAGTTTTCTCACACTGCAAAAATATTCATATTTTTGTGAAATTGAAATCTGTGGTTGATTTGATTATTTGTTGTTGACTGCTATTTTAAATGGACCTCAAATTTTAAACTGTAGAAATTGAATTGACAGTTAGTTTATTTTTGAATTGAATTGCTAGTAAAACCCTGACACATATAATCAGTTAATCATTGCAAATTGAACTGTTTTGGATGATGGTTGTGATGGATGTCTATATATGGATATATTGAACTACGGATGTTGTCTATATTTTTATATTAGTGTTATCACCTTGGATGTTACGGGCATCATTAAATTGAAATCATTTCAAATTGAATTATATTGAAATGGTGAAATTGAATTATAGTGAAATGATGAAATTGAATCATATTGAAATATTGAAATGATGAAATTGAATTACATTGAAATGATGAAATTGAATTACATTGAAATGTCGAGATTGAATTACATTGAAATGTCGAGACTGAATTATATTGAAATGTCGAAATTGAATTATATTGAAATATCGAAATTGAATTAGATTAAAATGTCGAAATTTAATTACATTGAAATGTCGAGATTGAATTACATTGAAATGTCGAGATTGAATTACATTGAAATGTCGAAATTGAATTATATTGAAGTGTCGAAATTGAATTATATTGAAATGTTGAAATTGAATTATTTCAAAGGTTTAAATCTTCATTTAAACTTTGAAATAAAATTCAAATTAAAATGATCTAAAATTTGTTATTTGAAATTTGAACTGAAATTGAATTATTTCAAAGGTTTAAATCTTTATTTAAACTTTGAAATAAAATTCAAATTGAAATGATCTAAAATTTGTTATTTGAAATTTGAAATGAAATTGAATTATTTCAAAGGTTTAAATCTTTATTTAAACTTTGACATATAATTCAAATTAAAATGATCGAAAATTTGTTATTTGAAATTTGAACTGAAATTGAATTATTTCAAAGGTTTAAATCTTTATTTAAACTTTGAAATAAAATTCAAATTGAAATGATCTAAAATTTGTTATTTGAAATTTGAACTGAAATTGAATTATTTCAAAGGTTAAAATCTTTATTTAAACTTTGAAATAAAATTCAAATTGAAATGATCTAAAATTTGTTATTTGAAATTTGAAATGAAATTGAATTATTTCAAAGGTTTAAATCTTTGTTTAAACTTTGAAATAAAATTCAAATTAAAATGGTCTAAAATTTGTTATTTGAAATTTGAACTGAAATTGAATTATTTCGAAGGTTTAAATCAATAAAATTCAAATTAAAATAATCTAAAATTTTTTATTTGAAATTTGAACTGAAATTGAATTATTTCAAAGGTTTAAATCTTTATTTAAACTTTGAAATAAAATTCAAATTGAAATGATCTAAAATTTGTTATTTGAAATTCGAACTGAAATTGAATTATTTCAATGGTTTAAATCTTTATTTAAACTTTGAAATAAAATTCAAATTGAAATGATCTAAAATTTGTTATTTGAAATTTGAACTGAAATTGAATTATTTCAAAGGTTTAAATCTTTATTTAAACTTTGAAATAAAATTCAAATTGAAATGATCTAAAATTTGTTATTTGAAATTTGAAACGAAATTGAATTATTTCAAAGGTTTAAATCTTTATTTAAACTTTGAAATAAAATTCAAGTTAAAATGATCTAAAATTTGTTATTTGAAATGAAATTGAATTATTTCAAAGGTTTAAATCTTTATTTAAACTTTGAAATAAAATTCAAATTAAAATGATCTAAAATTTGTTATTTGAAATTTGAACTGAAATTGAATTATTTCAAAGGTTTAAATCTTTATTTAACTTTGAAATTAAATTCGAATTGAAATGATTAAAAATTTGTTATTTGAAATTTGAACTAAAATTGATTATAATTTGAATTGTTTCAAAGGTTTAAATCTTTATTTAAACTTTGAAATTAAATTCGAATTAAATGGCTTAAATAAATATTATGAACTTGAATTTGAACTCGGATTTGATTTGAATCGAATAGATTCAAATAAAATTTCAAAATTGGAAGTTATCCTTTAAAATGGATTGTTCTCAAATGAATTTGATTGTGGAATCGATATGGATTGGATTTTGGAAATCGATTTGGTTTGTTTGAGATTTGAACTTAGGTTCAGATTTATTGAAAATGGAAAGAAACAGTTGATTTGAAATTATTTCCATATGAACAAATTTATATACAAACTATTTTATGAAATTTATTCCTTTGATATATGGAGTACTTTATATAAATTATTTTTCAAAAAACCTATTCTTTCTATATATATAAAAGTAGTTTATTTTATAAAATATTTTAATATACATAAAACCATTTCCAATACTCAAGCTGTTTTGATTTCCAAGCTATTCCAAATCACCCAACTATTTACAATTATTCAAAAATTTATTTAAACCCCAAAACTATTTCAAACTTACAAACTGTTTTAGAAGTGAAAAGTATTTACATTTAAATCTGTGATTTAAAAGTAATTATGATCATTTTGATGTAAAAATCATAAATGAATCCAAAACAAATTTTGAAGTAAATTGAATGATTCGAAGGAAATGTGGTTAATTGAAGTTGTAACAAATTATTGAATTTGAAATTTATTTCAAGTGAATAAATTTTAAAAGTAAATATTATAATGATTAAAATAATATGATATTTTAAAGTGAAATTTGTTTATATGGATATGATACTTTGATATCACAACAATTCACTTTTGAAATATAAAATACCAATCGGTGTGTAACATGACGTTGTTGTTAAAGAGACCGGGACCTCTAATTGACATACTCTCTGTCAATATTGGAACCACTTTAACAATTATGCACGTGGAGGAGACTCCAGAAAGAAGTGGTTGGATTTTAGCGATGATTACTGGATTTGAAGAAAGTGAACGATAATGGATGACCCCAACACTTGTGTCGATTTAAAATGACTAAAACAGGAGCCGTGCCAGACCAAATGAAGCTTGACTACCTCTTAGTGGACATCTGCTCTTCGATTTTCCTAGGCCTCGGGTCCATACTATTATTATTCAGTTGTTGTTGTTTTGTTGGTGCGCACCCTTGATGGGAGGTATTTCCCTTTGTTTCGATATGGGGCGGATGTCTACGGTGGGCCGTTAGGGGTAACCACCAGTCTGGATCAGGCAAACTAGTAGCATACTACTTTGGGTATAGCCTCATGTGCCTTGTCATACGTTTATCCTTATGCGAGACAGCTACGATTTTAATTTTGGCATAGGTTTATAGGGGACTCACTGGCTACCGACGTTTTACTGGTTGTGTTACAGAACCTGCATAGACCATGTGCTTATAAACTGTGTAAGGGTAATCAATGTAACCCCGCTTACGCTATTTTTCTGACAAGTATTTGTGAATTGACACTAGTATAATAGCGAAATTATATTATATAGTATCTAGTTGACGGATCCTTAGGAGATGAAATTTCCTGTAACATCTCTTGAGTTATGTGTGTGCATGTTCATATGATGTTGATTTTACTTAGATGAGAATATTTTTGCCTGATCCGAGCTTGTTTTATTTTCACGCTATTACGCTCGGGTCAGACTTGAGCATTCCAGTTTCAAAGGTTATCTTCTGAAGGATGAAGACGAAGACGGTATACTATTATTACTATTGTATTCCACTACTATTCTTTTGCATTACTCTGTATTATCAGTTATGTATATAAATTGTATAATTCTGATAAATGTTGTAAAATGATCAAATGTTTATTTTAAACAGCTTCATGAACTGTTATTTGATTATTATATTTTGTTCATTCCGTTGCGAGATTCTGCGCTTGTTTTTTTCTTCTTTCTTTCTAATTCTAAATTAACCCCCTTGATTATCTATATTTTTGACTATAACGGTTAAAGATGTGGATCGTCATTTAACAATCTGTAAATACGTACAGTTTTGAGTAGACATGTGTGGATTATTGTCGATTCAAAAGGTACGGATTTCCTGGTCGTTACAAACATTAAAAATGTCCCTTTTTACATGTTAATGTAGATTGAAAGGAATTGCATATGTTAAAAAAGATATGTCATTACAAAAGATCCCTTTCTATGTTTTAATCTAGATTAAAAGAATTGCATATGTAAATATAATTTGTTAACATTAAAAATGTACCTTTTTACGTGTTAATGTGGATTGAAGGGAATTGCATATGTTAAAATTGATTTTCTCATTAGAAATTGTTCACAGATTAAAAAGGACATTTTTAATGTATGATTTGCTTCATTGAAAACGATTCATTATAAAAAAATGACATGTTCATTAGAAATTGTTTATAGATTAAAAAGAACATTTTTAGTGTATGTTTTGATTAAATAGGTAAAAAGGATTACATGTTAAAATAGGATTTGTAATCAAAAATGTTACGTTTAACATGTTCATTTAGATTAGAAAGAATGACACATTAAAATAGAATTTTCCATAAAAATGTTACTTTAACATGTTTGTTTAGATAAAAATAATTACATGTTTTGATTCATTAAAGTGTAATCACTTACATGTTAGCAAAGTAGGAAAATGTTTATATGTTAATATATGTTTTGTTTGTTGAAACATCACTTTTAGCATGTTAGTGAAATCGTCAAACAATATATATATATGCACACACACACACATATATATATATATATATATAAATTAAAATTAAACGAATCGCGCACGGTAGTTCGCGTTTTGGAATCGTAACTTTAAACGATTATACCGAAAGATCCGACCGTCGGATTTTTCCAAAACTGGAACCGTTAGGTTCGCTTTGGGAAGATCTTTCCAACGATATTAAATTTGTTAAGATCCAACGTTAGATGTTGAGAAATGTGTAACATAAATTTGGATAAAAACAGCGCTAGGGCCGTGTAACGACCTGAAACGCCGTTTGAATTAAATGGGCCATTTTTATATAAATAAAAATAGCGATGAATGGTTATAAAATAATATTAACGATATGAAATGATTTGAATTATATATATTCGAGAATTATTTGAGAAGACAGAGTTCAATTTCATTTCAAATAATTATATGACGATTTAAAGTCAAAGACGTTGAAGACTGTGGTTGAAGACCGACGATCTTCACATCGAATGGACGACTACTAATGCCTTGCATTGGTTAGCTCCCAGTAAAGGCTTAAAAGTGGTAGTTGTCTGGACGTGCTTGTTGATTGTCTGGATATGCGAGAACCTCTCTTCCATATTGGACATACGGGACGAGGAATAAGGTATCTCCGGTTTCGTTTAGACCCAGAACAGACTTGTAAATGGATGTGTGTCTGAAATTGGATTTAGTTCTGTGTTAATTGATTTCAATTAAATATATATCTGTTTGGTGGCGGAGAATTTATTATCTTGCTTAACACCCTTCTCTGAGACGTATGAGCACAGAGGCTATATATTGATAGACATCAGTTACATGGCGTGAATTGTCAATGTGGCATGCTAAGATGCAAATGATCAAGGCTTTTGTTGAAAAGAAGAGCCTTGTGGTTGACGATCAAAGCACAGCTTTAATTAGCATAGCTTTGTGTATAGCATAACTTCGCAAGCCTCACACCCCGGTAAGAGTCAGAAACGGGATAAGGAACGCTAGGGAGTGCATGATGTTTCTTTCTAGCTAGAAGTGGTGTCATGGTATAGAGCCCATACATTTTTACTTATGTGGATGATAGATTTCGAGGCCTCGATATATTGGTCGCTACTGGCCAAGTGATAGGTCCGATAGGACCGGGAAATGTGTGTTCAGGCATAACTAATCCACTAAAGTAATTGTGGACCGGCCCTGTAGGATCAAAGGGTTGCCCGTAGGTGTGATCCTGAGACATTTGCTAGAGTGTCTCGAATTGGTAAGGAGATCATCCCTAGCTTTGACTCATGATGGAAACCCAATTTCCAATATGACATTACGGATTTGATTGTAAACCTATGTATGGCGACATAGTATATTGTAGCTATGCTGTCTAGGATTGATACATTTACTTTGAAAATGTTTAAACTGACTAGACACTAATAATAATATCAAGTTTTATACGTACCAATCATGTTTGATCATTATAAGGTAAAACTCTATCCTACGGTTTGTGTTGCATTATGTGATGGGACTTGAGTCTTATAATGGTTTCGTTTTTCTAAAAAGCTTTGTGTTGTTTTAAAAAGATTTACTTATTTTATGCATTGGCAATCCTATGGAGTAACCCATTCCGTATTAGCGGCGTGGTCCTGTGATTAGCCTTATTATTAGATAAGTTAATTAAGATTTCTCATACCATTCCCATGACTGACTCGTAGTTCGTTTCACTTGCAAACTCGGGTGCCCTTATTTTCTACACGGGCAGTCGAGTGGCTTGTTTTTGTAGATATTTATTTACTAAGCAGGGTTTTGAATTGAAGCTTAAAGCAATGTCCAAAGCATTGATAGTCTTCCGCTGTGTTAGTTTATTGGTTCCGCTGCATTGTAAATTAATCTTCCGCTGTATTATTATTTATAGATGTACTATGATATATTATGTGCTCTCTGATGTAACATTATTATGATGTTTATAAAAATCTTCTATTATTTGTTTTTATGTGTTGTATGCCCAAAGTTAACGAACCGACAATTTTCAACTTTCGGATCGGGCCTTGCGGTCTATTCGGAAGACGGGGATTTTCGGGTTATTACAGTATATTAGTGCCATGAATCCAACACATATGCAAATAAACCTATTGTATCATATAAGTTCTATATGTGTGCACACCCATCCATCCAAATGTAACATCCATATGCTAGTTCATCCATTTCCATCCATAAAAGAAAAGAAAATGCACACACATCCATATGCAGTATGAAAGTGATGAGCAGATCTTAGTGCCTAATGTGTGTTTATATGCGTCCACAGGCAACCACTAGCAAACACTTACATCTACTTTCATCCATAAAACATAACATGTTTCAAACACACGTTTACATCTATAGGATTCCTATCTAAAGGACAAAAATAATATGGATAAAATATTCTCTATTGACAGAAACAAGCACTGATAAAACTTAGGAAAAAGGAGTTAAGAACATACCCTCGAAAAGAAAAGGGTACGAAGCACGAATCTTGTCTTCGGTCTCCCAATTCACATCTTCTAGGTTATCTCCCCATTGGACCTTTAGCAATTTGATCTCCTTATTGCGCAACCTCTTAACTTATGACCCAAGAATACGTGTAGGGACGCGTCTAACTGTCGCCTCCTGTTCCACTTCTACTTCTTCCAACATACTCAGCTCCACAACTTCTGCGGTGTCATGCATGCACTTTCGCAGATGAGAGACATGGAAAACTTCATGAACATTGGATAGATTTTCTGGGAGTTTCATTCTATGGGCCATTTGGCCAATTATTTTGGTTATGGGAAATGGTCCCACAAATCTAGGTGCCAACTTCCCTACTGCTCCAAAGCGAACCACATTCCTCAAAGGTGATACTTTGGCAAAAACCAAGTCTCCTACTTCGAATTCGATATCAGTTCTTCTCTTGTCAGCATAGGACTTCTGTCTATCTTGAGCGGTCTTCATTCCCTATCAAATAAGGTTATTCTTTTCGGATGTTTCCCTAACCATATCTGGTCCAAGTAATATTCTTTATGTAGATTCACATCAACAAGTTGGCGATCTGCAGGGTCGCCTGTACAATGATTCGAAGGGTGTCATGCCAATGCTAGCTTGATAACTATTATTATATGCAAACTCTACTAAAGGAAAATGCTCTTCCTAAGTCCCTCCGAAGTCTAGGATACACAGCCTCAAAAGATCTTCAAGAATCCTATTCACCTTTTCCGTCTATCCATCGGTCTGAGGATGATAAGCGGTGCTCAAATACAACTGTGTACCTAACGACTCTTGTAAACTCCTCCAAAATTCGCTAGTAAAGATGGGGTCATGGTCGGTCACGATGCTAGAAGGTACTCCATGAAGACGAACTATCTCACGGACTTAAATTGCTGCCAACCATGATGTCGTCCTCTTATTCTTAACTGGAATAAAGTGAGTGGTCCTAGTGAGTCTATCCACTACACCCAAATACCGGTGTTACCTTTCTTCGATCCAGGCAAAGCATCTATGAAATCCATAGAGACGCTCTCCCATTTCCACTACAGAACCTCCAATGGATGAAGTAATCCACCGGGCTTCTTTTGCTCAGCTTTGACTTACTGGCAAACTAAACATTGAGAAACAAATTCGGCCACATATTTCTTCATCCCAGACCAAAAGAAAATCCTCTTTATGTCCTTGTACATCTTATCACCACCTGGATGAATGGTCATCTTAGAACGGTATGCTTCTTCTAGGACTGCCTTTATCAAGCTTTCAGTTTGTGGAACACAAAGCCTTCCATCTCGTCATAACCACCCCTTTTCATCTATGGCATACCTACTGAGGTAAATAGAAGTCTCCCCACTTTTGAGCTTATCCATGATGTCTAGAATCAATGGGTCACCTTGTTGTAAATCTCCTATCTAATCCATAAGAGTCGACAGTATCTCCAAGGATGCAAACAAATCAGGAAAAACCTCTATGGAGGGTCTAAATCACAAGCTGATATGAACTCCAAGTTATTTCTTTCCACAAACAGAGGACTCAGGGCCATCCTCTGCCTAAATAATGCGTCTTCCACCACATTCCCTTTCCAGGGGTATAAGAATCTCAAAATCATATGAAGCTAAGAACTCCATCCACCGTTGTTGCCTTAAGTTAAGATCCTTCTGTTAGAATAGATACTTGAGAGATTTATGATCAGTGTATAACTCGAACTTTTCTCCAAGTAAATAATGAGGTCACGTCTTTAACGCGAATACTATGGAAGCTAGCTCTAGATCATGGGTGGGGTAGTTCTTCTCATGGACTCTCAACTATCTACCTCCATAACATATTACTTTCCCTTCTTGCATCAAAACCGCACCAAGCCCTGTACTGCACGCATCAGTGTAAACAGTAAACACTTTACTTCCATCAGGCAAGATCAAGTATGGAGCTATTGTTAGAGCCCTCTGCAGTCGTTGGAAAGAAACGTCAAAGTCTATGTCCCATGAAAATGCCAAGTTCTTCTTCGTCGGCCTGGTGAGAGGGGCTGATATCTTCGTGAAGTCCTTTATGAACTTCCTATAATAACCTGCCAACCCAAGAAAGCTTCTCACCTCAGTTGCATTTTTAGGAATATGCGAATCTTGCACTACAACCACCTCCGTAGGATCTACAGCTATCCCTTCTTTGGAAACTACATGCCCCAAGAATCTCACCTCCTTTCTCCAAAAATGGCATTTGGAGAACTTTGCATTTAGCTAATGGTCATGGAGAGTTTTCAAAACTTCTCCCAAATGTTGGGCATGCTCTTCTTCACTCTTGGAGAAGATCAAAATATCATCAACAAAGACTATGACGAATTTGTTTAGGAACTCCGGAAACACCCTACTCATCAAATCAACAAAATAGGAGGGTGCATTTGTCAACCCAAAAGGCATAACTAGACATTCAAAGAAACCGTCCGGAGTTCTGAAAGCAGTCTTATCTATGCTATCCTCAGCCACCCTCAGTTGATGGAACCCAGTAGCCAAGTCCAACTAAGAAAATACTGAGGCACCAATATGCTAATCAAATAAATCATCAATCCTCGGAAGTGGGTGCCTATTCTTCTTGGTGAGCTTATTCAATTCTATATAGTCAATGCAAAGACGAAGTGAACAATCAAAATAATCTCGAACCACTGGAATAGATTGCAAATCATCTATGGATGCATCTAGAGACTTTAGGAAGCTAAGCATAACAGGACCTTGGGGGTCACAAGAAACTTCGAGGGTCTTCCCATGACAAGTCGGGATTCTAACAACCCTCCTCTTACAATCCCGAATGGCCCCATATGTGGTAAGCCAATCCATTCCTAGAATCAACCCACAGCCCATAAACCCAAGTACATAAGCATCGCATTCAAACTCGATGCCTAACACAGATATTTTTAAACCCCGACAAATCATCAATTAATGAGCCGAACCACCAATGGGGTTTGAAACAACTATGGGATCTACTACGATACTAGTAATTAAATGCAAAGATTCAACTACATAACTTGATATAAACGAGTGTGAAGCGCTAAAATCAAAAAGTGTTCTAACTGGATAGTTTGAAAGAGAAACTAAATTTTCTATGGAAAATTTTCTAGTTCTTTCATGAGAACTGATCGCAAGAGCATGCACTTGCTCTTTGACCATGTCCCTGCTTCTTCGGGCACTCTTTAGAGAAGTGTCCGACCTCTCCATAATTAAAGCAATTGGCATTCCTTCTCTTACAATCTTTGATAAAGTGACCCTCCTTTCCACAATTGTGACATTTTCTGTTATCTCTGCCTTTGTCGTCTTTCCCTCCTTTCTTCTGTTGTTGCTGCTGCTGTTGCTATTGTTGCTGCCCCTTCTTGGGGCACACCTTCCTATTCTGCGATGCCCCCTCAGTCTTTGCTTCCTTCTCTCCCTTGTCCTCCTCATGCATTAGAGCCATATCAACAAGCTTTTCAAATGTGGCCCCCATTGGAATATGCGACATGGCAAACCATACAGAGGCTCATTTAGCCCTTTAGCAAACCGCAAAGCCCATTTGTGCGGTGTATCTACTATCTCTAACCCGAACCTTGCCAGCTGGTTGAACTTGTTCACATAACCCTTCACCGTCAAATTTCCTTGTTTGAGTGCTAAGAACCTCTCCATCCGTATGCTTCTCTCAACTTGGGAAAGAAATTTCATTTCGAACCTCTGTCTAAAATCTTCCTAAGTTTCTACCAAACGTCCAACTTGAGTGACTTCCCACCAAAATGAGGCTTCGTCCTTTAACAGCCAAGCAGCTAACTGAATCTTTCTTCGGTCCTCCAATTCAAAGATTACGAATAAGTCCTCGGTCTCCTTAAGCCAATTCCGAGCTTCTACGAATGTCTCATTCCCACGGAATGGATTCCCTCCCATAGAACGGAAGTCCTTACAGATCTTGGCGAAGTTATCATCTCTTGGAGGGGGAGGAGGAGGAGGAATGACTGGTGCAGCTGGGGGAGGAACATTTCCTTGACCTTTGGCAGGCTCCGTGGCCTCCAAATACCTACGGAACCATCCGGGTGTTGTGACGCCCTCTGGGATATTAGGGATGTTTTGTTTACCAAACATGCTGAAAAAGGGAAAAGGAAGAAATTTAGATAAAGGACCGAAGGATACTACATATGGCTTTTTGGGGAATGTTTTTCAAAACAGACCTTTCTTTTGAAAATGCTTTCTTTTAAAACCTTTTTGAAAATAATTTCCAAAAACTTTTGTCTAACCTGGTAACCTTCAGCTCTGATACCAAGTGTGACACCCCACGTCCGTTAATGTCACTGACTAAGGGAATGCATTAAGTCTCGTGAAGCATTATAGGTAAACAAGACAAAATAATTACAATACAGATATAAATAAGATAGCAGCGGAAATTTTTAAATTTTTATTTCAAACATAAATCATAATACCGTGGTCCACAACATTATAAGTCACAAAAACCATTACAATAAAATAACTTCTATCTTGCACCATCAGAGTACATAAGTAAATAAAAAGCATAATTTCCCCAATTGAAAGAGTTAAGCCATAGTAGAGACAAGAACTTGAGCCATACTTCAGTAGTGGCTCCTAAAAAGATGATATCTGAGTTTTGACTAAGCTTGGGTGTTTCCTCCCTGAGAACCTTTGGGGGGGTTGGGGGGGGGGACGAAAGAAAGAAGGAGAAATAAAAGGGTAAAACATAAAGTTTGGCGAGTCTAGTTACTTTTAGCCAGTAAATAAATAAAAGTAACATGATAGGCATATAAAGTGGATAAGAGAGATCACAAAATAAATGGCAGGTGTGTCAAGGTAGACAGGATAAGGTGTATGTGCTTCACTAATGATTACTCTGCACTATTACTAGTGTAACTAAAATGAGATGATCCCTTCCACTATAAGTTGGTAGACGTAGGGCATACGTCCGATTATACCCTAACCACTACCCTAATCGATCGGCTCCCTACTCCGTAGATACCCTGTGCTGGCCCCACAGTAGAAAGTATCACTCCCTAAAGAGGCAACCCTTAAGGTGTGCACAACCATATCTACCAGTGACATGATTGTCTTATCGCCCTCTGCCCAGCTTATGCACGCACATGGCCCGGTCGTCTTGCGCCGCCCACACCGTCCGTCTCATTTGGATCTCTTGTAATCAATCAATAAGCGTGCCTCTTCTCTACCTAGTACAAAGTTCTTTACTTGATACCTACTCCGGGTTACCGACTAAAATGAGTCCCACACAATATGGTACAAGTTCTCCCATTTGTCTTGTATCCCCACTAGGTTTTTCACTGACTATGTATACCTCTAGGTGTCTTTAATTACATAGCCCTATGTCAGTTATGCTTACCCTAAAGGTTGTCTTTAATTACATTGCTTTATTATATTTTCCACTAGTTATGTATACCACTAGGTGTCTTTAATTACATAACCTTATTGGGTTAAGTTTGTGGGCCTATATGTAAATATTGCCCACCCACTCTAATTTACTTAACCCTAACTTAAGTTCATAATCATACAATTCTTATGGATTAAATTAGGTTAAGTGATCCAATTCTTTAAAATGTCCATTTATGGTTTATAATGGGATAGACCTCCCACATTAGCCTTATAACATATGGATGCTGGTTATGCTCGTCGGGTCCGGGCAGACTTATTCCACAATTGGGTCTAACCTCGTGCCATAGCCCGATTCGTATTTACGTACTTAGGCCTCTCACATTCGGTTCAAAATTATTGGCTGCTGGATATGCCGGTCGGGTTCGAGCAGGCTTCCACCACAAATGCAACCTAACCTCGTGTCATAAGTACCATTACAATTCCTAATTGTAATTACTAAACATTCCATTTTTTTTTTCAAATCTACCTATGTCATTATAGGTGATTATTTCTATGTTTCCCTATTTGAATTATGTGTCTAATATTACATAAATTATGCCAATTATAAACCTCTTTTCCCCATTTCCTAACTAACGTATTCGTGCGTATTTTGGCAGAATCTAAGTTGTTAAGTAGCCTAGCTGTAGCAATAAAAAAGGAATATGACAAAGGTGATAGTTTCAATATATCTTGGCATAAACATAAACTAGCATGATAATAAGCTGAGCAGACATGTAATTTACATCATAACAAGGTGGACATAAAACTGATGAACTTGTGGCAACTACGATGTAAAAGCAAACATAATGAGATCTAAATTAACCCTTTAGGTGTCCAACTATTTAGATCTAGCATAATTAGGGTGACATAGTAGCATGTTTAGATCTAAAAATGGTTTCACATATCAAGTTTACAACATATTTAGATTGATCACAATATGAAAGGTGAAAGGTGATTGACATAAGGAACTAGATCTAGCCAATGTTACAACTGTCCAGTTTAATAGATGTACATTCACCATAATATAGTCACAAGTCAAGATCCACATAGGCAATATAATATAACAACCATAATTGTATTAGATCTAGGGATATAGATCTATCATGACACAGTATAGGATTTAACACAAGCACAAAATCATACTTTACAACATATCCAGTTCACAGTCTTTCAAAATTTGCTTTTATTTGTCTAAACCTAAAAACAACTAGAAACTCACAGCGTTAGTTTTAGAGAATTAAGAAAGAACGAATCTTGAATTTCTGAATTTGATTTACAAAGTATGTTGTTGTAGAAAACGGTTCATTTCACAATCCAGCAGCATATGGCCTCCATGATTTCCAGTGAAGAAAAATAGGAGAATGGGACATATATATATATATAGCTGCCAGACCCTCGAAACCGAGTGCCACGTCATCCCTAGGGGTGTCAACACCCCTTTGGGTGGGTCGACCCATAGGTCAACACCTCTTAAGGGGGGTCGAACACCTAGAGCGGGAATTTTGCCGCTTTGGCGAATTTTTCGAATTTGAATCGTTCTGTATAAAATTGTGACTCATCTCTGACTCTTCCCAGACTCATGCGTGTGTGTGTGTATATATATATATATAATTTTTTCTACGCAAATACAAACTTAAAACCCTCATAACTTCTTCATATGATGTCAGTTTTATGCAAACCAAATGTCTATCTTGACTAGAATTCCGAGACGGACGCAAGGTGCAGTCCTTTTCCTCTAATTCTGAATATTAAATAAATTATTATTTAATTTATCCTCTTTTAGTGTCGTTAAAAATTTGGGGTGTGACACAATTTCTACAATGTGCGCTAATAATAATGAAAGAAAAATGTCACGTATTTATAAGGTAAAACTCTATCCTTCGGTTTGTGTTTGCGATGTGTGATGGGACTTGAGTCTTATAATAGCTTCATTTTTCAAAAAGTATTGCGATTAGTTTTATGATTTGCATTCATGTGGAGGATACCCGTTCTGTGTTACACAACGTGGTCTCGTGATATACCCAACCTTTAAAAATAAAGTTTTATATTTGTTTTAGTTCTCATAGAAGTCCTATCACTGACTCGGAGTTTATTGTTTCCCACCTAAACTCAATGTGCCTATATTTTCCATACGAGGAGCTAATAGTTTTGGTTTTGCAGATATTTATTAAACAGGATCCTGGATTATGGCTGGAGCTATACTCCGGAATATTTCGCAGTCTTTCAATGGATGTATATTTATGTTTCCACTACACTGTAAATTATTATTCTCTGATATTTTTTCACTGTGTATCAATTTTTGTACTCTAATATTTCTTGTACTCTGATGTAAAATTGTTGTAATAGCAATGAAATGTTCCCTTGTTTCTGTTCTTATTAGTCGTAACCTCAAACGACACGTCTTGTTAATCGGTTTAAGTCGATTGGACGATCGGTTCGAACTAGCCTACTGGGAGGGTCGTCACAGTCTCTTTTTGCACACTCATTACCTCACGTTGATAATGAGATATATCATCTAATTTTTCATCGAATGTTTGCATATTGTTTCTTTTGATTCATTTGGGTAGTGGAGATAGTCGCCATTTTCGTAATTTTCTGGAAGGACATAGTTTTTATGAAAAGATAGTTTGTATGTATTTGTTTTGTTTTGGGAGGGTTTTCTATTAATAGAAGAGAAAGTGGTAAACTTCTGAAAGAGTTAATTTATAAAGATTGTATGGTTAATAAAAACCAACTATTTTTATTTGTGGATAAAAAACGATGTTTATTTTTAGATAATTAGCCAAAAATTTGTTATGTTAATTAAAAAAGAACATATCCCTATATCACGTCATAGTTTAACAAATGTTTGTTTATTTAATGGTTTGGTAAAGATGTCTTCTATTTGATTTTCAGTATTAACATATTCTAAAGTAATATTATCTTTATCTACATTATCACGTAAAAAATGATGTCATATATCTATGTACTTGGTTCTAGAGTGGTTAACTGAATTCTTAGATAAATTTATATCACTAGTATTATCGTAATAGATTGGAGATTTATCAATGATTTTGTCATAATCCTTAACTGCCTGTTTCATGTACAATACTTATGTACATTCTAGAGCTGTTGAGATAAATTCTGCTTTGCATGTCGATAATGGGACACCTTTTTTTTTTAACTAAACCATGAGATCAACGATTGTCCGATAAAATGACATGTTCCACTAGAACTTTTACGGCCTGATTTACATCCACCAAAATCTGCATCACAATAAGAAACTAGTTCAAATGATGGTCCTTTGGGATAAAACAAGCCATAATCCTTAGTATTAGATATCGTGATGATATTTTTTGGTTTTGCTTGAAATCTTGCACATAGACATACACTCGTCATAATGTCGGATCAACTGACGGTTAAGTATAATAAGGAACTATGATATAATTTTTGGTCAAATTTCTTTCCATTATCATCTTTTCTAAATGAATACTAGTACTAATTCGTGTTGGTATGCTTGAGGTTTTATTCATACCAAAACATTGTGGTAAACTGTTACAATATTTTTCTTGATGTGTAAAAATTCCATTTTAAGTTGTTTTATTTGTAAACCTAAGAAAAAACTTTTATTCTCCTATGTGTGACATTTTAAAGTTGTTTTTCATGATATTTGAAAATTCAACCCATAAATTTTCATTGTTTGACCCAAAAATAGTATCATCAACGTAGATTTGTATAACTAGAATATCATATTTTCTCTTTTAATAAAAAAGGTGTTATTTATATTTCCTATTTGAAAACCAAATGAGATTAAATGATTTTTAAGTCGTTCGTATCTTGCTCGAGGAGCTTGTTTTAAACCACATAAGGCTATTTAATTTGAAAACATGATTGAGATATTTTTCATGAACAAAAAGCGGTGGTTGTTCTACATATATATTTTCTTTGAAAAACTAGTTCAAAAACGCACTTCTGACTCTATTTAATATAGCTTAAAATCATGATGACATGCATAATCTAAATTGTGTGTGTATAGCTTCTAATCTAGCTACAAGGGCAATGTTTCATCATAGTCTATTCCTTCTTCTTGGTTATAGACCTAAGCTACTAAACATGTTTTATTTCTAAGTATATCACCCGTGCCATCAGATTTGTTTTTATACACCCATTTTGTTACAATAACTAATTGATTTTCTAGTCTCCTACACTTTATTAAGTTCAAATTTATTTAGTTCTTCTTGCATTGCTAATATACAGAAATCATCATTAGCAACTTCTTTATAATTTTTGGGTTTAAAATTTGATACGAATTCAACATGACTTACTTGAATAAGTTGGTTTCTTGTAACTCTTGTATTAAGATCTCCTATATTATTATCTTTTGGATGATTTCCTAGAATTCATGGTGATGAAGTTAAAATAGTATTTCATACATATGTCTCATTGTTATGAGGATTTGAATTATTTTATATTATGGATATAATTTCTTCTTCATCATTAATTCATTTATAAGAAAATTTTCATCAAATGAATCTTGCAAACTTTCTTCAATTATATTAGTTCGTTTATTGAAAATGATATATGCCTTACTACTATCTGAATATCCAACAAAGATTCCTATGTTGTTTTTTGTATTTAATATAAAGCACTTTGAACCAAATGTTTTAAAATACGATACTTTAGGTTTCTTTCCAAAAAATATTTAGTAGAAAGTATGAGTTGTTTTAGGGCGTAATGTTACTCTATTTAAAACATAACAAGCTATGGCAATAGCCTCAGCCAAAAATGTTTCAGTAGGTTACTGCTATTTAGTAATATTCATTCACATTCTTATAACATGCGATTTTTTCTTTCTACTACACCATTTTGTTGTGGCATGCGAGAAAAAGAAATTTTGTGGTTGATTACCATTTTATTACAAAAATTTGTAAAAAGTTTGTTTTCAAACTCTGTGCCATGATCACTTTGAATATTTTTAATTTTTGAATCCATTTGATTTTTTATTTTCTTACCAAAACTTTTAAACATACCAAAGGTGTAAATCTTATGTTTTAAGAAAAGAGTCCAAGTATATCTTGAAAAATCATCTAGTATTATATAAACATATTTGTTGTGATTTATAGACCGTACTTGAGTTCGACCGAAAATATCAAGATGTAGAAGGACCAAAGGTTGTTTTGTGAAAATATTATTTTTAAATTTAAATGAGCTTCCTTTTAATTTGCCAATTTGACAAGCATCACACAAATTTTCTACTTTATATTTTATTTTAAGTAATCCTTTTACTAACTCATATTTTGTTAATTTATTAATATACTTGAAATTTATATGACAAAACCGCTTATGCCATAGTTATGGATCATCATGTTTGGCTGTTAAACACAAATCTGAATTTTGTTTTATATTCATATTTAAGACATAGATATTTTATTTCTAAAACCCTTAAATACTAGATTATTATTATTATTATTATTATCAATAATATTGCTTTTGCCTTCTTCTAATTTATTTGAAGACCTTTATCACATAATTGACTTATACTAAGAAGATTATGTTTCTAATTTTCAACCAACAAAACATTTGTTGTAATAGGAGAGTTAGAAATACCATAATTGATGACTTCCCCAATGCCGACAACATATCCTTTTGAACAATCTCTAAAGGTCACCATGCCTCCATCAAGATATGTTATATTTGATAATATTTTTGCATTTCTAGTCATGTGTTTGGAGAAGCCACTATCAAGTATCCATTTTTCCTTATTTTTATTTTGGGTACCTACAAGATAAAATAATTTAACTGGTAGCCACTTCCTCCGTTAGGGTCCTAAATGTTAGGCGGGAAGGCAGCCATACCCACATGGGTTTGAGGCCTTTAAAAGTATAATTTGTGTTATGAACTAATTTTTTTAGTAAAATTTCAATATACTTTTGTCTAATAAGTGTTGAATACTAGAGAACCAATCAAGTGTTCCTAAAACTAATTGGTAATAGGAACAACGGTCTCATAGTATATATGCAGGAAATAGGACACAAATTGCTTGATATGAGACAAGACTAACACCATCCCTGCATGCGTGACACTACTGGCCAAGATATGCCCCAGCCACATGAGTCGAAATCAAGCTCTGATACTATGTAGAATACTAGAGAACCAAGTAAGTGTTCCTAAAACCAATTGGTTGGTTTTCTATATTCTACAATAAGCTTATTATTGGATTTAGGAATCCATATTTTTATTTCCTTAGTTTCCAAAATCTTTTTAGTGACAGTTTTCTTTTTGACCTTTTTATAAAGAAAATTGTTGTTTTTGGGATTTTGAATCCATTTTAAAACCTAGTCTAATTCTATTTCCAAAAGGTTTGGAATTTTTAGATTTTCTAAATTTTGTTTTCCTTTGTTGAATTTTGAAACATGTGGAATTTTTCTAACTCACTTTTGAGTTATAAGATTTTAGAAAGTGATTTTTATTGATTACTCTCTAAAGTTATATTCTTATTTAAAATATCATTATTTTCTAGATTAACTTTTTCTAATTCTGTTGTTAATGTATCATTCTCCAAAGATAATTTTTTGTGCTTATCTTGGATATTTTCTAATTCTTCTTTTAGGATAGTTTTTTTCATCTTTTAACGTGCCTATTTCAAGCTCCATTCAGTTCATTTTAGCTATGTATTCTTTATTTAACTTTTGTATTTCTCTCTATTTATCATCTAATTCTATGCTAAGTTCTAGTATTTCATTATAAGTAAGTTCGGGACATACCTCATTCGTTTTTGTCATAAAGCATACATTAGCTTGTTCCGCATCACTATCACTATCGTTGTCTGCTGAGGAAGAATATGAATCATCCCAAGTAACTTAAAAATCTCTTCTTTTCTTTTTGAACTTTTCGTTTTTGTTCTTCTTCTTCTTGTCATTATTGAGTTTTGGACAATCTCTTTCATATGGCCAAACTCATTGCACTCATAGCATTTGATTGATGTTTGATTCTCAATACTTTATTTTACATCTTTTTGAAACTTTGCCATCCTTTTAAATTTCTTGAATTTGTTGTAGTTTTGGCAATAAACAAATCCGAGTCTTTAGTGTTTACTGAAAAAGCTATGTTCTTCTTCTCATTTCTCCTTCTCATTGTTTTGTTTTTTTCTAACTTGCAGGTTAGCTTCATACGACATCAAATTTCCTATTAACTCTTCAAATTTAAGTTAAGAATGGTCCTTTGCTTCTTCTATTGCCAAAACTTTTCTTTCCCAATTATTTGCAAAAAAAGTTTAAATTTTGTGTAACCAAATCGAAGTCTGTGAATTTGACTTCGAGTGCCATAAGATCGTGTTGTATAGTTTGGAACCTATAGTACATGTCATTTATATACCCATTTTTTCCCTCTTAAATAAAGAAAATCAGTTTCACCAAATTGAAATTTTTGTTTGCTTGACTTTAGTAGTGCCCTCATGTGTTACTTGTAAAGTGCGCCACATATCATAAGCAGTTGATTGTCCTTTTTGAATAGAACTAGACGTATTAGATATGATACAAATACTTGTTACTGTATTTTCATCTAAAATCGTGCTCTTATACCAGTTGTTAGTCTAAAGGGTAGATCATATAATGTAAAAGAGAATATAAATGTGCAACTAAGTGTAATATAATAAGATAGTAAAGTACATGCAAAATATGGTAAATGCACACCAGAATTTTATATTAATTCGGACCTCATATCCTACGTCCAGTCCCAAAGTACCCCTTCAGAATTCAACTCTCAGAAAATCCTTGCTTCGCCCGGAGGAAAAGACTTGGTTACAATAAAGTGTTCATGTCCAAAGTGTGTTCTAATATAACACGAATATTAATTGATGAGTACAAATGCTTCTAATATATCTTTAGAGTAGTATTTGCAATGAAGTGCATGAGTAAATGGAAGAATAATTGATGGTGGGAATTGCTAAATTAAAGTTAGAGAGATTCAAAGAGTATAAAATATAGAAATAGTCAAGTGAGTCAAATTGGTTTCATTCTCTTGACTCTTAGTTCTATATATAGTAGTGAGGAGTTGTATTTGAATGGTGGTGGTAATTTCTTATGATCCAAAAGTTGCTTTGATTGATGGTGAAAAGTTGCGGTGAAGAGAAACGAAAATGTCTTTTGGAAACATAACAGTTGTCAGTCAAACACTCTGGCTGGAACCCATATCAGGCGTCTGGAAATTATATCAGACGTCTCATGAATGTTACATATTATTTTCCGCGTGTGACAACAAACGTCAAAATATAATTTCGGACGTCTGATACTGTGTATCAACAATTCCTGTCCATTTTGTTATGTTCTTTGTTTCACTAATTGATTTGCACTTTCATGTTGTAACAACCCGTAAAATGCGAGCCAGTTTGAAAATTTTAAATTGGCAATTTTAGCGAATTTTGATTATTTAAAATAGATTATTTTAAATAATATCGACGAGAAATTTATTTTGAATATAATTCGAACGTATATATTTATACGCGTCGTCGTTAGAATATAAATATTTATATATAATTATAAATAGAATTGAAAATGGCGTGGTAGTTCGATAATTCAATTTCAAACTTCAATTGAATGCACCGGGTGCAAAACAATCCGGATTTTAGTGAAACCAAAAACATTAGGATCTGATTGATAATATCTTTCCAACGAATCTGGAAAATCAAGATTTCATATCAGGAATCAAAAGATATGTCCAGTTGAAAATTCTGAATAGTCGTTATGGAATTCAGGCCCTTAAAAATGGACATTTTGCAAACGACCTCGGATTTCGACGAAACGAGTTTTGTTGGGTCCGCAGTGTCAAGTTATTGCTGGGTTTCAAATTTCATAATTTTTCGAATCAATATGTGAGCGTGGCAAAAGAAAACGTGTTTGACCAGTTTCTGTTGATTTTAATCGACTGGAAATTGGCCATTTTTCAAACGGTCTCAGAATTTGACGAAACTAGTTTTGTTAGGACCGTATCGTCAATACGAAGCTAGAAAATATTTTTCTGGAATTTTTCTAGTTAGTATGTGACCCCGGGAATTTGAAATGTGCGTTTAAAATTCAATATAGTGACTTAAATGTAAATTCAAACGGAAACTGGTTGTAACGATCAAGTCAGCTTGCGATACATATCCCATTGTGTTCGGAATGGGGGTGAAACGCTATGGGCGACAGGCGGTGGGCCTCGTTTCGAGGTCGTATGTAAAGGTCAACATATTTGCAAAATTAAATAATAAAAAAAATATATATATTTTTTTATTTCCCTCCCTCCCTTTTATTCTTCTGCTTGCCCCCCCCCCCCCCCCCGTTTCAGTTATCAGAAAATAGAAAGAAGAAAAAAAAAAAAAAAACCCTAGCAGTAAATCGCGACGCCCCCCCCCCCCTCGTCTTGACGCCGACGAAGGCGCACCCTCCACCGATCGAACCCCGAGGCGACGAAGACGCCTCTCCACCGATCGAACCCCGAAGCACGAAGCAGCCCCCCCCCCCCGAAGCGCCGCCTTGCCGCCAACGAAGGCGAATCGACCCCTCCCCCTTCGCAGGTACGATCTTTATTTTATTTCATTTTTATTTTATTTTTTTTTAATCAAAAAAAAAAATTCGATTTTTAAAAACAGAAAATTAAAACTGTTTATTGTAAAAAGAATAAAACTGAGTTTTTTTAAAAGAATAAAACTGAGTTTTTTTTAAAAATGTAAAAACTAAAATTTTTTTTTAGTTAGTTAAAACTGAATTTTTTTTTTTTAAGTATTAAAAACAGAAATTTATATAAAATTAAAAACTGGTTTTTGAAGTAAAGGAAAAACTGATTTTTGTTTTTAATAAAAAGAAAACTGATAGAAAAAAATATGAAAAACTGATTTTTCGGAAAATATAAAAACTGATTAGGTTTTTTTTTAGAAAGTAATACTGATATTATTTTAGAAAGTAAAACTGATTTTATTTTTAAAAGGTTTAAACTTTAAAATAGAAAAGGCGGAATTTTTATTGAATAGAAGTAATAAAAATATGATTTTTATATTTTTAAAGTATTAAAAATATAATCTTTATAGGATAGGGAATATAAAAATATCATCTTTGTATGTGTAGCGAAATAAAAATCTGATTTTTATTTTATATACGTTGAGATAAAGTGGTAATTTTTATAAAGGTGAAAACTTTATTTTTATAAAGGCGAAAACTTTATTTTTATATATTGAACTTCAGAATAAAAATGTGATTTTTATATATTGAATAATAAAGTAAAAATTCGATTTTTACGTATGTAGTGAAAGCAGCAACGAAGGTGACAAAAAGGCGAAACGACGAAGACTTCTGAAAAAGAAGTGCCGTGGAGCTAGGATAGCTATAGGTGAGAATTTCTCACCTTTCTATTTCTTTTCTAGTTATATATTTATACTAGGATGCAGACGGTGCTTAGTAGCACCCGACACAATCGTCCACAGACCATGGACTTGTTTGTTTGACTGTTTGGTGATTGATTGCGATATTGGTTTGAATATGGTTTGTGGTGTGAAAAATCGAATCGATAAATTGGTTAGGATTAGGCGTGCGCCGTTATAAGGCGAAGGAGTAAGGCTAGGTTAGACCCTTACTCCAAATTTTGTGGTTTGCATAACGAAAGTGAATTTGATTGATGTGTGGATGGCGTGGGCCTTCACTAGACCGGGGATAAGGCTAGGCCTTGTCCCGTTTCTAGTATCGTGCCGTTATGCCGCCGAAATTTTCTAAAATAAGTTAGAAAAATAAAAATAACATTTTATTTAAAGAATGAATTGAATAGAAGTTCATATGTTGGAATAAAATGTTTTGTCGTTAAAAATATAATTTTTAACGTGAATGTGAATAAATAAATATTCATTTACAAACCGGACGGTTTGTTTATGTACACCTATTTGAAGGACATCGATTGGGACGATAAATTTTACACATCGCCCAACAGCACAAATAAAATAGGTGTTTGATTGTTTGAAACCCCACACGGGTGTTGGGATGAAATTTGAAATTCACTCATCCTGATTGATTAAATATGTCGATCGATCGATTGACAGGCTGTTATAAGCGTTGAATATCTATATTTGATGCTTATACAGTGTAGTGCACTTTGGTTGATGGTTGATTATTTTTCAATGCTATGATATACATGTGTTGTATGAAAATCCATATGATTAACTTTATATGGTAATTGATTGGGCCTCATTCCAATTTGAAAAATAAATAATATTATAAAATAAAAGTTCATGTGTTGACAGTACTCATTCATTGAGATTGGTCATGTGTTGAACGAAATATTTTGATAATAACAACTATTTTGAAAAAGAAATATTTGAAAATAGAAATTTATGAAGCCGTGTTGATTAGATTGACGCCATTTTGACGTGAACGATATTTATATCAATTTTAAAACGATTTCGAAATGAATTGAATTGAAAACGAATTCAAAATGAATTGAAAACGATTTCGAAATGAATTGAATTGAAAACGATTTCGAAATGAATTGAATTGAAAACGATTTCGAAATGAATTGAATTGAAAACGATTTCGAAATGAATTGAATTGAAAACGATTTCGAAATGAATTGAATTGAAAACGATTTCGAAATGAATTGAATTGAAAACGATTTCGAAATGAATTGAATTGAAAACGATTTCGAAATGAATTGAATTGAAAACGAATTCAAAATGAATTGAAAACGATTTCGAAATGAATTGAATTGAAAACGATTTCGAAATGAATTGAATTGAAAACGAATTCAAATGGAATTGAAAGCGAATTGAAATGAATTCAAATTGAATTGAAATTCGAATTGAATAGAAATGAATTTTAAAACGAATTTATAAGGAAGAATTCAATTTTGGCTTTGAATTGAAATAGAAGTTGAAATAGAATTTGAAACGAATTTAAAACTATTTATATAATCCGTTTTAAATAGGAATCGACGAAATATATATTATATATATTATATATATAATATAATGGCCTGAATAGAACGCGCCGCGCCGCGGTAGTTCGCGAATTTCGACCATTTATTTCAAACGGACATTGCGGGAGATCCGACCGTCGGATACTCCTAAAACCGGAACCGTTGGGTTCGTATCGAAAAGAGCTTTCTAATGAAAATTAGAAATTTGAAATCTAACGGTTGGATTTGGAATTATGTCCAAATCAAATTCGAAAAAGGTCGCTGTAAGTGCAGTTCGATGGCCATTGATGGAAATCGACTGTACGGGCCTTGATAAAATTATTAAAAATAGTAATAATTTGTGTAAAATCATAAGAAATGATTTAGAAAGAATTGGGATGAAAAACTCCATATTTGAAAAGATAAAAATAGATTTTTATCGAAATGAACTAGTTTGAACTAGAATTATAATTCTATTTATTTTTAAATAAATAAATTGAATTTGAAATGGTTTTGAAAATAACCAAAATTTCCAATGATTGCATTGGAGTGGATTTGAATCGAAATTGTCTTCGGAATATTTCGATGTTGGAATTCGTGATATTACAGGTGTTGTTATGGAAATTTGAAAGATATATATTTGTATCGTTATTTCCAATACGACATTTGTTAGTCGTAGAATTCGATATTGAATATAAGCCGATTTATTTTCTATTCAGAGCCTTGTATTGAATATCGAATGTGATTTGGGTTTGTCGTGAATGGTGTCTTCACTAACACTGTTCTTGAACCCAGTTGAGAAAAGATTAAATCTTTTTATTTAGATTTAATGAAGTGTACCAATTAAATGATATTTAATTGGAATTGAATTGATATTGATTTTTGGGTTTATCGTGAACAGTGTTTTAAATAACACTTGTTCTTTAACCCGATAATTAATGAATGTGATTTGGGTTTGTCGTGAATGGTGTCTTCACTAACACTGTTCTTGAACCCAGTTGAGAAAAGATTAAATCTTTTTATTTAGATTTAATGAAGTGTACCAATTAAATGATATTTAATTGGAATTGAATTGATATTGATTTTTGGGTTTATCGTGAACAGTGTTTTAAATAACACTTGTTCTTTAACCCGATAATTAATGAATGTGATTTGGGTTTGTCGTGAATGGTGTCTTCACTAACACTGTTCTTGAACCCAGCTGAGAAAAGATTAAATCTTTTGATTTAGATTTAATGAAGTGTACCAATTAAATGATATTTAATTGGAATTGAATGGATATTGATTTTTGGGTTTATCGTGAACAGTGTTTTGAATAACACTTGTTCTTTAACCCGATAATTAATGGGATGTGACTTTGGGTTTATCGTGAACCGTGTTTTAAATGACACTGATTCTTTAACCCAGTCACAGATTAAAACTAAGTGGAGTTTTAATGAATCTTTAATTAGATTTGAATGTGAAATTTAGAAACTAACTGGCGGTTAGCCAAGCAGAATGGTTTTCTGGATATTGATCTGATGTTGGTTTCGGCCTTCGGGGTTAATATTTGGGGAATTATTCTCTTGATTAATTTACGGTTAGTGACTAATGAATTGGAATGAGGCGTATGTTGTGTTTGTGTAACACTTATTTAAAATATACGCGAGTTATTCGGAAAGGCCGGGTTTATCCCATTCTGAATAACTGATACGACGATAAGTCGAAGATGAAGACGATGGTCGAAGACCGGAGGTCTTCACGTCGTTTGGGTGATAACTGATGATCTTGATTGGGCTGTACACCCAAGAAGATGGAAACAGTTAGTGATCGTCCAGACGTACTTGGAGATCGATGGATATGCGGGGTACTAGGTGCCTCCGGTTTCGTTCAGGCCCAGAACGGACTTGTAAATGGACTGTGTGTCTGACATTGGATTTCATTCTGTGTGACTGATATTGGTTGCATAGAGTGGTTTGCCTGTGTGGCATGCTAAGATGCAAATGATCAAGGCTTCTGTTGAAAAGCAAAGTCTTATGGTGCTGATCAAAGCAAGGCCTTTGTGGCATAGCTTTGTGTAACGTTTACTTCGCGAGTTTCGCACCCGGTATGAACCAAAAACGGGAGAGGACATCAGGGAGGACTTGCGTTTCTTTCTAGCTAGAAGTGGCGTCAGTGGTTTTACACGCCCTGACGAGTTTGACTTATGTGGTTGTTGCGGTTGCGAGGCGCCTCGGTTATATCGGTTTTGGCCGAATGCATTCTGGTCGGCTGACGGACCAGACTTACACCCCATAGGGTGGAGAGACGTATTGTTCAGGCATAATAATCCACTCCGTGTGGACCGGCCCTGACGATCCAAGGCCCACCTGAGTCTGGGACCTGAGACATGGGCTAGATTGTCTCGAATCGGTTGAGGACTATCTTTTGCCTCAGTTCATAGACGGAAATCCAATTTCCAAATACGTGACTTTGCGGTTTTAGTTGTAATCCTATATATGGCGACATAGTGGGATGGGGCGCTCATGCCGCCTATGATTGATACTTATGATTTGAAATTGTTTTATATACTATGCACTTACAATAGTATCAAATGATTTGTTTTAAAACGTATCAAGCATTCTTTGGCTGTTATAAGGGAAAACCCTATCCCCCGGCTTGCGTTGCATTGTGTGATAGGACCTGGGTCTTATAACAGCTTCATTTTTCTTTATTTAGCATTGCGCTGTTTGTTTTATGCACTGGTATTCTTGGGAGGAAACCCGTTCCGTGTTATACGGCGTGGTCCCTTGATTTACCTAACTTTAAAAATAAAGATTAACTGTTTTAGTTCTCACACCAGTCACATGACTGACCTGGAGTTTATTGTTTTAACCTAAACTCTGGGTGCCCTTATTTTGACACGGGCAGCTAGTAGTTTTGGTTTTTGCAGATTTATATTCACAGGATCCTGGTTTACAGCTGGAATGATATCCGGAAAGCTTTGTATCCGTATATCTCTTCTAGTTGTGTATTGTATTATTTTCCGCTGCTATGTACTTAAATGTAATTTAAATCTCTGGTATTTCTGTGTAATATTTATTTGTTTATACTCTGTATATTCTTGTAATCTGATGCATTGTTGTAATATACAATGAAATGTTCTTCTGTATGTGTTTTGTTGTGGCTTGTTCTCGAACTATCCGACGCTTTCCTTTACGGGGAAGTTGCGGGTCTTTACAGTTGGTATCAGAGCTTTGGTTTACAAAGCTCAGAGAACAAGACACATTAGAACCATACGAAAGAATTCATCAGATAATTGGATTAGTAATATCCAATGGGATGACTCGTTAGAGATGGGATCAGTAGTATCCTAGAACGAGTGTGAAGAGTATATTTTTAAAGTGAAAACAAATTTTGTTTTGAAATTTAAATCAACTATTCGTATTTGATTATTTGTTTATATTGATTTTGGACAATTCAGTATATAAAGAATTTGCATATACGCCTTGCAAACGTATATTCAAAGTTTTAATATATTGAATAGATATAGCATCGCACTCTAGTCGCCCGAAGATGATATTGATGATAGCGATCGCATCATCAACATTTATGTTCGAGTTTCGAAGGTGTGATTTTCTATATATTTCTATTAGACTGGTGTGAGAACCAAAACTTATATAGATAGAACACATTGTTGTGATTTGGCATCAAAAATCTGATTTTTGACTATGTATCAAAGTTATGAATTTCAAATGATAAATCAACTAATGGATTGATGTTTGTGCTGTTTGTTTATTTGTTTGCTAATTTTTAGCCATTTAGCCTAACAGAACCAAATATTGAATTATATCGAAGATTGGTTGCGTTTGCTTGCATATACATATATATCATTGAACAGGTCATAGCAAGGAGGCTAGAGCAGAGAATAAAATTTGTTTGCCCGACAAATAGGTACATGTTTACTACATAATTTCATGTTTTGTTTGGGTGATGATGATTTTGTGAGCCTATTGGCTAGCCGCTTGGCTTTTTCTTTTTCTTTTTGAGATCTGAAGGACCGGGGAAGCTATTTGAAATTCCCCGATGCTCCCATTGCAGGGGAGGTTATGGCGAAATTTTTCAAAAATTTAGGGTGTTAGCCAAATTTTTGAAATTTTAGAAATTCTCAGAAACTGAAAAGTTGGAGAATGGAAGCCAGGTCGAACGTAGAGCTGAATAATCGAACCACTTTCGACTTTGTTCCTTTTCGGGGACGAAAAGTTTTAAGTGGGGGAGATTGTAACAACCCGTAAAATGCGAGCCAGTTTGAAAATTTTAAATTGGCAATTTTAGCGAATTTTGATTATTTAAAATAGATTATTTTAAATAATATCGACGAGAAATTTATTTTGAATATAATTCGAACGTATATATTTATACGCGTCGTCGTTAGAATATAAATATTTATATATAATTATAAATAGAATTGAAAATGGCGCGGTAGTTCGATAATTCAATTTCAAACTTCAATTGAATGCACCGGGTGCAAAACAATCCGGATTTTAGTGAAACCAAAAACATTAGGATCTGATTGATAATATCTTTCCAACGAATCCGGAAAATCAAGATTTCATATCAGGAATCAAAAGATATGTCCAGTTGAAAATTCTGAATAGTCGCTATGGAATTCAGGCCCTTAAAAATGGACATTTTGCAAACGACCTCGGATTTCGACGAAACGAGTTTTGTTGGGTCCGCAGTGTCAAGTTATTGCTGGGTTTCAAATTTCATAATTTTTCGAATCAATATGTGAGCGTGGCAAAAGAAAACGTGTTTGACCAGTTTCTGTTGATTTTAATCGACTGGAAATTGGCCATTTTTCAAACGGTCTCAGAATTTGACGAAACTAGTTTTGTTAGGACCGTATCGTCAATACGAAGCTAGAAAATATTTTTCTGGAATTTTTCTAGTTAGTATGTGACCCCGGTAATTTGAAATGTGCGTTTAAAATTCAATATAGTGACTTAAATGTAAATTCAAACGGAAACTGGTTGTAACGATCAAGTCAGCTTGCGATACATATCCCATTGTGTTCGGAATGGGGGTGAAACGCTATGGGCGACAGGCGGTGGGCCTCGTTTCGAGGTCGTATGTAAAGGTCAACATATTTGCAAAATTAAATAATAAAAAAAAAATATTTTTTTATTTCCCTCCCTCCCTTTTATTCTTCTGCTTGCCCCCCCCCCCCCCGTTTCAGTTATCAGAAAATAGAAAGAAGAAAAAAAACAAAAACAAAACCCTAGCAGTAAATCGCGACGCCCCCCCCCCCCTCGTCTTGACGCCGACGAAGGCGCCCCCTCCACCGATCGAACCCCGAGGCGACGAAGACGCCTCTCCACCGATCGAACCCCGAAGCACGAAGCAGCCCCCCCCCCCCCCGAAGCGCCGCCTTGCCGCCAACGAAGGCGAATCGACCCCTCCCCCTTCGCAGGTACGATCTTTATTTTATTTCATTTTTATTTTATTTTATTTTAATCAAAAAAAAAAAATTCGATTTTTAAAAACAGAAAATTAAAACTGTTTATTGTAAAAAGAATAAAACTGAGTTTTTTTAAAAGAATAAAACTGAGTTTTTTTTAAAAATGTAAAAACTGAAAAAAAAAATTAGTTAGTTAAAACTGAATTTTTTTTTTTTTTAAGTATTAAAAACAGAAATTTATATAAAATTAAAAACTGGTTTTTGAAGTAAAGGAAAAACTGATTTTTGTTTTTAATAAAAAGAAAACTGATAGAAAAAAATATGAAAAACTGATTTTTCGGAAAATATAAAAACTGATTAGGTTTTTTTTAGAAAGTAATACTGATATTATTTTAGAAAGTAAAACTGATTTTATTTTTAAAAGGTTTAAACTTTAAAATAGAAAAGGCGGAATTTTTATTGAATAGAAGTAATAAAAATATGATTTTTATATTTTTAAAGTATTAAAAATATAATCTTTATAGGATAGGGAATATAAAAATATCATCTTTGTATGTGTAGCGAAATAAAAATCTGATTTTTATTTTATATACGTTGAGATAAAGTGGTAATTTTTATAAAGGTGAAAACTTTATTTTTATAAAGGCGAAAACTTTATTTTTATATATTGAACTTCAGAATAAAAATGTGATTTTTATATATTGAATAATAAAGTAAAAATTCGATTTTTACGTATGTAGTGAAAGCAGCAACGAAGGTGACAAAAAGGCGAAACGACGAAGACTTCTGAAAAAGAAGTGCCGTGGAGCTAGGATAGCTATAGGTGAGAATTTCTCACCTTTCTATTTCTTTTCTAGTTATATATTTATACTAGGATGCAGACGGTGCTTAGTAGCACCCGACACAATCGTCCACAGACCATGGACTTGTTTGTTTGACTGTTTGGTGATTGATTGCGATATTGGTTTGAATATGGTTTGTGGTGTGAAAAATCGAATCGATAAATTGGTTAGGATTAGGCGTGCGCCGTTATAAGGCGAAGGAGTAAGGCTAGGTTAGACCCTTACTCCAAATTTTGTGGTTTGCATAACGAAAGTGAATTTGATTGATGTGTGGATGGCGTGGGCCTTCACTAGACCGGGGATAAGGCTAGGCCTTGTCCCGTTTCTAGTATCGTGTCGTTATGCCGCCGAAATTTTCTAAAATAAGTTAGAAAAATAAAAATAACATTTTATTTAAAGAATGAATTGAATAGAAGTTCATATGTTGGAATAAAATGTTTTGTCGTTAAAAATATAATTTTTAACGTGAATGTGAATAAATAAATATTCATTTACAAACCGGACGGTTTGTTTATGTACACCTATTTGAAGGACATCGATTGGGACGATAAATTTTACACATCGCCCAACAGCACAAATAAAATAGGTGTTTGATTGTTTGAAACCCCACACGGGTGTTGGGATGAAATTTGAAATTCACTCATCCTGATTGATTAAATATGTCGATCGATCGATTGACAGGCTGTTATAAGCGTTGAATATCTATATTTGATGCTTATACAGTGTAGTGCACTTTGGTTGATGGTTGATTATTTTTCAATGCTATGATATACATGTGTTGTATGAAAATCCATATGATTAACTTTATATGGTAATTGATTGGGCCTCATTCCAATTTGAAAAATAAATAATATTATAAAATAAAAGTTCATGTGTTGACAGTACTCATTCATTGAGATTGGTCATGTGTTGAACGAAATATTTTGATAATAACAACTATTTTGAAAAAGAAATATTTGAAAATAGAAATTTATGAAGCCGTGTTGATTAGATTGACGCCATTTTGACGTGAACGATATTTATATCAATTTTAAAACGATTTCGAAATGAATTGAATTGAAAACGAATTCAAAATGAATTGAAAACGATTTCGAAATGAATTGAATTGAAAACGATTTCGAAATGAATTGAATTGAAAACGATTTCGAAATGAATTGAATTGAAAACGATTTCGAAATGAATTGAATTGAAAACGATTTCGAAATGAATTGAATTGAAAACGATTTCGAAATGAATTGAATTGAAAACGATTTCGAAATGAATTGAATTGAAAACGAATTCAAAATGAATTGAAAACGATTTCGAAATGAATTGAATTGAAAACGATTTCGAAATGAATTGAATTGAAAACGAATTCAAATGGAATTGAAAGCGAATTGAAATGAATTCAAATTGAATTGAAATTCGAATTGAATAGAAATGAATTTTAAAACGAATTTATAAGGAAGAATTCAATTTTGGCTTTGAATTGAAATAGAAGTTGAAATAGAATTTGAAACGAATTTAAAACTATTTATATAATCCGTTTTAAATAGGAATCGACGAAATATATATTATATATATTATATATATAATATAATGGCCTGAATAGAACGCGCCGCGCCGCGGTAGTTCGCGAATTTCGACCATTTATTTCAAACGGACATTGCGGGAGATCCGACCGTCGGATACTCCTAAAACCGGAACCGTTGGGTTCGTATCGAAAAGAGCTTTCTAATGAAAATTAGAAAATTGAAATCTAACGGTTGGATTTGGAATTATGTCCAAATCAAATTCGAAAAAGGTCGCTGTAAGTGCAGTTCGATGGCCATTGATGGAAATCGACTGTACGGGCCTTGATAAAATTATTAAAAATAGTAATAATTTGTGTAAAATCATAAGAAATGATTTAGAAAGAATTGGGATGAAAAACTCCATATTTGAAAAGATAAAAATAGATTTTTATCGAAATGAACTAGTTTGAACTAGAATTATAATTCTATTTATTTTTAAATAAATAAATTGAATTTGAAATGGTTTTGAAAATAACCAAAATTTCCAATGATTGCATTGGAGTGGATTTGAATCGAAATTGTCTTCGGAATATTTCGATGTTGGAATTCGTGATATTACAGGTGTTGTTATGGAAATTTGAAAGATATATATTTGTATCGTTATTTCCAATACGACATTTGTTAGTCGTAGAATTCGATATTGAATATAAGCCGATTTATTTTCTATTCAGAGCCTTGTATTGAATATCGAATGTGATTTGGGTTTGTCGTGAATGGTGTCTTCACTAACACTGTTCTTGAACCCAGTTGAGAAAAGATTAAATCTTTTTATTTAGATTTAATGAAGTGTACCAATTAAATGATATTTAATTGGAATTGAATTGATATTGATTTTTGGGTTTATCGTGAACAGTGTTTTAAATAACACTTGTTCTTTAACCCGATAATTAATGAATGTGATTTGGGTTTGTCGTGAATGGTGTCTTCACTAACACTGTTCTTGAACCCAGTTGAGAAAAGATTAAATCTTTTTATTTAGATTTAATGAAGTGTACCAATTAAATGATATTTAATTGGAATTGAATTGATATTGATTTTTGGGTTTATCGTGAACAGTGTTTTAAATAACACTTGTTCTTTAACCCGATAATTAATGAATGTGATTTGGGTTTGTCGTGAATGGTGTCTTCACTAACACTGTTCTTGAACCCAGCTGAGAAAAGATTAAATCTTTTGATTTAGATTTAATGAAGTGTACCAATTAAATGATATTTAATTGGAATTGAATGGATATTGATTTTTGGGTTTATCGTGAACAGTGTTTTGAATAACACTTGTTCTTTAACCCGATAATTAATGGGATGTGACTTTGGGTTTATCGTGAACCGTGTTTTAAATGACACTGATTCTTTAACCCAGTCACAGATTAAAACTAAGTGGAGTTTTAATGAATCTTTAATTAGATTTGAATGTGAAATTTAGAAACTAACTGGCGGTTAGCCAAGCAGAATGGTTTTCTGGATATTGATCTGATGTTGGTTTCGGCCTTCGGGGTTAATATTTGGGGAATTATTCTCTTGATTAATTTACGGTTAGTGACTAATGAATTGGAATGAGGCGTATGTTGTGTTTGTGTAACACTTATTTAAAATATACGCGAGTTATTCGGAAAGGCCGGGTTTATCCCATTCTGAATAACTGATACGACGATAAGTCGAAGATGAAGACGATGGTCGAAGACCGGAGGTCTTCACGTCGTTTGGGTGATAACTGATGATCTTGATTGGGCTGTACACCCAAGAAGATGAAAACAGTTAGTGATCGTCCAGACGTACTTGGAGATCGATGGATATGCGGGGTACTAGGTGCCTCCGGTTTCGTTCAGGCCCAGAACGGACTTGTAAATGGACTGTGTGTCTGACATTGGATTTCATTCTGTGTGACTGATATCGGTTGCATAGAGTGGTTTGCCTGTGTGGCATGCTAAGATGCAAATGATCAAGGCTTCTGTTGAAAAGCAAAGTCTTGTGGTGCTGATCAAAGCAAGGCCTTTGTGGCATAGCTTTGTGTAACGTTTACTTCGCGAGTTTCGCACCCGGTATGAACCAAAAACGGGAGAGGACATCAGGGAGGACTTGCGTTTCTTTCTAGCTAGAAGTGGCGTCAGTGGTTTTACACGCCCTGACGAGTTTGACTTATGTGGTTGTTGCGGTTGCGAGGCGCCTCGGTTATATCGGTTTCGGCCGAATGCATTCTGGTCGGCTGACGGACCAGACTTACACCCCATAGGGTGGAGAGACGTGTTGTTCAGGCATAATAATCCACTCCGTGTGGACCGGCCCTGACGATCCAAGGCCCACCTGAGTCTGGGACCTGAGACATGGGCTAGATTGTCTCGAATCGGTTGAGGACTATCTTTTGCCTCGGTTCATAGACGGAAATCCAATTTCCAAATACGTGACTTTGCGGTTTTAGTTGTAATCCTATATATGGCGACATAGTGGGATGGGGCGCTCATGCCGCCTATGATTGATACTTATGATTTGAAATTGTTTTATATACTATGCACTTACAATAGTATCAAATGATTTGTTTTAAAACGTATCAAGCATTCTTTGGCTGTTATAAGGGAAAACCCTATCCCCCGGCTTGCGTTGCATTGTGTGATAGGACCTGGGTCTTATAACAGCTTCATTTTTCTTTATTTAGCATTGCGCTGTTTGTTTTATGCACTGGTATTCTTGGGAGGAAACCCGTTCCGTGTTATACGGCGTGGTCCCTTGATTTACCTAACTTTAAAAATAAAGATTAACTGTTTTAGTTCTCACACCAGTCACATGACTGACCTGGAGTTTATTGTTTTAACCTAAACTCTGGGTGCCCTTATTTTGACACGGGCAGCTAGTAGTTTTGGTTTTTGCAGATTTATATTCACAGGATCCTGGTTTACAGCTGGAATGATATCCGGAAAGCTTTGTATCCGTATATCTCTTCTAGTTGTGTATTGTATTATTTTCCGCTGCTATGTACTTAAATGTAATTTAAATCTCTGGTATTTCTGTGTAATATTTATTTGTTTATACTCTGTATATTCTTGTAATCTGATGCATTGTTGTAATATACAATGAAATGTTCTTCTGTATGTGTTTTGTTGTGGCTTGTTCTCGAACTATCCGACGCTTTCCTTTACGGGGAAGTTGCGGGTCTTTACACATGTATTTCCTTTGCTTGTTATTAAACATTGCTATCATGCTTAATTTGAGTCGATCTTGTAGATAGCCTGCATATATGTATATATATATACGATTTCCATTATATAGTTATTGTCATCGAAACTATAGAATGAATTTCCTGGAAGGTATGTTGACATACCTACTTTGACCATGTAGACAAGCTAACAAAAATCAATGATTTCGAGTTGGAATTTAAATTTGAAACATTCCTTATAACGACCAGGATTTTTGGTCGATTAATTTTAAATATTTAATATTGAGTTGATAATATAAATGGATTTTATATGGAGTTTAACGATTTAATAATCAAATAGGACTTAATTTCGAGTATATCGAGTTATCGTGGCATGAAAAATGATATATAATTGAATTCGAAGTTAAAACTGAATCAAAACGATTCAGGTGATTATTATAAATTATATTTGGGTATAAATAATAATAATAATAATTTATTATTAGAAATTTGATCGTTTTGAATTTAAATTAAATTATATCAATTTAAATTAGAACTTAAGGATAACCAATTTCCAAATGACCTCAGATTTCAACAGAATAAATTTTATAAAATCCATAATAGCTAATTATGCCTAGATTTCAATTTTCGTGTTATTCGTAGTTTATATGTGATCATGAGCAATTTAAACACGTACTGATTCATGTTAAAAATTAAAAAGGGAGTTTTACAAACATTCTCAGAGTTCGACGAGACCAGTTCCATCGTGTTCGAAATATTATGCAGCGAGCCGAACTTCCCGGCCGACCTAAACCGAACAAGAAGGCGGACTGCTTTGAGAACACGACGCAGCAGAACACAAACATGAGAACATTTCATTGTTATTACAATAATTTACATCAGAGTACGAGAGATCAAATTACAAATAAATAATTTACAGTAGAAAAATATCAGAGATTTAAATTACAAAACAAAAGAAAATACATATACATAAATATAATGTGCAGTGGAAAACATCAACTACCACAACTGAAAGAAATACACGAATACTGTTACAACCAAAATTGTCTCCAAGGCTAGCTGGCAAAGAAGGTGTATCGGAAGAATACAGGCATAGGAAACTCCCCCGAAAACAAGAAGCTGAGTGATTGATCGGACTGAAAGCCAGAGAAAATAGTTGGAAAGCAGCACAAACTGACACCTTCCTAAAGGGAGGAACTCAAAGTCTACAAAATGCCCGCAAGGCGCGACCGACAAAGTCCTTCCGGTAGGACCTATCCGACAGGAGATCCTGTAGCAGGAGGCCTCCCTAAGACAGAAACTAGGAAAGAATAAGGTACAAGCTACCCTCCTCGAGACCCTGGAGGGTTATCAGAAATGACCCACCTAAATACCGATGGACCCGAAGGCGAGGGCATCAAAAATGCTAAGACAAGAGGGCATAGGGACCATCTAGAACCAACTTCCGGAGCATCTACCATATGAATACTGAAAGGTCGCATTCACAAATGACAGAAGTGACACTAGATGTCATACCCCGGGAATCCAGGCTACCGCAAAAGCTCCACCAAAGGGCTAATCGGGACCCAAGTAGAGATACATGCTACTTGTACTAATTTACCTAGCACCGAAACACATGGCGGCTTCGAACCAGCAGTTATCAACATACATCATGATGGCAGGCCCCTCTAATTATTCATGATAAAGTTGGAGTCCTACATCCGAAAGCTTACGTCTGAAAGCCTACGTTCAGGAATTGTTACTAAGGGCTCCAATATCATCCGAAGACCGTAACTAATACTCCATGGATGGCCGGAAACCAAATGCCCAAAACCAAGGAAAAAGCGACCAGCAAAGGCTCCCGCAAGCCCAATAGCCCGCCACCGGAAGGAGTCCTGAACCACTATAAATAAGACCCCAGGGGTCACAGTTAGGGGGATTGATTTTTACTTTATATTTGTACTCTTAAAAGGAAGCTTGGCACTGAGATTAATCTGGGGATTTCCCCTATTCATCTATGTACTTCCAACGAAAGTCTAATAAAAAGGGATCTTCTTATAAGAAAATTGCTCTGTAAGTTTTTATTGTTATTTTTCGATCATCACTGTTGCAATTTATTGTTCATTCTCCAGATAAGCACGGATTCCCATCCGTACATGTTCTCGAACATGGGAATATGCCTCCTTCTCTATGTTCAAATCCATTCTAATAGCCCTTGGCAATCCCACACCTCCAAGCTTCGATATCTAGGGTGGTGACCCAGTTTAACCTAAAAATAGCCTATCCACCATTTCTCCTTTGGATGCGTTCCTGCTAACCCATCTCCGGTGTTAACAAAAAATATCGTTAACATTTTGGCGCTAGAAGGAGGGCTTGAACCTCTGACCTTGTGGTTAACTTCCACACATATCTACCTGAGCTGCTCTGTCCTGGATTGGACTAGCTTTGAAGAAGCAAAGTTATGAGTAAAATACTCAACAAAATTTTTCAGGATCTCGAGCGGATAAGTCAAAAACTACCAACCATAGGGTGAGGAAGGAGCAAAGGTTAAGAGCAGAAGTCTTGCAGGTTATAAAGTAGAAGAGAAAATTGGAACTACATGCTTATGATATTGGGGATGATAACTTTTCCCACATAGGACAAACCTTAGTCCTCCTACCCAATGTATCTACATCAGAGGATACTAATGGTTTCTCTCACCTAAAAATGCTTTCTATGAGAAAGTTAAGGGAGTGAAACTTAATGAGAGATAATGAAAGATTTCAACCACTTCGCCAAGAAATGGTTTAAAAAGATGTTGTCTCAATTTCAGTATGTTCCGGGAGGAAAGAACGAAAGTATGAGCACCGCAGCTAGGCTATGCCACTGGAGGATTTGGCCCCAGCAACAAGGAGGAGAACGTGCGCCGTGGGTACCCAAGAATACTACCTCACTACTTCAATGGAGAACGTTTACTTCCTAACCAAACACAAACTCAACTATTGGACATTCACGAAGATGAATGGACATGATACTAATCATTGCATAAGCCTCGGGGAAACCATCGTTAGATTTGTTAGCCAAGGCCAATTACGAGAATCTGTAAAAAGATCGAGATGAATTCAGTTAGAATCCTTAGGAAAAAGATTACCAAACATGATTCAAGGGTACATAAAACCCTCTTCCCGGAAGTCACAAGGAAACTCGAAAGGGGTTAGATTGTAAACAGATTAAATCCCTCATAATCATCAAATTAGTCAGGACGAGGCATCCCGAGAGGGGGGGGGGGGTGACATGTTAGTCTTTCTCCATGCCTAAATCAGAGGGGGCAAGGTTAAAGCATCAAAAGCGTAAGCCTCCGTTTCACACCAGAAATGGTCGTGGCGCTGCATCTAAAATTCGCGCACGCCCTGCCTCTACTCGCAGAAGAGTACGCCCTGCCTCTGTAAGAACTAAGCATGTCCTACCTCTACTCGCAGAAGAGCACATCCTACCTCTGCTTATGTTCCGCGTTACCTACAGAAGGGAACACAAACCCCTATCCTCACCTCCGATTGTCAGGATAGGGCACCCCTCAGAGGGAGGTGGCGTGTAAGCCTCTATCAGTGCCTACGGTGGCCCGTGTAGAGCATCAAAAGAGTAAACCTTAGTTCTGTGCCTACGATGGCCCTATCTAAATTTCTAATACCTTATCATCGCCTACGATGGTCAGGATAAGGTGCCTCCTGGAGGGAGGTCGGGTAAGTCCTTGGGCCTTGTTTGTGGATAAGCTAGTCAAGCGCGCCGGACACACATGCCTAGAGAGTGGCCAACAAAGCATGTACATCCTCTGCTTTGACACTAATGCCCAAGGGGTGGCTCAGGAAGTACGTACAACCTATGCTTCACAAATCAAATCCAAACGGCTGGAGGGGGTTCCGATCTTCTATTATTAATACCTGAATCTGGGTCGATTTGGCGTTTCACAAATACCAGAGGGAGTTCCGATCTGCTATTATTAATACTTGAATTTGGGTCGAGTCGGAGTTTCACAAATACCGCATAGGTTTCGGTCTTCTATTATTAATACCCGAATCTGGGTCAATTCGGCATTTCGCAAATACCAGTGGGTGTTTCATTCTTCTATCATTAATACTTGAATCTAGGTCGATTCGGCATTTCACAAATGCCGGAGGGGGTTCCGGTCTTCTATTATTAATACCCGAGTCTAGGTCCATCCAACTCTTCACAAATACCGGAAGGGCTTCATTCCTATGAATATTAATACCCGAATCTGGGTTGAATTGGTTTCTCAACAAAATCCTAAAGCAAACCGGTGGTCTTACATACCGATACCTAAACCCACGACGATCCCGAAGAAAATCACAATCGGATGTGGGTTTCTGATGTCATTACAGTTACCCCCGAACTTAAGGAGAACCTAATTCCTGATCCAAACAAGAAAGAATTGCTCGCCCCTCTAGAAAATTCAAGTGGGGGCTCAAGGTTTGCAACTAAGGATGAGATTATGATCCTCTTAGGAAAGTTTCTTTAACATATACGTTCATTAGTTGGTTTCAACATATCAGTCCTTTACATAATTCTGAAAACGACATCATATCATAACACCGGTTCAAGGAAGAGCTAGGAAGAAGATTACAAACATTAATACATCCTATGACTAACTATCCCTTTTGTTCTAAGCGATCTTTCATTAGGATCAACATTGGGTCGATCAGCAAATTCCATAGAAGTGCAGTCCTCTTTAGCTTTCTTCAACTCATCCTCTAATTTATCGATTTGTTGGTGTAATCTACCAACCACCGCATCTGAGCTCTCAGAGGATTTTGTTGCTAACTCACGTTGAAAATTGCAAATAACTTCATTTTTTTTCTTTCAGTTGCTTCTCCAAATAGGACACTTGTTCCTTGAAGTTTGTGATTGTCACCTTTTGGAGGTAATACATCTTTTTATATCCTGACAGGGGAGCATCACCAAAAATACCTTTACAACCAACGATGTTCGGACTTTTCTCCCCAAGTTGTGAAGAGGGGGTCTGAAACGAGTCCTCCTAACCATAGACAAGACAAAATACCGTAATATGTAAATTACTAAGATCAAGTATATGCCAATTACATTACACATCCCAAGGAAAGAAGAATAATTACATAACCTTTATCAAGTCACATACACCATAGATGCCACGTCCACAATAGCATTTTACCACAACACCATAAAACTACCAAATATCAAAATCAACACAATTCACGGATAGATCAAAAGAAAACGTACGCTTGATACAATAACATTCAAAGTCCCTTATTAAAATTGTTTGCGCTGAGCCAGACTCCTTGAGTTTTTCCCCTAAATTTCTAAACGCAAGATCTAAAAACATAACCGCAGCTCACGTCTTCGGAGGAGCGGAGAATTGTCGTAATATGGGAAACCAAATTATTAATGAAATTCACGGGAAAGGAAAGCACTTAGAAAGCGAAAGCCATACCTATGCAACATCAACATTGGGCCGATCGGGAGTCCTCTTCTTCTCGGAATCTGAAGAACCTCCGTCCTCAGGGGGGCAACTCCTGTGATGCAAGAATAGATTCTCCAGCACCTTTTCTGGACCCATCTAGCTGACCCACACGACCTTCTATCTCTCCGTCTGCTGTATTGTCCTCCTTCCCTTCTTCCTCATAATCTTCAACAAATTCATCAATAAACAATTGCGATGCGAGATCTGTCTTGTTCGTTGAGGGAACCTTATGCTCTCGTCTCACATGCTCGATCGTCTCTAGAACTCTGTCTCGAATGTAAGGATCAATTGAAGTAAAGTTAAAATTTGAAAGTCTTTCATAGTTGTATGAAAAGGCAAGGATGAGGGCATCTTAATAATACTCCATGGCAATATTATTAAGGTGGACATTCAATTTTTTTGAAATTCTATCATCGGCCTTGTAAATAATTTTCTTCGCGTGGAAAACTGAGTGGTCATCTGGTCCATCTCGGCAGCATATTCAATCTGCAATTCTGTTTTCTGCGCCTTAAGGCCCTCAACCTGCTTCTTCAACCCCTCTTTAACCTTCCTCACCTCCTCTAATGAGGCTGCCAACTCCTCGCATTCATTATCTCCCTCCATCTTCTCCCGCTGCAAAGCATTCACTTTATCCGACAACACCTTATTCTCCTCCCTGAAAGTATTGACCTCAGCCGCTGAGATAGAAGCTAATCCCCGGGAGACATACCAAGTTTTCATCATCTAAAGAGGAGAAATAGGTTAAAAAACAAAAGGAAAAGGGAGAGAGGGGTGTATGTATGTATAATACCGAAAGTAAATCCTTGTTTAATTGTCTATATAAATCTACCGAGTCCAAGGTGGCAGAAGTTGAGGCAATATTCGCTACTTCGGAGGAAAAAAGAGCCAGTTCCATAAGCTTATCAAAATCCAAGGCCGACGAAGGAGGTACAGAATGAGAAACAGGCTGGGAGGAAGAGGGTGCCGAAAGATCGAGCTTTCCCCCATCTATTTCATCAATAGCATTGAAGGGGGAAGGGCCACTCATGTATTTACCTTTCGGAGAGACTTCTGGGGAAGCATCAATATCCACCACCTGTTCGACAACTATAGCAGAAGGATTAAAAGTCCGCCTTGTTTTTTAAAATAGCGGCAATATCTCTTGAGAAGCCAACCGACTCGTCGCACTCGGGCTGCTTCGATGGGGGGTCAACGACGGGTTGAGCAAGCCTGGCCTAGACACTAGCCCGACTATAAGCAACAAGGATAGTTGCATCCTGAGGAGCTGCAGATCCTACACAAAGAGAAAGATGTTTTAGAACATGTAAAAACCAAAAAACAAGAGAAATAATGACAAATGTTGCCAAGACAAACGAATGAATCCCATCTAAAATACCTGGACGGATAGGAAAGCTTGCATTAAACGAGTCGGAACCCAACAACAATCCCTTAGGACCAGAAAATTGGATAGGAGGTTGCCCCAATTTCTTTTGTCCAGGAGGAAGTAAACCATACTCACGAAGGTTATCGATGGTCAGGAGAAATGACTTGCACATGTGCTCCACTGGTGCGTTGAAGACAATGTCAGCCACTAAAACCTCCTCTGGAGTTAAAATCACATCTTTGGAGGGGGGTTCTGCGATAGGGGGAAGGTTCAAGTAAAAAAAAACACAACTATAAGACGGTTACTTTCTAAAGGCAAGAGACCTACTGTTGCCACTAAATTGTCCTGATATGCCGGGTGGACATTGAACAGGGATGTAATGATCCTCCCACAACCTAGTTTTGCTAATGCCGTCGGTAATCAGCCTCTTTACGGGGTTGGCCCACCAGATCATAGGTTCTGAAGTCTTGGGGAACCAGATCATGTGACGGATAAGCTTAGGGCTTAAAGAACCCTGACTCGAAGCAAGCGCTAGAGCCTTTAAGCACAAAAGGATCGTGTATGTATTAGTCGAGAGTTGAATAGGAGCGAATTTCAAGTCAACCAAAAGCCTGTGTAGAGAAGGCGAGAAAGATAGAAAACCTCCATGCCAGATATGAATAGCCGAATACGCAAAGAACCCTTCTAGAGGATTCTTAAGAAAGTTTGGAGAAGCAGCTATCATAGCATCTGTATCCACTATGCCAAAGTTATAAAATATGGCATCCACAGATTGTTGAGATACGATTAAGGATGGCTTGAGAGTGAATGTCTTCTTGGGACGGGAGACCTGGAATCTTTGATCTTCTCCTTTGTAGGGCTTTTGTGAGACATGATTCTGCCAGGTAACATCATTCCATAACAATGCGATTAGTATGCATATCTCTTACACAAATACATATATCACTATCACTATCAAACATTATTGAATACCATCATGCCTCATTTAACAAAGGTCGGATAGGCGGAAACCTAAATCAGACTCAAATAGGGGGCATAAGGAAAATTATATCATTTATACCTTAGCTAACGTACGACTAAGCCAAACATAATCGCCCTAGAAACCTAGACAAACCAACACAATTAATGAACGAAAATCAGCCCTAACGACATTAGAATCATTTTAGCAATGGTAGTAAGGTTGACTCCTGAGCCTATTCTATGAATAACGTGGTCCTAACCAATTTTCATGTCAATTTTGGTGCGTAATTGGGATTGCGATTCATATAGGAAGTAAAACCATTCAACAATAATCGAGCTTGTATCTTCAAAAGGGGGAGAATTTAAGCATCTTTTTAGGAGAGCAGTAATCAGTCCAAGGATTTAATTTGCAGGTAAAAGATGGGAACAAGGGGAAAGGAGAGTTTATGTTTAAATTTCAAGATCAATTTGAGCCATACAGACAAAGTCGAAACAACTCTTCTGATCGAAGGAGATCAAAAGATTTTGAAGTGACACTTTAAAAAAAAAGGAAAGAGATTGACTTAAAAAGTCAAAAACACCCCTTCACTAGGCGGGCAAATGTTATCACCAAAATTGTCTCCAAGGCTAGCTGGAAATGAGGGGGTGTCAGAAGAATACGGGCATAGGAAAGTCCCCCGAAAGCAGGATGCTGACCGATAGGTCAGACTGAAAGCCGGAGAAAATAGTTGGAAAGCAACACAAACCGACACCTTCCTAAAGGGAGGAACTCAAAGTCTACAAAATGCCCGCAAGGCGCGACCGACAAAGTCCTTCCGACATGAACTATTCGACAGGAGATCGCGTAGCAGGAGGCCTCCCTATGACAGAAACTAGGAAAGACGAAGGTACGAGCTATCCTCCTCAAGACCCGGAAGGGTTATTGGAAATGACCTGCCTAAATACCGATGCACCCGAAGGCAAGGGCATCAAAAGTGCTAAGCCAAGAGGGCGCATGGACCATCCAGAATCAACTTTCCGAGCATCTACCGTACGAATATCGAAAGGACGCATTCACAAATGATAAAACTGACACTAAACGTCACCCTTCGAGAATCCAGGCTATCGTAAAAGCTCTACCAAAGGGCTAACTGGGACCCAAGCAGGGATAAAGGCTACCTGTACTAATTTACCTAGTCCCAGAATCCACAGCGGCTTCAAACCAGCAGTTATCAATAGGCATCATGAGGGTAGGCCCCTCTAAGTATTCACGATAAAGCTGGAGGCCATCATCCGAAAGCTTACGTCCGAAAGCCTACATTTAGGAACTATTACCAAAGGCTCAAATACCATCCGAAGACCGTAACTAATACTCCAAGGACGGCCGGAAGCCAAATGCCTAAAACCAAGGAAAAAGCAACCAATAAAGGCCCCCACAAGCCTAATAGCCCGCCAGCGGAAGGAGCACTGAACAACTATAAATAAGACCCCAGGGGTCACATTTAGGGGGATCGATTTTTCCTTTATATTTGTACTCTTAAAAGGAAGCTTGGCGCTGAGATTAATTTGAGGATTTCCTCTATTACATCTATGTACTCCCAGTGAAAGCCTAAAAAAGGGATCTTCTTATAAGAAAATTTCTCTATAAGTTTATATTATTATTTTTCGATCATCAATGTTGTTATTTATTGTTCATTCCCCAAATAAGCACGGATTCCCATCCATACATGTTCTCGAATAGGAGAATATACCTCCTTCTCTGAGATTATATCCATTCTGATAGCCCTTGGCGATCCCACACCTCCAAGCTTCGATATCCAAGGTGGCGACCCCATTTAACCCAGAAAAAGCCAATCCACCTATTTCTCCTTTAGATCCGTTCCTGCTAACCCATCTCCGGTCTCCAGCCATAATCCAGGATCCTATGAAAAGAAATATCTGCAAACCAAAACTACTAGATGCCCATGTGGAAAAAATAGGCACCTAGAGTTTAGGTGGGAAACAATAAACTCCGAGTCAGTCATGGGACTAGTAGGAGAACTAAAATAGTTATTACTTTTATTTTTAAAGTTGGGTAAATCAAGGGACCACGCTGTATAAAACGAAATGGGTTTTCTCCCAAGAATACCATAAAACAAACAACGCAGTGCTAGAAAGGATAAATGAAACCATTATAAGACTCAGGTCCTATCACACAATGCAACATAAACTAGAGGATAGAGTTTTACCTTATAATGGCCAAATATGCTTGATACGAATATTTTATCTTTTATTATTATTGTAAGTGAAGAAATAAACTTCAAACATAAATGTATTAATCATGGGCAGCATAAGTACCATTATATTATGTTGTCGTGTAGGTTTACAACTAAACTGTAATATCGTGTATTGGAAATTGGATTCCATCTATGAACCAAGGCAAGCGATCCTCCTTTCCGATTCGAGACACACTAGCAATGCCTTATGACTTAGACTCTGGTGAGCCCTAGGTTAGCCAAGGGACGGTCATTCGTTGCTGATTAGTTACACCATAAGCTATACGTTAGCCGATTCTATCGAACCTAGTAAATGGTCAGTACGTTGATAAATCTGTCACTTTTAGACCAATCAAAAGCCATTGGAGACTCAAATCAAATTCGAGGTGCCTCGCTATCCATCAAATAATATCCAACATCCACATAATTAAATGTCTAGGCTCCATACCATGACATCACTTCTAGCTAAAAGCTAATGTATGTCCATTTCCCTATCTTTGCTCATCCCATTTCTGGTTTATACCGGGGCATGAAGCTCGCAAATTAACGCTACACCAAGCTATGCTATTTAAAGACGTGCTTTGATCATCAACCAAAAAGCCTTGCTTTCCAATAGAAGCTTTGATCCATGCATCTCAGCCTGCCACATTGTCAATCCATATCATACCATTGATTTCCACCAATATATAATCTCTAAGCTCATACATCTCGAAGAAGGGTGTTAAGCAAGAGAATAAATTATCCGCCACAAAACAGATATATATACTTAGCAGAGATCAATGGATACAACATAAAGGAATACAATGTCAGACACACCATCCATTTGCAAGTACATTCTAGGTCTGAACGAAAACAGAGGCACCTTATTCCTTATCCCATATGTCCAATACAAGAGATAGGCCCTCAAATATCCGGTCGATCACCAAGTACGTCTTGACGATCACCACTTATTACCATGTCTTGGGTGTATATCCCAACCAAGACATAAGTAATCATCCAAATGATGTGAAGATCTCCGGTCTTTAACCACCGTCTTCAAATCTTCGGCTTTTAGTCGTCGTATCAATTATTCAAAAGGGGTTAAACCCGGTCTTTCTGAATAACTCGCGTATCTTATAATCAATTGCTATGAAAACACATCATACACCACATTCCAATCCAAAATAATATTTTATTCAAATATTCTTGTAAATCATTTCAAAATATTTTATAATATCTTTTCTCAACTTAAACCAAATTAAGGTTTATCCAACTAGTCAAGATTAGTGAGCCTTATTGAAGTAATCATTTATTTTATTATCTGAATCCCGACCTAATCATCCCGTGGAGAAGAATTGGTAGTACTCCATATCTAACACACACTGTGTTATTGGTGAAATTAATTACCATTTCACATTTCAAATCTAATTAAAGATTTAACTATCACATTGAGTAAAATTGGTCGTACTCCATTATCGATCAGTTCTTGAATTCGGTAAATTTAATTACCTCATTCGCATTCCAATCTAATTAAAGATTCATTAAAGCTCCAACTTGGTTTTAATCTCAAAAATCATTACTTAAAGATTATTCAATCTTTTATGAAATTAATCATGTCTTTAACTGGGTTAAAGAACCATTGTCACTTAAAACACAGTTCACGATAAACCCAAAATCCTCTTCCATCAAAATGGAATCTTCACGAAAATCTGATCAGTATATAATTGATATAAATTTCCGTATCAGACTAATACTATAAATAAAATAATGGCAAAGGGTTTTAAATTCCATAAATAGTAACTATCTTCCTTCATAGAAGCTTATCTCAATTATTAGTAAATCGAATTCCACTCAATTTAAATTTAATGTATTAAATTGGAAAACTTTACTTTGGAAAAATCTGTTAAATCTTAATAAAAAGATTTGTAAATCCCAAATCATATCTTCACTATTAACTGGGTTTTAAGAACAAATGTTATTTAAAACATCATTCACAATGAACCCAAAATCAACTTCCATTTAATTCCAATCATATGTACTAATTGGAAAACTTCATTAATCTTAATTAAAAGATTTATTCTTTTCTCAACTTGGTTTAAGAACAATCTTATTGAAGACACCATTCACGACAAACCCAAAATCCAATTTGATATTAAATATAAGGCTCTAAATAGAAATCATATAAGCTTATATTCAATATCAAATTCTGAAACCAACAAATATCGTATTGGGAATAACGATATCTGTATCTTCCAAATTCTTCAACAACATCCGTATAATCACGGAATCCAATATCGAAATATTCCGAAGATTATTTCCATTCAAATCCATTCCCATTCATATATTGGAAAAATCTGGTTAGATTAAAATCATTCACAATTCCTTTCAGTTCTTATCTCAAGTTGCAAAGCAACTTATTCTGATAAAAATATCTTTTATCTTTACAGACGTGGAATATTTGATCCAAAATCTTTCCAAATCATATATTATGATTTTACATAATTTATTCATATTTTTAATAATTTTATTAAGGGCCTTAAAGTCGGTTTCCAATATCGACCACCGAACTGCATCCATAGCGACCTTTTCCAAAACTGATTTGGTCGTATCTTAAAATATAACCGTTTGATTTCAAATCTCTTATTATCATTCGAAAGCTATTTTCGATACAAACTCAACGGTTCCAGTTTTAGGAAAATCCGACGATCCAGTAATAGTAGATATATTTAATAACTATTTATTTTTTATAATTGCATTTAATTGAAATGAAATAATAGTAAATAAACCTGAAATACAACCAAATTTAATTATACGATACCAACAAATATTTATTAACTTAAAATATCAATCAATTAATACGTAATTATTAATAATTAAGACAAATATTTAAAAATTAATAATAAAATTCAATACTTATGAAGTGACATTTAGTATAATAATTATACTTAAAATATTATTAATTAATAATGACTATTAGAAGAGTAACTAACAGTTAATAATAAAAAAAACTATTAATAAATAAAATTAATAATTAATAAACTATGAGTAATAAATAATGAATAATAGCTAAAAACTGGAAGTAACTCATATATATATATATCATTATTCATAGTGTATTATAATGGATTAATTGACAAGAATAATCCGAAGTTTAACCTGTCCGCCCAAATTAATCCCAAGTTTGCGTTATTCAAGAAAAATCCCAAGTTTAGGGGGTGTCTTCCCAAATTGATCCCGATGACTTTTGATGACTTTTCACGTGTTATTTTGGAATCAATATGGGAAGACACCCCCAAACTTCGGATTAATATGGGAAGATACAAGTAAATGAGATTAATTTGGGAAGAGACCCCATAAACTTGGGATTATTTTTGAATAACGCAAACTTGGGATTAATATGGGCGGACAGGTTAAACTTTGGATTATTCTTGTCAATTAATCCTATTATAATTAATGATTATCAATAAATATTTTACAATTATAAAATATTATAAATAGTCAATAATTATTTTTTCCATTTAATAAATTATTATGATTAGTTATTAGTAATTAGTAAATTATAGGTAAAATTTACTGAAAAATTAATTAACTAATAAATTAATAATTAGTAATCAATAACCAATATTCAGTATTATCTATTTAACTTGTAATATTTAATTAATAAGTAATATTCAATAATTAAAAAGTACTTTCTAATTATAAAGAAGTAATACTTAATATTTAGTTTTTAATAATTACAAGTTAATCATTTTAATTAAATAAGTAATTATTAACAATAATAGAATGATTAAAAATAATATTTAATTATACGTATAAAGTGATATTTCGTATTTAATTGTTAAATTGATCTTCTTTTTCACGTATCCCTCGTAATTAACTTTTCTGCTTTGCAAATAGAAGATGAGCAAGTACACAAGGTACTGACATTATTCGACCAAAGGAGAAAGTTACATCTGTCTATTTCCCAAATTGTAAGCCCCGTGTGACCATTGCCTCCCATGCTCTAATTCTTAATTAACATAATTTTCACCATTTTAAAAATAGACTAATTCAAAACATACTTCGAAATTATAATCTAACATCTCACTTTCTAATGCAAATTATGGGCAAAAATAAAATGCTAAAGAGCATGTTTAAACATCTAATCAAGAAATCATAAGGCCGGCTTAAACGCTATGTTATAACATAATAATTAAAAGAAACGTGGAAAAGGGTACGAATAATGGATATAAATCTTTTGTCGTTACTTAACAAATAAGGCAGAGTAGACAAGATTCCCTCCAGCTTTAAAATAGGGTGCTACTATTCACACCCCAGTTTACACTACCGGCCACCAAAACTAAAAGCACCCCAAATATTTTCATTTTCCTCTACTGGCCACCGTTGAAATTAATAACGTAAAAATGAAGAGGCCACCATCTCTCTCATCTAAACGAACGCTTCCTTCCTCGCTTAATTTCCATTTATCTTCATCTACATACATGCCCTTCAATGTGAAAGGACAATTGCATTTTCTGCTGGTGCTAGGTCTGTTTTTTTTTTTTTTTTTTTACATTGTTTTCCATTTGTTTTGACTTTGGTTGATGACTCGATAAAATCCAACACTTTCACACCCCAATTACAACCTTGGTTTTCTTCTAAGTCCTAATTTATTCGACTTTAGAATTACAATAACGGTATTCAACTTTTTTTCCATGTAATCGGCGAATCAAATATCTAAAGTCAAATAGAAAAAATTAACATAATCCATTTTCATAACCACATTAGAAATTTTAATTTTTATAAATGAGTACTTACTTCGTCGAATGTTAAATGATTCATCAAATCAACATTTATGTCTTTTAGGTCATTTGATCGAACATCTTGCATCATATTATCACAATCGTCATGTTTATCATCCGAAACAATAAGGGCATTGTCCAATTTATCATCATTCAAATACTCCAACTATCAAGTGACAAAAAAAATTGATGTACAAATTTGTAAAACAAGATACATAAGTTATACAGATAAAAACCCTACAAATCAAAACTTACATTGTCATTCTCTATTACAACATCATCAAATTTAATGTCCTCCAAGCTTAAAATTTCCAACGGAGCGGAAAAAAATATTCTAAAGCGCAATGGAAAACCCTAACCATAAAAAAACATAACAAACATGTCTATAAAATAATAGAAAACAATAAAAATCAAGCAAATCTAACATCTTTTTTATTTTCATCTTCTGTCTCTATTAGACACAAAAGAATATCTGTTTTTGTTAGGGTTTAAGGTTTGAAATTGTAGAGAAATACTTGTTTTTTAAGGAAAAGAATAGTGATTAATAACTAAATGAAGGAATAATATACGGTGGCCAGAAGCATATAAAAATATTCATTTTTATTAAATTTGGAAAGGTGCCCTGAAGTGTAAACCGGGGTGTCAATAGTAGCACCCTTAAAATAAGGGAGAATAATAAAAGAAAACTGGATTTGTCAAACTAAATAATGTTGCATGCCAAAATAACTTTTTCAATGTTCCCTCCAAAATATCTTTTCATTTCTCGCTTAACTTTTCGTTTCCCGCTATCTTCTTCATCCCGTCTTTCTAACAAAAACCTATTGCTCAAAATCAACTCCACTTATCTTTAAAATGGAATTTTCGTTGTTCTCAAATCTAAAAAGTCGATGTGAGATCGGTCTCCATCCCTTTCCTCCTCTCATCTCCTCAACCCGTTCACCACCATCTCCACTCTCATCACCAGCAAAAGCAGTTCCTTCCCAGCTCGTCCGGTGTTGTACTGGGGTCGTCGTCGATGATGTCGTTTAGAGGAGAGGGGAACAACAGCCAAAAAGAAGAAGTACTACAGTTACAAATATCTACTTCAGCATGCAAGTGGAATTGGCGCTTCAATTGTAATGGTAATCAAGTAAAACTAGAGCGGAAAGAAAATAGTATTGCTACCATTGTAATGGTAATCATATATATACATAACAAAAGTTTCATACTTGCAAAACATGCACATGTATATTACTACTCTGTCACACATTGGCCTTTTTTGGTACATAATTTGGGCAATGTAGCATAACAAGTAATTTAATGGCATAACCATGAAACAAAAGAAGCACATATATATTGCATAAGAGATGGAGAGAAATGAGATTTAAAATTGAAAAAAAACATTGCTGTTACAAAGACAGATAATGCTTTTATTTTAAGTTATTATTATTGCAGAAGTCGAGATTGTACAGAGGGTATACTTTCAGTTCTAAATGCCATTTAGATTCAAGTTAAAATGGAAAAGCTATTCTACAATAAGTTGGAATGAGTGCAACTATCATTGATTAATACAAAGAGGAAACATGAAAACGATAGTCTTTTCTCGGATATCCTGGATCGATGCTTCCTCTTCTTGAAGCGGGATCCACATTCACTTTAGACACCCTCCTTATCTTCTTTTCTTGTACCCTTAAAATAGTAATGCAACATTTCATTTGCTCATTGTTTCCAGGATAATGTAGATGATGAAAAACCTTCTAAGGCACAAGGAAATAACGCGTTGCATAGAGCTTCATCCAAAGATAACAATGATACCAAGGATACTCTAACCAAAGTACATGTTCGTGTTTGGAAATCTAACCGTGCTCCAAGAAATCAGGCTTTGGATGAGGAGGAAGAAGAAGACGACGAGATCCGGTATCTGCAAAAAATGAAATTGTCAAAGATAGCAACTGATTCCAAATCATCGAAGACTGTAAAAACTAAACATGATGTTGATGAAGTCTTTGATTCCTCAAACCAGAAAAAGGTGAAGAGAAGTGATAAGAAAGCCAACGATGGTAAGCAAGTTGAAGAAGAAAACATGAGTGATCTTACAAAAAGACAAAGAGCGCTCATAATGGAGGAAGTTCCATAGAGTTTCCTGCTGGATTACCTCTAGCTCCTTCAAGAAGTAAAACATTACTTATTTGTGTTTTGATTTTGATAAAATGGCTGACTTTTTTCCTGAATGCTCTATACCTTTTTTGCTCGGTTTGCAGAGCAAAAGCTTATAGAAGAGGAAAAACTGGCAATGAAAGGAGAAGCTGAATATAAGCGCAAAATGCAAGTTGAGAAAGCAAATAGAGAGTCTGAGGTTAGTTCAAGTAATATTTGTCCTGGGCTTTGAAATATAATTGTTCTTTCAATAGGCCCTCAACATTATATATTCCATAGGCTGACGCGATTAGAAAAATACTGGGCAAGATTTCAACAGAAAAAAGAAGGAATAGAAGTTGCGCAAACAGCGGGACGACTTGGCACAGGTGAAAAATTCCGTTTGATGCTACAAAAAAATTATTATATTGTGTCTTGGTTATGTTTTGTATCCTTAGGAATGAACAATAAATATTTATATAGAAAAAAACAGAAGAAGCTATGGTTGTAGCTTCACATTGTATAAGATATATCATGGGACCAACAGGAAATATTGTTACATTTGGTGAAGCTATTGGACTTCCTAGAATATTTAATCAGAATCCAGCCAGGTTCCGTATATACATTACTGACTTGAATTTTTATTTAGTTTTTTTTCAAAAAACTTTTAAACGTGCTTAATCTTCCTCGTTTTATCTTGTCATTTTAAATCTTTATGGACCAGCTATCCACCTCCAACGGAGAAATGTGCAGGCCCCTCGTGCACAAATGCATATATGTACGGGGACTCCAAGTTGAATCTTCCATTGTGCAGCTTACAATGCTACAAAGCAGTACAAGAAAGATCCAATGCTATTTCATGCAAGAAATAATCCTCCGATGTCTGACTCAGATATGCAGCTAGTTGTCGTAGAGCGTGAATCTCCAAAGCCGAAAGAAGACAAGTTTGTATATCCTTGGATGCACATTCTTGTAAATTTACCAACAGAAAATCAAAATGGGAGACGGGCTGGTGGGAATGGAACAAGGCTCAAGGAAGAGCTTTCGATATTCAATCCTTTAAAAGTGATTCCTTTATGGAATTATTCTTGGCACACAAGAACTGTGGTTGTCACTTTTAGCAGAGATTGGAATGGGTGTAAGGATGCAATGGCATTTGAAACCCATTTTGAGTCGATGCATTTGGGTAAACAAAGTTGGATTACCAAGAAAAACGATACACTGATGTTCTATGGATGGGTTGCTCGAGCAAATGATTTCTTGTCTGGTGGTCCAATTGGAGACTACCTGCAGAAAAATGGAGATCTGAAAACTATTAGTCAAGTAACAGATGAAGAGTCGCACAAGATAGAACAACTTGTTGCCAGTTCGACTGATCAGATTGAGGAAATGAATAAACGTACGGTGGAATTAGAATGCAAGTATAACGAGACTCATTTATCACTTAAAAGAGCTATGGACCAAAAAGACTCTTCTTCAAGCCTATAACCCCATTTGGGTTGGACTGTGGTGTTATTTGTCGATCCAAAGGGTATAGAAATTCGGACCGGTACAATTGTTGGCATTTGACTCATGAAATTTCGAATTTTTTTTTTCTTTATAAATTGTAAATCATACTCACAATCGTTGAGTCGATGAGATCCTATTAGGTTATCAACCCACATTTCTCTCAAGGATTTTTTTGAATCAGGCATTTGAAAGAAGTCAAGGCAAGACCAAAATTATTCTCACTTCAAATGGTATATAATACTAAGTTGTGCTCTATTATTTAACTGATTCAATTAGAAAGGGGAAGAAGGTCTTATGGCCATTCACATATAGTATAAATACTAAGGGATACGACCAATGTTTTACGGTAATATGCAACCTCTTTTGCTAATAGTTCAATAAATTAAACTACTATATATCTGCGATCCAATTATACGAGAAAGTCAACTTCACAAAACAACATTTTTCAATTATATTATTTTATATGAGCTCGTATTTTCCTAGAACCAACGTTTAATGAATTTTAAAGTTGAAAACCAATGATAGTGATGGGTTAACTTATGGAAATTCATTCCTAACAAATAGATTCAGAAATTTCAATCACAAAATAGTCACAGAACAATAAATTGTAGAAATAATTTTTTTACAAGGGAGTCGCAGCACCTGTAGGAAATCTTTACAAACAATTTCTATATATTTTTCAAGTAGTAGAGCACCTGTAGACTTTAAAAGATTTTTACAGTGAGGTATGGCAGTTCGTCCAGAAAATTTGAGTAATGCTAACAATTCTAATCTCAGTGTTTACAAATTGTTCGACCTTTGAATTCTTTGTTGCTTTCTTGAATCAGTCCTTTCACTTTGCCTTTGGTTTGTTTTTGAGATTTCTTTTTTTTTCTTTTTCTTTTTTTGATGAAAGAGAATATTAAAATATAATGAAGATAAATGAAATAGTAAAAAAAAAAAACTAAACTAAATAAGGAGAAACTAGAGTGAAATAGTAAGAAAAAATTAAATCTTTTTGTCTATTTAAATTGGTTTAATAATATATCCTACTGCTTGCAGCTGCCTATCTGTTTTGCGTTGTTTTTATAAATAAAGTTCGGTTCTGAGTGCATGGGAAGTAGGTGCTGGTTCAAATTCGGTAACAAAGGAGTTGACACAGAAGACGCCGGAATTTATGGTAGCCAGAAAACGGGCAACTTTGATAGAGATGACGTTGAGCAGGTTCTTTTTTTCCATTATTTACTATTTTACCCCATATTTCTGGTTATTTTGCGTATGATTTGATAAACTTAATTATAATGCAGTACTTCAATGATATGGGAATGCTAGCAGTTGACGGCACACACGATAAAATGGAAGTGCTTCTGAATCGAAACATTCATCCAGTAGATAGTTTGCTACTATTAGCAGCATTAGAAGGCGACCTACCAAAAATTGAAGAACTTTTGAGAGCAGATGCACAATATACAGTTAAGGATGCGTATGGAAGAACAACCATTGATAGAGCATTAATCGAAGAGGTTAAAAACTTCATTCTAGGATTTTGTGTTAAAAGCAAATGATCCAATTTTATACCAATTTGTTTTGCATAACAAGCATTCTATGAGGAAGAAGCAGGGGCTGTTGCAGCACACCATCATTCAGGTTCTTGTTTTGGATTAAAGTTGTCGCTTAGAAGGATGACATCTATGGATTATACATTTATTAAGTAATGGGTACTGCGCAATTACATTGGTGTAGCTAACAATGTGAACTATATTACATCTTAATGATTATACTGAAGATCTGAATCATATTACTATTTTGTATGGATTACAAAAACATTATGTGACACCACACCTCCGTTAAGGCCACTCACAAAGGGAATGCCTTAACTTTGGTGGAGCGCTATAGGTAAAGTATGCAGATAAATTACAAGACAGACAAATAAAGCAGCGGAAAATAAAGTCATTTTATAAACAATGTGGTTCAATTAAGCTTTTACAACAATTGTCTCAGTCATACTTAAAAGTAATACGTATAACTTCCGTCTTAATTTAAAAACTTCCAAGTATAAAAAAAGCATAAAAATAACAATGATATTCCCCAATAAAGCATGAATTGGCCATAGCAGTGGAAGAGAGAGTTCAAAGTAATACATCGACTATCTTCGTGCTTGAAAAGAAAACTGAGCTAAGTGGTACCATTTCCTCCCTGTGAACCTGGAGAGAAGGGGGAGGGGGGAGGGGAAGAGGCAAAACAAACTATGTTAGACATAAGTCTGTTAAGTCCAGTTACTTTTAGCATGTAAATAGGAAAAAGCATCATGACATGAATAAACTGAATATAAGACAATACCATGAGAACTAGGATAACAAGATAACATACGTTTAGTATAGGTATGATAAGGCAAGATAAACTGAATGCATTTCTACTCTTTATCTGCTTCGCTACTACCTTGTTATTCTGATTTTTATATCTCTGCACCCCCTAAATAGTGTCCCAACTAGTAATCTGTGTAAAATGATAATATAGTAACGTGATCCCAATCTCCGCAATTATGACAGCCTTCAGATGTACATCTAGTATGACGATCTTACCTCAATCAACCTAATTGCCATGAAGATGTTAGATGTACCCTTACTACCCTATCGATCGGCTCCTACTTGTTTTAATGTTCCATGTGTTTGCGTCAATCGGCCCTCTCTTGCGTGTAGATACCCTGTGCTGCTTCCATCATAAGGTGTATCAGTTCTTATAATAGCAACCCGACACGATTCAAGATGCACAGTGTATAACTACTGGTACTCAATGCCTGCTTTTTCCCACTTCGGAGTACGTGCACGTCCGTAAACTGTCGGAACCTACACTGACGTACCCCCTGCCGCTATTTTGACCGCTTATAATCAGCCCAGTAATCGTGCCCCACCCTGCCTAGTTTCAGGATACCTTAATACATCTATGCGGGTTACTGCTGAAATGGGTCCCCGTTACTAGGGTTTATTACTGGTTAAGTTTGTGGGCCTATATTTACTAATATTACCCACCAACCCGATATGTACTTAACCCTCCCACTGATTCAAACATGTTTACTTAATGGTTAAGTTTGTGGGCCTATACTTACTAATATTACCCATCAACCCGATATGTACTTAATCCTCCCACTGATTCAAACATGTTTACTTAATGGTTAAGTGTTGTCTATTCATGTTAACTTAACCCACCCACTCATCTTGTCATGTTGGTTAAGTGTTTCTTATTAATCCTTCTCACTCGTCATGTTGGATTGGTTAAGTGTTTCTTATTAACTTAACCCCGTTCATTCATCATGTTATATTGGTTTAAGTATTTTCCATTAATTTAACCCCATTCGTTCATCAAGTTACATCGGTTATGTGTTTCTTATTAACTTAACCCCACGCGTTCATCATGCTGTATTGGTTAAGTGTCACCAATCAATTCAAGTTAACTTAACCCACCCACTTGTCGTGTTACATTGGTTAAGTGTTGCCTTCTTGTGTTAACCTAACCCTTCCATGCATCCTATTATATTGGTTAAGTGTTGCTCTCTTGTTTTAACTTAATCCTACTCATTTATCATGTCATATTGGTTAAGTGTTTCTTATTAACTTAACCCTTCTCATTCATCATGTTGTATTGGTTAACTTAACCATGCTCACTTGTCCAATTAACATGTTATAACGGTCAAGTGTTCTAAATTTACTTAACCTCACCTTCTTGTCTAATTAACATGTTATAATGGTTAAGTATTCTAAATTTACTTAACCCCATCTTCTTGTCTAATTAACATGTTATAACTGTTAAGTGTTGCGTTAGTTAAATTAACCCTACCATTCTTAACATGTCTTGTTCATTAGCATTAATCGATTTATTAATGCACCAACCTCTCACATTAGATCTATGTTGTTGCGGTTACTGGATGTGTCGGGTGGTTCCGGGCAGTTTTACACCACAACTCAATCTAACCTCGGGTTTTTCTTGGGCATGATGCACTAACGTCTCACATTAGATAGGTGTTGTTGCGGTTATTAGATGTGCCGGGCGGTTCCGGGCAGTTTTACACCACAACTCAATCTAACCTCGGATTAGGCATGTTTATCTTTTAGCATATTTACCATACATGTCCAAGTCTAGATTTTATATGCTAATTATCCCAAATTCACAAGACTAGTCATGTTCCAATTCTCAAGTTATACCTCAACAAATCTAATTACAAGTTATGCCCCACAAATTCAAATTCAAGTTATTACTTAACATAGGTTACACCAAATCTTCCCAAATTTGCAATAATAGTCGTGCCCTAAAAATCATGATATAACACATGCCCTAAGGTTTAGTCATATTGCACCGTACAAAATATTCTCCAAAAAACCCCTAATCATGATTCATAGTGTAAATTATGCCAAATTATAGCCTTTAATTACAGTGCATGCCAATTACCCAAAAATCTCAATTTAGGTGTGTTCACATTTAACCGTTATCCCTATCTTACTATAGGTTTTCATGCCTAAGCCATATATCACGATACACACTAATCTCCTTCTTCCAAGTCATAAACTATCACATATATATATATATATATATATATATATATATATATATAGCCCAATTTTAGGTCTTAAACCACAACATGTACTATGCCTTACATGTTTACAGTTCAATTTATGCCCAAACCCCAAGTCATATGTCCAATATACTTTATGCCTCAAATCTCAAGTCATATGTTCGATACACTTTATGTTTTAAATACAACATGTGTTATGTCCTCAAATCAGTTACAAATCAGTTATGCCCAATTATACATAATTTAATACTTTTCCCAATTTTAGCGTTGGTCATGTCCAAATCATATATTATGCCCACTTTTAGCGCTGGTCATGTCCAAATCATATATTATGCCCAATTTTTCCCAACGTACGTTCATCTCTTATGAGATTTGGCTCAGGCTCGCAGTAGCCTGGCTATAAAAACAAAAAGGGAAGCAGGAAGAAAGAGACAAAGAATGGACATAATAATATCAATGAGATAGATCCAATGGATATAGAAAGACAGATAGAAATAGGCATAATCTCAGATTCAGATTTATTACAATGTCGGAATCACAATTAAATTTTATTTCTGAAAGTAACATGAACTTACAAATTACAGAACGGTCTTGAATTCTGGGATCTGATTTCTGAATTTGATTAGCTATTCCTTTGATGTAGACTTTGATTGTTAACTTAAAAACTCTAATTTGATTAATTAAGGTGGAGGCTAGGTCACTTCAGGTTTAGCAGCATATAAACGCTTATGAATTCATGTGGAGAAAACAATAGGTTTAGGTTTTTTTTATAGGTATACAGGGAGATTTAGAGCCTTCAGATCAGTCTAGAAGTCATCAGAATCGTCCAGAGCAGAATACCACGTCACACAGCGAATCAGAAAGCGACACGTGGTAAAACACGTCATCGGCCAGATCTGAGCCAACAGGGGTCGACTCCCCTGTAGGGGGGTCGACACCTATGTCGACACCCCTATAGTGGCTCGACATCTATGTCGAATCCCCCTTGGGGGGTCAATACCTTGAGCGGGAATTTTCCCGCTCAGCCTATTTTGTTTGAGTTTTGATTTTTGAACTTGCTTTGAGATGTTTTATTTATTATTTATATTTTCTGTTTAAAATGAAATCTTCTGAACTCCATAACTTCTTCATATGGAGTCCGATTCATGCAAACTCGGACTCTATCTCAAGCAGAATTCCGAGACGAGCGCAATGGCGTAAGCCGTTTCCCTTAATTCTCACTTTTGAAATTATGTATTCTTTAGTTCGTTATTTTAATATCCTCAGAAAATACGGGGTGTTACATTCTCCCCTCCTTTAAAGGATTTCGTCCCTGAAATTTCCAAGTCAAGGAGAACGTATCCTAACATCCAACATCCATTTACTCAACCATTCAATCACAGGCGTCCATTGTCCTTAAAAAGATTTCTAATGCTTTTCATGAACATGTGCATAGTGTGTTTATATGTCCTTATCTAATGCAAAATCAGGCGGTCTACTGATTTAATTGACCTCCTTAATGCAAATTATGTCAGTGCTATGAGTCCATCATGCATGCAATTATTCATAGTCGTACTTTATAACTTCTACATGAGTGCTCAAACATTCATACAAATGAAACATCCATATGATAACACACCAAGTTTCAATCCATATATATAAAAATTCACTCATGCATATGCAATATGGAAGTGACAGAGCCGATCTAGTGCCTAATGTGTGTATATGCATCCACGAGCAACCATTAGCAATCACTTGCAACCACTTGCAACCATCAATCATAACATTTTTCAACACATGTTTACATCCATTGGCTTCTACCTAAAGATCGAGGATAGAACTGAGAGGATATACTTAAAGGATAAAAACTAGCATGCAAATAAATTTTACAGAAAAAGAGAGATCAAGGATATACCCTCAAAAAGGGTATGATGCACGTATCTAGTCTTCAGTCTTCTAAGTCGCATCTTCTTGAGATTCGTTCCATATTGACTGTCTTAACTTCACGATTTGTGTAGCTTCTTAGTTTCTTTTTCCAGAATATGCATTGGAACTCATTTCACTATCGCCTCTCGTTCCACCTTTTCTTCTTATAGTATACTTGGCACTACAACCTCTGTCGTGTCATGCTAACATTTTCATAACTATCTCTTGTAAATAAACAGATGCTAACCATGTTACCAAGTATATATACTAAGATGATTAGATTCTTCCCCGTCAATCTTGTACCTGGGGCTAATACCTTCGCAAAGTCCTTAATGAACTTCCTTTATTAGCCCGTTATTCCAAGAAAGCTTCTTACTTCTGTTGCATTCCTTGGGACCTTCCAGTCTTGCACCGCAACTACTTTTGCGGGATCTGCTGCTATCCCTTCTTTGGGTGCCACATGTCCTAGAAACCTTACTTCTTCTCTCCAAAAATGACATTTTTGGAGAACTTCGCCTTAAGTTGATGCGCTTGGAGGGTATCCGAGACTTCCCTTAGATGCCAAGCATGTTCTTCCTCATTCCAAAATATCGTCTATGCACAAGCGAAGTGAACCATCTGCCTTTGTAACGAAAACGACTGGAGCACCCCATTCAAAAATACTTTGCCCTATGAACCCTTTTTCAAGTAACTCTTTTACTTGTTTACTGAGCCCTTCCTTTCCCTTGAATTCATGTGTCGTACAGGTAATGCAACTGGCTTTGCATTGTCAACTAGATATATGTGGAAGTCTATCTCGCGTTTTCGGGGATAAACCCCTAACCTGATAAAAAACATCTGCGTACTCATGGACTACTCTAACGGATCGCAAATCGTCGATAGATGCATCAAGTGATTCTAGGTAGCTAAGACAAACTGATCCCTTAGGATCGCATGGAATCCCGTGGGTATTCCCTAGGCAAGTCGAAAGTCTAACTACCCTCCTTTCACAATTACTAGCTAACCAACCCATGTCTAGAATCAACTCATAGCCCATGAAGCCCGAAAACATAAGCATTACGCTTAAACTCAATACTTAATATAGTTATTCTCAAATCCTTACAAATCAAAGATAAACGAGTCAAATCATCAATTGGATTTGAGACAATAATGGGATCCTCTACTATACAAGCTCTAGGGTGCAGAGATTCAACTATGGAAGCAGATATAAACGAATGTGAAGCGCTAAAATCAAAAGAGTACTAACAGGATGATCAAAAAGAAAAACTAGACTTTTTCAAATGGAAACTCTACTACCTCTCTCTTAGGTACGCTGGCGGTGAGAGCATGCACTTGCCCTCCTGAAAATCCTGTCCTTTGTTCTTGCCCTTGTCCTTAATTATATGACCCGTTATACCATAATAATGACACTTCCTCTTGTCTTAGATTTTTCTATTCTTTCCTCCTTCATGAACCAAGTCAATATCCATGAGTTTCTCATCCTTGGGTTGTTTTCCTTAGCCAAACCCCGTTATTCTCATCTTTTCCATCTTTGTGTAACTTGTTGACAAGTCTCTTGAAAACTGCCACCATCGCATAGAAATCCCTACGAATCATAATTAAATTTTATTTCTGAAAGTAACACGAACTTACAAATTACAAAACGGTCTTGAATTCTGGGATCTGATTTCTGAATTTGATTAGCTATTCCTTTGATGTAGACTTTGATTTTAACTTGAAAACTCTAATTTGATTGATTAAGGTGGAGGCTAGGTCTCTTCAGGTTTTAGCAGCATATAAACGCTTATGAATTCGTGTGGAGAAAATAATAGGTTTAGGAGTCTTTTTATAGGTGTATACAGAAATTTAGAGCCTTCAGATCAGTCTAGAAGTTATTAGACTCGTCCAAAGCAGAATACCACGTCACACAGCAAAGCAGAAAGCGACACATGGCAAAGCACGTCATCGGCCAGATCTGGGCCAACAGGGGTCGAATCCCCTACAGGGGGGTCGACATCTATGTCAACACCCCTATAGGGGGGGGGGGGGTCGACACCTATGTCGACTCCCCTTGGGGGGGGGGGGGGTCGACACCCTGAGTGGGAATTTTCCCGCTCAGCCTATTCTGCTTGAATTTTGAATTTTGAACTTGGTTTGAGATGTTTTATTTATTATTCATATTTTCTGTTCAAACATGAAATTTTTTGAACTCCATAACTTCTTCATACGGAGTCCGATTCACGCAAACTCGAAATCTATCTCAAGTAGAATTCCGAGAAGAACGCAATGGCGTAACTCGTTTCCCTTAATTCTCACTTTTAAAATTAAGTATTCTTTAATTCGTTATTTTAATATTCTCCGAAAATACGGGGTGTTACACATTATACTTGAAATATATATGTTTTATCATTATATATGTTCAATTCGTATGTCGTTTAGTTTTATTTTAAATGATTATGCAATTACCATCTTGTTTACTATTATACATACATACATACATACATATATATATATATATGTAAATATATATGTGTGTATATATATGTATGTTGTATATATATAGCTGTATTATTTGAGAATTTCAATTATTTAGGTAGGGAAGGAGGTTTTTGTAGAAGATAAACATTTTGCATCGGTTGTAAGATTAGCCAATGCAAAAACAAAATATTGAAAATGATACTTTTTTTAGCATCGGTTATAAATAAAATTTGATGCAAAATTGTAATTTTTTGCATCGAATATTTAAACAACCGATGCAAAATTTTAGACTTTACTAAGCAAAAGAACCATTTTTGCATCGTCTGTTATTGAAAACCGATGCAAAAAAGTCATATGTTGCATCGGTTGATTTCAAACGTTCGATGCAAATAATTGATTTTGCATCGGTTTTACAACCGATGCAACAGAAAAAGTTTTTTGCACCGTCTGCAATTGCATCGGTTGTTGAACCGATGCAATAGGGGGTAAACAACCGAAGCAATTGGTCTGTTTTGTACTAGTGGTCGGATCTCTTGTTACGTCAATTCAAAGTCAATGGTCGCGAACAGTCACTGCGCGATATGTTCTATTAATGCCATTTAAATATATATTATATATTTCATCGATTTCCATTTAAAATATATTTTGTAAATCGTTTATGAATTCATTTTAAAACGATTTCAACTTCCTTTTCAATTTTAAATCAAAATTGAGTATTCCATATCATTATAATATTAAAATGATAATATTTTCAAAATATCAGATTTTGAAATTAAATCTTTTTTATATTCATTATAAAATGAATAAAATCGACAAAAAATTCTGTTCGGGTTAAAATGGCGTATATCTACTTAACTCGATTTCACATGTTTCAATATTTTCGTGTCCATCTAAAATCGGACATCAAAATCGCAGTTTAATTCTTCACTGAATATTATTTTAAAATATTTGTTATATCTGAATTGGAATCAGACTCAATCAATTACCATATAATTATATTTATATGGATTCCATACATGGCATGTATTCAAAAATAGTGATAAACTACTATTAAACATTCAATTCACATTCAGAGTGGAATTATAAACTATATAAGCATTAAATAATTAAATAACGCTTATAACAGTCTGTCAACCAATCGGTTGACAAACAATTAAATCCAAGAGAGTTGTGAATTAATTGTCATCCCCAGACCCATGTGGGATTTTCAATCATCAACAAATAATTGGGCGATGTGTAAAATTATCGTCCCAATAACCATGTGGAGTTTACATCACAGTGCATGTGAACATTATTCATCATAAACGTTTCATTCAACAACGTATATTTTCACAATTTAATAATGATAATAATATTAAAACTGTAAACAACCATCAGCCACCCAACAAATATTGCAATCACAGGCAATAAATACATATTCAATCACAGATATAATAATTGTAAAAATAATTTGAGTGAGAGAGTTTTCAAATTTGGTTTCCACTCCATCAGTCTTTAATTGATGATTTATTTTTAAACTAAATTAAATGGATGTTTAATTTAGCTTAAAAATTCAACTTGCCCCGTTTCCGTTCTGGTCAGTTCCATAGCGCAGTGTTCGCCTTCACGATTCCAACGCATTTTAAATCATCAAATTCTGATAAGATTTTAACATGATATAGCAGTTTATATTTTAATTACATAAGTTAAATTCATAAAATAGTTAAATTAATTAATTATTCTAATTACATCTTTAAACTATCGTTAACCTTATGCCATCGTTTCTACAGGACGACAACCAACCCAATTCTTCAACCCTGAAAACCATCCATCGCCGGCCTCTCAGGTGATCGGAGCACAATTAGAGTACCCCCCTCGAAGTGGCGCAGCGCCACCACCCTCCGCCAGTGACCGCGCCCAGCTCGGCCTCCCCATCAGCTATGAAACCCCCCTTAAACCTGCCCTTTTAACCTCGAAATTTGAGCAACATACCATATCAAATATGATCAAAGCCTTATAGATGGAGAGATCTTGAGACGTACTACAATTTTTGTCTTGATAGTTATTTGAATTAGTTTGTAGATTGTGAGGAATTAAGGCTTGAATTTGAACAAATCTGGCCATTAATGAAGAAGCGGCGGCGGCCTACATATTAGAGAAGCTAGGGTTTTAGTTGAATGGGTTAAGGGCCTTATATACTATACTTTAATTAATATTCAATTCTATTTATACTTGTTTAACCCCACGAACTCCAAACGAATCCCAACGACTATCGCCCGTTCGATCGTTTTAGTTAGTTTTTATCAAAATTAAAATATAATTTAATATAATGTTCAATATTAAATTTCAGCATACATTTTTATTTATCGGGGCCACCTACTAACTCCAAAAATTATGAAATTTGAAATCTAGCTATGTTTCGACGATACAGTCCTAAAAAAAATTAATTTCGTCCAATTTGGAGACCATTTGAAAAATAACTTTTTAACTAGCTTGTTAAATTTAAACTGAAATTGAAAACGCATTTAAATTTTATGTGTTCACATACTAATTCCAAATGACTTGAAATTTTAAACCTGATAATAATTTGACGTTCCGGATCCAACAAAATTAGTTTTGTCGAAAGCGAAGATCATTTGCAAAATGACTATTTTTAAGGGATATATATAATATTAAAAAAATATAAATTTCATAGCGACTATTTGAAATTTTAATTTGGCCATATCTAATAATTTATAAAATGAAATCTCAATTTTTCACATTCGTTAGAAAATATAATTAAACAGATTATAACGTTTCTTATTTTATTAAAATCCAACTTATTTTGAATTATGTATAATCATTTAAAGTTCAAAACGTAATTTTTATACTACCGCGCCATTTCGAGTTCGTTTTAATTTAAATTTAAATTTATACGTTCTAACTTCATTTTAAATAAATTTTACGTCATTAATTCTCAAAATTAATCGTTTTAAACTATCGAATTTTTAAATTCGATTACAAATCAATGTAAAATTCATTAAAAATAAATTTTAAATTGGTTCCAAAAATACGGGTTGTTACAATCTCCTCCACTTAAAAACTTTTTCATCCTCGAAAAAGAATGGAGCTTAAAGTTGTTTAACTGACCAACTCAAGTTTCATTTTGGCTTGAGTTCTTCAACTATTCATTTTCTAAGAACTTCTAAATTTCTCTGAAATTTGGCTAATACCTCAAATTTATGAAAAATTTCGCCATAACATCCTTTGTACAGGTTGATCTAAACAAATTTATTGGGCTGTATTAGGCACCCAATAAATGTATATATCGCATACAAATCAAATGTGAATTATCTATGCTCAAGGGAGATGTGTAAAAAATCATCCCTTGACCTAGTGATGGGAATTAATCATAATCCATGTGCCGTATCTAAAACAAGATAGACATGTGTATTTTGTTACCTTAAGACCTAAGTAGGGCTTGTTATTAAATCCTACAATTTACCATTATATGTTATTACATAATCAGTCTTCGGTTCAACCTGTAATTCTGTCTTCGTCATACAAGCATCTCGCTCATATGGTAATTCAAACCTCGTCATATAAGCGCCAACTGCTTATATGGAATATGATATGCTATGCCATCTTAAGTAGTATGTTATGCGGTGTAGTCCATAATTTATTTGTTACTATCCTATGGCGTATGTTTTAATTTCACACAGAACAACCATCACAGCGCATCCAAATCTTTCGCAGTAATTTATAATAAATAAAATTGAGCAACCAACTCATTAAGATGCACTGGTTTGTCGGGCACACAATTTATTTCTCTACTCAATTGTAAATCCATAAACTGCTCAACACACACACACACACACACACACACACATATATATATATATATGTATATATATATAGCATATCCATGCATATAAATCCAGTTTGAGTTAATTTTCAATTCAGCACAACATTATATTTGATTTGGCTTAAATTAACTTTCATTCTTATATTGGTTTTATTATTCCAATATTTTTATTAGTTATACTAATAATCACACAACACAACCAACAATTAATTTGTTGATTAGATTTTCAAATACATAACTTTTATATACTCAAAAATCATATTTTCAATGTCAAAACACAAACAATAAATTGTAACTAAGTTTGGTTCTCACACCAGCCAATTGGAAATATATAGGTATCCGATTTCAAAACTCGAACATAAATGCTGATGATACTCGAGTAATCATCAGAATCATCACCGGGCGTCTAGAGTGTGATTCTATATCTACCCAGTATATTTGAGACATCGAATGCACGTTAATTACGCGTATATTCAAAATCTTCTTATACTCGATAGTCTGAATTCAATATAAAATAAGATACTCAGATACATATAATAAGATATATTTTTCAAAACTAAATTCGTTTTTATAAACAACACTCTTTAAACTCATTCTAGGTTATTATTAACCCTATATCTAACGAGTTCTTCTTATAGGATATTACTAATCCTATCTCTGATGAATAATTTCGTTCGGTTCTAATGTGTCTTGTTCTCGATCTTTGTAAACCAAAGCTCTGATACCACCTTTAGCGACCCGAACTTCCTGGCCGGCCTAAACCAAATAAGAAGGCGAACTGTTTGAGAACATAACGCATCAAAACACAAACATGAGAACATTTCATTGCTATTACATTAATTTACATCAGAGTACAAGATATCAGAGTACAAATAAATAATTTACAGCAGAAAAATATCAGAGATTTAAATTACAAAACAGTGAAAAATACATATATAAAAATAATGTGCAGCGGAAAACATCAACCACCACAACTGAAAGATATATACGGATACAAAGCATTCCGAATATAGCTCTAGCCATAATCCAAGATCATGTGAAAAGAAATATTTGCAAAATAAAACTACTAGCTGCCCGTGTGAAAAATATGGGAACATGAGTTTAGGTGTGAAACAACAAACTGTGAGTCAGTCATGGGGCTGGTGTGAGAACTAAAACAGTTATTAGTTTTATTTTTAAAGTTGGTAAATCAAGGGACCACACCGTGTAACACGGAACAGGTTTTCTCCGAAGAATACCATAAAACAAACAACGCAATGCTAAAAAGGAAAAATGAAGCCATTATAAGACTCAGGTCCCATCACAATGCAACACAAACCAGATGATAGAGTTTTATCTTATAATGGCCAAATAAGCTTGATACACAAATTTTATCTTTTATTATTATTATAAGTGAAGAAATCAACTTCAAATATAAATGTATCAATCATAGCTGACACAGGTACCATTATATTATGTCGCCATATAGGTTTACAACTAAACCGTAATATCACGTATTGGAAGTTGGATTCCACCTATGAACCAAGGAAAGCGATCCTCCATTTCGATTCGAGACACACTAGAAATGCCTCATTACTCAGACTTTGGTGAGCCCTAGGTTAGCCGTAGGGCCGTTCAGCAATCGCAAATTAGTTATACCATAAACTATACATTTGCTGGTTCTATCGAACCTCGTAAATGGTCGGTATGTTGACAAATCTGTCAGTTTTCGACCAATCAAGAGCCATTAGAAACTCAAATCAAATCCGAGGTACCTCTCTATCCATCAAATAATATCCAACATCCACATAAGTAAATGGGCTCCATACCATGACATCACTTCTTGCTAGAAGCTAATGTATGTCCATTTCCCTATCGTTCCTTATCCCGTTTCTAGTTCATATCGGGGTGTGAAGCTCGCGAATAACGCTACAAAAAGCTATGCTATTTGAAACCTTGCTTTGATCATCAACCACAAAGCCTTTCTTTTCAACAGAAGCTTTGATCCATGCATCTCAGCCTGTCACATTGTCAATCCATACCGTACCATTGATTTCCACCAATATATAACCTCTAAGCTCATACGTCTCAAAGAAGGGTGTTAAGCAAGAGAATAAATTCTCTGCCACCGAATAAATATATATTTACCAGAGATCACCGAATACAACATAAAGGAATAAAATATCAGATACACCATCCATTTGCAAGTTCATTTTCGGTCTGAACGAAACCGGAGGCACCTTATTCCTCGTCCCATATGTCCAACACAGGAGAGAGGCCCTCGCACATCCGGTCGATCTCCAAGTACGTCTGGACAATCACCACTTATTACCTTGTCTTGGGTGTACATCCCAATCAATACATTAGTAATCATCCAAACGATGTGAAGATCTCCGGTTTTCAACTACCATCTTCAAATCTTCGACTTTTAGTCATCGTATCAGTTATTCAGAATGGGTTAAACTTGGTCTTTCCGAATAACTCGCTCACCTTATAATCAAGTGCTATGAAAACACGTCATACGCCTCATTTTAATCCAAAATATTCTTTTATTCAAATATTCTTGGAAATCATTTCAAAAGATTTTATAATATCTTCTCTCAACTTAAACCAAATTATAGTTTATCCAACTAGTCGGGATTAGCGAGCCTTATCGAAGTAATCATTTATTTTATTATTCTAATCCCACTTATTCATCCTATGGAGCAAAACTGGTAGTACTCCATATCTAACACCCACTGTGTTATTGGTAAAATTAATTACCATTTCACATTTCAAATCTAATTAAAGATTTAACAATCGCTTGGAGTAAAAATGGTGGTACTCCATTCTCAATCATTTCTTTAATTCGGTTAATTTAATTACCTCATTTGCATTCCAATCAAATTAAAGATTCATTAGAATTCCAACTTGTTTTTAATCTCAAAGTTCATTACTTAATGTTATTCAATCTTTTACGAAATTAATCCTATCTTTAACTGGGTTAAAGAACCATTGTCACTTAAAACACAGTTCACGATAAACCTAAAATCCTCTTCCATCGAAATGGAATCTTCATGGAAATCTGATCAGTATATAATTGATATAAATCAGAGTAATACTATAAATAGAACAACGACAAAGCCTTTTATATTCCATAAATAGTAACTGTCTTCCATAAGAAAAGACGAAAAACCAAAAATATGCTCATGAAAATTGTGACCACGCAAATCACTCCTTCTTCCTCATCTACCTCCTTCGCCTTTGACACCTCCTCCTTCCCTCCTCTTCGTACTTCTCCAGCAATCCCTCCGATTCACCCCCTTCTATTGTTAATTCCTCTTCCGTCAAGCCCTCCGATGGTAATTTTGGATCTAATCTTCTAGATCCTCATTTTCCTTCAAGTAGACCTATTTCTTCTCCTATAGCTAATCGACTTAATGTTAATTCAAAGAATCTTCCTTTATCTGCAAATTAATCAACGTTTAATGCCTCCTGTCCATCGTTCACGAAGAGGGACTATGCTTCCCTTTTTAATTCCCTCCCTTGAAATTCGTTCGCTTTCCAACCTTAACACTTCGACATTCCTAGGGATGGCGTACCAAAAATGATTCCTGACTCAGTTAAATCCAAGGGAATGAATTGCTGGAGTGATACTTGGTGGGCTTTTTCCTGGATGACACTTCTTCGTATCCTATGGTGGCAAATTTCTTAAGCCGATTTTGGAAATCAGAAGGTGGAGTTAGTATTAAATCAGACGGAGTTCATTTCTTTTTCAAGTTTTCAAATGAATTAGATAGAGATTTTTTTTTGAAATCTGATCCAATTTTCATAAAAGGACGCATTTTCATCATAACTAGATGGGATCCGTCTATAACAGGCACATATTAAAAAAGTTCTAGTTTGGGTTCAATTCTATTGCATTCCAACTATACTATGGACATTATTGGGTACAAATTGGCTAGCTTGTCATGTGGGGAGATTGATATTCTTTGATAGTAGCATTGAAAAGTTGTAGAGATTTAGGTATTCCAAATCTTTAATTGAGATCTGCTCGAAGTTTGATCTCCCTGATAAGATAGTGGTAGGTGGTTTAGGCAAAGAGTGCTCTTTAGTCAAGTTAACCTATGATTAAAGACCTAAAATTTGTACTACGTGTAAGGTATTTGGTCATGCAACCGAAAGTTGTGAATTTAACACCAAGGCAGAAGTTGATGGTGGAAATCATGCAAAGGACTTCGATAATAATTCTTATGACCACCCAAGATAGTTTAATAGGAAGAACTCTTCTAATGTTAACCAAGGAAAATGGACATCTGTTAATGCAAGAAATTCAAAGTATTGGAGAAGGAATGGAGTTCCTAATAATAAGGCTGATAATGTTGAAACAGACATGTCAAAGGTAAATGAAAATCCTTTTAATTTTATGGAATCTGATTTAGATGGTAATGACAACACTAATGAGTTTAATGCAGAGGTACAAATTAATAGCAAGGAGGCTGATCCTATAATTGGAAGTACAGTTGATACTGCAGCTGGGTTGCGATCACAAGTGAACATGACTAATGATACTGAAGGTCTGAATACTGTGGATAATAATGGCACATAATCTAAAGATGGTGAAGAATTGATAGGTAACTTTTTTGATGAAAACGCAGACAATGTTGAGATGTCAGCAAAATCTGGTAAATGCACCTCTGGTTCATTAGTTTTGTCCGTTGTTGTATTAAATGCAACCTCTTCTAAATCCTCTCCTTACACCAATTTGTCTTGTTCATCGACCTTTATTCACTCTACACCATCCTCTGTTTGAAATATGGTAATGAATTCATCATCGCTTTTTTCTTATACATCTGGTCCCATGAAATATTCTTCGTCGCCTTCATCTTCTACTCTTTCAGCAACTTCACCATATGCTAACCTGAGACCTTCTCTTAATATGCAACTTCCTCTCCCTCCCGTCACTGGCCATGGCTTGACATTCCTGTAAGTGAACAATTCTTTGTCCTCTCTGTCTACTGCAGTGTCTACAAGTTCTCTACCAAAACCCAAGGGTAACAAATTGCAAGGTAAATTCTGGGATGACTTAGATCTTGATGACGGAATTGACTATGGGCCAGAGGATGTGCTCCCTCTCTGCAACAAGCTAAAAGCTACTAAATGACAGACCAGGAAACCTGGTCCCATGTTTGATCCAACCTTGATTTGATATTGCATGTTTGCAATTATCACTACTGATGACTTCCTGTGTCTTCATGAAATCTATTATTTGAAACTTCTAAATTTGTTTTTTTTCTTGAGCAAAGTCATTTCCGGTTTTGACATCAATCAGTCGTGGACATTGGTTCTTTCAAGTCCAGTTTTCATTTGAAATTTTGGCTATACAATAATTCAGCTTCATATTATTTCCATGTGGAAGGCTGCTAGTTAACATTAGTGGTAGTATCCAATTTGATATGCTTGCAAAGATGTACACTCATTTGATAATTTGATAGTTCATCTAAGAAGTTATAAGGCTTGGAATTGTCAAGAGTCTGTATTCCTATTTTTTTCATTTTTGGTTGTAACTCTTGATGTTGTGAATAATAAAATTTTCACTTGCCTTTTAAAAAAGCAACTGTCTTCCTTCATAGAAGCTTATCTCGATTATTACTAAATCTAATTCCACTCAACTTCAATTTAATGTATTAAATTAGAAAACTTTAATTTGGAAAATTTCCGTTAAATCTTAATAAAAAGATTTTTAAATTCCAAATCATATCTTCACTATTAATTGGGTTTTAAGAACAAATGTTACAAAAAACATCATTCACAATGAACCTAAAATCAACTTCCATTTAATTTCAGTTATATGTATTAATTGGAAAACTTAATTAATCTTAATTAAAAGATTTATTATTTTCTCAATTAGGTTTAAGAACAGTGTTATTGAAGACACCATTCACGACAAACCCAAAATCCAATTGGATATTAAATATAAGGCTCTGAATAGATGTAGTGACCCGAAAATCCGGTCCAATTTGAGCTGACTAAATAACACAAGTCCAACCCCAAATTGCACTGGAAACTCAAGAAACTAATAGAAAGAAGACAGAGGGTGAGGATAGATAAGATAGAAACTTAGAATAGAAGAAGAAGAAGAACATCATCATCGGAGTAAACACGAATCTCACAGCGGAACGAATAAAATATAACATAACTTTTGAAATACAACCAGTTATATATACAATAGCACTTATCAGAGTACAACACTTACAACAACAGTGGAAATAATAATAGCTATAGAATCCTGAAGCCTCCTGCTCCAAGCTCTCCAAGTGTATCTGTAAAAACCCGACTACTTGACTGCCCGTACAAATTTAGGCACCCAAGAGTTTAGGGAAAACAACAAAGTAAACTCCGGGTCAGTCATGGGACTGGTGTGAGTAAAATAGTTTAAAACAGTTTAACATATATGTGATATCTCATAAGACCACGCCGTGAATACGGAACGGGTTTTTCCCTTATGAGAATCCAACATCTTTGACAAGAAATATCATTCTGATATTATAATAATGTCTAAGTACAAATATATATCAATCTAGCAGAAACGCTTTCATCTCACGTTCTACATATATAGTATACAATCAAAACCACGGGGGCGTATTGGATGATTGGATTTCCAACTCTGACAAGGTATGGAACCACCTTCCGATCAGTGTACTCTAGGAACGATACACTGGAGTTCAACAAGAACATCTTGCAACTCAGCCACACATGACCGACCACTCATTTCGCTTGAGTGTATCGAATGTACATCACCAACGGTTGGGATCAACAACCGTTTCCCGTATATATATGGGACAACATTGATAGATTAAAAGAAGCAAATGAATATTCTCTAGATAGGTGATTATACACCCTACTTCGGTGCGACCGACTTAGCCATGCTGCCTGCCCGATTTCTGTCATTTACCGGATGTGAGGCTAGAAGCTACGCTTACTTTCCATTCATTTATAACACAATCACTTTGAATGCCACATTATCAGATCCGTAAATCATTAGTTGGTTTATACAAATATCCTGGATTGTATGCTAAGGGATAAATCCGTTGCAACCATATATATTTATACAGACCAACCCATTCGATCATTGGAAATACTTTGTCAGACATTCGTCCATTTACGTTCGTTCTGGGACTGAACGAAACTGAAGGCACTATTCAGTACATCCATCTTAGTCCATTGTTATCTAAGATTTATACAACAGCCCTTGCACTTTACTCCGTCTTCAATATATTCAGCATATATGATTCACAACGCTTATGCCAATACAGAGTGGTTCTTTGGATAATGATCCAACCGGTCTCTCCATATTAACAACGTTAAAATGGTCAAAACATTGATAGTCTGTGATTTAACTATCAAGAAAAACTCGTGTGCAAACAACGATATTATTTCCAGACGGAAATTATATCAACCAATCATCATTTAACATTTATCTCTTTAGTTCATTAATTTACTTATCTCCTGTTTCCCTATATTCTAAATTTCTTATTTTCTAATTTTAGAAAATATACTTTATTAACAATGGAAAACATTTCCATTTCCTGTTTCCTATATTAGAAAACATTTCTGATTTCTTATTTGGAAAACATTTCCAAAGTTCCTTTATTGGATTTTAAACTGATGTTTAAACAAACATCGCTATGCCAACTCAAACCATTTACTGAATTCACTTAACCATCATTCACTATCAAACCTTACCATTCCTTAGTTAAGAAGGGAGTCAATCAAGTTGGGGGTATAATTACCTCTCAGACCTTAACTGAACAACGTTATAACTTTGAAATAGTAACAGTTTATCTTTTAAACCTTTAACAACTTCTTTACGTAACCCTCAGATTCAATTTACGAATCCACTTCTTTATTGAAAGCATTGATTATAACGATAACGTTATAATCCCTACTTTCGAAATATCTAACTTCAACTATAACCTTTATTCTTTAATTCGAATAATTAAACCTAACCCTACTTTATTAGTGTATACTCTTGATTTAAAAACAGGAAAGTAAATATTACTTTCTCGAATTCGATGTAATTGAATTCGACGTATAATTCTCTTTCGAGTAATCTCTATTTGATTAACTCTTCTTCGAATATCCTATATTCGATTATCTCTCTTCGAATAACTTATATTCGATCTCTTTCTTTCGAATACGATATATTCGATAATCTCCTTTCGATTAAACTAATCGATAGCTCCTTTCGATTAACTAAAATCGACAACTCATTTCCATTAAACTCTACTCGAATAAACTATATTCGATTAACTCTATTTAACTCCATTCGAATAACTAATATTTGATAACTCTATTTAACTCCATTCGAATAACTAATATTCGATAACTCTATTTAAGACCGTTCAACTCTATTCGAATAACTAATATTCGATAACTCTATTTAACTCCATTCACTTGACTCTAGATCGCAGCGATCACAATGGTTACGCTTGATTCCCTCAGGAAACATCCGACCGCCGTGGGCTATTTACAGCCCTGCGAATTACGCTAGCAGTCGTGCTAAATGACATCTCATTTGGATTAACTCTAATTGATTGATTCTAACTGTTTACCACTAACTGATTAACTCTAACCGATTAACTCTAACTGTTTAACTCTAACTGATCAACTCTAACCGATTAACTCTAACTGTTTAACTCTAACTGTTTAACTCTAATCAATTTTCTCTATTCAACTAACTCGACTCGACTAACAGCTTTCGAATAACATATTCGATTCACTAACTTCGAATACCATATTCGATTAACTAACTTCGAATTCCATATTCGATTAACTAACTTCAAATGCCATATTCGATTAACTAACTTCGAATGCCTTATTCGATTAACTAACTTCGAATGCCATATTCGATTAACTAACTTCGAATGCCATATTCGATTAACTAACTTCGAATGCCATATTCGATTAACTAACTTCGAATGCCATATTCGATTAACAAACTTCGAATGCCATATTCGATTAACAAACTTCGAATGCCATATTCGATTAACTAACTTCGAATGCCTAATTCGATTAACTAACTTCGAATGCCATATTCGATTAACTAACTTCGATTGCCATATTCGATTAACTAACTTCGAATGCCATATTCGATTAACTAACTTCGAATGCCATATTCGATTAACTAACTTCGAATGCCATATTCGATTAACTAACTTCGAATGCCATATTCGATTAACTAACTTCGAATGCCATATTCGATTAAATAACTTCGAATGCCATATTCGATTAACTAACATCGAATGCCATATTCGATTAACTAACATCGAATGCCATATTTGATTAACTAACTTCGAATGCCATATTCGATTAACTAACTTCGAATGCCATATTCGATTAACTAACTTCGAATGCCATATTCGATTAACTAACATCGAATGCCATATTCGATTAACTAACATCGAATGCCATATTCGATTTCTCCTTTGTGATAACGTTTATCCAATTAAAAAGATCCCCTTTTTAACAACGTTTATTCATTTATAAAGATTCACTTTTTAGTAACGGTTCTTCACTTTATAAATGTTCATTTAATAACGGTTTCCTCTTTATAACTTCTTATTTCGTTATAAACACATTTCCTTTTTATTAACTCTATTTATTTTCTAAATATTCTCTTTCCAATTTTATTTGTAAATGGTTTACAAATATTTCTTTTTCTATTTTATTCTATTTGCAAATGGTTTGCAAATATTCCCTTTTCAAATTTATTCTATATTTATTCTATAAAAATATTCTAACTCCTTAAATTTCCGGGAAAATTCGCCATAACCTCCTTTGTATCGGGAGTATCGGGAAAATCCCCAAACCCGCCACACAGGCCTTTCCATTCAAAAAGAAAATGGTTTGAAATTATTTCCTTTTTGAATATCTCTAATTTATAAATATTCCTTATTTATAAATATTCTATTTATAAATATCTCTTATTTATAAATATTCCAATTTATAAATATTCTGTTTTCAATATCACTTTGAAAATCTCCTTATCAACATCCCGTATGTTACGGTATTCAATCATATCAAATCACGATGATAAATATCGTCCAAAAACATATGATCGACAATAGATTATATATCATATCATATATTGCAATATATGAACAGAACAATAATATAAATATTGAGGAGTCCAGTTGGACCCCTCCAACCTGTTTCCCTGCATCACTGATGTTACACAGTATAATCAACATCCATTACAGTTCAGTACGAATTATTCTGATAAACAGAATCAATATATATATATATATATATATATATATATATATATATAACGGTTTATATATGTATATATACATATAATTTCAACTAACTGACTAGCAGTTCAATCAATCAACCAACACACAACAATTAACAGATGATTAACAGTTCTAAGAATACATTGTAAAAATATAACTGTTCAGAGTTGGTGAGTTTTACTCACATTCGCAGTTCATCGTTAAAGAACGATAAGCTGTTATTTGATTTGAATCAAACAGTTTAATTCGTCGTAAATTCATACGAGCTCCAATGGACTTCCAGTCAGCTCCAGCGTGTAGCTCTCGTCCATACGATCCCGACGGATCTTGTTTCGTTGAATTCTGATGAGGTATGACCAAGATATTCAGTTTCGAAGTTAAGAACAGAATTTAAATTAAAAACTAAATTTTCCTTTTCCTCTTAATTGGGCTTTCACCTTTTGTTTACCCGGCCTACAAATACTTGAAATCCACGGCCCAGCTCCTTATAAATTTCAACCGAAAGTCTTCTTCCTCTTCGCTACATCAGGAAGCAAAAACCACGGCCATAGCCGATCCTTCATTCCCCCTTCCTCCTCCCACACTCCACTACAAATCGAACCAAAATCACCATCCTCCTCCTCGCCTCAAACTTCACACCCCCATACCCTTAGAGAGCAACTCGGCGGCCTCTAAGGATTCCCATCGAACCCATTCTCCACACAGACAGCGACGTTTTCGAGCACCGAAACCCACAAATTCATCACCACCGAACCTCCTATACACCCTGACCACCCTCATATGCACCAATTCTGATATTTGTGCTTCAATCACTCGATTTCCTTAACCCTAGTCTACTGTACCAAAGAGGACAGCGGACCAAATGAAGTTCGAACGCCACAAAAATTGGTATTAAAACGAAGAGGGAGATATCAGAAAGTCAAATACACATCTAGAATGATTTATAAATTTTTCTTGTATATTCTTTTGATTTTTACACCTTGCGTTTTGATTTTCCAGAAAGAATGTGACGGCGCAAAAACTGAAATTAGGTTTAGAAGAGGGTTAGATGCATATTTATAGGGTAGGTAAATATCTAGATATTTTTATTCGATTTTTATATTCATTTATTTTGAAATGCTTCTTGTATTAGTCTTCTAAAAATTCCTGCGACCACATACAATACCCAAAAATCACGAAAATTGACATGCAACTAGAGTACGACATTACGGTCCCAACGAAACTAGTTTCGTCGAATTCCGACTTCGTATGCTCGCACAGCGTATTTTTAACCGTCAAAATACTGACTGTTTTTCACTCTAAAAATCCGTACGACCACACACTGACTCTAAAAATCACGAAAACTGACATCTAGCAACTATTTGGCATTGCGGATCTAATAAAATTAGTTTCGTCGAATTCCGACTTCGTTTGCAAAAGTGGCTATTTTTAAAGCTCTGGATGACCCATTTAAATATATAAATATATTTAAATATAATTAAATTTAATATATAAAAATAAATATTATCGTATATATTCACAGTGGAATACCATACAGCTCTAGAATATTCGTATATGGATTTATAGCTCGATATTCCAAATCCATATTGCATCGATATTCCATTTATATTGAAATTCCTTTTATAAATCGTTATAAATTATAAAGGGAATTCCACAGCGACTTTTCTAAAATTTGATTTGGACGTAAATCAAAATCTACACGACGAAATCCCGATTTTTCTCTTCCACTAGAAAGATATACTTCACCTGCTCCTAACATATCTTGTTTCACAGAAATCCGATTTAAAACGGACTATGTATACTCAGTTGAAGTTCAAATCGCCAAATAGCGAACTGCAGCGCCATTTCGAGCTCTATTTTAATTATATTATAAACTATACGTTATAACGCCGTCGATTCCATATAGACGTTATTATTATTTTGAATCGAAACTTAACCACATCTCGTATACTATTCAATTCACACTCTATTGTGAATTCTACTATTTCCGACTATCTCGACATTATAATATATTATTATATTTTATAATATTAATTAAATAATCATTTTTATTTAATTCAGGTCATCGATATCGCCAAAACGATATTGAAATAATTAAATTAATTAATTATTCAACAGCTAAAAATGCGGGTCATTACAATCTTTCCCCCTTAAAATAATTTCGTCCTCGAAATTGCTAAGGTAAGGGACGACCCTATCTACTGGGTAAAAATTTATCTGTTTACCTCTTATCTCCGGTTTCAACTGAACCAATTAATATCGACTAAAATATTAATTTATTCCGACTAACTAAAATTTTCAAAAATTCTGAAAATTTTCTAACACTTTAAATTTTCGAAAAATTTCGCCATAACTTCCTTTGTACAGCCCTATCGGTAAAATCACAACTCGCCTCTTTAGGCCTTCTCCAACCCAAAAGAAAATCAAACAGCCAAGCGGCTTGCCAAATCGGCTCATAAATTCTCATATCCATTTATAATATAAACAGGTACCTTTTTGTCGGGCATATCAACTCTATCATTTCTATATGCGATCAACTCAGCATATACTAGTGTTATCTCAATCAAATTCCAATCAGTTCATATCCTCAAATCCAAATCGAATTTCATTTGAACCCCAATATCAAATTTCAAATTCTTAACTCATCAATTTGGTTCCATTCTAGATTATCTCAAATCCAATTCAATTTTATTTAACTTAGTTCAAGTTAAATTTCAATTTATTCATCCATTTATACCATTTCAATCTATTTAACTTCATTAGTTAAATTCCAATTCCACAACTTAAATTCTTGGGTTTCTTTCAAATCAAATTTGAAATCATAATGCCAATTTAAAACCTTTGAATTTCTAAACACTTGTTTTCTCGAAACAATTCAAAAACAAAACCTTTGGCAGTAATCCTTCACTTACAATTCGAAAATGAACACTGATGATGTCGCGATTCATCATCAGAATCTATTTTCCAGCTATCGAAGTGAGTTTAATACTATATCACCTTTAGTTTGAAAACGTTTTCAAACTCTCCCAGGAAACTTAAAATTTCCTTATTTTAATTCCAGTCTGATTTAAATTCAGATTTACTTCATCTTATTTCATATACTTTCCCTATATGAATTCTGATTAGTTATTTATAACTATTTCACTTTTATAATCTTACTCGGTTATAATGACAACCAACACAACCAATTATACTATGTAAATTTCAAAACATATCATGTTGGTCCATCGTATTACGAATGTTTAGTAATCCCTATCGATACAGTGGATCAAACTGATCGACCAGAATTCATAAGCCACTCAACCAATGAGTTTCCACAATATAAAACCATTTTATATTAACTAACAAATACGCACTCGTATATATACACTCAAATTCAGTCTAGGATATTACCAATCCCATCTCTACTGAATCACGCCACAGAGCCAAGGTATTAACTAAACCAATGCTCTGATACCAACTGTAGTGACCCGAAAATCCGGTCCAATTTGAGCTGACTAAATAACACAAGTCCAACCCCAAATTGCACTGGAAACTCAAGAAACTAATAGAAAGAAGACAGAGGGTGAGGATAGATAAGATAGAAACTTAGAATAGAAGAAGAAGAAGAACATCATCATCAGAGTAAACACGAATCTCACAGCGGAACGAATAAAATATAACATAACTTTTGAAATACAACCAGTTATATATACAATAGCACTTATCAGAGTACAACACTTACAACAACAGTGGAAATAATAATAGCTATAGAATCCTGAAGCCTCCTGCTCCAAGCTCTCCAAGTGTATCTGTAAAATCCCGACTACTTGACTGCCCGTACAAATTTAGGCACCCAAGAGTTTAGGGAAAACAACAAAGTAAACTCCGGGTCAGTCATGGGACTGGTGTGAGTAAAATAGTTTAAAACAGTTTAACATATATATGATATCTCATAAGACCACGCCGTGAATACGGAACGGGTTTTTCCCCTATGAGAATCCAACATCTTTGACAAGAAATATCATTCTGATATTATAATAATGTCTAAGTACAAATATATATCAATCTAGCAGAAACGCTTTCATCTCACGTTCTACATATATAGTATACAATCAAAACCGCGGGTGCGTATTGGATGATTGGATTTCCAACTCTGACAAGGTATGGAACCACCTTCCGATCAGTGTACTCTAGGAACGATACACTGGAGTTCAACAAGAACATCTTGCAACTCAGCCACACATGACCGACCACTCATTTCGCTTGAGTGTATCGAATGTACATCACCAACGGTTAGGATCAGCAACCGTTTCCCGTATATATATGGGACAGCATTGATAGATTAAAAGAAGCAAATGAATATTCTCTAGATAGGTGATTATACACCCTACTTCGGTGCGACCGACTTAGCCATGCTGCCTGCCCGATTTCTGTCATTTACCGGATGTGAGGCTAGAAGCTACGCTTACTTTCCATTCATTTATAACACGATCACTTTGAATGCCACATTATCAGATCCGTAAATCATTAGTTGGTTTATACAAATATCCTTGATGTTATGCTAAGGGATAAATCCGTTGCAACCATATATATTTATACAGACCAACCCATTCGATCATTGGAAATACTTTGTCAGACATTCGTCCATTTACGTTCGTTCTGGGACTGAACGAAACTGAAAGCACTATTCAGTACATCCATCTTAGTCCATTGTTATCTAAGATTTATACAACAGCCCTTGCACTTTACTCCGTCTTCAATATATTCAGCATATATGATTCGCAACGCTTATGCCAATACAGAGTGGTTCTTTGGATAATGATCCAACCGGTCTCTCCATATTAACAACGTTAAAATGGTCAAAACATTGATAGTCTGTGATTTAACTATCAAGAAAAACTCTTGTGCAAACAACGATATTATTTCCAGACGGAAATTATATCAACCAATCATCATTTAACATTTATCTCTTTAGTTCATTAATTTACTTATCTCCTGTTTCCCTATATTCTAAATTTCTTATTTTCTAATTTTAGAAAATATACTTTATTAACAATGGAAAACATTTCCATTTCCTGTTTCCTATATTAGAAAACATTTCTGATTTCTTATTTGGAAAACATTTCCAAAGTTCCTTTATTGGATTTTAAACTGATGTTTAAATAAACATCGCTATGCCAACTCAAACCATTTACTGAATTCACTTAACCATCATTCACTATCAAACCTTACCATTCCTTAGTTAAGAAGGGAGTCAATCAAGTTGGGGTATAATTACCTCTCAGACCTTAACTAAACAACGTTATAACTTTGAAATAGTAACAGTTTATCTTTTAAACCTTTAACAACTTCTTTACGTAACCCTCGGATTCAATTTACGAATCCACTTCTTTATTGAAAGCATTGATTATAACGATAACGTTATAATCCCTACTTTCGAAATATCTAACTTCAACTATAACCTTTATTCTTTAATTCGAATAATTAAACCTAACCCTACTTTATTAGTGTATACTCTTGATTTAAAAACCGGAAAGTAAATATTACTTTCTCGAATTCGATGTAATTGAATTCGACATATAATTCTCTTTCGAGTAATCTCTATTTGATTAACTCTTCTTCGAATATCCTATATTCGATTATCTCTCTTCGAATAACTTATATTCGATCTCTTTCTTTCGAATACGATATATTCGATAATCTCCTTTCGATTAAACTAATCGATAGCTCCTTTCGATTAACTAAAATCGACAACTCATTTCCATTAAACTCTACTCGAATAAACTATATTCGATTAACTCTATTTAACTCCATTCGAATAACTAATATTTGATAACTCTATTTAACTCCGTTCGAATAACTAATATTCGATAACTCTATTTAAGACCGTTCAACTCTATTCGAATAACTAATATTCGATAACTCTATTTAACTCCATTCGCTTAACTCTAGATCGCAGCGATCACAATGGTTACGCCTGATTCCCTCAGGAAACATCCGACCGCCGTGGGCTATTTACAGCCCTACGAATTACGCTAGCAGTCGTGCTAAATGGCATCTCATTTGGATTAACTCTAATTGATTGATTCTAACTGTTTACCACTAACTGATTAACTCTAACCGATTAACTCTAACTGTTTAACTCTAACTGATCAACTTTAACCGATTAACTCTAACTGTTTAACTCTAACTGTTTAACTCTAATCAATTTTCTCTATTCAACTAACTCGACTCGACTAACACCTTTCGAATAACATATTCGATTCACTAACTTCGAATACCATATTCGATTAACTAATTTCGAATGCCATATTCGATTAACTAACTTCGAATGCCTTATTCGATTAACTAACTTCGAATGCCATATTCGATTAACTAACTTCGAATGCCATATTCGATTAACTAACTTCGAATGCCATATTCGATTAACTAACTTCGAATTCCATATTAGATTAACTAACTTCGAATGCCATATTCGATTAACTAACTTCGAATGCCATATTCGATTAACTAACTTCGAATGCCATATTCGATTAACTAACTTCGAATGCCTTATTCGATTAACTAACTTCGAATGCCATATTCGATTAACTAACTTCGAATGCCATATTCGATTAACTAACTTCGAATGCCATATTCGATTAACTAACTTCGAATGCCATATTCGATTAACTAACTTCGAATGCCATATTCGATTAACTAACTTCGAATGCCATATTCGATTAACTAACTTCGAATGCCATATTCGATTAACTAACTTCGAATGCCATATTCGATTAAGTAACTTCGAATGCCATATTCTATTAAATAACTTCGAATGCCATATTCGATTAACTAACTTCGAATGCCATATTCGATTAACTAACTTCGAATGCCATATTCGATTAACTAACATCGAATGCCATATTCGATTAACTAACATCGAATGCCATATTCGATTTCTCCTTTGTGATAACGTTTATCCAATTAAAAAGATCCCCTTTTTAACAACGTTTATTCATTTATAAAGATTCACTTTTTAGTAACGGTTCTTCACTTTATAAATGTTCATTTAATAACGGTTTCCTCTTTATAACTTCTTATTTCGTTATAAACAAATTTCCTTTTTATTAACTCTATTTATTTTCTAAATATTCTCTTTCCAATTTTATTTGTAAATGGTTTACAAATATTTCTTTTTCTATTTTATTCTATTTGCAAATGGTTTGCAAATATTCCCTTTTCAAATTTATTCTATATTTATTCTATAAATATATTCTAACTCCTTAAATTTCCAGGAAAATTCGCCATAACCTCCTTTGTATCGGGAGTATCGGGAAAATCCCCAAACCCGCCACACAGGCCTTTCCATTCAAAAAGAAAATGGTTTGAAATTATTTCCTTTTTGAATATCTCTAATTTATAAATATTCCTTATTTATAAATATTCTATTTATAAATATCTCTTATTTATAAATATTCCAATTTATAAATATTCTGTTTTCAATATCACTTTGAAAATCTCCTTATCAACATCCCGTATGTTACGGTATTCAATCATATCAAATCACGATGATAAATATCGTCCAAACACATATGATCGACAATAGATTATATATCATATCATATATTGCAATATATGAACAGAACAGTAATATAAATATTGAGGAGTCCAGATGGACCCCTCCAACCTGTTTCCCTGCATCACAGATGTTACATAGTATAATCAACATCCATTACAGTTCAGTACGAATTATTCTGATAAACAGAATCAATATATATATATATATAACGGTTTATATATGTATATATACATATAATTTCAACTAACTGACTAGCAGTTCAATCAATCAACCAACACACAACAATTAACAGATGATTAACAGTTCTAAGAATACATTGTAAAAATATAACTGTTCAGAGTTGGTGAGTTTTACTCACATTCGCAGTTCATCGTTAAAGAACGATAAGCTGTTATTTGATTTGAATCAAACAGTTTAATTCGTCGTAAATTCATACGAGCTCCAATGGACTTCCAGTCAGCTCCAGCGTGTAGCTCTCGTCCATACGATCCCGACGGATCTTGTTTCGCTGAATTCTGATGAGGTATGACCAAGATATTCAGTTTCGAAGTTAAGAACAGGATTTAAATTAAAAACTAAATTTTCCTTTTCCGCTTAATTGGGCTTTCACCTTTTGTTTACCCGGCCTACAAATACTTGAAATCCACAGCCCAGCTCCTTATAAATTTCAACCGAAAGTCTTCTTCCTCTTCGCTACATCAGGAAGCAAAAACCACGGCCATAGCTGATCCTTCATTCCCCCTTCCTCCTCCCACACTCCACTACAAATCGAACCAAAATCGCCATCCTCCTCCTCGCCTCAAACCGCACACCCCCATAACCTTAGAGAGCAACTCGGCGGCCTCTAAGGATTCCCGTCGAACCCATTCTCCACACAGACAACGACGTTTTCGAGCACCGAAACCCACAAATTCATCACCACCGAACCTCCTATACACCCTGACCACCCTCATATGCACCAATTCTGATATTTGTGCTTCAATCACTCGATTTCCTTAACCCTAGTCTACTGTACCAAAGAGGACAGCGGACCAAATGAAGTTTGAACGCCACAAAAATTGGTATTAAAACGAAGAGGGAGATATCAGAAAGTCAAATACACATCTAGAATGATTTATAGATTTTTCTTGTATATTCTTTTGATTTTTACACCTTGCGTTTTGATTTTCCAGAAAGAATGTGATGGCGCAAAAACTGAAATTAGGTTTAGAAGAGGGTTAGATGCATATTTATAGGGTAGCTAAATATCTAGATATTTTTATTCGATTTTTATATTCATTTATTTTGAACTGCTTCTTGTATTAGTCTTCTAAAAATTCCTGCGACCACATACAATACCCAAAAATCACGAAAATTGACATGCAACTAGAGTACGACATTACGGTCCCAACGAAACTGGTTTCGTCGAATTCGGACTTCGTATGCTCGCACAGCGTATTTTTAACCGTCAAAATACTGACTGTTTTTCACTCTAAAAATCCGTACGACCACACACTGACTCTAAAAATCACGAAAACTGACATCTAGCAACTATTTGGCATTGCGGATCTAACAAAATTAGTTTCGTCGAATTCCGACTTTGTTTGCAAAAGTGGCTATTTTTAAAGCTCTGGATGACCCATTTAAATATATAAATATATTTAAATATAATTAAATTTAATATATAAAAATAAATATTATCGTATATATTCACAGTGGAATACCATACAGCTCTAGAATATTCGTATATGGATTTATAGCTCGATATTCCAAATCCATATTGTATCGATATTCCATTTATATTGAAATTCCTTTTATAAATCGTTATAAATTATAAAGGGAATTCCACAGCGACTTTTCTAAAATTTGATTTGGACGTAAATCAAAATCTACACGGCGAAATCCCGATTTTTCTCTTCCACTAGAAAGATATACTCCACCTGCTCGTAACGTATCTTGTTTCACAGAAATCCGATTTAAAACGGACCATGTATACTCAGTTGAAGTTCAAATCGCCAAATAGCGAACTGCAGCGCCATTTCGAGCTCTATTTTAATTATATTATAAACTATACGTTGTAACGCCGTCGATTCCATATAGACGTTATTATTATTTTGAATCGAAACTCAACCACATCTCGTATACTATTCAATTCACACTCTATTGTGAATTCTACTATTTCCGACTATCTCGACAATATAATATATTATTATATTTTATAATATTAATTAAATAATCATTTTTATTTAATTCAGGTCATCGATATCGCCAAAACGATATTGAAATAATTAAATAAATTAATTATTCAACAGCTAAAAATGCGGGTCATTACAATAGAAATCATATCGGCTTATATTCAGTATCAAATTCTGAAACCAACAAATATCGTATCGGTAATAACGATATCTATATCTTCCAAAGTCCTCAACAACATTTGTGTAATCACGAAATCCATAATCGAAATATTCCGAAGATTATTTCCATTCAAATCCATTCCTAATTAATATATTGGAAAATTTTTTGTTAGATTAAAACCATTCACAGTTCCTTTCAGTTCTTATCTCAAGTTGCAAAACAACTTATTCTAATAAAAATATTTTTTTTATTTACAAACATGGAATATTGATCCAAAATCTTTCCAAATCATTTATTATGATTTTACATAATTTATTCAAATTTTTAATAATTTTATAAAGACCCTTATAGTCGGTTTTCGATATCGACCACTGAACTACATCCATAGCGGCCTTTTCCAAAACTGATTTGGACATATCTTAAAATCGAACCGTTAGATTTAAAATCTCTTATTATCGTTCGAAAGCTCTTTTCGATACGAACCCAAGGGATTTAGAAGGATCCAATGTTCGAATCTCCCGTTACGTCAATTCAAGGTCAACGGTCGAAATTCGCGAACGATCGCTGTGCGATACGTTCTATTCTGGCCATTTGAATATATATTTTATATTTCATCGATTTCCATTTAATACGTATTTTATAAATCGTTTACAAATTCATTTTAAAATGATTTCAACTTCCTTTTCAATTTTAAATCAAAGTTGAATATTCCATATCATTATAATATTAAAATGGTAATACTTTCAAAATATCATATTTTTAAATCAAATCTGTTTGATATTCAATGTAAAATGAATAAAATCAACAAATAATTCTATTCGAGTTAAAATTTCGTATATCTACTTAACTCGACTTCACATATTTTAATATTTTTGTGTCCATCCAAAATCAAACATCAAAATCATATTTTGATTCTTCACTAAATATTATTTTAAAATATTCGTTATTTCTGAATTATAATCAAACTCAATCAATTACCATAAAATTTTATTTATATGGATTTCATACATCGCATATATTCAAAAATATTGATAAACAACTATTAAACATTCAATTCACATCCAAAGTACAATTTTCAACTGTGTAAGCATTATATAATTAAATAACGCTTATAATAGTCTGTTAATCAACCTGTTGACAAACAATTAAATCCAAGAGAGATGTGAATTAATTATCATCTCCAGACCCGTGTGGGGTTTTCAATCATCAACAAATAATTGGGCGATGTGTAAAATTATCGTCCCAATACCCGTGTAGTGTTTACATCATAGTCCATGTGAACATTATTCATAATATAACATTTTATTTAACAACGTATATTTTCACAGTTTAATAATGATAATAATATTAAAACTGTAAACAACCATCAACCACCCAACAAATATTGCACTCACAGGCAATAAATACATATTCAGTCACATATATAATAACTATAAAAATAATTTGAGTGAGATAGTTCTCACATGTGGTTTCCACTCCGTCAGTCTTTAATTGATGATTTATTTTTAAACTAAATTAAATAGATGTTTAATTTAGCTTAAAAATTCAACTTGCTCCATTTCCGTTCTGGTCAGTTATATAGCGTAGTGTTTGCCTTCACGATTCCAATGCATTTTAAATCATCAAATGCTGATAAGATATTAACATGATATAGCAATTTATATTTTAATTACACAATTTAAATTCTTAAAATAAATAAATAAATTTAATTATTCTAATTACATCTTTAAACTATCGTTAAACTTATGAAATCATTTCTATAGGCCGATAACCAACCCAATTCTTCAACCCTAAAAACCATCCGTTGCCGGCCCCTCAGGTGATCAGAGCACCATCGGAGAACCCCCCTCAAAGTTGCGTAGCTCCTCCACCCTCCACCAGTGACGGCTCCAAGCTCGGCCTCCCAATCAGCTGTTGAAACCCCCTCAAACGTGCCCTGTTTGACCTCGAAATTTGAGCAGCGTACCATACAAAATACGACCAAAGCCTTATAATGGAGAGATCTTGAGAAGTACTATGATTTTTGTCTTGAAAGTTATTTGAATTAGTTTGTGGATTGTGAGGAATTAAGGCTTGAAATTTGAATAAATCTACCCATTAATGAAGAAGCGACGGCAGCTTGCATGTTAGAGAAGCTAGGGTTTTAGTTTAATGGGTTAAGGGTGTAATGTCCTGTATTTTTAACGATTTAATAATTAATTAGTTTAATTGTTTGAATAGAGTTTTGGTAATTTAAATGGCTTGAATTAAATAATTTGAATATTTAATAAATAATGGATTAATAATTTTAATTCCCGAAATGGTCGAAATTAGTTTATTTTGCAATATTGTGTAAATTAGATAATATAAGATATTTAATTCAGTCTAGAATTGAATTATTATAACGAACATATTATTTAAATGATAGTTAATGTATTTAATTATAATATAATTATAAATGAGCTCGTAACATCGCGAAAGTTTGTATATTGAGTTTTGAACTTCAACTAAATGTACACAATTCAATATAAGTCGGATTTTTTCGAAACAAGAAACATTCGAATCTTTTGAGCTATAATTTTCTAATGGAAGAGAAAATTGGAGATTTTGCTTTGTAGATTGTAAGTTATGTCCAAATCAAATTTTCGAATAGTCGCTATGAATTCATTTATAAACCATAACGATTATTTGATTATAATAAAATATTTATTTTGAATCTGAAAAAGATATTTGAGACGTAGTTATAATTTAATTTTTAGAATTTTTACTGTAATTTTTAATTTGAAAAATAAGCAACTTTTTATTTAGAGTATTTTACTCCCGATATCAGCATTTTGGGATTCCACAGTATAAGTTAACCAGTCTTTATTATTATACTTTTGAGATCGTGGCACATTGCTCATCTTAATGGTATTTTTATTTTTGTCGATAGAAGTCTGATACCAAATGGGGTTTTATGTAGCGTGTACACCGTACACATTCTATTTCTTATACCTTAAGTCTCATGCATATATTAAATAATAAACTACGCTTAAACACTAAGATAAACTATATAAAAAAAATCTAAAATCAAAAGCATATTTCAACCCTAAGGAAAACGTACAGGCTTTTTCTCATGGCTACAATTTTTGAAACCTTAAGCATGAAGTCACACCCCCTTACCCTACACTCAAACATCACATCCCCTCTTCATGTCCCTTATGCATTTAAATACCGCGTACCTTTGCTTAGCTATTAAGTATCCTTAGCTTATATATATATATATATGCCACGAGTAGAAGATAGCTCTTTTACATCTTCTTGTTGCGAAAAAATAATAATGGTTGTGAGTCCTTTTCAAAACATAATGGCTACAACAAACCTGTTACGTGGATTTCAAAACAAAATAGGGATTATTCCCTTTACACATTCTCCTGTCTACTATAATATATATATATATATGTATGTATGTATGTATGTATGTATGTACAAACCGAAGCATTTGCGTGGTTATGCAAGCTTGTGAATGGGTGTGAATGCAAGTACGAGAAGATGATGTGTGTTTTGTCCAAAGAGTCATGACATGGTGCTTTTGTGTATTGGAGAATTGCGTATTATGTGAAAGGGAAGGATGTGAAAGGTTTGGAAACGAAAGGCATTATCAAGGTGGAGGAGATGCGTATTTTGTAGGGTATATATATATCAGAATAGGGTATCACAAAGTAAAAAAAAAAGAGGGGGTGCGGAGACGTGAACTAATGAGAAGAGGAAGAAGGTCTTCTGAAACACCCCACCTCCGTTAAGGTCACTTACAAAGGGAATGCCTTAATTTTGGAGGAGGTTTATAAGTAAAAGCCACAGATAAACTCAAGACAGATATAAATACACATATTTTAAACAGCGGAAATCAACAGACTTTTATTCATCAATACGTGTTCCAAAAACAAAACATTCCATAATTGTCTCAAAATACTTCCATCATTACAACATCATAACTGCCTTGATTTTTAAAAAAGCATAAACATAAATAAAGCGACAAAAATCCCCATAGTGATATCCAAAAGCCAAAGTCCGAGCAAAAGAGACCCAAATCATACATCTACGTTCTTAGAGCTTGAACAGAGCCTGACTGTGCTGAGCTGTTTCCCCCCTATGGACCTTGGGGGGGGGGGGGGGGGGGGAGGGGAACGAAAGAAAAGAAAACGAAAAGAAAATAGGGTCAGACATAAAGCCTGAGTAAATCTAGTAACTCTTCAGTATGTGAATAAGAAAAGGCATGATAGATATATACTGAAAATAGGATGGTGTCACGAGCTAAGGGAGTATCGAATGTACTATCGCACCCATACTATATCTCTACATCTACTTGAGTTTACTCTAAATGGCACCCCATGGTAAGGGTTAAGTGATCCCCAACTTTATTTAAAGATCGGCTCCTACTCACGTTAATATGTGTCATACAGCCCCCAAGAATTGTAGATACCTATGCTGGTCCCACCATCGGGTGTACCAAGACCCATGGTGGCGGCCCCGACAAAAATTTTAGAAGACATAGGTTATACTACTGGTGTCCCCAGTGCCCTGGTTGTCTGCTCCGAAGTCTGTGCACGCCCGCACTCCGTTAGACCTGCACTGTGCACCCACCGCCGTCGTCTGTGACGAGAAGGAATTTCGCTCGGTCCGAACCAGTCGCTAATCCGATCCAGGTCGTTCGAAACGCCCTATCGTTTGAGAACAGGACAAAACAGAACGCATACAGAAGAACATTTCACTGTATATTACAACAATGCATCAGATTACAAGAATATACAGAGTATAAATGAATATTACACAGAAATATCAGAGATTTAAATTACATTTAAATACATAGCAGCGGAAAATAATACAATATACAACTAGAAGTAGATATACGGATACAAAGCTTTCCGGATATCGTTCCAGATGTAAACCAGGATCCTGTGAATATAAATCTGCAAAACCAAAACTACTAGCTGCCCGTGTCAAAATAGGGGCACCCAGAGTTTAGGTTAAAACAATAAACTCCAGGTCAGTCATGGGACTGGTGTGAGAACTAAAACAGTTATTAATCTTTATCTTAAATCATTAGGTAAATCAAGGGACCACGCCGTATAACACGGAACGGGTTTCCTCCCAAGAATACCAGTGCATGAAACAACAGCGCAATGCTAAATAAAGAAAAATGAAGCTGTTACAAGACCCAGGTCCTATCACACAATGCAACGCAAGCCGGGGGATAGGGTTTTCCCTTATAACAGCCAAAGAATGCTTGATACGTTTAAAACAAATCATTTGATACTATTATAAGTGCATAGTGTATAAAACAACTTCAAATCATAAGTATCAATCATAGGCGGCATGAATGCCCCATACCACTATGTCGCCATATATAGGTTTACAAATAAAACCGCAAATGGCACGTATTTGGAAATTGGATTTCCGTCTATGAACCGAGGCAAAAGATAGTCCTCAACCGATTCGAGACAATCTAGCCCATGTCTCCGGAGCAGCCGCAACTGCCCCTTGGATCGTCAGGGCCGGTCCACCGATGTGGATTATAGTGCCTGAACAATACGTTTCTCCGCCCTATGGGGCGTAAACGAGCCAACAAATGACTCCATCGGTTCGAGAACGACCGATCAATCCGAGGCGCCTCGCAACAGCAACAACCACATAAGTCAAACTCGTCAGGGCGTGTAAAACCACTGACGCCACTTCTAGCTAGAAAGAAACGCAAGTCCTCCCTGAGGTCCGTCTCCCGTTTTTGGTTCATACCGGGTGTGAAACACGCGAGGTATACGTTACACAAAGCTACGCCACAAAGGCCGTGCTTTGATCATCACCACAAGACTTTGCTTTTCAACAGAAGCCTCGATCAATTGCCACTCAGGCATGCCACACAGGCAATTCACTCCATGCGTTTGATATCCACCAATATATAACCCCTGAGCTCGTACGTCTCAGAGAAGGGCGTTAAGCAAGAGAATAAATTCTCCGCCGCCAAACAGATATATATTTAATAGAAATCAATCACACGGACTAAAATCCAATGTCAGACACACAGTCCATTTACAAGTCCGTTCTGGGTCTGAACGAAACCGGAGGCACCTAGTACCCCGCATATCCATCGATCTCCAAGTACGTCTGGACGATCACCAACTGTTTCCATCTTCTTGGGTGTACAGCCCAATCAAGATCATCAGTTACCACCCAAACGACGTGAAGACTTCCGGTCTTCGACCATCGTCTTCATCTTCGACTTATCGTCGTATCAGTTATTCAGAATGGGATAAACCCGGTCTTCCCGAATAACTCGCGTATATTTTATAAAAGTGTTACACAAACACAACATACGCCTCATTCCAATTCATTAGTCACTAACCGTAAATTAATCAAGAGAATAATTCCCCAAATATTAACCCCGAAGGCCGAAACCAACATCAGATCAATATCCAGAAAACCATTCTGCTTGGCTAACCGACAGTTAGTTTCTAAATTTCACATTCATAGGGGAAGATTCCCATTAATTTTATCAAAGATAAATTCCTTGAATTTATTCTTTAATCCATTTTTGAATATCAATTCAAACTAGTCGGGATTAGCGAACCTTACCGAAGTAATCATTTGTTTTAATTTCCCAATCCCAACCTATTCATCCCATGAAGTAAAACTGGTAATACTTCATATCTAACACCACAGTGTTATCGGTAAATTCAATTACCATTTCACGTTCAAATCTAATTAAAGATTTAACTATCGCCTGGAGCAAAACTGGTGATACTCCACTTTCGATCATTTCAATCTAATTAAAGATTCATTAAAACTCCACTTAGTTTTAATCTTCGACTGGGTTAAAGAATCAGTGTCATTTAAAACACGGTTCATGATAGACCCAAAATCACATTCATTAATTATCGGGTTAAAGAACGAGTGTTATTTAAAACACTGCTCACGATAAACCCAAAAATCAATATCAATTCAATTCCAATTAAATATTATTTAATTGGTGCACTTCATTAAATCTAAATAAAAAGATTTAATCTTTTCTCAACTGGGTTCAAGAATAGTGTTAGTGAAGACACCATTCACGACAAACCCAAATCACATTCGATATTCAATACAAAGCTCTGAATAGAAAATATATCGGCTTATATTCAATATCGAATTCTACGACTAACAAATGTCGTATTGGAAATAACGATATCAATATATATCTTTCAAATTTCCATAACAACACCTGTATAATCACGAATTCCAACATCGAAATATTCCGAAGACAATTTCGATTCAAATCCACTCCAATGCAATCATTGGAAATTTTGGTTATTTTTAAAACTCTTTTCGAATTCAATTTATTTATTTAAAAATAAATAGAATTATAATTCTAGTTCAAAACTAGTTCATTTCGATAAAAATCTATTTTTATCTTTTCAAATATGGAGTTTTTCATCCCAATTCTTTCTAAATCATTTCTTATGATTTTACACAAATTATTACTATTTTTAATAATTTTATCAAGGCCCGTACAGTCGATTTCCATCAACGGCCATCGAACTGCACTTACAGCGACCTTTTTCGAATTTGATTTGGACGTATCTCCAAATCCAACCGTTAGATTTCAAATTTCTAACATTCATTAGAAAGCTCTTTTCGATACGAACCCAACGGTTCCGGTTTTAGGAGAATCCGACGGTCGGGTCTCCCGTAATGTCCGTTCGAAATAAATGGTCGAAATTCGCGAACTGCCGCGACGCGGCGCGTTCTATTCAGGCCATTATATTATATATATAATATATATAATATATATTTCGTCAATTTCTATTTAAAACGAATTATATTAATAGTTTTAAATTCGTTTCAAAAGCAATTTCAACTTCCATTTCAATTCAAATCAAAATTGAATTCTTCTTTATAAATTTGTTTCAAAATTCATTTCTATTCAATTCAAATTTCAATTCAATTTGAATTCATTTTCAATTCATTTCAAAATCGTTTTCAATTCAATTCATTTCGAAATCGTTTTCAATTCAATTCATTTCGAAATCGTTTTCAATTCATTTCATTTCGAAATCGTTTTCAATTCATTTCTATTCGAAATCGTTTTCAATTCATTTCTATTCGAAATCGTTTTCAATTCATTTCTATTCGAAATCGTTTTCAATTCATTTCTATTCGAAATCGTTTTCAATTCATTTCTATTCGAAATCGAATAAATCGATATAAATATCGTTTACGTCAAAATGGCGTCAATCTAACCAACACGGCTTCACAAATTTCTATTTTCAAATATTCTATTTCAAATATTTCTTCTTCAAAATCGTTGTTATTATCAAAATATTTCGTTCAACACATGACCAATCTCAATGAATGAAACTGTCAACATATGAACTTTATTTTATATTGATAAAGATGTAAATTTTAATATTAAAATATCTCGTTCAACACAAGACCAATCTCTATAGATGAGTACTGTCAACACATGAACTTTTATTTTTTTTTATATTCTTTATTTTTCAAATTGGAATGAGGCCCAATCAATTACCATATAAAGTTCATTATATGGATTTTCATACAACACATGAATATCATAGCATTGAAAAATAATCAACCATCAACCAAAGTGCACTACACTGTATAAGCATCAAATATAGAGATCTAACGCTTATAACAGCCTGTCAATCAATCGATCGACATATTTAATCAATCAGGATGAGTGAACTGCATATTTCATCCTAACACCCGTGTAGGGTTTCAAACAATCAAACAAATATTTTATTTGTGCAGTTGGGCGATGTGTAAAATTTATCGTCCCAATCAATGTCATTCAAATAAGTGTACATAAACAAACCGTCTGGTTTGTAAATGAATATTTATTTATTCACATTCACGTTAAAAATTATATTTTTAACGATAAAACATTTTATTCCAACATATGAATTTCTATTCAATTCATTTATTCTATAAAAATGATATTTTTATTTTTCTAACTTATTTTAGAAAATTTCGGCGGCATAACGGCACGATACTAGAAACGGGACAAGGCCTAGCCTTATCCCCGGTCTAGTGAAGGCCCACGCCATTCACACATCAATCATATCAATTTTATTATGCAAACCACTACTTTTGGAGTAAGAGTCTAACCTAGCCTTACTCCTTCGCCTTATAACGGCGCACGTCTAATCCTAACCAATTTATCGATTCGATTTTTCACACCACAAACCACATTCAAACCAATATCACAATCAATAACCAAACAGCCAAACAAACAAGTCCATGGTCTGTGGACGATTGTGTCGGGTGCTACTAAGCACCGTCTGCATCCTAGTATATATATATAACTAGAAAAGAAATTGAGAGGTGAGAAATTCTCACAGATAGCTATCCTAGCTCCACAGCACTTCATTGATAGAAATCTTCATTGTTTTCGCATCTTCGTCAGCTTCGTCGCCCGTAGCCACTACATACATAAAAATCGAATTTTTACTTCGCTATTCAATATATAAAAATCGAATTTTTATTTCAAAGTTCAATATATAAAAATCGAATTTTTAGTTTAAAGTTCAATATATAAAAATCGAATTTTTAGTTCAAAGTTCAATATATAAAAATTCTACTTTCTTACCGCTAATATATAGATAAAAATTCTATTTTTATAACGCTATTTTTCTATATAAAGATTATATATATATTTTTTCCTTTTCTATAGCATAAAAATTATATTTTTATTATCTATAACTATAAATAAAAATCGTTTCTTTATCTACCAAAAAATCAAATCTTTTTATATTTAAAAATATAATCTTTTCTAAACTAAAGACCAAATCCTTTTCATATCAAATATCGAACCTTTTTCATAGTAAAGATCAAATCTTTTCTTTTACTTTTTAAGTTTAAATCTTTTCTACTTTAAAGTTTCAAATCTTCTTCCCTTTAAAATTTTAAAATAAAAATCAGTTTCCAAACTTTAAAATGAAAAATCAGTTTCAACTTTAAAATGAAAATCAGTTTTCAACTTTCCCGTTAATATCAGTTTTAATTTTCTTATAAAATCAGTTTTTAATATTTCAAAACAAAATCAGTTTTTACATTTTTTTAACTGTATTTTATTTAAATTAAAAATAAAATAAAATAAGAGAATAAAATAAAAATAAAATAAAATAAAATAAAAAACATACCAGCGAGGGAGGGGCTTCCTAGTGGGTGCGGCAGTCGTCTAAGGGAGATGGAGGTGCGGTAGGCCGTTCTGGTGGTGGAGCTTTCGAGGGGCGCGTCGCGTTTCTGAAACGAGGAGGGGGGGGGGGGGGGCTTCGGTGGGCTCGTTGAGGGAGGGGGGCTTCGATGGGAGTTCGTCGAGGGAGGGGTGGGTGCGGCGATGGTCGGCAGCGCTTCGGGGGGGGGGGGGCGGCTGTCGATGACGCTAGGGTTTTTTTTTTTTTTAATTTTGATTTCATCTGTTCGAATGAAACAACGGGGGGGCCAGAGGGAATATAGGAGAGAGATTTTTTATTTATTTATTTATTTATTTATTTTATCCTAAAGAGTTGACTTTCAATTACGACCTCGAAACGAGGCCCACCGCCTGTCGTCCATAGCGTTTTACCCCCATTCCGAACACAATGGGATATGTATCGCAAGCTGATTCGATTGTTACAATCAGTTTCCGTTAAATTTACATTTAAATCACTATATTGAATTTTAAACGTACATTTCAAATTACCGGGGTCACATACTAACTAGAAAAATTCCAGAAAAATATTTTCTAGCTTCGTATTGACGATACGGTCCTAACAAAACTAGTTTCGTTGAATTCTGAGACCGTTGGAAAAATGGCCAATTTCCAGTCGATTAAAATCAACTGAAATGGTCAAAACACGTTTTCCTATGCCACGCTCACATATTGATTCGAAAAATTATGAAATTTGAAACCTAGCGATAACTTGACACTGCGGATCCAACAAAAGTGGTTTCGTCGAAATCCGAGGTCATTTGCAAAATGTCCATTTTTAAGGGCCTGAATTCCATAGCGACTATTCAAAATTTTCAACTGGACATATCTTTTGATTCCCGCTATGAAATCTTGATTATTCGGATTCGTTGGAAAGATACTATCAATTAGATCCTATCATTTTTGGTTTCACTAAAATCCGGATTGTTTTGCACCCGGTACATTCAATTGAAGTTTGAAATCGAATTATCGAACTACCGCGCCATTTTCAATTCTATTTATAATTATATATAATTATTTATATTCTAACGACGACGCGTATAATATATACGTTCGAATTCTATTCAAAATAAATTTCTCGTCGATTATATTTAAAATAATCTATTTTAAATATTCAAAATTCGCTATAATCGCCAAAATAAAAATTTTAAACTGGCCCAGATTTTCGGGTTGTTACAATCTCCCCCACTTAAAACTTTTCGTCCCCGAAAAGGAACAAAGTCGAAAGTTGTTTAACAATTCAACTCAACTTCTATTGTTTTGATTACGGCTTAAGTTCTTCAACTTTTCAGTTTCTAAGAACTTTTCAAAAATTTCAAAAATTTGGCTAACACCCTAAATTTTCGAAAAATTTCGCCATAACCTCCCCTGCAATGGGAGCATCGGGGAATTTCAAATAGCTTCCCCGGTCCTTCAGATCTCAAAAAGAAAAAGAAAAAGCCAAGCGGCTAGCCAATAGGCTCACAAAATCATCATCACCCAAACAAAACAGGAAATTATGTAGTAAACATGTACCTATTTGTCGGGCAAACAAATTTTACTCTCTGCTCTAGCCTCCTTGCTATGACCTGTTCGAAGATATATATGTATATGCAAGCAAATGCAACCAATTTTCAATATAATCCAATATTTGATTCAATTAGGCTAATTGGTTAAAAATTAGCAAACAAATAAACAAACAACACAAACATCAATCAATTAGTGAATTAGAGTTTCAAATTCATAATATTGATACATATACTGAAAATCTTGTTTTTGATGCCAATTCACAACAAAGTGTTCTAGGTATATAAGATTTGGTTCTCACACCAGTCTAATGGAAATATATAGATATCACACCTTCGAAACACGAATATAAATACTGATGATGTGGCCACATCATCAGAATTATCCCCGGGTGTCTAGAATGTGACTCTATATCTATCCAGTATATTAAAATTTCAAATACACGTGGATCAGACGTATACGCAAAATCTATATATACTGGATTGTCCAACTCAATATAAATAGATAATCAAATACGAATAGTTGATTTAAATTTTCAAAACAAAAATTTGTTTTTACTTTAAAAATTTACTCTTCACACTCGTTCTAGGATACTACTGATCCCATCTCTAACGAGTCATTCCCATTGGATTTTACTAATCCAATATCTGATGTATTCTTTCGTATGGTTCTAATGTGCCTTGTTCTCTGCTTTGTAAACCAAAGCTCTGATACCAACTGTGACGAGAAGGAATTTCGCTCGGTCCGAACCAGTCGCTAAACCGATCCAGGTCGTTCGAAACGCCCTATCGTTTGAGAACAGGACAAAACAGAACGCATACAGAAGAACATTTCACTGTATATTACAACAATGCATCAGATTACAAGAATATACAGAGTATAAATGAATATTACACAGAAATATCAGAGATTTAAATTACATTTAAATACATAGCAGCGGAAAATAATACAATATACAACTAGAAGTAGATATACGGATACAAAGCTTTCCGGATATCGTTCCAGCTGTAAACCAGGATCCTGTGAATATAAATCTGCAAAACCAAAACTACTAGCTGCCCGTGTCAAAATAGGGGCACCCAGAGTTTAGGTTAAAACAATAAACTCCAGGTCAGTCATGGGACTGGTGTGAGAACTAAAACAGTTATTAATCTTTATCTTAAATCATTAGGTAAATCAAGGGACCACGCCGTATAACACGGAACGGGTTTCCTCCCAAGAATACCAGTGCATGAAACAACAGCGCAATGCTAAATAAAGAAAAATGAAGCTGTTATAAGACCCAGGTCCTATCACACAATGCAACGCAAGCCGGGGGATAGGGTTTTCCCTTATAACAGCCAAAGAATGCTTGATACGTTTAAAACAAATCATTTGATACTATTATAAGTGCATAGTGTATAAAACAACTTCAAATCATAAGTATCAATCATAGGCGGCATGAATGCCCCATACCACTATGTCGCCATATATAGGTTTACAAATAAAACCGCAAATGGCACGTATTTGGAAATTGGATTTCCGTCTATGAACCGAGGCAAAAGATAGTCCTCAACCGATTCGAGACAATCTAGCCCATGTCTCCGGAGCAGCCGCAACTGCCCCTTGGATCGTCAGGGCCGGTCCACCGATGTGGATTATAGTGCCTGAACAATACGTTTCTCCGCCCTATGGGGCGTAAACGAGCCAACAAATGACTCCATCGGTTCGAGAACGACCGATCAATCCGAGGCGCCTCGCAACAGCAACAACCACATAAGTCAAACTCGTCAGGGCGTGTAAAACCACTGACGCCACTTCTAGCTAGAAAGAAACGCAAGTCCTCCCTGAGGTCCGTCTCCCGTTTTTGGTTCATACCGGGTGTGAAACACGCGAGGTATACGTTACACAAAGCTACGCCACAAAGGCCGTGCTTTGATCATCACCACAAGACTTTGCTTTTCAACAGAAGCCTCGATCAATTGCCACTCAGGCATGCCACACAGGCAATTCACTCCATGCGTTTGATATCCACCAATATATAACCCCTGAGCTCGTACGTCTCAGAGAAGGGCGTTAAGCAAGAGAATAAATTCTCCGCCGCCAAACAGATATATATTTAATAGAAATCAATCACACGGACTAAAATCCAATGTCAGACACACAGTCCATTTACAAGTCCGTTCTGGGTCTGAACGAAACCGGAGGCACCTAGTACCCCGCATATCCATCGATCTCCAAGTACGTCTGGACGATCACCAACTGTTTCCATCTTCTTGGGTGTACAGCCCAATCAAGATCATCAGTTACCACCCAAACGACGTGAAGACTTCCGGTCTTCGACCATCGTCTTCATCTTCGACTTATCGTCGTATCAGTTATTCAGAATGGGATAAACCCGGTCTTCCCGAATAACTCGCGTATATTTTATAAAAGTGTTACACAAACACAACATACGCCTCATTCCAATTCATTAGTCACTAACCGTAAATTAATCAAGAGAATAATTCCCCAAATATTAACCCCGAAGGCCGAAACCAACATCAGATCAATATCCAGAAAACCATTCTGCTTGGCTAACCGACAGTTAGTTTCTAAATTTCACATTCATAGGGGAAGATTCCCATTAATTTTATCAAAGATAAATTCCTTGAATTTATTCTTTAATCCATTTTTGAATATCAATTCAAACTAGTCGGGATTAGCGAACCTTACCGAAGTAATCATTTGTTTTAATTTCCCAATCCCAACCTATTCATCCCATGAAGTAAAACTGGTAATACTTCATATCTAACACCACAGTGTTATCGGTAAATTCAATTACCATTTCACGTTCAAATCTAATTAAAGATTTAACTATCGCCTGGAGCAAAACTGGTGATACTCCACTTTCGATCATTTCAATCTAATTAAAGATTCATTAAAACTCCACTTAGTTTTAATCTTCGACTGGGTTAAAGAATCAGTGTCATTTAAAACACGGTTCATGATAGACCCAAAATCACATTCATTAATTATCGGGTTAAAGAACGAGTGTTATTTAAAACACTGCTCACGATAAACCCAAAAATCAATATCAATTCAATTCCAATTAAATATTATTTAATTGGTGCACTTCATTAAATCTAAATAAAAAGATTTAATCTTTTCTCAACTGGGTTCAAGAATAGTGTTAGTGAAGACACCATTCACGACAAACCCAAATCACATTCGATATTCAATACAAAGCTCTGAATAGAAAATATATCGGCTTATATTCAATATCGAATTCTACGACTAACAAATGTCGTATTGGAAATAACGATATCAATATATATCTTTCAAATTTCCATAACAACACCTGTATAATCACGAATTCCAACATCGAAATATTCCGAAGACAATTTCGATTCAAATCCACTCCAATGCAATCATTGGAAATTTTGGTTATTTTTAAAACTCTTTTCGAATTCAATTTATTTATTTAAAAATAAATAGAATTATAATTCTAGTTCAAAACTAGTTCATTTCGATAAAAATCTATTTTTATCTTTTCAAATATGGAGTTTTTCATCCCAATTCTTTCTAAATCATTTCTTATGATTTTACACAAATTATTACTATTTTTAATAATTTTATCAAGGCCCGTACAGTCGATTTCCATCAACGGCCATCGAACTGCACTTACAGCGACCTTTTTCGAATTTGATTTGGACGTATCTCCAAATCCAACCGTTAGATTTCAAATTTCTAACATTCATTAGAAAGCTCTTTTCGATACGAACCCAACGGTTCCGGTTTTAGGAGAATCCGACGGTCGGGTCTCCCGTAATGTCCGTTCGAAATAAATGGTCGAAATTCGCGAACTGCCGCGACGCGGCGCGTTCTATTCAGGCCATTATATTATATATATAATATATATAATATATATTTCGTCAATTTCTATTTAAAACGAATTATATTAATAGTTTTAAATTCGTTTCAAAAGCAATTTCAACTTCCATTTCAATTCAAATCAAAATTGAATTCTTCTTTATAAATTTGTTTCAAAATTCATTTCTATTCAATTCAAATTTCAATTCAATTTGAATTCATTTTCAATTCATTTCAAAATCGTTTTCAATTCAATTCATTTCGAAATCGTTTTCAATTCAATTCATTTCGAAATCGTTTTCAATTCATTTCATTTCGAAATCGTTTTCAATTCATTTCTATTCGAAATCGTTTTCAATTCATTTCTATTCGAAATCGTTTTCAATTCATTTCTATTCGAAATCGTTTTCAATTCATTTCTATTCGAAATCGTTTTCAATTCATTTCTATTCGAAATCGAATAAATCGATATAAATATCGTTTACGTCAAAATGGCGTCAATCTAACCAACACGGCTTCACAAATTTCTATTTTCAAATATTCTATTTCAAATATTTCTTCTTCAAAATCGTTGTTATTATCAAAATATTTCGTTCAACACATGACCAATCTCAATGAATGAAACTGTCAACATATGAACTTTATTTTATATTGATAAAGATGTAAATTTTAATATTAAAATATCTCGTTCAACACAAGACCAATCTCTATAGATGAGTACTGTCAACACATGAACTTTTATTTTTTTTTATATTCTTTATTTTTCAAATTGGAATGAGGCCCAATCAATTACCATATAAAGTTCATTATATGGATTTTCATACAACACATGAATATCATAGCATTGAAAAATAATCAACCATCAACCAAAGTGCACTACACTGTATAAGCATCAAATATAGAGATCTAACGCTTATAACAGCCTGTCAATCAATCGATCGACATATTTAATCAATCAGGATGAGTGAACTGCATATTTCATCCTAACACCCGTGTAGGGTTTCAAACAATCAAACAAATATTTTATTTGTGCAGTTGGGCGATGTGTAAAATTTATCGTCCCAATCAATGTCATTCAAATAAGTGTACATAAACAAACCGTCTGGTTTGTAAATGAATATTTATTTATTCACATTCACATTAAAAATTATATTTTTAACGATAAAACATTTTATTCCAACATATGAATTTCTATTCAATTCATTTATTCTATAAAAATGATATTTTTATTTTTCTAACTTATTTTAGAAAATTTCGGCGGCATAACGGCACGATACTAGAAACGGGACAAGGCCTAGCCTTATCCCCGGTCTAGTGAAGGCCCACGCCATTCACACATCAATCATATCAATTTTATTATGCAAACCACTACTTTTGGAGTAAGAGTCTAACCTAGCCTTACTCCTTCGCCTTATAACGGCGCACGTCTAATCCTAACCAATTTATCGATTCGATTTTTCACACCACAAACCACATTCAAACCAATATCACAATCAATAACCAAACAGCCAAACAAACAAGTCCATGGTCTGTGGACGATTGTGTCGGGTGCTACTAAGCACCGTCTGCATCCTAGTATATATATATAACTAGAAAAGAAATTGAGAGGTGAGAAATTCTCACAGATAGCTATCCTAGCTCCACAGCACTTCATTGATAGAAATCTTCATTGTTTTCGCATCTTCGTCAGCTTCGTCGCCCGTAGCCACTACATACATAAAAATCGAATTTTTACTTCGCTATTCAATATATAAAAATCGAATTTTTATTTCAAAGTTCAATATATAAAAATCGAATTTTTAGTTTAAAGTTCAATATATAAAAATCGAATTTTTAGTTCAAAGTTCAATATATAAAAATTCTACTTTCTTACCGCTAATATATAGATAAAAATTCTATTTTTATAACGCTATTTTTCTATATAAAGATTATATATATATTTTTTCCTTTTCTATAGCATAAAAATTATATTTTTATTATCTATAACTATAAATAAAAATCGTTTCTTTATCTACCAAAAAATCAAATCTTTTTATATTTAAAAATATAATCTTTTCTAAACTAAAGACCAAATCCTTTTCATATCAAATATCGAACCTTTTTCATAGTAAAGATCAAATCTTTTCTTTTACTTTTTAAGTTTAAATCTTTTCTATTTTAAAGTTTCAAATCTTCTTCCCTTTAAAATTTTAAAATAAAAATCAGTTTCCAAACTTTAAAATGAAAAATCAGTTTCAACTTTAAAATGAAAATCAGTTTTCAACTTTCCCGTTAATATCAGTTTTAATTTTCTTATAAAATCAGTTTTTAATATTTCAAAACAAAATCAGTTTTTACATTTTTTTAACTGTATTTTATTTAAATTAAAAATAAAATAAAATAAGAGAATAAAATAAAAATAAAATAAAATAAAATAAAAAACATACCAGCGAGGGAGGGGCTTCCTAGTGGGTGCGGCAGTCGTCTAAGGGAGATGGAGGTGCGGTAGGCCGTTCTGGTGGTGGAGCTTTCGAGGGGCGCGTCGCGTTTCTGAAACGAGGAGGGGGGGGGGGGGCTTCGGTGGGCTCGTTGAGGGAGGGGGGCTTCGATGGGAGTTCGTCGAGGGAGGGGTGGGTGCGGCGATGGTCGGCAGCGCTTCGGGGGGGGGGGGGGCGGCTGTCGATGACGCTAGGGTTTTTTTTTTTTTTTTATTTTGATTTCATCTGTTCGAATGAAACAACGGGGGGGCCAGAGGGAATATAGGAGAGAGATTTTTTATTTATTTATTTATTTATTTATTTTATCCTAAAGAGTTGACTTTCAATTACGACCTCGAAACGAGGCCCACCGCCTGTCGTCCATAGCGTTTTACCCCCATTCCGAACACAATGGGATATGTATCGCAAGCTGATTCGATTGTTACAATCAGTTTCCGTTAAATTTACATTTAAATCACTATATTGAATTTTAAACGTACATTTCAAATTACCGGGGTCACATACTAACTAGAAAAATTCCAGAAAAATATTTTCTAGCTTCGTATTGACGATACGGTCCTAACAAAACTAGTTTCGTTGAATTCTGAGACCGTTGGAAAAATGGCCAATTTCCAGTCGATTAAAATCAACTGAAATGGTCAAAACACGTTTTCCTATGCCACGCTCACATATTGATTCGAAAAATTATGAAATTTGAAACCTAGCGATAACTTGACACTGCAGATCCAACAAAAGTGGTTTCGTCGAAATCCGAGGTCATTTGCAAAATGTCCATTTTTAAGGGCCTGAATTCCATAGCGACTATTCAAAATTTTCAACTGGACATATCTTTTGATTCCCGCTATGAAATCTTGATTATTCGGATTCGTTGGAAAGATACTATCAATTAGATCCTATCATTTTTGGTTTCACTAAAATCCGGATTGTTTTGCACCCGGTACATTCAATTGAAGTTTGAAATCGAATTATCGAACTACCGCGCCATTTTCAATTCTATTTATAATTATATATAATTATTTATATTCTAACGACGACGCGTATAATATATACGTTCGAATTCTATTCAAAATAAATTTCTCGTCGATTATATTTAAAATAATCTATTTTAAATATTCAAAATTCGCTATAATCGCCAAAATAAAAATTTTAAACTGGCCCAGATTTTCGGGTTGTTACAATCTCCCCCACTTAAAACTTTTCGTCCCCGAAAAGGAACAAAGTCGAAAGTTGTTTAACAATTCAACTCAACTTCTATTGTTTTGATTACGGCTTAAGTTCTTCAACTTTTCAGTTTCTAAGAACTTTTCAAAAATTTCAAAAATTTGGCTAACACCCTAAATTTTCGAAAAATTTCGCCATAACCTCCCCTGCAATGGGAGCATCGGGGAATTTCAAATAGCTTCCCCGGTCCTTCAGATCTCAAAAAGAAAAAGAAAAAGCCAAGCGGCTAGCCAATAGGCTCACAAAATCATCATCACCCAAACAAAACAGGAAATTATGTAGTAAACATGTACCTATTTGTCGGGCAAACAAATTTTACTCTCTGCTCTAGCCTCCTTGCTATGACCTGTTCAAAGATATATATGTATATGCAAGCAAATGCAACCAATTTTCAATATAATCCAATATTTGATTCAATTTGGCTAATTGGTTAAAAATTAGCTAACAAATAAACAAACAACACAAACATCAATCAATTAGTGAATTAGAGTTTCAAATTCATAATATTGATACATATACTGAAAATCTTGTTTTTGATGCCAATTCACAACAAAGTGTTCTAGGTATATAAGATTTGGTTCTCACACCAGTCTAATGGAAATATATAGATATCACACCTTCGAAACACGAATATAAATACTGATGATGTGGCCACATCATCAGAATTATCCCCGGGTGTCTAGAATGTGACTCTATATCTATCCAGTATATTAAAATTTCAAATACACGTGGATCAGACGTATACGCAAAATCTATATATACTGGATTGTCCAACTCAATATAAATAGATAATCAAATACGAATAGTTGATTTAAATTTTCAAAACAAAAATTTGTTTTTACTTTAAAAATTTACTCTTCACACTCGTTCTAGGATACTACTGATCCCATCTCTAACGAGTCATTCCCATTGGATTTTACTAATCCAATATCTGATGTATTCTTTCGTATGGTTCTAATGTGCCTTGTTCTTTGCTTTGTAAACCAAAGCTCTGATACCAACTGTGACGAGAAGGAATTTCGCTCGGTCCGAACCAGTCGCTAAACCGATCCAGGTCGTTCGAAACGCCCTATCGTTTGAGAACAGGACAAAACAGAACGCATACAGAAGAACATTTCACTGTATATTACAACAATGCATCAGATTACAAGAATATACAGAGTATAAATGAATATTACACAGAAATATCAGAGATTTAAATTACATTTAAATACATAGCAGCGGAAAATAATACAATATACAACTAGAAGTAGATATACGGATACAAAGCTTTCCGGATATCGTTCCAGCTGTAAACCAGGATCCTGTGAATATAAATCTGCAAAACCAAAACTACTAGCTGCCCGTGTCAAAATAGGGGCACCCAGAGTTTAGGTTAAAACAATAAACTCCAGGTCAGTCATGTGACTGGTGTGAGAACTAAAACAGTTATTAATCTTTATCTTAAATCATTAGGTAAATCAAGGGACCACGCCGTATAACACGGAACGGGTTTCCTCCCAAGAATACCAGTGCATGAAACAACAGCGCAATGCTAAATAAAGAAAAATGAAGCTGTTATAAGACCCAGGTCCTATCACACAATGCAACGCAAGCCGGGGGATAGGGTTTTCCCTTATAACAACCAAAGAATGCTTGATACGTTTAAAACAAATCATTTGATACTATTATAAGTGCATAGTGTATAAAACAACTTCAAATCATAAGTATCAATCATAGGCGGCATGAATGCCCCATACCACTATGTCGCCATATATAGGTTTACAAATAAAACCGCAAATGGCACGTATTTGGAAATTGGATTTCCGTCTATGAACCGAGGCAAAAGATAGTCCTCAACCGATTCGAGACAATCTAGCCCATGTCTCCGGAGCAGCCGCAACTGCCCCTTGGATCGTCAGGGCCGGTCCACCGATGTGGATTATAGTGCCTGAACAATACGTTTCTCCGCCCTATGGGGCGTAAACGAGCCAACAAATGACTCCATCGGTTCGAGAACGACCGATCAATCCGAGGCGCCTCGCAACAGCAACAACCACATAAGTCAAACTCGTCAGGGCGTGTAAAACCACTGACGCCACTTCTAGCTAGAAAGAAACGCAAGTCCTCCCTGAGGTCCGTCTCCCGTTTTTGGTTCATACCGGGTGTGAAACACGCGAGGTATACGTTACACAAAGCTACGCCACAAAGGCCGTGCTTTGATCATCACCACAAGACTTTGCTTTTCAACAGAAGCCTCGATCAATTGCCACTCAGGCATGCCACACAGGCAATTCACTCCATGCGTTTGATATCCACCAATATATAACCCCTGAGCTCGTACGTCTCAGAGAAGGGCGTTAAGCAAGAGAATAAATTCTCCGCCGCCAAACAGATATATATTTAATAGAAATCAATCACACGGACTAAAATCCAATGTCAGACACACAGTCCATTTACAAGTCCGTTCTGGGTCTGAACGAAACCGGAGGCACCTAGTACCCCGCATATCCATCGATCTCCAAGTACGTCTGGACGATCACCAACTGTTTCCATCTTCTTGGGTGTACAGCCCAATCAAGATCATCAGTTACCACCCAAACGACGTGAAGACTTCCGGTCTTCGACCATCGTCTTCATCTTCGACTTATCGTCGTATAAGTTATTCAGAATGGGATAAACCCGGTCTTCCCGAATAACTCGCGTATATTTTATAAAAGTGTTACACAAACACAACATACGCCTCATTCCAATTCATTAGTCACTAACCGTAAATTAATCAAGAGAATAATTCCCCAAATATTAACCCTGAAGGCCGAAACCAACATCAGATCAATATCCAGAAAACCATTCTGCTTGGCTAACCGACAGTTAGTTTCTAAATTTCACATTCATAGGGGAAGATTCCCATTAATTTTATCAAAGATAAATTCCTTGAATTTATTCTTTAATCCATTTTTGAATATCAATTCAAACTAGTCGGGATTAGCGAACCTTACCGAAGTAATCATTTGTTTTAATTTCCCAATCCCAACCTATTCATCCCATGAAGTAAAACTGGTAATACTTCATATCTAACACCACAGTGTTATCGGTAAATTCAATTACCATTTCACGTTCAAATCTAATTAAAGATTTAACTATCGCCTGGAGCAAAACTGGTGATACTCCACTTTCGATCATTTCAATCTAATTAAAGATTCATTAAAACTCCACTTAGTTTTAATCTTCGACTGGGTTAAAGAATCAGTGTCATTTAAAACACGAAGAATCAGTGTCATTTAAAACACGGTTCACGATAGACCCAAAATCACATTCATTAATTATCGGGTTAAAGAACGAGTGTTATTTAAAACACTGCTCACGATAAACCCAAAAATCAATATCAATTCAATTCCAATTAAATATTATTTAATTGGTGCACTTCATTAAATCTAAATAAAAAGATTTAATCTTTTCTCAACTGGGTTCAAGAATAGTGTTAGTGAAGACACCATTCACGACAAACCCAAATCACATTCGATATTCAATACAAAGCTCTGAATAGAAAATATATCGGCTTATATTCAATATCGAATTCTACGACTAACAAATGTCGTATTGGAAATAACGATATCAATATATATCTTTCAAATTTCCATAACAACACCTGTATAATCACGAATTCCAACATCGAAATATTCCGAAGACAATTTCGATTCAAATCCACTCCAATGCAATCATTGGAAATTTTGGTTATTTTTAAAACTCTTTTCGAATTCAATTTATTTATTTAAAAATAAATAGAATTATAATTCTAGTTCAAAACTAGTTCATTTCGATAAAAATCTATTTTTATCTTTTCAAATATGGAGTTTTTCATCCCAATTCTTTCTAAATCATTTCTTATGATTTTACACAAATTATTACTATTTTTAATAATTTTATCAAGGCCCGTACAGTCGATTTCCATCAACGGCCATCGAACTGCACTTACAGCGACCTTTTTCGAATTTGATTTGGACGTATCTCCAAATCCAACCGTTAGATTTCAAATTTCTAACATTCATTAGAAAGCTCTTTTCGATACGAACCCAACGGTTCCGGTTTTAGGAGAATCCGACGGTCGGGTCTCCCGTAATGTCCGTTCGAAATAAATGGTCGAAATTCGCGAACTGCCGCGACGCGGCGCGTTCTATTCAGGCCATTATATTATATATATAATATATATAATATATATTTCGTCGATTTCTATTTAAAACGAATTATATTAATAGTTTTAAATTCGTTTCAAAAGCAATTTCAACTTCCATTTCAATTCAAATCAAAATTGAATTCTTCTTTATAAATTTGTTTCAAAATTCATTTCTATTCAATTCAAATTTCAATTCAATTTGAATTCATTTTCAATTCGTTTCAAAATCGTTTTCAATTCAATTCATTTCGAAATCGTTTTCAATTCAATTCATTTCGAAATCGTTTTCAATTCAATTCATTTCGAAATCGTTTTCAATTCATTTCTATTCGAAATCGTTTTCAATTCATTTCTATTCGAAATCGTTTTCAATTCATTTCTATTCGAAATCGTTTTCAATTCATTTCTATTCGAAATCGTTTTCAATTCATTTCTATTCGAAATCGTTTTCAATTCATTTCTATTCGAAATCGAATAAATCGATATAAATATCGTTTACGTCAAAATGGCGTCAATCTAACCAACACGGCTTCACAAATTTCTATTTTCAAATATTCTATTTCAAATATTTCTTCTTCAAAATCGTTGTTATTATCAAAATATTTCGTTCAACACATGACCAATCTCAATGAATGAAACTGTCAACATATGAACTTTATTTTATATTGATAAAGATGTAAATTTTAATATTAAAATATCTCGTTCAACACAAGACCAATCTCTATAGATGAGTACTGTCAACACATGAACTTTTATTTTTTTTTATATTCTTTATTTTTCAAATTGGAATGAGGCCCAATCAATTACCATATAAAGTTCATTATATGGATTTTCATACAACACATGAATATCATAGCATTGAAAAATAATCAACCATCAACCAAAGTGCACTACACTGTATAAGCATCAAATATAGAGATCTAACGCTTATAACAACCTGTCAATCAATCGATCGACATATTTAATCAATCAGGATGAGTGAACTGCATATTTCATCCTAACACCCGTGTAGGGTTTCAAACAATCAAACAAATATTTTATTTGTGCAGTTGGGCGATGTGTAAAATTTATCGTCCCAATCAATGTCATTCAAATAAGTGTACATAAACAAACCGTCTGGTTTGTAAATGAATATTTATTTATTCACATTCACGTTAAAAATTATATTTTTAACGATAAAACATTTTATTCCAACATATGAATTTCTATTCAATTCATTTATTCTATAAAAATGATATTTTTATTTTTCTAACTTATTTTAGAAAATTTCGGCGGCATAACGGCACGATACTAGAAACGGGACAAGGCCTAGCCTTATCCCCGGTCTAGTGAAGGCCCACGCCATTCACACATCAATCATATCAATTTTATTATGCAAACCACTACTTTTGGAGTAAGAGTCTAACCTAGCCTTACTCCTTCGCCTTATAACGGCGCACGTCTAATCCTAACCAATTTATCGATTCGATTTTTCACACCACAAACCACATTCAAACCAATATCACAATCAATAACCAAACAGCCAAACAAACAAGTCCATGGTCTGTGGACGATTGTGTCGGGTGCTACTAAGCACCGTCTGCATCCTAGTATATATATATATATATAACTAGAAAAGAAATTGAGAGGTGAGAAATTCTCACAGATAGCTATCCTAGCTCCACAGCACTTCATTGATAGAAATCTTCATTGTTTTCGCATCTTCGTCAGCTTCGTCGCCCGTAGCCACTACATACATAAAAATCGAATTTTTACTTCGCTATTCAATATATAAAAATCGAATTTTTATTTCAAAGTTCAATATATAAAAATCGAATTTTTAGTTTAAAGTTCAATATATAAAAATCGAATTTTTAGTTCAAAGTTCAATATATAAAAATTCTACTTTCTTACCGCTAATATATAGATAAAAATTCTATTTTTATAACGCTATTTTTCTATATAAAGATTATATATTTTTTTTTCCTTTTCTATAGCATAAAAATTATATTTTTATTATCTATAACTATAAATAAAAATCGTTTCTTTATCTACCAAAAAATCAAATCTTTTTATATTTAAAAATATAATCTTTTCTAAACTAAAGACCAAATCCTTTTCATATCAAATATCGAACCTTTTTCATAGTAAAGATCAAATCTTTTCTTTTACTTTTTAAGTTTAAATCTTTTCTATCTTAAAGTTTCAAATCTTCTTCCCTTTAAAATTTTAAAATAAAAATCAGTTTCCAAACTTTAAAATGAAAAATCAGTTTCAACTTTAAAATGAAAATCAGTTTTCAACTTTCCCGTTAATATCAGTTTTAATTTTCTTATAAAATCAGTTTTTAATATTTCAAAACAAAATCAGTTTTTACATTTTTTTAACTGTATTTTATTTAAATTAAAAATAAAATAAAATAAGAGAATAAAATAAAAATAAAATAAAATAAAATAAAAAACATACCAGCGAGGGAGGGGCTTCCTAGTGGGTGCGGCAGTCGTCTAAGGGAGATGGAGGTGCGGTAGGCCGTTCTGGTGGTGGAGCTTTCGAGGGGCGCGTCGCGTTTCTGAAACGAGGAGGGGGGGGGGGGCTTCGGTGGGCTCGTCGAGGGAGGGGGGCTTCGATGGGAGTTCGTCGAGGGAGGGGTGGGTGCGGCGATGGTCGGCAGCGCTTCGGGGGGGGGGGGGGGCTGTCGATGACGCTAGGGTTTTTTTTTTTTTTTATTTTGATTTCATCTGTTCGAATGAAACAACGGGGGGGCCAGAGGGAATATAGGAGATTTATTTATTTATTTATTTATTTATTTATTTTATCCTAAAGAGTTGACTTTCAATTACGACCTCGAAACGAGGCCCACCGCCTGTCGTCCATAGCGTTTTACCCCCATTCCGAACACAATGGGATATGTATCGCAAGCTGATTCGATTGTTACAACCAGTTTCCGTTAAATTTACATTTAAATCACTATATTGAATTTTAAACGTACATTTCAAATTACCGGGGTCACATACTAACTAGAAAAATTCCAGAAAAATATTTTCTAGCTTCGTATTGACGATACGGTCCTAACAAAACTAGTTTCGTTGAATTCTGAGACCGTTGGAAAAATGGCCAATTTCCAGTCGATTAAAATCAACTGAAATGGTCAAAACACGTTTTCCTATGCCACGCTCACATATTGATTCGAAAAATTATGAAATTTGAAACCTAGCGATAACTTGACACTGCGGATCCAACAAAAGTGGTTTCGTCGAAATCCGAGGTCATTTGCAAAATGTCCATTTTTAAGGGCCTGAATTCCATAGCGACTATTCAAAATTTTCAACTGGACATATCTTTTGATTCCCGCTATGAAATCTTGATTATTCGGATTCGTTGGAAAGATACTATCAATTAGATCCTATCATTTTTGGTTTCACTAAAATCCGGATTGTTTTGCACCCGGTACATTCAATTGAAGTTTGAAATCGAATTATCGAACTACCGCGCCATTTTCAATTCTATTTATAATTATATATAATTATTTATATTCTAACGACGACGCGTATAATATATACGTTCGAATTCTATTCAAAATAAATTTCTCGTCGATTATATTTAAAATAATCTATTTTAAATATTCAAAATTCGCTATAATCGCCAAAATAAAAATTTTAAACTGGCCCAGATTTTCGGGTTGTTACATCGTTTGACCGCTTACAATCAGCCCAGTAATCGTGCCCCACCCTGCCTAGTTTCATGGTACCGTTGATACCTAAATTGGGTTACTGCTGAAACGGGTCCCTCGTTACCAGGATTTTCTAGTCAAACATGTTAAGTGGTTAAGTGACTGTATTTACCTAACCCCCACCCATCAATTCTTGTTAACATGTTGAATTTGGTTAAGTGTTATAGTTGACTTAACCCTACCACCTGTCCTTAGCCTCTTAGGAGCACCAAACCACTCACATTAGACAGGTATTGCTACGGTTACTAGATATGCCGGTCGGTTCCGCGCAGGTTTACACCATAGATCAGTCTAACCTCGGGTCTTTATTGGGCTCAATGCTTAACCACCCACATTGGATAGGTATTGTTGTGACTACTGGACAACCGGACGGTTCCGGGCAGGTTTACATTACAACTCAATCCAACCTCGGGTTAAGCACGTCGTGTTTTCTAAATTTACATATTTTATTATTTCTCAAATGTATATATGTAAATGTCATATCTATTATTTTTGGGTATAACAATTCATACCGCTTTAAATGTCATTGTCTTTGGCATGTGCTAAACATGCCAACATATGTTTTCATGTTTTACACCCACGTTATTACCCTCGTTTATACGTTCGCAACGTTATAACAAATGTTGGGCTCGACACAATTCAGCCCAACTTTATAAGCGTAAGTAAAGGGGAAATTAAGAGCATGTAATATTTGACAATATATAAGGGTGTGTGGCGCATGAACTTGCAATTTAGCGATACTAACATAAATGATGGGTCATGTGAACTTGCATTCAAATCAAAGTACAACTAAGTAGGTGACATATGAAATGGCATAGTTTAGGCTTACACAACTTGTGTTTAAATATGTTTAACTTGGCATAATGTCAAACACATAACTAGCATGATGTATATTCACCAAAAGGTCCAATTATAACATTTAATCACATAGCCTATTTCAACATGAACTTGCATAGTTTTTGAAACCCAAACGATACTTAACATAGATCCAATTACACTTGCAAATAAACATGAATTTGCATAGTTTATGAAACACAAACGATACTTAACATAGATCCAATTATACTTGCAAATAGACATGAAAATGATATCATAGGTTTTGGGTCATGTAGGCATAAAAGGTTTCAAGTCTAAATCATATTTACATAAATTCTAATTTAGACTAAGGGAATATACATAGTCCATGCCATCGACATATACATAAAGGGATCAATTTCTAATTTTTGCCACAAACTTGCAAGTGTCATTGTTTTCATATACAATTGTTCAATAGGCTTGCATCAATCAATTTATGCCACAAACATCAATACACAAGTCATGATAGAATCCTCAAAATACATAGAATTTTATACAATACAATAACATAATTCTATTTTCATTCACATCGAATTACATCGCAATTCTTGTTCATATTCTGAAAGGTTACTATATTTACAACGAATGCAGAATCTTGAATTATGGATTCTAAATTCTGAAATTGAAATGCGCTCCTTTGGGTAGAATAACGCTGCGTTGAAAACTTTTGATTTAAACTTTAAATCTTCTTCTTAGTTTGAATTGTCTCTAGGCTTTTCTCTTGACGGCTATTTTCAATTCCTCCCTAGCAGCATGACGACTCCCCTCTCATATTTTTGTGTGAATTTTCAGTTGAGAGTTAGGGTGTATTTATAGATTTTAAGTTGTTTTGAGCCGTCAGATGAAGATAGGAGGAATTTAGGCCATTCATAATTCAGAGAGCCAATCAAGAGGCGACACATCAGCCCTAGTGACACACAGGGCCTCAGAAATTCGAGCCAGACCCAGACCTGGCCAGCCAGGTCGACACCTAGGTCGACACTATGGTCGACCTGGGGTGACCAGGTCGACACCATGGTCGACACTATGGTCGACCTGGTCTCTGGGCGGGAATTTTCCTGCCCAGCCCAGTTTGAACCTGAAATTCGAAAATTTGAAATTAAACTGAGCTGTTTGAGTTTAAATTTGATTCTGAAACTTCCGAAGGCCATAACTCCTTCATACGGAGTCTGATTCGCGCAAACTCGGACTCTATCTCAAGCAGAATTCCGAGACGATCGCAATGGCGTAACAAGTTTCCCTTAATTCTTTCATTAGAATTAATTATACTTTAATTTGCGAAGCTTAGCGTTATAGAATTCACGGGGTGTTACATTCTCCCCCCTTAAAAGGATTTCGTCCTCGAAATCTTCAAGTTTGGAAGAATGTATATCCTACCATCCAGCAGTCCATCTACTCAACCAACAAACACATGCATCCACTGTCCTTAAAAGACTTCTAATGCTTCATGATCATATGCATAGTGAGTGTATATGTCCTTATCTAATGCAGAAATTAGGCGGTCTACTGATTCAGTTGACCTCCTTAATGCGAATTATGTAAGTGTCATGAATCCATTATGTATGCAAAATTTTCCTACTCATAATTCTACATGAGTGCACAACTATTCATACAAATGTGACAACCATATGACAGCATATCAAGCTTCAACCATATACAAATGAGAATACACATATGCATATGCAATATGAAGTGACTGAGCCGATCTATAACCTAGGGTGTGTGTGTATATGCATCCACGAGAAACCACTAGCAACCATTTGCAGCCATAACATGTTTTCAAATACATGTTTGCATCCATTTGTTTTCTACCTAAGGAGTTAGGAAAAGGACCGAGGAGATATACCTAAAAGATAGATAAAGCATAACTTAAGGAAAAAGAGAGAGATCAAAGATGTACCCTCAAAAAGAAGATGGTGGGCAGTGCGTATTCTGTCTTCAGTTTCCCAAGTCGCGTCTTCCTCGGTGTCGCTCTACTGAACTTTAACGAGTTTGACTTCGCGGTTGCGTAGCTTTTTCACTTCCGTTCCTAAGATGTGGGTTGGAACTCTCCTCATAGTTGCTTCACGTTCCACTTCGGCTTCTTCTAGAATGCTAGGTTCCACCACTTCCGCTGACTCATGCAAACACTTCCGGAGGTGAGAAACATGAAAGACATTGTGAACTCCGGCCAGTCTCTCGGGTTGCTCTAATCTATAGGCCATCTTTCCAACCTTCTCGATGATAGGAAACGGTCCTACAAATCTTGGTGCTAGCTTTCCGGCGGATCCAAAACGAACGACATTCCTTAAAGGTGATACCTTAAGGAAAACCCTGTCCCCAACCTCAAACTCAAGGTTGGTCCTTCTTTTGTCGGCGTAGGATTTCTGTCGGTCTTGGGCAGTCTTCATTCTCCTACGTATCAAGTCTACTTTCTCAGAAGTCTCTCGAATCATATCTGGTCCAAGTATAAGCTTATCTGTAGACTCATACCAACAAGTTGGTGATTTGCACGGTCTTCCATACAAGGCTTCGAAGGGCGTCATACCGATGGTGGCTTGGTAGCTGTTGTTATAGGAAAATTCCACTAAAGGAAGGTGATCCTCCCACGTCCCTCCAAAGTCGAGGACGCAAAGTCTCAAAAGATCCTCTAAAACTCTATTCACCCTTTCCGTCTGGCCGTCGGTTTGGGGGTGATAGGCCGTGCTCAGACATAACTGTGTGCCTACAGCTTCTTGTAGACTCCGCCAAAACTCGCTTGGGAAGATAGGCTCGGTCACTAACAATGCTGGAGGCTATCCCATGGAGTCGAACTATTTCCTTGAGATAAAGAGATGCTAGAGATGCAGCAGTCCTTCTACTCTTGATAGATATGAAGTGGGCACTCTTAGTAAGCCTATCCACTATTACCCAAATGCTAGTGTTGCCTTTTCTTGACCTAGGTAGTCCATCAATGAAGTCCATTGAAATGCTATCCCACTTCCACTGTGGGACCTCTAAAGGATGAAGTAGTTCTCCAGGCTTCTTTTGTTCCGCCTTGACCCGTTGGCAGGTCATGCACTTTGAAACGAAATCTGCCACGTCTTGTTTCATGCCATTCCAAAAGAAAGTCCTTTTAATATCCTTGTACATCTTATCGCCGCCAGGGTGTATGGTCATCTTGGAATGATATGCTTTTTCGAGAACTTTCTTTGTCAACTCCCTTGCTTGTGGGACGCATAATCTTCCATCTCGCCTCAGCCAACCCTTATCATCGATGGTGTACCTACCGAGGTGACTGGAAGTCTCACCCATCACATCGACAAGCTGAGGGTCTTCACGTTGTGCAGCCCCTATTGAGTCCAAGAGAGTAGGGCGTACTTCGAGAGATGCTAGCAAACCTGGTACAAAATCCGAGGAGGGCCTAAAGTTAAAACTGGCTATATACTCCAAGCTTTGCCTTTCCACAAAGAGAGGGCTTAAGGTCAGTTTCTTACGGCTCAACGCGTCTGCTACTACGTTGCCTTTGCCGGGAGTATAGGAAATTTCAAAGTCATACGAGGCAAGAAACTCCATCCATCTTTGCTGCCTCAAGTTAAGATCCTTCTACGAGAAGAGATATTTCAACAATTTATGGTCAGTGTATAATTCGAACTTCTCACCTAGGAGATAATGGCGCCAAGACTTGAGCGCAAAGACGATGGCGGCTAACTCAAGATCGTGGGTTGGGTAGTTCTTTTCATGAACTTTTAATTGTCTTCCACCATAAGCTACTACCCTTCCTTCTTGCATTAGAACAACACCTAGTCCCGTTCCACATGCATCCATGTATACCGTGATCATTTTGCTTCCATCTGGCAAAGTCAGAACTGGGGCTGTTGTGAGAGCCCTTTTTAATCGGTGGAAAGCAAACTCGCAATCCAAATCCCAAGTGAACGCCAGATTCTTCTTTGTTAGCCTTGTGAGTGGGGCTGAGATTTTCGCGAAATCCCTAATAAACTTTCGGTAAAAACCGGCTAGCCCAAGAAAGCTTCGAACCTCGATTGCATTTCTTGGTTTCTTCCAATCTTTCACTGCCACCACTTTTACGGGGTCCATATCCAACCCCTCTTTGGACACTATATGCCCCAGAAATCTTACTTCTTTTCTCCAGAAGTGACACTTGGAGAATTTGGCTTTTAGTTGATGAGCTCAAAGAGTTTCCATGATTTCTTTCAGATGCTGGGCATGCTCTTCCTCATTCTTTGAGAAGATTAAGATATCATCTACGAAGACAACCACAAATTTGTTGAGGAATTCTCTGAACACCTTGCTCATTAGGTCTACGAAATAAGCGGGTGCATTTGTCAAGCCGAAAGGCATGACAAGCCACTCGAAGAAACCGTCTGGGGTTCTGAACGTCGTTTTATCAATGCTATCTTCAGCTACTCTTAGCTGATGGAACCCAGTTGCCAGATCAAGTTGGGAGACCGTTGCACCTACAAGCTGATCAAACAAATCGTCGATTCAGTGAAGAGGGTGCCTATTTTTCTTGATCAATTTGTATAACTCCCTATAGTCGACGCAAAGGTGAAGCGAACCATCCGCTTTGGTTGCGAACACCACTGGAGCACCCCATTCTGAAATGCTCCGTCTAATGAACCCTTTTTCGAGAAGTTCTTTAACCTGCTTACTAAGCTCCTTTCTCTCCTTTGGAGCCATGTGTCTGACAGGTAAAGCTACAGGCTTTGCGTTATCCACAAGATATATGCGGAAGTCTATTTCCCGCCTCGGAGGTAAGCCTTTCACCTCCTCAAAGACATCCGGATATTCCCGGACTACTCTAACTGATTGCAAATTTTCATCAGAAGCATCAAGCGACTCTAGATAACTAAGCATAACAGCATTCAAGGGATTACAAGAAATTGCTAGAGTGTTACCAAGCCGTGTCAAGAGTCTAACTACTCTTTTCTCACAATCAAGAATGGCACTATTACTGGATAACCAGTCCATGCATAAGATCAAACCATATCCCGAGAAGCCCAAAACAAAGGCATTACAACTAAACTCAACGCTGAGAATAGAGATTTTCAAATCCAAACAAACCATTGACAAGTAAGCGGAGCCCCCATTTGAATTTGAAACTACTAAGGGATCTTCTACCATACTAGTGTCTAGATGCAGAGATTCTACTAAGGCAGATGAAATAAAAGAGTGTGATGCGCCAGAGTCAAAAAGTGTGCGAACTGGATGATCATAAAGATAGACTACACTTTCTACAGAAATATTACTACCTAAATTTCTCAAGATAGGATTGAGAAGATAAGCAGGATAAAACAAAGCATCTAGGAGAAGAAGTTAAAGAGGTACCCCCAGAAGGTCCTTCTTGCGGGCCTTGCTCTTGCTTCTTAGGGCAGTCTTAGCCATGTGTCCAACTTTACCGCAATGGAAGCAAGTAACACTCATCTTCCTCTTCTTCTTTCTGCAGTCGTTCATCACATGTCCAACAATGCCACAGAAATAACATTTCCTTTTTTCATGTGTCTTGTTATTATTGTTGTGGTCCTTCCTTCCTTGACTATTATCCGTCTTCTTGTTTGGCGATTCTTCCGGTTGCTAGTTCACGTAGAGGAGGAGGAGGAGTAAAAGCATCTGTAGCTGGGAAGTAAGGTCCCCAGGCATGCTGAAACAGAAAGGAAAAGTTCAAAACGAAGGATAGAGAGAGTTAGATAGGGCACATGGCTTTGGGGGACTTTGTCTTTTTATAAATATAACACTTTTTCTTGAAAAATGCTTCTTTAAACTTTCTTTTGAAAACAATTTCAAAAACTTTTATCTTGTCTGGTAAACCTATGCTCTGATACCAAGTGAAACACTCCACCTCCGTTAAGGTCACTCACAAAGGGAATGCCTTAATTTTGGTGGAGGTTTATAAGTAAAAGCCACAGATAAACTCAAGACAGATATAAATACACATATTTTAAACAGCGGAAACCAACAGACTTTTATTCATCAATACGTGTTCCAAAAACAAAACATTCCATAATTGTCTCAAAATACTTCCATCATTACAACATCATAATTGCCTTGATTTTTAAAGAAGCATAAACATAAATAAAGTGACAAAAATCCCCATAGTGATATCCAAAAGCCATAGTCCGAGCAAAAGAGACCCAAATCATACATCTACATTTTGGAGCTTGAACAGAGCCTGGCTGAGCTGAGCAGTTTCCTCCCTATGGACCTGGGGAGGGGGGGGGGGACGAAAGAAAAGAAGACGAAAAGAAAATAGGGTCAGACATAAAGCCTGAGTAAATCTAGTAACTCTTCAGTATGTGAATAAGAAAAGACATGATAGATATATACTGAAAATAGGATGGTGTCACGAGCTAAGGGAGTATCGAATGTACTATCGCACCCATACTATATCTCTGCATCTACTTGAGTTTACTCTAATTGGCACCCCAAAGGGTGAAGTGATCCCCAACTTTATTTAAAGATTGTCTCCTACTCGCGTTAACATGTGTCATACGACCCCCAAGAATTGTAGATACCTATGCTAGTCCCACCGTGGGGTGTATCAAGACCCATGGTGGCGGCCCCGACACAAATTCTAGAAGGCATAGGTTATACTACTGGTGTCCCCAGTGCCCTGGTTGTCTGCTCTGAAGTGTGTGCATGCCCGCACTCTGTTAGACCTGCACTGTGCACCCACCGCCGTCGTTTGACCGCTTACAATCAGCCCAGTAATCGTGCCCCACCCTGCCTAGTTTCAGGGTACCGTTGATACCTAAATTGGGTTACTGCTGAAACGGGTCCCTCGTTACCAGGATTTTCTAGTCAAACATGTTAAGTGGTTAAGTGTCTGTATTTACCTAACCTCCACCCATCAATTCTTGTTAATATGTTGAATTTGGTTAAGTGTTATAGTTGACTTAACCCTACCACCTGTCCTTAGCCTCTTAGGAGCACTAGACCACTCACATTAGACTGGTATTGCTACGGTTACTGGATATGCCGGTCGGTTCCGGGCAGGTTTACACCGTAGCTCAGTCTAACCTCGGGTCTTTATTGGGCTCAATGCTTAACCACCCACATTGGATAGGTATTGTTGTGACTACTGGACAACCGGGCGGTTCCGGGCAGGTTTACATCACAACTCAATCCAACCTCGGGTTAAGCACATCGTGTTTTCTAAATTTACATATTTGATTATTTCTCAAATGTATATATGTAAATGTCATATCTATTATTTTTGGGTATAACAATTCGTACGGCTTTTAATGTCATTGTCATTGGCATGTGCTAAACATGCCAACATATGTTTTCATGTTTTACACCCAACGTTATTACCCCCGTTTATACGTTCGCAACGTTATAACAAATGTTGGGCTCGACACAATTCAGCCCAACTTTATAAGCGTAAGAAAAGGGAAAATTAAGAACATGTAATATTTGACAACATATAAGGGTGTGTGGCAAATGAACTTGCAATTTAGCGATACTAACATAAATGATGGGTCATGTGAACTTGCATTCAAATCAAAGTACAACTAAGTAGGTGACATATGAAATGGCATAGTTTAGGCTTACACAACTTGTGTTTAAATATGTTTAACTTGGCATAATGTCAAACACATAACTAGCATGATGTATATTCACCAAAAGGTCCAATTATAACATTTAATCACATAGCCTATTTCAACATGAACTTGCATAGTTTTTGAAACCCAAACGATACTTAACATAAATCCAATTACACTTGCAAATAAACATGAATTTGCATAGTTTATGAAACACAAACGATACTTAACATAGATCCAATTATACTTGCAAATAGACATGAAAATGATATCATAGGTTTTGGGTCATGTAGGCATAAAAGGTTTCAAGTCTAAATCATATTTACATAAATTCTAATTTAGACTAAGGGAATATACATAGTCCATGCCATCGACATATACATAAAGGGATCAATTTCTAATTTTTGCCACAAACTTGCAAGTGTCATTGTTTTCATATACAATTATTCAATAGGCTTGCATCAATCAATTTATGCCACAAACATCAATACACAAGTCATGATAGAATCCTCAAAATACATAGAATTTTATACAATACAATAACACAATTCTATTTTCATTCACATCGAATCACATCGCAATTCATATTCATATTCTGAAAGGTTACTGAAACACCCCACCTCCGTTAGGGTCACTCTAAAAGGGAATGCCCTAATTTTGGTGGAGGTTTATAAGTACAAGTCACAGATATACAAGACAGATATAAGGACACATATTTGTAAACAGCGGAAGAACAACAAACTTTATTTCATAAAGTCAAATACGTGTACAACAACATCCTTTCCAAAAACATAACATAACACTTTCATAATCTGTCTTGAGTACATTATTTAAAGAAGCATAAATAAAACATAGATAAACTGCAAAAGCCCCATAGTGGATTGTCCAAAGCCATAGTTCAAAACAGGAAAGTCCAAGCAATACATTTCTCTTCTTCAAGCTGGATGTTGAGGTTGGTCAAGCTGCTGTGTTCCCTCCCTGAGGACCTGGGGGGGGGGGGGAACGGAAGAAAGAAGACGAAAGAAAAGTAGAGTCAGACATAAAGCCTGAGTAAGTCTAGTACTATTTTGTCTATGAATAAAGAACTGGGTATGATAAGTATAAACAAGAAGTGGGCATGCATTATAACTTGGTTAAGTTGTCTAGGGTCGAATATACTATCGTACCCCATGTTAATCTCTGAACCCACATACTAGTTTCCAATTTGCACCCCATAATCTGGGTGATGTGATCCATTCTATGATGATCGGCTCCTACTCGCAAAGTTACATGTGTCTTACGGCCCCCGATGTCTGTAGTTACCTATGCTGGTCCCACCATGGGGTGTATCAAGTCCCATAGTGGCAACCCGACACAACCTTAGAGTGCACAGGTATGCTACTGGTGTCCAGTGCCTTATTTTTCTGCGTCGGAGTGTGTGCACGCCCGCACTCCGTTAGAACCTACACTGCTACACCACCGCCGTCGATTTCACCTCTTACAATCAGCCCAGTAATCGTGCCCCACCCCGCCTAGTTTCAGGGTATCCTGATACACCTTCTAGGGTTACTGCTGAAAAGGGGCCCCCGTTACTAGGTTTTCTATCTCTAGCCAACATGCTAAGTTGGTTAAGTGTTTCTAACCTAACCCCACCAGTCCGTTTAGTTTAGCATGTTCCATTTTGATTAAGTCTTTAGTTCACTTAATCCTATCAATCCTGACTCAGCCTTAATTGTCTTATTAAGGCCCTGACCTCTCACATTAGACAGGTATTGTTGTGGCTGCCTGTTGCCGGTTGGTTCCGGGCAGTCTTACGCCACAACTCAGTCTAACCTCGGGTCCTTATTGGGCTCCATGTTTAACCTCCCACATTGGATAGGTATTGTTGTGACTACTGGACAGCCGGGCGGTTCTGGGCAGGTTTACATCACAACTCAATCCAACCTCGGGTTAAACACCTCGTATTTTCTACATTTACATATCTTGTCATTCTTCTTTATTTCTTATATGTAAATATTTGCGGCCCATTATTAAGTTAATGGTGTAAAGGTTACACCAATCACGGGCCCAACCCATACTTGAATTTGGGCCCTTCTATTTTATATTTTCATTCATTAATTAATTTTAACCCAACGTTATTTTCCCCCGTTTTACACGTCCGTTCATATATATTGGGCTTAGCCTTTTAAGGCCCAATTTAGCCATGCGAAAAGGGGAGGCTTATGGCGTGATTACATACACAAAGAGGGGAAGGTGAGCGCATGAACTTGCAATTCGACGTTGGAAATACAAAATAGAAATTGGTGTACTTGCATGGTGGTAACATAGGTGACATAAATCAAAGCATGTGAACTTGCATAGGTTTAACTACAACATGAACCTATATTCTTATTTGGGCATAATGTCAAACATAAGCATGTCATAAATATTTCTAGCATAAGCATAGCATAATGTCAAACATAAGCATGGCATAAATACTTTTAGCATAAACATGGCATAAACATAAACAAGTCATGTTCATAAGGTTTCTACATGTTTACAAAGGGGATACTTTGTTACTAACACAAAAACATAGATCAACTTAATTATGGTTTAAGTCTAATCATATAACGATAGTATAAATATACTTATGCATAATTATTCCTAATCATGGTGTTTGCTTTAAACTTGCAAAAAGGGGATTTTTGAGTCTAACCTAGCCATGTCTCACATATGTCATCATATAATTCTTTTAAACAAGATAGACTTAATCATAGATTTCAATTGTGCCAAATATCATTCATAGCCTAGCCATATTCATAAGTTTTGCAAAAGCATGACTTAATACATGGATTATGGTGTCAAAATTCCAACATAGTTTCATATGAACTATAACAACCAAACTTGTTTCAATTACTTGCAAAATGATTTATGCACAAAAATATACATCATGATGGCATAATAACAAAGCCCCAAACTCGCATGAATTTCAATCAACTACATACATGTAGCTTCAACATAGATTACATAATTTGCGCAATATTCCAAACGTATACTTGCATAGAACTACCGCATGTAGTTCTTTATAATGAATAACATAATTTTGCACAAATATGAACTACTTTATTATCCCAATTCAAGCATACAAATCAATACAATTGTTTATTCATACCAAAGTAATACTCTACTTACAATGGTTGCGGCGAATTCTCTAATTAAGAGATATGATTCCTTTGTTGAATTGATTTGCTTTAGGTTGCTTGAATTGCTTTAGGCTTTAGAACTTTCTTCCTAATTCTCTCTCTAGTTGGCGGCTACTCTTAGTCGTTCCTCAGCAACATGGCGGCTATGTTCTTAATTTGAATGAATAGATTAGGGTTTAGTCTAGGGTTGTTTATATAGAGGTTAGGAATTGATTAGGACCCTTGATGTTGCTAGGTTAGATCGTAGCCATTCATTAGGAAGAGAGACCAATAAAAACCCGCCACCTAGCCCTAATGACAAAGCAGACCACAGAAATTCGACCAAACACAGACCTGGCCAGCCAGGTTGACTGGGCTCGACCAGGTCGACACCCCTGTCGACAGGGCTGTCGACAGCCCTGTCGACATGGGTAGCCCAGGTCGACAGCCCAGTCGACCTGGGTGGCCTAGGCGGGTGTTTATCCGCCCTGGCCCACTGGGCCCGATTTTTAATTATTTTATTCTGTTTGAATTTTAAATTTAATTCAAAACTTCCGAAGGCCATATCTTCTTCATACGGACTCCGTTTTTCGAAAACTCGGACTCTATTTCGCGTATTTTTCCGAGACGAACGCAATGGCGTATCCCGTTTCCCTTAGTTCTTTTATTTGAATTTGATTATACTTTAATTTGTTAATTTCACAGTTATAGAATTTTTCGGGGTGTTACATTCTCCCCCACTTAAAAGGATTTCGTCCCCGAAATCTTCAAGCTAGAGGAATGTATATCCTAACATCCAATCATCCATCTACTCATCCACCAAACACGAGCATCCATTGTCCTTAAAAGACTTCTAATGCTTCATGATCATATGCGAAGTGTGTGTGTACATGTACTTATCTAATGCAAAATCAGGCGGTCTACTGATTCAGTTGACCTCCTTAATGCGAATTATGTAAGTGCCATGAATCCATTATGTATGCAAATTTTCCTATTCTTGATTCTACATGAGTGCACAATCATTCAATACAAATGCAGCATCCACATGACAACACATTAAAGTTCAATCACATACGAATGCTGTTAGCCTACTTTGTGAACTAGGCAACACAAAGTCAAGAAACCAACCGTTGAAGAGTATTTCAGGTTATGTGACTTCGGTTCGGATCGGAAGGAAGCTCCACGATTCAGATTGATAGCAGCGTATCGGTTCGGATCGGATATCTCTTACTGGATAAATTGATAAAGCATACCTGATCGGATCGGAAGGTCAATGAATCTCAGGTGGATCGGAAAGCTGTCTGCTTGCCACGGCTTCGGAGCGGAGCGGAGTATGATTAGAGAAGAAGAGACGTTCAAGCTACTCCGGTTCGGGTCGGGTATTCCGATCCGAACCCCCAACCTGCATGTCTCCGACCCGCACCCATGATCCAGAAAAATCTCCTATAAAGTCGCCTGGAGAACCGGACCGGATGTGACCAATTCCTACCCCTAACGTCCATCTCATTGATGCGTTGTCTGCTTGATGGCCCATCCGAACCCGAAGAGAGGGCGATGGATGACACGTGTTCCGACCCGGATTGCATCTCAGGCAAATTCACACCTATAAATACCCCAACTAGAGACAAAGAGAAGGATCTTTTTTCAGCACTTTTGAGAATCCAAGTACTTCTATCATCCGAATTCCTTCACTCCCGGAAAATCCAAACCATCTTTCATTTCTTGTTTTTATCTTTCTGAGTGACAAAAGTGAGTTGTGAGCGAATCTTACATTGTATTTGTAATTGAATTCCTGAATATAGTGAAAACTAAGTGGACGTAGGCATTTCTTCGCCGAACCACTATAAACCTTGTGTGTTCTTTTTTATTTCTGCTTTATTTTATCTTGTTTCTAATCAATTTGGGTGTTAGAACCACATTTGGGTCTAACATTTTGGTGCTTTCACTGAGAACCCTCATCTAAATTCTTTATTTTCCGGGATCTCTTTCTACTTTTTGGACCGTTGAGTTCGAAGAAGTGAATCCATAAGTGTCTCCACTTTCTTACATTCGTTGAAGTAATTGTCAAAGACTCATGGCCCGAGGAAAAGGCAAGGAAGTCCAGTCTGTTCAAGGAAATGGAGCTGATGAAGATCAGCAACATGCTGTTGTAACAAGGTCTAGGGGGCAGAGTTCAGCAGCAGGGAGGATCAATGCAGGAAATCCGAACCGGCAGCAAGGGGAAAGCTCCGATCCGAACCGGGTAGGAGACTCTGAAGCAGTGCACTCCCCCAGTCTGAACCGACCCGACTTGCTCGCTGCACACCGATCCGACCAGGGACCCCAGCTCCGATCCGACCCGACTTCCTACCTCCGATCCGACCCGATGCTTGGTGAAGCTGGAACATCTACTCGAGTCCCCGCGAATGCTCCAATTCCAGCTGCCAGGGTTGGAAACCAAGCCAATCTATCTGCTCCCATCACTCAAGGAGATTTCTCGCGCTTGCTCGATATGCTTGAGAGCACGAGGGAAGCTATGAGAGTTCATGAGCGTACCAACCTCATGATGCAGGAAAATATGAGGCTCATGAGTCGGGAAATCAGTGAGCTCCGCCGGCAAAGAACTCCGTCGCCAGTTCGTCATACACCAGTAGATCAATCTTCATCTTCTGAGGAAGAGAGGCCCCGTGAGCGAAGGCCACTCGAACGACCTCAGAACGTGGAGCAGCTAACGTTTGGATCTTTGGGATCTCGCGAGGATATCGCACGAGCATTAAGAAACGATAGCCCATCTCGGGGGCAAAGACTCCAATCCCCTCTTCCCGAGATCGACCGGGAACGCGGGGAAAGGAATCGAGCAGAGGCAGCTCGAAGAAGAAGGGTGTCTCCTGAGCAAGAGCCCCGGAGGAACTCGGACACTAGGGTCAGGGAACCTGAGCAGCCCCTAACTAGTGCCGATGTGCAGGCGATGGTTCGTCAAATTATGTCCGAGAGCCGGAATTATACAAATGAAGACTACGGCATAGAGCGAAGCCATACTCCGTTCACTGACGACATCCTAGACTTCCAGTTCCCCCGACGCTTTAATTTGCCACAGATGGATAAATATAACGGAAGGACTGATCCAGGACAGCACTTGATGCGGTATTCGTGGCTTATGAATGCCGCTGCTGCCCCCGATGAAGTAAAATGCAAAGCGTTCCCAATCTACCTAGAAGATGTGGCTTTATTTTGGTTTACCCGACTTCCTCCTCGTTCAATTTCTAATTACAAAGAACTAAGCGAGCGTTTCATGAACCAGTTCCGACTACATGCTCGAAAGTCCAAGAGCGTTATTGAATTGTCAAGGATCAAACAGGCACCAGGAGAATCTTTAAGGGCATATTTAGATCGTTTTAACCAAGCTGTAACTGAGGTCAGTGACCCGCATGAGCCCACAATTCTGATGGCATTGAAGGAAGGAGTCGATCCCGAATCAGAGTTTGGAGACTACCTTTCTGGGAAGACACCCCCCACAAGGGCGATATTCTACGAAAAAGCCGATATTTATCTAAGACGAGAGGAGGCCCGGGCAAACCGGAAGAGAAAGTCTGAGACAGCTTCAAAGGAGAATGTGCAGAGTAATATTGCAGTGAAGCAGTCTGGGGAAAGTTCTGGCAAGGTTGAAGTAAACGTAGGAAACAAGGGTGGAAACAGCAATACTGGAAGCGGGGGAAACAACAACAACCGTAATTCGAACGGTAACAGGAGAAACAGAAATAGGGGAAGCGACCCAAACAAAAGGCCCCGATTCCAGAACTACGAGAACTACACACCATTGAATGACACGTTGGAAAATATTTACCTGGACACATATAATGTGTTGCAATACAAAAGACCGCCACCTCGTGATTCGACCGAAAAAGAAATGGCGACAGGGAAATTTTGCTTGTTTCACGGAACGCATGGACATTCGACCAATGAGTGTCGACATTTGAGGGATGTAATTGAAAAGCTGCTGCGTGAGGGAAAGTTGGATGAGTACAAGGTTGCCCCGAGGGATAGGGGGCAAGGAGAGCAGGCTCCAAAGCAAATCCTACCTGCTCCTAAGCCTACCGCGCAGCAGAAAGGTAAAGGGATCGTCATCAACTCCATAGTAGGCGGACCTCACCCGGCAATCCGAAGCTTTAGGTCAATGGACCAATATGTGAATGCTGCCAAACATCTAGATGTGAATGAAGGTGACGAGTTGGAAGATGTCACCCCCATCAAACAACAAAAAACCATGTTCGATGACGTGGTGTTTCGCAGCCGAGACAATACGGGAATACAATCTCCCACCAATGATCCGTTGGTTATTACTACCACTATTGGGCCGGCTTTGGTCCATAAGGTATTAGTAGACAACGGAAGTTCCGTTAATATTTTGTTCAAGAAGTCATTTGATCAGATGAAGCTTGAGCCTGAAGATCTGAAACCTTGTGAAGGATGGATTAGAGGTTTCAACGGAGCGACGACAGCTCCTATGGGATACATAGAGTTGCCTGTGACCTTAGGGCAAGGAGAACGTAGAAGAGTGCGAATGCTTCAGTTTGTAGTACTGGACGTAGATTCGCCATATAACGCATTTTTAGGGAGGCCTGCCCTCGCTGAATTTAGAATTTGTATCGCCCCTTGGTGCTTGTTACTAAAGTTCCCAACCGAAGCCGGGACTGGAGTTATAAGAGGGGATCAGGTTTCTGGACGGGCCTGCTATGTGGCCGAACTGAAGATGTTGATGAAAGGAGTTAATGCTGAGAATAAGGATGCCTCATCTCCCTCAAAGGGGGACTTGGCATAGCAATTAGAGAGGTTGAACCCGAGGGAGTTGCGAAAAGGAACGCCTGAAGACCTGGATCCTAGAAAAGACGAGGAACCAGAGGCTAGGAATGCAACTCCTAATGAAGCAACAGTGGAAATTCCTGTTGATAAAACTGATCCGACGAAAGTTTTGAAGATTGGTTCCCAATTGGATCCGCGTCGTGCTGAAGAGCTGACAAACTTCTTGAAGGCGAACTTAGATGTGTTCGCCTGGACCCATGCTGACATGTGTGGGATATCGCCTTCCGTCATCAGTCACAAATTGAATGTAAATCCGAAGCATCCGCCTGTGAAGCAAAAGAGACGCATGTTGGGCCCAGAGAGGTCGGTTGCTCTCAAAGAAGAAGTAGAGAAATTGAAGCAAAATGGATTTGTTCGAGATTCGACTTATCCTGACTGGATATCGAATCCTGTCTTGGTAAAGAAGCCAAACGGAAAGTGGCGAACTTGTATTGACTTTTCAGATTTAAATAAGGCGTGCCCAAAGGATAGTTTCCCGCTTCCCAGAATTGACCAGCTTGTAGACTCGACAGCAGGTCATGAACTTCTCTCTTTCATGGATGCGTATTCCGGATACAATCAAATTCCAATGCATGTGCCAGACCAAGAGCGCACGAGTTTCATTACGAATTTGGGATTATATTGTTATGTTGTAATGCCGTTCGGATTAAAAAACGCTGGAGCTACTTATCAGCGATTGGTAAATAGAATGTTTTACGATCAGATAGGAAAAACTATGGAAGTTTATGTGGATGATATGCTAGTTAAATCAAAGCAGTCCTCCAGTCATACGCAAGACTTAGCAGAAATGTTTGGTATCTTGCGAAAATACCGTATGAAATTGAATCCTTTAAAATGTTCATTTGGAGTGGCGTCGGGAAAGTTCCTTGGCTTCATTGTGAGTTCCCGAGGAATTGAGATCAACCCTAGCCAGATAGCGGCAATTAGAAATATCAAAGAACCAAGGAAAATTAAAGACGTCCAAAGTCTGGCCGGGAAGGTAGCGGCGCTAAGTAGATTCATCTCCAAAGCCACCGATAAATGTGTTCCATTTTTTGATTTGATAAAAAGGGGAAAGAAGAACTTCCAGTGGACTCCCGATTGTGTCGAGGCTTTTCAAAATCTGTTAGAACTGTTGGAAAAACCGCCAATCTTATCAAAGCCCGTAGACCATGAAGAACTGTTCGTTTATCTAGCAGTCTCGGCTCACGCTGTCAGCACAGTTCTGGTTCGAGAGGAAGATAAAGTACAAAGGCCAGTATACTATGTGAGTAAGAAATTAGCAGCGGCAGAGCGCAACTACCCAAAGATCGAGAAGCTTGCTTATAGCCTCCTGATTGCATCCCGAAAGCTTCGTCACTACTTCCAAGCCCATCCAATAACCGTATACACCGATCAGCCGTTAAGACAAGTACTGCAGAGAACCGAAGCGTCGGGAAGGTTGATTAAATGGAACATAGAATTAAGCCAGTTTGATTTGAATTTTCAACCACGAAAGTCAATCAGGGGGCAAGCTCTAGCAGACTTTATTGCGGAGTTCACCACTCCAGAAGAAGAAATAATCAATGACCAAGTGGTCAAATCTGAGGATAAGCTAGAGATGAATCCGTGGAGACTATATACAGATGGAGCTAAAAATGACCGAAGATCCGGAGCTGGAATTGTCTTAGTCACTCCGGAGGGACGGTCATTATATTACGCCCTGCGATTAGAATTTTCGGCAACAAACAATGACTCTGAGTATGAAGCCCTGATTGCCGGGCTGAAACTCGCTAAAGACCTCGGAGTAAAAATGATGGACATATTTTGTGACTCTAAGATTGTTGTTTGTCAAGTGCGAGAGGAATTCGCGGCTCGAGGACCTCGACTTGTTGCTTACCTCAAGAAAGTGAAAGAGCTATTAAATAGTTTAGAGCGGTACAACATAACACATATTCCCAGAGTAGAAAACCAGAAAGCGGATAGACTAGCAAAGTTGGCTAGTTCCGACAGTCCAGAAGGGACTGAGATAATTCCAATTGAAACATTGGAATCGCCAAGTTTTGAGTCAATGGAAGTTGAATTCGTTCTTGAAGCGGAACCAGAGAAGGAGTCATGGATGACTCCAATCAAGAGTTTTCTTAAGAATGGGACTCTCCCATCGAAGAAGAGTGAGAAAAGAGCTGTAGTTCGCAAAGCTGCCAGATATGTTATGCAAGACGATACCCTCTATAGACAAGGATTTTCTATGCCCCTGTTACGATGTATCGCACACGACGACATCAAGCGTGTACTGAGAGAAGTACACGAAGGTGAGTGTGGAGATCATACAGGAGGTCAAACTTTAGCAAAGAAAATATTGCGGTACGGATACTTCTGGCCTACGATCAACAAGGATGCAGCTGATTATTCACGACGCTGCGATAAGTGCCAGAGATTCGCCAAAATCCCCAGGGCACCATCAACCCAGCTTAAATCGATGGTGAGTCCTTGGCCATTTGCCACATGGGGAATCGATATCATTGGGGTTTTACCAATTGCTAAAGGGGGAGCAAAGTATGCCATAGTAGCCGTGGATTATTTCACGAAGTGGGTGGAAGCTGAACCCTTGACTAAGATCACCACAAGAAAGGTGATAAGTTTTGTGGTCCGAAATATTATATGCCGATTCGGAATCCCAAAGACAATTATTACCGACAACGGGACCCAATTTGATAGCACTGAATTCAGAAACTTTTGCCAGAAATATAAGATAGATAAACGATATACTGCAGTTGCCTATCCACAATCTAATGGGCAAGTAGAGGCAATAAACAAGGTAATAAAATCCATCCTCAAAAAGCGATTAGAGCGTGCAAAGGCAAAATGGGTTGATGAATTGCCCCTAGCTTTGTGGGCATATCGAACAACGTTTAAAACGGCTACTGGTCATACCCCTTTCTCCCTCTCCTTTGGTTCAGAAGCAGTAATTCCAGTTGAACTGGAAGTTCCTTCCCACAGGGTGACATATTATGACCCGATGACGAATCGGGCACTTTTACTTGAGTCTCTCGATGAAGTCGAAGAGAAAAGAGATGAAGCAGACTTGCGTGCAGCAAGACATCGGCGTCAGATGGCGCACTATTATGACAAAAAAGTTCGCCTCAGAACTTTTGAACCAGGAGATTTGGTGCTAAAGAGAGTTTTTCCATCTCTTCCTCACCTCGGCCCAAAATGGGAAGGACCCTTTGTCATCCAACGGAAACTTGATAAGGGAACATTCAAGTTAACGACCGTAGATGGCGAAGAAGTCCCTCGAACATGGAATGCCCAACACTTAATGCGATATTTGGATTAGAAATGCTATACTTTTTGCTGTTCTTCCTGTAAACTCTGTAATAAGGCACGACTTGCCTTGGGAAAATCCGGTGATATGAATAAAGAACTATAAAGTGGATGTAGGCTATGATTTAGCCGAACCACTATAAAAATATTGTGTGTTATTTACTTTTATGCATTTACATTCATTAGTTGTTCTGTTGTGATTATAGAATACAGGACAACTGAGAGCCTAAAGAAGGTTGAAAACAGTCTGGACATGAAAAGAAGCACAATGATTATTTGTGCGATAGGATGTGAAAGAATGAGAAAACGACATTTCTAACTCTAACTCTCCGGAGAAAGAGAGAGAGTATAAAAGCGTCTCCGACTGAGCGCTGAAAAAGAAATTCTATTTCTAACTCTAACTCTCCAGAAGAAGAGAGAGAGTATAAAAGCGTCTCCGACTGAGCGCTGAGAAAAAGGTTCAACTCCGAACTCTAACTTTCCAGAGAGAAAGAGAGTATAAAGGCGTCCCTGAGCGAGCGCCGAGAAAGAAATCTTTTCCCGTTGAACGACCGGGGAATAAACAAATAGCTGAACTCGAACTCTAACTCTCGAGAAAATGAGAGAGAGTATAAAAGGAATGCCAGGAAAAACAACAGAAGTTGGTGATACAGGAAATGCTATCCCGTTAGAGAATCGGGAATATTCAGATTGCCTGGTTAAGCACTGAATAACTTATGGAGATTGACTGGGGACACATATATATACACATATCTCCCCTCTCCACAACTTTGTTTCATAACTATAGATATGCATTTTTACATAAGTGCAGAACTGCTAACAAATAAACATTGCAGAAAGTGAATTATTTTTATTTACAAATGAATAAATTTGTACAGGGAAATAACTAAAAAAGGAAGTGCGAAAGCTGCTGGTGTAGCAGCACTTATTGATTTACAAAGATGCTAAAAGGACACAGAAGAACCCGCTATTTGGGCTTGGAATGAGCCTTTGATTTCTTGACAGCTTTTTCTGCATCTTTTGCTTCCTTCTCGGCTTCAGTCAAGATCCGCTTGGGTCTCTTTTTCCCTGAAGACGTAGTACTGGGGCCAGCAGACTTTTTCCCGGAGGGCGGGGCACTGGAATCGAGAGAAGATTTTTTAGCAAGTTCTTCGGTAATAGATCTAGTGGAAAGCTTAACAACTAACCTTGAACCTGCATCCACAACTGCAAGGGGCTTGAGGACCTCGGGGTCTAATTCTTCAGCCTTTAATTGCAAACGCCTGTCTTGGTCAGCCTTCATGGCAGCCAAAGTAATGTCCTCAGCGCTTTTTGACTCCCCGGTTATTGTAACTTCTGGTTCCTCATCATGCCCCTCGTCTCCTCCGTCGTCTCTTAACGCTGCAATCATTTCCTCGTCATGGGGAGTAGTCACCTTAGTTGATTCACTCCTCTCCCCCAAGTCCGTGGAAGCAGCCTTGTCTTCCCCTTCTTTGACCCTATCAGCGGGCTTTGTCCCAGTGGTATCTCCTTGAACAACATCTGCCTTCGCGGAGGATTCAACGCCTACAAAATGAGAAACATCGGTTATCAACTCAGGCGAGATCAAAGGATTTCTCATCGAACATTCAGTCATGTAGCCAAAGGTAGTAGTAGCCTTGACAAATTGAGGAGAAAAAATAGGAATACCTTCTGAAGACTTTTCAGCAGGGGTGACTACTACCTCTGGAGTTATTTCAGGAATGGGAGATAGCAAAGTTGTTCGGGAAATTCCCGGGTTTTCGGGATCATACCCTTCCACTTCAGGAGTTACAGGAGCAGAAGAAGAGGAGCCAGCTTCAGGAATGGTTTTCTGTTTAGACTTCTGCCTCTCTTCTTCCATGGCCTCGGCAATTAGACGGCGACCTTCAGCTAGGCGCTCCGGCTCGTCGTCTCTCAAGTACTTCTCCATCAACTTATCTTCATCGAGGGAATCGACCTTAAGCTCTTCTTTTTCCCACTCGACGATTTGATTCCACACATGAACCAAAGTGGATGGATAGTCCTCGATCCAGGAAATGTTTCGACGACGAATGATGTGCGCGAAGAACTCGATCATTAGCTCGCTGAAGCCCTGAATATCGGCCTCCGCCTCTGATAGCTGTTTGCGGGTTTCCTCCGCAGATTTAATAGCGCATTCAACGTTGCCCTCAGCCAGAGCAGCCCTGTTTTCCGCCTCTAACAATTTTGAAGCCAAATCAGCGTTTTTCTTTTCTAACTCAGCGTTCCTTTTCGCTAACTCGGCATTTTTCTGCTCAAGCTCAACATAAGCAAGACGTGCCTTCGTAGCCTCTGATTTGGCTTCGTCAGCCTGCTTCTTTAACTCGGAACGTTCCTGAGTGTGGGATTCTAGCAAATCATGATAGCGCTTTTGCATGTCCTCAAACTGTTGTTTGAAGTTAGAAGCGTTCTTTTGAGCGATAGCTAGTTGAGCTTGAGTATCTTCTAAATTTTTTCCTAAGGTTTTTAGGGCTTTAGCATCTTCCTCTGCAGTTTTGTGCATTGAGTCAGCATTTGTCAGTAGTGTGCGAATGATTCTGGAAAGAGTGCGGGAATACTTGAACATTTCGGTGTATTGTTTTTCCACCAAATCAATCTTTGCTCTGGCCTCCTCTGCCCAATTAGAAGAAATAGGTTCAAGGGAAGGTAGAAAGGTCAGAGTCTCGAAGTAGTGCTCGGGAAACTGCTCCTTTAAGTATGCCAGCCTTACGGCGGTTCCCGCATCTGATGGAGGAGGGGCTAGGATTGTTAGTTCAGCGTCCCTTCCCGAAGAAGATTCTGTAGAGCCCTTATCTGTCCGAGGTCGCTTAGTAGCAGGGACTTTTTGCTTACTTCTAGACCCAGTTTCCTTTGGAGGTGTTTTCTCTCTGCTTCGCTTTTCATGGGAGGAAGTGGAATCCCTAGATTGTGGTCTATCCTCCTCCCTACGACCTTGATAGCTTTTGTATTTTTCCTGTTCCGGTCGAACTGGTGAGCGGGAGCGTGAGGATCGGGATCGATAAGGATCATAGGGTCTCCTTTCCTCCCTGCCGCGGTCATCCCGGCGGTTATATTCGGCATCCTGGGGAGGGTTAGACATGCTGCGGCGAAGCTTTCTTATGTCATAAGAGGATCGAGACATTGTACCTGCGCGATAAGTTAAACGAAGTTTAGAATCAGCGGATCCATAGAAAGAGAAGTGCAATGAATGCTAGTGCTACGGTGCAAAGTGCATCCTATGTGGTGTACGTGTCCCCCCAACCAACCCGAATCTGAAGCTAAAGTGGTGCGGGCAGGCTCTTTGGCCTTAGCAGGAGTAGTCTCCTCAGAAGAAGTGAAGACTAGAGGGTCCTTTCTGAAATCTTCCGAAGTGTATATAGTCTCGGGTAAAGGGAGATCCCCCAAACCCTGAAATATGTGCTCGTCGGCGCTAGGAACATCCCCTTCGGAAGCGTGAAGTGGCGACCCTTGGGGAGATTTTGATTTGTCTACCGAGGTAGTTTCCTCGGGGGCAACATACCCTTCACGATGTTTTTTGGCCAGATTAGCCAGCTCATCGTCTTGAGTAGAAGAGGGAGAGGGTGAAGTTTGAAGAGAAGCTGCAGGAATTCCCGAGCCTTCACCTATTTCTGGCACTGTTTCCACTGGAGGAATATATGCATAAGGGACTGTCCCATGACCGATGCTACGGTAGACGGATAGTAGCCCGTGAGAATGAAGGTACTCATCTTTAAGAACCTCGTCAATAGTAAGGAATTTTTGGTCGCCGTTGAGGAGACGGTGCATTCGATCAAAGAACACTTGGTCTGATACCTGTTTGGGATTATCAACTGCAAATAAAAAGGAAAAACAGGTCAGGGTGACGATTCAAGTGCATAGAGTCCAGGGTCAGGAAATCAGTGCTTTACTTGATTTTGTCCATCTTCTGGCACATCCAGACTGTTGCTTTATATAGAACCACTCCAGTCTGGAATCTCCAGCCTTGCTGCTAAACGGCGTAGAGATTATCTTCCTCTTTGGGACCGACTCAAAGTAACAGAAAGAAGGGGTTTCCCTAGTCCGATGTTTGAAATTATAGAAGAAATGAACGTCGTCAAACGTAAGCTCTACGCCTAGAACTTCACGATATGCTATGAATAAGGTATGCAGATAGGCGTATGAATTGGGATGTAGCTGCATGGGGGCAATCCGCATTTGTCTTAAGAAGTCGACAATGAAAGGCGAGAAAGGAGGAATAGCGCCAACCATGCACATCAGACGAGTGACCGTCATATATCCTTCTGGAGGGTTATGTGGACGATCAGAACGTGAAGGCACTAGAGTGTCTCTCTTCATTATTCCATACTTCAAGCAGATTCTCACGAGTCGGTCATTGTCAATTGTTGATTCTACGGAATCTGGAAGTGATTCCAATATAATGGCTGAGTCAAATTCATCAGGTGCTCGATTGTCACCAATCCCTCCTTCCTCCTCAAAGCCTAGGGAAACTTCATTTTCTGAAGATACTTCATCGCTTTCCCGATGACCAGCTCCGTAATCCGGACCCTCGCTATCCCATTCTGGGTCAGATGAAGAAGATATATCCTCGAGAGTGGTTTTGTGGGAAGTTTCTGGAGCTTCTTTCCTCTCAGCTAAACGAGAAGAGCGTCTGGGCCTCATTGTCATGGAACTATTGAAGAAGCAATAGCGTAGATTAGAGTAAATTATCCCGTGTCCCCCTTTTTTGTGTATGTGTGTGAACTAAAGTGTGTGCAACAAATGCGGGAAGTGCAAAATAAAAGTACAGCAATATAAGACGAAGCTTTAAAGAGAAAGTAATAGTCCGAGTTGTCCTTGATTCTCATTTATGTTCACAAGGCACTATCCTAACTGTCCGCGAGGCATATTCGTCTAGCATAAGTGTTAGTTGAGTTAGTTGGGTGGTCTTTATGTGTCAAGTTCAATATGTTCGGTTCGGTTCGGATATGCATGTGATGATTGGCTCAATACAGAAGACATTCGGTTCGGGTGCTTCGGTAAGGCAAGGTTAGTTCAAGACAATAGGAACGGTGGGTTCGGAAGCAGAACTGATCTGATCGGATCGGGTGACCCGATCCGATCCGAATCAGCACCACCTGACCGAACCGTTTACTTCAGCTCCTTATCCCATTTACTTTTCCGACCCGAACCGACTTTTTCTTTCCTTTCCATCTTTCCAAAGAACGAAACCCGAGCCGATCCCCTTTCCCTCCTTTTCCTTTCTGCTCCTTCGTCTTCCACCCGAGCCGACTCCAGCTTGTCATCCCACTCTTTATCTCTTTTCTTCTTTCCCATCTACCCACAGATGAATCCACTTTATCACCAAAGCCGCTGTGAAGAACAAATGTTCGCTCTCTTCAACTTCGCAACGTCCCGGAGCGATGGCGCGTCCACCAGCAACGGCGGAGGGTTCGAATGATGCTTATGGCCAAAACATCCTAACCCAACGCTAATCGAAATCGAGAACGGTTACAACAAGATTATTTGAGATTAGAAAAGCTACCTATATGTCTGATTCGGGAAGTCTACAGGAAATAGTTTGGGAATTTTCGAGTTTCTGACGTTTTCAATGTTAAGGTTGGGAGCGGCGATGGAAACGAAGAAGGAAGGAATGAAGGCGGCGAGGTGTTTATATAGAGAATAGTGTTGACTCCTCGTCTCCCTTTTTTAACTCACCCGCTCGGACCGGAGTGGAAGCCCAGTAGCACGATCCTCTCTGAAGGCCCAACGTCCAAGAACCTAACTCATGAAAACGCTTCGGATCGGAATCCGAACCGAGCGGAAATCTCACGCGATTGACTTAGTGACCAACTCGAATTGAAGAGAAGGGAAGAACAAAGGTAGAGTACACCTGCAAGAAGCATTATATGTCAAGAAAAGATTTCCAAATTTGCTCAGGAATGAAGAGAATGTGCGTTCTTCTAACACCCGAACCGAATGAGAAATCTGTGCGTCCCTCCTGACTGTTCTGATTCAAGGGCTAGCAGTTAAAACAACATCAAAGCATGCTTCGTACAACGAAAGCATCCTTTGAGGGGGCAAAATGTTAGCCTACTTTGTGAACTAGGCAACACAAAGTCAAGAAACCAACCGTTGAAGAGTATTTCAGGTTATGTGACTTCGGTTCGGATCGGAAGGAAGCTCCACGATTCAGATTGATAGCAGCGTATCGGTTCGGATCGGATATCTCTTACTGGATAAATTGATAAAGCATACCTGATCGGATCGGAAGGTCAATGAATCTCAGGTGGATCGGAAAGCTGTCTGCTTGCCACGGCTTCGGAGCGGAGCGGAGTATGATTAGAGAAGAAGAGACGTTCAAGCTACTCCGGTTCGGGTCGGGTATTCCGATCCGAACCCCCAACCTGCATGTCTCCGACCCGCACCCATGATCCAGAAAAATCTCCTATAAAGTCGCCTGGAGAACCGGACCGGATGTGACCAATTCCTACCCCTAACGTCCATCTCATTGATGCGTTGTCTGCTTGATGGCCCATCCGAACCCGAAGAGAGGGCGATGGATGACACGTGTTCCGACCCGGATTGCATCTCAGGCAAATTCACACCTATAAATACCCCAACTAGAGACAAAGAGAAGGATCTTTTTTCAGCACTTTTGAGAATCCAAGTACTTCTATCATCCGAATTCCTTCACTCCCGGAAAATCCAAACCATCTTTCATTTCTTGTTTTTATCTTTCTGAGTGACAAAAGTGAGTTGTGAGCGAATCTTACATTGTATTTGTAATTGAATTCCTGAATATAGTGAAAACTAAGTGGACGTAGGCATTTCTTCGCCGAACCACTATAAACCTTGTGTGTTCTTTTTTATTTCTGCTTTATTTTATCTTGTTTCTAATCAATTTGGGTGTTAGAACCACATTTGGGTCTAACAAATGCAAACATATATGCATATGCAATATGAAGTGACTGAGCCGATCTAAAACCTAGATTGTGTGTGTATATGCAACCACGAGCAACCACTAGCAATCACTTGCAACCACTTGCAACCATTCATACATAACATGTTTCAATTACATGTTTCCATCCAAAAAGATTCTACCTAAAAGGTACGGTCGAGGAAATATACCTAAAGATAGATAAAAGCGCAACTTAAGGAAAAGGAAAGATCAAGGATGTACCCTCGAACAGAAAAGGGTAGGCTGTACGGATTCTAGCTTCAGTTTCCCAAGTCGCGTCTCCCTCGGCGTCGCTCCACTGAACTTTCAGCATTAGTGACTTCCCACCAGTAGGAAGCCTCGCCCTTCAATAGCCACACCGCCAGTTGTACTTTTTGTCTATCCTCTACCTCAAAGATGATGAATAGGTCCTCCGTTTCTTTCAGCCAATTCCTAGCTGCTACGAAGGACTCAGTTCCATGGAAATCCCTTCCTCCCATAGCTTTAAAATCTTTACATATCTTAGCAAAAGTGTTTCCCCGAGGAGGAGGTGGAGGAAAAGGTGCTGCTGCAGCTGGATGGTTTCCTTCAGCTGGGGGAGGAGGAACGGTAGGACCTGCCTGAGTAGCCCTTGCTTCTAAGAACCGTCTAAACCAACCAGGTATTGGCACCCCTTCAGGCAAGTTAAGTTCTTGGGACATGCTGAAACAAAAAGGATAGATTCAAAACGAAGGATAAGAGATAGTACCTACGGCTTTGGGGAGTGGACTTTGCCTTTTAAAAATAAAATAATATTTTTCTTTTAAAAATGCTTCTTTAAATTTCCTTTTTGAAAATAATTTTTTTCAAAACTTTTTATCTTATCTGGTAAACCTATGCTCTGATACCAAGTGAAACACCCCACCTCCGTTAGGGTCACTCTAAAAGGGAATGCCCTAATTTTGGTGGAGGTTTATAAGTACAAGTCACAGATATACAAGACAGATATAAGGACACATATTTGTAAACAGCGGAAGAACAACAAACTTTATTTCATAAAGTCAAATACGTGTACAACAACATCCTTTCCAAAAACATAACATAACACTTTCATAATCTGTCTTGAGTACATTATTTAAAGAAGCATAAATAAAACATAGATAAACTGCAAAAGCCCCATAGTGGATTGTCCAAAGCCATAGTTCAAAACAGGAAAGTCCAAGCAATACATTTCTCTTCTTCAAGCTGGATGTTGAGGTTGGTCAAGCTGCTGTGTTCCCTCCCTGAGGACCTGGGGGGGGGGGGGGAAACGGAAGAAAGAAGACGAAAGAAAAGTAGAGTCAGACATAAAGCCTGAGTAAGTCTAGTACTATTTTGTCTATGAATAAAGAACTGGGTATGATAAGTATAAACAAGAAGTGGGCATGCATTATAACTTGGTTAAGTTGTCTAGGGTCGAATATACTATCGTACCCCATGTTAATCTCTGAACCCACATACCAGTTTCCAATTTGCACCCCATAATCTGGGTGATGTGATCCATTCTATGATGATCGGCTCCTACTCGCAAAGTTACATGTGTCTTACGGCCCCCGATGTCTGTAGTTACCTATGCTGGTCCCACCATGGGGTGTATCAAGTCCCATAGTGGCAACCCGACACAACCTTAGAGTGCACAGGTATGCTACTGGTGTCCAGTGCCTTATTTTTCTGCGCCGGAGTGTGTGCACGCCCGCACTCCGTTAGAACCTACACTGCTACACCACCGCCGTCGATTTGACCTCTTACAATCAGCCCAGTAATCGTGCCCTACCCCGCCTAGTTTCAGGGTATCCTGATACACCTTCTAGGGTTACTACTGAAAAGGGTCCCCCGTTACTAGGTTTTCTATCTCTAGCCAACATGCTAAGTTGGTTAAGTGTTTCTAACCTAACCCCACCAGTCCGTTTAGTTTAGCATGTTCCATTTTGATTAAGTCTTTAGTTCACTTAATCCTATCAATCCTGACTCAGCCTTAATTGTCTTATTAAGGCCCTGACCTCTCACATTAGACAGGTATTGTTGTGGCTGCCTGTTGCCGGTTGGTTCCGGGCAGTCTTACGCCACAACTCAGTCTAACCTCGGGTCCTTATTGGGCTCCATGTTTAACCTCCCACATTGGATAGGTATTGTTGTGACTACTGGACAGCCGGGCGGTTCCGGGCAGGTTTACATCACAACTCAATCCAACCTCGGGTTAAACACCTCGTATTTTCTACATTTACATATCTTGTCATTCTTCTTTATTTCTTATATGTAAATATTTGCGGCCCATTATTAAGTTAATGGTGTAAAGGTTACACCAATCACGGGCCCAACCCATACTTGAATTTGGGCCCTTCTATTTTATATTTTCATTCATTAATTAATTTTAACCCAAGGTTATTTTCCCCCGTTTTACACGTCCGTTCATATATATTGGGCTTAGCCTTTTAAGGCCCAATTTAGCCATGCGAAAAGGGGAGGCTTATGGCGTGATTACATACACAAAGAGGGGAAGGTGAGCGCATGAACTTGCAATTCGACGTTGGAAATACAAAATAGAAATTGGTGTACTTGCATGGTGGTAACATAGGTGACATAAATCAAAGCATGTGAACTTGCATAGGTTTAACTACAACATGAACCTATATTCTTATTTGGGCATAATGTCAAACATAAGCATGTCATAAATATTTCTAGCATAAGCATAGCATAATGTCAAACATAAGCATGGCATAAATACTTTTAGCATAAACATGGCATAAACATAAACAAGTCATGTTCATAAGGTTTCTACATGTTTACAAAGGGGATACTTTGTTACTAACACAAAAACATAGATCAACTTAATTATGGTTTAAGTCTAATCATATAACGATAGTATAAATATACTTATGCATAATTATTCCTAATCATGGTGTTTGCTTTAAACTTGCAAAAAGGGGATTTTTGAGTCTAACCTAGCCATGTCTCACATATGTCATCATATAATTCTTTTAAACAAGATAGACTTAATCATAGATTTCAATTGTGCCAAATATCATTCATAGCCTAGCCATATTCATAAGTTTTGCAAAAGCATGACTTAATACATGGATTATGGTGTCAAAATTCCAACATAGTTTCATATGAACTATAACAACCAAACTTGTTTCAATTACTTGCAAAATGATTTATGCACAAAAATATACATCATGATGGCATAATAACAAAGCCCCAAACTCGCATGAATTTCAATCAACTACATACATGTAGCTTCAACATAGATTACATAATTTGCGCAATATTCCAAACGTATACTTGCATAGAACTACCGCATGTAGTTCTTTATAATGAATAACATAATTTTGCACAAATATGAACTACTTTATTATCCCAATTCAAGCATACAAATCAATACAATTGTTTATTCATACCAAAGTAATACTCTACTTACAATGGTTGCGGCGAATTCTCTAATTAAGAGATATGATTCCTTTGTTGAATTGATTTGCTTTAGGTTGCTTGAATTGCTTTAGGCTTTAGAACTTTCTTCCTAATTCTCTCTCTAGTTGGCGGCTACTCTTAGTCGTTCCTCAGCAACATGGCGGCTATGTTCTTAATTTGAATGAATAGATTAGGGTTTAGTCTAGGGTTGTTTATATAGAGGTTAGGAATTGATTAGGACCCTTGATGTTGCTAGGTTAGATCGTAGCCATTCATTAGGAAGAGAGACCAATAAAAACCCGCCACCTAGCCCTAATGACAAAGCAGACCACAGAAATTCGACCAAACACAGACCTGGCCAGCCAGGTTGACTGGGCTCGACCAGGTCGACACCCCTGTCGACAGGGCTGTCGACAGCCCTGTCGACATGGGTAGCCCAGGTCGACAGCCCAGTCGACCTGGGTGGCCTAGGCGGGTGTTTATCCGCCCTGGCCCACTGGGCCCGATTTTTAATTATTTTATTCTGTTTGAATTTTAAATTTAATTCAAAACTTCCGAAGGCCATATCTTCTTCATACGGACTCCGTTTTTCGAAAACTCGGACTCTATTTCGCGTATTTTTCCGAGACGAACGCAATGGCGTATCCCGTTTCCCTTAGTTCTTTTATTTGAATTTGATTATACTTTAATTTGTTAATTTCACAGTTATAGAATTTTTCGGGGTGTTACAGTTACTATACTTACAATGAATGTAGAATCTTGAATTCTGGATTCTGAATTCTGAAATTGAAATGCGCTCCTTTGGGTAGACTAACGTTGTGTTGAAAACTTTTGATTTAAACTTTAAATCTTCTTCTTAGTTTGAATCGTCTCTAGGCTTTTCTCTTGACGGCTATGTTCAATTCCTCCCTAGTAGCATGACGACTCCCTTCTCATATTTTTGTGTGAATTTTCAGTTGAGAGTTAGTGTGTATTTATATATTTTTAAGTTGTTTTGAGCCGTCAGATGAAGATAGGAGGAATCTAGGCCATTCAAAATTCAGAGAGCCAATCAAGAGGCGACACGTCAGCCCTTGTGACACACAGGGCCTCAGAAATTCGAGCCAGAGCCAGACCTGGCCAGCCAGGTCGACCAGCCAGGTCGACACCCAGGTCGACACTATGGTCGACCTGGGGGAGACCAGGTCGACACTGTGGTCGACTTGGGGTGACCAGGTCGACACTATGGTCAACCCTGGTCTCTGAGCGGGAATTTTCCCGCCCAGCCCAGTTTGAACCTGAAATTCGAAATTTTGAAATTAAACTGAGCTGTTTGAGTTTAAATTTGATTCTGAAACTTCCGAAGGCCATAACTCCTTCATACGGAGTCCGATTCACGCAAACTCGGACTCTATCTCAAGCAGAATTCCGAGACGAACGCAATGGCGTAAATCATTTCCCTTAATTCTTTCATTAGAATTAATTATACTTTAATTTTTGAAGCTTAGCGTTATAGAATTCACGGGGTGTTACATCTTTGGTGTGGAAACAATAAAAGGAGTAGTTGAAGTGAGAAGGTGCAAATGGTGAAGCAAGCATTGCGTTTTGAACTTTGAAGCTAGAAGTTGGAAAAAAGACTGGTAAAACAAGTATAATGAAGCAAAGATAATTCATTCCGGAAGAGGAGCCAAGTTTCGAAATGATGAAAACGCATTGGGTAGAAGAAAAATATAAAGAACAATGGGTTAGTGTTACATGAGCGGGTACTGTGAGTTATATAAGAAAGAAGGTGAGAAAGATTCTTTGGAAAATAACGTGAAGTGGGAGCATGGATCTTTCAGGGATCGGCTATGACTTTTTTTTCTATAAGCATATATAATGGGGCTTTCTTTTTTGGAGGAGATGGGGTAGATGCAGACGGGTTAAAGAGTGATGGGCCTTTTGATTAAAATGTTAAGACCCGAAAATTAAAAGAAAAAAAAGAGAAAGAAAGGGAATCAACCATCAAAGTGTTGGAACAGAAGTCCAACAGCAATTGGAAAGAAGGGGACGTTGGTCTGGAAATTAGAATGCCTGATATTAAAATAGTAAAGCCCAATTAAATTAGATAAAATTTAGTGTTAATTTAATAATGTATTAACTAATAATCGTAATACTTTGTTCATATGTTATCCAAATTCAACAAAACAGGATCTGTTAGGATCGTATGGATGCACACTACATAATGGAACCAGTCTAGAGTAATTTGGAGCTTGTTACAATTAATAGCGAAATAAAATGCCTGATCCGGTCTATTGAACGTTAACCGTATTTAACAGTTAACGACCAAAGTGAGTAAACTCACTAACTCTGGTAAATTCTCTATTTCTATAAAAGTTTTTTAATATTGATAAATGATAATTGATTGCTATGTGATGGTTGTTTGAATGAATTTCTTATTTATTGTTTGAAATTTTAGATACAGTTATATATATATAAACCATTAGTTAAATATTGATCCTATTTATTATAATATTTAATATTAATATGAAATCAGTATTTTTATGTTGATTAACTTATGTGGATGCAGGGAAATAGGTTGGAGGAATCCCACTGGATTCCTCAACAATTATATTGTTGTTTTGCATGTATTGTATTATATGATGTGAGAAATAATCTGGTGTTGATTATTGTGTGTTTGGGATGTTTGCCATAAAATATATTCGAATTTATTGGAAAATAAATTGGGGTTTTAAAAAAGAAATTTCTATTTTTAAAATAGAGATTTAATTTCGATTGGCTAGAATATAATAACTTGTTTTAAATTATATTGAAACAAGAAGTTTGATTTATAAACGATATTTAGAAATGGAATAATTTTTTTTTATAAATAATTATTAATTTCCGTCAACGTTAATTCAAAGATAAGTAATGGAAAGAGAAATCGTTGAATTTATTTCAAGATTAGAAATGCGAATGTGAAGTGAATAAAACTATAAGGATTAGTAATTAAAATTCGACGCTGTCGAATGTTATATAAATTTTTAGAAATTATATATTATATATATTGGAAATTTACAAGATAATTAATAGTGGTTTATACCCAATAATTTATTAATCAAAAATATAATCGAGATGAGATTTATAAACTTGATATATAATTAACAAGAAATTGACTTGAAAAAGGGGGTTTTAAGTGGAATATGAATTTAGAAAATAACTCAATAGATTAAATTTTTAACTTGTGATTAGTATTGACTATTTAAGTCAAGTTTTATTTAATAGAATGAGTACAGATTTTCATAAAGGAATATTATTTACGTTTTAAAGTGAATAACAATTTAAAAGCAAATTTTTTGCAAATTTAATGGATTATAAAAAGAAAATTGATGAATATTTGAAGTGATAAATTCAAATATGAATTTAGAAATCAAGCCAACCTGAAATGGTGAGTTTATTCTGACATTCGGAGCATTAATTGAATATATTAAATTGAAAGGTGAGATATATATTGGAAATCAATTCTATCGAATTCAGGAAAGTACCATTTACTTTCTGGTTATAATCAAGATTTATTTATTTATTTATCTAATTAATTAATTATTTGTTTATTTATTTAAATTAAAGTTATATTGTGAAATTAAATATTTCAAAAGAGAGATTATAACATTATCGTTATAATCGAAGATTCCCGCAAAGAAGTGGATTCGTAAACTGAATAGAGAGTTGTGTAAACAATTTTGTAAATAAGAAACTATGAAATGGAGTTAATAACATTAGAAACAGACTGGAAATTAGTTATTTAGAATAGTTGCCTGAGTATCGATCTGATGTTGGTTTCGGCCTTAGGGGTTTATACTTAGGGAATTGTTCACTTACTAGTTTACGGTTAGGGACTGTAAGAATAGTGATGCGAGAATGAGATATGGAAATGTTTTCCAGTGTTAATAATTACATATATTTTCTAAATATAGAAAATAAGAGTTGTAAATATATGGAATTAATTCTCGATGTTAAAAAGAGATATTTTCTGAACTATAGAAAATAAATAATTTAAATAGATGGAGACATTTTCTAAGAATCGGGAGAGGGCAAACGAGTTGGAGAAATAATTCGGTAAAGACATTTAAAGGAAATCGAGAAATGAATTAATTATTAATAAATTAATTTACAAGGCTCAGTGTTGATTGATGGTTGATCGATATGATTTCCATTTGGAAATCAAATCGTTGATTGTATGTATGTTTTCCTTTAATAATTAAATAACCGACTATCAAAGATTTTGACCATTTTTCCGTTGTCAACATGGAGAGATCGGAATCAAATTTATTATCTGAGAACCAGTCTGTATAGGCATTAGCATTGCGAATTGAATACGATGAATGTAATTGAAGACAGAGTTTGTGCAAGGCTGTTTTGGCGATCCTAGGTAGAAATTGCCTAAGATGGATTTAAAAAATAGTGCTTTCGGTTTGTCCAGTCGCAGGACATCGTGTATGGATGAATTTCTGACAGAGTATATCTAATAGATCGCCTAAGTTGATCACTTCAAACATATCTACATTGGTGGCAAAGAAATTAGTTACTCCTAGCTTTCTACCCGTGGTATTTTTGGGGAAATCAATTTATGATTTGGCGAGTATGACGATGTGGCAATCAAAGTAAATATAGATGTGATTTGTATAATAGTATGTTATGACCTCAAGCCTCATCAATAGGGCTTGCAACATGGCTAAGTGGGTCGCACCCAATTAGGGTACATTGTCACTATCTAGAGAATATTCATATTTGTTACTTCTTTCAATTCTCTATCGCTCGGGAACGGTTCTGTTGGTATACCAACCATAAGGTGATAATATATTCGGAACATTCAAGCGAAATGAATGGCCGGTCATGTGTGGTCGAGTAACAAGAGCAAAATGAATGGCCGGTCATGTGTGGCCGAGTTACAAGATGTTCTTGTTGAACTCCAGTGTATCGATTCTAGAGTACACTGACCGGAATTTGGTTCCATACCTTATCATAGTTGGAAATCCACTGCCCAATAAGAGATCGCGGTTTTTGATTGTATATTATATATGTAGAGCGTGAGATGAAAGCGTTCTACTAGATTACTATTTACTTGATTTAGACATTGCTATAATATCAGAAAATATTAATCTTAAGAAATATTTTGGGTTACCGTAAGGTAAAAACCATCTGTGTTTATGTGTGGATCGGTCTTATGATTTTCATTTCTTTAAAAAGGATTTTAAAAGTTAAACCAAGTGATTATAGTTTACTCACACTGTGACGACCCCAAACCCCGTACTGACGGCGGCAAGGGTAATCTTTGGAATATAACACATAAACAGATAACATCAGAACGGAAATAAACAAATACATCAGATAATGTTCGAATAATACACTGGATAAACATAATCATCAGAGTTACACAGTATACAGGATCATACTTAGTACAAATACAGTTCAGCTATACATAAATGTCTACAGCGGAAAACAAACATAATATGTACAATAGGAGTTGAATAACATAAAAAAAGATAAATGATAGAATCCGTCTTCAGCTCCAGCTATCCAGAAAGGGCCTGCTAAAACCTGAATACAAGGCTGCCCCTGCGAGTTTGCAAGTGAAACAAACTACGAGTCGGTCATGGGACTGGTATGAGAAATCTACGTAACACATTATACAATTGGCTAATCACAGGACCACGCCACTTTCGCGGAACGGGTTTACTCCATTGGATTGCCAGTGCTTAAAACAAGTAAATCGTTTAAACATCGCATTGCTCTTTATAAAAATGAAGCCATTATAAGACTCCGTTCCCATCACATAATGCAACACAAACTGGAGGATAGAGTTTTACCTTATAATGGCCAAAATATGCTTGATACGAATAAAACAAAAGAATTTGATATTATTGCTAGTGTTTATATGTTTCAAAAACAATTTCGAATCATAACTATCAATCATAGACGGCATGGGTACCATATATCATGTCGCCATATATAGGTATACAATCAAAACCGCACAGTCACATATTTGGAAATTGGATTTCCGTCATGAACCAAGGCAAAAGATAGTCCTTACCGACTTCAAGACTCTCTAGCCCGAGCCTCCGGAATAGCCGCAACTGCCCCTTGGATTGTCAGGGCCGGTCCACACGGAGTGGATTATAGTGCCTGAACAATGCGTTTCCCTACCCTTTGGGGCGTAAATGAGCCAACGAATGACTCCATCGGTCCCGGATCGACCGATATAACCGAGGCACCTCGCAACAGCAACAACCACATAGGTGAAAATAATATAAATGTCAGCCAGTTTAAGCACTGACACCACCTCTAGCTAGAAAGAAATGCATGCCCTCCCTGATGTCCTCTCCCGTTTCTGGTTCATTCCGCGGTGTGAGGTTCGCGAATTCCCGTTATACACAAAGCTACGCCACACAGGCGGTGCTTTGATCATCAACCACAAGACTTTGCTTTTCAACTGAAGCCTTGATCACTGCATCTTAGCATGCCACACAGGAAATTCACACCATGCAACTGATGTCTATCAATCACACAGAATGAATTCCCATGTCAGACACATAGTCCATTTGCAAGTCCATTCTGGGTCTGAACGAAACCGGAGGCACTGTATACCTCGCATACCCATCGATCTCCACGTACGTTTGGACGATCACCACTCATTATCCATATTTCGGGATGCCTCCCAATCAGGACATCAGTTACCATCCAAACGAGATGAAGATCTCCGGTCTTCAACCACCGTTTTCATCTTCGACTTCCTATCGTCGATTCAGTTGTTCAGAATGGGATAAACCCGGTCTTTTTGAGCAACTCACGTATATAATAAAAAGTGCTACACAAATACAATATACGCCTCATTTCAATTCATCAGTCACTAACCGTAAACCAGTAAGAGAAAGATTTCCCAAATATTAACCTCGAAGGCCGAAACCAACATCATATCAAGACCCAGCAAACCATTCGACTTAGCTAACCTTCTGTCAGTTTCTAAATTTCACAGTCCATATCGTCTATAACATTTTATAACGATTTATCGCTATTTTTATTTATTTAAAAATAGCCAATTCATTCAAACGACGCTTCGGGCCATAACACGGCTGTGGTGCTGTTTTTCTTCAATTTGATTTACACATATCTGAAAATCTAACCGTTGGATCTTCACAAATTTTGTATCATTAGAAAGATCTTTTCAAAACGAATCCAACGGTTTCAGTTTCGGGAAAATCCGACGGTAGGATCTCCCAGTACACTCGTTTGAAGTTTCGATTTCAAAATACGAACTACAGCGTCGTTATTCGATTTAATTTAATTATATTTATATATATAAATATAAATATAATCGATTCTGGCGCTGTTTTTCTTTAGATTTGAAATAAACATTTCAGACAATCCAACCGTTGGATCTTTACAAAGTTGGTGTCATTGGAAAGATATTTCCAAAGCGAACCCAACGGTTTCGGTTTCGGGAAAATCCGATGGTCGGATCTCCCGCACTAATCGTTTGAAATCACAGTTTCAAAACATGAACTTCAGCTTCGTTATTCGATATATTTCAATTCTATTATATATATATAAATATAATCGATTCATCGATTTCAAAACTATATTCTTTTCATACATTTGATAAAAATGATATTTTTATCCACTCGACATTTATTTCAACACTTCACTATTTTTTACAATTCATGTATATAATAAAAATGTGATTTTTATTGCAAAACAATTCATTTCAAAACATGAGTACTTTATACAGTTCATATTGATGATAAAAATATGATTTTTATTATAAAACAATTTATTTCAAAACACGACTATTTTATATAGTTCATATAGATGATAAAAATATGATTTTTACTATAAAACAATTTATTTAAAACAAGAATACCATTCAACACATGAATTTCTATTCAATGAATGAATTTCTACTCAACACATGAATGTTTTCTATTCAACACACGAATATAGTTTCAACACATGAAAATAATTCTAACACATGAATATTATTCAAAATTTCGGCAACATAACGGCAGGGTAGTTAAAACCGGGGCCGTCCCTAGTACGGATCCTCACTCTACCTTAAAGCCTCACAGCTTTTGACAATGGGGATTTCATGCATCTAGTTCGCACGCAGGAGGAATGTATATTTTTTTTCATTTCCACAAACTAATCCTATGTGGTTTTAACCAAATAATTCTCAACCACTAACGGGTATTTTTCAACCACAGTCAATCAACTTCAACCACAAACAATCAATTTCAACCATTCGCCATCAACCAATTTTCACACCAATCACAACCAATAAATATCGTCCATGGTTTGTGGACGAGGGGCGTGTATATATATATATATATATATATATTTATATAAGTAAATTTCACTTCTATTCAACACATATATAATTTTTACAACACATATATAACTTATACATCGACCGTACAACCTATACAACGCTTATACATGAGGTGTACAATGCTTATATAACTCATACATCGACTATATAGTTTATACATCGTCGTTTTCCATATCGTTTATAGTTTAGAAATCTCACATTGGGTTCCACTCCACCAAAAATAGCAGAAGGCTCAGAAAAATATGCGGTCTCTTTTAGAATGTAGAAGACGTCCACACGAGTCCACTGTCTCTTGTTTCACTGAATTTCGTCAACAAAAGAAAAAGATATGATTTTTATAGTGAAATCAAAAACCGTAGCGCTTTAAACTGCTATTAAATAGTTTAAAATAGTTTCAGCAGTTACCTATCCGATTTTTTCAAAACTAAGTCTAATCTTTTCTCTCAATCCGTGCAAATATACGACGATCGGCCTGCGCCACCTTAAAGGGCTAGGAGAGGCGCCTAGATCGATGCCAGGTGGGTCCCACTCGGTGGCAAATTGCAGCGGCGACGGCAAGTTGAACAGCTTGACTTTCGAGCCTGAGATCTCCCCCGATACTCAACGAAAAATTCGAACCCTGGTATGGATTTAAAGATCTCGAGGAGCTCTACAAATTTCCCAACTGGAGTGTTTGATTTTGATGCGTGGATTGATCAGAAAATGAACGGGAAAGGAGGAGCGGTTTTCTGCCTTCGATCGTGTTACGGGGAGAGAGATGATTTGAGGTGGACGAATGAGATTTATTTATTTATATATTTTTAATTTTAGAAAATACCCTCTTTCACCCACGAACCCCAATTCAAGCCCAACGACTGTCGCTCCTAGCGTTTTACCTCCACTCCGAACACAATGGGATATGTTTCGTAGGCCCGTTCGAATGTTTCAGTCAGTTTTCCTTCAAATTAAAATATAAAACATTAAATATTTAATTTGAGCGTACATTTCAATTTGCCGGGGCCACAAACAGATTCGAAAAATTCCAGAAAAATAAATCTAGCTATGCTTTGACGATACGGTCCCAACAAAACTAGTTTCGTCGAATTCTGAGACCGTTTGAAAAATTGCCCTTTTCTGGTCGATCCAATTTAACAAAAATTGACCAAACACATTTTCCTTTGCCACGCTCACATACTAGCTTCAAAAATTATAAAATTTGAAACCTAGCAATAATTTGACATCCCGGATCCAACAAAAGTGGTTTCGTCGAATTCCGAGGTAGTTTGCAAAATGGCCATTTTCACGGGCTATATAAACTCTATAGCGACCTTTCTGAAAATTCGTTTGGCCATAACTTTTTCTTTCCTCTATGAAACTTCAATTTTTCAGATTCGCTAGAAAGATATTCACTAACAGATTTAAATATTTTTGGTTTCACTCAAATCTGTTTTGTTTTGCACCCGGTACAGTCATTCAAAGTTTGAATTCAAATTTTGAAACTACCGCGCCATTTCAGGCCTTGTTTATAATTAGAATTAATTATATTTATTTTCAAACGTCGATTCAAACTTACGTTTCGTCGTTATTATTTAAAATATTTAGTTTAAATATTTAAAATCCACTAAAATAGCCAATTTAAAATTTTTAAATTGGTTCAGATTTTCCGGGTCGTTACAATCTCCCCCACTTAAAACTTTTCGTCCCCGAGAAGGAACAAAGTCGAAAGTGGTTTGATTAATCAACTCTACTTCCAATCTGGCTTCCATTCTATAACTTTTCAGTTTCTGATAATTTTCAAATTCTTCAAAAAATTTGGTTAACACCCAGAATTTTCGAAAAATTTCGCCATAACCTCCTTTGTACGGGGAGGGGTTTGGAAATTTATTGGGCCGTATTAGGTACCCAATAAATCCTATAAAGCATACACATATTTATAGTGATATATTCTGCTGTTTACAGGGGAGCGTGTATAGATAATAACTCCAGAGAATAAATTCTCGTCACCCTGTCCAAGCCTTAGGGAGTGTGTATTTTTAATTGCTCCAGAGAATAAATTCTCATCACCCTGTCCAAGCCTGAGGGGGTGTGTATTTTTAATTGCTCCAGAGAATAAATTCTCGTCACCTCGTCCCGTGTGGGAAATAAATAATCCATGTGTCGTATCTAATAACTAGAGAGACGTGATTACTGTCAACTCTAGGCCTATGTGGAATTTTTATAAATCTGGCAATTTATCGTTATAATTTTATATGGTCCATATCAGTCATCAGTTCAACCTGCAATATATAGTCATCGCCATAGGAGCCTCTCGCTCGTATGGTAAATCTTCAACCTCGTCACACAAGCTCCAAATGCTTATGTGGTATATGATGAAGTATGCCTATCTTCAAGAAGCATGCCATGTAGTGTAGTTCAAAATTAATTGTTACTATCCTATGGCGACGTTTATTATTACACACAGAATAACCAACACTCCGCATCCAATGGCATTCACAGGAGTTGATATAATAATAAAATTGCGCATCCAACTCATTAAGGTTTACCTATTTGTCGGGCACGCAAATAAATTCTTTACTCAACAACTAATCCATTTACCTGTTGAAACATATATAATGCACATGTATATATTTTTATCTATTTTTAAATCAGTTCAATGTGTGATTTAATCGAATAAATTCTACCATTCATCCTCTTATTGATTAAATTAACTATCGTTCTAGTAATTTAATTAATCAAATCCACTATCACACAACACAAACAACAAGCAATTTGTTTTTAACTTTTCAAAATCATACAAATTAATTCATACACTCTTTTTAAATTAATCAGATTATAGAATTAAAAGTGCACATCCATGGAAAGAAAATAACAAAAAAGTAGAGAACTAAATGGTAATGCAAAGTATGGTAAATGTACCTTACACCGGAGTCAATCAGAGATATCTACTCGACACTTAGGATAGGCTTTCTGAATGCTCTCCTCGGTTTCCCAAGTACAATCTCGCGGATCTCCACTCCATTGCACTTTGACTAAGTGAACCTTCTGGTTCCTCAGTTCCTTGGTTTCTTTGCCGATAATCTTTAGCGGCTCTCTTCTCATAGCTAATTCTAGAGTAATTTCAATATCCTGTTGCGCGGCTTCTTCCACGATCAAGTTTGGACCATGAACGTGCTTTCGAAGTTGAGATATGTGAAATACATCATGCACTCCAGGCAACCAATCAGACAACTGAATTCTATAGGCCAGAGTTCCAATCCATTCAAGAATAGGGAATGGGCCAATAAATCTGGGCGACAACTTCCCAGTTTTGCCAAATCGAATCACTCCTCTCATCGGAGAAACCTTTATATACACATAATCACCAACAGAAAAAGCCAAATCCTTCTTCTCGAATCAGCATAGCTCTTCTATCGGCTTTGAGCGGCGAGTAATCGTTTCTTAACGAAATCGACTTTGTCGGCAGCTTCACGGATCATATCAAGTCCTAATACAAGTCTATTACCAGGTTTGACCCAACAAGCAGGAGATCGGCACGCTCTACCATACAATGCTTTGAATGGCGACATTATCAGGCTCGCCTGGTAGCTGTTATTGTATGAGAATTCAGCTAAATGCAAATGGTCTTCCTATGATCCACCAAAGTCAAAAACACAAGCCCGCAATAAATCTTCGAGTATACGATTCACCCTCTCAGTCTGACCATCTGTTTGAGGATGATAAGCGGTGCTTAGGTTCATCTTTGTTCCCAGTTCTACTTGAAATGCCTCCCAGAATTTGCTAGTAAATATTGGATCTCTATCACTAACTATACTGATCGGCACTCAATGTAGTCTAACAATTTCCTTGAAATATATCTGCGCCAGACTCTGAGCAGTTCTGTTTGATCTGACAGGTATGAAATGGGCAGTCTTCGTGAAACGATCTACGATCACCCAAATACTGTCATTTCCTTTCCTGGTTCTGGGCAAACCGTCTATAAAGTCCATGGAAATATGTTCCCACTTCCAATCTGGAATGGCCAGCGGTTGCAACAATCCAGCCAGTTTCTGTTGGTCGCTCTTGACTAGTTGGCAAGTAGGGCACCGACTAACATATAAAGAAATGTCTTTCTTCATCGACCTCCACCAGAAAGTGCGTTTGATGTCATTATTCATTTTGCTTACTACTGGATGGATACTAAGTTTTGACTTGTGGCATTCATCCAGTACTTCCTTTTAGAAATTAGAAATGTTAGAAACACAGATTCGACCTTTTAGTCTTAGAATCCCATCATTATCAACCTGAAAACTCGAGGGCTCACCTTTCTGAATTATCTCTCTGATCTTTTGAATGAAGTGATCATCCTTCTAAAGATTAGAGATTTTATCAATCAATGAAGTTGTAATAATAAAACTGGCGATCATTACATTCTTTCGGCTTAACGCATCGGCCACAACATTGGCTTTCCCTGGAGTGTATAGAATCTCAAAATCGTATGCTGCAAGGAACTCTAGCCAATGTTGTTGCCTCAGATTCAAGTCTTTCTGGGTGAACAGATACTTTAACGACTGGTGATCTGTAAACAGTTCGAATTTCTCACCCAGAAGATAGTGTCTCCAAATTTTCAAAGCAAATACTATAGCCAACAACTCAAAATCATGAGTGACGTAGTTCTTTTCATGTGGCTTCAGTTGACGGCTAGCATAAGCGATCACTTGACCTCTTTGCATTAACACTGCACCCAGGCCTTCTCTAGAGGCATCTGTCCAGACTTTCAAGTCCTGATCGCCGTCGATTATCGTTAACACTGGAGCCGTTGTTAATCTTAACTTTAGCTCCTCAAAAGCCTCCTCACATTCTGGAGTCCATTTGAATTTTGAGTGCTTCTTTGTAAGCTTTGTTAAGTGACTAAATATCTTCGAAAAATCTTTAACGAACTTCCGCTAATAACTAGCCAATCCAAGAAAACTGCGAACTTCTGTAGGAGTTCTAGGCTGTTTCCAATCTTGAATAGCTGTGACTTTACTTGGATCCACAGCAATTCCCTCTTTTGATACGACGTGGCCAAGAAACTTTACTTCATCTTGCCAGAATATACATTTGGATAGTTTGGCTTTCAACACATTCCTTCTCAGAATTTCTAGAACTTGATCCAAATGTATTCCATGCTCGGCCTTTGACTTAGAGAAGATTAGAATACCATCAATAAAGACCAGAACAAACTTATTCAAGACCCCTCTGAACACTCGATTCATCAAATCGACGAAGTATGCTGGAGCGTTACACAAGCCGAACGACATTACTAACCACTCATAGAATAAGTCTGGACCTCTGAATGCTATCATAGGAACACACTCTTCGGCAATACGAAGCTAATGGAAACCTGTAGCTAGGTCCATCCTTGAAAATACTTGTGCTCCATTCAGACGATCCAATAAATCATCAATTCGCGACAATGGATATTTATTCTTTATTGTCTTCTTATTCAAGTCACGATAGTCCACACATAGTCACAGAGTGCCGTCAAACTTTGGGACAAACACCACTGCTGCTTCCCAATCAGAGAAACTTGGACTGATCAGACCCTTCCATACTAGCTGTCGAGTTTGATTGTCTAGTTCTTCTTTCTCCTTTAGAGTCATTCTCCGAATAGCGTGCACTACTGGCCTTACATTCGGGATTAAAGCGATCTTGAAATCAATTTCTCTCTGCGGAGGTAAGCTGACCACTTCTTCGAACACATCTGCATAATCCTTTACGACAGGAATATCTTTGATGAGGTCCGGAATATTCTCTATGACTACAGGGATATTTTCTATTTGAGTGGGAGAAACATCCAAAGCTGCCCAGAAGTCCTTTCTATTAGAATTCTGACCTTCACAAGGAATGGTTATATAATCACCTGTTTTAATCTTTGCCTTGACGACTCTGTCGGCGCATCTAACCTCTGCCTCATATTTGGTTAACCAACCCAATCCCAAAATAAGATCGAATTCAGTAAAATTCATGACGATGGAGATGGTAGGGAACTTATAACAGGAAAAAGAGATAGGCACCGCACAAATCCAGCTAAGATCGAGAGAACCCCTAACCGGATTATGGACAGTGATGGGTTCTTTAAGCTTTCTCAATTTCAAATCTAACTTCTTAACTGCATTCTTTGCAATAAAGCTTCGCGACGCGCCTGTATCAAACAGTACTTTAACTGGAATATTTTTGACATTAAGCGTGCCTTCTAAAACATCAGACCTTCTCTGACTAGCTGATGGTGCTGAGGTTTCTGCCACTTCATTTACCTGAGCCTCTTTGGTCGCTTTTAACAGCCGGCAATCTTGCTTTAGATGGCCAAATCAATGGCAAATGCTGCATTCTCTGGTCTCTTGAAACTTATTATTATACTTGGGTCCTTGCTTCCTTTGTTTCTTCAGAGATCTGCAACTTATTGACAAATGTCGTTGCTTATTGCAGTTAGAGCATGTGGCAGTCGTTACTGGTTCTTTCTCATATTTATGCCTTTTTCTCTTGGCACTGGGCTTCTTACTGACCTCAGACATCGTACTGGCCTCAGGACGATCAGTTTCAGACTTACCTTTATTACTAGAACTGACTTCCTCTTCGTAGCACAACATACCCTTTTTGTCGAGATCCTCATACTCGTAGGCCATGTATATCATTTCAAAAAAGGAAGCTTCACATTCCTCATTACACGATTCTGATATTTCCTTTGAAGCCCGTTGATAAATCTCATATTCTTCCTGTTCGGAATTTGAATTAGATGAGGGGCAAAGTGAGAAAGTTCATTGAATTTCTTATGATATTCTGGAATGGTCATATCTCCTTGTATCAGATAAGAAAATTCATCACATAGCCGCACAATAGCTTCAGGAGGAGTAAATCTTTCCAGGAAAATCACTTTGAATCTATCCCAGGTGATATCACCTTCTAAATTATCCTTAATAATCGAATCCCACCAGAACAAAGCTTCTTTTTTGAGTGCACAAGATGCCAGTAATCTTTTCTGATCATCTCTCAGCTTTAAACCTTCAAAAATTTTCTCAGTAGAATGAATCCAAGCTTGTGTTTCCATAATGGACTCTTTGCCTAAGAATGGTGATCCACCCAGATTTCGAAATCTCTTGAATAGAACTTCTATATCTGATTCTGGCCGCGGGAGAACAACTGGCTCATTAGCTTGTCGAGCCATACGATTACTTCTTCTGTTTCTGTCACTCATTTTCTAGTGCGTCTGCAATTAGTAGACAAAGTGTCAGGTCAACAGAAAAGATATTTCAAAACATAGAGACAAATACTTGAATGTAAATGTGTCTATTGGGGTGTATTTCATTCTGCTATACTCATACTAGGATATTATTGATCCTATATGTAATGAGTTATTCATCCTAGAACACTACTGGTTCTATTTCTGATGAGTTCGTTAATATGTTATATTCCAGCACTAAGCTTAACCAAAGCTCTGATACCACGTTGTGACGACCCCAAACCACGTACTGACGGCGACAAGGGTAATCTTTGGAATATAACACATAAACAGATAACAACAGAACAGAAATAAACAAATACATCAGATAATGTATGAAAAATACACTGGATAAACATAATCATCAGAGTTACACAGTATACAGGATCATACTTAGTACAAATACAGTTCAGCTATACATAAAAGTTTACAGCGGAAAACAAACATAATATGTACAATAGGAGCTAAACAGCACAAAAAGAGATAAATGATAGAATCCGTCTTCAGCTCCAGCTGTTCAGAAAGAGCCTGCTAAAAACTGAATACAAGGCTGCCCATGTAGAAAAAAGGGCACCCTAGTTTGCAAGTGAAACAAACTACGAGTCAGTCATGGGACTGGTATGAGAAATCTACTTAACACATTATACAATTGGCTAATCACAGGACCACGCCACTTTCGTGGAATGGGTTTACTCCATTGGATTGCCAGTGCTTAAAACAAGTAAATCTTTTAAACATCGGAATGCTCTTTATAAAAATGAAGCCATTATAAGACTCAGTTCCCATCACACAATGCAACGCAAACCAGAGGATAGAGTTTTACCTTATAATGGCCAAAATATGCTTGATACGAATAAAACAAAAGAATTTGATATTATTGCTAGTGTTTATATGTTTCAAAAACTATTTCGAATCATAACTATCAATCATAGACGGCATGGGTACCATATATCATGTCGCCATATATAGGTATACAATCAAAACCGCACAGTCACGTATTTGGAAGTTGGATTTCCGTCATGAACCAAGGCAAAAGATAGTCCTTACCGACTTCGAGACTCTCTAGCCCGAGCCTCTGGAACAGCCGCAACTTCCCCTTGGATTGTCAGGGCTGGTCCACACGGAGTGGATTATAGTGCCTGAACAATGCGTTTCCCCATCTTTTGGGGCGCAAATGAGCCAACGAATGATCCATCGGTCCCGGATCGACCGATATAACCGAGGCGCCTCACAACAACAACAACCACACTGGTGAAAATAATATAAATGCCATCCAGTTTAAGCACTGACACCACCTCTAGCTAGAAAGAAACGCATGCCCTCCCTGATGTCCTCTCCCGTTTCTAGTTCATTCCGGGGTGTGAGGTTCGGGAATTCACGTTATACACAAAGCTACGCCACACAGGCGGTGCTTTGATCATCAACCATAAGACTTTGCTTTTCAACAGAAGCCTTGCTCACTGCATCTTAACACGCCACACAGGCAATTCACACCATGCAACTGATGGCTATCAGTCACACAGAATGAATTCCCATGTCAGACACACAGTCCATGTGCAAGTCCGTTATGGGTCTGAACGAAACCGGGGGCACTATATACCTTGCATACCCATCGATCTCCACGTACGTCTGGAAGATCACCACTCATTATCCATATTTCGGGTTGCCTCCCAAACAGGACATCAGTTACCAACCAAACGAGGTGAAGATCTCCGGTCTTCAACCACCGTTTTCATCTTCGACTTCCTATCGTCGATTTAGTTGTTCAGAATGGGATAAACCCGGTCTTTCTGAGCAACCCACGTATATAATAAAAAGTGCTACACCAACACAACATATGCCCCATTTCAATTCATCAGTCTCTAACCGTAAATCAGTAAGAGAACGATTTCCCAAATATTAACCCCGAAGGCCGAAACCAACATCAGATCAAGACCCAGGAAACCATTCGACTTAGCTAACCTTCAGTTAGTTTCTAACTTTCACATTTCATATCGTTTATAACATTTTATAGCTATTTATCACTATTTTTTTTTATTTAAAAATAGCCAATTCATTCAAACGACGCTTTGGGCCATAACGCGGCCGTGGCGCTGTTTTTCTTTAGATTTTATTTACACATATCTGAAAATCTAACCGTTGGATCTTCACAAATTTTATATCATTAGAAAGATCTTTTCAAAACGAATCCAGCGGTTTCAGTTTCGGGAATATCCGACGGTCGGATCTCCCGGTACACTCGTTTGAAGTTTCGATTTCAAAATACGAACTGCAGCGTCGTTATTCGATTTGATTTAATTATATTTATATATATTAATATAAATATAATCGATTCTGGCGCTGTTTTTCTTCAGATTTGAATTAAACATTCCAGACAATCCAACCGTTGGATCTTTACAAAGTTGGTGTCGTTGGAAAGATATTTCCAAAGCGAACCCAACGGTTTCGGTTTCGGGAAAATCCGATGGTCGGATCTCCCGCACTAATCGTTTGAAAACACAGTTTCAAAACACGAACTGCAGCTTCGTTATTCGATATATTTCAATTCTATTTATATATATATATATATATATATAAATATAATCGATTCATCGATTTCAAAACTAAATTCTTTTCATACATTTGATAAAAATGATATTTTTATCCACCCGACATTTATTTCAACACTTCACTATTTTTAACAATTCATGTATATAATAAAAATGTGATTTTTATTGCAAAACAATTCATTTCAAAACACGAGTATTTTATATAGTTCATATAGATGATTAAAATATGATTTTTACTATAAAACAATTTATTTCAAAACACGACTATTTTATATATTTCATATAGATGATAAAAATATGATTTTTATTATAAAACAATTTATTTAAAACACGAATACCATTCAGCACATGAATTTCTATTCAACGAATGAGTTTCTACTCAATACATGAATGTTTTCTATTCAACACACGAATATAGTTTCAACACATGAAAATAATTCTAACACATGAATATTATTCAAAATTTCGGCAGCATAACGGTAGGGTTGATAAAACCGGGGCCGTCCCTCGTACTGTTCCTCGCTCTACCTTAAAGCCTCACAGCTTTTGACAATGGGGATTTCATGCATCTAGTTCGCATGCAGGCGGCATGTATATTTTTTTTCCATTTCCATAAACTAATCCTATTTGGTTTCAACCAAATAATTCTCAACCACTAACGGATATTTTTCAACCACAGTCAATCAATTTCAACCACAAACAATCAATTTCAACCATTCGCTATCAACCAATTTTCACACCAATCACAGCCAATAAATATCGTCCATGGTTTGTGGACGAGGGTCGTATGTATATATATATATATATATTTATATATATAAGTAAATTTCACTTCTATTCAACACATATATAATTTTTACAACGCATATATAACTTATACATCGACCGTACAACTTATACCGCTTATACATGAGGTGTACAATGCTTATATAACTCATACATCGACTATATAACTTATACATCGTTGTTTTCCATATCGTTTATAGTTTAGAAATCTCACATTGAGTTCCACTCCACCAAAAATAGCAGAAGGCTCAGAAAAATATGCGGTCTCTTCTAGAATGTAGAAGACGTCCACACGAGTCCACTGTCTCTTGTTTCACTGAATTTCGTCAATAATCGAAAAAGATATGATTTTTATAGTGAAATCAATAACCGTAGCGCTTTAAACTGCTATTAAATAGTTTAAAATAGTTTCAGCCGTTACCTATCCGATTTGTTCAAAACTAGGTCTGATCTTTTCTCTCAATCCGTGCAACTATACGACGATCGGCCTGTGCCACCTTGAAGGGCTAGGAGAGGCGCCCAGATCGATGCCAGGTGGGTCCCACTCGGTGGCGAGTTGCGGCAGCGACGGCGAGTTGAACAGCTCGAATTTCGAGCCTGAGATCTCCCTCGACACTCAACGAAAAATTCGAACCTTGGTACGGATTTAAAGATCTCGAGGAGCTCTACAAATTTCCCAACTGGAATGTTTGATTTTGATGCGTGGATTGATCAGAAAATGAACAGGAAAGGAGGAGCGGTTTTACGCCTTCGATCGGGTTACGGGGAGAGAGATGATTTCAGGTGGACGAATGAGATTTATTTATTTATTTTTAAATTTTGAAAATACCCTCTTTCACCCACGAACACCAATTCAAGCCCAACGACTGTTGTCCGTAGCATTTTACCCCCATTCCGAACACAATGGGATATGTTTCGTAAGCCCATTCGACTGTTTTAGTCAGTTTTCCTTCAAATTAAAATATAAAACATTAAATATTTAATTTGAACGTACATTTCAAATTGCCGGGGCCACAAACTGATTCGAAAAATTCCAAAAAAATAAATCTAGCTATGCTTTGACGATACGGTCCCAATAAAACTAGTTTTGTCGAATTCTGAGACCGTTTGAAAATGGCCCTTTTCTGGTCGATCCAATTTAACAAAAATCGACCAAACACATTTTCCTTTGCCACGCTCACATACTAGCTTCAAAAATTTTGAAATTTGAAACCTAGCAATAATTTGACATCTCGAATCCAACATAAGTGGCTTCGTCGAATTCCGAGGTCGTTTGCAAAATGGCCATTTTTACGGGCTATATAAACTCTATAGCGACCTTTCTAAAAATTCGTTTAGCCATAACTTTTTCTTCCCGCTATGAAACTTCAAATTTTCAGATTCGTTAGAAATATATTCACTAATAGATTTAAATATTTTTAGTTTCACTCAAATCCGTTTTGTTTTGCACCCGGTACAGTCAGTCAAAGTTGGAATTCAAATTTTGAAACTACCGCGCCATTTCAGGCCTTGTTTATAATTAGAATTAATTATATTTATTTTCAAACGTCGATTCGAACTTACTTTTTTTCATTATTATTTAAAATATTTATTTTAAATATTTAAAATCCACTAAAATAGCCAATTTAAAAATTTTAAATTGGTTCAGATTTTCCGGGTCGTTACACACACCAGTCACATGACTGACCCAGAGTTTATTTTGTTTTGTTTTCCCTAAAGTCTTGGGTGCCCAAATTTGTATGGGTAGTCAAGTAGTCGGGACTTTACAGATATGCTTGGAGGAGCTTTGAGCAGGAGGCTTCAACATTAGTTATATAGAGAGTATATTTCCGTTGTGATGTTATGTGTTATACTGGTATGTATATACAGTTATTGTTTCGTATTTCAAAAGTTGTTATATAATATATTTATTCATTCCACTATAAGATTTGTGTTTACTATGGATCGGTTTTGTTGTGATCTTCTCCTTCTTCTATTCTAACTTTCTTTCTTTCTATTTCTAACCCTCTAACTTCTTTCTATTAATGTTCCGGTATTTTCGATGCTTGAATAGTCAATATAGTGTGTCGTGTTGATTTTCAGGGTCGAAAATCCTAGTTCGTTACGGTGGTATCGGAGCTGAAGGTTAAGTGATTACCGTGACTCTGTGGCATAACCCAGTACAGATAGGGTTAGTAATGCCCTAGATTAAGTTTGAGTGTATATATATACGAGAGAGCGTATTTGTAAACTAATTTAAAATGGTTTTATATTTTAGAGAGTTATTGGTTGAGTGGCTTATGAATTTTAGTCGATAGTGGGGCACCAAAAGGTCGATAGGGCTTTCTAAATGCTCGAATATGATGAACCAACACAATGTGTTTTTGAAAGGAGGATAAATGAAGTAATTTTACCCAAATTATATTTTGATATAAAAGAAATATATATCTTGGGATTATTATAATATATGATATGTTGGTTTTTATTATAATCGAATAAGATTATAACTGAAATGGTTATAAATAACCAATAAGAAATTGTATAAGAGTATATATAAATCCAGATGAATTAAATATGGATTTAAACTAGACTTGGGATTTAAAAATTCGAAAATTAGGAAAATATGTTTGAAAATGAATTTGGATTAAATATAAGGAAATTTTAAGATCCTGGGTGGTTTGAAAACGTTTTTCAAATATTGTAAAGGATATTTTGAAAGTGATTTCAAAATGGAAGCTTTGAAAATAAGTTTTGAAAATGATATAGTATTGAACTCACTTCGGTCGCTGGAAAATAATTCTGATGATGATGGCCGCATCATCAGTGTTCATTTTCGAGTTCCTAAATGACGGATTACTGCCATGGATTTTGTTTTCGAATTGTTTTGAGGAAACAAGTAGTTTAAAAATTCAGATGTTTTGAATTGCTATTGTTATGTATTAATATATATGATTTCAAACTAGTTTGAAATAAAATCAAGGAATTCAAACTCTGAAATTTAAATTTAAAATATAAAGTTAAATAGATTGAAATGATAAAAGTGAATAAATAAATTAGAGTTTAGCTTAAACTAAGTTAAATGAAATTGGATTGGATTAGAGATAATCTGGAATGAAATTGAATTGTTAATCGAGAAATTGGAATTGGAGTTTGAAATGGAATTTGACTTTGGTAGAAGCGAATGATCGGATTTGAGAATGGATTGATTGAAGATCAAATGGAAATGCATCAGTATATGCTAGAGTAATAGCAAATGGAAGAAATAGAGTTGAATTCTCAACAAAAAGGTGCAAGTTTATATTGAGTATGAGAATTTTATGAGCCTATTTGGGAAGCCGCTTGGCTATTCGATTTTCTTTTGGAATGGAAAAGGCCTAGAGAAGTGAGTTGTAGTTGTAGTGATTGTGCCATGCAAAAGAGACGCTGGCTAAATTTTCTGAAAATTTATGGTGTTAGAAAATTTTCGTTAATCAGAATGAATTAATATTTTAAATAAAAAAATTGGTTGGTTCGGTTGAAACTGGAGTTAAGAAGTAAAATATTTAACTTGGTTAATAAGGTTGTAACATTTTTCTACCTTAGTAATTTCAAGGACGAAATTCTTTTAAGGCGGAAGGAAAGTAATGTCCCGTATTTTTAACGTTTTAATAATTAATTTATTTAATTAGTTGAATAGAGTTTTGGTAATTTAAATGGCTTGAATTAAATAATTTGAATATTTAATGAATATCGAAATATTAATTTTAATTCCTGAAATGGTCAAAACTAGTTTATTTTGCAATACTGTGTAAATTAGATAATGTAAGATATTTAATTCAGTCTAGAATTGAATTATTATAACGAATATATTATTTAATTGACAATTGAATGTATTTAATTATAATATAATTATAATCGAGCTCGTAACTTCGCAACAGTTCGTAATATTGAGTTTTGAACTTCAACTAAATGTATAGGATTCAATATAAGTCGGATTTCTTCGAAACAAGAAACGTTCGAATTTGTTGAGCTATATTTTTCTAATGGAAGAGAAAAACGGAGATTTCGATTTGTAGATTGTGAGTTATGTCCAAATCAAATTTTCGAATAGTTATTGGATTCGTTTATAAACCATGACGATTATCTGATTATAATAAAATATTTGTTTCAAATTTGAACAAGATATTTGAGACGTAGTTATAATTTAATTTTTAGAATTTTACTATAATTTTTAATTTGGAAAAAAATCAACTTTTTATTTGGAGTATTTTACACCCGATATCAGCATTTTGGGATTCCACAGAATAAGTTAACCAGTTTATATTATTATATTTTTGGGATCGTGGCACATTGCTCATCTCAATGGTATTTTTATTTTTGTCGATAGAAGTTTGAAACCGAATGGGGTTATATGTAGCGGGTACACCCTACGCATTCTATTTCTTATAACTTAAGTTTTATGCATATATTAAATAATAAAGTATGCTTAAACATTAAGATAAACTATATAAAAAATCTAAAATCAAATCAAAAGCAATGATTCTACCCTAAGGAAAACATATAGGCTTTCCCTCACGGCTACAATTTTTGAAACCTTAAGCATGAAGTCACAACCCCATACCCTACACTCAAATGTTACGTCTCCTCTTCATGTCTCCTCTGCATTTAAATACTGCGTACCTTTGCTTAGCTATTAAGTATCCTTAGCTTATATATATAAGCCACAAGTACAAGAGAGCTCTTTTACATCTTCTTGTTGGAAAATAATAATAATTGCTGTGAGTCCTTTTCAAAACATAATAGCCACAACAAACCTGTTACATAAATTTTAAAACAAAATAGGGATCATTCCCTTTACACATTCTCCTCTCTACCATAAAATATATATATACAAATCGAAGCATTTTCATGGGTATGCAAGCTTGTGAGTGGGTGTGAATTCAAGTACGGGAAGATGGTGCTATGCATTTTTGCCAAAGAGTCACGACACGGTGCTTTTGTGTACTGGAGAATGGCATATTATGTGAAAGGGAAGGATGTGAAAGGTCTGGAAATGAAAGGCATTATCAACGTGAAGGAGATGCATATTCTGTAGGGTATATATATTAGAACAGGGTATCATAAAGTAAAATGGAAAAAAAGAAAAAAAAAGAGGGGGTGCGGAGATGTGAACTAATGATAAGAGGAAGAAGGTCTTTGGTGTGGAAACAATGAAAGGAGTAGTTAAAGTGAGAAGGTGCAGTAATGAAAAATGGTGAAGCACGTGTGGTTGAACGTGAAAGCCAGAAGTTGGAAAAAAGACTGGTAAAATTAGTATACTGAAGCAAAGATAATTCATTCAGGATGAGGAGCCAAGTTTCAAAATGATGAAAATGCAATGGGTAGAAGATAAATATAAAGAACAACGGGTTAGTGTTACATGAGCAGGTACTATGAGTTATACAAGAAAAAAGGAGAAAGATTCTTTGGAAAATGACGTGAAGTGGGAGTATGGATCTTTCAGGGATTGACTATGACCTTTTTTCCTGTAAGCATATATACTGGAGCTTTCTTTTTTAGAGAAGAAAGGGTAGAAGCGGAGGGGTTGAAGAGGGATGGGCCTTTTGATTAAAACGTTAAGGCTCGGAAATTAAAATAAAAAAAAGAGAAATAAAGGGAATCGGCCATCAAAGTATTGGAGCAGAAATCCAACAGCAATTGGAACGAAGGGGATGCTGGTCTGGAAATTAGATGGCCCAATATTAAAATAGTAAGGCCCAATTAAATAAAATAAAATTTAGTTTTAATTTAATAACGTATTAACTAATAATCGTAATACCTTTTTCATATGTTATCCAGATTCAACAAAACAGGACCTGTTAGGATCGTATGGATGCACACTACATAATGGAACCAGTCTGGAGTAATTTGGAGCTCGTTACAATTAATAACAAAATAAAACGACTGATCCGGTCTATCGACCGTTAACCATATTTAACAATTAACGACCAAAGTGAGTAAACTCACTAACTTCGATAAATTCTGTAATTCTATAAACGTTATTTAATATTGATAAATGATAATTGATTACTGTGCGATGGTTGTTTGAATGAATTGCTTATTAATTGTTTGGAATTTTAGATACAGTTATATATATAAACCGTTAGTTAAATATTGATCCCATTTATTATAATATTTCATACTAATATGAAATCAGTATTATTATGTTGATTAACATATGTGGATGGAGGGAAACAGGTTGGAGGAATCCAACTGGATTCCTCACAAATATATTGTTGCTTTGCATGTATTGTATTATATGATGTAACAAATAATCTGGTGTTGATTATTGTGTATTTGGGATGTTTGCCGTAAAATATATTTGAATATATTGGAAAAGAAATGAGGGTTTTAAAAAGGAAATTTCTTTTTTTAAAATAGAGATTTAATTTCGGTTGGCTAGAATGTAATAACTTGTTTTAAATTATATTGAAACAAGAAGTTTGATTTATAAACGATATTTAGAAATGGATTAAAAATAATTTTTTATAAATAATTATTAATTTAATAATCTGTGAATTTTAATTCAAAGATAAGTAATGGAAAGAGAAATCTTTGTATTTCAAGATTCGAAATGCGAATGTGAAGTGAATAAAACTATAAATATTAGTAATTAACATTCGACGCTGTCAAATGCTATATAAATTTTTAGAAATTATATAAATTGGAAATTTACAAGATAATTAATATTGGTTTGTAACCAATAATTTATTAATCGAATACGTAATCGAGATGAGATTTATAAACTTGATATAAAATCGTGAACGTAAGGTGGTCCTATCCCATATACTCAACATTTTGTGCGATCCAATTGGGTTCGACTTTGGAACAACCGAAGGGGGATGAGTCTCGATAGGTCTTTTGAGGTCGGAAGTGGAAAGAAATTTCACTGGCTAAATCTGGATGGCGAGGAGGTTAGTTTGATGTCGATGAGGTGAGCTCTGGTGGTTGATGAACGTAACGGCTGACGATTGAAGTTTGAGGGAAGTCTGTTCTTTTGCTATAGCCAGAAAGTCGTGATAATTTGGGGGAGCTGCGAGTTGAATTTTGTAGTGATAGGAAAGTGTAGATTCTTACTGAAGGGCGGGATAACATGGAGGATAAAGTTAGACAATTGGAGGTTAGCTGCTAGGAAGTGTTGGTGGAATTTCGATCAACAGGAAGGAGATTGGTCTTATCTTGAGGTGCTGGGTGATGCGAGCGGTTTGGAGTAGATTCAACGATGGTTTCAGTGATGATGAGGTAAGGTGCAGAGCACGTTCAGTAGGTGATAGGCATGAAGAATCGATGAAGGGGAAGCTCCAGACGAATTCCTTGCATAAAACGGTGGACTAGAGGTGGTGATAATATGATTGGTAGTGGGTTGTTTGGCAGGAAGGAAGTGAATCACGTCGAGTTCGGTGAGTTTTTCTTTTGCTATAAAGTATGAGTTAAATAAATTTTAGTTGAATATTTAATTCAAGTATAGCAGAAAGTTTTCAAATATTATTAACATATGTAAACTATAAAATTTATTTGTTCAAGGCACATGAAAATCATGGAATAAGTATAGTGGAGTTGTAGTTGCAAAGTATATGAGTTAGAGGCTGTTTGGATTTTCCAGAGTTAGAGTAAATTTGAATCGAACGTTCTTTGAATTAATCACAAATGAAAATCAATATGAGTAAACTCACTTTATGGTTCGTTTATAATTTATTGTTAACGAATTTTTATTTAGTATTTAATTTTTATATGTTGCTTTTTGGTTGTTCGGATGCACTGAAATATTATTGTGGCTATTATATATATATATAATTTATATAGGCTTGGTATAAATAGGCTTGGTGGTTGTGGCTATTATACATATACATATACATATACATACATATATATATATACATATATATATATGATATTTCCCGCAGTACCATTAGCGGATGCCCACAGTACCATTAGTGGATGATTTCCCTATGCACCCAACAATATGTAGTGGATGACCTTTTATACCTCGATATCCTTCCTTGAAGCAATATGGGTATAATTTATGTTGGCTAACATCTGTGGATGCAGGAAAAACAGGTTGGAGGGATCCACCTAGATTCCTCAATATATATTACTGTTTATTTTTCATATATATTATCATTTATGATGTGTTAGAAAACTTGTGATTAATAATTGAATGTTTTGGATGTTTGAATATCGCTGGCCCTAAATATTGATATACAAAAATATCGTGAAAAGGAATTTTGAGATTAATATGAAAAAAAATCTATTTTTTTAAAATAGAATTTAATTTTCGAATGGACCAGAAATATTAACTAATTTTGAATAATAAAAAACAAGTAGTGAATTTATAAATGATGTGTAAAAACCAGGAAAATCAAAACCAATTTAAAAAAAATTATTTTGGCAATTTTAATGAATTTTGGATATTTAAAATGATTTATTTTAAATAATAACAACTAGAAATTTATTTTGAATAGAATTAGAACATATAAATTTATTTAGATCGAAGTTAGAATATAAATATTTATTTTAATTATAAGAAATTGGAAATGGCACGGTAGTTTGAAAATTCAATTTCAAACTTCAAATGAATGTACAGGATTCAAAATAAACCGGATTTTAGTGAAATCAGAAATATTAGAATCTGTTTAAAAATATCTTTCCAACAAATGTGAAAAATCCAGATTTCATAGCGGGAATAAAAATTTATGTCCAGTTGAAAATTCAGAATAGTCGCTATGGAATTTATATAAAATATAGCCCTTAAAAATAGCGATTTTGCAAACGACCTCCGTTTATGACGAGACCACTTTTGTTGAATCTGAAATGTCAAATTATTGCTAAATTCCAATATTTAGAATTTTTTGGAATCAACATGTGAGCGTGGTGAATTTAAACGTGTTTGGTAAATTCAGTTTGAATTTAATCGACAGGAAAATGACCGTTTTTCAAACGGTTTCCAAATTCAACGAAATTAGTTTTGTTTGGACTGTATTATCAAAACATAGCCAGGTTTATTTTTTTGGAATTTTTGGAGTCAGTATGTGGTCCCGGTAAATTAAAATGTAAGTTTAAATTAAATACATATTGATTTAAATTTTAATTTAAATGAAAACTGTTCGAAAAAGTCAAATTGGCTCACGATACATATCATATTGTGTTCGGAATGAGGGTAATTAGCTAGGGGCGACAATCGTTGGATGTGAATTGGAGTTCGGACAAAAATTCACCTTTTTGAATTAAAATAATAATAAATAAATTAAATAAAAACCCTCACCCCTCTTTTATCCCCCCCAGCGCGTCAGTTTTTAAAATCAAATAATAAACAAAAGGAAAATAACCGCCGCTACCCCACACCGTTCGACGCCGCTGCCTGTCCCCTCCCCACCACCACCGCGACCTCCGCCACACCCCTCCTCCCCTCTCCAATCACCCCTCTCAATCTCCACCTCCTCCAAAAACCACATACCCCCAAATCGAATGGAAAACCGCGCCTCTGGGCCACCACCGTGCAAGCGACGCCACCCGCCGCTACCGGTGCCTCCTCCCGCCACTTGCGATGCATCCCGAACCCTAGCCGCTAATCCCCCTTTCTCCAACTCGCAAACCAAGCCTCTACAACCCCGATTCAGCGGATCCAAGCCCCACAGCACCACCGCCCACCTCCAGAGGCACCGCCACCGCTTGACCTCACCCAACATCGCATGTGAGTGTTTATTTCAATTTTTATTTAATTATGCAAGTAAAAATATGATTTTTACACATATTTCAATATAAAAATATGATTTTTATATAGAGAACTAAGATATAAAAATATGATTTTTATTTGTATAGTAGCATAATAAAGATATGATTTTTAACATGGTAAAAACTGGATTTTTATATATGAAGTAATGATGTAAAAAATCGATTTTTATACACGAACTAACATTATAAAAATTCGATTTTTATATATGTATTAACAAAATAAAAATGGATTTTTATACATGTAGTGATATAATAAAAATGTGATTTTTACATATAAAGATTTGATTTTTATTTATATGTATAACATATAAAGTAGTGATTTTTAATTATATAAAAATATAAATTTTTATATATGCAGCGAAATAAAAATGTGATTTTATATGAATTCTCTTTATATAAAAATACGATTTTAATATATGAAGTAACGCTATAAAAATACGATTTCTTATATATGAAGTAACGCTATAAAAATTAGATTTTTATATAAGAAGTAACGATGAAAAAAATAGATTTTTATATATGTAGTAGCGTTGTTTAAAAATTTGATTTTTAGTTATATAAAAATCTGATTTTTATTATATATATAGCGATAAAAAAATGCGATTTTTAAATAATATAAACATCATATTAAAAATGTGATATTTAATATGAACAACGTAGAAAAGATTGTGGTGGAATTCCGGGCAAATCCAAACTGTTCAAAAATTCAGAAATAAAACTGGAGGAGTGGATCCCAAAGGTGAGAACTTCTCACTCTAATTTATTTTCTAGTTAAATATGTATACTAGGATGCAGATGGTGCTTAGTAGCACCCGACACCTTTGTTTGAAACCAGGTTTCTTTGGTTGATTGGATGATTTGGTTGAATTTGGTTTGGAAAATGAAATGAATTGATTATAATTGGTTTGTATATGGCGCGAGCCATTATTAGGCGAGGGATAAGGCTAGACCTTATTCCGGTTCTAATATCACACCGTTATGCTGTCGAAATTTTCTAAAAATATTAGAAACAATAAAAATATCATTTTTTTATATAAATGAATTGTATAAAATATTCATAAGATGAAATAAATATTTTATAGTTAAAAATATAATTTTTAACGTGTATATGAATAAAATAAATATTCATTTACAAATCAGACGATTTGTTTATGTACACACATTTAACTGATATTGATTGGGACGATATATTTTACACATTGCCCAACCGCACAAATAATAATCAGTGTTTGTTGTTTGAAAACCCCACATGGGTATTGGGATGATATTTGACATACACTAATCCCAATTGTTTAGTTGTATGTCAATTGATTGATTGACAGGCTGTTGTAAGCGTTAATTATTTATATCTAAGGCTTATGCACTTGTGTAATGCACTCTGGATGATGGTTAACTGTGTTTGATTATTGTTGTATGCATGTGTGTGTGAAATCCATATAAATAAAATTATATGGTAATTGACTGTGTCTGATTCCAATTCGGAAGGAATAGTTATTTTAAAATAACGAATATTTTAAAATGGTGAATAATGAATATTTTAAAATAACTAATATTTTAAAATAATATTTATTAATGGATCAAAATATGATTTTGATGTTCGATTTGGATTGGGCACGGAAACATTAAAATTTGAAGCCGTGTTGATTAGTGATGCGCCATTTTGACGCGAACGATATTTATATTGATTTAATTCATTTTTATAATGAATATCAAAAAGGAAGTGATTTCAAAATCTAATGTTTTGAAAATATTATCATTTATATATTAATGATATGGAATATTCAATTTTGATTTAAAATTGAATATGAAGTTGAAATCGTTATGAAAACGAATTTAAAACGATTTATAAAATACGTTTTAAATGGAAATCGACGAAATATATATTATATATATTTAATGGCCTGAATAAAATGCGCCGCGCCGTGGCATTTCGCGAATTTTGACCATTGACTTCGAATGAACATTATGGGAGATCCGACCGTCGGATTCTCCTAAAACTGGAAACATCGGGTTCGTATTGAAAAGAGCTTTCCAAAGAGTATAAGAAATTTGAAATCTAACGGTTGGATTTGGAATTATGTCCAAATTAAATTTGGAAAAGTCGATGTAAATGCAGTTCGATGACCATTTATGGAAATCGACTGTACGGGCCTTGATAAAATTATTAAAAATATTAGTAATTTGTGTAAAATCATAATAAATGATTTGGAAAGAATTGGGATGAAAAATTCCACGTTTGTAAAGATAAAAAATATATTTGTATCGAAATGAACTAGTTATTAACTAGAATCAAAATCCAATTATTTTTAAATAAATTGGATTTGAAATAGTTTTAAAAATAACCAGAATTTCCAATATATGAATTGGAATGGATTTGAATCAAAATAATCTTCGTAATATTTCGATGTCGGATTTCGTGATTATACAGATATTGTTATGGAAATTTGAAAGATATATTTATATCGTTATTCCCAATACGATATTTGTTGGTTTCAGAATTTGATATTAAATATAAGCCGATATATTTTCTATTCAGAGCCTTGTATTTAATATCAAATGGGATTTTAGGTTTGTCGTGAATGGTGTCTTCATTAACACTGTTCTTAAACCCAATGTGAAAAGAATAAATCTTTTAATTAAGATTATTAGAATTCTAGTTAATTAACGTGTAATTAGAATAAAATGGAATGTGAATTTATTGTGAACTGTGTTTTTAACGACATTCATTCTTTAATCCGATTTAAAGTGAAATGTGATTTGGAATATATAAATCTTGTTATTAAGATTTAATGGAAATTTTCCAAAGAAGAGTTTTCCAATTATATATACTAAATTGGAATTGAATGGAATTCGATTTGATAATTATCGAGATGAGCAACTCTGGAGGAAGACTGTTAATATATATGAAATTTAAAAGGCTTTGCTATTATTCCATTTATATTATCGGTTGGATATGGAAGTCTATATCGATTATATATATTGATCTGTTTTTCTTGAAGATTCTATTGTTAATGAAATAGGATTTTGGGTTTATCGTGAACTGTGTTTTAAATGACATTAGTTCTTTGACCCAGTTAAAGATAAGATTTATTTCTTAACTTTGAAGAAAATCATTAAGTAATGATTTTTGGAGATTAATACTGAATTAAAGTTTTAATGAATCTTTGATTAGATTGAAATGTGAATCTGATAACTAAAATTATCAAATTCAAGAAATGATTGAGAATGGAGTATCACAAGTTTTGCTCCAAGCGATAGTTAAATCTTTAATTAGATTTGAACGTGAAATGGTAATCGATTTTACTGATGACACCGTGGTGTTAAATATAACGTATTACCAGTTTTACTTCATCGGAAGACTAGGTTGGGATTGGAAAATATAATAAATGATTACTTCGGTATGGTTCGCTAATCCTGACTAGTTTGGATAAACCTTAACTTGGTTTGAATTAATATCCATAGGAAGATTAAAGAATAAATTTAAAGGAATTTATCTTTGATAAAATTAATAGGAACATTTCCCTAAAAATAAGAATATTTGAATAAAAGAATATTCTGGATTGGAATGAGGTGTATGTTGTCTTTTATATCACTTGTTATTATATACGCGAGTTATTCAGAAAGACCGGGTTTATCCCATTCTGAATAACTGAATCGACGATAAGTCGACGATGGTTGAAGACCAGAGTTCTTCACATCATTTGGATGATTACTGATGGGCTGTACACCCAAGACAAGGTAATAAGTGTTGATCGTCCAAACATACTTGGAGATCGATCGAATATGCATGGACCTCTCTCCTGTATTGGACATATGGGACAAGGAATAAGGTGCCTCCAGTTTCTTTCAGACCCAGAACGAACTAGTAAATGGATGTGTGTCTGACATTGGATTTTGGTCCATGTTGATTGATCTCTATTACATATGTTTGTTTGGTGGTAGAGAATTTATTCTCTTGCTTAACACCCTTCTCTGAGACATACGAGCTCAGAGGTTATATATCAATAGACATCAGTCACATGGTGTGAATTGCCTGTGTGGCATGCTGAGATGCAAATGATCAAGGCTTCTATTGAAAAGTAGAGTCTTGTGGTTGATGATCAAAGCACGCCTTTAGTATAGCACAGCTTTGTGTATAGCGTTAATTCGCGAGCCTCACACCCCGGTGTGAACCAGAAACGGGAGAGAAATTCAGGGAGGGCATGCGTTTCCTTCTAGCTGGGAGTGGTGTCCAATAAGAATGACTCGTTAGAGATGGAATCAATAGCATCCTAGAATGAGCGTGAAGAGTGTTATTTTTAAAATAAAAATGAAACAATTTTTTTTTTTGAAAATTAAAACAATTTTATTCGTATTTGAATATTTATTTTATATTGAGTTTGGACAATCGAGTATATATAGATTTTGAATATACGCATAACTAACGTGTATTCGAAGCCTCAAATATACTAGATAGATATAGAATCACACTCTAGTCTCCCGGGGATGATTCTACTGATGACGTACGACATCAATAGTTTATTTTCGAGTTTCAAAAGTGGGATATCTATATATTTCCAATTGACTGGTGTGAGAACCAAAACTAGATAGGGTTATTATTGTGAATTGGCATTAAAAATATGATTTTGAATATATATATATATCAAAATTATAAATTTGAAAATTTAATCAACTAATTGATTGCTGATTGTGTTGTTTGCTTATTGGTGTGATTAATTAAAATTTTGAACCATTAAGCCAAATTGAGTCAAATATTGAACTGAATTGAAAATTGTTGAGAAATTGCATACATGTACATGCATATATATTGGACAGGTCATAGCAAGGAGGCTAGAGAAGAGGAATAAAATTGTATGCTTAACAAATAGGCACATGTTTACTAATTTATTGGATTTGGATGATTTTATGAGCCGACTGGCTAGCTGCTTGGCTTTTTCTTTTTGGATGATGAGGTCTCTGCGTGTCTAGTTGCAGATTTAAATGTCTCCCAGTACAAAGGAGGTTATGGCGAAGTTTTTCGAAAATTTAGGGTGTTTGCCAAATTTTTGAAACATTGGAAATTCTTAGAAACTAAAAAGTTGAAGAATGAAAGCCAAACTGAAAGTTGAGTTGGTTAGTTGAATAACTTTCAACTCCATTCCTTTTCAAGGACAAAAAGATTTAAGTGGGGGAGAGATTGTAACAAGCTAGAAAACCAGAACCAATTTAAATTTTTTATTTTGGCAATTTTAATGAATTCTGGATATTTAAAATGATTTATTTTAAATAATAACAACTACAAATTTATTTTGAATAGAATTAAACTTATAAATTTATTTAAATCGATGTTAGAATATAAATAGTTATTTTAATTATAAAAGGAATTGGAAATGGGGCGGTAGTTTGAAAATTCAGTTTCAAACTTCAAATGAATGTACATGATTCAAAATAAACCAGATTTTAGTGAAACTAGAAATATTAGAATCTATTTGAAAATATATTTCCAACGAATGTGAAAAATCCAGTTTTCATAGTAAGGATAAAAAAGTTATGTCTAGTTGAAAATTTAGAATAGTCGCTTTGGAATTTATATAAAATATAGCCCTTAAAAATAGCGATTTTGCAAAAGACCTCCGTTTTCGACGAGACCACTTTTGTTGAATCCAAAATGTTAAATTATTGTTAGATTTCAATTTTCAGAATTTTAGGAATCAGTATGTGAGCTTGGTGAATTTAAACGTGTTTGGTAAATTCAGTTTGAATTTAATCGACTGGAAAATGACCGTTTTTCAAACGGTCTCCAAATTCAACGAAATTTGTTTTATTAGGACCGTATCGTCAAAACATAGCCAGATTTATTTTTGTGGAATTTTTGGAGTCAGTATGTGGTCCCAGTAAATTAAAATGTAAGTTTAAATTAAATATATATTGATTTAAATTTTAATTTAAATGAAAACTGATCGAAACAGTTGAATTGGCTCATAATACATATCGCATTATGTCCGGAATAAGGGCAATTAGCTAGGGGCGACAGTCGTTGGATGTGAATTGGAGTTCGGACAAAAATTCACCTTTTTGAATTAAAATAATAATAAATAAATAAATAAAAACCCTCACCCCTCTTTTATCTCTCCCCCCTCCCCACGTTAGTTTTTAAAATCAAATAAGAAAAAAAAGGAAAATAACCACCGCTACCCCGATACCCCCCTCCATCGTTTGATGCCGCCTGTCCCCTCCCGACCACCGCCGCAACCTACGCCACACCCCTCCTCCCCTCTCCGATCACCCCTCTCGATCTCCACCTCCTCCAAAAATAGCACACCCCTAAATCGAATGGAAAACCATGCCTATGGCCCACCACCGTGCCAATGACGCCACCCGCCGCCACCGGTGCCTCCCCCCACCATCTGCGACACCTCACCAACCCTAGCCGCCACTTCCCCTTCTCCAACTCGCAAACCAAGCCTCCACAGCCCCGATTCAGTGGATCCAAGCCCCATAGCACCACCGCCGATCTCCAGAGGCACCGCATCGCTTGACCTCACCCAACATCGCATGTGAGTGTTTATTTCAATTTTTATTTAATTATGCAAGTAAAAATATGATTTTTACACATGATTTTGATATAAAAATATGATTTTTATATAGAGAACTAAGACATCAAAATATGATTTTTATTTATAAGCATAATAAATTATGATTTTTAACATAATTAAATTTAGATTTTTATATATGAAGTTACGATGTAAAAATTTGATTTTTATACATGAAGTAGCATTATTAAAATTCGATTTTTATATACGTATTAGCAGAATAAAAATGCGATTTTTATACATGTAGTGATATAATAAAAATGTGATTTTTACATATAAAGTTTTGATTTTTATTTATATGTATAACATATAAAGAAGTGATTTTTAATTATATAAAAATATAATTTTTATATATGTAGCAAAATAAAATTTTGATTTTTATATGAATTCTCATTACATAAAAATACATTTTTTATATATGAAGTAATGCTATAAAATTACGGTTTTTATATATGAAGTAACGCTATAAAAATTAGATTTTTATATATGAAGTAGCGACGTAAAAAAATTAGATTGTTATATATGTAGTAGCATTGTTTAAAAATTCGATTTTTAGTTATATAAAAATTCGATTATTATTATATATATAGCGATATAAAAATGTGATTTTTAAGTAATATAAACATCATATTAAAAATTTAATTTTTAATATGAATAGCGTAGAAAAGACTGCATTGGAATTCTAGGAAAATCCAAACTGTTTAGAAATTCAGAAAAAAAAACTGGAGGAGTGGATCCCAAAGGTGAGAACTTCTCACTCTAATTTATTTTCTAGTTAAATATATATACTAGGTTGCAGACGGTGCTTAGTAGCACCCGACACCTATGTTTCAAACCATGTTTGTTTGGTTGTTTGGTTGATTGAATTATTTGGTTGAATTTGGTTTGGGAAATGAAATGAATTGATTATAATTGGTATGTACATGGCGCGAGCCATTATTAGGAGAGGGATAAGGCTAGACCTTATTCCGGTTCTAGTACCACGCCGTAGTGCTGCCGAAATTTCTAAAAATATTAGAATAATAAAAATATCATTTTTATTGCATAAATGAACTGTATAAAATATTCATGAGATGAAATAAATATTTTATTGTTAAAAATATAATTTTTAATGTGTATATGAATAAAATAAATATTCATTTACAAATCGGACGATTTGTTTATGTATACACATTTAACTGATATTGATTGGGATGATATATTTTACACATCGCCCAACCGCACAAATAATAATTAGTGTTTGCTGTTTGAAAACCCCACATGGGTACTGGGATGATATTTGTCAAACACTAATCCCAATTATTTAGTTTTATGTCAATCGATTGGTTGACATGCTGTTGTAAGCGTTAATTATTTATATTTAATGCTTATGCAGTTGTGTAATGCACTCTGGATGATGGTTGACTGTGTTTGATTATTGTTTTGTACTTCTGTATATGAAATTCATATAAATAAATTATATGGTAATTGACTGTGTCTGATTCCAATTCGGAAGGAACGAATATTTTAAAATAATGAATATTTTAAAATGGCGAATAATGAATATTTTAAAATAACTAATATTTTAAAGTAATATTCAGTAGTGGATCAAAATATGATTTTGATGTCTGATTAGGGATGGACATGGAAATATTGAAATTTATGAAGCCGTGTTGATTAGAGATGCACCATTTTGACGCGAACGATATTTATATCGATTTTATTCATTTTTATAATGAATATTGAAAAGGAAGTGATTTCAAAATCTAATGTTTTGAAATATTATCATTTATATGTTAATGCTATGGAATATTCAATTTTGACTTAGAATTGAATATGAAGTTGAAATCGTTTTGAAAACAAACTTAAAATGATTTATAAAATACGTTTTAAATGGAAATCTATGAAATATAATATATATATATATATATATATATATATATTTAATGGCCTGAATAGAACGCGCTGCGCAGCGGTAGTTCGTGAATTTCGACCATTGACTTCGAATGGATATTACGGGAGATCCGACTGTCGGATTCTCCTAAAATAGGAACCGTTGGGTTCGTATCGAAAAGAGATTTCAGAAGAATATAAGAAATTTGAAATCTAACGGATGGATTTGGAAGTATATACAAATCAAATTTGGAAAAGGTCGCTGTAAGTGCAGTTCAATGACCATTTATGATAATCGACTATACGGGCCTTGATAAAATTATTAAAAATATTAATAATTTGTGTAGAATCATAATAAATGATTTAGAAAGAATTAAGATGAAAAATTCCATGTTTGTAAAGATAAAAATATATTTATAGCGAAATGAACTAGTTATTAACTAGAATTAAAATCCAATTATTTTTAAATAAATTGGAATTGAAATGGTTTTGAAAATAACCAGAATTTCCAATATATGAATTGGAATGGATTTGAATCGAAATAATCTTCGGAATATTTCGATGTTGGATTTCGTGATTATACAGATATTGTTATGGAAATTTGGAAGATATATTTATATCATTATTTCCAATGCGATATTTGTTGGTTTTAGAATTTGATATTGAATATAAGCCAATATATTTTCTATTTAGAGCCTTGTATTTAATATCAAATGGGATTTTGGGTTTATCGTGAATGGTGTCTTCATTAACAATGTTCTTAAACCCAATGTGAAAAGAGTAAATCTTTTAATTAAGATTATTAAAATTTCAAGTTAATTAAAATTTAATTGGAATAAAATGGAACGTGAATTGGGTTTATTGTGAACTGTGTTTTTAATGACATTCGTTGTTCAACCTGATTTACAGTGAAATGTGATTTGGAATATGTAAATCTTGTTATTAAGATTTAATGGAAATTTTCCAAAGAAGAGTTTTTAAATTTAATATACTAAATTGGAATTGAATGGAATTCGATTTGATAATAATCGAAATGAGCTTCTATGGAGGAAGATTGTTAACATATATGGAATTTAAAAGGCTTTATCATTAATCCACTTATATTATCGGTTGGATATGGAAGTTTATATCGATTATATATATTGATCTGTTTTCCGTGAAGATTTCATTGTTAATGGAATAGGATTTTGGGTTTATCGTGAACTGTGTTTTAAATGACATTAGTTCTTTAACCCAGTTAAAGATAAGATTAATTTCTTAACTTTGAAGAAAATCATTAAGTAATGATTTTTGGAGATTAAAACTAAATTAGAGCTTTAATGAATCTTTAATTAGATTGAAATGTGAATCTGATAAATAAAATTGTCAAATTTAAGAAATGATTGAGAATGGAGTATCACAAGTTTTGCTCCAAACGATAGTTAAATCTTTAATTAGATTTGAACGTGAAATGGTAATTAATTTTACCGATGATACCGTGGTGTTAAATATGAAGTATTACCAGTTTTGCTTCATGGGATGAATAGGTTGGGATTGGGAAATATAATAAATGATTACTTCGGTAAGGTTCGCTAATCCCGACTAGTTTGGATAAACCTTAAATTGGTTTGAATTGATATCCAAACGAAGATTAAAGAATAAATTTAAAGGAATTTATCTTTGATAAAATTAATGGAAACATTTCCCTAAAAATAAGAATATTCGAATAAAAGAATATTCTGGAATGGAATGAGGTGTATGTTGTGTTTTATAACACTTGTTTATTATATACGCGAGTTATTCAGAAAGACCGGGTTTATCCCATTCTGAATAACTGAATCGACGGTAAGTCGATGATGAAGACGGTGGTTGAAGACTGGAGGTCTTCACATCGTTTGGATGATTACTGATGTATTGATTGGGCTGTACACTCAAGGCAAGGTAATAAGTGGTGATCGTCCAGACATACTTAGAGATCTACCGGATATGCGAGGACCTCTCTCCCGTATTGGACATATGGGACGAGGAATAAAGGGCCTCTGGTTTCATTTAGACCCAGAACGAACTTGTAAACGGATGTGTGTCCGACATTGGATTTCATTCCGTGTTGATTGATCTCTATTAAATATATATTTGATTGGGGGCAGAGAATTTATTCTCTTGCTTAACACCCTTCTCTGAGACGTACGAGCTTAGAGGTTATATATCGATAGATATCAGTCGCGTGGCATGAATCGCCTTTGTGGCATGCTGAGATGCAAATGATCAAGGCTTCTGTTGAAAGGCAGAGTCTTGTGGTTGATGATCAAAGCACGGCTTTAATATAGCATAGCTTTGTGTACAACGTTAATTCGCGAGCCTCACACCACGGTGTGAACCAGGAACGGGAGAGGACTTCAGGGAGGGCATACGATTCCTTCTAGCTGGGAGTGGTGTCATGGTATGGAGCCCAGATATTTTACTCATATGGAGGTTGCATATTATTTGATGAAAAACGAGGCGCATCGAATATATCGGTTACTACGGGGCCGATGTATATTGAGTCATCTAGCTCATTTACACCCCATAGGGCAGGGAAATAAATTCGTTCAGGTATTTTAGTCCACTCCATGTGGACCATCCCTAACGATCTAGGTGCAGTTGTGGTTGTTCCTAAGGCACGGGCTAGAGTGTCTCGAAGCGGTAAGGACGATCCCTTGCCTTGGTTCACAGATGGAAATTCAACTTCCAATACGACATTTCGGGTTTATTTGTAGAGCCTAGTGTGGCGACATAGTAGCATGGGATACTATGCCGTCTACGATTGATACTTTTATATTTGAAGCTTCTTTGACACTATACACTTATTACAGTATCAAATGATTTGTTTTAAACATACTAAGCATGTTTGGCTATTATAAGGGAAAATCCTATCCTCTAGCTTACGTTGCATTGTGTGATGGGACGTGGGTCTTATAACAGCCTCATTTTTTCAAAAAGCATTGCGTTGTTTGTTATATGCACTGGTATTCTTGGGAGGAAACCCGTTCTGTGTTATACGGCGTGGTCCCTTGATTTACCTTATTTTTAAAGTAAACTTTAAACAACTATTTTAGTTCTCACACCAATCACATGATTGACCTGGAGTTTATTGTTTTAACCTAAACTCTGGGTGCCCCTATCTTCCACACGGGCAGCTAGTAGTTTTGGTTTTGCAGATATTATATTCGCAGGATCCTGGTTTATAGCTGGAATGATATTCGGAAAGCTCTATATCCGTGTATCTCTTTCAGTTGTGTTTTGTATTTTTTTGCTGCATTGTAATTTGTAAATCTCTGATATTTATCAAATGTATATTATTTGTTCATACTCTGTATATTCTTGCACTCTGATCTAAATTGTTGTAATAAGCAATGAAATATTCTTCTGTTGTGTTCTGATTTGACATGTTCTCAACTCAATCCGGGCTTTTCCGTAAGGGCTAGTTTGGGTCGTTCATGATGTTTATAATTAAACGGAATAATCATCATTGGATAATTTGAGAATTTAAATCCAAGTATGAATTTAAATAAGGAAATTGAGAATCGTTTCAAAAAGTAAACGATGGAATTTATTCTGATACTTGGAATGAAAATAGAATTGGAATAAATCTATATGGATTTATGATTAGATTCGACAATGTCAACTTTTATGAAATAAATGATTTTCAAATAGGATATTGGAATTGTATTAGATACAAACTAGATTTAAATATGAAAATAAATTCTATGTTATATATATAAGTTATAGTAAATAAAATATTCCAAAATAAGGTTTGGGTTTTAAATAGATGTTGAAATGGAAGCTTGTTTTAATATATAGAACAAGTAGTGATTTATAAACGATGTTTATAAATGTAGTGAAGAAATTATCGTCGTATAATTTCGAAGTTTAAAATGAAGTATGAATTTAAAGAGAAAAGTAGAAATCGTTTCGAAAAGGGAACGATAGATTTTATTCCGGAATTCGGAATATAAACTGAATTGAGATAATCCAAATGATTTATAATTAGAATTCAATTATATCATAATTTATAAATAAAACTATTTCCAAAGAAATTGGAATTTAATATAGAAAATTGAGCTACAAATATATTTGTAACCGAGTTATGAAATAATCATCAACTTCAAAAAATCAAAATGTTTAATTTAGATTTGAAGAACTTGTTAGATTTATATCGAAAATACTAAAGAATGGAATAGAAATTTATTAATAAACAATGATTAAATGTTTATGTTTAAATATAATTAAAACGAGCTCCGCGCAATGCTATAGTTCGTAATTTGACGTTTCGAACTTCAATTGAGTATATAGAACTCAGTTTAAGTCATAATTCTTTGAAATAAGAATCATCAGGACCGATTGAATAATAATTTTATAATGGAAGAAAAAAATATGGATATCATCTTATAAATTTTGAGTTATGTCAAAGTCAATTTTCCAAAAAAACTGTGTTATAATCGTTATTAAACCATAACGGTTTATTTAAATTAACAAAAGGGGATTTTAAGTAAATAAAATCTGAGTTTCCATTAGAAAAATCCAGATTTGAGTTATAAAATAAATATGAACTCATGTGGAATAGATGAAGTGATTTTTAGAACAAAAAAAATTCATATTTTTAATTATCGGATGAAGCTAACTAATTTTAAAAGAAATTAGTTTATAAACTTTAGGGTCGAACTTAGATTTGTTTAAGTGAATTAAATTTGTTAATTTAAATTGGGAATTCGATAATGAAATTTGGATTAGAATTTGGAAGTGAGCAAGGGGTTTGAGTTTGATATGTGTATAAGTGAATGCAAATATATTTTGACGTGATATGTTCAAATTAAACAAAGAAGCTAATTAGAAAATTAATTAGCAAATGGAAAGTGATTAAAAATATATTTGGATGCGATATGTTCAAATAAAAAGTGAAATAGACAAAAGAGCTAATTAAAGAATAAATTTGCGAATTGAGTTAAAAATGATTGGATTTAGTTGGAATAAACTGGCAATGGACGTGTATATGTTAAACAAGTTGGAATGAAGAGAATGGAGATTAAAATTTGAGTGCCCGACAAAAAGGTACTTGTTTAAATTCCAAATGAGATTTTACGAGCCTATTTGGGAAAACCGCTTGTCTTTTTGATTTTTTTTGAATGGAAAGGGCCTAGAGAGGTGAGTTGTAGTTGTACCGATTTAGCCGCACAAAGGAGACGCTTATGAAATTTTAAGGTGTTAGAATAATTATAAAAAAAAAATTGATAATTAGAAATCAATATATCGGTATATATAGAATTTGACAAGTAAACAAACTTATAATAGAATATTATAAACAAAAATAAATTCTATAAATTAAAATCTGGTAAGAATAGAAAGAGAAATATATACACGTTTAAAAATGGACGATTGGTTTTATATGATGATTATTCAATATAAGTAGTCTTGTTCGTTTTGAAGTTAAGGATGTTATTCAGTCAAGGTCTAAGAGGTAATTATACCCCAACTTGATTGATTTTATTATTAACCAATGAACTAAAAGATTCTGTTTTGAAGATTAATGTTTAAATAAGATTTAGTTGAATGTAATATTTTGGGTTGTTGTAACGATGTTTTGCATAACATTCCTTCTAACCCAAGTAAGTAGAAATTTGGAAATATAATAATGAATATTTCCTGATTATAGAAATGAAAGGTCGTGAAAGAGAGAAGTAATTGGGAATGTATTTCAATCATAAATAGAAAATATTTTCTGAATATAGAAAATAAAAGAAGGTGATATATGGAAATGTTTTCGAATAGCGTAAGAGGCCAAGATGATTGTTGAAAATATCGGGTTAACAAATATCGAAAAGGAAATGGAGAAGTGATTTGATTAATGAAATATTAATCAAGGGGCTCTGTAACGACCCGGAAAATCTGAACCAGTTTGAAAATTTTAAATTGGCTATTTTAGTGGATTTTAAATATTTAAAATAAATATTTTAAATAATAACGACGAATAGTAAGTTTGAATCAACATTTGAAAATAAATATAATTAATTCAAATTATAAACAAGGCCTGAAATGGCGTGGTAGTTTAAAATTCTGAATTCAAACTTTGACTGACTGTACCAGGTGTAAAATAAAATGGATTCTACTGAAACCAAAAATATTTAAATCTATTAGTGAATATCTTTCTAACGAATCTAAAAAATCGAAGTTTCATAGCAGGAAGCAAAAGTTATGGCCAAACGAATTTTCAGAAAGGTAGCTATAGAGTTTATATAGCCCGTGAAAATGGCCATTTTGCAAACGACCTCAGAATTCGACGAAACCACTTTTGTTGGATCCGGGATGTCAAATTATTGCTAGATTTCAAATTTCATAATTTTTGAAGCTAGTATGTGAGCATGGCAAAGGAAAATGTGTTTTGGTCAATTATAGTTAAATTGGATCGACCAAAAAGAGGCCATTTTTCAAACGGTCTCTGAATTCAACGAAACTAGTTTTATTGGGACTGTATCGTCAAAACATAGCTAGATTTATTTTTTGGGAATTTTTAGACTCAATATGTGGCCCCGGCAAATTGAAATGTACGTTCAAATTAAATATTGAATGTTTTATATTTTAATTTGAAGAAAAACTGACTAAAACAGTCGAATGGGACTACGAAACATATCCCATTGTGTTCGGAATGGGGGTATTTAGCTAGGAACGATAGTCGTTAGGTCTGGATTAGGGTTCATATGTGAAAGAGGGTATTTTTGGATTTTTTAAAACTTATAAATAAAAAAAACTCTCATTGGTCAGCGCAACATTCTCTCTCCCCGATTATCAGCCGATCGACGACGGAATCCCCTTCAAAATTTTCCGTCCACTTTCCGACCAAACCACGAAGAATTACACCCCGACCCAGTTGAACTTTTTGAAGATCCCACTCTCCTCTTCAAATCCATATAAGTGGCACCCCCTGTCGTCGTGTATCATGGCTGGATCGAGCCCCTGAAGTGTCAGGCTTTGAAGCGCCGCCGTCGACGACTGGAGCCACCGAAATGGACCTCCTCCCGGGCGCAGGTGTGCCTCTTCGAGCTCTCTCATGTGGCGTCGGCCGATCGACGCGAAGCTACACGGATTAGAAGAAAAATCCAAACTTAGTTTTGAACAACTTTGAAAGGTAACGGCTGAAATTAAATTAAACTATTCTATAGCACTTTAAAGCGCTACGTTTTTTGATTTCACTGTAAAAATCATATCATTTTCGTTTATTGATGAAATCTAGTGAAACAAGAGACAGTGGACTCGTGTGGACGTCTTCTACATTCTAGAAGAGACCGCATATTTTTCTGAGCCTTCTGCTATTTTTGATGGAGTGGAACCCAATGTGAGATTTCTAAATTATAAACGATATGGAAAACGACGATGTATAAATTATATAGTCGATGTATGAGTTATATAAGTGTTGTACACCTCATGTATAAGCGTTGCATAAGTTGTACGTTCGATGTATAAGTTATATATGTGTTGTAAAAATTACATATGTGTTGAAATAGAAGTGAAATATACTTATATGTATACGCCCCTCATCCACAAACCATGGACGATATTTATAGGTTGTGATTGGTGTGAAAATTGGTTGATAGCGAATGGTTGATTAGAATTGTTTGTGGTTGAAATTGTTTGATTGTGGTTGAAAAATACCCGTTTGTGGTTGAGAATTATTTGCTTGAAACCACATAGGATTAGTTTGTGGAAAAGAAAAAAATATACATGCCGCCTGCGTGCGAACTAGATGCATAAAATCCCCATTGTCAAAAGCTGCGAGGCTTTAAGGTAGAGCGAGGAGCCATACTAGGGACGGTCCCGGTTTTATCTACCCTGCCATTATGCTACCGAAATTTTGAATAATATTCATGTGTTAGAATTATTTTCATGTGTTGAAACCGCGTTCATGTGTTGAATAGAAATTCATTCGTTGAATAGAAATTCATTCGTTGAATAGAAATTCATGTGTTGAATGATATTCGTGTTTTAAATAAATTGCTTTAACAATAAAAATCACATTTTCATTCTATATACGAACTATAGAAAACATTCATGTGTTGAATAGAAATTCATTCGTTGAATAGAAATTCATGTGTTGAATGGTATTCGTGTTTTGAAATAAATTGTTTTACAATAAAAATCATATTTTTATCATCTATATGAACTATATAAATTAGTCGTGTTTTGAAATAAATTGTTTTATAATAAAAATCATATTTTTATCATCTATATGAACTATATAAAATAGTCGTCTTTTGAAATAAATTATTTTACAATAAAAATCACATTTTTATTATATACATGAATTGTTAAAAATAGTGAAGTGTCAAAATAAATGTCGGTTGTATAAAAATATCATTTTTATCAAATGCATGAAAAGAAAATAGTTTTGAAATCGACGAATCGATTATATTTATATATATATATATACAATTGAAATATATCGAATAACGAAGCTGCAGTTCGTGTTTTGAAACCGTGATTTCAAACGATTAGTGCGGGAGATTCGACGATGGGATTTTCCCGAAACCGAAATCGTTGGGTTCGCTTTGGAAATATCTTTCCAATGACACCAACTTTGTGAAGATCCAACGGTTGGATTGTCTGTAATGTTTAATTCAAATCTGAAGAAAAACAACGCCAGAATCGATTATATATATATATATATATAAATATAATTAAATTAAATTAAGTCGAATAACAACGCTATAGTTCGTATTTTGAAATCGAAACTTCAAACGAGTGTACCGGGAGATCCGACCGTCGAATTTTCCCGAAACTGGAACCGTTGGATTTTTTTGGAAAGGTCTTTCTAATAATATAAATTTGTGAAGATCCAACGGTTAGATTTTCAGATATGTGTAAATCAAATCTGAAGAAAAACAGCGCCATGGCCACGTTATCGCCTGAAGCGTCGTTTAATTGAAATGGCTATTTTTAAATAAATAAAAATAGCGATAAATCGTTATAAAATATTATAAACGATATGGAATGTGAAATTTAGAAACTAACTGAAGGTTAGCTAAGTCAAATGGTTTCCTGGGTTTTGATCTGATGTTGGTTTCGGCCTTCGGGGTTAATATTTGGGAAATCGTTCTCTTACTAATTTACGGTTAGTGAATAATGAATTGGAATGAAGTGTATGATGTGTTTGTGTAGCACTTGTTAATTATATACGCGAGTTGCTCAGAAAGGCCGGGTTTATCCCATTCTGAATAACTGAATTGACGATAAGAAGTCGAAGATGAAGACGGGGGTTGAAGACCAGAGATCTTCACCTTGGTTGGATGATAACTGATGTCCTGATTGGGAGGCATCTCGAAATATGGATAATGAGTGGTGATCGTCCAGACGTACGCGCAGATCGATGGGTATGCGAGGTATATCGTGCCTCCGGTTTCGTTCAGACCCAGAACGGACTTCCAAATGGACTGTGCGTCTGACATTGGAATTCATTCTATGTGATTGATAGCCATCCGTTGCATGGTGTGAATTGCCTGTGTGGCATGCTAAGATGCAGTTATCAGGGCTTCTGTTAAAAAGCAAAGTTTTGTGGTTGATGATCAAAGCACTGCCTGTGTGGCGTAGCTTTGTGTATAGAGTGAATTCGCAAACCTCACACCCCGGTATGAACCAGAAACGGGAGAGGACATCACGGAGGGCATGCGTTTCCTTCTAGCTAGAGGTGGTGTCAGTGCTTAAAACTAGATGACATTTATACTATTTTTCACCTATATGGTTGTTGCTGTTGTGAGGCGCCTCAGATATATCGGTCGATCCGGGACTGATGGAGTCATTTGTTTGCTCATTTACGCCCCAAAGGGCGGGGAAACGCAGTATTCAGAAATTTTAATCCACATCGGTGGACCGGCTCTGACGATCCAAAGGCTTGACTGAGTACTTGCCTGGGACACGGGCTAGAGCGTCTCGAAGTCGGTAAGGACTATCTTTTGCCTTGGTTCATCACAGAAATCCAATTTTCAAATACGACATCGTGCGGTTTTGATTATAAACCTATATTTGGCGACATAGTGGCATGGGATGCTCATGTCGTCTATCATTGATATTTATGATTGTTTTATAAAATTAGAAACTAACTGGAAACGAGCTAAGACTGATGGTTTCCTGGGTATTGGTTTGATGTTGGTTTCGGCCTTCGGGGTTAGTACCTAGGGAATCGTTCTCTTACTATTTTACAGTCGGAGTCTGATTAAGAATTCTTTTGTTTTATTCGTATCAAGTATATTTTGGCCATTATAAGGTAAAAACTCTATCCTCCGGTTTGCGTTGCATTGTGTGATGGGAACCGAGTCTTATAATGGCTTCATTTTTATAAAAAGCGTTGCGATGTTTAAAAGATTGACTTGTTTTAAAGCGCTGGCAATCCAATGGGGTAAACCCGTTTCGCGAAAGCGACATGGTCCTATGATTAGCCATATTATAAAATGTGTTAAGTAGATTTCTCATACCAGTCCTTTTTGCTGGTCCCGAGTAGGCTGGGTACGCATGATAGGGGGTTCTCGGTTCGCGCTTTGGTGGCGAACGGGAGACTCTTATCCCCCTACATGTCCCTGTTGAGGGTTGGTTCGACAGTGCTGAGAGACTCAAGAGCGTCGCCGTAAAACAAGGGATTGGGGGACCATTGTGAGCTGCGGTGGGTTTTACCTACTGTACTGGAGGATGAAGGGATGGTTGCAAAGCCTACCGGATTTCGCGGTAACATCAAAACGTAGTATCAGAGCTTTGGTTAAGCTTAGTGCTGGAATATAACACATTAACGAACTCGTCAGAAATAGAACCAGTAGTGTTCTAGGACGAATAACTCATTACAGATAGGATCAGTAATATACTAGTATGAGTATAGCAGAATGAAAAACACCTTGATAGATACATTTACATTTAAAGTATATGTATCTATGTTTGAAATATCTTTTCTGTGACCTGACACTTTGTCTGCCATTTGTTGACGTACTAGAAAATGAGTGACAGAAACAGAAGAAATAATCTTATGGCTCGACAAGCTAATGAGCCAGTTGTGCTCCCGCAGCCAGAATCAGATATAGAAGTTCTATTCAAGAGATATTGAAATCTGGGTGGATCACCATTCTTGGGCAAAGAATCCATTATGTAAACACAAGCTTGGATTCATTCTGCTGAGAAAATCTTTGAAGATTTAAAGCTGAGAGATGATTAGAAAAGATTACTAGCATCTTGGGCACTCAAAGAAGAAGCTTTGTTCTAGTGGGATTCGATTATTAAAGATAATCCAGAAGGTAATATTACCTAGTATAGATTTAAAGTGATTTTCCTAGAAAGATTTACTCCTCCTGAAGCAACTGAGCAGTTATGTGATGAATTCTCTTATCTGATACAAGGAGATATGACCATCCCAGAATATCATAAGAAATTCAGCGAACTTTCTCATTTTGCCCCTCATCTGATTCAAGATCCAAAGAGGAAGAATCTGAGGTTTATTCATAGCTTGCAAAGAAAATACCAGAATAGTGTAATGAGGAATGTGAAGCTTCCTTTTTCTGAAATGATATACATGGCTTACCAGTATGAGGATCTCGATAAGAAAGGTATGTTGCATCACGAAGAGGAAGTCAGTTCTAGCAATAAAGGTGAGTCTGAAACTGATCATCCTGAGGCTGGTACGATGTCTGAGGTGAGTAAGAAGCCTAAAGTCAATCGGAAAAGGGCCAGATCTGGGAAAGAACCAGCAACGACTGCCATATGCAATAATTGCAAGAAGCAAGGGCATTTGCAAGGAAATTGCAGATCTTTAAAGAAGCAAAGAAAGGAATGATCTAAGTCTAATAAGAAGTTTCAAGAGACCAGAGAATGCGACATTTGCCATCGGTTTGGCCATTTAAAGCAAGATTGCCGGCTGTTAAAAGCGACCAAAGAGGCTCAGGTAAATGAAGTGGCAGAAACCTCAACACCCTCAGTTGTTCAGGAAAGGCCAGATGTTTTAGAAGGCACGCTAACTGTAAAAGATATCCCAGTTAAAGTACTGTTTGACACTCGCGATGCTTTGTTGCAAAGAATGCCGTTAAGAAACTGGATTTGAAGAAGCTCAAAGAACCAATGATTGTCCATAATCCGGTTGGGGGTTCCCTCGATCTTAGTTGGGTTTGTGGGGTGCCGGTTTCTTTTTCTCGTTATCGGTTCCCTACCATCGCGGTCGTCATGAATTTTACAGAGTTTGATCTTATCTTGGGGTTAGACTGGTTGACCAAATATGAAGCTGAGGTTAACTGCGCCGACAGAGTCGTCAGGGCGAAGATTAAATCAGGTGATTATATAACCATTCCCTGTGAAGGTCAGAATTCTAATAGAAAGAACTTCTGGGAAGCTTTGGATGTTTCTCCTTCTTAAATAGAAAACATCCCAGTAGTCATAGAGAATGTTCTCGACCTCATAAAAGATATCCTGTCATCAAGAATTATGCGGATGTGTTCGAAGAAGTTGTTAGCTTACCTCCGCAGATAGAAATTGATTTCAAGATCGCTTTAATTCTGAACGCAAGGCCAGTAGTGCACGCTATTCGGAGAACGACTCTAAAGGAGAAAGAAGAACTAGGCAATCAAACTCGACAGCTTGTATGGAAGGGTTTGATCAGGCCTAGTTTCTCTGATTGGGGAGCAGCAGTGGTGTTTGTCCCAAAGTCTGATGGCACTCTGTGACTATATGTGGATTATCGCGACTTGAATAAGCAGACAATAAAGAATAAATATCCATTGCCGCGAATCGATGATTTATTGGATCATCTGCATGGAGCACAAGTATTTTCAAGGATGGACCTAGCTATAGGCTTCCATTAGCTTCGTATTGCCGAAGAGTGTGTTCCTATGACAACATTTAAGGGCCCAGACTTATTCCATGAGTGGTTAGTAATGTCGTTCCGCTTATGTAACGCTCCAGCTTACTTCGTCGATTTGATGAATCGAGTGTTCAGAGGGGTCTTGAATAAGTTTGTTTTGGTTTTTATTGATGATATTCTAATCTTCTCTAAGTCGAAAGCCGAACATGAAAAACATTTGGAACAAGTTCTAGAAATTCTGAGAAGGAATGTATTGAAAGCTAAGCTCTCCAAATGTATATTCTGGCAAGATGAAGTAAAGTTTCTTGGCCATGTCGTATCAAAAGAGGGAATTGCTATGGATCCAAGTAAAATCATCGCTATCCAAAATTGGAAACAGCCTAGTACTCCCACATAAGTCCGAAGTTTTCTTGGATTGGCTAGTTATTACCGGAAGTTCGTTAAAGATTTTTTGAAGATATCTAGTCACTTAACGAAGCTTACAAAGAAGCACTCAAAATTCAAGTGGACTCCAGAATGTGAGGAGGTTTTTGAGGAGCTAAAGTTAAGATTAACAACGGCTCCAGTGTTAACGATAATCGATGTCAATCAGGACTTGAAAGTCTGGACAGATGCCTCTAGAGAAGGCCTTAGAGCAGTATTAATGCAAAGAGGTCAAGTTGTTGCTTATGCTAGCCATGAGCTGAAGCCACATGAAAAGAACTACGTTACTCATGATCTTGAGTTGTTGGCTATCGTATTCGCTTTGAAAATCTGGAGACATTATCTTCTGGGTGAGAAATTCGAACTGTTTATAGATCACCAGTCGCTAAAGTATCTATTCACCCAGAAAGACTTGAATTTGAGGCAGCAACGTTGGCTAGAGTTCCTTGCAGCATACGATTTTGAGATTCTGTACACTCCAAGGAAAGCCAATGTTGTGGCCGATGCGCTAAATAGAAAGAATGTAATGATCGCCAGTTTTGTTGTTACGACTTCATTGATAGATAAAATATCTGCTCTTCAGAAGGATGATCATGTAATGACCCTGGTTTTTTATCGACCTTGGTTATCGCCATAAACTCAAGGATGACTAACCAAACATCGAAAAATACCGGATGATTAATGAAAGAAATTAGAGGGTGAGGAAAGATAAGATAGAAACTTAGAATAGAAGAAGAAGAAGAACACAACTTCAGAGTAACACGAACCTCACAGCGGAACGAATAACATATAATAGATAACATATCTTTGAAATATAAATATGTACTTGAATATGAATATCATTTTCAAAGTACATCACTTACAACACAGCGGAAATAAACTATAGCTATATGATCCTGAAGCCTCCTGCTCCAGCTCTTCAAGTATCTGTAAATCCCGACTACTTGACTGCCCATACAAAATTGGGCACCCAAGAGTTTAGGGAAAACAAAACAAAATAAACTCCGGGTCAGTCATGGGACTAGTATGAGTAAAACAGTTTAAAATAGTTTAAGCATGTAAATGATATCTCATAAGACCACGCCATATAACAGAACGGGTTTTTCCCTTATGAGAATCCATATTATCTTTATATCAAAAGCCTTTTGATATTATAATAATGTCTATCAACCACAATATAATAATCATCTAGCAGAAACGCTTTCATCTCACGTTCTACATATATAGTATACAATCAAAACCACAAGCACGCATTGGGTAATGGATTTCCAACTATGACAAGGTATGGAACCACCTTTCGCTAGTGTACCTCTAGAGAGGAATACACTGGGTTCAACAAGAACATCTTGCAACCCGGACACATATGACCGACCACTCATTTCGCTTGAGTGTATCGAATGTATATCACCAACGGTTGGGATCAGTAACCGTTTCCCAAATCGGATAGCATCAACAATAGATTTTTAGAAGTAAATGAAACTCTAGATCAGGTGATTATACACCCTACTTCGGAGTGACCGACTTAGCCATGCTGCCTGCCCGATTTCTGTCATTTACTGGTTGATTAGGCTTGAGGTTACGCCTTATCATCACATCAGATTCACTTCGAATGCCACATTGTCAGATCCATCGAAAATCACTAATTGACGTCTACAAAAGTACATTATGTGTTAGCTAAAGAAGTTTTCTTCTCCGATTCCACTCTTGGTATGGTTGAAGAAATCAATGTATGTGACCTTTTTGGAATTACTCTATCAGGCATTCATCCATACCAGTCATCCAGGAACAGGATGAAACGAAGGCACTATTCAGTACATCCATCTTAGGCACTGTTATCTAAGACTTATACAATAGCCCTTGCACTTTACTCCGTCTTCAATTATCTTTGGCATATATGATTCGCAACGCTTATGCCAATACAGAGTGGTTCTTTGGATAATAATCCAACCGGTCTCTCCATATTAACAACGTTAAAATGGTCAAAACTTTGATAGTCTATGATTTAACTATCAAAGAAAAACACGTGTGCAAACAACGATATTATTTCCAAATGGAAATTTTATCAATCAATCATCAATCATATATATATATATCCTTATTTTCTATGTTTTTAGAAAATATACGTTAACACTGGAAAACATTTCCATTTCTAATCCATATTTCCAATTTCAATATTTGATTACGTTTTCTGATTCTATTTGGAAAAAATTTCCAAATCTTCTTTACTTGGATTTAACAGATGTTTAAATCAACATCGCGACGACAACTCGAACCACTATACTTATTTACTAAATTTACTTAACCACTTTCACTCTCGAACCTTAACCATTTCTAAATTAAAAATGAATTCAATCAAGTGGGGTATAACTACCTCTCAGACCTTAACTGAACAACATTCAAATCTCGAAATAGGTTAAGTTCATCTTTTAACTCTTTTTACTTAACTCCTTACTTAACTTCTTTCGAATAACTAATTCGATAACTCCTTTCGATTAAACTATAATCGATAACTCCTTTCGGTTATACTATAATCGATAACTCCTTTCGATTAAACTATAATCGATTACTCCTTTCGAATAACTAATTCGATAACTCTTATGTGTTTAACTCTAAATCGATTACTCCTTTCAAATAACTAATTCGATAACTCTTATGTGTTTAACTCTATTCGAATAACTAATTCGAATAACTCATATTTAGTTAACTCTATTCGAATAAATAATTCGAATAACTCTATTCAATTTACTTACTTTCGAATACTTATATTCGATAATCTCTTTCTTCGAATAAATCTTATTTGATTTTACTCTTGTTGAATAACTAGATTCGATTAGCTCACTTCGAATATTTCTGATTCGATTATCTCACTTCGAATATCTCTGATTCGGTTATCTCACTTCGAATATTTCTAATTCGATTTACTTCTTTGAATAACTAAATTCGATTAACTCATTTCAACTCTAGTTCGATTTAACTCTATTCAATAACTCTAGTTCGATTTAACTCTATCGATTAACTCTAACTGGTTTAACCTAACTGGTTTAACTTTACGGTTTAACCTAACTGGTTTAACTCTCACGGTTTAACCTAACTGGTTTAACTTTACGGTTTAACCTAACTGGTTTAACTCTAACGGTTTAACCTAACTGGTTAACTCAAATGGTTTAACCTAACTGGTTAACTCAAATGGTTTAACCTAATTGGTTAACTCTTTATCCTTATTCAGTTTCAAACATTGATGTTGAAATCGATTCTTACTCCTCTATATAAGTCCTGACTTATATATTCTATTTATCCAAATGATAAATATTTAACTTAAATTATAAATATCATTTATAATTCAAATCTGTTCCTTTTATCTGTTTACTTCTTCATATATAAGTTCAGACTTATATATATCTATTTATCCAAAGATAAATATTTCCTTTATAATCTATTTGTTTATCCTAAATGTTTCCTTTATAATCTTCTATTAATTTAACAAATAAATATCTCATTTAATATCTCTTACTTATTTAACAAATAAATAATCCATTATCTTATCTTATTTATTTTAACAAATAAATAAACCATTATCTTATTTATTTATTTTAACAAATAAATAATCCATTTATCTTACCTTATTTATTTTAACAAATAAATAATCCACTTTCTTATCTTATTTATTTAACAATAAATAATTCACTTTGACAAATTCCCCTTTTCTCCAAATCCCGGTATGTTATGGTGTTTAACATATCAATTTTACGATGTCCAATATCGTCCATATAGACACAATCAACAACAGGTTATAATTCACATCATATCGAAATATATGAAAAACAATAAACTAACCGTTGAGTAATCCAGTCGGATTCCTCCAACCTATTTCCCTGCATCCACAGATGTTACACAATAAAATCAACATCACTTTCAGTTCCATATGATATATTCTGTTAAACAGAATCGAAATAGAAATTCAACTAACTGACTAGCATTTCAATCAAATAGTCAACACACAGTCAATCAGCTAATATTTAACAGTTCTAAAAATACAACATGAAATTATAAATTGTTCCGAGTTAGTGAGATTTACTCACATTGGCAGTTCATCGTTAAAGAACGGTAAACTGTTGTTTGATTTGAATCAAACAATTTATTTCTCCATAAATTCATACGAGCCCCAATCCACTCCCAGTCAGTTCCATGGTGTAGTGCCCGTCCATACGATCCCGTCGGATCTTGTTTCGTGGAATACTGATTACGTATGGTAGAGTTATACACATTCGAAGTTAATACATTTTAATTGAAATAAACTTGGATTTTATTTATTTAGTGGGCCTTAACACTTTACCTCTCGGCCCACTCCCATTTCAAAAGACCACGTCCCAATCCCTTCTTCCCCAATTATTGGACAAGCTCCAGTAAACCCAAACACCACTTCGCCGGATTCAAATCTTCAATGCTCCTCCTCCTCATCACCGAAACTCAAACCGATACCGCCATTTCGCTCCTCGTCCAAGCCTCTTCATCACCAACCCTTTCTTGTAAACTCTGGCGCCTCTTCTCCAAACCCGTCGATCCACCTCGCACAGTAACCGACGATGCTTTTTCTCCTCGATCCTCACCAGAATTTCCCGCAAGGTGCGGATTCAACCCCTCATCCCTAATACGATACCCATCTCGCGATTTAATGCTTCAATCCTTTGATTTCTAGAACCCTAGGTTTGCTGCCTTGTTTTTGCTGAACAGAAATCGGCATCGCACTCTATAAGGACTACACCAGATCGGAACAGAGGTTGATACGAGTTCAAGCATGTATTCATTCTGAATTTAGGAATTTTATTTAAATTCTTTGGACTTTATTTTCTTTCGCTGGTTTGTGATTAGTGCGGTCTTTATAAGCTGTTGGGTTTGGTAGCATTGTGGTTGAAAATGATGTGTGCGTGGCCTCCCATATGATCAGAGAATGAAGTGGGATATTTTTTTCTTTTAATTTTATTTATTCTAGTGATTTTATTCTTGTTTCTGGTCTTTAAAAATCTCTGCGACCACATACGATACCCAAAAGTCACCAAACTGGACATGCACCTTCAATTCGACATTACGGTCCAACGAAACTGGTTTCGTCGAATTCCGACTTCGTTTTCAAAAGTGGCTATTTTTAAAGCTCTAAATAGCCTATTTAAATATATAAATATATTTAAATATAATAAAATTAAATATTTAAAAATAAATATTATCGTTAATATTCACAGAGTAATACCATACAGCTCAGAATAAATCCTATATAGATTTCTAACTCGATATTTCAATCTGGGTCGACCCGATAATCGATTTATATTTTAAACTCTCTTTAAAAATATAAATAAATCGTTATGGTCAGGGTGCTGCTTTTCTGAGAAATTGATTTGGACATAACTCAAAATCTACACGACGAAATCCCGATTTTTTTCTTCCATTAGAAAGATATATTCCATCAGCTCCACACGTTTCTTGTTTCACAGAAATCCGACTTAAAACGAATCTTGTACATTCAGTTGAAGTTCGAATCGCCAATTTACGAACTGCAGCGCCATTTCGAGCTCGATTTTAATTATATTATAACTCTACGTTCAAACTATCGTTTATATTATATTCGTTATTCAAATTCAATTCTAAACTGAATTAAATATCACAGATGATCTTGTTCACACCATATCGCCACTTCAGCCAATTCTGATTATTTCAGAATTAAATATATTATTTAATTTATCATTTTAATTAAATATTCACCATTATTTAATTCCACGACCATTAAATTCACTATATCATTATTTATATAATTAAATAAATTAATTATAATACCTCCGCAAATGCGGGTCATTACATTCTTCCCCACTTAAAATAATTTCGCCCTCGAAATTACTAAGGTAGAGAACAGCTCTATCGACTGGTTAGAACATATTTGTTCACTTCTTAACTCCAGTTTCCAACTGGACCTATTTAAATTCAATTAAATTATTAATTAATTCTTATCAGCGAAAATTTTCAAAAACCCTGAAAAATTTCTAATGCCTTAACTTTTCGAAAAATTTCGCCAACACCTCCTTTGTACAGGTCAATACGTCAAACTCCAACTCACCTCTCTGGGCCATCTCCATCCCAAAAGAAAATCAAACAGCTAAGCGGCTTGCCAATTTGGCTCATTAAAATCACCAAACTCATATATAATATAAACTTGTACCTTTTTGTCGGGCATATCATTATATCCTTCCACCTGCTATCAATTCAGTAGATACAAGGGTCATCCTGATCAAATTCCAATCTGCTTTTATCCACAACACAACCATTCGTTTATATCCGAGCCAAATATCATTTCAACTCGAGTTTCTTCTCGATTCCCAACTCTTAACTTGATTATCACATTATACTTCAAATTATAAACTGTTTTGAACTTTGGTTTTTCACTGAAGTAAATGGAGGGGTAGGTTTCATGGAAGATCGGATATGGTGAGGTAGGAGGTGCAGGCTACGGTGTTAATTCAGGGAAGAAGAATACCTTCTTTTTGCGGGTTGGGTCTTTACCGTGTATTTTTGGGCTTAGCAATTTGGTTGGGCCGGGTAGAAAAAGGTAAAGTCCTGAATGGATTTAAATTCTAACTTTTTAATTTAATTTAATAAGTTTATTAACTTTAAACGATCATATCTTCCTCATGCTTTATCAGAATCAAGCAAAACAAAATCCATTGGGATCGTATGGACGAGAGCTTCACAATGAAGCTGACCAGAAGTGGATTGGGGCTCATATGAATTTATGGCGAAATAAACTAGTTGATTCAAATCAAACAACAGTTTATCGTTCTTTAACGATGAACTGCCAATGTGAGTAAATCTCACTAACTCTGAACAGTTTATAATTTCATGTTGTATTTTTAGAACTCTTAAATATTGGCTGATTGACTGTGTGTTGACTGTTTGATTGAACTGCTAGTCAGTTAGTTGAATTTCTATATTGATTCTGTTTAACAGAATATATCATATGGAACTGAAAGTGATGTTGATTTTATATTGTATAACATCTGTGGATGCAGGGAGACAGGTTGGAGGAATCCAACTGGATTCCTCAACATTTATTTTACTGTGACTCATATATTGTAATACATGATGTGATATATAATCTGTTGTCGAGTATATGTATTTGAACGATATTGGTCTTCGTGATTTGATGTGTTAAATACCATAACATACCGGAATGGTGAAAAGGGAATTTTCAAAATGAATATTGAAAATAGATTATTTATAAAATCAAAGGATTTTATAAAAGAGATAATATTTATAACAATCAAAGGAGATTTTATAACAGGAATTATTTATAAATGGAATATTTATAAATAGAAATTTATTTATAAATGGATTATTTATAAATAGAAAATACTTAGAAATGAAACCCTAAATGAATTATTTGCAAACCATTTGCAAATAGATTAGAACGAGAAAGGTTTGTAAACCATTTACAAATCAATCAGAAAGAGAAATGTTTGTAAACCATTTACAAATGGAATCGAAAGAGGAATATTTGTAAAACCTTTACAAATGAAATCGAAAAGAAAATATTTGTGAAATCAAATATAAAGGAGAAATATTTGTGAAATCAAATATAAAAGGAAAATATTTGTGAAATCAAATATAAAAGAAAATATTTGTTAAATAGAATTAAAAGGAGTTAATCGATTTTGATTAATCAAATAGACTTATTCAAAAAGGGATAAATCAAATGAGTTAGTCAAACTAAGTCAAAGGAGTTAATCAAACCAAGTTGATCGAATTGGTTCAACCAGATTAATCAAAGGAGTTAGTCAAATGAGTTAACCAAAAGGAGTTAACCAAGTCGAGTTAGTCAATCAGAGTTAATCAATTAGAGTTGACCAGTCAGAGTTAATCAATTAGAGTTAACCAGTTAGAGTTAGAATTAACCAATAGAGAATTTAAATAGAATTAATCGAATTGGAATAAATCGATTAGAGTTGGTCGAATAAGGAGTTAATCGAATATAGTTTATTTGAATAGAGTTAAAGGAGTTAATCGAATTTATTTTATTCGAAGAAAGGTTTTCGAATCTAGTTATTCATAAGAGAGATTATCAAATATAGTTATTCGAAGGGAGGAGTTATCGAATAGAGATTTATTCGAACAAGAGTTACGTAAGGAAGTGTCAAAGGGTTAAAAGATGAACTTACCCTATTTCGAGATTTGAAATGTTGTTCAGTTAAGGTCTGAGAGGTAGTTATACCCCAACTTGATTGACTGCGTTTTAAATTAAGAAATGGTTAAGGTTTGAGAGTAAAAGTGGTTAAGTGATTTTAGTAAATAAGTATAGTGGTTTGAGTTATCGTCGCGATGTTGATTTAGACATCTATTTAAATCCAAGTAATGAAGATTTGGAAATGTTTTTCAAATAGAATCAGAAACGTAATCAAATATTGAAATTTGGAAATATGGAGTAGAAATGGAAATGTTTTCCAGTGTTAATAACGTATATTTTCTAAACGTAGAAAATAAGGAAATTATGAATATATATATATATATAGATATATATATGATTGATGATTGACTGATAGAATTTCCATCTGGAAATAATATCGTTGTTTGCACACCGTGTTTTCTTTGATGGTTAAATCACAGACTATCGAAGTTTTGACCATTTTAACGTTGTTAATATGGAGAGACCGGTCGGATTATTATCCAAAGAACCACTCTGTATTGGCATAAGCGTTGCGAATCATATATGCCAAAGATAATTAAAGACGTAGTAAAGTGCAAGGGCTATTGTATAAATCTTAGATAACAGTGCCTAAGATGGATATACTGAATAGTGCCTTCGGTTCATCCTGTTCCTGTATGAACAACTTATATTCGATTTACTTACTTTCGAATACTTATATTCGATAATCTCTTTCTTCGAATAAATCTTATTCGATTTAACTCCTGTCGAATAACTAGATTCGATCAACTCACTTCGAATATTTCTGATTCGATTATCTCACTTCGAATATCTACTATTCGATTCTCACTTCGAATAACTAAATTCGATTAACTCACTTCGAATATCTACTATTCGATTATCTCACTTCGAATATCTCTGATTCAATTCACTTCTTCGAATAACCAAATTTGATTAACTCACTTCAACTTTATTCAAATAAACTAAATTTGATTAACTCCATTTGAATAACTCTAGTTCGATTTAACTCTATTCAATAACTCTAGTTCGATTTAACTCTATCGATTAACTCTAACTGATTAACTCTATCTGGTTAACTCTAACTTGTTTAACCTAACTGGTTAACTATAACTGGTTAACTCTAACTGATCAACCCTAATTGATTAACTCTAACTGGTTAACTCTAACTCATACTCTATTCGATTAACTCCTATGAATTAACTCCTTTTCTATTTGTTTACTTAACAAATAACTATTCCCTTTTCAATTCTATTTATTTAACAAATAAATATTTCTTTTATCTTTCCCATTTATTTAACAAATAAATATTTCCTTTATAATCTTCTATTTATTTAACAAATAAATATCTCATTTAATATCTCTTATTTATTTAACAAATAAACAATCCTTTATCTTATCTTATTTATTTAGCAATAAATAATTCACTTTATAAATATTCCATTTATAAAGATTTCCCTTCATTTATAATTCCACTTAAACGTATTTCCTATTTATAAATATTCCATTTATAAATATTTCCATTTATAAATATTCTCTTTTATAACATCCTCTCATTTTATAAATATTCGCTTTTCAGTATTCACTTTGACAAATTCCTATTTTCTCCAAATCCCGGTATGTTATGGTGTTTAACATATCAAATTACGATGTCCAATATCGTCCATACACACACAATCAACAACAGGTTATAATTCACATCATATATCAAAATGTATGAAAAACCAATAAAATAACTGTTGAGGAATCCAGTCGGATTCCTCCAACCTGTCTCCCTGCATCCACAGATGTTACACAATAAAATCAACATCACTTTCAGTTCCATATAATATATTCTGTTAAACAGAATCAATATAGAAATTCAATAACTAACTAGCAGATCAATCAAACAGTCAACACACAGTCAATCAGCCAATATTTAACGGTTCTAAAAATACAACATGAAATTATAAACTGTTCGGAGTTAGTGAGATTTACTCACATTTGCAGTTCATTGTTAAAGAACGATAAAATGTTGTTTGATTTGAATCAAACAATTTATTTCGCCATAAATTCAAACAAGCTCCAACTGTAACGACCCGGGTTTTTGACAATCTTGGTTATCCGATATACGACACATATCGAACATCCAAGGATCGAAAAATACCGGATGATTAATGAAAGAAATTAGGGGGTGAGAATAGATAAGATAGAAACTTAGAATAGAAGAAGAAGAAGAACACAACATCAGAGTAACACGAACCTCACAACAGAAAGAATAACATATAATAGGTAACATATCCTTGAAATAAAATCAGTATATGTATACAATAACATTATCAGAGTACAACACTTACAACACAGCGGAAATAAACTATAACTATATGATCCTGAAGCCTCTTGCTCCAGCTCTTCAAGTTCATCTGTAAAATCCCGACTACTTGACTGTCCGTACAAATTTAGGCACCCAAGAGTTTAGGGAAAACAAAACAAAATAAACTCTAGGTCAGTTATGGGACTGGTATGAGTAAAACAGTTTAAAATTAGTTTGAGCCATTAAACGATATCTCATAAGACCACGCCAAATAACGGAACGGGTTTTTCTCTTATGGGAATCCAAACTATCTTTATATCAAAAACATTTTGATATTATAATAATGTCTATCAACCACAATATAATAATCATCTAGCAGAAACGCTTTCATCTTACGTTCTACATATATAGTATACAATCAAAACCGCAAGCACGTATTTGGTAATGGATTTCCAACTATGACAAGGTATGGAACCACCTTTCGCTGGTGTACCTCTAGAGAGGAATACACTGAGTTCAACAAGAACATCTTGCAACCCGACCACACATGACCGACCATTCATTTTGCTTGAGTGTATCGAATGTATATCACCAACGGTTGGGATCAACAACCGTTTCTCGAATGGGAAAGCATCAACAATAGATTTTTAGAAGTAAATGAAACTCTAGATCAGGTGATTATACACCCTACTTCGGAGCGACCGACTTAGCCATGCTGCCTGCCCGATTTCTGTCATTTACCGGATGTGAGGATAGAAGCTACGCTTTATCATCACACCAAATTCACTTCGAATGTCACATCGTCAAATCCATCAAATCACCGATTGACGTCTATAACCATACATTACGTGTCAGCTAAAAGAAGTTTCCTTCTCCGCTTCCACTCTTGGTACGGTTGAAGAAATCAATGTACGTGACATTTCTGGAAATACTCTGTCAGACATTCATCCATACAAGTCATCCAGGAACAGGATGAACCGAAGGCACTATTCAGTATATCCATCTTAGGCACTGTTATTTAAGATTTATACAACAGCCCTTGCACTTCGCTTTGTCTTCAATTATCTTTGGCATATATGATTCACAATGCTTATGCCAATACAGAGTGGTTCTTTGGATAATAATCCAACCGGTCTCTCCATATTAACAACGTTAAAATGGTCAAAACTTCGATAGTCTGTGATTTAACCATCAAAGAAAAACAGGTGTGCAAACAATGATATTATTTCCAGATGGAAATTCTATCAATCAATCATCAATCATATATATTTCCTTATTTCATTAATTTACTTATCTCATGTTTCCATATATTCTAAATTCTTATTTTCTATTATCAGAAAACATTTCTGATTTCTCATTTGGAAAACATTTCCAAATCTTCTTTACTTGGATTTAACAGAGGTTTAAATCAACATCGCGATGACAACTCAAACCACTATACTTATTTACTAAATTCACTTAACCACTTTCACTCTCGAACCTTAACCATTCCTTAGTTAAAAATGGAGTCAATCAAGTTGAGGTAATACTACCTCTCATACCTTAACCGAACAACGTTTCTAACCTTGAAATAGACAAAGTTCACCCTTTTAATTCTTTAACAAATTCATTACGTAACTCTCCTTCGAATTATCTCTTATTTGATAATTCTTTCCTTCGAATAAGGCATATTCAATAACTCTATTCAATTTACTCTATTCGATTAACCCTTATCAATTAACTTTATTGGACTAACCCTATTGGATTGACTCTATTGGACTAACGCTATTGGATTAACTCTATCGGACTAACACTATAGATTTACTCGTTTCACTTAACTCCTTTCGAATAAACTATATTCGATAAGTCCTTTAACTCTATTCGAATAAACTATATTCGATTAACTCCTTTTACTTTATTCGAATCACTAATATTCGATTAACTCAATTGATTCTTGTAATAACCCGGAAAATGTGAACAAGTTTAAATTTTTTAAATTAGGTTATTACCAAAGAAGTTGAATAGTTAAAATAGCCTATTTCAATAAAATATGGAATTGGGTATGGTATGGCAGTTTGAAATTTTGAATACAAACTTTGTCTGACTATACCGGGTGGAAAATATAACGGATTTTAGCAAAACTGAAAATATTTAAATCTGTTTATCAATACCTTTCTAACGAATCTGAAAAATCGAAATTTCATAACGGAAATCAAAAGTTTTGGCCAAAAGAATTTTCAGAAAGGTCGCTATATTGTATATATAGCCCTTGAAAATTGAAATTTTGCATATGACCTCGGAATTCGACGAAACCACTTTTGTTGGGTCCGGGATGTCAAATTATTGCTAGGTTTCAAATTTCATAATTTTTGAAGCTAGTATGTGAGTGGGCAAAAGATAATGTGTTTGGTCAAATTCTGTTAAAATGGGTCGACCTAAAAATGGCCGTTTTTCAAACGAGCTCAGAATTCGACGAAACTGGTTTTGTTAGGACCGTATCGTCAAAACAAAGCTAGATTTATTTTTCTGGAATTTTTCGATTCAGTTTGTGGCCCTGGCAAATTGAAATGTACGTTTAAATTAAATATCGAATGTTTTATATTTTAATTTGAAAAATAACTGACTGTAACAGTCGAAATGGCCAACGAAACATATCCCATTGTGTCCGGAATGGGGGTATTTAGCTAGGGGCGACAGTCGTTGGGTTTAAAAAGGAGTCCGTTTGCAAAAACACTATTTAAAAATTCCTATAAAGCATGGACCAATAGGAATTTTTCTTTAAAAATAAAAAATTAAAAAAAACCTAAAACCCTAGCCGCCAGAGACGAAACCGACGATCCTCGTTGCTCCACGCTTCTCCTCCCTTTTCCGATCGCCACAGGCGATGCTAGGCCGCGCCACCACCACCAGTCGATAGCCCTTCGCCTCCTCTCCACATCCGACCAAACGCCGCCCCCTATCGTCAGCTCCTTCGCCTGAACGACGTCGAGGAAGTCGTCGACTTCCCAGAGCCACCGCCGCCTCGATTTGCCATCGCACCCCCTCAAACTACCAGCGCCGGAAAGCTCTTCCCTCCCTCGACGACGTCCAACAGTCTGATCATCCTATAGAGCAACGAATCAAGAGAAAAATTCAAACCTAAATTTGAGCAGGTTTGAAAACAAACGGCTTATATAATTTTAAACTGTTTTAACACTATAAAGCGTTGCAAAGCTTTGAAAAATAATATCTTTTTCGTTCTTTAACGAAATTCGATTAAACAGGAGACACCATTACCGCAAGGAGGCTCCCTACATTCTAGAAGAAGCCGCGGATTTTTCTGACCTTCCTACGATTTTTAGCACTGCAATAACCAATGTGAGGAATCTAAACTATTTGTGTTAATGAAACCGTGTTGTATAAATTATATAAGCGAAGTGTAAATTATATACGCATTGTATACCTCATGTACATGTGTTGTATAAGTTATATTAGCGATGTATAAATTATACAAGCGTTGTTTGAAACATATATGATTTGAATTGTGATGAAATGCAAGTGAATTATTATATATTATATATATATATATACTCCCCTCGTCCACAGACCATGGACGATATTTATTGCTTGTGTTTGACGTGATATTATATGGTATGAAAAATGATTGGAAATAATTGTTTGTGGTTGATATGATGGTTGAAAAATACCTTTATGGTTGAAAAATACCTTTGTGGTTGAAAAATACCCTCTTGTGGTTGAAACAAAATAGAATAGGATTGTGGAATTGAAAATAAAACATGCCGCCTGCGTGCGAACTAGATGCATGATCCCCATTGTCAAAAACCGCGAGGTTTTAAGGTAGAGCGAGGAGCCGTACTAGGGACGGTCCCAGTTTTAACTACCCTGCCGTTATGCTGCCGAAATTTTCTGAAATAATTATGTGTTAGAATAATTTTCATTCGTTGAAATAAATTACATAAACTATATCGAATATTCATGTGTTGATTTGCAATTCATTCGTTGAGTTGAAATTCATGTGTTGAATATTATTTGAATTTAAACAAATGGCTTTAGCGATAAAATCACATTTTTATATATAAACTATATCGAATATTCATGTGTTGATTTGCAATTCATTCGTTGAGTTGAAATTCATGTGTTGAATATTATTTGAATTTAAACAAATGGCTTTAGCGATAAAAATCATATTTTTATATATAAACTATATCGAATATTCATGTGTTGAGTGGCAATTCATTCGTTGAGTTGAAATTCATGTGTTGAATATTATTTGAATTTAAACAAATGGCTTAGCAATAAAAATCACATTTTTATATATAAACTATATCGAATATTCATGTGTTGAGTGGCAATTCATTCGTTGAGTTGAAATTCATGTGTTGAATATTATTTGAATTTAAACAAATGGCTTTAGCGATAAAATCACATTTTTATATATAAACTATATCGAATATTCATGTGTTGATTTGCAATTCATTCGTTGAGTTGAAATTCATGTGTTGAATATTATTTGAATTTAAACAAATGGCTTAGCAATAAAAATCACATTTTTATATATATACAAACTATATAGAATGTTCATGTGTTGAATTGCAATTCATTCGTTGAGTTGAAGTTCATGTGTTGAATGTTATCATCTTTTAAAAATAAAATGAATCGACAATGAAAACTATATTTTATAGTGGATATGAAGAGTTAAAAATACACATGTGTCGAATAAATATTTTTGATGATAAAAATATTCCTTTTATCATGTATACGCTTAGTTAAAAATACACATGTGTCGAATAAATATTTTTGATGATAAAAATATTCCTCTTTTATCATGTATACGCTTAATTAAAAATACACACGTGTCGAATAAATATTTTTGATGATAAAAATATTTCTTTTATCATGTATACGCTTAGTTAAAAATACACATGTGTTGAAATAAATAATAGTTAGCTAGAAATATTATTATTAGCTTTGTTCTGCATATATATACATGTGTTGAACAGGAAAAATGGATTAGCTGTAGAGTAAAGAAATTATTTGCGTGCCCGACAAATAGGTAAACCTTGATGAGTTGGCTGCGCAATTTTATTTATATATCAACTCCTGTGAATGCCATTGGATGCAGAGTGCTGGTTTTTCTGTGTGAAATAATAAATAACGCCATAGGATAGTAACAATTAATTTTGAACTACACTACATGGCATACTTCTTGATGATAGGCATACTTCATCATATTCCACATAAGCAATTGGAGCTTATGTGACGAGGTGGAAGATTTACCATACAAGCAAGAGGCTTGTATAGCGATGACTATGTACTACAGGTTGAACTGATGACTGATATGGACTATACAAATTATAACGATAAATTGCCAGATTAATAAAAACCCCACACGGGTCTGGAGTTGACAATAATCACGTCGCTCTAGTTATTAGATACGGCACATGGACTATTTATTTCCACACGGAAACGGGGTGACGGGAATTTATTCTCTGGAGTGATTATCAGTACATGCTCCCACGTAAACACCAAAATATATCACTATAAATATGTGAATGCTTTTTAGGATTTATTGGGTACCTAATACGGCCCAATAAATTTCCAAACCCCTCCCCGTACAAAGGAGGTTATGGCGAAATTTTTCGAAATATTAAGGCGTTAGTGAAATATTTGAAGTGAAAACGAAGTTGAAAATATAGTATGAACTATAGTTGAAATTATAGAATGAACTATATTTATATATATAAATATAAATATAATTAAAGGGAATAGAGGTCGTGCAGTTCGTGTTTCAGAATCGTAATTTGAAACGATTAGTACGAGAAATCCGACCATCGGATTTTCCCGAAACCGTAACCGCTGGGTTCGCCTTGGAAATATCTTTCCAATGGCACCAACCTTGTAAAAATCCAACGATTGGATTGTCCGGAATGTTTAATTCAAATCTGAAGAAAAAAAACGCCAGAATCGTTTATATTTATATATAAATATAAATATAATTAAATTAAATCGAATAACGACGCTGCAGTTCGAATTTCGAAACCGTAACTTCAAACGACTAGTGTGGAAGATCCAACCGTCGGATTCTCACAAAACTGGAACCGTTGGGTTCGCTTTGGGAATATCTTCCCACTGATATAGACTTTGTAAAAATCCAACGGTTAGATTTTCCGATATGTGAAACAAATTAAGGGAAAAACAGCGCCAGTGCCACGGCACGACCTGAAACGTCGTTTAATTAAATATGGCCATTTTTAAATAAATAAAAATGGCGAATAATCGTTATAAAATATTATAAGCAACATTGATTGAAAATAAGCCAATTGGGCTTGAATTGCTTGATATTTATTGGTTGTATGTGTTTGACGCGAAAATAACACTAAATAACTGAAAGATGGATGTCGAATAATATAACCATAAAAAGAATCGATTTAAATTCTAATGACGTGAATTATTTGAAAAGGCCGAGCTAACCCTCATTACAAATAATTTATCGAGCGATTCGAATTGGAAAATGCAAAGATGATTCAAGACCGACGATCTTCATATCGGTTGGATGGGCGCTACTGAGGTTCCTGACCGGAGTAGCTACCGGAAGGGGACGGAAGTAGTAGCCGTCTGAACGTATGTGTTGATTGGACGGATATACGAGGAATTTGACGCCTCCGGTTTCGTTCAGACCCAGGACGGACTTGTAAATGGACTGTGTGTCTGACATTGGATTTTGTTCTATACTGATTGATCTCTGTTAAATATATATCTGTTTGGCGGCGGAGAATTTATTCTTTTGCTTAACGCCCTTTTCTGAGACGTACGAGCTCAGAGGTTATATATCGATGGAAATCAATCGTATGGAGTGGACTGCCTATGTGGCATGCCAAGATGTTGTGATCAAGGCTTCTGTTGCAAAGCAAAGTCTTGTGGATGATGATCAAAGCAAGGTCTACGTGGCCTAGCTTTGTGTATTTCGTAGATTCGCGAGCCTCACACCCCGGTATGAGTTAAAAACGGGATATGGACTGCAGGGAGAGCACGACGTTTCTTTCTAGCTATGGTGGTGTCAGTGACTTACCAGCCCTGACATATATATCTACTTTTCACCTTTGTGGTTGTTGGAATGCGAGGCGCCTCGATTATAGGTCTGTAAGGACCGGGAAACGTGTGTTCAGGAATACTAATCCTCTAACGTAAGTGAGGACTGGCCCTGAAGCATCCAGGGGTTACCCAGAGTGTGTAGTCCCGAGGCGTTTGCTAGAGTGTCTCGAAGCGGAGAGGAGCTTGCCCCTTGCCTCGACTCATGACGGAAATCCAATTTCCAATACGAAATAACGGACTCGATTGTAGAACTAGTATGGCGACATAGTGGTATGGGGCACTTATGCCATCTATGATTGATATTTATGATGCTATTCGTTTTTGAAACATATATGCACTAGTAATAATATCAAATGATTTTGCTTTATACGTATCAAGCATATTTGGCTATTATAAGGTAAAACTCTATCCTCCGGCTTGCGTTGCATTGTGTGATGGGACCTGAGTCTTATAATGGCTTCATTCTTTCTAAAAGCATTGCGTTGTATTAAAAGAATTACCTTGTTTAAATGCACTAGCAATCACTGGAGAAAACCCGTTCCGCGAAAGTGGCGTGGTCCTATGATTTGCTATTTACTGTTGTTTAACTGTTAAATAGATTCCTCATACCAGTCCCCATGACTGACTCGTTGTTTGTTTCACTTTGCAAACGCGGGTGCCCTTATTTTCACACGGGCAGCCTAGTACACAGGTGACAGGTTATTTTTGGCTCTGCACTGCTGCATAGGGTTCATTTTTGGCTCATGGCGAGGCTGACTTCACAGAGATGACTTTGACATTTTCCGCCATTACTATACTTACATTGTGATTCCGCCACGGGCGATGCAGACTGATTTACTTTTCGCATTTCTTTCTATATGTATATGTATTCCGCCTTCGGCGATGTAGACTGATACCCTTGTTATGTCTCACTGCATGTATGTATTCCGCCTCTGGCGATGATGACTGATCACTTTCCCTTTTATTTACTAAGTTATATCCCATGTTATGCTATTCTGATATTCCTACATGTTGTGATTCCGCTGTCATATCCATGTAAAATTATTTTATTTATTGTTTCTGCTATTATCTGTACTTTGCTATGATGATTTATGTGTTATTTCCCTATGATTATCCTTAATACCGCCCCTCGGATTTTGGGATCGTCACAGTTGGTATCAGAGCTTTGGTTAACCTTAGTTTCGGGATCTAACACATTAAACACCTCGTCAGAATAGAATCAGTAGTGTTCTAATGCGAGTAGCTCATTAGAGATAGGATTAGCAATGTCCTAGAATGAGCTAAGCAGATTAGCAAAACAATTTGATCCGTACATCATCATTATCTTTCCTTGTATTCCCTTGCTTTATCATTTATGAAAATTATCAAATCTGTGAGCTTGACTCTTTTCTTGCTTATACAGTATTCTCTTAGATGGCTACACGAGCAGCAGCAGCTAGAGGAGGCCGTGGAGGCCGAGGAGATGCAGCAGGAGGACGGGGGAATATCCCCGTAGTTGTGGAAATCCCTATTGTTCAGCCACCTGCACCAGAAGACTTTGAGCTGGATAAAGTAGCAAAGAGGTACAGAAACCTTGGGGGAAAACCTTTTACTGGCACTGGTACAGTGACCGAGGCTATAGCTTGGCTGAAAACCTGTGAGAAAATATTTGAAGGCATGGGTATGGGAACTAACAACAAAGCCCGACTTGGCATTTGACTCCTCCAGGAGGAAGCAGAGCTGTGGTGGGATGCCATTACCTCAGCGGATGCAGCTGGTACTGTCAGAACTTGGGAACAATTCAGAACTATGTTCAATGAGAAGTTTGTACCTGAACAGGCTCTAGAGAGGATGCGAGAGCAATTTGCTAATCTCCAGCAAGGAGATCTCTCTATTCAGGATTACCTAAATAAGTTCACCCAGTTATCGCGCTATGCTCCAGAGCTGATTATGACCAACAAAGCAAAGAACAAGAGATTCATATTTGGGCTGAAGCGCAAGTACCACGATAGAGCTATGAGCAACATCAAACTCTCCTTTTCAGAACTAGTAGAGATGGCTTGCAATTACGAAGACATGGATGAGAGGCATGCTAGCCAAGACCGCGCCAAAAGCCAAGCTGGAAATAAGTGCAAGGCTTCAACCGATCAACCCGAATCTAGCATTACCGCGGCCGCTACTCAGAAACCTGCAAAGATCCCGAAAGGAAATTGCTACAACTGCGGGAAGCCAGGTCACCTTTCTAATGTATGCAAAGCTCCGAGGAAGCCGAAGGAAAATGACTCAGCCGAATGCTACAACTGCCATAAGAAGGGACACTATAGCAGGAACTGTCCTCTGAAGCAGAATGCACAAGTGGCTCATGTCTATGATGGGAAGACCCCGCCAGCTATCACCGATGGATCAAGTAAACCCGACGTCTTGGGAGGTACCCTTACCATTAAAAATATTCCTGTTTCTGTACTTTTTGATACTGGTGCATCACGTAGCTTCATTTCTGGTAACATTGTTCACAAGTTAAAATTGAATCCAAGGAAGCTTAAAGAACCAATTAAAGTTCAAAATCCGATAGGAGGGTCTACTATTCTCGGCTCATATTGTAATGTATCCGCCTCATATTCTTGTTATCGATTTCCTTTTAAAGTAATTGTCATGGACCTTTCCGAATTAGATGTTATACTGGGGCTGGACTGGTTGACAAAATATAAGGCCGAAGTTAGATGTGCCGAAAGAATCGTTAAAGTCGAAACGAAGCTTGGACCTATATATATACCATGTCATGGCTCAGAAATCAATAGAACAGAATTTTGGTCTTCTTTAGAAGTTATTCCCCCTTCATTAGAAAAGATTCAGGTCGTTAAAAACTACGCGGATGTGTTTGAAGAAGTAGAAAACTTACCGCCGCAAAGGGAAATTGAATTTAGGATAGATCTAATTCCTAACGCCCGACCAGTAGTACATCCAATAAGAAGAATGGCCCCGAAAGAAAAAGAAGAGTTAAGTAGTCAAACCCGAGAATTGCTTTGGAAAGGCCTGATCAGACCGAGCTTTTCAGCTTGGGGAGCAGCAGTAGTATTTGTCCCGAAATCAGACGGTACTCTAAGACTTTGTGTTGATTACCGAGATCTCAATAAACAAACACTGAAGAACAAATATCCCTTGCCCCGTATAGCTGATCTGTTAGATCAATTAAATGGAGCAACAGTATTCTCCAGAATGGACCTAGCTACAGGTTTCCACCAATTGCGTATAGCCGAAGACTGTGTTCCTTTGACAGCCTTCAGGGGTCCCGATTTATTCTACGAATGGTTAGTAATGCCGTTCGGTTTGTGTAACGCTCCGGCATACTTTCGTGGATCTCATGAACAGAGTGTTCCGTGGTGTATTGAATAAATTTGTTCTAGTCTTCATCGATGACATTTTGATCTACTCTAAGTCGGAAGACGAACATGCAAAACATTTAGAACAAGTGTTGAAAATTCTCAGGAGAAATGTCTTGAAAGCTAAATTTTCTAAATGTGTCTTCTGGCAGAATGAAGTTAAATTCCTAGGCCATGTCGTATCAAAAGAAGGAATTGCTATAGATCCAAGCAAAATTACAGCGATTTAGAACTGGAAACAACCTACTACGCCCACAGAAGTTCGAAGTTTCCTTGGATTGGCTAGTTACTATCGGAAATTCGTTCAGGATTTTTCAAAGACATCAGGAGTTTTGACAAAGCTTACAAAGAAGCATGAGAAATTCAAATGGACTTCCGAATGTGAAGAAGCTTTCCAGGAGCTGAAACTGAAGTTGACAACTGCTCCAGTATTGACAATAATAGAAGGCAACCAAGACTTGACTGTATGGACAGATGCTTCTATCAGAGGGCTAGGCGCAGTATTAATGCAAAAAGGCTAAGTGATCGCTTATGCCAGCCGTCAGCTAAAGCCGCATGAGAGAAACTATGCTACTCATGATCTTGAGTTATTAGCTATCGTGTTCGCTTTAAGAATCTGGAGGCATTATTTACTGGGTGAGAAGTTTGAGCTATACACCGATCATCAATCCTTGAAATACCTGTTCACCCAGAAAGATCTAAACTTGAGACAACAACGTTGGTTAGAATTCCTTGCAGCATACGATTTTGAATTTCTATACACTCCAGGGAAAGCCAATGTTGTAGCCGATTCGCTCAGTAGAAAGAATGAAATCATCGCCAGTTTTGTCATCACGTCTTCATTAATAGACAGGATCTCGGCCCTACAAAAGGAGGATAATTTTGTAAAAGTAATGATCAAAAGGATCAATGGAGGCATAGACTCCAGCTTCCAAGTGGATAGTGAGGGGGTTTTGAGATTAAAAGGAAGAATTTGTGTTCCCGACATCTCCGAGCTAAAAAGGGAAGTACTTGATGAGTGCCACAAATCCAAATTAAGTATCCATCCCGGTGTGAGCAAAATGTATAATGATATCAAGCGCACATTCTGGTGGAAGGCGATGAAAAGAGATATCTCCTTATATGTTAGCAGATGCCCCACTTGCCAGCTAGTTAAGAGTGATCAGCAGAAATTAGCTGGATTATTACAACCATTAGAAATTCCAGGATGGAAGTGGGAGCAAATCTCGATGGACTTCATCGATGGCTTGCCTCGAACTAGAAAAGGAAACGACAGTATATGGGTAATCGTAGATCGCTTCACGAAGACTGCCCATTTCATACCTGTCCGATCCAACAGAACGGCTCAAAGTCTAGCACAGATTTACTTCAAAGAAATAGTTAAACTTCATGGAGTGCCGCTTAATATAGTCAGTGATAGAGATCCCCTATTTACTAGCAAATTCTAGGAAGCATTCCAAGAAGAGTTGGGAACCAAATTAAATCTAAGCACCGCATATCACCCTCAGACAGACGGCCAGACTGAGCGGGTGAATAGAATTTTAGAGGATTTGCTGCGAGCTTGCGTTATCGATTTTGGAGGCTCATGGGAAGATCACTTACATCTAGCCGAATTCTCTTACAACAATAGCTATCAAGCAAGTTTGGGAATGTCTCCATTTGAAGCATTATACGGTAGACCGTGCAGATCTCCCGCATGTTGGGTAGAACCTGGCAACAGACTTGTGTTAGGGCCCGATATGATTCAAGAAGCATCGGATAAAGTCGATTTCATTAAGAAGAGATTGAAAACAGCGCAGAGCCGACAGAAAAGTTATGCTGATGCGAGGAGAAGGGATATATCGTTTGCCGTTGGCGATTATGTTTATTTAAGAGTTTCTCCAATGCGAGGGGTAATCAGATTTGGCAAGACTGGGAAGTTGGCACCGAGATTTATTGGTCCCTTTCCTATACTTGAACGGATTGGAACTCTTGCATATAGGGTTTCATTACCTAATTGGTTGCCTGGTGTACATGATGTGTTCCACGTATCTCAACTCAGAAAACATGTTCATGATCCCGATCTTGTTGTGGAAGAAGCAGCGCAACATGATATTGACATAACTCCAGAATTAGCACTCAAGAGGGATCCATTAAAGATAGTTGGCAAAGAAACTAGAGAGCTAAGGAGGAAAAAGATTCATTTAGTCAAAGTGCAGTGGAGTAGTGATCCTAGAGACTGTACTTGGGAGACTGAGGAAAGCATTAAACAAGCCTATCCCAAATGCAGAGTGGACATCTATGACTAACTCCGGTGCAAGGTACCCTTATAGTACTTTGCATTTACATTTTATTTCCTGCTTAACTATTATTTCCTTTTCGAGGACGAAAAGTTTTAAGTGGGGGAGAGTGTAATAACCCGGAAAATGTGAACCAGTTTAAATTTTTTAAATTAGGTTATTACCAAAGAATTTGAATAGTTGAAACAACCTATTTCAATAAAATATGGAATTGGGTATGGTGTGGCAGTTTGAAATTTTGAATACAAACTTTGTCTGACTATACCGGGTGGAAAATATAACGGATTTTAGCAAAACTGAAAATATTTAAATCTGTTTATCAATACCTTTCTTACGAATCTGAAAAATCGAAATTTGATAACGGAAATCAAAAGTTTTGGCCAAAAGAATTTTCAGAAAGGTCGCTATATTGTATATATAGCCCTTGAAAATTGAAATTTTTCATATGACCTCGGAATTCGACGAAACCACTTTTGTTGGGTCCGGGATGTCAAATTATTGCTAGGTTTCAAATTTCATAATTTTTGAAGCTAGTATGTGAGCGGGGCAAAAGATAATGTGTTTGGTCAAATTCTGTTAAAATGGGTCGACCTAAAAATGGCCGTTTTTCAAACGAGCTCAGAATTCGACGAAACTGGTTTTGTTAGGACCGTATCGTCAAAACAAAGCTAGATTTATTTTTCTGGAATTTTTCGATTCAGTTTGTGGCCCTGGCAAATTGAAATGTACGTTTAAATTAAATATCGAATGTTTTATATTTTAATTTGAAAAATAACTGACTGTGATAGTCGAAATGGCCAACGAAACATATCCCATTGTGTCCGGAATGGGGGTATTTAGCTAGGGGCGACAGTCGTTGGGTTTAAAAAGGAGTCCGTTTGCAAAAACACTATTTAAAAATTCCTATAAAGCATGGACCAATAAGATTTTTTCTTTAAAATAAAAAATAAAAAACCTAAAACCCTAGCCGCCAGAGACGAAACCGACGATCCTCATTGCTCCACGCTTCTCCTCCCTTTTCCGATCGCCACAGGCGACGCTAGGCCGCGCCACCACCACCAGTCGATAGCCCTTTGCCTCCTCTCCACATCCGACCAAACGCTGCCCCCTATCGTCAGCTCCTTCGCCTGAACGACGTCGAGGAAGTCGTCGACTTCCCAGAGCCGCCGCCGCCTCGATTCGCCATCGCACCCCCTCAAACTACCAGCGCCGGAAAGCTCTTCCCTCCCTCGACGACGTCCAACAGTCTGATCATCCTATAGAGCAACGAATCAAGAGAAAAATTCAAACCTAAATTTGAGCAGGTTTGAAAACTAACGGCTTATATAATTTTAAACTGTTTTAACACTATAAAGCATTGCAAAACTTTGAAAAATAATATCTTTTTCGTTCTTTAACGAAATTCGATGAAACAGGAGACACCGTGACCGCAAGGAGGCTCTCTACATTCTAGAAGAAGCCGCGGATTTTTCTGACCTTCCTACAATTTTTAGCACTGCAATAACCAATGTGAGGAATCTAAACTATTTGTGTTAATGAAACCGTGTTGTATAAATTATATAAGCGAAGTGTAAATTATATACGCATGGTATACCTCATGTACATGTGTTGTATAAGTTATATTAGCGATGTATAAATTATACAAGCGTTGTTTGAAACATATATGCTTTGAATTGTGATGAAATGCAAGTGAATTATTATATTATATATATATATATATTTATATGTATATATATACTCCCCTCGTCCACAGACCATGGACGATATTTATTGCTTGTGTTCAACGTGATATTATATGGTATGACGAATGGTTGGAAATAATTGTTTGTGGTTGATATGATGGTTGAAAAATACCTTTATGGTTGAAAAATACCTTTGTGGTTGAAAAATACCTTTGTGGTTGAAAAATACCCTCTTGTGGTTGAAACAAAATAGAATAGGATTGTGGAATTGAAAATAAAACATGCCGCCTGCGTGCGAACTAGATGCATGATCCCCATTGTCAAAAACCGCGAGGTTTTAAGGTAGAGCGAGGAGCCGTACTAGGGACGGTCCCGGTTTTAACTACCCTGCCGTTATGCTGCCGAAATTTTCTGAAATAATTATGTGTTAGAATAATTTTCATTCGTTGAAATAAATTACATAAACTATATCGAATATTCATGTGTTGATTTGCAATTCATTCGTTGAGTTGAAATTCATGTGTTGAATATTATTTGAATTTAAACAAATGGCTTTAGCGATAAAATCACATTTTTATATATAAACTATATCGAATATTCATGTGTAGATTTGCAATTCATTCGTTGAGTTGAAATTCATGTGTTGAATATTATTTGAATTTAAACAAATGGCTTAGCAATAAAAACCACATTTTTATGTATAAACTATATCGAATATTCATGTGTTGAGTGGCAATTCATTCGTTGAGTTGAAATTCATGTGTTGAATATTATTTGAATTTAAACAAATGGCTTAGCAATAAAAATCACATTTTTATATATAAACTATGTCGAATATTCATGTGTTGAGTGGCAATTCATTCGTTGAGTTGAAATTCATGTGTTGTATATTATTTGAATTTAAACAAATGGCTTTAGCGATAAAATCACATTTTTATATATAAACTATATCGAATATTCATGTGTTGATTTGCAATTCATTCGTTGAGTTGAAATTCATGTGTTGAATATTATTTGAATTTAAACAAATGGCTTAGCAATAAAAATCACATTTATATATATATACAAACTATATAGAATGTTCATGTGTTGAATTGCAATTCATTCGTTGAGTTGAAGTTCATGTGTTGAATGTTATCATCTTTTAAAAATAAAATGAATCAACAATGAAAACTATATTTTATAGTGGATATGAAGAGTTAAAAATACACATGTGTCGAATAAATATTTTTGATGATAAAAATATTCCTTTTATCATGTATACGCTTAGTTAAAAATACACATGTGTCGAATAAATATTTTTGATGATAAAAATATTTCTTTTATCATTTATACGCTTAGTTAAAAATACACACATGTCGAATAAATATTTTTGATGATAAAAATATTTCTTTTATCATGTATACGCTTAGTTAAAAATACACACGTGTTGAAATAAATAATAGTTAGCTAGAAATATTATTATTAGCTTTGTTCTGCATATATATACATGTGTTGAACAGGAAAAATGGATTAGCTGTCGAGTAAAGAAATTATTTGTGTGCCCGACAAATAGGTAAACCTTGATGAGTTGGCTGCGCAATTTTATTTATATATCAACTCCTGTGAATGCCATTGGATGCGGAGTGCTGGTTTTTCTGTGTGAAATAATAAATAACGCCATAGGATAGTAACAATTAATTTTGAACTACACTACATGGCATACTTCTTGATGATAGGCATACTTCATCATATTCCACATAAGCAATTGGAGCTTATGTGACGAGGTGGAAGATTTACCATACAAGCAAGAGGCTTGTATGGCGAAGACTATGTACTACAGGTTGAACTGATGACTGATATGGACTATACAAATTATAACGATAAATTGCCAGATTAATAAAAACCCCACACGGGTCTGGAGTTGACAATAATCACGTCGCTCTAGTTATTAGATACGACACATGGACTATTTATTTCCACACGGAAACGGGGTGACGGGAATTTATTCTCTGGAGTGATTATCAGTACATGCTCCCCCGTAAACACCAAAATATATCACTATAAATATGTGAATGCTTTTTAGGATTTATTGGGTACCTAATACGGCCCAATAAATTTCCAAACCCCTCCCCGTACAAAGGAGGTTATGGCGAAAATTTTCGAAATATTAAGGCGTTAGTGAAATATTTGAAGTGAAAACGAAGTTGAAAATATAGTATGAACTATAGTTGAAATTATAGAATGAACTATATTTATATAATATAAATATAATTAAAGGGAATAGAGGCCGTGTAGTTCGTGTTTCGGAATCGTAATTTGAAACGATTAGTACGAGAAATCCGACCATCGGATTTTCCCGAAACCGCAACCGTTGGGTTCGCCTTGGAAATATCTTTCCAATGGCACCAACCTTGTAAAAATCCAACGGTTGGATTGTCCGGAATGTTTAATTCAAATCTGAAGAAAACCAGCGCCAGAATCGTTTATATTTATATATAAATATAAATATAATTAAATTAAATCGAATAACGACGCTGCAGTTCGAATTTCGAAACCGTAACTTCAAATGACTAGTGTGGAAGATCCAACCGTCGGATTCTCACAAAACTGGAACCGTTGGGTTCGCTTTGGGAATATCTTCCCACTGATATAGACTTTGTAGAAATCCAACGGTTAGATTTTCCGATATGTGTAAAACAAATTAAGGGAAAAACAGCGCCAGTGCCACGGCACGACCTGAAACGTCGTTTAATTAAATATGGCCATTTTTAAATAAATAAAAATGGCAAAAAATCGTTATAAAATATTATAAGCAACATTGATTGAAAATAAGCCAATTGGGCTTGAATTGCTTGATATTTATTGGTTGTATGTGTTTGATGCGAAAATAACACTAAATAACTGAAAGATGGATGTCGAATAATATAACCATAAAAAGAATCGATTTAAATTCTAATGACGTGAATTATTTGAAAAGGCCGAGCTAACCCTCATTACAAATAATTTATCGAGCGATTCGAAATGGAAAATGCAAAGACGATTCAAGACCGACGATCTTCGTATCGGTTGGATGGGCGCTACTGAGGTTCCTGACCGGAGTAGCTACCGGAAGGGGACGGAAGTAGTAGCCGTCTGAACGTATGTGTTGATTGGACGGATATACGAGGAATTTGACGCCTCCGGTTTCGTTTAGACCCAGGACGGACTTGTAAATGGACTGTGTGTCTGACATTGGATTTTGTTCTATACTAATTGATCTCTTTTAAATATATATCTGTTTGGCGGCGGAGAATTTATTCTTTAGCTTAACGCCCTTCTCTGAGACGTACGAGCTCAGAGGTTATATATCGATGGAAATCAATCGTATGGAGTGGACTGCCTATGTGGCATGCCAAGATGCTGTGATCAAGGCTTCTGTTGCAAAGCAAAGTCTTGTGGATGATGATCAAAGCAAGGTCTACGTGGCCTAGCTTTGTGTATTTCGTAGATTCGCGAGCCTCACACCCCAGTATGAGTTAAAAAGGGGATACGGTTTGCAGGGAGAGCACGACGTTTCTTTCTAGCTATGGTGGTGTCAGTGACTTACCAGCCCTGACATATGTATCTACTTTTCACCTTTGTGGTTGTTGGAATGCGAGGCGCCTCGATTATAGGTCTGTAAGGACCGGGAAACGTGTGTTCAGGAATACTAATCCTCTAACGTAAGTGAGGACCGGCCCTGAAGCATCCAGGGGTTACCCAGAGTGTGTAGTCCCGAGGCATTTGCTAGAGTGTCTCGAAGCGGAGAGGAGCTTGCCCCTTGCCTCGACTCATGACGGAAATCCAATTTCCAATACGAAATAACGGACTCGATTGTAGAACTAGTATGGCGACATAGTGGTATGGGGCACTTATGCCGTCTATGATTGATATTTATGATGCTATTCGTTTTTGAAACATATATGCACTAGTAATAATATCAAATGATTTTGCTTTATACGTATCAAGCATATTTGGCTATTATAAGGTAAAACTCTATCCTCCGGCTTGCGTTGCATTGTGTGATGGGACCTGAGTCTTATAATGGCTTCATTCTTTCTAAAAGCATTGCGTTGTTTTAAAAGAATTACCTTGTTTAAATGCACTAGCAATCACTGGAGAAAACCCGTTCCGTGAAAGTGGCGTGGTCCTATGATTTGCTATTTACTGTTGTTTAACTGTTAAATAGATTCCTCATACCAGTCCCCATGACTGACTCGTTGTTTGTTTCACTTTGCAAACGCGGGTGCCCTTATTTTCACACGGGCAACCTAGTACACAGGTGACAGGTTGTTTTTGGCTCTGCACTGCTGCATAGGGTGCATTTTTGGCTCATGGCGAGGCTGACTTCACAGAGATGACTTTGACATTTTCCGCCATTACTATACTTACATTATGATTCCACCACGGGCGATGCAGACTGATTTACTTTCCGCATTTCTTTCTATATGTATATGTATTCCGCCTTCGGCGATGTAGACTGATACCCTTGTTATGTCTCACTGCATGTATGTATTCCGCCTCTGGCGATGATGACTGATCACTTTCCCTTTTATTTACTAAGTTATATCCCACGTTATGCTATTCTGATATTCCTACACGTTGTGATTCCGCTGTCATATCCATGTAAAATTATTTTATTTATTGTTTCTGCTATTATCTGTACTCTGCTATGATGATTTATGTGTTATTTCCCTATGATTATCCTTAATAACGCCCCTCGAATTTTGGGATCGTCACAATTCTATTCGAATAAACTATTTTCGATTAACTCCTTTGATTTAACTCTATCGAGTAACTAAATTCGATAACTCCTTCGAATAACCAAATTCGATAATTCCTTTCGAATAAACTATATTCGATTACTCACTTCGATTAAACTAATCAATAACTCTTTTCGATTAAACTATAATCGATAACTCCTTCGATTAACTAATAATCGATAACTCCTTCGATTAACTAATAATCGATAACTCCTTCCCTTTAACTCTATTCGAATAAACTGATATTCGATAACTCTATTTAAATAACTCTAATTCGATTTAACTCTATCGATTAACTCTAACTGGTTTAACCTAACTGGGTTAACTCTAACTAATTAACTCTAACTAGTTTAACTCTAACTGGTTTAACCTAACTGGTTAATCCTAACTGATTAACTCTTTGTCCTTATTCAGTTGTAAACATCGATGTTGAAATCGATTCTTACTTATTTATATAAGTCCTGACTTATATATTCTATTTATCCAAATGATAAATATGTAACTTAATTTATAAATATCATTTATAAAACAATCTGCTCCTTTTATCTGTTTACTTCTTCATATATAAGTTCCGACTTATATATATATATTTATCCAAAGATAAATATTTCCTTTATAATCTATTCTATTTATTCTTACCAATAATATTTCCTTTTATATCTATTCTATTTCTTCGATTTTATAATTATTTTCTTTTATAAAAATCCTTTTCCTTTTCTATATAAAATCCATCGATTTTATATATATAATTCATTTTCAAAATACACTTTGAAAATCCCCTTTCCCACATTAAGTATTTTTTATGGTATTTAACATGCCATATAACAACGATAAATATCGTCCAAACACACATAATCAACAATAGATTATATATCACATCATATATCACCATATATGAATCACAGTAAAATAAATGTTGAGGAATCCAGTTGGATGGATACCTCCAACCTGTTTCCCTGCATCACAGATGTTAAACAATATAGATAACATCACTTTCAGTTCCATATGATATATTCTGTTAAACAGAATCAATATAGAAATTCATCTAACTGACTACCAGTTCAATCAAACAGTCAACACACAGTCAATCAACCAATATTTAACAGTTCTAAAAATACAACATGAAATTATGAACTGTTCAAAGTTAGTGAGATTTACTCACATTGGCAGTTCATCGTTAAAGAATGGTAAATTGTGGTTTGATTTGAATCAAACAATTTATTTCGCCATAAATTCATACGAGCCCCAATCCACTCCTAGTCAGTTCCATGGTGTAGTGCCCGTCCATACGATCCTGTCAGATCTTGTTTCGTGGAATTCTGATTACGTATGGTAGAGTTATACACATTCGAAGTTAATACATTTTAATTGAAATAAACTTGGATTTTATTTGTTTAGTGGGTCTTAACACTTTAAATCTCGGCCCACTCCCATTTCAAAAGCCCACGTCCCAATCCCTTCTTCCCCAATTATCGGACGAGCTCCAGTAAACCCAAACACCACTTCACCGGCTTCAAATCTTCAATGCTCCTCCTTCTCATCACCGAAACTCAAACCGATACCACTATTTCGCTCCTCGTCCAAGCCTCTTTATCACCAACCCTTTCTGGTAAACTCTTGTGCCTCTTCTCCAAACCCATCGATCCGCCTCGCACAGTAACCGACGACGCTTTTTCTCCTCGATCCTCACCAGAATTTCACGCAAGGTGCGGATTCGACCCCTCATCCCTAATACGATACCCATCTCGCGATTTAATGCTTCAATCCTTTAATTTCTAGAACCCTAGGTTTGCTGCCTTGTTTTTGCTGAACGGAAATTGGCATCGCACTCTACAAGGACTACACCAGATCAGAATAGAGGCTGATACGAGTTCAAGCATGTATTCATTCCGATTTTAGGAATTTTATTTAAATTCTTTGGATTTTATTTTCTTCCGCTGGTTTGTGATTAGTGCGGTCTTTATAAGCTGTTGGGTTTGGTAGCATTTGTGGTTGAAAATGATGTGTGCATGGCCTCCCATATGATCAGAGAATGAAGTGGGATATTTTTTCTTTTAATTTTATTTATTCTAGTGATTTTATTCTTGTTTCTGGTCTTTAAAAATCTCTGCGACCACATACGACACCCAAAAATACCAAACTGGACATGCACCTTCAGTTCGACATTACGGTCCCAACGAAACTGGTTTCGTCGAATTCCGACTTCGTTTGCAAAAGTGGCTATTTTTAAAGCTCTAAATAGCCCATTTAAATATATAAATATATTTAAATATAATAAAATTAAATATTTAAAAATAAATATTCACAGAGGAATACCATACAGCTCAGAATAATTCCTATATAGATTTCTAACTCGATATTTCAATCTGGGTCGACCCGATAATCGATTTATATTTAAACTCCCTTTAAAAATATAAATAAATCGTTATGGTGAGGGCGCTGCTTTTCTGAGAATTTGATTTGGACATAACTCAAAATCTACACGATGAAATCCCGATTTTTCTCTTCCATTAGAAAGATATATTCGACCAGCTGCACACATTTCTTGTTTCACAGAAATCCGGCTTAAAACGAATCCTATACATTCAGTTGAAGTTCGAATCGCCAATTTACGAACTGCAGCACCATTTCGAGCTCGATTTTAATTATATTATAACACTACGTCCAAACTATCGTTTATATAATATATTCGTTATTCAAATGCAATTCTAAACTGAATTAAATATCATAGATGATTCAGTTCACACCATATCGCCACTTCAGCCAATTCTGATTATTTCAGAATTTAATATATCATTTAATTTATTATTTTAATTAAATATTCACCATTATTTAATTCCACGACCATTAAATTCACTATATCACTATTTATATAATTAAATAAATTAATTATAATACCTTTGCAAATGCGGGTCATTACATTCTTCCCCACTTAAAATAATTTCGCCCTCGAAATTGCTAAGGTAGAGGACAACCCTATCGAATGGTTAGAACATATTTGTTCACTTCTTAACTCCTGTTTCCAACTGGACCAATTTAAATTCAATTAAATTATTAATTAATTATTATCAACGAAAATTTTCAAAAATCATGAAAATTTTCTAACGCCTTAACTTTTCGAAAAATTTCGCCAGCCCCTCCTTTGTACTGGTCAATACGTCAAACTCTAACTCACCTCTCTGGGCCATCTCCATCCCAAAAGAAAATCAAACAGCCAAGCGGCTTGCCAATTCGGCTCATCAAAATCACCAAACTCATATATAATATAAACTGGTACCTTTTTGTCGGGCATATCATTATATCCATCCACCTGTTATCAATTCAGCTGATACAAGGGTCATCCTAATCAAATTCCAATATGCTTTTATCCACAACACAACCATTCGTTTATATCCGAGCCAAATTTCATTCCAACTCGAGTTTCTTCTCGATTCCCAACTCTTAACTTGATTATCACATTACACTTCAAATTTGAATCTCACAATCCAATTTGTCTTGATATCATTCTAATTCAATCTCAGTTACCACTTTATTGGCTTTACTTTAATTCAAATTTGCTTTCACAACTTTCTGTTTAATTTGTTTTTAATTCAAACAGTCTTTCCTTGGGAGTTTTTAAACAGTTTACCCTTTTCAAAAATCAAATTTTCCTTTTGAACATGTCACTGAGCCCTAAATTAATATTCCATTAGTTAAATCACTTCGCTATTTCTTTATCAATATTTGTTAACCAAATATTTTCAATAACCATATTGGCCTTTTATATTATTTGGAAAACGTTTCCGAATATCGCCTTCCTTTCTAAACTTTTAGAAAATATATGCTATTTATAATTGGAAAATATTCCAATTACTTATCTCTTTTCCGATCTCGTTAGGAAATATTCTTTATTATATTTCCAAGCTTACACTTATTTGGGTTAAAACGGATGTTGTGTAAAACATCGTTACGACAACCCAAATACTATATTCAACTAACTCTTATTCAACATTAATCTTTGAGCCTGAAATCTTACTATTTATTTGTTAATGATGAAATCAATCAAGTTGGGGTAAAACTACCTCTCAGACCTTGACTGAATAACATTTATAACGTCAAAACAGATATGACTACTTACTCGAATAATCAATACCATACAACTACTTATTCACTTTTAAACACGTATACGCTTCCTCTTTCTATTCTTACTAGATTTTATTCTTAGTCTTCCTTTTTGATTTTACTATTCTATTTCTAAGTTCGTTTCCTTATCGACTTCTATATATATATCGATACGTTGATTTATAACTATCAAATTATCTTAAAAATATTCTAACTCCTTAAATTCCCGGAAAAATTCGCCATAACCTCCTTTGTACCAGGAGCATCGGGATATTTCAAATAGCATCCCATGGCCCTCACCAATCCAAAAGAAAAAGAAAAAGCCAAGCGGCTAGCTGATACGGTGCATAAAATCTCATATATGAATTAAATACATACCTTTTCGTCGAGCATTCTATTTATATACCTTCATACCTTATCCATACCTATCTCATGTATATTTATACCTGCCCAGTCTATTTTAAATATACCTGATCGTTTTAACTCAGTTCGTTAATTAATTTGTTAATTAACTCTTTAGTCTATTTCACTTTTATATTTGAACATGACATGTTCAAATATATTTTAACTTGCTTATTAACTAATTTGAATCCAAATTTCAAATTTAAGTTCTATGTAACGACCCGGGAAAAGACGACCTTGATTATCCGATATACAACACATATCGAACATCTAGGGTCGACAATTACCGAATAGTTAATGAAAGAATTTAGAGGGTGAGGATAGATAAGATAGATAATTAGAATAAAAGAAAAAAAAAAGAACACAACATCAGAGTAACACGAATCTCACAGCGGAACGAATAAAATATAATATATCACATAACTTGAAATCAAAAGCAGTATATGCATACAATATCATTACCAGAGTACAACCCTTGCATCACAACGGAAATAAACAATAGCTATATAAGTCCTGAAGCCTCCTGCTCCAAGCTCTCCAAGTCTATCTGTAAAATCCTGACTACTTGACTGCCCGTACAAATTTGGCACCCAAGAGTTTAGGGAAAACAAAACAAAATAAAACTCTGGGTCAGTCATGGGACTGGTGTGAGTAAACTCAAATCATTTGGTTTAACTTTTCAAAATCCTTTTCAAAAGAAAAGATAATCGTAAGACCAATCCACACATAAATACGGATGGCTTTTACCTTACGATAACCCAAAACACTTTGGAAATCATATATTATCTGATATTATAATAATGTCTAATCACAAGTAATTAAAATCTAGTAGAACGCTTGCATCTCACGCTCTACATATATAGTATACAAATCAAACTCGCGGGCACTTATTGGAGATTGGATTCCGACTTTGACAAGGTATGGGACCACCTGCCGATAGTGTATCTCTAGAGGCGAATACACTGGGTTCAACAAGAACATCTTGCAACCCGGCCCTCACATGATCGACCACTCATTTCGCTTGAGTGTATCGAATATATATCACCAACGGTTGGGATCAGCAACCGTCTCCCGAATGGAGCAGCATCGATAGATTTAAGAAGCAATTGGAATTTCTCTAGATAGATGATTATACATCCTACTTCGGAGCGACCGACTTAGCCATGCTGCCTGCCCGATTTTTGTCATTTCCCGGTTGATGAGGCTTGAGGTCATAACGTATCTTTTGACAGATCACACCTCCATTACTTTGAATGCCACATCGTCATACCCGCTAAATCACAAATTGATTTCACCAAAAATACCACGGGTATACAGCTAAGAGAAACGAATTCCTCCGCCACCAAACGTAAGTACGTTTGAAGAGATCAACTTACGCGATCTATTGAATATACTCTGTCAGACATTCTTCCATACACGTTTGTCCTGGGACTGGACAAACCGAAGGTACTATTCTGTAAACAGGATAGCCCTTGCACTTTACTCCGTCTTCAATATATTCAGCATACTTGGTTCGCAACGCTTATGCCAATACGGAGTGGTTATCTGGATAATAATCCAACCGGTCTCTCCATATTAACAACGTAAAATGGTCAAAAACTTTGATAGTCGGTGATTTAACTATCAAATGAAAACATGTCTGTGTGCAAACAACGATATTATTTCCAGATGGGAATTCTATCGATCAATCATCATTCATCATCAAATTATCATGAATTTATCCTTTTCCTTGTTCTTGTTTCCCTATATTCATAAATTCTTATTTACTATATTTAGAAAATATACGTTATTAACAATGGAAAATATTTCCATTTCTTGTTTTCTATATTCAGAAAACATTCCTGATTCTCTTTTGGAAAACATTTCCAAAATTCCTTCATTGGGTTTTAAACAGATGTTTAAATAAACATCGCTATGCCATCACTAATTATTACGCTCTTTTAACTAAATCTACTTAACCCCTTTCACTCTCGAACCTTATCCACTTCTTAGTTAAAACTGAAGTCAATCAAGTTGGGGTATAACTACCTCTCAGACCTTAACTGAACGACATTTCTAACTTCGAAATAAACAAAGTTCAACTTTAACTCTTTAAGAAACTTCCTTGCGAAACTCTCGGATTCTATTTACGAATCCACTTCCTTTATGAAATCATTTGATTATAACCATAAAATATGTTAACTTAAATATATTTTCATATCTTAATTTGGATAAATAAACAAACAACTACTTTATTAACAAATAAGTAAACTTGATTTGAAATGGAAAGTAAACCTTACTTCCCTTGATTCGATATAATCGAATTTCCATGTACAATTCACTCTCGAATAATCACTATCCGATAACTCTCTTTCGAATAAACTATATTCGATTCCTCTGTTCGAATAACTAATATTCGATAATCCTTTTCTTCGAATAACTATATTTGAAAATCCCTCTTCGAATAAACCATATTCGATAATTCTCTCCTTCGAATACTATATTCGATTTAACACACTTCGAACGAACTATATTCGATTACTCTTCTCGAACACACTATATTCGATAACTCTACTTCGAATAAGTGATATTCGATTAATCCCTTTTTTAACTAACTCTACTTAATTTACTAATACTCGACTAATTCGACTTAGTTAACTTCTATTGATTAATTACTATTTGATTTAACACCATTTGCTTGCAGCGATCACAATGGTTACGCCTGATTCCCCCAGGAAACATCCGACCGCCGTAGGCTATCTGCAGCCCTACGAATTTCGCTAGCAGTCGTGCTAAATGGCAACTTATCTTAAATAATTATGTCTGTTTAACTTTATCTCGAATAATTAAATTCGATCAATTCAAATTGAATAACTAATATCCAATTAACTCTTATTTCTATATTTGAATAACTCTAGTTCGATTTGACTCTAATCGATTACTTTAACTGATTAACTCTAACTGGTTAACTCTAACTAACTAACTCTAACTAGTTAACTCTAGCTAGTTAACTCTGACTAACTAATTTTAACGGCTTAACTCTAACTGGTTAACTCCAACGGTTTAACTCTTTTGAATTAACTCCTTTGAGTTTTATCTTTTGAATAATTCATTTGGAATAATTTCTTTGAAATACCTCCTCTGAATTTATTCCCTTTCTATTTGTTTACTTAACAAATAACTTCTTCCCTTTTCACTTCCTTCTATTTAACAAATAAATACTTCTTTTATCCTTTCTATTTATTTAACAAATAAATATTTCTTTTAAATTTCCTTTATTCACTAAATGAATATCCCCTTTTCAATTCCATTTGTAAGTGTTTTACACTTTTTCCCTATCCAATTCTATTTTCAAATAGTTTACAAATATTTCCTTTTTCTATTTATTCTATTTGCAAGCAGTTTGCAAATATTTTCTTATTCCTTTGTTTACCAATATTTTCCTTTATATCCGTTTTACAAATATTTCTCCTCTATATTTGTTTTTACAAATATTTCTCCTTTATATTTGATTTCACAAATATATTCCTTTATATTTGATTTCACAAATATTTTACTTTACTCAAGTTCTTTGATTCTATACTTATTTTCTTCTATGAAATTCTTTTCCTTTTATATATAAAATCTATTGATTTTATATAAACAATTCATTTTCAAAATATATTTTGAAAATCTCCTTTTCACTTCCCGGTATCACTTATGGTATAAAAATACCAAATCAAAAGGTTTGATCATCATCCAAACACACGGTTTCAACAATAAATGATATAACACATCATATATCAGAATATATGAAAAACGGTAAATAAATGTTGAGGAACCCAGTTGGGTCCCTCCGACCTGTTTCCCTGCATCAACAGATGTCAGTCAACATGATTAACATGAAGGTAAAATATTCTGATAAACAGAATCAATATTTCGATACGATTTATATATATATATAAATATCATTATCGATGATTTCAATCAACTGACTAGCAGTTCAACCAAACAATCAACACACAGCAATCCAACCAAGATTTATCAATTCTAAAAATACTTTATAAAAATATAAAGTGTTCAGAGTTAGTGAGAATTACTCACATTGGACGGTTTATCGTTGAATAACGATAATCGGTCATTGATTTGGTTCAGACGTTAAATTTCACCATAAATCCAAACGAGCTCCAATCCACTTGTGGTCAGTTCCATTGCGTAGTGCTCGTCCATACGATCCCAAGGATCCTGTTTCATTAAATTTCGTTAAAGTATGCAAAAGTTATGCTATTTACAATATTTACCTAATTTAAATGAATATATATTTAATTAAATTAATTAAATTATTTTTATCTTAATTAATTTCTAATTGCGTAATTAGCCAAATTACCTTCCCTGCCCTTCTAAAAAATCCTACTTTCCCATCTCTAGCCATATCCAATTTTTTTTAAAATTGAAAGAACATTTTAATATTAATTAAATTTAATTTTCAAATAAAATATTTAAAAATATTCATTTAATTATAACTTAAAAATTTTAACCCGGATCAAAAATCTGCTTCCACTCATTTTAAAGTATTTTACGATAAGAATCCAACGGTTCTTGTTTCGTGGAAATCCGACTTGTTTTGAAAAAGTTATAAGCTTTTAAAGTTTATGGTTAAAAATTACAAAAATGCCCCTGGTCTGTTTTAAATTCAAATTAAATTCAAATTAGATTTTAAATTTAAATTTAAATTAATCATCTCATCCGTCGGATCAGTTAGGGATAGCCAGGGAGAGCAGGAAACTATATTTTCCATACTCAAGCCTTAGACATTATCCTCTCTGTCACCCTTAGAATGTTCTGATATTTATTTTTACAAATTCTATTTTAATTATAATATATATATATATATATATTACCAAAATAAATAAATAAATAAATATTATTTAAAAACTTACCTCGCGAAGCCCAAGCCTCTCCCTAAGAGTCCCTAGCTCCCCGTCTTGCCCTCCTTTCTCCCTTCCTTCCCTTTTCCCTATTTCCTAATATTTTATTATTATTTCTGCCATTGCCAAAGCTTGAAAGAGGAGGAGGAGGAGTGAGTTTAAAATGAAGGGGGGGGGGGGCTATTTATAGCCGAAGGAGTCACATGGATTGCTGAGGTGGCGCGAATCCAACGGTCGAAAATGGATGGATAGGATTAATCCTTAAATTAATTAAATTATAAATAAATTTAATAATTTATGAATAGTAAAGTGTGTTTTCTCAACCCTATTCGGACGTTAATTTGACTTACTTATTGATACCTTATCCGAAATCTTTTCCAACCATGTTGTTCAATTTTTCTTGCTCTTCAATACTATATAAAAATATATTAATTTTGAATTTGTTTGAACTTTCAAATAATTTAAATTCAAATTCAAAATAGTGTTTTGTGTTAGTTTCAACACCTTCCAGTCTCATGTTGGAGTATCAAACGATAACGGTTTTCAGAAATTCTTCCACCATCTGGTCCGGTTTTTAACGTACTTCAATCCTATGTATTCAAATCAAAAATCGGAGTTCGTTTAGATTTTCAAATAATTTATTTAAATTTTGTTTCCTTAATAACTTCCTATATCCGTTATAGGATTTTCCCAGATTTCATATATAGCTAATATCCTATGTTTAGAATTTTCCTGGATAGGTCTCAGGTTCCAGTTTTGCCGTTAGCATTAGCAAATTCCAATTACCGTCAAAATTTAGTTCAAATTTTGGCCTTTTATTTTTTCTTTTCCACATACGGATGCCATTTTTGACATAACTTGGTTGGTTACCTAATTTCACCATTTCGGATTTAATGAAACTGATTTCATCGAAATCCGAGTTCGTTAGCTACTACATCCTTTGTAAACGTACTATTTTAAATTAAAAATTTATCCTTTTATACTGCCAGTTCACATTATATTGCAGATCCACTAAATTTCTACCATTTCGGAATAAAATAAAATATTCATAATTATTGAAATTAAACCATTTAAAATTCCAAAACAATAAAAACATTTTTAAATATTAAACTAAATGGTCAAAAAAATCTGGGCCGTTACATTCTTTCCCCCTTAAAATAATTTCGTCCTCGAAATTGCTAAGATAGAAAAATGAACTTTATAACTAGGTTAAAATTATTTGGTTACTCTGATTTCACTAAACCAATCTATTCTAATTAATTTATTTCTATAAATGAAAATTTTCAAAAATTCTGAAAATTTTCTAACATTCGAATTTTCTGAAAAATTTCGCCAGCACCTCCTTTGTACTGTCCAATAGCACAAACTCCAACTCGCCTCCCTAGGCCTTCTTCAACCCAAAAGAAAATCAAACAACCAAGTAGCTTGCCCAACAGGTTCATAAATCTCATCAAACTCATATGAATATATACGTGTACCTTTTTGTCGACATTCAATTCTGCTATCAATTTAGCATATACCACTATCATCCCAATCAAACTCCCAATCACTTTTATCTTCAACATGACCATCCGCTTATAACCAAGCCAAATTTCAATCAAACTGCAATTTTAATCTCAATTCAAATTTCTTGCTCGACCATCCATTTCTATCCCAGATTATCTCTAATCTAGTCCAATTCTACTTGATACCATTCTATTTCAATTCAACTCAATTTCCACTGAACTGCCTTCAATTCAATTTCAAATTTGCTTTCACAAATTTCTATTTAATTTGTGTTTATTTCAATAATCTGTACCTGGGAGTTTCAAATGGCTTTGCCTTTTCCAAAAATCAAATATCCCTTTGGAATATTAAAACAACTCGGTTTCTCAAAACAATTCAAAAACAAAATCTTTGGTAGTAATCCGTCACTTACAAACTCGAAAATGAGCACCGATGATGTCCGGATCAACATCGGAATTTATTTTCCAGCTATCGAAGTGAGTTCAATACTATAGAACTTTCAAAACCCATTTTTAAATATTTTCAGTTTGAAATTCATTTCAAAATATCCCTTTTCAATGCTTGTAACAAATTTAAAATCTCCCAGGATTTTAAAATTCACATATATTCAATTTAATTCCATTTACAACGCTTATTCAAATTTTTGCAATTTTAATTCCAATTCTGAACTTAAATTCAGATTTAATTCATCTGATTTTATATATTTCACTTATATGAATTTTGATTTGTTATTTACATAACCATTTCACATTTTATAATCTTATTCGATTATAATCACAACCAACATATTCAATATACTATAATAATTTCAAATATCTATACTTTGCTTATATCAAAATATAATTTGGGTAAAATTGTTTCATTTACCCTTTTTTTTCAAAATATATCATGTCGACCCATCGTATTCAAGTGTTTATAAACTCCTATCGATGCAGTGGATCAAACTGATCGACTAGAACTCATAAACAACTCAACCAATAAATCTCCACAATATAAAACCATTTTTATATCAAATAACAAATACGTTCACTCGTATATATACACTCAAACTCAGTCTAGGGCATTACTAACCCTATCTCTACTGAGTCACGCCACAGAGCCAAGGTAATACTTAACCTCGCTCTGATACCAACTGTAACGACCCGGGAAAAGACGACCTTGATTATCCGATATACAACACATATCGAACATCTAGGGTCGACAATTACCGAATAGTTAATGAAAGAATTTAGAGGGTGAGGATAGATAAGATAGATAATTAGAATAGAAGAAAAAAAAAAGAACACAACATCAGAGTAACACGAATCTCACAGCGGAACGAATAAAATATAATATATCACATAACTTGAAATCAAAAGCAGTATATGCATACAATATCATTACCAGAGTACAACCCTTGCATCACAACGGAAATAAACAATAGCTATATAAGTCCTGAAGCCTCCTGCTCTAAGCTCTCCAAGTCTATCTGTAAAATCCTGACTACTTGACTGCCCGTACAAATTTGGCACCCAAGAGTTTAGGGAAATCAAAACAAAATAAAACTCTGGGTCAGTCATGGGACTGGTGTGAGTAAACTCAAATCATTTGGTTTAACTTTTCAAAATCCTTTTCAAAAGAAAAGATAATCGTAAGACCAATCCACACATAAATACGGATGGCTTTTACCTTACGATAACCCAAAACACTTTGGAAATCATATATTATCTGATATTATAATAATGTCTAATCACAAGTAATTAAAATCTAGTAGAACACTTGCATCTCACGCTCTACATATATAGTATACAAATCAAACTCGCGGGCACTTATTGGAGATTGGATTCCGACTTTGACAAGGTATGGGACCACCTGCCGATAGTGTATCTCTAGAGGCGAATACACTGGGTTCAACAAGAACATCTTGCAACCCGGCCCTCACATGACCGACCACTCATTTCGCTTGAGTGTATCGAATATATATCACCAACGGTTGGGATCAGCAACCGTCTCCCGAATGGAGCAGCATCGATAGATTTAAGAAGCAATTGGAATTTCTCTAGATAGATGATTATACATCCTACTTCGGAGCGACCGACTTAGCCATGCTGCCTGCCCGATTTTTGTCATTTCCCGGTTGATGAGGCTTGAGGTCATAACGTATCTTTTGACAGATCACACCTCCATTACTTTGAATGCCACATCGTCATACCCGCTAAATCACAAATTGATTTCACCAAAAATACCACGGGTATACAGCTAAGAGAAACGAATTCCTCCGCCACCAAACGTAAGTACGTTTGAAGAGATCAACTTACGCGATCTATTGAATATACTCTGTCAGACATTCTTCCATACACGTTTGTCCTGGGACTGGACAAACCGAAGGTACTATTCTGTAAACAGGATAGCCCTTGCACTTTACTCCGTCTTCAATATATTCAGCATACTTGGTTCGCAACGCTTATGCCAATACGGAGTGGTTCTCTGGATAATAATCCAACCGGTCTCTCCATATTAACAACGTAAAATGGTCAAAAACTTTGATAGTCGGTGATTTAACTATCAAATGAAAACATGTCTGTGTGCAAACAACGATATTATTTCCAGATGGGAATTCTATCGATCAATCATCATTCATCATCAAATTATCATGAATTTATCCTTTTCCTTGTTCTTGTTTCCCTATATTCATAAATTCTTATTTACTATATTTAGAAAATATACGTTATTAACAATGGAAAATATTTCCATTTCTTGTTTTCTATATTCAGAAAACATTCCTGATTCTCTTTTGGAAAACATTTCCAAAATTCCTTCATTGGGTTTTAAACAGATGTTTAAATAAACATCGCTATGCCATCACTAATTATTACGCTCTTTTAACTAAATCTACTTAACCCCTTTCACTCTCGAACCTTATCCACTTCTTAGTTAAAACTGAAGTCAATCAAGTTGGGGTATAACTACCTCTCAGACCTTAACTGAACGACATTTCTAACTTCGAAATAAACAAAGTTCAACTTTAACTCTTTAAGAAACTTCCTTGCGAAACTCTCGGATTCTATTTACGAATCCACTTCCTTTATGAAATCATTTGATTATAACCATAAAATATGTTAACTTAAATATATTTTCATATCTTAATTTGGATAAATAAACAAACAACTACTTTATTAACAAATAAGTAAACTTGATTTGAAATGGAAAGTAAACCTTACTTCCCTTGATTCGATATAATCGAATTTCCATGTACAATTCACTCTCGAATAATCACTATCCGATAACTCTCTTTCGAATAAACTATATTCGATTCCTCTGTTCGAATAACTAATATTCGATAATCCTTTTCTTCGAATAACTATATTTGAAAATCCCTCTTCGAATAAACCATATTCGATAATTCTCTCCTTCGAATACTATATTCGATTTAACACACTTCGAACGAACTATATTCGATTACTCTTCTCGAACACACTATATTCGATAACTCTACTTCGAATAAGTGATATTCGATTAATCCCTTTTTTAACTAACTCTAATTAATTTACTAATACTCGACTAATTCGACTTAGTTAACTTCTATTGATTAATTACTATTTGATTTAACACCATTTGCTTGCAGCGATCACAATGGTTACGCCTGATTCCCCCAGGAAACATCCGACCGCCGTAGGCTATCTGCAGCCCTGCGAATTTCGCTAGCAGTCGTGCTAAATGGCAACTTATCTTGAATAATTATGTCTGTTTAACTTTATCTCGAATAATTAAATTCGATCAATTCAAATTGAATAACTAATATCCAATTAACTCTTATTTCTATATTTGAATAACTCTAGTTCGATTTGACTCTAATCGATTACTTTAACTGATTAACTCTAACTGGTTAACTCTAACTAACTAACTCTAACTAGTTAACTCTAGCTAGTTAACTCTGACTAACTAATTCTAACGGCTTAACTCTAACTGGTTAACTCCAACGGTTTAACTCTTTTGAATTAACTCCTTTGAGTTTTATCTTTTGAATAATTCATTTGGAATAATTTCTTTGAAATACCTCCTCTGAATTTATTCCCTTTCTATTTGTTTACTTAACAAATAACTTCTTCCCTTTTCACTTCCTTCTATTTAACAAATAAATACTTCTTTTATCCTTTCTATTTATTTAACAAATAAATATTTCTTTTAAATTTCCTTTATTCACTAAATGAATATTCCCTTTTCAATTCCATTTGTAAGTGTTTTACACTTTTTCCCTATCCAATTCTATTTTCAAATAGTTTACAAATATTTCCTTTTTCTATTTATTCTATTTGCAAGCAGTTTGCAAATATTTTCTTATTCCTTTGTTTACCAATATTTTCCTTTATATCTGTTTTACAAATATTTCTCCTCTATATTTGTTTTTACAAATATTTCTCCTTTATATTTGATTTCACAAATATATTCCTTTATATTTGATTTCACAAATATTTTACTTTACTCAAGTTCTTTGATTCTATACTTATTTTCTTCTATGAAATTCTTTTCCTTTTATATATAAAATCTATTGATTTTATATAAACAATTCATTTTCAAAATATATTTTGAAAATCTCCTTTTCACTTCCCGGTATCACTTATGGTATAAAAATACCAAATCAAAAGGTTTGATCATCATCCAAACACACGGTTTCAACAATAAATGATATAACACATCATATATCAGAATATATGAAAAACGGTAAATAAATGTTGAGGAACCCAGTTGGGTCCCTCCGACCTGTTTCCCTGCTTCAACAGATGTCAGTCAACATGATTAACATGAAGGTAAAATATTCTGATAAACAGAATCAATATTTCGATACGATTTATATATATATATATATCGTTATCGATGATTTCAATCAACTGACTCGCAGTTCAACTAAACAATCAACACACAGCAATCCAACCAAGATTTATCAATTCTAAAAATACTTTATAAAAATATAAAGTGTTCAGAGTTAGTGAGAATTACTCACATTGGACGGTTTACCGTTGAATAACGATAATCGGTCATTGATTTGGTTCAGACGTTAAATTTCACCATAAATCCAAACGAGCTCCAATCCACTTGTGGTCAGTTCCATTGCGTAGTGCTCGTCCATACGATCCCAAGGATCCTGTTTCATTAAATTTCGTTAAAGTATGCAAAAGTTATGCTATTTACAATATTTACCTAATTTAAATGATTATATATTTAATTAAATTAATTAAATTATTTTTATCTTAATTAATTTCTAATTGCGTAATTAGCCAAATTACCTTCCCTGCCCTTCTAAAAAATCCTACTTTCCCATCTCTAGCCATATCCAATTTTTTTTTAAAATTGAAAAACCATTTTAATATTAATTAAATTTAATTTTCAAATAAAATATTTAAAAATATTCATTTAATTATAACTTAAAAATTTTAACCCGGATCAAAAATCTGCTTCCACTCATTTTAAAGTATTTTACGATAAGAATCCAACGGTTCTTGTTTCGTGGAAATCCGACTTGTTTTGAAAAAGTTATAAGCTTTTAAAGTTTATGGTTAAAAATTACAAAAATGCCCCTGGTCTATTTTAAATTCAAATTAAATTCAAATTAGATTTTAAATTTAAATTTAAATTAATCATCTCATCCGTCGGATCAGTTAGGGATAGCCAGGGAGAGCAGGAAACTATATTTTCCAAACTCAAGCCTTAGACACTATCCTCTCTGTCACCCTTAGAATGTTCTGATATTTATTTTTACAAATTCTATTTTAATTATAATATATATATATATATTACCAAAATAAATAAATAAATAAATATTATTTAAAAACTTACCTCGCGAAGCCCAAGCCTCTCCCTAAGAGTCCCTAGCTCCCCGTCTTGCCCTCCTTTCTCCCTTCCTTCCCTTTTCCCTATTTCCGAATATTTTATTATTATTTCTGCCATTGCCAAAGCTTGAAAGAGGAGGAGGAGGAGTGAGTTTAAAATGAAGGGGGGGGGGGGCTATTTATAGCCGAAGGAGTCACATGGATTGCTGAGGTGGCGCGAATCCAACGGTCGAAAATGGATGGATAGGATTAATCCTTAAATTAATTAAATTATAAATAAATTTAATAATTTATGAATAGTAAAGTGTGTTTTCTCAACCCTATTCGGACGTTAATTTGACTTACTTATTGATACCTTATCCGAAATCTTTTCCAACCATGTTGTTCAATTTTTCTTGCTCTTCAATACTATATAAAAATATATTAATTTTGAATTTGTTTGAACTTTCAAATAATTTAAATTCAAAATAGTGTTTTGTGTTAGTTTCAACACCTTCCAGTCTCATGTTGGAGTATCAAACGATAACGGTTTTCAGAAATTCTTCCACCATCTGGTCCAGTTTTTAACGTACTTCAATCCTATGTATTCAAATCAAAAATCGGAGTTCGTTTAGATTTTCAAATAATTTATTTAAATTTTGTTTCCTTAATAACTTTCTATATCCGTTATAGGATTTTCCCAGATTTCATACATAGCTAATATCCTATGTTTAGAATTTTCCTGGATAGGTCTCAGGTTCCAGTTTTGCCGTTAGCATTAGCAAATTCCAATTACCGTCAAAATTTAGTTCAAATTTTGGCCTTTTATTTTTTCTTTTCCACATACGGATGCCATTTTTGACGTAACTTGGTTGGTTACCTAATTTCACCATTTCGGATTTAATGAAACTGATTTCATCGAAATCCGAGTTCGTTAGCTACTACATCCTTTGTAAACGTACTATTTTAAATTAAAAATTTATCCTTTGATACTGCCAGTTCACATTATATTGCAGATCCACTAAATTTCTACCATTTCGGAATAAAATAAAATATTCAAAATTATTGAAATTAAACCATTTAAAATTCCAAAACAATAAAAACATTTTTAAATATTAAACTAAATGGTCAAAAAAATCTGGGCCGTTACATTCTACATTCGATTTCGAATATCATTTACAAATCCAATTCACCTTTCAAAGTTCAACTTCAAATTCAAAACTCGATTAACTAATTCCTCTTCGACCTTTTTTGTTTTTCCCTAAACTCTTGGGTGCCCAATTTTGTACGGGCAGTCAAGTAGTCGGGATTTACAGATACTTGAAGAGCTGGAGCAGGAAGCTTCAGGATCGTATAACTATAGTTTATTTCCGCTGTGTTGTAAGTGTTGTATTCTGATAATGTTATTGTATACATATACTGATTTTATTTCAAGGATATGTTATCTATTATATGTTATTCGTTCCGCTGTGAGGTTCGTGTTACTCTGATGTTGTGTTATTCTTCTTCTATTCTAAGTTTCTATCTTATCTTTCCTCACCCTCTAATTTCTTTCATTAATCATTCGGTATTTTTCGATGTTTGGTTAGTCATCATTGAGTTTATGGCAATAACCAAGGTCGACAAAAAGCCGGGTCATTACAGTTCCCTATATTCAACATTTCTTATTTTCTAAATTTAGAAAATATATGTTGTTACCCTTGGAAAACATTTCCATTTCTTGTTTTCTATATCAGAAAACATTTCTGGTTCTTATTTGGAAAACATTTCCAAAACTCCTTCATTGGGCTTAGACAGATGTTTAAACAAACCATCGTGATGCCAACTCAAACTATTACGCTCATTAACTAAATTCCTTTAACCAACCTTCACTATCGAACCTTAACCACTCCTTAGTTAAAAATGGAGTCAATCAAGTTGGGGTAATACTACCTCTCAGACCTTAACTGAACGTTTCTAACCTAGAAATAGACAAAGTTCACCCTTTTTAATTCCTTAACAACTTCCTTACGTAACTCTCCTTCGAATCATCTCTTATTCGATAATAATTTCCTTCTAATAAGGCATATTCGATAACTCTATTCAATTTACTCTATTTGATTAACCCTTATCAATTAACTCTATTGGACTAACGCTATTGGATTGACTCTGTTGGACTAACGCTATTGGATTAACTCTATCGAACTAACGCTATTGATTTACTCGTTTCACTTAACTCCTTTCGAATAAACTATATTCGATAACTCCTTTAACTCTATTCGAATAAACTATATTCGATTAACTCCTTTTACTTTCTATTCGAATAAACTATATTCAATTAACTCATTTGCTTTCTATTCGAATAAACTATATTCGATTAACTCATTTGCTTTAACTCTAGTCAATTAACTCCATCGAATAACTAAATTCGATAACTCCTTCGACTAACCAAATTCGATAATTCCTTTCAATTAAACTAACATCGATTAACTCCTTTCGATTAAACTAACATTGATTAACTCCTTTTAACTCGATTAAACTAACATCGATTAACTCCTTTTAACTCGATTCGAATAACTAATATTTGATAACTCCTTTTAACTCGATTCGAATAACTAATATTCGATAACTCCTTTTAACTCGATTCGAATAACTAATATTCGATAACTCCTTATTCGACTAACTCTAATCGATTTATTCTAATTCGATTAATCTATTTAATTACTCTATTGGTTAACTCTACTTTAACTGGTTAACTCTAACTAATAACTCTAACTGATAAGCTCTAACTGATCAACCCTAATTGATTAACTCTAATTGGTTAACTCTAACTGATCACTTTAACTGGTCAACACTAATTAATTTAACTCCTTTAATTTATTCCTTTTCTATTTGTTTACTTAACAAATAACTATTCCCTTTTCAATTCTATTTATTTAACAAATAAATATTTCTTTTATCTTTTCTATTTGTAAATGGTTTACAAATATATCCCTTTTCAATCTCATTTGTAAATGGTTTACAAACATTTCTCTTTCTGATCTATTTGCAAGTGGTTTGCAAATAATTCCTTTAGGGTTTTATTTCTAAGTATTTTCTATTTATAAATAATCCATTTATAAATAAATTTCTATTTATAAATATTCTATTTGTAAATATTCTCTTTTATAAAATCCTCTGATTTTATAAATATTCTCTTTCCAGTATTCACTTTCACAAATTCCCCTTTTCTCCAAATCCCGGTATGTTATGGTGTTTAACATATCAAATTACGATGTCCAATATCGTCCATACACACACAATCAACAACAGGTTATAATTCACATCATATATCATAATATATGAAAAACAATAAAATAACTGTTGAGGAATCCAGTAGGATTCCTCCAACCTGTTTCCCTGCATCCACAGATGTTACACAATAAAATCAACATCACTTTCATTTCCATATGATATATTCTATTAAACAGAATCAATATAGAAATTCAACTAACTGACTAGCAGTTCAATCAAACAGTCAACACATAGTCAATCAACCAATATTTAACAGTTCTAAAAATACAACATGAAATTATAAACTGTTTAGAGTTAGTGAGATTTACTCGCTTTGGACGATCATCGTTAATAACGATAACCATCGCTCGATTTGATTCAGACGGACAATTTATTTTGCAATAAATTGTAACAAGCTCGGATTCACTTCTATTCAGCTCCATTTCATAGCGCTCGTCCATACGATCCCAAAAACATAATAATATCGGTAGATTAACTCATATTTTGAAACCTCAAAATGTTGATTTCAGGGTGCAAAATACTCCACATAAAAAGTTGCTTATTTAATTAATTAAAAATTACAATAAAATTCTAAAAATTAAATTATCATTATGTCTCTAAAGAACCTTATCCCGATTTGCAACCAGTATCTCGTTATACCAAATAAACTGTTACGGATCGATAAACGATTCTATAGCGACTATTTGGAAATTTGATTTGGACATAAATCAAAATCTACACGACGAAATCTTGATTTTTCTCTTCCACTAGAAAGATATACTCCACCAGCTCCGCACGTTTTGATTATGCCTTCGAAAAACGACCCTATCGACTGGTCAGAATATATTTTTTCACTTCTTAACTTCAGTTTCAACTGAACCAATTTAATTTCAATTAAATAATTAATTAATTCTTGTCAACGAAAATTTTCAAAAATCCTGAAAATTTTCTATCGCCCTAACTTTTCGAAAAATTTCGCCAACACCTCCTTTGTACAGCCCTATCAGTAAAACTCCAACTTGCCTCTCTAGACCATCTCTAACCCAAAAGAAAACCAAACAGCCAAGTGGCTTGCCAATTCGGCTCATAAATCTTATATCCAATAGAATTATAAACTTGTACCTTTTGTCGGCATATCATTTTATACTTCCAACCTATTATCAATTCAGCAGATACAAGGGTCATCCCAATCAACTTCCAATCTGCTTTTATCTACGACACAACCATTCGCTTATATTCGAGCCAAATATCATTTCAACTCGAGTTTCTTCTCGATTCCCAACTCTTAGTTTGATTATCACATTACACTTCAAATTTGAAACTCACAATCCAATTTGTCTTGGTATCATTCTAATTCAACCTCAGTTACCACTTTACTGGCTTTACTTTATTTAAATTTTTCTTTCACAAATTTCTGTTAAATTTGTTTTTAATTCAAACAGTCCTTCCCTGGGAGTTTTTAAACAGTTTACCCTTTTAAAAAATCAAATTTTCCTTTTGAACGTGTCACTGAGCCCTTAATTAATATTCCATTAGTTAAACCACTTCTCTATTTCTTTATCAATATTTGTTAACCAAATATTTTCAATAACCATATTGGCCTTTTATGTTATTTGGAAAACATTTCCGAATATCGCCTTCCTTTATTTTCTAAACTTTAGAAAATATATGCTATTTATAATTGGAAAATATTCCAATTACTTATCTCTTTTCCGATCTCGTTTATTTATATACTTAGGAAATATTCTTTATTATATTTCCAAGCTTACACTTATTTGGGTTAAAACGGATGTTGTGTAAAACATCATTACGACAACCCAAATACTATATTCAACTAACTATTATTCAATATTGATCTTCGAGCCTGAAATCTTACTATTTATTTGTTAATAATGAAATCAATCAAGTTGGGGTATAAATACCTCTCATACCTTGACTGAATAACATTTATAACGTCAAAACAGATATGACTACTTACTCGAATAATCAATACCATACAACTACTTATTCACTTTTAAACACGTATACGCTTCCTCTTTTTATTCTTGCTAGATTTTATTCTTAGTCTTCCTTTTTGATTTTACTATTCTATTTCTAAGTTCATTTCCTTATCGACTTCTATATATATGTCGATACGTTGATTTCTAACTATCAAATTATCTTAAAAATATTCCAACTCCTTAAATTCTCGGAAAAATTCGCCATAACCTCCTTTGTACCAGGGGCATCGGGATATTTCAAATAGCCTCCCATGGCCCTCACCAATCCAAAAAAAAAAAGCCAAGCGGCTAGCTGATACTGCGCATAAAATCTCATATATGAATTAAATACATACCTTTTCGTCGAGCATTCTATTTATATACCTTCATACCTTATCCATACCTATCTCATGTATATTTATACCTGCCCAATCTCTTTTAACTATACCAGATCGTTTTAACTCAATTCGTTAATTAATTTGTTAATTAACTCTTTAGTCTATTTCAATTTTATATTTGAACATGACATGTTCAAATATATTTTAACTTGCTTATTAACTAATTTGAATACAAATTTCAAATTTAATATCTATATTCGATTTCGAATATCCATTTACAAATCCAATTCACGTTTCAAAGTTCAACTTCAAATTCAAAACTTGATTAACTAATTCCTCTTCGACTTAATTAATTCTATTCAAATTTTATATCACTTCTATTATTCAAATTCTATATATCAAATTCTATTATTCAAATTCTATGTTATAAATCCCATTTGAATTTCTATATTCAAATTCTATATATTCAAATTCTATATGTCAAATTCTATATTATAAATCCCATTTGAAATTCAACACAGCTTGTCTTTCCCAAAACAAATTCAAAACAGTATCTCTGGTAGTAATTCGTCACTTACAACTCGAAAATGAATACTGATGATGCAGCTGTCATCATCGGAATCTATTTTCCAGCGATCGAAGTGAGTTCAATACTATAAAACCATTTCTAATCATTTCCACTTTGAAATTCATTTCAAAATATAATTCACACTGCTTGTAAAATAATTTAAAATCTCCCAGGATCTTAAATTTTCCTTATTTTTAATCCAAATCCATTTACAAACACTTATCCAATTTTCCAGAATTTTAATTCAATTTCTGGTTTAAAATTTCAGATTTAACTCATTTGATTTCATGTATTTTACTTATATGAATTCTGATTGGTTATTTACATAACCATTTAATTTATAATCTTACTCGATTATAATAACAACCAATATATCCAGTATATTATAATTTTGATATATATATATATATATCTTCTCTATATCAAGATATACCTTGGGTAAACTTATTTTAATTTACCCCTTTTTTTCAAAACATATCGTGTCGACCCATCGTATTCGAGAGTTTATAAACTCCTACCGATATAGTGGATCAAACTGATCGACCAGAACCCATAAACAACTCAACCAATAAATCTCCACAATATAAAACAAATTTTTATATCAATAACAAATACGTTCACTCGTATATATACACTCAAACTCAATCTAGGGTATTACTAACCCTATCTCTACCGAGTCACGCCACAGAGCCAAGGTAATTCACTTAACTTAAGCTCTGATCCAAACTGTAATGATCCGGGTTTTTTTGTCAACCTTGGTTATCGCCATAAACTCAAGGATGACTAACCAAACATCGAAAAATACCGGATGATTAATGAAAGAAATTAGAGGGTGAGGAAAGATAAGATAGAAACTTAGAATAGAAGAAGAAGAAGAAGAACACAACATCAGTGTAACACGAACTTCACAACGGAACGAATATCATATAATAGATAACATATCTTTGAAATATAAATCTACACTTGAATATACATATCATTTTCAAAGTACAGCACTTACAACATAGCGAAAATAAACTATAGTTATATGATCCTGAAGCCTCCTGCTCCAGCTCTTCAAGTATCTGTAAATCCTGACTACTTGGCTGCCCGTACAAAATTGGGCACCCAAGAGTTTAGGGAAAACAAAACAAATAAACTCCGGGTCAGTCATGGGAATGATATGAGTAAAACAGTTTAAGCAGGTAAATGATATCTCATAAGACCACGCCGTATAACGGAACGGGTTTTTCCCTTATGAGAATCCAAAATTTTCTTTATATCAAAAACCTTTTGATATTATAATAATGTCTATTAACCACAATATAATAATCATCAAGCAGAAATGCTTTCATCTCACGTTCTACATGTATAGTATACAATCCAAACCGCAAGCACGTATTGGGTAATGGGTTTCCAACTATGACAAGGTATGGAACCATCTTTCGCTAGTGTACCTTTAGAAAGGAATACACTGGGTTCAACAAGAACATCTTGCAACCCGACCACATCTGACCGACCACTCATTTCGCTTGAGTGTATCGAATGTATATCACCAACGGTTGGGATCAGCAACCGTTTCCCGAATGGGACAACATCAATAATAGATTTTTAGAAGTAAATGAAACTCTAGATCAGGTGATTATACACCCTAATAGGTGTGACCTACATAGCCATGTTGCCTGCCCGATTTTTGTCATTTACCGGTTGATGAGGCTTTAGGTTACGCTTTATCATCACATCAGATTCACTTCGAATGCCATATTTGTCAGATCCATCGAAAATCACTAATTGACATCTACAATAGTACATTACGTGTCAGCTAAACAAGTTTCTTTCTCCGCTTCCACTCTTGGTACGGTTGAAGAATCAATGTACGTGACTTTTCTGGAAATACTCGGTCAGACATTCATCCATACAAGTCATCCAGGAACAGGATGAACCGAAGGCACTATTCAGTATATCCATCTTAGGCACTGTTATCTAAGATTTATACAACAGCCCTTGCACTTTACCCCGTCTTCAATTTTCTTTGGCATATATGATTCGTAACGCTTATGCCAATACAGAGTGGTTCTTTGGATAATAATCCAACCGGTCTCTCCATATTAACAACGTTAAAATGGTCAAAACTTCGATAGTCTGTGATTTAACCATCAAAGAAAAACAGGTGTGCAAACAATGATATTATTTCCAGGAGGAAAATTATATCGATCAATCATCATTCAACCTTTATCTCTTTATGTCATTAATTTCTTATCTTCTGTTTCCATATATTCTGAATTCTTATTTTCTATTATCAGAAAACATTTCTGATTCTCATTTGGAAAACATTTCCAAAACTTCTTAACTGGGATTTAAACAGATGTTTAAAACTATATTGCGATGACGACTCAAACCACTATACTAAATTACTAAATCCACTTAACCACTTCACACTCGAATCGTAACCATTTCTTAATTAAAAACGCAGTCAATCAAGTTGGGGCATAACTACCTCTCAGACCTTAACTGAACCACCTTTCAAATCTCGAAATAGATAAGATTCTCCTTTTTACTCCTTAACAATTCCTTACGAACCCTCAGATTTCTATTTACGAACCCACTTCTTTTACAAGTTTACGTGATTAAAACAATGGTGTTATAATCTCCTGCATCCGACATATATTATCTTTAATATGACTTTTATTTCCTAACTCGAATAATATAATGACAACTAATTTATTTACTCCTATTCGGTTAACTCTAATCTATAACTCTTAATTGAATAACTCCAACCTAATAACTCTTACTCGATTAACTTTTATTCGAATAACTTATTCGAATAACTTATATTCGATTTGCTTACTTTCGAATACTTATATTCGATAGTCTCTTTCTTCGAATAAATCTTATTCGATTTAACTCCTGTCGGATAACTAGATTCGATCAACTCACTTCGAATATTTCTGATTCGATTATCTCACTTCGAATATCTATGATTCGATTATCTCACTTCGAATATCTACCATTCGATTATCTCACTTCGAATATCTACTATTCGATTATCTCACTTCGAATATCTTTGATTCGATTCACTTCCTCGAATAACTAAATTCGATTAACTCATTTCAACTCTATTTGAATAAACTAAATTCGATTAACTCCATTTGAATAGCTCTAGTTCAATTTAACTCTATTCAATAACTCCAGTTCGATTTAACTTTATCGACTAACTCTAACTGATTTAACTCAAACTGGTTTAACCTAACTGGTTTAACCTAACTGGTTAACTCTAACTCATTTACTCTATTCGATTAAATCTAATCGAATAACTAATATTCGATCTACTCATTTCGATTAACTCTTTTGATTTATTCCTTTGAATTATCTCCTTGATTAATTCCTTTGAATTAACTCCTTTGATTTATCCCTTTGAATTATCCCTTTTTTATTTGTTTACTTAACAAATAAATATTCCCTTTCCAATTCTATTTGTTTAACAAAAAATATTTCTTTTATCTTTCCTATTTATTTAACAAATAAATATCTCTTTTATCTTTCCTATTTATTCTCTATAAATAAATGATCCTTTTATACTTTTATTTATTTCCTAAATAAATAATCCTTTTTTCTTTTCTATTTGTAAATGGTTTACAAATATTTCTCTTTCTATTTGTTTGACAAATATTTTCCTTTATATTTGATTTCACAAATATATCTCCACTATGTTTGTTTTACAAATATATTTCCTCTATGTTTGTTTTACAAATATATTTCCTCTATATTTGTTTTACAAATATATTTCCTCTATATTTTCAAATTAATTCCTTTTATGAAATTCTCTTTCTTTTATATATAAAATCCATTGATTTTATATAAATAATCTATTTTCAAATCAACTTTGAAAATCCCCTTTTATCATTCTGGTATTTCTTAAGGTATATAAAATACCATTTAACAGTGATCGATATCATTCAACACACAAAATCAACAACAGATTTTATATCACATCATATACACAATATACGAAAAACAGTAAAATAAATGTTGAGGAATCAACTGGATTCCTCTAACCTGTTTCCCTGCATCACAGATGTTAGACAATATAATTAACATCGATAATATTTCACTCTGAAATATTCTGCTAAACAGAATCGATATTAGATTGACGATTTATATATAAACATCGTTATCTAATATTTTCAACTAACGCATAAGCCATTCAACCAAACAGTCAACACACAGCAATCAACAGATAATTATCAGTTCTAAGAATACGCTGTAAAAATAGAACTGTTCAGAGTTGGTGAGTTTTACTCACATTGGAAGTTCATCGTTAAAGAACGATAAACTGTTGTTTGATTTGGATCAAATAATTTATTTCGTCATAAATTCAAACGAGCCCCAATCCACTCCTAATCAGTTCCAGTGTATAGCTTTCGTCACTACGATCCCATCGGATCCTGTTTTGTCCAATTCCGATATCGTATGAGATACTTATTGAATTTACAAGCTAATACTCTATTTTAATTTAAATTAAACATGAATTTCTAAAAAAAATGGGCCTTACTATTTGAAACCGGCCCACTGCCACATTAAAACACACCGTATGCTTCCTTCTTCCCAAATCAACAAGCCCAGAAATCCGCTCGTCAGACCTTCACCCTTTTCCCCTTTTGACCGTGCCTTTGACCTCTCCTCACGCCTAGGCCACCAAACCAGGGCGCAAACACCACCAGTCACCTCAACGCCTTACCCTCTTCCTATTCGCCACCCCTTCCCAACACTCGACGCCCTTAGGCATTTTCCGATCTGTAGGCTCGATGAATATCCCAACCGTAGCACCTGACCAGAGATTACCGGAGACCCTCAAAACCTGCTCACCCGATGCGCCCCCTCGCTTGAAATCCAATGCCACACTTGCGGTGGTCCACCTCTTCACCATTTCCATGAAAATACGAACCCTAATTTTACTGTAAGCAAACGACATCCACGAAATTCACTTCCGAGCTTCCTAAACTGATAGCAGATTGAAGGAGATGCTCATAGGGATTCAATTATATGTATATTGAGATTTATAGGATTTATTTCCTATTTCTGGTTTTGGAAAGAACATGGGGGTGCAAAAATCGCTGAACAGAGAATGAGTTAGATTAGGTTTAGTTAAGGATTATTTATAGTAGATTTAGATATTTACTCTTTTGATTATTTTATTCCTTTTTAATCAATCGTTGTTCGTATATGTCCTTTAAAAATTTCTGTGACCACATACGATACCCCAAAAATCATGAAAATGGACATGTAGCTAGAGTTCGACATTACGGTCCCAACGAAACTGGTTTCGTCGAATTCCGACTCCGTTTGATCACACAGCGTATTTTTAACCGTCAAAATACTGACTGTTTCTCACTCTAAAAATCCGTACGGCAACATACTGACTTCAAAAATCACGGAAACTGAACTCTAGCAATAATTTAATATTGCAGATCCAACAAAATTAGTTTCGTCGAATTCTGAGGTGGTTTGCAAAAATGGCTATTTTTAAAGTCCTAAATAACCCATTTAAATATATAAATATATTTAAATATAATTACATTAAGTATTTATAAATTTCTATTATCATATATATTCACAGTCGAATACCATACAGCTCAGAAAACCCTTATATGGATTTCTAACTCGATATTCAAATCCGGGTCAACCCGATATTCGATTTAAAATGAAATTCCTTTTTAAAATATAAATAATTCCTTTACAAATTATAAAGGAATTCCACAGCGACTTTTCTAAAATTTGATTTGGACATTAATCAAAATCTACACAATGAAATCCTGATTTTTCTCTTCCACTAGAACGATATACTTCACCAGCTCCTAACGTTTCTTGTTTCACAGAAATCCGATTTGAAACGGCTTCTGTATATTCGTTTGAAGTTTGAATCGCTAGTTTACGAACTGCAGCGCCATTTTAAGCTCGATTTTAATTATAATATAATTATACGTTCAAACTGTCGTTTATATAATATATTCGTTATTCAAATTCAATTCCAAGCTGAATTAAATATCACAGATGATCCAGTTCACACCATATCGCCATTTCAGCCAATTCTGATTATTTCAGAATTAAATATATTATATAATTTATTATTTTAAATAAATATTCACCATTATTTAATTAAACCACCATTTAATTCACTATATCACTATTTATATAATTAAATTAATTAATTATAATACCTCTACAAATGCGGGTCATTACAGATCACTTCATTCAGAAGATCAGAGAGATAATTCAGAAAGGCGAGCCCTCGAGTTTTCAGGTTGATAATGATGGGATTCTAAGGCTAAAAGGTCGAATTTGTGTTCCTAACATTTCTGAGCTCCGAAAGGAAGTACTGGATGAATGCCACAAGTCAAAACTTAGTATCCATCCAGGAGTAAGCAAAATGTATAATGACATCAAATGCACTTTCTGGTGGAGGTCGATGAAGAGAGGCATTTCTTTATATGTTAGCCGATGCCTTACTTGCCAACTAGTCAAAAGCGACCAACAGAAACTTGCTGGATTGTCACAACCGCTGGACATTCCAGGTTGGAAGTGGGAACATATTTCCATGGACTTCATAGATGGTTTGCCCAGAACCAGAAAAGGAAATGACAGTATTTGGGTGATCGTAGATCGCTTCACGAAGACCGCCCATTTCATACGTGTGAGATCAAACCGAACTGCTCAGAGTCTGGCATAGATATATTTCAAGGAAATTGTTAGGATATATGGAGTGCCGCTCAGTATAGTTAGTGATAGAGATCCAATATTTACTAGCAAATTCTGGGAGGCATTTCAAGTAGAACTGGGAACAAAGCTGAATTTAAGCACCGCCTATCACCCTCAAACAAATGGTCAGACTGAGAGGGTGAATCGTATACTCGAAGATTTATTGTGGGCTTGTGTTCTTGAATTTGGTGGATCATGGGAAGACCATTTGCATTTAGCTGAATTCTCATACAACAACAACTATCAGGCGTGCCTGACCATGTCACCATTCAATGCATTGTATGGTAGACCGTGCCGATCTCCTGCTTGTTGGGTCGAACCTGGCAATAGGCTTGTATTAGGACCTGATATGATCCGTGAAGCTGTAGACAAAGTCGATTTCGTTAAGAAACGATTACTCGCCGCTCAAAGCCGACAGAAGAGCTATGCTGATTTGAGAAGAAGAGATTTGGCTTTTTCTGTTGGTGATTATGTCTATCTAAGGGTTTCTCCAATGAGAGGAGTGATTCGATTTGGCAAAACTGGGAAGTTGGAGCCCAGATTTATTGGTCCATTCCCTATACTTGAACGGATTGGAACCCTCGCTTATAGAATTCAATTACCAGATTGGTTGCCTGGAGTGCATGACGTATTTCACATATCTCAACTTCGAAAGCACGTTCATGATCCTGACTTGATCGTGGAAGAAGCAGCGCAATAGGATATTGAAATTACTCCAGAATTGGGTGTGAGAAGAGAGTCGCTAAAGATTATCGGCAAAGAAACCAAAGATTTGAGGAACAAGAAGGTTCACTTAGTCAAGGTGCAATGGAGTGGAGATCCGCGAGATTGTACTTGGGAAATAAAGGAAAGCATTAAGAAAGCCTATCCTAAGTGCAGGGTGGATATCTCTGATTGACTCTGGTGCAAGGTACATCTACCATATTTTGCATTTCCATTCTGTTCTTTACTTTGCTATTGTTTTTCTTTGCATTGATGTAAACTTTTTAATTATATAGTCTGAATGTTTTCAAAAGAGTACATGAACTAATTTGTATGATTTTGAAAAGTTAAAAACAAATTGCTTGTTGTTTGTGTTGTGTGATAGTGGATATGGTTAATTAAATTATTAGAACGATAGTTAATTTAATCAATAAGGGAATGAATGGCAGAATTTATTCGATTAAATCACACGTGGAACTGAGTTAAAAATAGATTGAAATATATATATATATATATATATGTGTGTGTGCATTATATAGGCTTCACAAGGTAAATGGATTAGCTGTTGAGTAAAGAATTTATTTGCGTGCTCGACAAATAGGTAAACCTTAATGAGTTGGATGCGAAATATTATTATATCAACTCCTGTGAACGCCATTGGATGCGAAGTGCTGGTTGTTATGTGTGTAATAATAAACGTCGCCATAGGATAGTAAAAATTAATTTTGAACTACTCTACATGGCATACTTCTTGAAGATAGACATACTTCATCATATACCACATAAGCATTTGGAGCTTGTGTGACGAGGTGGAAGATTTACCATACGTGCGAGAGGCTTGTATGGCGATGACTATATATTACAGGTTGAACTGATGACTGATATGGACCATATAAAATGTAATGGTAAATTGCAAGAATAATAAAAACCCCACACGGGTCTGGAGATGACAATAAACACGTCTCTCTGGTCATTAAGGCACAAAAACGATTTATAAGGTGATGAGAATTTATTCTCCGGAGTTATGATCTATACACACTACCCTGTGGACACCGGAATATATCACTATAAATATGTGCATGCTTATTAGGATTTATTGGGTACCTAATACGGCCCAATAAATTTCCAAACCCCTCCCCGTACAAAGGAGGTTGTGGCGAAATTTTTCGAAAATTTAGGGTGTTAGCCAAATTTTTGAAGAATTTGAAAATTCTCAAAGATTGAAAAGTTGGAGAATGGAAGCCAGATTGAACGTAGAGTTGATTAATCAAACCATTTTCGACTTTGTTCCTTTTCAGGGACAAAGTTTTAAGTGGGGGAGATTGTAACGACCCGGAAAATCTGAACCAGTTTGAAAATTTTAAATTGGCTATTTTAGTGGATTTTCAATATTTAAAATAAATATTTTAAATAATAACAACGAAAAGTAAGTTTGAATCGACGTTTGAAAATAAATATAATTAATTCTAATTATAAACAAAGCCTGAAATGGCGTGGTAGTTTCAAAATTTGAATTCAAACTTTGACTGACTGTACCGGATGCAAAATAAAAAGGATTCTAGTGAAACCAAAAAAATATTTAAATCTGTTAGTGAATATCTTTCTAACGAATCTGAAAAATCGAAGTTTCATAGCAGGAAGCAAAAGTTATGGCCAAACGAATTTTCAGAAAGGTCGGTATATAGTTTATATAGCCCGTGAAAATGGCCATTTTGCAAACGACCTCAGAATTCGACGAAACCACTTTTGTTGGATCCGGGATGTCAAATTATTGCTAGGTTTCAAATTTCATAATTTTTGAAGCTAGTATGTGAGCGTGGCAAAGGAAAATGTGTTTTGGTCAATTATAGTTAAATTGATCGACCAAAAAGGGGCCATTTTTCAAACGGTCTCAGAATTCGACGAAACTAGTTTTGTTGGGACTGTATCATCAAAACATAGCTAGATTTATTTTCGGGAATTTTTAGAATCAAAATGTGGCCCCGACAAATTGAAATGTACGTTCAAATTAAATATTGAATGTTTTATATTTTAATTTGAAGAAAAACTGACTGAAACAGTCGAATGGGCCTACGAAACATGTCCCATTGTGTTCGGAATGGGAGTATTTAGCTACGGACGACGGTCGTTGGGTCTGGATTGGGGTTCGTGTGTGAAAGAGGGTATTTTTGGATTTTTTAAAACTTATAAATATATAAAAAACTCTCATTGGTCAACGCAACATTCTCTCTCCTAGATTATCAACCGATCGACGATGGAACCCCCTTCAAAATTTCCCGTCCACTTTCCGACCAAACCACGAAGAATTACACCCCGACCCAGTTGAATTTTTGAAGATTCCACTCTCCTCTTCAAATCCATATAAGTGGCACCCCCTGTCGTCGTGTATCCTGGCTGGATCGAGCCCCTGAAGTGTCGGGCTTTGAAGCGCCACCGCCGACGACTGGAGCCACCGAACTGGACCTCCTCCCTGGCGCCGGTGCGCCTCTCCGAGCTCTCTCACATGGCATCGGCCAATCGACGCGAAGCTACACGGATTAGAAGAAAAATCCAAACCTAGTTTTGAACAACTTTGAAAGGTAACGGTTGAAATTAAATTAAACTATTCTATAGCACTTTAAAGCGCTACGGTTTTTGATTTCACTGTAAAAATCATATCTTTTTCGTTTGTTGACGAAATCCAGTGAAACAAGAGACAGTGGACTCGTGTGGACGTCTTCTACATTCTAGAAGAGACCACGTATTTTTCTGATCCTTCTGCTATTTTTGGTGGAGTGGAACCCAATTTGAGATTTCTAAATTATAAACGATAAGGAAAACGATGATGTATAAATTATACAGTCGATGTATGAGTTATATAAGCGTTGTACACCTCATGTATAAGCAATGTATTAGTTGTACGTTCGATGTATAAGTTATATATGCATTGTAAAAATTATATATGTGTTGAAATAGAAGTGAAATATACTTATATATATACGCCCCTCGTCCACAAACCATGAACGATATTTATTGGGTTGTGATTGGTGTGAAAATTGGTTGATAGCGAATGGTTGATTAGAATTGTTTGTGGTTGAAATTGATTGATTGTGGTTGAAAAATACCCTTTTGTGGTTAAGAATTATTTGGTTGAAACCACAAAGGATTAGTTTGTGGAAAAGAAAAAAATATACATGCCGCCTGCGTGCAAACTAGATGCATGAAATCCCCATTGTCAAAAGCTGCGAGGCTTTAAGGTAGAGCGTCGAGCCGTACTAGGGACGGCCCCGGTTTTAACTACCCTGCCATTATGCTGCCGAAATTTTGAATAATATTCATGTGTTAGAATTATTTTCATGTGTTGAAACCACATTCATGTGTTGAATAGAAATTCATTCGTTGAATAGAAATTCATGTGTTGAATGGTATTCGTGTTTTAAATAAATTGCGTTAACAATAAAAATCACATTTTTATTATATGTACGAACTATAGAAAACATTCATGTGTTGAATAGAAATTCATTCGTCGAATAGAAATTCATGTGTTGAATGGTATTCGTGTTTTGAAATAAATTGTTTTACAATAAAAATCATATTTTTATCATCTATATGAACTATATAAAATAGTCGTGTTTTGAAACAAATTGTTTTATAATAAAAATCATATTTTTATCATCTATATCAACTATATAAAATAATCGTGTTTTGAAATAAATTATTTTATAATAAAAATCACATTTTTATTATATACATGAATTGTTAAAAATAGCGAATTGTCGAAATAAATCTTGGTTGGATAAAAATATCATTTTTATCAAATGTATGAAAAGAAAATAGTTTTGAAATCGAAGAATCGATTATATATATATATATATATATATATAATTGAAATATATCGAATAACGAAGCAGCAGTTCATGTTTTGAAACCGTGATTTCAAACGATTAGTGCGGGAGATCCGACCATCGGATTTTCCCGAAACCGTAACCATTGGGTTCGCTTTGGAAATATCTTTCCAACGACACCGACTTTGTGAAGATCCAACGGTTGTATGGTCTGGAATGTTTAATTCAAATCTGAAGAAAAACAGCGCCAGAATCGATTATATTTGTATATATATATAATTAAATTAAATTGAATAACGACACTGCGGTTCGTATTTTGAAATCGAAACTTCAAACGAGTGTACCGGGAGATCCGACCGTCGGATTTTCCCAAAACTGGAACCGTTGGATTCGTTTTGAAAAGATCTTTCTAGTGATATAAAATTTGTGAAGATCCAACGGTTAGATTTTTAGATATGTGTAAATCAAATCTGAAGAAAAATAGTGCCACGGCCGCGTTATGACCTGAAGCGTCGTTTGAATGAAATGGCTATTTTTAAATAAATAAAAATAGCGATAAATCGTTATAAAAGATTATAAACGATATGGAATGTGAAATTTAGAAACTAACTGAAGGTTAGCTAAGTCGAATGGTTTCCTGGGTTTTGATCTGATGTTGGTTTCGGCCTTCGGGGTTTATATTTGGGAAATCATTCTCTTAATAATTTACGGTTAGTGAGTAATGAATTGGAATGAAGTGTATGTTGTGTTTGTGTAGCACTTGTTAATTATGTATGCCAGTTGCTTAGAAAGACCGGGTTTATCCCATTCTGAATAACTGAATCGACGATAATAAGTCGAAGATGAAGATGGGGGTTGAAGACCGGAGATCTTCACCTCGATTGGATGATAACTGATGTCTTGATTGGGAGGCATCCCAAAATATGGATAATGAGTGGTGATCGTCAAGACGTACGTGGAGATCGATGGGTATGCGAGGTATATCGTGCCTCCGGTTTCGTTCAGACCCAGAATGGACTAGTAAATGGACTGTGTGTCTGACATTGGAATTCATTCTATGTGATTGATAGCCATCAGTTGCATGGTGTGAATTGCCTGTGTGGCATGCTAAGATGCAGTGATCAGGGCTTCTGTTGAAAAGAAAAGTCTTGTGGTTGATGATCAAAGCACTGCCTGTGTGGCGTAGCTTTGTGTATAACGTGAATTCGCGAACGTCACACCCCGGTATGAACCAGAAACGGGAGAGGACATCAGGGAGGGCATGCGTTTCCTTCTAGCTAGAGGTGGTGTCAGTGCTTAATATTGGCTGACGTTTATACTATTTTTCACCTATGTGGTTGTTGCTGTTGCGAGGCGCCTAAGATATATCGGTCGATCCGGGACCGATGGAGTCATTTGTTTGCTCATTTACGCCCCAAAGGGCGGGGAAACGCAGTATTCAGAAATTTTAATCCACATCGGTGGACCGGCTCTGACGATCCAAAGGCTTGACTGAGTACTTGCCTGAGACACGGGCTAGAGCGTCTCGAAGTCGGTAAGGACTATCTTTTGCCTTGGTTCATGACGGAAACCCAATTTCCAAATACGACATTGTGCGGTTTTGAGTGTAAACCTATATTCGGTGACATAGAGGCATGGGACGCTCATGTCTTATATGATTGATATTTATGATTGTTTTATAAAATTAGAAACTAACTGGAAACGATCAAAGACGGATGGTTTCCTGGGTATTGGTCTGATGTTGGTTTCGGCCTTTAGGGTTAATACCTAGGGAGTCGTTCTCTTACTATTTTACAGTCGGAGTCTGATTAAGAATTCTTTTGTTTTATTCGTATCAAGCATATTTTGGCCATTATAAGGTAAAAACTCTATCCTCCGGTTTGCGTTGCATTATGTGATGGGAACTGAGTCTTATAATGGCTTCATTTTTATAAAAAGCATTGCGATGTTTAAAAGATTGACTTGTTTTAAAGCACGGGCAATCCAATGGAGTAAACCCGTTCCGCGAAAGCGGCATGGTCCTGTGATTAGCCATATTATAAAATGTGTTAAGTAGATTTCTCATACCAGTCCCATGATTGACTCGTAGTTCATTTCACTTGCAAACTCGGGTGCCCTTATTTCTACACGGGCAGCCTTGTCTTCAGGTTTTAGCAGGCTCTTTCTGGATAGCTGGAGCTGAAGATGGATTCTATCATTTGTCTCTGTTTATGCTGTTCAGCTCCTATTGTACATATTATGTTTGTTTTCCACTGTAGACATTTATGTATAGCTGAACTGTATTTGTACTAAGTATGATCCTGTATACTACATAACTCTGATGATTATGTTTATCCAGTGTATTATTTGTACATTATCTGGTGTATTTATTTAATTATGTTCTGGTATTATCTGTTTATGTGTTATATTCCAAAGATTACCCTTGCCACCGTCAGTACGGGGTATGGGGTCGTCACAAGCTCAATGATTGTTTGATGCTTTAGATAAATGTTTTTTTCTTTGATAGTTAAATAACCGACTATCGAAGTATTGGCCAATACTGCTGTCAACATGGAGAGACCGGTTGGATTATTATCCAAGAACCACTTCTTATTGCCAGTAACATTGCGAATCAGATTATATGAAGATAAATCAAAGATGGAGTAAAGTGCAAGGGATTTTTCAGTTAATCCTAGGTAGAAATTGCCTATGATGGATTAATGAAAATTGTGCCCTCGGTTTTGCCCAGTCCTAGAACGAGTTTGTATGGACGAATGTCTGACAAGGTATTTCCAATGGTCACATATTTCGTTTGTAAAAGTATACATCTGGTGGCGGAGAATTTATTCTCGTAGCATAATATCAAGAATTTATTTGTGTAAATAATTAATGATTAACGGATCTGACAATGTGGCATTCGAATTGATTGTGCTATCAATGAAAGATAAGTAACCGTAACTTCAAGCCTCGCAACGGGGAAATAGCATAAAATCGGGTAGGTCACGTGGCTAAGTGGGTTGCACCCAAATAGGATGTATTGTCACTTGATCCAGAGAAAATCCTTTTGCTTCTTTATCTTATTGATGATGTTGCTTCAGAATAGTTGCTGGTTCAAACCGTTGGTTACAATACATTCGGTACTCTTAAGTGAAGTGAGGGGCCGGTCATGTTTACCTTGGGTTATAATATTTTTTTTGTTGAACCCGGTGTATTCCTCTCTAGAGATAAACTGTAGGAAGGTGGTCCATACCTTGCCAGTTGGAATCCATTCGTCAATAAGAGCCTGCGGTTTTGATTGTATATTACGTATGTGGAGCGTGCGATGCAAGCATTTTGCTAGATTGTTATTCACTTATTTTAGACACTATTATAATATCAGAAAAGTACTGATTTTAAAGAAATGTTTTGGGTTATCATAAGGTAAAAACCATCCGTGTTTATGTGTGAATTAGTCTTACAATTATCCTTTCTTTTAGAAGGATTTTTAAAAGTTAAACCAAGTGGTTGGAGTTATTCACACTAGTCCCATGACTAATTCAGAGTTTATTTTGTTTTGTTTCACCCTAAACTCTTATGTGCACAAATTTGTACGGGCAGTCATGTAGTTTAGATGTCTACAGATATACTTGGAGGAGCTTGGAGCAGGAGGCTTCTGTGTTAGTTACCTAGTGTTATTTTTCCGTTATATTGCATGTATAATGTACACTGATAATTGTATGTATATACAGTTAAAATCTTGTATTCCAAAAAGCCGTTATATATATATATATATTATATTTTATTTTGCTATGATGTGAGATTATTTGCTGTTGTTTTTGTTCTTCTTTTACCTTTTTCTTCTTTAGTTCATAATGATTCGTATTTTTGTGCAATTTGGGTTGGACATATGGTGTATTTAGTCAACTCAAAGTGTACGGAAATTCGGGTCGTTACAGTTGGTATCATAGCTTAGGTTGAGCGAGTACTTAGGCTATGTTGGGTTTACTCATCAGAGATAGGGTCAGTAGTACCATTGAACTAGTTGAGTGTATATATACGAGAGCGCATATTTATTAGTTGATATAAAAAACTACTTTATATTGTGTCGATTTGCTTGATGAGTGGTTTATGAATTTTGGTCGGTACATGAAGTACAACTGTATCGATAGGTGTTTCTAAACACTTTAGTAGAGCAATTCGACATAATATTGTCTTAAGGTGGGTAAATAAAATAATTTTACCCAAAATTCTATTTTGATGTAAAAGGAATAATTTTCTGAAATTATTGCAATATATGGATGTGTTGGTTGTTATAATCAGATGAGATTATAAAATTGGAATTGTTGTATATAACCAAATATAATTTGTATAAGAATGAAAATACAAATAAGATGACCAGAATTGTATTTAAACAAGAAATTTGAATTTAAAGCCCGTGGTTGGAAAATATATTTCCAAAGTATGTAAGATAATATAGCCTTGTTTTGGAAGGTTTTTGAATAAAAATAATTTGAGATACATTTTTAGAGTGATAAAGCACAGAACTCACTTCAGTCGCTGGAAAATAACTCCAATGATGATGGTAGCATCATCAGTGTTCATTTTCGAGTTTCTAAGTGATGGATTACTAGCTTAGAAAAAGTTTATGACGTGAAGTTGTTTGAGGAAAAACATGTTGGTTTGGAAAATTCAAATGTCTTTGAATTTGAGATGAAAATAAATATATGCATACATTTATGTGATTTCTTAAGGATTTGGAATAAAAACCCGGGAATTTGAATTTGGAATTTAAATTTGACCTAAGCAACTTAAATGGATCTAAGTGAATAAATTTATTTAGAATCAGTTTGAATGAATTTGAATGCATATGAATGGAATATGAATTGGATGTGAATATATTGGTTGTAACTCATCCCGGTTAAATGAATGAAAGCATATATAATGTGTAATATGAATTTGGAAAAGTTAACGGGTTTGAAGCATTTTTCCTATCTTAGTAATTTTGGGGAAGAAATTCTTTTAAGGAGGGAAAAATGCGACGACCCGGATTTTTGGTCGATTAATTTTAAATATTTAATATTGTTTTAAATATTGAGTTGATAATATAAATGGATTTTATAAGGAGTTTAACGATTTAATAATCAAATAAGATTTAGTTTTGAGTATATCGAATTATTGTAATACGAAAAAAGATATATAATTGAATTCGAAGTTAAAACTGAATCAAAACAATTCAGTTGATCAGTATAAACTCTATTTGAGTATAAACGGTTAATAATTTATTATCAGGAAACTGATTGTTTTAAATTTAAGTTATATTATATCAATTTAAATTAGAACTTAAGAATAACCAATTTCCAAATGACCTCGGATTCCAACAAAATAAATTTTATAAAATCCATAATAGTTAATTATGCGTAGATTTCAATTTTCGTGTTATTTGGAGTTTATATGTGATCGTGCGCAATTTAAACGCGTATCGATTCACGTTAAAAATTAAAAAGGTATTTTTACAAATGATCTTGGAATTCAAGGAAACCAGATCCATCGTGTTCCAAATATTAAGATATAGCAGGATTACAATTTTCATCACGACTGGAGCTCATATGAGGTCATTTGAACAAGAAACTTCAAGTGCAAGTTTCACGAGAATAATAAAATAACAAATCGTTTAACTTCTTGGATACATTTATTTTTAGCTTCTTGAACACACAATTCGATTATAAATAAAAGTCGCTACCTCCCTTCCCTAATTTCTTTTCTGTTCGATTTTAATTCAAAAATGCTCCACTATTCACAATTTCAGAAAAACTGAAGTCAAATTAGTATCCTTCCATTCCTGAAGAACTGCAGTCGATCCCTTTCCTAGTCAAACCGTGTTTTAAAAATCGAAAAAAACCCATAAAACCTGCTCCTCTTTTCAGAAATTTGAAATCCATTTCGAATTACAAATCATGACTTCCAATACATATTAGGACCAATCGTGACGTAAGCCGGTCCTATCCCCTGTACTCAACGTTTCTTGCGATCGAATTGGGTACGACTTTGGAACAACCAATGAGGGATGAACCGCGATGGGTCTTCTGAGGTCGGAAGTGGAAAGAAAGTTCATTGGTGAACTATGATTGGCAAGGAGTTCAGTTTGATGTCGACGAGGGAAGCTCCGGTGGTTGATGAACTTGGCGGTTGGTGATTGAAGTTTGAGGGAAGTCTGTTCTTTTGCTGTAACCAAAAAGTCATGATAATTTCGGGGAGTTGCGAGTTGAATTTTGTATTGATAGGAAAGTGGAGATTCTTGCTGAAGGGAGGGAGAACATGAAGGATAAAGTCAGACAATTGGAGGGTATCTTCTGGGAAGTGGTGATGGAATTTCGATAAGCAGGAAGGAGATTGGTCTTATCTTGAGGTGCTGGGTGGTGCGAGCAGTTTGGAGTGGATTCAATAATGGTTTCAGCGATGATGGGGTTAGGTGCGGAGCAGGTTCTATAGGTGATAGACGTGAAGATTCGATGAAGGGGAAGCTACAGACGAATTCTATTCATAAAAAAGTGGATTGGAGGTGGTGATGAAATGATTGGCGGTTGGTTGTTTGGCAGGAAGGAAGTGAATCTCATCGAGTTCAGTGATTTTTCTGTTGCCGTAAATTATAATTTAAATAATTTTAATTGAAGATTTAATTCAAGTATAACATAAAGTTATAAAAATATTATTAACATATGTAAACTATAAAATTTATTCGTGCAAGGTCCATGAAAATCTTGAAATAAGTTATAGTGGAGTTGTAGTTGCAAAGTATATGAGTCAGAGGCTATTTGGATTTTCCAGAGTTAGATGAAATTTAATTCGAATGTTCTCGAATTAATCGCAAACGAAAATCAATGTGAGTAAACTCACTCTCTGGTTCGCTACACGTGCAAAGCTTGGTCTTCAAACGAATGATATTTGGATTTTTCAGAGAAGATTTCCAAATGATTTATAATTAGAATTCGATTATATCAAATTTTATCTATTTCCAAAGAAATTGGAATTTAATATAGCAAATTGAGCTGTAAATAAATTTGTAACTGAGTTATGAAATAATTGACAATTTTGGAAAATGGAATGTTCAAGTTAGATTTGGAAAACTGGTTAAATTTATGTTTAAAATATTAAAGAATGGAATAGAAATTTATTAATAAACAAAGTTTAAACATCTATATTTAAATATAGTTAATACGAGCTTGCCACAATGCGGTAGTTCGTAATTTGACGTTTCGAAATTCAATTGTGTATATATAACTCAATTTAAGTCGGAATTCTTTGAAACAAGAATCGTTAGGACCGACTGAATAATAATTTTCTAATGGAAGAGAAAAATATGGATTTCGTCTTATAGGTTTTGAGTTATGTCAAAATAAAATATCCAAAAAACTAGTGCTATAATCATTATTAAACCATAACGGTTTATTTAAATTAATATAAGGATTTTAAGTAAATAAAATCTGAATTTCCATTAGAAAAATCCAGATTTGAGTTATAAAATAAATATGAACTCAAGTGGAATAGATGAAGTGATTTTGGAATAAAAAAAATCAGATTTTGGAAGCAAGCAAGGGTTTGAGTTTGATTTGTGCATAAGTGAATGCAAATATATTTGGACATGATATGTTCAAATTAAACAAAGAAGCTAATTAGAAAATTAATTAGCAAATGGAAAGCGATTTAAAATATATTTGAATGCGATATGTTCAAATAAAAAGTGAAATAGACAAAAGAGCTAACTAAAGAATAAATTTGCGAATTGAGTTAAAAATGATTGGATTGAGTTGGAATAAATTAGGAATGGACATATATATGTTAAACATGTATGAATGAAGATAATGGAGATTAAAATTTGAGTGCCCAAAAAAAGGTACATGTTTAAATTTCATATGAATGAGCCAATAGGGCAAGCCGCTTGGCTTTTTGATTTTCTTTTTGAATGGAAAGGGCCTTGAGAGGCGAGTTGTAGTTGTACATGCTGGATCTAAATTAACCCTAGAGGGGGGGAGGTGGTGAATAGGGTTTATTGAATTTTATCGAGGTATTAAAAAGTATCATAGCATATATTATAACAGAGAATATAAATGCAGAAGTAAATAAAATAGTTTTTACCCAGCTTCGGCAAACCCTACCAACTCCTGCATTCCCAAGATTTTTACTAGGTATTAAAATAGATCCCGCTTACAAAACCTTGTAAACTCGCAAATCATACTCTTGTTCTAATCCTATGCTTAAAACCCTAGACTGATCTTTATACCCAAGATAAGATTTTCCCCGAATTACAAACCTGTAATTCGTAAGCCCTAACTATAAATCCTATAGGTAGTAAACCCTAGTTTTACAGACAAACTAGTAAACTCCTAGTTTTATGGACAAACTAGAAAACCCTGATGGTCGAATACAAATGAAATTAAAAACAAAACAATAAAAGGTTAAACCCTTCCCTTTGTAAATTAAGTTGGCTGACCCCTTTGTTTATTTCTTTGTTAAGCCTGGTCTTCAAAAATGTCGGCTAAACAAGGTTAGGGTTTTCCCCTAAATCAAATCGCGATATCAAAAAGGGAATGCTTTGCAAATCTTCTCTGAGGCTAAGAACGAATGACGCTTGGCTCGTCAATCTGATTAGGGTCATTGTGATCGAAAAACAATTGTGAGTAATTCGAATTGATTTCTTTCTTCTGCTCTTGATTTCATTGAATTTTGTTTTCGGTCTCGTTTTCCAGTGATGATTTGGTGTTATGTATAGGATTATAAAAATCATAAATTCCCTCTGATTTTACTTTAATGGCTAATCTTGATTATGCGTGAATTTATCCCCTTTGTTTCCTTGTTTTGGAATAAATCAGCCTTGACATAATTGCGTGATTTGCGACATCATATTTCGAATTATTCTTGCGTAAAACAAATTGAACAAATCTAAAAAAATATTTGTTTTCCTTAGCCCCTTGTGTGATTACTTCCATGATTCTTCTGTGATAAAAATTGCCATGAAATTCTGGTTTAATTTTGAAAACTAATAATTGTTTTTCATGCCCAAGAATATACTGTGATTTCTGGACATATAAATAGGAAACTCGAATTGATTTGAATTGTTTCCTGCCTTGAATTGTTCTCGTGAATTCTTCTTGCCCAAAAATGTTTGCATGATTAAATATGGAGATTTCTTTCCTAAACTCTCCACTGTTGAATTCTGAAAATACAATCCCTGATGTTAGCGAATTTCTGGAAAGATTGGAATTAGAAAAACATTTATGCTAATGTTTATATCATTAAATCCCCTGCATGATACATGATTGTTGCATTCTTCATAATATTCTGGAAATGAATTTTTTCAATAACACATTTCCAAATATGATTGATTTGATTATTTCCTGGATGCATATTTGTTTGCACTCACATCTCTGCTTTGTCTTGGCTGTTCCTTAGGTCAGTTTGTGTAGATGAACATGTATTTCCATTGTCATGTTTTTTTAACATCTACTCTGTATCATTTCGAATTGCTTTCCTCTTTTGAACTTGTGTTACTTGCTTTAACAAACTGCTATTTTCATGTATGCACTTCTTTTGTTTTGTTGACAATCTATATTTCTGTTGCTACACATGTGTATATGCTCGAGCCATGCTACATGTTAATATGATCTATTTTGAACTGTGTTGCTGATGCACTTGAATTGTTGAGATATGTGTACTTGCATGATACATTTGCATGCTTGTGAATTGTATCTTGACGTATATGCTCTGTCTAGTTGGCTTGTACTTGCCTTTGCCACTAAACTTGATCACCATGTTGTTTTGAACTTGACTGACTTGTTGCATTTGAGCTTTCATACCTAGATTGAACCAACCCTGCACTATTTTGAGATGCATGAAGTAGACTTGATGGCTTGTATACTTGAACTTGAAATGTTGTGTTTGTACATGGTCGAGCAGTGTACATCTTTAACGGGCATTTGTTTACGGTCTTGAAAACTATACATCGTTATACGTGTGCATGTATCACCATATACATACATATGCATATATACATATATGTGTTTGTATTTGTTGCTTAAGTGTACATGGATACTTGCGGCATGGAAATGTTGTCAAGCTTCGCCTAACACATCATATTCGATATATTTGTCCCTTTCTGACCATATTGCTCCTGCATAGAAAAATATATGTATATACATACACATGTATATGTATACATGTATAGAATATATATATATATATATATGTGTGTGTGTGTGTGTGTGTGTGTGTGTGAGCACTACAGACGATGTCTACCTTGTGGCATTTACAGTGTATCACTGTGAATACCACAAGCTGTCAGACATAAATGGACAGATATTCATATCAGACTAAGTCATGAAATATGATGAGAAACACACCAAAATTCTAAGGCAAATAAAATTTTAAAATTGAACTTATATCTGCTAGAATTTAAAATATTTTTTTTCTAGTTTACTATGTGTTTCTTCTGTAACATGTAAGCAGAAGACTCGACTGAAAATGCTGACATATAGAAGGCGGTGTGAAGATAGAGTGTGAGTTTTAGTGAATGTAAGAATATATGTAACTGAGTAACTAAGAGAATCGTAGTGAGGCAACAATGTATATGAATGAGTGACTGTATAACTAAGTGTTTTAGTGAGGGACAATATCACAAATAAAATTGAATATGAAATGTATTGTATTACTGAGATGTACAAATAACAGAGTTATAAATTTGTACTGTTGAAATAAAATAAAATATTATATTGAAATAAAATATTGTTTGAATATTTGAAGTCTTGTGCAGTAGTATTCTATTTAAATATAAATATTTTATTCTATATGTGATGTAGAAAAACAGTACAATTACAAACACATTTATTATAATAAATATATGTTTGTTATCATCAAACAAAAATTATAGAATTGTTAGATACAACAATCTCCCCCTTTTGATGATGGCAAATATAAAATAAGATTTTGAATATAATGTTATAATAAATGTATTTGACGCTAAATGTTTGAACTCCCCCTATATATTTGCACCCCTACAACGAAACCCCTTGATATGTGCATGTGCGAAAAACAATAGTTAAAAATTCAATATTTAAATATTCAAAGAATATCCACTTGTCGATCAAAACCTTAACCCATTCTCCCCCTTTTGTTATCACCAAAAGGATATAGAAATTAAAAAATAGTGATAAAAAATTGACTAAAAAATATAACGTCAGCTTAAGAGGAAGAATGGTTATCATAAATCTCAATTAATCCTACAATAATCATAATATTCTAAGAACTGCTGGCAAATTTCACATTGTAGAATGATGGATTTACGACAAAATTTATATAAACTGAAAGAGTTTTAAAACAAATTATTTTCAGTTATTTTCAAGAGAATTTTCATTAAAAAATGATCTCTAAACAGTGATGGATTTGGACCACAATTACAAATTCAATTTAAGTGACAAAATCAAATAATCTCGAATCCCAATAGACATCAATCAACAAATCATAATACGTCATAAAATATTAACACATTTCACAAATTAGAAAATGGATTGATAGGCTGGTTTTTACACACCAAGGAGAAATTCAATTTAAGTGACAAAATCAAATAATCTCGAATCCCAATAGACATCAATCAACAAAGCATAATCCAATTATTTTCTTTTATTTTTCTTTTTATTTAAGAGCACGCTGACCACGCATAATCAGATCTTGGATTTTTAAATGAGGTCAGTTGCATCTTAAATTATAAGTAATCTCATAACCATGCATGATCAGAGCTTGGATTTTTAAATGAGGTTAGAGAAACACTTATGAATATTATATTTTTATTATTTTCCTTTTTAAAAAATCTCCTCAATACATAAAACGAATATGGATGATAGAAATATCGTAGGTATAGAAATGGTTTGGGAAATAAATTTCTAAATTAATTATATTAGGAAATACGCGAAACTGTACTAGGATTCTTGAAAATTTTCAATTATCTCTATTTATAAAAAATTCCATCACATATTTAACACTGTATATTTATTAAGATGATTTTAAAAATAATAAACTCTCCACATTAATAAGAAATCATGATGAATGGCAGAGTAATAGTAGATAAAGGAGATGTTCTTGAAGCAAGCATCAATTCAAAGATATTATAAAAACTATTCAGTTATCATGAAAATTTAAATAAAATATCCTTTTGGTTGTGAAATATACTGTAGTCACAATTCATCACAATTTCAAACATTCTGATAATAATTTTGATGAATTCTAAATACAGTTCAATTTGGTTATTGATTTCAATTTCTAAATAAATAATCAATAAATGATTTTAAAATTGAAAAATCAGTTATAAGAGGAATTCAGAAGGATTTATATAAGGAAAAAGGAATATGAAGAATCTATACAAGATGAAGATCAGAATAAAGAATCAAAACAGATGAGTGAGAACATTATAAGACCCCAAAGATTGGTACCACTTCCTGTCCCCACAAACGAGAATTTTAATATGACATTGGTGGCTAACCAAAGTACCTCAGACAATAATATCAAATTACCAAGCTCAAAAAATAATTTAACAATTCACTTCCATTTATCAGAGCAGCAAGACAAATTCAGAAGAAATTTCACAAGAACGTTTTCAAAAAATTTACCACAAGTCCAAGAAGACAAATCATGATCCAATTCAGACCATTTTCTAAGAGAAGCAATCAATATTTACCAAATCATGTGGTCATCAAAACATTTTCAAAACTATTTCTTTTATTAGAGCAACACGACAATCAATTTCAATCTAGAAATTTCAAGAGAAATTGTGACAGTCTAGAAATTTTGACAAGTTAAATGATAGATTTTATATATGGAAATGATTATTAAGCTTGTGATTTGTTAATACTATTTGTTGTTCGATCGGATTTGTCAATGACAATATGAATTAGTAACACTAGAATTAAGCAATGCTCTTAGTTTCCATAACCTTTTAAGGTAAATGCTACTAAAAACACCTGCCTTCTCCTTTTTACAAGTGTTAAGACACTTGTAATTTTGCATGCCTCATTCCATGCATGATTTACGCATGTCCTAAGAGGTGTCATTACCATATTCTTCCATCCTATGTATAAATATACCTCCTTTCCTCCCTTAAACACCATTCCACTCTTCTCTTCCATTTCTCCTCCTTCTTTACATTAATTCCATGGCTTCCTAGGCCTTTCTTCCTTATTCCTCTCCTTGATCCCCTCTTTCTTCCTAAATTTGACTAAAGCCATCTCCTCCTCCTCCAAAATTCTGACCTTTCCTCCTCTTAAAAGGGAAAAGAAAAAGAAGCTTAATAATTATTTTAGTTTATAAAGAGTCGGCAAGGAAATTCTATTAGTCCGGGGTAGCTATAGTCGGTCTAGTGGTCCTACAATAAAGATGGGTGGAGTGGAACCCCGAGGTGAGAACTCGACACTTGTATTTGTTCACTTTCTATGCTATGTGAATTGTTATTGATGATATGGTAAATCAATAATTATTGCAATATAAGCGTTTAGAGGAAAACGCTTGTACATACACTGATATATATATATATATATATATATATATATATATATATATATATATATATATATGTACGCATATATGCTCGTGTGATGGATGAATGGATGCTTCGTGGTTATTATTAGTGATAATATGTGCATTATACTTGTTATACACACATATGTGGATTTATAGGGATATCAAATAAGTCTCGATCCAAATGAATACTTTATTCAATTTGAAGTTGAGAGTGGTTTTCAAAATTGTTTTGAAGGAATTTATATTTAGAGATTGTCAAAATAAATACCGGAACATTCTAAGATGACAAAGAGGATAGTATCTAGGCTTGAGTTTGGAAAATATAGTTTTCTGCTCTCCCTAACTGATCCGACTGACGGGATGGTTAATTCAAAAATTAATTTGAAATTAATTTGAAACTATTTGAATTTATAGTAGAATTTAGTGTACTTTTATTAAAAACTTTAAACGCTTATAACTTTTGCAACTTAAATCAGATTTCCACAGAACGAATAACGTTTGATTTTCATTAATAAGAGCTTCCAAATGAGTGAAAGAATATTTTAATTTCGACTTATAATTTTCAAGTTATGTATAAAATAATTTAGAAATGGTCGCTATAAATGGAGTTAGTCAACTATAATTATAAAATAGCTGCTATAAATTATTTAAAAATATGGAAAAAAATTGTTAAATCATAATTAATTATTTAAAAATGATTTATGGTAAAATCATGAAGTTTTGGATTACACAAAAGTCATTTTACTTAAACTAGCCAATATTAGTATTTTGAAACACTTTGAAACGCCTTTGTAACGTACTTTGTTAAATATTAAGTTTTAAGTGATCTAGCTTTATAAATCTTATCCAAGCCTTAGTAAATGATTTCTAACTAGTAATAAAGTATTTTGAACTATAATTTGAATTTGCAAACATGAAGTATGAGTTGAGACTTGATTTGGTTCTATATACCCACATGGTTTTAAAGTTACGTTTATTATTTGGAAAGACCGGGATTGGATTTATGTCTGAAAACCATTCCAAGTAATAGTATGACGTTATGGAGAGATTGAAGGCATTGAAGACGATATTGAAGACCGGGACTCTTCATATCGTAGGGACGACTTGCTGAATGTCTCAAAATGGGTAGCTCCCGTTTGCAAATGGATTTTATATCAGCTAAGTGGCAAGAAGCCCGAATGTATGTGAAGGAATTCCGGATTGTGGTTTCGTTCAAACCCAGAACGGACCTGTATGGATTGTTTGTATGACATTGTAATTGACTGCGTGGCACTGATCTCAGTTAAATATATATCTGCTTGGTGGTGGAGAATTTATTCTCTTTCTTAACATCCTTCTCTAAGACGTATGAGCTTACAGGTGATATATTGATAGAAATCAGTGACACGTAGTGAATGGACAATGTGCCATACTTAAGTAATGTGGTGAGCTATGGAGGATCAAAGCATGGCTTGTTTAAGCGTAGCTTTGTGGACCGTGACCTCAGCAAGCCTCACAACCCGGTAAATGACTAAAACAGGAAAAATGCAGCGAGGTTAAGGGTAGTCATTTCCTTCTAGATAAAAGGTGTACTATGGTATGGAGCCCAGGTATTAACCTATGTGGATAACTTCTATTCATATGGATGTTGATGTTGCGAGGCATCGGTTTAAAGGTTGGTAACAACTGGGAAGTGGTATACTCAAGCGTGCTCTAAGTTGCCCAGTTAAGGGGTAACCTGTCCTCGCGTTGGCAGAGAGCCCGATTTGGTTCTCGGGGCGTCCCTCTAGAGGCATACCCATCGGTTCGGTAAGGAAGTTCCTTTGCCTGGTCATTTGTTGGAAATTCATTATCCACTATGAGTTTTTACGATTTCATTTGTATAGCCTACTGGTTACCTGTAGGAATATGTTAACATAGTGGGATGGGACATTATGTTGGCTAAGATTGATAAATTTATTTGTGAAATTGTTTTCACACTATGCATTAATAATAATATGGAAAATGGTTTCCGTGTATCAAGCATGTTTGACTATCATAAGGAGAAACCTTGTAACACCCCGTGAATTCTATAACACTAAGCTTCACAAATTAAAGTATAATTGATTCTAAATGAAAGAATTAAGGGAAATGGGCTACGCCTTTGCGTTCGTTTCGGAATTCTGCTTAAGATAGAGTCCGATTTTGCGTGAATCAGACTTCGTATGAAGGAGTTATGGCCTTCGGAAGTTTCAGAATCAAATTTAAATTTCAAACAGCTCAGTTTAAATTTCAAAATTCGAATTTCAGGTTCAAATTGGGCTGGGCGGGAAAATTCCTGCCCAGAGACCAGGTCGACCATAGGGTTGACCGTGGTGTCCACCTGGTCACCCCAGGTCGACCATGATGTCGACCTGGTCCCCCCCAGGTCGACCATAGTGTCGACCTGCCTGGTTGACCTGGCTGGCTAGGTCTGGCTCTAGCTCGAATTTCTGTGGCTCTGTGTGTCACTAGGGTTGACGTGTCACCTCTTGATTGGCAATTTGAACTTTGAATGGTCTAGATTCCTCCTATCTTCATCTGACGGCTCAAAACAACTTAAAAATCTATAAATACACCCTAAGTCTCAACTGAAAATTCACACAAAAAAAGGAGAAAGGAGTCGTCATGCTGCTAGGGAGGAATTGAACATAGCCGTCAAGAGAGAAAAGCCTAGAGACAAATCAAATTAAGAAGAAGATCAAAGTTTAATCAAATTAATCAATGCAACGTTAGTCTACCCTAAGGAGCGCATCTCAATTTCAGAATTCAGAATCCAGAATTCAAGATTCTGCATTCGTTGTAAGTATAGTAACCTTTCAGAATATGAATAAAAACTGTGATGTGACTCGATGTAAATGAAAATAGAGTTGTGTTATTGTATTGTATAAATTCTATGTATTGTAATTGGTTCTATCATGACTTGTGTATTGATGTTTGTGGCATAAATTAATTGATGCAAGCCTATAGAACAATAGTATATGAAAACAATGGCACTTGTAAGTTTGTGGCAAAAACTAGAATTTGATTCCTTTATGTTTATGCCTATGGCATGGATTATATACATTCACTAAGTCTAAATTAAGGCTTATGTAAACATGTTCTAGATTTGAAACCTTTTATGCCTACATGTCCCAAAACCTATGATATCATTTTCATGTTTATTTGCAAGCATAATTGGATCTATGTTAAGTATCATTTGGGTTTCATAAACTATGCAAGTTCATGTTTATTTGCAAGTATAATTAGATCTATGTTAAGTATCGTTTGGGTTTCAAAAACTATACAAGTTCATGTTGAAATAGGCTATGTGATTAGATGTTAAAATTGGACATTTCGGTGAATATACATCATGCTAGTTTTGTGGTCGACATTATGCCAAGTTAAACATGTTTAAACACAAGTTTGTATTAGCCTAAACTATTCTATTTCATATGTCACCTACTTAGTTATACTTTGGTTTTAATGCAAGTTCACATGACCCTATTTTCTTTTCGTCTTCTTTTCTTCCGTTTCCCCCCCAGGTCCACAGGGAGGAAACAGCTCAGCTCAGTCAGGCTCTATACAAGTTCCAAGACCGTAGATGTATGATTTGGATCTCTTTTGCTCGGATTATGGCTTTGGATATCACTATGGGGATTTTTGTCACTTTATTTATGTTTTATGCTTCTTTAATAATCAAGACAGTAATGATGTTATAATGTTGGAAGTATTCTGAGACAATTATGGAATGTTTTGTTTTGAACACATATTAATGAAATAAAAGTCTGTTTGGTTTCCGCTGTTTAAATATGTGTATTTATATCTGTCTTGAGTTTATCTGTGGCTTTTACTTATAAACCTCCACCAAAGTTAAGGCATTCCCTTTGTGAGTGACCTTAATGGAGGTGGGGTGTTTCAAACCTCGCCCATGTGTGCGTTTACCTTATGTGTGTGCCACGAGACCTTATGTTAGTTTCATTTTCTAAAAATCATTGTGGATTTTATTGCACATAAAAAATATATATCGAGTTCTCACACCAGTCCCATGACTGACTCGGAGTTTATTTGTTTTTCCACAAAAATCTGGGTGCCCATAATTTTCCACACGGGCAACCTAGTGTCAGGTTTAGTAGCTGTGTTTGGAGCATTTTCTAGTGTGTCTTTGCTTTGGTGAAGTTGCTATTGCCGTGGAGCTTCTTTAGCTGATTCTGTGGAGCATTTCGTTTTTGTGGGCATCAGCGATTTGGAGCTATACAGGTGAAGATGAAATTTGGTTTTGGATTTACCTTGATTAGTTGTTTCTGCTGCTTCTGTGTTATCTTGTTATTATAAATTGTGTTGCACGTTGATGTTGTATCCGTTGTAAACTCTGATATAATCTCATGTTATATAAATGAGAAGTTGTTTTGTTTCATTATGATTGTTATAATGTGTTATATCCCCAGACAACTAGGAATTAGACATTTGAATCTGCGACATTTGAATACAAATAGGTATCAAATGTCGATTTTGAAGGTCGAAATTCCGGGTCGTCGCAGTTGGTACCAGAGCCTTGGTTTATACAAAGCTTTGGGTGTATAACTCATTAGAGATAGGGTAATAATACCCTAGAATGAGTAGAATCCAGTGAAATGCAAAGAGTTTAACTGTTTCATAACTCCTAAGGTAATCCATCTGTATGTCTAACAGCATTTTCATACTATATCCAGATACTAGAAAATGAGCTATAGAGGCAGACGTCGTGGAGGAAGCAGTACCACCACCAACAGTCGTAATATTACCACAGTTAATGAGAATACGATTCAAGCCCTGACCCAAACCAGTCTTCCAGTTCTGAATAAGAATTACGCAAAATTGGGCGGGAAACCGTTTAAGGGATCTGATGATGTCATGGAAGCTCAAGCCTGGATTAACGCATGCGAGAAGATTTTCAGAGGACTTAACCTAGAAGATAACCAAAAGAGGCTGTTAGCTACGTGGCAATTACAGGAAGAAGCTGCTACATGGTGGGAGACTATCGGCCTAGGGAAATCAGAAGAAGACTTTTCATGGAAGGATTTCAAAGAAATTTTCGAAGAACGTTATATGCCTTCGGCAGGAATTTCCAAGATGTATGAGGAATTTATGAATCTCAAGCAAGGCGATATGTCTTTCGAGGAGTATTTAAATAAGTTTAACGAGCTTTCTCGCTTCGGACCTGAGCTGATAGATACCCCGTAAAAGAAAAATGAAAGATTTATTAAGGGGATGGCATTGAAGTACCATGATAGGATGACTGCGCATATCAAACAATCCTTCGTTGACTTGGTAGACATGGGGTATAGATATGTTACTATAGATAAGTAGAAGGGTACTGAAGTTAAGGAAGGTAATGGTAATAACAATTGGAAGAAGAGAAAGTTCCAGGGGAAGAAGCCTGAACAGAAGGCTGAGAAGAAAGGAACGAAGGAAGATGATCTAAAAGATGTTCTCTGCTATAATTGCCAAGAGAAAGGTCATTATTCCCGCGACTGTAAGAAGCCAAAGAAGTCAAGGAAGCCAAACCAAGGGCTCCTAGAATGTTATCACTGCCATAAACCCGGTCATATGATTAAAGATTGTCCCGTAATGAAGAAAGCTGATGTGGCAAAGGTTTATGCAATCAAGGATGAGCCTTCGACTTCGAAGAATGATAAAGGGAAGGATGTTTTGGAAGGTAATATTTTTATTACTGATAAATTAGTCCGAGTTCTATTTGACCCTAGTGCTTCACGTAGTTTTATCTCAAAAACACTCGTAGAAAAATTGAAACTTAAACCTAAATTTGTTGACGAACCCTTATGTGCAAGTAATCCAGTAGGAGGTCCTACTAGCTTGTGTTTGTATTGCAAAAATGTTCCTATCACCTATTCACACTATGAATTCCCTTTTAACTTATTCATTCTTGACTTTGATGAATTTGAAATTATACTTTGAATGGATTGGTTAAATAAATATGAGGCTAAACTAGATTGCATAGATAGGAAAGCTCTGGAAAAGGCAAGTCTTGGAAATTTTATTGAAATATCTTGTGTTGACCCTAGCCCAAAAAGAGATAGCTTGATGTATACTTTAGGTTACCCTGATACTGACATAAAAACTGTACCTGTCGTTAGAGATTTTCCGGATGTATTTGAAGAAGTTAATAGCCTTCCTCCACACCATGAAATTGTGTTTAAAATTGACATAGTACCCAATGCCCGACCTGTTGTCCATCCAAGTCGAAGAATGGCTCCAAAAGAGAGAGAAGAAATGAACAAGCAAATCGAAGATCTCTTAAGAAAAGGATTTATTCAACCTAGCCGTTCAAATTGGGGGTCAGCTGTAGTATTTGTAGCAAAGTCCGACGGTTCTTTGCGATTTTGCGTAGACTATAGGGACCTTAATAAACAAACCCTCAAGAACAAGTACCCATTGTCACAAATAGATGACTTATTTGACCAATTAAGATGTGCCCAATTTTTTTCAAAAATGGATTTAGCCTCTGGTTTTCACCAACTCAGAATTGCTGAGGGTTGTATTCATTTGACTTCTTTTCATGGACCTGACATTTTTACGAATGGTTAGTAATGCCATTCGGATTGACAAATGCCCTAGCCTATTTTGTGGACTTGATGACTCGAGTATTCCGTGAGGTGTTGAATAAATTTGTGTTTAGTCTTCATTGATGACATCCTTATTTATTCAAAAACCGAGGAAGAACACGCTGAGCATTTAAGGATTTCCCTGGAGATATTAAGGAGAAATGTGTTTAAAGCTAAAATTTCCAAATGTAATTTTTGGAAAAAAGAAGTAAAATTTCTTGGGTATATTGTATCTGAAGAAGGAATCTCAGTAGATCCCAGATAGATTTCTGCTATTTTGGATTGGAAGCAACCAACGACTCCAAAGGAAGTTATAAGTTTCTTAGAATTAGCAGGATATTATCTTAGATTCGTCCAAGATTTCTCAAAGACAGCCTCTCCCTTAACAAAGTTGACAATGAAGAAAGCCAAATTTGTTTGGTCTGCTAACTATGATGAAGCATTTAATGAGTTAAAGAAGAGATTGAACACTGCACCGGTTCTGGCTATTATCAATGACAATAAAGGAATATCTGTTTATACAGATGCTTGTAAAGAAGGAGTTGGTGTCGTTTTAATGCAAGAAGGAAGAGTAATTGCTTATACAAGTAGACAGTTGAAACCACATGAAAAGAATTACCCAACTCATGAACTTGAGCTACTCGCAGTAATATAAGCTTTAAAAATTTGGAAACATTATCTGGTTGGAGAAAAATTTGAATTATTCACTGATCACAAGTCCTTGAAGTGTCTATTTACTCAAAAAGACTTGATTTTAAGGCAACATTGATGGTTGGAATTTCTAGCATCTCACGATCTAGATATTCAGTATACCCCTGGGAAGGCCAATGTTGTTACAGATGCTCTGAGTCGAAAGTATGCAGTTCTTGCCTACCTTGTTATCACTCCGACTCTTCTAGAGAAGATTGCCCGCGAGCAAAAGAAGGAAATTTCTACAAGAAATTTCTAAAAGAATTCAAGAAGGTGAAAATTTGATTTTTGAAATCGATGATAAAGGCATCATAAGATTAAAGGATGAATATGTGTGCCCAATATTAAAGAACTTAAGCAGAAGGTGTTGGATGAGTGCCATAAGTCTAAATTCGGAATTCATCCAGGAGTGAATAAGATGCATCGTGATGATAAACATACATTTTGGTGGAAGTCAATCAAAAGGGACATATCTATCTATGTTAGTCGTTGTGCTACGTGTCAGCAAATAAAGAGTGATCAGCAAAAGACTCCAGGACTACTTCAGCCTTTGGAAATACCAAAATGGAAGTGGGATCAAGTTTCAATGGATTTCATTGATGGTTTTCCTCGCACTCGCAAAGGGAATGAGGGAATCTCGGTTATTGTGGATCTTCTAACTAAAATTGCCCATTTTATCCCAGTAAGGTCATTTAGAACTGCTGCAAGTTTGGCAGAATTGTATATTAAGGAAATCATTCGATTGCATGGGATACCAAGCAGCATCGTGAGTGATCGCGACCCTCTTTTCACAAGTCGTTTTTGGGAAGCTTTTCCAGCTGCTTTGGGAACCAAGTTAAACTTTAGTACTGCTTATCATCCACAATCAGATGGACAAACATAAAGAGTTAACAAAATTTTGGAGGACTTATTGAGAGCAAGCGTTCTCGATTTCGGAGGTTCATGGGAAAATTATTTACCATTAGTCGAGTTCTCCTATAATAATAGTTATCAGGCAAGTATTAAGATGGCACCTTTCGAAGCATTATATGGATGGCCATGTAAATCACCAGTTTGTTGGATTGATTCTGGAGATAAAATTGTTCTAGGACCTGGTATGATTAGAGAGGCCACATAGAAGGTGGATCTGATTAGAAAGAGGATGAAAACGGCCCAGGATCGGTAGAAGTGTTTTGCATACCATAGAAGGCAGACATTAGAATTCGAAGTTGGGGATTCAGTATTTTTAAAGTCTCTCTAATGCGCGGAGTTATAAGATTTGGAAGAAAAGGAACATTAGCACTCCGCTATATTGGACCATTCCCTATTCTGGAAAAAGTTGGACCACTGGCATATAAGGTTCAGTTACCCGAATGGCTCTTAGGTGTGCATAATGTTTTTCACATATCAATTCTGAGAAAGTATGTTTATGACCCTGATCAGATTATGGAAGAAGCCACTCAACAAGATCTAGAAATTACACCTAATCTAGCCGTTAAAAGAGACCCCATAAAGACCATCGACCAAGATGAAAAGAGGCTAAGGAATAAAATGGTTAAGCTAGTTAAAGTGCAATGGGGCTGTGATCCCAAAGATTGTACTTGGGAAACATAAGAGGTTATGCCGAAATTCTACCCGAACTGTACAGTCGATATTCAAGATGAATCCGACCCTTAGGTAAGCATGTTTCTTTATTCATTTCCTTTGATTATTCTCTTCATAGGTAGTTTCGAGGACAAAACTTTCTTTGGGTGGGGGGAGGGGGTGAATGTGACGGTCTAGAAATTTTGACAAGTTAAATGATAGATTTTATATATGGCAATGATTATTAAGCTTATGATTTGTTAATACTATTTGTTGTTTGATCGGATTTGTCAATGATAACATGAATTGGTAACACTAGAATTAAGCGTTGCTCTTAGTTTCCATAACCTTTTAAGGTAAATGCTACTAAAAACACCTACCTTCTCCTTATTACAAGTGTTAAGACACTTGTAATTTTGCATGCCATATTCCATGCATGATTTACACATGTCCTAAGAGGTGTCATTACCATATTCTTCCATTCTATGTATAAATATACCTCCTTTCCTCCCTTAAACACCATTCCCCTCTTCTCTTCCATTTCTCCTCCTTCTTTACCTTAAATCCATGGCTTCCTAAGCCTTTCTTCCTTATTCCTCTCCTTGATCTCCTCCCTCTTTCTTTTTAAATTCAGCTAAAGTCATCTCCTCCTCCTCCTCCAAAATTCTAACCTTTCCTCCTCTTAAAAAGGAAAAGAAAACGAAGCTTAATAATTATTTTAGTTTATAAAGAGTCGGCAAGGAAATTCTGTTAGTCCGGGGTAACTATAGTCGGTCTAGTGGTCCTACAATAAAGATTGGTGGAGTGGAACCCCAAGGTGAGAACTCGATACTTGTATTTGTTCACTTTCTATGCTATGCGAATTGTTATTAATGATATGATAAATCAGTAATTATTGCAATATAAGCGTTTAAAAGGAAAACGCTTGTACATACACTGATATATATATATATATATATATATATATATATATACACCCATATATGCTCGTGTGATGGATGAATGGATGCTTCGTGGTTGTTATTAGTGATAATATATGCATTACACCTGTTATACACACATATGTGGATTTATATGGATATCAAATAAGTCTCGAACCAAATGAATACTTTATTCAATTTGAAGTTGAGAATGGTTTTCTAAATTGTTTTGAAGGAATTTATATTATGGTCAAAAATAGAGTTTGTCAAAATAAATACCGGAGCATTCTAGCATGACAGAGAGGATAGTGTCTAGGCTTGAGTTTGGAAAATATAGTTTTCTGCTCTCCCTGGCTATCCCTAGTTGATCCAACAGATGGGATGGTTAATTCAAAATTTAATTTGAAACTATTTGAATTTATAGTAGAATTTAGCGTACTTTTATTAAAAACTTTAAACGATTATAAATTTTGCAACTTAAATCAGATTTCCACAGAACGAAAAACGTTTGATTTTCATCAACAAGAGGTTCCAAATGAAAGAGCTTCCAAATGAGTGAAAGCAGATTTGGTTCTCGAGGCGTCCCTCTAGAGGCGTACCCATCGGTTCGGCAAGGAAGTTCCTTTGCCTTGTCATTTGTTGGAAATTCATGATCCACTACGAGTTTTTACGATTTCATTTGTATAGCCTACTGGTTACCAGTAGGAATATGTTAGCATAGTGGGATAGGACATTATGTTGGCTAAGATTGATAAATTTATTTGCGAAATTGTTTTCACACTATGCGCTAATAATAATATGGAAAATGGTTTCCGCGTATCAAGCATGTTTGACTATCATAAGGAGAAACCTCGCCCATGTGTGCGTTTACCTTGTGTGTGCCGCGAGATCTTATGTTAGTCTCATTTTCTAAAAAGCATTGCGGATTTTATTGCACATAACAGATATATATTGAATTCTCACACCAGTCCCATGACTGACCTGGAGTTTATTTGTTTTCCCACAAAACTCTGGGAGCCCATAATTTTCCACACGGACAGCCTAGTGTCAGGTTTAGTAGCTGTGTTTGAAGCCTACATCTTGGAGCTTTTTCTAGTGTGTCTTTGCTTTGGTGAAGTTGCTATTGCCGTGGAGCATCTTTAGCTGCTTCTGTGGAGCGTTTGGCTTTTGCAGGCATCAACGATTTGGAGCTATCCAGGTGAAGATGAAGTTTGGGTTTTGGATTCACGTTGATTAGTTGTTTCCGCTGCTTCTGCGTTATCTTGTTATTATAAATAGTGTTGCACCTTGATGTTGTATCCGTTGTAAACTCTGATATAATCTCATGTTATATAAATGAGAAGTTGTTTTGTTTCATTTTGACTGTTCTAATGTGTTATATCCCCAGACAACTAGGAATTAGACATTTGAATTTGCGACATTTGAATACAAATAGGTGTTAAATGTCGATTTTCGACGGTCGAAATTCCGGGTCGTCACAGAAATTTTCAGATATTTCTGACAGTCATAGAAGATGATTCATGATCTAAGATTAAAAATACAGTTTATTTGGAATCATTTGAAGGAAAATGAAAATCTCAAGATTCAATGAACCGATTGGACTAGATTATAAATTTCAAATCCAAGATATGTGTGAGATTCAAGAAATAAATAATATCAAATGATTTCAAACAATCAAATATTCAAGCCAAATGATCATGAAAAAATAGTGAGTTTCAAGGCCAGTTTTTTTAAAGATTTTTTCACAATTATCTCTGATAAGCACAAGAGAAATTTTCAGAATATTTACATCAGACTTGAGAGATAATTCATGATCCAAAATTAAAAATAATTTATTTGAAATCACTCGAATAGATGTAAATTTTGAGACACAATGAATCAATCACACAAGATTAATAATTTCAAACATAAGAAGTGTGTGGGATTCAAAATATCAAAAGTTTCAAATGATTTCAAACAAACAAATGTCCAATCAAAATGGTCATTATTACTACCAAAATTAACTTTGAAACAGGCAGACGACAAAGGGGTATCGGATGAACACAAACATAGAAGTATTCTCCGAAAGCAAAGGCCAAACACTAAAGAGAACTCAAAAGCTACACATTACTGATGGGGTGTATCCAGCAGGATGTATCTGGCGGGGGATTCTATAACGAAAGGTCAACTAAGTCAGAAGCTAAGAAAGATGAAGGCAAGAGCTCTACCAATCAAAACTCAAAAAGAGGAAGGGCTATTGGTATTAACCTGCTTAACACCGATACATCTGGAGATAAGGGGATCAAGAATACCAAAATGAAAGCACATAGAGATTATCCAGAACCCGCTTCCGAAACATCCACTGCATAAACACCGAAAGGCTACATTGATAAATCACAAACAAACCACCGAGAGCTACCTTTCGGAAGACCAGGCTATACCCAAAGGCTCTACCAGAAGGCAAACTGGAACCCTAAAGGGGATATAGGCTATCCGTTCTAATCTGCTCGATACCAACACCGACAGGGTTCCGAACCGACAACTGTCTACATACATCACGAGGTCAAGTTCCTCAAAGTATTCATGAGAAAGCCGAAAGCATACACCGAGAAGTCACAACCGGGAGCACAAATGTCTTTCGAAAGCCATTTACATCGGCAAGCGCATATCAATCTCGAAGAAGCTTCAAATAACCGGGACCCTCGCTCTGGAAGATATAATCAGCATCGCAAAGGCAGCCAGAAGATAAACATCCGAGACCAAGGAGTAACGTGGTTGATAGATGCTTCTGCAAGCCCAATAGCCCAACAGTAGAAGGGGCCCCGAATTCTCTATAAATAAGACCCCAGGGGTCACATTTGAAGGACGATTTTTTCATTCCTATTCTTGTAGTTCTTTCTTTCTAGAGAAAACCCTAATTCTTTGATCAATTTGGGGATTTCTTATATTCTATTCATGTATTCTAAATCAGAGATCAATAAAGTGTGAATCAATACTTAGAGTATTTCCTTATGGGTTTGTCGTGTGATTTCTCGGTCATTATTGTCGCAACTTACTATTTTCTTTCTGCACATGTATGAACCCATATCCAAACCTTTCCGCAAGTCAAACACCCACCTTTCTACAAATTTATACCTTTCCGCAAGCTCAGTGCAGAGCCACTTTATACAAACCGTTAAGTCATTCGCTAAGGGTTGCGCTTAGGACTCCTTCCTCCTAAGATAATTGTTGGTTCTTGAATCACTTAAGCGTGATGCTCACCGCATTGAGGGAAGAGTAACTATTCTTTTGGATTCTAAACCTTGATATCTAGGATACAGTGAACTAACTCAAAATTGTGAAGGCAAACCAACCTATTTTCCCTCTTGGTCCACTTCCATAAACCTAACTCCGGTGTTGAAGAAAAATATCGTTAACAGTCATGAACAAAAAATGAATTTCAAGATGTAAAACAATGATTGAAGTCAAAAAAATTTAATTCAGAAATAATCCATCCAATCCAAAAAACCATTGTAATTACCATAACTAAAAAATAGTAGTGCGTTGTAATGAGTATAATTTTTCAAGTCTTTCTAAAATGAATTAGAAGAAACTCAAAACAGCAAAGGTGTATGAAATTTCATAAGTTTTCAGATCTTCAAAATTTTTGGAATTCAGATTAACAGTGTTCAAGATATGATAAAAATACTTCAACACTGTTAGAAATTTAGAAATCAGTAAAAAAAATCGTCTTCAAAATAATTGCAGAAATTTACAAATTTTAATTCAAGATCTGGATATCATTAAAACATCAGAGTTTTATTCTAATGAAGCGAATTCCCAGAAAGCCATGAATTTTGCAATTTGAAGTTAAGAAAGCTCCGTAGAAGAAAAATATAGTATTGACAAATCAAATTAGAATAATCAAGAGAAACTAAATAGAAGGGGTGGAAGGAGGAATAAACAAAGAAGAGTAAGAACATAGAATATTAATAGAGATGAGCTTAGAGATCATATCAAATTTACAGTCCAACTCACCAAACTTGGCAAAGGAACTCTGAATGATACAGAAATATGGAACAATTTAAATTCAAATCTCTTTTGCAAAGCAGTTCCTCAGCCTCCTCCGGTACCTAACAGCTTAGAGGATTGAGTGGTCTAACAAAATCTGTAAAACCACTCCTAACTTTGTTCACGTCTTTTGGTACCCAAACCTGTTCGTATAACAATCCATTGGAATTTACCTTTGTACCATTAAGAACCCAAATCTTTTTGAATTTAGTCAAAATCATTTTATTTCCATTTGGGATCGAAGATTATTTAAATGGTTTATTACCATACAAATTTTCTTTTTGATTTTGATTTAAAAATCCTTTGAAATTGTTCGAGTTCAAATTTTCAAACAAACATTTCCCAAGTGATTTGAAGGATTTTTAAAATCATTAGAATTCACATTTCCAAAAACATTTACTATCCCAAAGCCAAGACCATATTTATTTCCAACATAAACTTGGTTTTGCAATAACATATTCAATGACTTTTTCCCCATTACAAAATTTATTTAAAGTTGATTCAAGTCGTCGAATTTTGGTCTTAAGATCACCGTTCTCTTTCATTAAATCTGAACAACGATTATTAGTGACCTTCCTTTCCGCATTTGTTTTTTTCAAAACCAAAATTTCGTTTTCAAGCAATTTAATTTTGGCCTTGGACTCAGAAATTTCAAATTCAAATTGTTATTGCTTTCCAAACTCGCGTTTTTCAAAAATCTTGAATTTCTCATTTCGGTTTCGAGCTCTTTTAGAATCAAATTGTTTTCAATATGCTTTCCTTCTCGGCAATTTCATGTTTGGAATTTTTTATAGTTTTAAAATCTTAAAACTCTTTTTGCAAAAGATTGTTTGTACTTTTTAGCTCAATCTCGTTATCTTTTAAGATCAGAATTTCTTCTTCAAATTTAAAATATTTTATTTAGAAATCTCATTTTCTTTTAAGATCAGAATTTCTTCTTTAAAGTTTAGAATATTTTATTTAGATGAACGAGATCAGTTTTCAATTTCATACAATTTTTGCAATTAGAATTTTCAAATTTCCTAATGTTTTGAATTTTAATTCCAAACAATTGATTTTGCTGGTTAACTCACGATTTTCAGATTTTAGAAGTTCGTTTCTCCATTAGAGTTTATCAACAGATTTAGTTAAATTAGCGCACAGATAAACTAAATCTTCATATGAGAAATTTCCTGGCTCATCGTCTGTTGAGTCTCCATCGTTTGATCTACCTGAATTTTCATATGTTTCTCCTTTTAAGAATAGATTTGAATTTGAGTTGGCCTTCTGGTGTTTTGAGCTACTGTTGTCATTTCTTCCGTACTTTATATCGAGAGTATTCCAGATTTCCCATGCAGTCAAACAATGAGAGATATGGTTATATTGGTCATCATCAATATAGGAATACAAAATATAAGCAGCACGAGAATTGAATCCAATATCTTTCCTATCGACCATATCAAACCCATTTATAATAATATCCCATAATTTAATATTAATAGATTTTAAATAGGATTCCATTCCTGATTTCCAATTTAAAAAATCTATACCATTAAAAATAATTAGGATATGACTAGACTGACCCTCAGTGGATTGAAAACTAGGGAATACCATCATTCTAGAGTTAACGAAATACCTTCTCTGATACCAATTATTGGATCTAAATTAACCCTAAATGGGAGATGAATACGGTTTATTGAATTTTATCGAGATATTAAAAAATATCATAGCACATATTATAACAGAGAATATAAATGCAAAAGTAAATAACACAGTATTTGCCCAGCTTTGGCAAAACCTGCCTACTGCTGCATTCCCAAGATTTTTACTAGGTATTAAAGCAGATCCCGCTTTCAAAACCCTGTAAACTCGCAAACCCTGCTCCCATTCTAATCCTACGCTCAAAACCTTAGATTGATCTCTATAACCAAGATCAGATTTTCCCCGAATTACAAACCCGTAATCCGTAAACTTTAACAATAAAACCTATAGCCAATAAACCCTAGTTTTATAGAAAACTAGTAAACTCCTAGTTTTGTAAACAAACCAGAATACCCTGATAGTCGAATACAAATGAAATTAAAAATAAAACAATAAAAGGTAAAACAAAAAACCCTCCCCTTTGTAAATGAAGTTGGCTGGCCCCTTTGTTTATTTCTTTGTAAAACTTGGTCTTCAAAAATGCCGGCCGAACAAGGTTAGGGTTTTTCCCTAAATCAAATCGCAATATCAAAAGGGATTGCTTTGAAAATCTTGTTTGAAGCTTCGAATGAATGATGCTTGGCTTATCAATCTGATTAGGGTCCTTGCGATCGAAAAACAATTGTGAGTAATTTGAATTGATTTCTTTCTTTTCCGATTTATTTCGTTGACTTTTGTTTTTGATCCCATTTTCCAGTGATGATTTGGTGTTATATATAAGATTGTAAAAATCTTAAACTCCCTCTGATTTCACTTTAATGGCTAATCTTGATTGCGCATGAATTTATCCCATTTGTTGCCTTGTTTTGGAATGAATCAACCTTGATATAATTGCGTGATTTCTGGAATCATATTTCGAATTGTTCTTGCCTAAAATAAATTGAACAAATCTGGAAACGAAATATTTGTTTTCCTTAGCCCCTTGCATGAATGTTGCCATGATTCTTCTATGATAAAAATTGCCGTGAAATTCTGGTTTAATTTTGAAAATAAATAATTATTTTTCATGCCCAAAAATAAACTGTGATTTCTGGACATATAAATTGGAAACTCGAATTGATTTGAATTGTTTCCTGCCTTGAATTGTTCTTGTGAATTCTTCTTGCCCAAAAATGTTTGCATGACTAAATACAGATATTTCTTGCCTAAAATCTTCACTATTGAATTCTAAAAATACTGGCGAATTTCTGGAAAGAATGGAATTAGAAAAACATTTATGCTAACAAATATATCATTAAATCCCCTGCGTGATACATAATTGTTGCATTCTTCATAATATTCTGGAAATGAATTTTTTCAATAACACATTTCGAAATATTATTGATTTGATTTTTGCATGGATGCATATTTGTTTGCACTCACATCTCTGCTTTGTCTTGGTTGTTCCTCAGGTCGGTTTGTGTAGATGAACAACATGTATTTCCATTGTCATGTTTTTTTAACATCTAGTCTGTATCATTTCGAATTGCTATCCTCTTTTGAACTCGTGTTACTTGATTTAACAAACTGTTGTTTTCATGAATGCACTTCTTCTTTTTTTGTTGACAATCTATATATCTATTGCTACACGTGTGTACATGATCGAGCCATGCTACATGCAAATATGACTTGTTTTGAACTGTGTTGCTGATGCACTTGAATTGTTGAGATATGTGTACTTGCATGATACATTTGCACGCTTGTGAATTGTGTCTTGTCATACATGCTCTATCTAGTTGGCTTGTACTTGCCTTTGCCCCTGAACTTGGTCACCATGCTGTTTTGAACTTGACTGACTTGTTGCATTTGAGCTTTCATACCCAGATTGAACCAATCTTGTACTATTTTGAGATGCATGAAGTAGACTCGACAAAATTAAGATTTGGCTTGTATACTTGAACTTGAAATGTTGCATTTGTACATGGTCGAGTAGTGTACATCTTTAACAGGCTTTTGCTTGCAGTCTTGAGCATTATACATCGTTATACGTGTGCATGTATCACAATTTACATACATATACATATATACACATATGTGCATATATATATATATATATATATATATATATATATGTGTGTGTGTGTGTTTGTATTAGTTGCTTGAATGTTCATGGATACTAGCGGCATGAAAATGTTGTCAAGCTTCACCTGACAAATCATATTCAATATATTTTTCCCTATCTGGCCATACTGCCCATGCATAGAAAAATATAAGTATATACATGTATAGTGCACGTGTAGAATATATATATGTGAGCACTACAGACGATGTCTACCTTGTGGTATTTACAATGTATCACTGTGAATATCACAAGCTGTCTAGACACAAATGGATAGATATTCATATCAGACTAAGTCATGAAATATGATGAAAAACACACCAAAATTCCGAGGCAAATAAAATTTTAAAATAAAAATTATATTTGCTTGAATTTAAAATATTTTTGTTCCAATTTTGTAACAATCCGGAAATTTGGGTCTAATTTTAAAATTTTTATTTTAATAAATTGTGTCAAGGAAATGAGTCATTATATTTTAATAAATTATTTTATTAATAATGGCTGAAATATTAAGTTTATAATATTAATTCTATTCTAAACTTAAAAGTCTAAACATAGAGATGGCAATATTACCTTCAGTCTAAATTAGCATGAGATAATGCAAACATTTTTGAAATATATAACGAATGTTTTCCCAACAAAAGTGCAATTAATTGATTATTGCATTTATGGTAATTTGAAAATAAATTCCAATTCAACAGAAAGATATGTAGGTGAATAAAAATGATGATGATGTATAAAACATTTGTGCATAGTAATAGGAAGAATTTATGTTTGTATATAAAAAAAATTGGTCTTGTGTATAAGAAGTTTGAATAACACAATATTTTGTTGGTTTTCATGAGAGCATTATGGAAGATAAAAAGGAAAGATAGTAAAGGTAAATTTGAAGTTAAAAGAGGAATTTTGTTTTAATTCTAAAAGTACATAATTATAAATTTTAAAAGATATTTTGTATAAATTCTCTAGAACCATATGTGTGTGTGTGTATATATATATATCTAACATAAATATCTGTATAAAAGACAAAACAACATTATTATGTTATAAAGAAAAGAAGGGAAGAAATAATTCACAAGATGCATTAATTCAAATAGGATAGTAAATGAAAAGAGAGAAATATATGTTTTGGTTCAATTAGGATAATAAATGTATTCAAAGGTTTTAATGAGAGAAATATAGTTTTATGATTTTACGAACAGGAATATATATATATATATATATATATATATATTTATATGTGTATGTATAAAAATATCAAGACAAACAATATGCATGTATGTACTCTTGTTTATATAAAAAAAAAGAGAATTGGAGAATTAATTATTACTTTTAAAACGCCATTAACAGATGAATAATTATATTATAATTTTCTATACGTAAATAAGGCACTGTTATTATAAATTAGGTGAGTGCGAATTATAGATTTGGATTTGAATGTACTCTATTAATGATAGGTATATGTTAAGGTTTTCCCTAATAAATGGGGAATAAATGGCTGTGATTTTTGAATTGTTAGCAGTATTGGAATTAATTGCAGTAATTGTAAAGGTTACAACTGACTTAAATAAGAATTAAGATTGTAATCATGTATTTTATAGGCAAATTAATAGGACAATAAATGTCAAGTTTATATATAAAGTAAGTAAATTTGTAATAAAAAGGAAGAAATAGAACATAACATACGGGAAACAGAAATTCAATCTTGTACAATTCTCCTTAATAAATTACCTACCTATTTCCTAACCTTAGACCCATTCTAAACCAAAATCTACGTTCTTTCTTCTTCCTCTCAACAATGGCTGCCTCTTCTCTCCACTCCTTTCTTCCTCCAAATTAAAATCAAAATAAAGACTCTCTTCTAAGAAAGAAAAAAATTAATTAAAGAAGGGAATTGGGAAATCAACACCAAATTAGAATTGTGCATTGAAACGGATCTACAACAACAACATCTACCTTTCTAAATCAAATTATTCTTTCTAAGCTTCGCAAGGTGAGAATTTATTTTTAATTTAATTTGATTTATTTAATCATTATTTCTATGATTATTCATAGTAGAGCTAATATGACGTGATATTTAAACATGGATCTGAATTGTTCACACCATATGATGTAGAATCTGAATTACCTATAACGACATGATGTTAGATCTGAAATTTTAATGTTTAAATCTAAACTAGTGATTAATTAGAATTAATTATGTATTAATTTATTAAACCCTGAATTGTTGTTTTGCCTCATGCCAAGTTAAACCTCTGTTTGTAATTACCTCGATGCTAGTTATTGGATTTGGACTTGTTGTTATGTTATTGATGTTGATTATTGATTTTTGTGAGATATTACATGTTATCCCATTTTAGTAATTCATCTAGAAAACAATTTACACCATGCTAGTTTGATGTTGAAAGTACATCTTGCTTGCTAGATTCACATTTTCTTGTCAGTTATTTAGATCTGCAAATTTTGGTTGCAAATAAATAAATATTAAAAGATGAATATGGAAAATAAGAAAGAAAAATATGACGGCATGTGTATGAATTACATTATGATGTGGTAAAAAGGCGAGATCTTGGACATGTTAGAAATTCACATTGTATGAGAAATTGACATTTTGTTTAATATTAAAAAGTAAGGAATTTTCAACGTTTGTTAATTTAACATTATTTTAATGTTAATATGTAAGTAATTTACACCGTATGACATTAACATTATTTTAATGTTAATATGCAAGTAATTTACACCATATGACATTAACATTATTTTAATGTTAATATGTAAGTAATTTACACCGTATGACATTAACATTATCTTAATGTTAATATGTAAGTAATTTACACCGTATGACATTAACATTATTTTAATGTTAATATGTAAGTAATTTACACCGTATGACATTAACATTATTTTAATGTTAATATGTAAGTTATTTACACCGTATGACATTAACATTATTTTAATGTTAATATGTAAGTAATTTACACCGCATGACATTAACATTATTTTAATGTTAATATGTAAGTAATTTACACCGTATGACATTAACATTATTTTAATGTTAATATGTAAGTAATTTACACTGTATGACATTAACATTATCTTAATGTTAATATGTAAGTAATTTACACCGTATGACATTAACATTATTTTAATGTTAATATGTAAGTAATTTACACCGTATGACATTAACATTATCTTAATGTTAATATGTAAGAAATTTACACCGTATGACATTAACATTATTTTTAATGTTAAAATAAAATAATTTAGCCGTAGGATGATTTAACATCATTTTTAATGTTAAAATAAAAGAATTTGACCGTAGGATGATTTATCATTATTTTTAATGTTAAAATAAAAGAATTTGACCGTAGGACGATTTAACATTATTTTTAATGTTAAAATAAAAGAATTTAGCCGTAGGATGATTTAACATTATTTTTAATGTTAAAATAAAAGAATTTAGCCGTAGGATGATTTAACATTATTTTTAATGTTAAAATAAAAGAATTTGACCGTAGGATGATTTAACATTATTTTTAATGTTAAAATAAAAGAATTTAGCCGTAGGATGATTTAACATTATTTTTAATGTTAAAATAAAAGAATTTGACCGTAGGATGATTTAACATCATTTTTAATGTTAAAATAAAAGAATTTAGCCTTAGGATGATTTAACATTATTGTTAATGTTAAAATAAAAGAATTTGACCGTAGGATGATGTAACACTTTTTTTTAGGTTAATAAAAAGAGATTTCTTCGTTTGTTAAGTTAACATTATTTTTAATGTTAATTAAAAAGAAATGTACGCCGTAGGGAAAGTTACATCACTTGTAAAGTAATTAAAAGGGATTTACACCGAAGATTAATTTGCCTTTGATTTAATGTATAGGAAGAGAGAAAATACGTCGCATGATAAAAATTACATTTTTCTTTGTAATTAAGTAGGTGACTTTACACTGCATGACAAAAATTTCATTATTTATGAATATATATATAAATATACGAAGGTTATTTGGAAAGGCCGAGTTAATCTCATTCCGAATAATCAAGCGACGTTAAGGTTTGAAGTAGAGGACGACGAATGAAGACCGTCAATCTTCCCCTCAGGAGGACAGCGATTTAGACTTTGAATTGATTTGCTCCTAAGTCAAGGTCAAGGTCATTGCCCGAACGAACATGTTGATTGAACGGATTAGGCTTTCGCTCAGACCCAGAGCATAAGTTATTAAAGGGATTGTGTGTCTGACATCATACTCTATTAAATATCACGTTAGTGATCTTTTGTCGAAGGTATGGATGTTTGGTGGCGGGGATTCTATTCTCTTGCTTAACACCCGTTCATATATTTCGGCAAAGGGTTGGTAGTAAGGTATGGGGTGATGATGTGGCACACTAAGGTGCATATGATCAAGGTTTTGTTGAAAAGCAGGCCTTATGGAACGATCAAAGCATAGTCTGTTCAGGCATAGCTTTGTGTACAACGTGACTTCGCGAGCCTCACACACCGGCGGAGTCTAAAACGGGAGAAGGGAACGCAGGGAGAGAAGCACGTTTCTTTCTAGCTAGAGTTTTGTCAGGGACCTACCAGCTATGACATTTTACTTATGTGGATGATGGAATGAGGCGCCTCGGATAGGTCCTATAGGAACGGGAAACGTGTGTTCAGGAATTGCCAATCCACGAAGCTGTAAGTGTGGACCGGCCCTGCAGCTTTCCAAGGGTTCACTGCGGGGAATCCTGAGACATTAGCTAGAGTGTCTCGAATCGGTAGGAGCGCCTCCCTAGCCTTGACTCAGATGGAAATCCAAATTCCAAATACGACCCTACGGATTTGATTGTATTACTAGTACGGAGGCATAGCATATGGTACCTATGCTTCCTAGGATTGATACATTTATTTTGAAATGTTTTGTTATATATACTAATAATAATATTAAACCCGTATTTGCCATATTTAGCATGTTTAATCACCATAAGGGAAAATCTATCCTCTGGTGTGCGTTGCATTGTGTGATGGGACTTGAGTCTTATGGTGATTCCATTTTTCCAAAAAGCATTGCGTTGTTGCACGATTTATTTATCTGCTTGTTCTGACACTTTTAAAATTATGCACGGCAATCCATTGAAATAAATCCGTTCCGCATTACCGGCATGGTCTTTGGATTTGCCATATTATTATTAGTATGTTAGTTAAGAATTCTCACACCAGTCCCACGACTGACCTGTAGTTTGTTTCACCTTTTTGCAAACTCGGGTGCCCTCTTCTCTACACGATCAGCCAAGTAAACAGGTTATCTTTCGCTGGGAGCCTTTCCTTGGAGCTGCTTATTATTTCTCTTGGATTTGCTTATGGGGAGGTGATGACTAGGAGTTTGAAGACTTATCATTCGCTGCTCTTACATTTTTCTCTTTCCTTTTATTTCAGACATGAAACTTGTTTTATTCCACATTGTTTAAGTTGGAGTTGGAACTTATTTCTTTTCTGCGAATTTGATATAATAATGTAGAAGTCTGTGACTATGGATTTTCTATGATGGACAACATTATATTTCCGCTGCTATGATGTTGTTACTCTATGAGTTTCCCATGCTATTTTGTATCTGTGATATGTATTATTGTATTTATGTTGTATTCCAAATGATCATCTCTTACTTTCACTTCGTGGAAATTTGGGGTTATCACAGTTGGTTTCAGAGCTCAGGTTAAACTTAGCTTTGGAATATAGCAAATTTATGATAATTCGTTTACATAGAATCACAATATTCTATGGCGAACATTTCACGAGATACATAATAGCCAGTCACTTTATCATCATCTTTTCATTCATCCTTCGATCTTTTCTATCTCTTAGAATCACCATTACCGTTGTTTTGACTCTTCCCTTGATCGTACGTTCGAAGAAGGCTAAGGGAATTGAAGATGCTCAAGGGACACATGTTTACAAAGGAGTGAAAGGACCAACTTCTTCAGTGCCAGCTTCTACCGAAGGAGGAGGAAAGCCTGATGTTTCTAATGGTACGCCTAGAATAAGCTACATTTTCTGTGTTGCTTTCTATTCCTTTGAGTTTTGATTTTATGAGCCATTGCTTGGCTTTCTCTCCCTCCTATCCTCTTTCTTCTTTTTCTTTTTGGATTGATGAGACTCTCTGAGGTCAATTTCATTTTTATTGATGCTCTCCGTTCAAAGGAGGTTATGGCAAAATTCTTCTAGAATTTAATGGGTTAACCAAAATCTTGAAATTTAAGAATTTTTTTTTAATAATAAAACTGATTTTAGCTACGTTCCTTTTCGAGGACGAAAAGTTCTTAAGTGGGGGAGATTGTAACAACCCAGAAATTTGGGTCTAATTTTAAAATTTTTATTTCAATAAATTGTGTTAAGGAAATGAGTCATTATATTTTTAATAAATTATTTTATTAATAATGGCTGAAATATTAAGTTTATAATATTAATTCTATTCTGAACTTAAAAGTCTAAACATAGAGATGGCAATATTACCATCAGTCTAAATTAGCATGAGATAATGCAAACGTTTTTGAAATATATAACGAATGTTTTCCCAACAAAAGTGCAATTAATTGATTATTGCATTTATGGTAATTTGAAAATAAATTCCAATTCAACAGAAAGATATGTAGGTGAATAAAAATGATGATGATGTATAAAACATTTGTGCATAGTAATTGGAAGAATTTATGTTTGATTTCAAGTTATATAAAAAAAATTGGTCTTGTGTATAAGAAGTTTGAATAACACAATATTTTGTTGGTTTTCATGAGAGCATTATGGAAGAAAAAAAGGAAAGATAGTAAAGGTAAATTTGAAGTTAAAAGAGGAATTTAGTTTTAATTCTAAAAGTAAATAATAATAAATTTTAAAAGATATTTTGTATAAATTCTCTAGAACCATATGTGTGTGTGTGTATATATATATCTAACATAAATATCTGTACAAAAGACAAAACAACATTATTATGTTATAAAGAAAAGAAGGGAAGAAATAATTCACAAGATGCATTAATTCAAATAGGATAGTAAATGAAAAGAGAGAAATATATGTTTTGGTTCAATTAGGATAATAAATGTATTCAAAGGTTTTAATGAGAGAAATATAGTTTTATGATTTTACGAACAGAAATATATATATATATATATATATATATATATATTTATATGTGTATGTATAAAATATCAAGACAAACAATATGCATGTATGTACTCTTGTTTATATAAAAAAAAAAGAGAATTGGAGAATTAATTATTACTTTTAAAACGCCATTAACAGATGAATAATTATATTATAATTTTCTATACGTAAATAAGGTACTGTTATTATAAATTAGGTGAGTGGGAATTATAGATTTGGATTTGAATGTACTCTATTAATGATAGGTATATGTTAAGGTTTTCCCTAATAAATGGGGAATAAATGGCTGTGATTTTTGAATTGTTAGCAGTATTGGAATTAATTGCAGTAATTGTAAAGGTTACAACTGACTTAAATAAGAATTAAGATTGTAATCATGTATTTTATAGGCAAATTAATAGGACAATAAATGTCAAGTTTATATATAAAGTAAGTAAATTTGTAATAAAAAGGAAGAAATAGAACATAACATACGGGAAACAGAAATTCAATCTTGTACAATTCTCCTTAATAAATTACCTACCTATTTCCTAACCTTAGACCCATTCTAAACCAAAATTTACGTTCTTTCTTCTTCCTCTCAACAATGGCTGCCTCTTCTCTCCACTCCTTTCTTCCTCCAAATTAAAATCAAAATAAAGACTCTCTTCTAAGAAAGAAAAAAATTAATTAAAGAAGGGAATTGGGAAATCAACATCAAATTAGAATTGTGATTGAAACGGATCTACAACAACAACATCTACCTTTCTAAATCAAATTATTCTTTCTAAGCTTCGCAAGGTGAGAATTTATTTTTAATTTAATTTGATTTATTTAATCATTATTTCTATGATTATTCATAGTAGAGCTAATATGACGTGATATTTAAACATGGATCTGAATTGTTCACACCATATGATGTAGAATCTGAATTACCTATAACGACATGATGTTAGATCTGAAATTTTAATGTTTAAATCTAAACTAGTGATTAATTAGAATTAATTATGTATTAATTTATTAAACCCTGAATTGTTGTTTTGCCTCATGCCAAGTTAAACCTCTGTTTGTAATTACCTTGATGCAAGTTATTGGATTTGGACTTGTTGTTATGTTATTGATGTTGATTATTGATTTTTGTGAGATATTACATGTTATCCCATTTTAGTAATTCATCTAGAAAACAATTTACACCATGCTAGTTTGATGTTGAAAGTACACCTTGCATGCTAGATTCACATTTTCTTGTCAGTTATTTAGATCTGCAAATTTTGGTTGCAGATAAATAAATGTTAAAAGATGAATATGGAAAATAAGAAAGAAAAATATGATGGCATGTGTATGAATTACATTATGATGTGGTAAAAAGGCGAAATCTTGGACATGTTAGAAATTCACATTGTATGAGAAATTGACATTTTGTTTAATATTAAAAAGTAAGGAATTTTCATCGTATGTTAATTTAACATTATTTTAATGTTAATATGTAAGTAATTTACACCGTATGACATTAACATTATTTTAATGTTAATATGTAAGTAATTTACACCGTATGACATTAACATTATTTTAATGTTAATATGTAAGTAATTTACACCGTATGACATTAACATTATCTTAATGTTAATATGTAAGTAATTTACACCGTATGACATTAACATTATTTTAATGTTAATATGTAAGTAATTTACACCGTATGACATTAACATTATTTTAATGTTAATATGTAAGTAATTTACACCGTATGACATTAACATTATTTTAATGTTAATATGTAAGTAATTTACACCGTATGACATTAACATTATTTTAATGTTAATATGTAAGTAATTTACACCATATGACATTAACATTATTTTAATGTTAATATGTAAGTAATTTACACCGTATGACATTAACATTATCTTAATGTTAATATGTAAGAAATTTACACCGTATGACATTAACATCATTTTTAATGTTAAAATAAAAGAATTTGACCGTAGGATGATTTAACATTATTTTTAATGTTAAAATAAAAGAATTTGACCGTCGGATGATTTAACATTATTTTTAATGTTAAAATAAAAGAATTTAGCCGTAGGATGATTTAACATCATTTTTAATGTTAAAATAAAAGAATTTGACCGTAGGATGATTTAACATTATTTTTAATGTGAAAATAAAAGAATTTGACCGTAGGATGATTTAACATTATTTTTAATGTTAAAATAAAAGAATTTAGTCGTAGGATGATTTAACATCATTTTTAATGTTAAAATAAAAGAATTTAGCCGTAGGATGATTTAACATTATTTTTAATGTTAAAATAAAAGAATTTGACCGTAGGATGATTTAACATTATTTTTAATGTTAAAATAAAAGAATTTAGCCGTAGGATGATTTAACATTATTTTTAATGTTAAAATAAAAGAATTTGAACATAGGATGATTTAACATCATTTTTAATGTTAAAATAAAAGAATTTAGCCGTAGGATGATTTAACATTATTGTTAATGTTAAAATAAAAGAATTTGACCGTAGGATGATGTAACACTTTTTTTATGTTAATAAAAAGAGATTTCTTCGTTTGTTAAGTTAACATTATTTTTAATGTTAATTAAAAAGAAATGTACGCCGTAGGGAAAGTTACATCACTTGTAAAGTAATTAAAAGGGATTTACACCGAAGATTAATTTGCCTTTGATTTAATGTATTGGAAGAGAGAAAATACGTCGCATGATAAAAATTACATTTTTCTTCGTAATTAAGAAGGTGACTTTACACTGCATGACAAAAATTTCATTATTTATGAATATATATATAAATATACGAAGGTTATTTGGAAAGGCCGAGTTAATCTCATTCCGAATAATCAAGCAACGTTAAGGTTTGAAGTAGAGGACGACGAATGAAGACCGTCAATCTTCCCCTCAGGAGGACCGCGATTTAGACTTTGAATTGATTTGCTCCCAAGTCAAGGTCAAGGTCATTGCCCGAACGAACATGTTGATTGAACGGATTAGGCTTTCGCTCAGACCCAGAGCATAAGTTATTAAAGGGATTGTGTGTCTGACATCATACTCTATTAAATATCACGTTAATGATCTTTTGTCGAAGGTATGGATGTTTGGTGGCGGGGATTCTATTCTCTTGCTTAACACCTATTCATATATTTCGGCAAAGGGTTGGTAGTAAGGTATGGGGTGATGATGTGGCACGCTAAGGTGCATATGATCATGGTTTTGTTGAAAAGCAGGCCTTGTGGGACGATCAAAGCATAGTCTGTTCAGGCATAGCTTTGTGTACAACGTGACTTCGCGAGCCTCACACACCGGCGGAGTCTAAAACGGGAGAAGGGAACGCAGGGAGAGCAGCACGTTTCTTTCTAGCTAGAGTGGTGTCAGTGACCTACCAGCCCTGACATTTTACTTATGTGGATGATGGAATGAGGCGCCTCGGATAGGTCCTATAGGATCGGGAAACGTGTGTTCAGGAATTGCCAATCCACGAAGCTGTATGTGTGGACCGGCCCTGCAGCTTTCCAAGGGTTCACTGCGGGGAATCCTGAGACATTAGCTAGAGTGTCTCGAATCGGTAGGAGCTGCTCCCTAGCCTTGACTCAGATGGAAATCCAAATTCCAAATACGACCCTACGGATTTGATTGTATTACTAGTACGGAGGCATAGCATATGGTACCTATGCTTCCTAGGATTGATACATTTATTTTGAAATGTTTTGTTATATATACTAATAATAATATTAAACCCGTATTTGCCGTATTTAGCATGTTTAATCACCATAAGGGAAAACTCTATCCTCTGGTGTGCGTTGCATTGTGTGATGGGACTTGAGTCTTATGGTGATTCCATTTTTCCAAAAAGCATTGCGTTGTTGCACGATTTATTTATCTGCTTGTTCTGACACTTTTAAAATTATGCACGGTAATCCATTGAAATAAATCCGTTCCGCATTAGCGGCATGGTCTTTGGATTTGCCATATTATTATTAGTATGTTAGTTAAGAATTCTCACACCAGTCCCACGAATGACCTGTAGTTTGTTTCACCTTTTTGCAAACTCGGGTGCCCTCTTCTCTACACGGTCAGCCAAGTAAACAGGTTATCTTTCGCTGGGAGCCTTTCCTTGGAGCTTCTTATTATTTCTCTGGATTTGCTTGTGGGGAGGTGATGACTAGGAGTTTGAAGACTTATCATTCGCTGCTCTTACATTTTTCTCTTTACTTTTATTTCAGACATGAAACTTGTTTTATTCCACATTGTTTAAGTTGGAGTTGGAACTTATTTCTTTTCTGCGAATTTGATGTAATAATGTGAAGTCTGTGACTGTGGATTTTCTATGATGGACGACATTATATTTCCGCTACTATGATGTTGTTACTCTATGAGTTTCCCATGCTATTTTGTATCTGTGATATGTATTATTGTATTTATGTTGTATTCCAAATGATCATCTCTTACTTTCACTTCGTGGAAGTTTGGGGTTATCACAAATTTGCTGTGTGTTTCTTCTGTGATAAGTAAGCTGAAGACTAAAGTAACAGTGCTGACAGATAGAAGATAATGTGAAGATAGAGTGTGAGTGTAAGTGAATGTAAGAATTATGCTACTGAGTGACTGAGAGAAATGCAGTGAGGCAACAGTGTATATGAATGAGTGACCGTATAACTAAGTGTTGTAGTGAGGAACAATATCACAACTGAAATTGAATATGAAATGTATCGTATTACCGAGATGTACAAATAGTGAAGTTATAAATTTGTACTATTGAACTAAATTATTATATTCAAATACAATATTGTTTGAATACTTAAATTCTTGTGTAGTAGTATTCTATTTAAAAACAAATACTTAATTATGTATGTGATGTATAATAATAGTACAATTACAAACACATTTATTATAATAAACATATGTTTGTTATTTCAAACAAAATATTGTTAGATAAAACAATACCGATTGATCCGTACAAAGGAGACGTTGGCAAAAAATTCCGAAAATTTAAGGAGCTAGAATATTTTTTAGAAAATTTGTTAAAAAGAAATCAATATATCGATATATATAGAATTCGATAAGGAAACAAACTTATAATAGAATATCATAAATAAAAAGAAAATCTATAAATTTAAATCTGGTCAGAAGACAAAGAGAAATATATGCACGTTTAAAAATGGATAATTGGTTTTATATGATGTTTATTATTCAAGATAAGTTAGTCCTGTCCGTTTTGAAGTTAAGAATGTTATACAGTCAAGGTTTGAAAGGTAATTATATCCCAACTTGATTGATTTCATTATTAACCGACGAATAGAAAGATTCAGTCTCGAAAATCAATGTTTAAATAAGATTTAATTGAACGTAATATTTTGGGTTGTTGTAACAATGTTTTATATAACATTCATTTTAAACCAAGTAAGTGGAAATTTGGAAATATAATAATAAATATATCCTGATATAGAAATGAAGGGTCGTGAAAGGGAGAAGTAATTGCGAATGTATTTCAATCATAAATGGAAAATATTTTCTAAAAATAGAAAATAAAAGAAGGTGATATATGGAAATGTTTTCCAAATACCGTAAGAGGCCAAGAGGATTGTTGAAAATATTGGGTTAACAAGTATTGATAAAGAAATGGAGAAGCGATTTAATTAATCAAATATTAATTAAGGGGACCAGTGACTGTTTTATGCTTTGGATGAATGTTCGTTTTTCTTCCATAGTTAAATAACTGACTATCGAACTATTAGCCACTATCGTTGTCAATATGGAGAGACCCGTTGGATTATTATCCAAGAATCACTCTGTATTGCCAGTAGCATTGCGAATCAGATTATTTGAAGACAAATCAAAGATGGAGTAAAGTGAAAGTGCTTTTTTTTGTTAATCCTAGGTAGAAATGCCTAAGATGGATTAATGGAAATTGTGCTTTCAGTTTCGTTCAGTCCCAGAACGAGCTTGTACGGACGAATGTCTGACAGAGTATTTCCAATGATCACATATGTTGGTTTGTACAAGTATACATCTGGTGGCGGGAAATTTATTCTCTTAACATAATATCTAGAATATATGTTTTAAATCAATTAATGATTAACGGATCTGACAATGTGGCATTAAAAGTGATTGTGCTATCAATGAAAGGTAAGTAACCGTAATCACATGCCTAGCAATCAGGAAATGGTATAAAATCGGGTAGGTCGCATGGCTAAATGGGTCACATCCAATTAGGGTGTATTGTCACCTAATCTAGAGAAAATCCTTTTGCTTCTTCATCTTATCGCTGTTGTTGCTTTGGAATGGTGGCTGATCCCAACCGTTGGTGACAATACATTCAGTACTCTCAAGTAAAGTGAGGCTCCGGTCATGTTTAGCCTGGGTTATAAGATGTTCTTGTTGAACCCGGTGTATTCCTCTCTAGAGATACACTGTCGGAAGGTGGACCCATACCTTGCCAGTTGGAATCCATTCTCCAATAAGATCCGACAATTTTTCATTGTATATTATTTATGTAGATCGTGATATACAAGCGTTCTGCTATATTGCTATTTACTTGTTTTAGACACTACTATAATATCAAAAATTATTGATTTTAAAGGAATGTTTTGGGTTTTCTTAAGGTAAAAAACATCCGTTTAACATGTGGATTGTTCTTATGATTATCCTTTCTTTTAAACTGATTTTTAAAAGTTAAACCAAGTGGCTGGAGTTTATTCACACCAGTCCCATGACAAACCCAAAGTTTATTTTGTTTTGTTTTATCCTAAACTCTTGGGTGCCCAAATTACACGCAGTCAAGTAGTTCAGGTGTTTACAGATGTACTTGGAGCAGCTTGGAGCAGGAGGCTTCAGTATTAGTTGTCTAGTGTTATTTTTCCACTATATTGTATTTGTAATGTACTCTAATAATGGTATGTATATAAAGTTTAAATTTTATATTCCAAAAGCTTCTCTATATTTTTTTTTATTTTAGTCCGCTTTGATGTGAGATTCTGTGTTATTGTTTCTGTTCTTCTTCTATCTTTCTCTTCTTTAGTTCATAATGATTCGTATTTCTATGCAATTTGGGTTGGACGTGTGGTGTATTTAGTCAACTCAAAGGGTACGGAAATTCTATTTGTTACATTCCCACTAATTTTTCACTAACTACTATGGCATTAATAAACATCTTTCTGACCATAGAACCCATCTACTTAATCTCTATATTTGTACTACATATCTATTCATTCAATTCTCTTCATTTTAAATTTCAAAACTCTCTTATACACTCTTATCTCTTCAAAACTGCCATCAATGGATTCATCATTCCCAACTTCAAAAATAACGAGGCTATCCAGAGCCACTAGTGCTTTCCTTTTGCATAAGCAAGAAAATATTCAAACTTATATTTCTTATTTAAACTTTACAAAGTTCATCTTGTTAGGGATGAGAATCACAGATCTTAATGAAAACTAACACTAGAGGAGGGTGAATAGTATTTTAAAGAGATTATGGAAAACTTAAACTATTAACGATTACTCAACCAAATATATGAATCATAGAATGAATATCACAACAGAAACAATCACATATGCAAATATAAGCAGAAATAAAATGCAAAAAGTAAAGAACACACCGGATTTTATACTGGTTCAGATTACTCCTACGTCTAGTCCCACACAACGCTGGATTACGCAAAATTTTATTAATATCAAATCCAATTACAATCCCCATGATTTCATGGCTACCAGGTTAACACTGATTCAACACCCTTGATTTCATGGCTATAAGGTTAACACCCTCCCTTTCCTTGATCTATAGGCTATAAGGAGAACACCCTTTCCTTAATAATTACAAATGGTTGTAGAACTCTTGAATAGCACTTCCAAACAGAGAGTATTCGATAGAGATTGAGAATAGAAAGAGAATGATATAATTTGTATTGAAATTTGCAGAGTATAAGTGTAGAAATCAAGAATTTAAAATAGAATAATGGTGGTAAGAGAAAGGATGAAGAAGGAGAAGATTAGTTGTTTAAAATTTCTAAAATGAGGCCTTTATATAGTGTTCCAAAGGTCACAACAGTTATGAAACATTTTAAAATATGAAAAGACACTTCCTATTGAATTTAAAAAATTGATGATTATATGTCGACATTTAAGAACTTGTATGTCGACATATGCTAGGTTTTCGAATTTTAAATCATGTTTTAAAGAATTTTTATATATATATATATATATATTATGAAAATTCCTAAATCAAAGTTAGTTTTATAAAATATAATTTCTTATGTATAAAAACATATAAACTATTATTTAATCATACAATATAAATACCGTATATATATATGATATAGAACTATATAATCATAAAAATATAATATAATTGTTTAACTTTATAATATGTATAAACTATATAAGAAACTTATATATTTGAAACCATAAGTAAAAACCATTAGATGATTTAAAATCAATTTATAAAAGATAATTTGAAAATAGAATTTTGGGAGTGCAAGCCATAGTTTTATGCACTAACTATACCCAATTACTTTAATATTCTTGAACTCTTGAAATCTTAATATCTTGATACTCATGAGTCTTGAATCTTCTTTGAAATCTTGAATCTTTAAAACTCTTAATTGTACAGTCTTTAGTATTTACTTCCTGCATATAAATAATGTATATACATATATATATATATATATATATATATATATTCTGGATAAAGATGTTAGCATATATTTTATAATCAATAATGTTAACAAGGTTGTTGTCATCAAAATTTTATTCTCCAACAATCTTTGTCTCCTATTTGCAGACATAGTAGAAAATGAGTGGCAGAAACAGAAGGAGTAACTTTATGGTTCAGCAATCTAATGAGCCAATTATGGTCCCACAGCTAGAATCAGATATAGAAGTTCTAGTAAAGAAGTATCGAAATCTGGGCAGAGTACCATTCTTGGGCAATGAATTCATTATTGAAACACAAGCATGGATGCGTTCTTCTGAGAAAATATTTGAAGGTTTAAAGCTGAGAGATGATCAGAAAATATTACTGGCATCTTGGGCACTCAAAGACGAAGATTTAATCTGGTGGGAAACTATTGCTTAGGATAATCCAGAAGGTAATACTACGTGGGATAGATTTAAAGAAATTTTCAAAGAAAGATTTATTCCTCCAGAAGCAACTGAGCGGCTATACGATGAGTTCTACTATCTGAAACAAGGAGATATGACCATTCAAGAGTATCAGGATAAACTCAGCAAACTTTCTTGTTTTGCCTCAAAGCTAATTGAAGATCCTTTGAGGAAGAATCTAAGGTTTATTAACGGGCTTCAAAGAAGGTACAAAAATTGTGTAACTGCACATATGAATCTTCTTTTTTCTGAAATGATATACATGGCTTATCGCTATAAGGATCTTGATAAGCAAGGTATTTTAGAGGACGAAAAAGAAGGCAGTTCTAGCAAGAAAGGGAAGTCTGAGACTAATAGCCTTGAGGCAAGTACGACGCCTGAGGTCAGTAGGAATCCTAAATTCAATAGGAAAAGGGTTAAATATGAGAAAGAACCAATAAGGATGGCGATATGCAATAACTGCAATAAGCAAGGGCATTTGCAAGGGAATTGCAAGTCTTCGAAGAAGCGAAGGAACGTTGGATCTAAATCCAATAAGAAGTTTTCAAGAGACCATAGAGTGCAATCTTTTCCATCAGACTGGTGATGTAAAGCAAGATTACCGGCTTTTAAAAATCGCCAAGGTGGTTCATCAATAACACGACAGATGCTGCAACATCCTCAGCCAGTCAAGTAAGGCCAGATGTTTTGGAAGGCATGCTTACTGTCATAAATATTCCAGTTAAAGTACTGTTTGATACAGGCACGTCACGAAGCTTTATTGCAAGTAATGTGGTTAAGAAATTGGTTTTAAAATTGAAAAAGCTCAAAGAACGCATCAGTGTCCATAATCCGATTGGTGGTTCCCTCAATCTTAGTTGGATTTGTGGGGTGCCCGTCTCTTTTTCCTGTTATTGGTTCTCTTCCATCTCGATCATCATGAATTTTACCGAATTTGATCTTATTTTAGGATTGGATTGGTTAACCAAATATGAAGTGGAGGTTAAATGCACCGAGAGAGTTGTTAAGGCAAAGACTAAACCATGGGAGTATATAACCATACCAAGCGAAGGTCCTAATTCGGATAGAAAAAAATTTTGGTCAGCTCTAGATGTTTCTCCTGCTCCAATGGAAAATATTCCTATTGTCACAGAGAATATTCCTATTGTCAAAAATTATGCGGGTGTGTTTGAAGAAGTGGATAACTTACCTCTGCGTAGAGAAATTGATTTCAGAATCGATCTAATTCTGAATGCAAGGCCGGTAATGCACCCTATTCGGAGAATGACTTTAAAGGAGAAAGAAGAATTGGGTGAACAGACTAGACAATTACTATAGAAAGGTCTGATCAGGCCCAATTTCTCTAATTGGGGAGCTGCAGTGGTGTTTGTCCCAAAGTCAGACGGTACTTTCAGACTATGCGTGAATTATCGTGACTTGAATAAGCAGACATTAAAGAATAAATATCCATTGCCGTGAATTGATGATTTGTTGGATCGTTTGAATGGAGCGCAAGTATTTTCAGGAATGTACCTAACTACAGGTTTCCATCAGTTGCGAATTGTCGAACGTTCCTTTGACAACATTCAGAGGTCTAGACTAATTCTATGAGTGGTTAGTACTGCCGTTCGGCTTATGTAACGCCCCATCTTATTTTGTCAATTTAATGAATAGAGTATTCAGAGAAATCTTAAATAAATTCGTACTAGTCTTCATTGATGACATATTGATCTTCTCTAAGTCAGATAGTGAGCACGCTAAACATTTGGAACAAGCTTCGGAAATCCTTAGAAATAATGTATTAAAGGCCAAATTTTCCAAATGCATATTCTGGCAAGAAGAGGTCAAGTTCCTTGGTCACGTTGTATCAAAGGAAGGAATTTCAGTTAATCCAAGAAAAATTACAGCAATTAAAGACTGGAAGCAGCCTAGTACACCCACGGAAGTACGAAGTTTTCTGAGATTGGCTAGTTATTATCAGAAATTCGTTAAAGATTTTTCGAATCTATCTAGTCCATTAACGCAACTTACAAAGAAGCACACAAGATTTAATTGGACTCCAGAATGTAAGGCGGCTGTTCAAGAGCTGAAATTAAGATTGACAACTGCTCCCATATTAACAATTATCGATGGCAATCAAGATTTGACCGTCTATACAGATGCTTCTATTGAAGGTGTTGGTGCGGTATTAATGCAAAGAGGCCAAGTAGTTTCTTATGCTAGCCGTCAGTTGAAACCGCATGAGAAAAGATATGCAAGTCATGACCTTGAGTTGTTAGCCATCGTGTTTGTTTTGAAAATATGGAGGCACTATCTTTTGGGTGAGAAGTTTGAATTTTATACAGATCATCAGTCAATGAAGTATTTGTTCACCTAGAAAGACTTGAATTTGCGACAATAGCGTTGGTTAGAATTTCTTGCCGCATACGATCTTGATATTTTGTATACTCCGGGGAATGCCAATGTTGTAGCTGATGCACTTAGCAAAAAGAACGTAATCATCACCAGTCTTTTTATTACGCCTTCATTGATTTATAAAATATCTACTCTTCAGAAGGATGATCACTTCTTTTGGAGGATCATAAAGAGAATTCAAAAAGGTGAACTCTCAAGTTCCCAAATTGACAATAAAGGAGTTATGATATCAAACGGAGAGAAATACTGGATGAATGTCACAAATCCAAATTTAGTATCCATCCAGGAGTGAGTAAAATGTATAATGATATCAAACGGACCATCTAGTGGAGATCTATGAAAAGAGACATTTCCTTATACGTTAGCAGGTGTTCTACTTGCCAACAAGTCAAAAGCGATCAACAAAAACTTGCCGGATTTTTACAACCGTTGGAAGTTCCAAATTGGAAGTGGGAGCAAATTTCTATGGACTTCATAGATGGGTTGCCCAGAACCAAGAAAGGAAATGACAATATATTGGTGATCATAGATCGTTTCACGAAGACCGCCCATTTTATACCTGTCAGATCAAATAGAACGGCTCAGAACCTGCCATAGATTTATTTCAAAGAGATCGTTAGACTACATGGAATTCCCGGTAGTATTGTTAGTGATCATGATCCGATATTCGCTAGTAAATTTTGGGAAGCATTCCAGGCAGAGATGGGAACAAAGTTAAACCTTAGCACCGCATATCATCCTCAAACAGATGGCTAAACTAAGAGGGTGAATCCTACACTAGAATATTTATTGTGGGCATGTATTATTGATTTTGGCGGATCGTGGGAAGATCACTTGCATTTGGCTGAGTTCTCATATAATAACAGCTACCAAGCGAGCTTGGGAATGACACCATTCGAAGCATTGTATGGTCGACCAAGTAGATCTCCCACATGGTGGGTAAAATCAGGCAATCGACTAGTATTGGGTCCCGACATGATTCGTGAAGCTTCAGATAAAGTCGATTTCATTAAGAAGCGATTGCAAGCAGCTCAAAGTCGACAGAAGAGTTATGCAGATTCTAGAAGAAGAGATTTAGCATTCGCTATTGGCAACTATGTATATCTGAGAGTTTCTCCGATGAGAGGAGTAGTCAGATTAGGGAAGGCAGGGATGGCGCCTATATTTATTGGTCTATTTTCTATACTAGAAAGAATTGGAACTCTCACTTATAGGGTTCAGTTACCTTACTGGTTACCCAAAGTACATGATGTATTTCACGTGTCTCAACTTCGAAAGCATGTACATGATCCAAATTCGATTTTAGAAGAAGCAACGCAACAACATTTGAATATTACCCCAGAATTAGCAGTGAGAAGAGAGCTACTGAAGATTATTGGCAAAGAAACCAAAGAGCTAAGGAACAAGAAGGTTCATTTAGTCAAAGTGCAATGAAGCGGAGATCCTAGAGACTGTACATTGGAGATAGAAGATAGCATCAAACAGGCTTATCCCAAGTGCAGAGTGGATATCTTTGATTAGCTCTGGTGCAAGGTACATTTACAGTATATTCTATTTTCCGTTTTGTTTCCTACTTTACTGTTGTTTCCTTTTCGGGGATGAAAAGTTTTAAGTGGGGGAGATTGAAACAACCCAGAAAATCAAGGCCAATTAAATTTTTTTATTTTGGCTATTTTAATGAATTTAGAATATTTATAGTAATTTATTTCAAATAATAATGACTAAAAATTTATTTTAAATGAAGTTAGAACAAATAATTTTTTTAAATATATAACAAGCCTGAAATGGCGCAGTAGTTTGAAAATTTGATTTCAAACTTTGACTGAATGTACAGTATTCAAAATGAATCGGATTTCAGTAAAACCAAAAATATTTAATTTTTTTTAAAAATATCTTTTTAACGGATCTGAAAATTTAAAATTTCGTAGCAGGAATAAAATGTTATGGCCAGTTGAATATTCAGAATAGTCGCAATGGAATTTAATATAAATGTAGCCCTTAAAAATAGACATTTTGCAAACGATCTCCATTTTCGACGAAACCACTTTGGTTGGATTCGGAATGTCAAATTATGGCTAGATTTCAAATTCCATAATTTTTGGAATTAATATGTAAGCGTGGCAAAGGAAAGCGCGTTTGGTAATTTCAGTTTGAATTGGATCGACCAGAAAAATCCATTTTTCAAATAGTCTTCAAATTCGATGAAATTAATTTTGTTAGGACCGTATCATCCCAACATAGCTAGATTTATTTTTCGGCAATTTTTGGAATCAGTATGTGGCCCTGATAAATTAAAATGTATGTTTAAATCTGAATTTAAATGTTTATATTTTAATTTGAAGAATAACTGACTGAAACAGTTGAATGGGCTTACGAAACATACTCCAATGTGTCCGGAATGGGGGTATTTAGCTAGTGCGACAGTCATTGGGTTTTATATGGAGTTCGGATGGAGAAACGAGAATTTTGAAATAAATATATATATATATATATATATCGGCCAATTAAATAATTCCTTTCATTATTTAATTTTCCAAAAAAAAATCAGAAAAACCCCCGTAACCCTTGTTCGAACGACGGGAAAACTTTCTGTCCTTCTTCCCTCGATTACTCAAAATTCGTGCTATGAAATCACCTACTCGTGTTGAAGATTTTGTAGAGGAGCTTGAGATCTTCAAATCCATACCAACTTCAATGCCTATCGTTTTGTATTTGTGAAGATATGGGTCCACGAAGTCAGTGTCTTTGAAGCACCGCCGAGCCTCCATCGCTGCGTCGATTTAAGCACCTCCACCATCGTTGGGTGCGCTATTCCAAGCTCTTCCAAGTGGCTTTGGCTGATCGTCCCCAAGTGCTTCAATTTAAAGGAAAGTGAAAAGCTAGTTTTGAATCGAAAACTGAAGGTGTGGGTTTTATATTTATACCATTTATAACACTTTAAAGCGTTGTAAAGTTAATTTATGGAATAAAAATCATATCTTTTCGTATGTTGTCAAAATCCAGTGAAACAAGAGACATTGGACTCATGACGATGTCTTCTACGTTCTAGAAGAGACCGGAGAATTTTTGGAGCTTCCTACAATTTTAGAACCCAATGTGACCAATCTAAATTCAAACTGAAATGGAATAGCGATGTATAAATTATATAAGCGATGTATAAATTATATACGCATTGTATATCTCATATATGAGCGTTGTATAAATTATATAAGCAATGTATAAATTGTACATGCGTTGTATAAATCATATATGCATTGAATGAAATTGAAATAAATATATTTATATACATACATACATACATATATATATATACACACACACACACTCCCCTCATCCACAGACCATGGACGATATAAATTGTTTGGGTTGTGATTGTGAATGATTGATTGTGGTTGCAACAAAATTGGTTGTGTTTATTGTATATTCATTGTGTTGTGAAAATGAATGATATTATGAAAAATCATTGAAATGTAAGTATTGTAATGCTGCAAGGCCAAGGATAGCAGAGGAGCCATGTTGGACACGGTGCCTGTGCTAAATACCCTGTCGTTGTAATGCTGAAATTTCCTGAAATATTCATGTCTAAAATAAATTGTTTGAACGATAAAAATCACATTTTTTATTGTATGTACGAAGTATATAAAATATTCATGTTTGAAATAAATTTTTTGAATGATAAAAATAATATTTTTATTATATGTATGAAGTACATAAAATATTCATGTTTGAAATTAATTGTATGAATGATAAAAATAACATTTTTATTGTATGTATGAAGTATATAAAATATTCATGTTTGAACAATAAAAATAACATTTGTATTTTATGTATGAAGTATACAAAATATATATGTTTGAACGATAAAAATAACATTTTTATTGTATGTATGAAGTATATAAAATATTCATATTTGAAATAAATTGTTTGAACGATAAAAATAACATTTTTTTTGTATGTATAAAGTATATAAATATTCATGTTTGAAATAAATTGTTTGAACGATAAAAATCACATTTTTATTGTATGTATGAACTGTTAAAAATAACCAAAGGTTGAAATAAACATTTGTTGATTGAAAATAATATTTTTAACATGTATATGAACTGTTAAAAATAACCAAAGGTTGAAATAAATATATGTTGATTGAAAATAATATTTTTAACATGTATATGAACTATTAAAAATAACCACAGGTTGAAATAAATATTTGTTGATTGAAAATAATATTTTTAACATGAATATGAACTGTTAAAAATAAACATAGGTTGAAATAAATATTCGTTGATTGAAAATAATATTTTTAACATGTATATGAAGTGTTAAAAATCATCATGTATAGAAATAAATATTGGTCCACTAAAAATATTATTTTTAGCTTAGATATGCACATATATACATGTGCTAACAAGTAAATGGATTTGCAATTGAGTAAAGAATTTATTTGCGTTCCCGACAAATTGGTAAACCTTAATGAGTTGGCTGCGCAATTTTATTTATATATCAACTCCTGTGAATGCCATTGGATGCAGTGTGCTGGTTATTCTGTGTGAGATTATAAACAACGCCATAGGATAGTAACAATTAATTTTGAACTACACTACATGACATACTACGTGAAGAGAGCATACTTCATCATATACCACATCAGCATTTGGAGCTAATGTGACGAGGTTGGGATTACCATACGGGAAAGATGTTCGTATGGAGTTGACCGAATTACATGTTGAACTGAGGAATGAAATGGACAAAATAAATATATCGGAAAATTGCCAGATTAAATAAAAACACCACATGGGTGTAGAGTTGACAATAAACACGTCTATCTAGTTATTAGATATGGCACATGGATTATTTATTTTCCAACACTGAACGAGGTGACGAGATTTATCTCTCGAGCAATTTTACACACTCCCTCGGGCATAGAAAGGACACTAAAAATTGTGTATGCTTATACTGGATTTATTGGGTACCTAATACGGCTCAATAAATTTCCAAACCCCTCCTCGTACAAAGGAGGTTATGGTGAAATTTTTAGAAATTTAAAGGTGTTAGCCAAAATTTTGAAGTGAAAACGGTTTAGAAATCATCAAATAAATTATATTTATATGTGTATATATAAATATAATTAAAATAAAACGAATAACGACGCTGTAGTTCGCGTTTTGAAATCGTAATTTTAAACGATTATCACGAGAGATCTGACCGTCATATTTTCCCGAAACCGGAACCATTTGATATGCTTTGGAAAGATCTTCCCAACGATATAAAATTCGTTAAGATCCAACAGTTAGATTTTGCGAAATGTTTAAATCAAATTTGGACGAGAGCAGCGCCAGTGCCATCGAATGACCTGAAACGTCGTTCGATGGAAATGGACTATTTTTAAATAAATTGAAATAGTGAAAAATCATTTAAAAATATTATAAATGATGTGGAATGGAGATGAACTGATTTTACTTGGTTTATCAGATATTTTGATGGTTGGATGTATTTGATATGAAAAGTATACTAATGAACTGAAATGTGGATGTCGAATAGTTTAACCATAAAAAGAATTGATTTGAATTTCTATCCATGCATGAATTATTTGAAAAGACTAAGTTAATTCTCATTTCAAATAATTGATCGATGATGAAAAAGTCGAAGATATGAAGATGGTGTAAGACCGATAAACTTCACATCAAATGGATGGCTACCGATGCCTTTGATTGGAGTTGCTGCCTTGAAAGGGTTATAGTGGTAGTTGTCCAAACGTATTTGTTGATTGATCGAATATGCGAGGGCCTCTCTCCTGTATTGGACATACAGAACAAGGAATCAGGTGCCTTTAGTTTCGTTCAGACCCAGAACGAACTAGTAAATGGATGTGTGTCTGACATTGGATTTTATTCTGTACTGATTGATTTCTATTAAATATATATATCTATTTGGTTGCGGAGAATTTATTCTCTTGCTTAACAGCCTTCTCTAAGATGTACGAGCTTAGAGGTTATATATCGATGGACATAAGTCGCATGGCGTGATGTCAATGTGGCATGCTGAGATGCAATGATCAAGGATTTTATCGAAAAGCATAGCCTGGTGGTTGATGATCAAAGCATGGCTTTAATATAGCATAACTTTGTGTATGGCATTAATTCGCGAGCCTCACACCAGGGTATGAACCAGAAAAGGGAGAGGACCTCAGGAAGGACATGCGTTTCTTTCTTGCTAGGAGTGGTGTCATGGTATGGATCTCAGATATTTTTGCTTATGTGGATGATGGAAAGCAAGATGCCTCGGTTATATTGGTCACTATAGGGCCGATCGATGGTTTGGTCGATATACTGACAAGTTTACACCCCATAGGGCGGGGAAACACATTGATCAGGGATTTTAATCCACTTCGTGTGGACCGGCCCTATCGCTCCAGGTGCAGTTGCGGCCGAATCCTGATATATGGGCTAGATTGTCTCGAATGCGGTAAGGACGATCCCTTGACTTGGTTCATGATGGAAATCCAACTTCCAATACGACATGTGCGGTTTTGATTGTTAACCTATATATGGTGACATGATATATGGTACCCATGTCGTCTATGATTGATAGATTATGATTGAAATTGTTTTTGAAACATAGATGCACTAGTAATAATATCAAATGATTTTGATTTGTATGTATCAAGCATATTTTGGCCATTATAAGGTAAAACTCTATCCTCCGGCTTGCATTGCATTGAATGATGGGACATTAGTCTTATAATGGCTTCATTTTCTATGAAAAGCATTGCATTATTTAAATGATTTATTTTATTTATGTACTGGCAATCCAATGGAGTAAACCCGTTCCGTGTTAACGGCGTGGTCCTATGATTGACCTTATTTTTAAATAAGTTAAGTAAGATTTCTCATGCCAGTCCCATGACTGACTCATTGTTTGTTTCACTTGCAAACTCGGGTGCCCCTATTTTCTACACGGGCAGCCTTGTATTCAGGTTTTGGCAGGCTCATTCTGGATAACTATGGAGCTGAAGATGGATTCTATCATTTCTATTACGCTGTTTAGACTTCGTTATGTATATTATGTTTGATTTTGCTGCAGACATTTTATATAAAGCTGAAACTGTATCTTGTACTAAGTATGATCTTGTTATGCTGTGTAACTCTGATGATTATATTTGTTCTAGTGTAATTTGTTGTACATTATCTGGTGCAATGATATATTTTTGTTCTGCTGTTATTGTTTATATGTTATACTCCAAAGATAATCCTTGCTTCCATGGCATGGGAGTTTGGGGTCATCACATTAAATTTACGGGTTTGGATTTCTCTACATTTCAAATTGATGAACATAATAGGGAAACCCAACACCATTTTTTTGAAACGATGAACACCAAGATTTTATCATTCATTATTTTCATCCAAAAGCGAGAATAGTAAATCTTGTTTTACAACAAACCATCATACCTAGTTCAGGCAGTTACAACAACCTAACATCTAAAGTATGTAAATCTCTTTTCACTCTTCTATATCAATATAATATCAATTGAGCACAAGTCATTTTGAAAGAATTCCTCCTAAACATCTTTTAAATCGTGAAATCTCTCTTTTTCATGGTGTTTATCTTAAAAAAAAAATCTTTACTTACTTTGGAGTTAATTTCAAATGAAAAGAATTCGTTCAAAGAAAAAATTTCACTCAAGCTAATATTGCATTCATGCGAATTCCTTTAATCTTCGTTCCTTATGAATCACTTACTGAAAATCAGTCCAGATTAGGTCTTGAGGAAAAGGAAGAAATATAATGGAAGAAGAAGAAGAAGGAAGAAGAGAAGGTATAGAAATAGAAGAGGAGGAAGTGGATGATGCTTCTTTAGAGAGTATTAAGTTTACACCAAATCCAAACAACAAAACTCTCCTTAAAAAACCAAAATAAAATCGCTGAACTTCAAAAATGCTCAATAGGCCCATAAGTAAAAAATCATGACAAAACTCGAAGAAAAATGGACAAATTCTTTGAGAAGATTAGTCGAAAACTTGGCCTTTCATCATTATCCTCTTTACCTACCATGTTTTAAAGTTTTTATATTGTCTAGTATTAGTTTCTAAGTTGTTTTAAAGTTTTATTTCTAGTTTTCATGCACTGTATCTTCTACTTTTTATGCCTAGTGTAATCTCTATAAAGTATTAATGAAATTTCCAAATTATTATGTATATTGTTATCGCTATAGTCTCTGGAAATCGACAAAACCATTATCAACAATTCAAAATTTCAAAATAAAAAAAAACTAGAAAATTTACACAACATATGTCAACATACCCAGAGTGATCATGTTAACATATCCAAAGTCATCATTGTCTTCTTCGTTACTTATCTCCTACTCAACAATAAAACTTATGGATGGTCTAGTCTGTACTTTAGACGAAAACATAGAAAAAACTCTCGAATCTTTCAAAAGTGTTCTCTCCTTCATCTTATGAAATCAAAGGCATATAGAATTAATTCAAATGCAGATGATCAAGGAGAAAGAAAAGCATTTTGATGCACTTTGGTGTATGATGTCCTAGTTAACCAAAGACGAACCAAACCAAAACCCATGATACACTCTAAACAAGAATGACGAAGAATGAATTCCATTAAAGTAGATCCAATCTTTAGCAAAGATGAATGTATTGAAGTTTAAAAAAGTTTAAATTTAATATTATGCGATTTGAATTTATTGCTTTGTATATATAAGTTGGTTTGAATAAAAATTGTTTGATTGTATATATCTTGAATTGGTTTATATGTATAGGTTTAAGTTTAATTCTGAATAAATGGCTGCTTTGAATAATATATCATGTATGTTTTAATATAACTTAATAATTATTTGTATTGGATTGAAATTCTTGAACTATAATACGTAGATATATTCCAAGTCCACTAGTATTAGGATGTAATATATTAGGAGAAGTTTGTAATTGAAACGAGTTCATAATTGAAATAGTAATTAAGTCAAGTCAATATTTATGACAACTAGTGTTTGAGTCAGGGGGAGTTCAAATTTAGAATTAAACGTAATCAAAGGAGCTTTGAGAATAATAGTTTTTGATTGATAAAAAAGGCGAAGAAATAAAATATGGTGCTAAGGGAGTTATTAGAGTAAGGTGGAATTAGGAAATTTATTTTATAAAAGTAATGTCATCATCAAAAAGGGGAGATTGTTAGTGCAAGGATATTTGATGATAACAACCGGTACAACAGGTTTAACAGTTGTTAATATAAAATATATTTACAGTTATTACTAATGTTTTTATATATAGTTTGTAGTCCATACTTTATAACAAGTGTTGATAATCAAGACTGTACAGTAACAAGTGTGTTTGTAATGCTATAGAGATGCTGATCCAGACTGGTAATGCAAATCAAGAATCATAAGTTATTGGGAGTTCAAGAACTCATGAACAACGAAGATATGTATCAGAGTCTTAGTTATATATGTTAAAAGTTGATTACACTCACATGATCTCTTTTCAAATAATTTTAAAAACGTTTTTTGAAAATTTTTTGGCAATGCATTTTTCGAATGATCATTCAAATGAATTTCAAAATAAATGCTCAAAGTATTTTATCATAGTATATACTATAATTGATTTTAATTTTTAATTTTTAAATTAATTTTATATCTTAAATCTATTTTCAATTTTAATTATATTTGATATTATACCTATTTTAGTTTTAATTATATTTGATATTATATTTTAGTCTTCGATTGGTATATGTTTATATTTTGGTATATTTTATTATTTGAATTATATATTACAATTTTAATCCTTAATATTTTTAGTATTTATTTTTAGACTTAAATTTACTTTGTATAGTGATTATAATTATTTAATACATATTTAAGTTTAATTTGTTTAAAATTATCTTGATAATTTTCCTTAAGTATATTTTGTTTAAAACTCTCTTTTACTGTGTATAATAGTTTCTGAAAGTTTCTGCTTAATTATATAGTTTTTTTATTTTCAAATCAATTTACAAAGAAATATTTTTATATTTCAAAATTGATATTTCAAATCAAAAGTATGTCGACATGACCAATTTGAGTTTGTCGACATAGTGTTCGTTTTTATTCAAATTTCTATTTTCCAGAAGAAGTGTCTATTCGTTATATCCTTTCGCAAATGGATATGACCATTATTCCTTTATAAATAACAATATTTTCAAATGCATTCTCATTCATAAAATCATTTTCTTCTTCCGTCTTTTCTTCTCCATCGTTTCTTAACAAAATCCAATTTATATTTTACTAAATTTTCAAGTGAATCAAACTATTTCTACTCAGTTTTTTATTGTCTACCATCCTCTCCATACTCTTTTGAGATCAGAGTGCAAATCAAAGTTCTAGTGATGTTGTAATCACGTTCTCATTATCGAATCTGCATTACACTATAAAATCCACTCGAATACATTCTAAAAGGCGTGACTTGTTAGCCTGTAAATCAAGTTGGGTTTGATTGTATTCGAAAAAGAATTTGGTGTGTCTTGTTGGCCGAGAAATACAGGACTGTTGTGTGTAGAGGAAGAAATTTTTGAGGATGTCTCCTTGTAGCCTTGAAATCAAGGATTGTAAAAGATTTTGAAGATAATAAAAATCCGTATAGGCATTGGTGCGGGACTAGATATAAGGTAACTCCGAAACAACATTAAATCTATTGTGTTCTTTCCTTTACTTTACTGCTTTTGATTCTGTTGTGATTTCTATGATAAATTTGTGGTAGTTTGCAAATATAAAAATATAATTCAAGTAATTAAAAAAGATTCATATAAATTCCACAAACGTTATCACCCCTCTAGTGTCAGGTTAGCCTTAAGATCCAGTTCCATTACACCCACATTATTGATTATCGAGTGTTATTATAATTGAATTGTTACATGCCATAACTGAATTTGGGAGCAAAAATATATTGAAATGATATATACCTTTTGCATTTATTCTAATTTAAAATAATATACACCCATTTAACTAAATTATATAAAGAAATTTGAATTTAATAACTTTGAATTTTCTAATGAAATTTGTTTAAATTTAATTCAAAATTTAATTTTGATTTAATGAAATTAGTATTTAAAATTATTTTAAAGTTAATCGAAAATTTTAGTCATTTTAAGATAATTTTTAATTAGGTTTTAATTACCTAAAATTAAACTTGAATTAATCTAAATTATTCAATATAATTATATATAATATTTGAATAATTTAACTTAAATGAATTTTGATTTACTCTAATTTAAATTACGTTGAATTTAGATTCAAACTATTTAAATTAAATTTGAATTAATTTAATTTAGTTTTGAATCAAATTAAATTTGATTTATTTACTTTGAAAGTAGATTTAAATTATATATTAATGCGTTCCAACTAGAAATGATTTTTTTTTTCTTTTGGCCAGGCCGATGGGATTGAGTTCTCTCCTACCACTTTATTAATGCACCGGAGAAACAAAGAGAAAATACAACACACACAAGCCAACTTAGAAACACGGTGCACCAATCCTTGAGGAAAAAAAATACAAAAACACAATTTACAATCAAGATAGTAAAGCAAGCAGTCTTCCTGGGTCGAAAGTGAAATTTGACTACAGTAAACCATTACTAATCTCCATTCTAATACCGCTCCTGTATTCCTGTACATTCCTAGCTTGCAAAGTACTGAACACTATCGCATTTATTTCTCTCCACGTTGAGTGTATGAATTTCTTAAGTACAAAACATAGTAGTCTACCATGCACTGACTTCCTACTAGTTTTTGCGCTGATCATTCTCCATTCCTCGGTACTATCTTGAATAGCACCAAACATCCCTATATCTTTCATAATTTCTACCCAGACTTGGAAAATTGTATTGCACACAAAAATTAAGTGGTGAATACTATCAATCTGGATGCAACACATCACACATACATGATCCACATGCATTCCCCTAACTATTAATTTATCTTTGGTTAAAAAACTTTATTCATCACTTTCCAGAGCATTAAATTCTCTTTAGCGCTATTATCTCAAAACCAAGTTTTCCTGTACCATTTATCACATCTAAATTCAACATAGCCAGCAAGTGTGTGAAACATATCTTTAATACAAAATGATCTTTTAACACCCTATGTCCGTTAATGTCACTCACAAAGGGTATGCATTAACTTCCATGAAGCATTATAAGTAAACAGAACAGAATATTACAAGAAAGATACATAAAGTAGTACTTGAAAATTTTATAACTTTATTATAGCAGAAACAGATGTAAGTTTGGTTACATCTTTCAAAACCACAATATCAGAATTCAAGTACATAAATATCAGTCTTGTACAAAAGCCTTCAGAGTACGTAATTTTAAAGCCATAATCCCCAATAGAAAATGCCATAAATAGGTGGAATCAAAGCCAAGCAATACTTCAAGCACTTCTAACACTTCAAGCACAGAGAAATCTAAATCAAGCTCCTACGTTCCCAACCTGAGTACCTTGGGGGGAGGGATGGAAGAAAAGAGGCAAAACAAACTAGGTTAGACATACGTTTGGTGAGTCCAGTGACTTTCAGCATATAAACAGATAACAGTATCATGACATGTAAATAAAACTGGATGAGAGATAGCCGTAACAGGAGTAGCAGGTTAACTGAAGAAATAGAATGATATAGGCTAAGCTAAGCTCCTTACTTAGTTTTCACTTCTCTGCACTAATACTACTATAACAGAATTAGGTGTTGTCCTATTGTCTAAACAGAAAACAGAATGATCTCTTCAGAAACACGATGCTAGAAATGGGTCTTTACCACCCGAACAGAGACAGACGGTACAAAAACAGAATCAGAAACGAAATCAGAGACAGAAACAGAATAATCCCTACGGAAACAGAATATTAGAGTTAGGTTTACACTAGTAATGGGACTTTACCACCCCAACAGAAGGTAGCACACAAAAACAGACAGGCGTTACCACTCCAACAGAAACAGACGGTACCCCAACAGAAACAGACAGAACTAAGTGTACCCTAAATTCTACCCCAAGCGATCGGCTCCCTAATACATAAATACCCTGTGTCGGCCCCACAGAAGGGTGTATCACTCCCTAAAGTGGCAACCTATAGACACAGACCTATTTACAGATGTCACGGTGTCTTACATCCTCAGAGCGGACCGGTTACACGCACGCATATTACCCGGTTGGAATGCGCCATCAACACCCCTCGCCATTATCAGTGTGAACCTCTTACAATTGGTCAATAAGTGTGCCCGGACCCCTCTTAGTGTTGGCTCATAGTTTTGATACTAGAAAGGGTTATTGACTAATATGTGTCCCAAACAACAGATGACACAAGTAATTATCCCTCCTAACCTTGTGTCCCCAGACTAACAAATTTCAGATTAACTTGTTTACAGATTTCAGATGTACAAAGTTCAGATTAACTAGTTTTTAGATTAGACAAACAAGTTAACAGGTTTCAGACTAACGGATCAGATGTACATATTAACAAGTTCACAGACTAATAGGTCAGATATACAGATTAACTGACTTACAGATTGTTTTACCTAACTTTGTATTGGGCCTACAGATTCACGAAACAGGTTTATTAGATTCATCAGTCTAGTTGTTTTAACCCTATCCACCCAACATGTTTTAGGCATCATATTTATCTTAGATTTTCATTAATTAAATATTAATGCACAAACATCTCACATTAGGTTGGTAGCTTGTGGCCGCTGGATGTGCCAGGCGGTTCCGGGCAGACTTCTGCCACAAGCCGGACCTAACCTCGTGTCTAAGCATCTTTTGCCTACGACCTCTAACATTAGACTGACAGTTTGCGGTTGTTGGTTAAGCCGATTGGGTCCGGGCTGGCTTCCACCACAAACTGAGTCTAACCTTGTGTCTCAGCATTCTTATTTGTAGCTAAAGTTTTCATTCACAGATTATGCCAATATCATACTAATTATGCCAATTCAACAAATTTACTTCTTCACAAGTTACAGCAGATTATCCAAAGTTCTATTAACATGTTTTGCTCAATTTTAGATCGAGTCTATAGATTTCATACCCCAAATTACCGTATTCAGTTTCAACAGATTTAGCAGATTAGGCAATTTAACAGATTTAATCTTTCCTTAAAATTCCATTTACATACCTCGCCTAATCATAAAATTAAGCCTAATTTTAATGCCTAAATTGTGGTCATAATTCACCATATAACATGTCCTAATTTTTTATGGTTAAATTTGCACCATACAGAATATTCTCTAATACTCCAAATCATGATGCACAGTATAAATTATGCCAAATTATAGCCGTTGATTACCGCGTGTGTCAAATATCCAAAAATCCGAATTAGGCGTATTCACATTACTATTTATCCCTATTTTAATATAGATCTTTTACGCCTAAATCATATATCCTTTTTTTCTTCCAAGTCATAGATCGTCATATAAAATATGCCTCAAATCTAGCTCTTAAATTACAACATGTATTATGTCCTCAAAATCAGATCTTGAATTATAACATGCATTATGTTCCAAATTACAAGTCATATGTTGTCATGCATTAATTCTCCTTCTTCCAAATCATAAATCGCCATATATAGTATGCCTAGATCTAGATCTTAAATTACAACTTATGTTGTGTTCTCAATTTAGTCATAAATCAGTTATGTCCAATTATGCATCATTCAATATTTTCCCCAAATTTAGTGTCCGCGTGTCAATCTCTTACGAGATTTGGCTCAGGCTCGTAGTAGCCTGGCTATAGAACAGAAGGAAGGAAGAGATACAGAATAGTTACAATAAGACAGATCTACACAGAAAACAGATCTGATAAACAAGAATAAGGTGGATCTACACAGAAAAACAGATTTGATAAACAAAAATAAGATAGATCTCCAATTCAAATTTATACCCATGTCAAGATCATAATTAAATTTCATATCTAAAAATAACTATACTCACAAATCATGGTTTAAGAAAGAGAAGAACGATTCTGGGATCTGATTTTCTGGAGTTGATTTAGCTTTCCGTTTACGTAGGCATTGATTTGTTATCTTTATCTTCCCTTTTGAATTGATTGATTAGGGTGGAGGCTAGGTCACTTTAGGTTTTAGGAGCATGGAGGCACCATTCCTCTTTGTTAGTGAATTAGGGTTTAGGTTTAGGGTCCTTATATAGTTATAGAGAGTGTTTTAGGACCATTAGATTAACCCTGAACCATGAGAACCAATCAGATGCCATATCTTCCTTAGAGCGAATCGGCCCACGGGTTGACAACCAAACACCCAGAATCAACCCCTAGTCGACCCAGAGGGGCTTGGGTCGACCTCAAAAATGGGCCGGTTCGGTTATTCCTCCTCACGATTCGCTGTTTTGAACTTTTTTGCATATTTATTTATTTAAATTATATATATATATATATATATATATATATATATATTTCTCATATGCATACAAACTTCAAGGCTTAATAACATCTTCATAAGGTATCCGTTTTGTGCAAACCAAATGTCTATCTTGACCCAAAATTTTGAAACGAACATAATAGCGCAACCCATTTCACTTAATTTTTCTTCTAAAAATTAAGTATACTTTAATTTGTGAATTTTAATGTTATAAAATTACGGGGTGTTACAGATCTCTTTCCTGATTCCCAAATAGTTATGTCATCACCACTCCTACCAATCTTAACATTTCTAGCGTTCATCCAATACTGGTTAATGCATGGGACAAAGGTTACAGGAAAATAAATCTCAACATTCATAACACAACCACTAACTTTAGAGCTCCTACTGAAACCAGTTACTTCAATCTCCAGGTCAGATAAAGCATTCTTAAGTATTAGACCCTTAGTATTCCAAGGGTCGTTCTACAGTTTGATAGAAGAAAAAGGTAGGATCATGTACCTGAAATGCGGCAGTGTCATGGTTCTCAATTTGAATATATTTCTCCATGTCCAACTAAGCTTCTGCGATTGCATCATGAACAAAAAGTCATTGTTTTTTATTATAAGTCTCGCTGACCAATCAACCCATTCGTTACCTTTAGAGTTAAGATAATTGTCGACATGTTTGAGAAATGCCGCTTTGTTCTACAGTAAAATATTGGTGGTACCAAGCCCACCCTTATTAACTAGTTATTTAATATCCTTGAAGGTAATAGGAGTTAGATCTCTGCCTTCATTTCTACCTTTCCATAAGAATTTTATAAACGCTGTTCTAATCATTCCGATAAGATTGGATGGAAGAATGAAAGTCATGGACCGGTACACTTGCATTGAGAAAACAACTGATTTAATTATGTTAAGTTTGCCAGCCTGGCTCAAAAGTCTGGTAGTCCAGTAGTTCAACTTAGCAGTAATTCTATTAAAAAGAGGAAAACATTGATTAGAGGTGATCTTAGCAGTATATAAGGGAAGGTCGAGATAAGAGATAGTGTCTGCAATGTTAATTAGGCTAGTTTTAACTTGAATCACATTGATTTGGCTATAAGAAAGTCCAACGATTTTCATATCAGATTTTTTGATGTTAGTCTTCAGGCCTACCATTTTATAGAAGCTATTTATCATACCAAAAATAGTATCAATTGTACCTGAGTCTGGCTTACAAAGATGACAAGGTCGTCAGCGAACATAAGGGAGGAGATTTTGGGGTCTTTACACCTAGGATGTAGCTGAAATTGACCAGAATCAATTACACTATTTAACATTTGTGTCAACATCTCCATAACCGGAATAAAGATGTAAGCCGAAAGGGGATCACCCTGTCTGATACCTTGCTTGCTACCAAAGAAGCCTACTGGAGAACAATGTAGAATGATAGAAAATTTTGCAGTAGAAAGACAAGAAAGGATCCATGCAATAAATTGATGAGGAAAGTTCATATATTCCATGATTCGAACAATAGAGTCCCACTGAATTTTATCGAACGCCTTTATAATGTCCAATTTAAACATCACTCTGGGAGTTACATTATTGCACGAGTAGCCATTAAGTAGGTCATGAGATATCAGTACATTGTCGAGTATGCTTCTTCCAGACAAAAAAAGCAAGTTAGATTAAAGTGGGTTTGAAATTACTACAAATATTAAATTTAAATGGTTTCCAATCGATACCTGAAATATAAAATGTTTGAAATAATGCTATCGGATGGTTTAAATTACGATACTTATGTGGCAGGAATATTTGAAACTAAATATTTATGAAGTTATATTATTTTATAAAAAAACGAGATTTTTGGAATATTATATAAAGAATGTAAATCCTATTGAATATGAAATAATCTTTAGTGATTTTTTAAGATAAATGATTTTAAGACTAATGAAGTGCTTAGAAATATTTTCCAAATATTTTCAATTTTGGGTAACAATTAATCTTATTTTCTTAATTATTATTTTTCATATTTTCCAACAAAAATTATTTTTTATAATAATTAAATAATACTTATTTAAAAATAAAAAAACATAGTTGAAATATATAAACCTTTGATTGAGATCTTCTACATTATAAACTAATTTTACAAAATTTAAAATTACCTTTATAATTTTTATTGTTGTATGAATTTATCAAAGTTTATAATGATTAAATAATAGTATTATTGTCTAATAGTTTTTAATTTTGGCTTATAAAATAAAAAATTAATATAATGTACATTACGAAATTATTAGATCAAATTTTGTATGACACAGGTGTGTGTATATATATACTTTGATATAAATTATGTAAATAAATTGATTTTCGTTAAAAAAAAGAAAGTTTATCTTTAAAAGTGATTCTTTATTATGAGGAAAAACACTACCAAACCCACCTCCTTAAAAAACATTGCTAAGATAACAAAGAAAAAAAGGACGATGAACCTTAAATATTCTTAAATACAAATATCTAACAAATATATATATGCAAATACATTGTAGAAACACCTTAACTTATCCTTCCTGCAACTCCTCTGGCCAGTCCAAAACCATCCGACCTAAAAACTAACATACAAGCAATTGACCTAGTATAACATCATGTATCCACAATGATTTTTCCTTTGTATCCATAAAACGGCGCCATGATGTCCAAATTAATATGCTTCATCTTTTACTCCTCCGATAGATGCTTCCTCCTCAAAAGATCTTTGATTTCTCCCATGCAAGATGTAGTGGATGGTAGAGCAAAATCCGGTGAATGCCAAGAACCTTCTAATGCCTTTACCTAGAAATAAAGTTGCAAATTTTTGTATCTCTTGAGACAGAAGCAGAGCTGCTATAATTGGAAGATCAAGCCGACCTTGAAATGGATTCGACAGACAAGTGCAATACTCACACTTGGAAAAATAACGTTCCTGGTTTGCTTATTCTTGGTTGCATAACACACACATATTATTCTCTAATTAACCCAAAGCCTATAGTATGTTTTTTGTTGATAGACATCCTATGCACAATTTGTAAGATGTTAAGATAATATTTCTTGTTGTGGACTGGTGCCATATAATTCTACTCCAACCTATAGTAGAATAAGAAAACCGAACACTGTTTCAAATTACTTTGAAAATGAAAGCCCTTGAGTCTAAAATTTTCCAGTAATCTAAATTATACTCATCGACCATTTTTTAATTTGAAATGGATCAACAAATTCTCGAGTAGACGAAAACAATTAAGGATGCAGAGACCCTTGCTGAATGATTGTACTTGCTGTTAGATTGTTCTTATACAATAGATTAACTTTGTTCCAACCTAATAAGTCAGCCATGGATTCATGATTAATCCATGGGTCATACCAATAGAAGTGGAATTGCCATATCCAATTACTTTATGGCCTACGCATCAATTGAATAACTGTCACTAACTGGTAATATATTTTTCAGAGCTCCAAGAAAAAAGGCAAAAAAGAGAAAATATTTTTCCAGCCATATGCCAAAAATGCCTTACCCGAGCACGACTATTTCTCTTTCAGATACTACATATTCTATGGACTATGTTCATTCAATAAATGTCATAGTTGTTAGGGATTTTGCGGTTCGAGACTATTGGATGAGGATGAATTGTCGTACTTTGGACTTCTATTTGATAGTCTTTCAGACAATAGTTCAAACCACAAGGTACAAACGGGTTATCGAACTATCGACTTTCGGGATTTAATAAAGCCTTGGAATAGCGAAATCGGATTCAAAGTTTGTATGGCTTTGATCCGATCAAGAACACTCTAGATATTGATTACTGATTATGCAATTGAAGAAGAGAATGAAGAGGAAGATATTAATTCTGTAACACTTTTAGAATCAAAACACTTCAGAAGTGTTTCAAACATAACTGTTTAGAAACAGTTTAATGGCGTCGCAGAATCGCTTAGAGAAGAAGAAGTGTAATTTTCAAAGTGATTTGTAATGCATGAAACTACTGCTATTTATGGGCAGCGAAGTGTTGTGTATATTTGTAACGGTCATATCTATTTCAAATCGAAACGTTATATCCATTCGTTCACAACAGTCACGTCTTTTCATTTTGAGCTGTAGCATTTATTTATTTGCAATGGTTCAAAACAACCTGATTCCTGCCCGCTATTTAAAACATATTCTGAGCCTTAATGGGCTGAAAACTAACCCATTACTGTGTAGAAAATCGGATCCAAAAATATTATCATTGGATCCGGACCAGAGACCCGCACTCGGTTCGGTTCGGTTAGTCGGACGGAAGGTCAGCGGCGGCGGCGCAGGCGTGTGTGACATAGTGATGCATGGTATCCCTCCTCACAATAAAGTAAACATTTGTGTGCCTCAAGGACCCAACACTCTTGTGAGAAGGCTACTTAAGTACCTTGCATACTTACATTTCGTCCACATTGTAGGACAAATACATATCCTCTTCCTTCATTCTTTCTTTCTCTTCAAAATAAACCCATACCCCAAAACTAGATTTGAAAATTTCTAACAATCTCCCCCAATTTTCAAAATAAGAAAAATAAATATAAAGTGGAAGGAAGAATTACTAATGTGACTTCCTACATACCTAAATGGGATCAAGCCTATGTAGTTCCAACATCATGTTTAGCATCATCGTGGAAACAACACATAAATAATGGTATATTTTGGATTTGAACCTTTACTTAGTGTAAACCATTCAAAATTCTATAGAGATTCTATGGTGAATGAATCTTGATCCAAGTATCCCTTAGTAATAAAACCGGAGCAATCACACATGTTGATTTCCTTAGATAAAGTGTTCTGTATTGTTCAGCACATTAATGGCCATGTGCTTTAATCCTGGTTCATGAGTCTACTTTAGAAAGCGGTCTTACTTTCCTAGGAAATGACCTGATTTCCGTACTCCTATTGTTAGGTATCTTAAGGTGTTTCTATGATACACATTTTAAGGTTTTTAGAGTTATTAAGGATATTTATCCATCCTTTGTTTTTGCAGAATCCAACACTAAAAAATTATGGGATTATTGATTAAGTGTTCCATAATCATACTCTTAACTTGTTGGTACCCATTGAACTTTTCTATCCTTTTCAAGACACAAGTTGGGTTTCGATTAAGGATGATCAATCTTCATTCACAAACCTTAGTCCCATTTCTTTTGACTTTATAGAAACCATATCCATTAGAAGACCTTTCGTAAGTGGGTCAGCCGAGTTTTTCTCCGTTTCTATGTTGGCAACAGTTATAACTCCACTTTTGAGTAACTGTCTTACCATATGATGTCTTAGACTCATATGTCTAGACTTCCAATTATATGTCTTATTAGGGACATTATGTATCATTGCTTGATTATCACAGTTAATCAAGACTACTGGAGATGGCTTCTTCCACAATGGAATTCCCATTAACAAATTCCTAAGCCATTCCACTTCCTTACATGCATCTGTCAGTGCAATCAATTCTGACAAAGTTGAATCGGATATGCAGGTCTGCTTCTTAGAATCCTAAGACACAGCAGCGTCTCCTAATGTAAATATCCATCCAGTCGTAGACTTGGATTTGGATTCTACGTTGTTTCGGGTTGAATCACTATTTCCTTATATTACAGTAGGATATCCTTTATAAGATAAACCATAGTTTATAGTTCCTTTCAAATAAGATAGAACTTTGGAAATAGCTTTCCAATGTTCAAAACCTGGATTACTCGTAAATCGACACAATACACTTATAACATGTGTAATGTTGGGTCTAGTGCAATGCATAGCATACATAAGACTCCCCAAAACACTAGAATATTCAAGTTAACAAATCGTACATCCAGTGTTCTTTTATAATTTAATATTTGGATCTAATGGAGTTGGTGCTAATTTGTCATTAATGACCATACTTCTTTAGCAACTTCTCAGTGTAATGAGATTGGGTTAGTAATAACTCCCCCGCTTTCCTAATGATTTTTAATTCATAAAATTACATCAGCCTCTCCTAGATCTTTCATATCAAATTTGGAAGATATAAACTTCTTAGTTTCATTCACATGTGATATATTGTAACCAAATATTAGCATATCATCAACGTATAAACATATTATAACATACTCGTTGTTTTCCAATTTGCTATAAATACATTTATCAGAATTATTAACAATGAATCCATATGACAGTGCAACTTTATCAAACTTCTCATGCCATTGCATGGGAGCTTGGTTTAGACCATAAAGAGATTTGACTAATTTACAAACTTTCTTTTCTTGGCCTGGGGTAATGAAACCTTTAGGTTGTTTCATGTATTTCTCTTCTTATAAATCACTACTTAGAAAAGCTGTCTTTAAATCCATTTGATGTATGAGCAAATTATGAATTGATGCAAGTGCTATTAAAGAACATATGGAAGATAAGCGAGCAACTGGACCATATGTATCAAAATAATCTACTCCTTGTCTTTGCTTATATCCTTTAGCAACTAATCTGGCTTTAAACTTATCAATAAATCCATTTGTATTCAACTTTTTCTTAAATATCCATTTACATACTATAGGTTTAGCACCAGGAGGTTGATCAGTTAAAACCCAAGTTTGGTTTAACCTTACGGAATTCATTTGATATAGCTTCTTTCCAAAATTAGAATCTCTGGAACTCGTAGCTTCAGAATAAGTTTTGGGATCATCATCAACGTTCATTAAATATCTTGCCACATTAAGAACTTCATCCTTATTTCCTTCTACGAGATATGTTATGAAGTCAGGACCATAGTCCTTCTCTATTCTCTCTCTTTTACTTCTCCTGTGTTCAGTACTAATATCTGGTACTGACACATCCTTGTTGTTTTGAGCAGGAGCATATTCATCGTCATTAATGTCATTAGTCTTAGTTAGTTCCGGACTAGATGATCTCGATGGATTCTCAATAGTTTTATGTTTAAAAAATTATACATCTACAGATTCTATAACTTCTAAGGTGTCAAGAATATGGAATCTATAAGTTATACTATTGAGTATATCCTATGAAAACACACTTAAATGACCAATTACATAACTTTGGTAATTTGGGGTCAGGTTTTCTAACGTATGCTAAGCAATACCAAGCTTTAAATCAAGTAAGGTTAGGTTTTCTATTAAATCATAATTCATAAGAGGAAATATTATTCTTTTATGTGGTGCTTTATTTAAAATGTAACATGCATATAACATAACATCACCCCATAGGTTATAAGGTAAATTAGAACTTACTAGCATGACATTAACTATTTCTACTAAAGTTCTATTTTTCCTCTCAACAATACCATTTTGTTATGGCATATACGGGGCGGTACACTGGTGAACTATATCACGTTTTTTTAACAAAACAAAGTGAATTCATTTGAAAAATATTCACCAACACGATCTGAATGTAACACTTTAATTTTAACTTCTAATTGTGTTTTGACTTTTGCTTTGTAAATTTTGAATTTATCAAAAGCCTCTTCTTTCGATTTCGTTGGATATACATATGGTCATCAATAAATGTTATATAGTATTGGTTACCACCATAGGTGATATGACTTTTTAAGTCACCCACATCACTATATACCAAATCAAGCAAACCAGTTTTCCTTTCTATAGAATAAAAGGATTTCCGGTGTATTTTTGTTGAACACATATTTCACATTTAGAGAGAATCGAAATCGCAATCAGAAATTAATCCATATTTATGCATATTTTTGAGATATTTATAATTAACATGTCCTAATCTACCATGCAATAAATTAACCGAATCAACAATATAAGCGGAAGATTTCTTTACTAGATTCAACTTAATCATGATGTTACAAGAATATCCCAATCCGATAAATTTGTTCTTGGACAACACTAACTTATTAGACTCATACACCATCTTGAATCCTACTTTGTTAAGAAAGTATCTAGAAACCAAATTCTTACACAAATCGAGTACATGAAATACATTAACTAATGTAAGAACTTTCCCAGAGGTGAATGTAAGTTCAATTGTGCCTTTTCCCAAAACATAGCTTGCAACTTTGATTGCTCTTGTAATTTCGCTAGATTCTCCATTATTTCTTCGTAAGCCTTGAACAGATTTCGGTCTTTGCAAATATGAATGGTTGCTCCAGTATCGAGCCACCAATCCTTATCAATGCCACTAAAGGAGTTCGCCTCTTGTACAACAGCCACAAGCTTTTCTTCGACCATATTGGCTTTTTGTTGTTTTTTCCGAAGACGACAATCTCGAGCATAGTGGCCGGGTTTGTTACAATAGTAACAGGAACCCTTCTTTTTGTTCTTTGAATTATCTTTCTTCTTAAACTATGTCTCATTCTTAAGCTTTACTTTATCGGTAATTTCAACATTATTCTTCTTAGATTAAGACTCAGTTTACGGATTATCATCTACTTCTTGTTTACCAGAATCTTTATGAGACCCCAAGTCCGTTAATGTCACTCATTAAGAGGATGCATTAATTTTCGTGAAGCATTATAGGTAAACAGAAACAGAAACAGAAATATTACAAGACATATATAATATAGCAGAGGAATTAAAAACTTTTATTTAGCAGAAAACATCGTGGTTCAAAACATAGTTACATCACAAGTCAGAAATGCATAAAATCCAATACATCAATTTAAAACTTATGTCTTTTACTTAAATCATCAGAGTACAATAATAAAAGAAGCATAATCCCCAAAACATATCCATAGTAGATAGATATGAAATCAAGCAGTACATCTAAGCAGCTCCAAGCAGAAGAAAAGAATAATCCTGATCAAGCTTGAGTATTCCCACCCCGAGAACCTGGGGCGAATAGAAGAGAAAGAAGAGGAAATAAAATAGGTCAGACATAAAGTCTGATGAGTCTAGTTACTTTTAGCATATAAATAAGTAAAAGTATCATGACAGGCACATAAACTGGAGAGATAGATAACAACACAATAAGTTAGGCATAACAAGGTAAACACGATAAACATGATAGATTATACTTTGCTCTTATAGACTTTCTTTCCCTATACACCAATACTAGTGTCGTATGAACAAGATGATCCCCAACAAGTATAAGATGGTAGACTTAGGCGTACTTCTAGTGAGAGGTTTTACCTTGGGTTGTCAATGGGTCATGTCGGGTCGGGTTCGGGTCGGGTCAAGTCGGTTTCGAGTTGATTAATAGACGGGTCAGGCCAACCTGTTTATTAAACGGATCATTTTTTCCCAACCCTAACCCGACCCATTTATTAACGGGTTGACCCGACCCTACCCGCGTGAGACGACCCAAATTCCCGTTCAGACGGAAACAGGGCTATCTTTGGAATATAACACAGAAACATATAATAGCAGAACAGAATTAAATAAATACACAAGAATGAACAACAAAATATACTGGATAAAAGTAATCATCAGAGTTACACAGTATACAGGATCTTACTTAGTACAAATACAGTTCAGCTATACATAAATGTCTACAGCAGAAATAAACAAAATATGTACAATAGGAGCTGAACAGCATAAAAAGAAATAGATGATAGAATCCATCTTCAGCTCCAGCTATCCAGAAAGAACCAGCTAAACCTGAATACAAGGCTGCCCGTGTAGAAAAAGGGGCACCCGAGTTTGAGAGTGAAACAAACTACGAGTCAGTCATGGGACTGGTATGAGAAATCCACTCAACACATATATAATTGGCTAATCACAGGACCACGCCACTTTCGTGGAACGGGTTTACTCCATTGGATTGCCAGTGCTTTAAAACAAATCTTTCTTTTAAACATCGCTATGCTTTTTATAAAAATGAAGCCGTTATAAGACTCAGTTCCCATCACACAATGCAACGCAAACTGGAGGATAGAGTTTTACCTTATAATGGCCAAAATATGATTGATACGAATAAAACAAAGGCATTTGATATTATTGCTAGTGTTAATATGTTTTGAAAACAATTTCAAATCATAACTATCAATCATAGACGGCATTAATGCCCCATACCACTATGTCGCCATATATAGGTATACAATCAAAACCGCACGATCACGTATTTGGAAATTGGATTTCCGTCATGAACCAAGGCAAAAGATAGTCCTTACCGAATTCGAGACGCTCTAGCCCACCCCTCAGGACCCAGACTCAGGTGGGCCCTTGGATCGTCAGGGCCGGTCCACCGATGTGGATTAAAATTCCTAAACCTGCGTTTCCCCACCCTTTGGGGTGTAGACGAGCCAACGAATGACTCCATCGGACCCGGATCGTCCGATCAAACCGAGGCGCCTCGCAACAGCAACAACCACATAGGTGAAAAGTATATAAATGTCAGGGCTGGTAGGTCACTGACACCACCCTGGCTAGAAAGAAACGCAGGCCCTCCCTGATGTCCTCTCCCGTTTTAGGTTCATATCGAGGTGTGAGGCTCGCGAATTCACGTTATACACAAAGCTACGCCACACAGGCGGTGCTTTGATCATCACCACAAGACTTTGCTTTTCAACAGAAGCCCTGATCACTGCATCTTAGCATGCCACACAGGCAATTCATGCCATGCGACTGATGTCCATCGATATACAACCCCTGAGCTCGTGCGTCTCAGAGAAGGGCGTTAAGCAAAAGAATAAATTCTCCGCCGCCAAACAGATGTATATTAACAGAAATCAATCAACACAGAATAAACTCCAATGTCAGACACACAGTCCATTTACAAGTCCGTTCTGGGTCTGAACGAAACCGGAGGCACTAAATACCTCGCAAACCCATCGATCACCACATACGTCTGGACGATCACCACTCATTATCCATATTTCCGGATGCCTCCCAATCAGGACCTCGGTTACCATCCAAACGAGGTGAAGATCTCCGGTCTTCGACCACCGTCTTCATCTTCGAATTTCAATCGTCGGTCAATTATTCGAAATGAGAATTAACTCGGCCTTTTCAAATAATTCACGTATATTTAGAATTTCAAATCGATTTATTTCAATGGTTAAATTATTCGACAACACCAATATTGTCCTTAAATGTAATTTTCACACCAAACGCCTTCAACCATCAAAAGCCACATAAATCAAGCAAATTCAGTTTATTTCCATTCCATATCGCTTATGATATTTTATAACTATTTATCGCTATTTTTATTTATTTTAAAATAGCCATTTTATTCAAAACGACGCTTCGGGCCATAAGGCGGTCGTGGCGCTGTTTTTCTTCAGATTTGATTTACACATATCTGAAAACCTAACCGTTGGATCTTCACAAAATTTACATCATTAGAAAGGTCTTTTCAAAACGAACCCAACGGTTCCAGTTTCGGGAAAATCCGACGGTCGGATCTCCCGGTACAATCGTTTGAATTTTCGATTTCAAAATACGAACTGCAGCGTCGTTATTCGATTTAATAAAATTATATTTATATTTATATATAAATATAATCGTTTCTGGCGCTGTTTTTCTTCAGATTTGAATTAAACATTCCAGACAATCCAACTGTTGGATTTTTACAAGGTTGGTGTCGTTGGAAAGATTATTCCAAGGCGAACCCGACGGTTGAGGTTTCGGGAAAATTCAATGGTCGGATTCCCCGTACTTGTTGTTTGAAATCATGGTTTCAAAATACGAACTGCACGGCTCCGTTTCGTTTTAATTTTATTTATATTTATATATTTATATAAATATAGTTCATTCAATGATTTCCATATCGTTTTCACTTCAAATATTTTTCTAACACCTTAAAATTTTGGAAAATTTCGCCATAACCTCCCCTGCACCGGGAGCATCGGGAAATTGCAAATAGCGTTCCCGGTCCTTCTAATCTCAAAAAGAAAAAGAAAAAGCCAAGCGGCTAGCCAACAGGCTCATAAAATCATCACCCAAACAAAACAGTAAATGTGTACCTATTTGTCGGGCACAAAATTTTATTCCTCTTCTCTAGCCCCTTTGCTATAACCTATTCAATAAATATGCATGTACATATATATACAGTTCTTATCATTTATCACTTTCTATTCAACTTCATATTTGATTTCTGTTTGGTTTAAAGACACCAGTTATTCTAATGTTACATACATAGGTGCAAATCATTTCATTAGCTAATTAATGAATATTTCAACTCATATATGTTTATTTTGAACAAGTGGCTATTTTTAACACTTCACATTTCAACGATTTATGCATACAATAAAAATGTGATTTTTATTGTAAAACAATTCCTTTCAAAACACTATTTTCTATATAGTTCATATAGGTTACACAAATAGGATTTTATATATAGATAAAAGGTGATTTTTATTATCAAACAATTTATTTCAAAATATGAATAACATTCAACACATGAATTTCTAATCAACGAATGAATATCAATTCAACACATGACGGTTTTCTATTCAATGAATAAATATAGTTTAAGCATATGAAAATAATTCAAACACACGGATATTATTCAAAATTTCGGCAGCATAACGGCAGGGTAGTTAAAACCGGCACCGTACCTAGTACGGCTCCTCGCTCTACCTTAAAACCTCGCGGTTTTTGACAATGGGGATCATGCATCTAGTTCGCACGCAGGCGGCATGTATATATTTATTTCATTTCTACAAACTAATCCTATGTGGTTTCAACCAAATATTTTCCAATCACAAGCGGGTATTTTTCAACCACAATCAAATCAATATCAACCACAAACAATCCCAAACAACCAATCGCTATCAATCAATTTTCACAACAACTTCAACCAATAAATATCGTCCATGGTTTGTGGACGAGGGGCGTGTATATATATATATATATATATATATATATATATATATATATATATATATATATATATATAGCAATTCACTTTTATTTCACGCATATATATATATATATTTTTAAAATCAGAAATCTCACCAATAGCTATCCAACTAGGCGACACTTCACTTAGAGAAATCTTCGCCAATCTCGCCTTTTTGTCGCTTTCGCCCGTATTCTCTACATATGTAAAAATCGAATTTTTACTATGTTATTCAATATATAAAAATCGAGTTTTGACGTCGCTATTCAATATATAAAAATCGAATTTTGACTTCGCTGTTCAATATATAAAAATCGAATTTTGACTTCGCTATTCAATATATAAAAATCGAATTTCAAAAATATAGATTCCGCCTTTTCCATTTCAAAGATCAAATCTTTTCTTTTACTTTTTAAAGTTTAAATCTTTTACTTTGCAAAATTCAAATCTTTTACTTTTCAAAATTCAAATCTTTTACTTTTCAAAATTCAAATCTTTTAAAACCATTTTTAAAAATCAGTTTTTACATGCTTTTGAAAATCAGTTTTTATATGCTTTTGAAAATCAGTTTTTACTTCTAAACAAATCAGATTTAAAATCTTTAAAAAATCAGATTAAAATTCTTAAAAAAAATCCTTTAAAAATCAGTTTATAATTCTTTTAAAATTCAGTTTAAAAATCTTTTTTAAAATTCAGTTTAAAAGTCTTTTTAAAATTCAGTTTAAAAATCTTAAAAAAAGATAAAACAGTATTAACCAAAAAAAAACAGCATTACAGAATTAAAATAAAAATAAAATAAATAAAATAAAATACTTACATTCCTGCGAAGAAAAAAAAGGGGGGAACTGAGGAAGATGTCGGCGGCATGAGGTGCTGGAGGTGGTGCGGTCGGCGGTGGGAGGTCGTCGGCTGGGAGGGCTCTCGAATCGCGTCGCGATGGGAGGGTTCGAACAGGGAGGAGCAGGCGAAGCGGACGGAGGGGGCGGCGATGTCTTCGTCTTCGTCGGAGCTCGGGTGGTGCGGCGATGCTTCAGGGCGTCGATCGATCGATTTAGATTTAGGGTTTTTTTTCCTCTGGTTGAAATCGAAATGAAGGGGGGGGGGGCAGAACGAAGGATAAGGGGAGGGAAATAAAAATTATTTTTATTATTTTATTATTTTATTATTTAATTTCGCAAAAAGGTTGACTTTTACATACGACCTCGAAACGAGGCCCACCGCCTGTCGCCCATAGCGTTTTACCCCCATTCCGAACACAATGGGATATGTATCGCAAGCTGATTTAATCGTTACAATCAGTTTCGGTTGAATTTACATTTAAATCACTATATTGAATTTTTAACGCACATTTCAAACTACCGGGGTCACATACTAACTAGAAAAATTCCCGAAAAATATTTTCTAGCTTAGTATTGATGATACGGTCCTAACAAAACTAGTTTCGTTGAATTCTGAGACCGTTTGAAAAATGGCCAATTTCCAGTCGATTAAAATCAACTGAAACTGGTCAAACGCGTTTTCTTTTGCCACGCTCACATATTGATTCGAAAAATTATGAAATTTGAAACCTAACAATAACTTGACACTGCGGATCCAACAAAAGTGGTTTCGTCGAAATCCGAGGTCGTATGCAAAACGTCCATTTTTAAGGGCCTGAATTCCATAGCGACTATTCAGAATTTTCAACTGGACATATCTTTTGATTCTCGTTATCAAATTTCGATTGGTCAGATTCATTGGAAAGATATCATCAAACAGATCCTAATGTTTTTGGTTTCACTAAAATCCGGATTGTTTTACACCCGGTATAGTCCGACAAAGTTTGAATTCAATTTTTGAAACTGCCACGCCATTTCAGGCCTTGTTTATAATTATAATTAATTATATTCGTTTTCAATTGTCGATTCAAACTTAGTTTTCATCGCCATTATTTAAAATATTTATTTTAAATATTTAAAATCCATTATTTTAGCCAATTTAAAAATTTTAAATTGGTTCAGATTTTCTGGGTCGTTACAATCTCCCCCACTTAAAACTTTTTGTCCCCGAAAAGGAACAAAGTCGAAAGTGGTTTGATAAATCTACAATCACACAACACAACAACCAATCCAATTGTTTTTAACCTTCAGAGTATAAAATAAATAGTGCATATCCATGGGAAGAAAATAGCAACAGAATAGAGAATTGAATGGTAGTGCAAAGTAGGGTAAATGTACCTGGCACCGGAGTCAATCAGAGATATCTACTCGGCATCTGGGATAAGCTTTCTGAATGCTCTCCTCAGTTTCCCAAGTACAATCTCGCGGATCTCCACTCCATTGCACTTTGACTAAGTGAACCTTCTTGTTCCTCAGCTCTTTGGTTTCTTTGCCGATAATCTTTAGCGGCTCTCGCCTTACAGCTAATTCTGGAGTAATTTCAATATCTTGCTGTGCTGCTTCTTCCACGGTCAAGTCTGGATCATGAACGTGCTTTCGAAGTTGAGATATGTGAAATACATCATGCACTCCAGGCAACCAGTCAGGCAGTTTGACCCTATAAGCGAGAGTCCCAATCCGTTCCAGAATAGGAAACAGACCAATGAATTTGGGTGCCAACTTTCCAGTTTTACCGAACCGGATAACTCCTCTCATCGGCGATACTTTCAAATATACATAGTCGCCAACTTCAAAGGATATATCTCTTCTTCTTCTATCGGCATAGCTCTTTTGTCGGCTTTGAGCGGCGAGTAATCGCTTCTTAATAAAATCGACTTTGTCGGCCGCTTCTCGAATCATATCGGGACCCAACACAAGTCTATTTCCAGGCTCGACCCAACAAGCAGGAGATCGGCACGGTCTACCATATAATGCTTCGAATGGCGACATTGTCAGACTCGCCTGGTAGCTGTTGTTATAAGAGAATTCAGCCAAATGCAGATGGTCTTCCCATGATCCACCGAAATCTATTACACAAGCCCGCAATAGATCTTCTAAAATGCGATTCACCCTCTCAGTCTGACAGTCTGTCTGAGGATGATAAGCGGTGCTCAAGTTTAACTTCGTTCCTAGCTCGACTTGAAATGCTTCCCAGAATTTGCTAGTGAATATTGTATCTCTATCACTTACTATACTGAGCGGCACTCCATGCAGTCTAACTATTTCCCTGACGTAAATCTGCACCAGACTCTGAGCAGTTCTATTTGATTTGACAGGTATGAAATGGACGGTCTTCGTGAAACGATCTACGATCACCCAAATACTGTCATTTCCTTTTCTTGTTCTGGACAAACCATCGATGAAATCCATAGAAATATGTTCCCACTTCCAACCAGGAACTTCTAGTGGTTGTAACAATCCAGCCAATTTCTGTTGGTCACTTTTGACTAGTTGGCAAGTAGGGCACCGGCTAACATATAAGGAAATGTCTCTCTTCATCGACTTCCACCAGAAAGTGCGTTTGATGTCATTATACATTTTGCTTACTCCCGGATGGATACTGAGTTTTGACTTGTGGCATTCATCCAGTACTTCCTTTCGAAGCTCCGGAATGTTAGGGACACAGATTCGACCTTTGAGCCTTAAAATCCCATCATTGTCTGAGAATTGTGCTCCACCCAGATTTCGGTATCTCTTGAATAGAGCCTCTAGATTGGGTTCTGTATTCCTTCTGTTTCTGGCACTCATTTTTCTAGTACCTCTGCAATTAGCAGATCAAGTGTCAGGTCACAGAAAAGAAAATTTTCAAACATAGAAACATATACTTCAAATGTAAATGTGTCTATCTAGGTGTAATTTCATTCTGCTTCTCATACTAGGATTTTACTGATCCTATCTGTATAGAGTTACCCGTCCTAGAACACTACTGGTTCTATTTCTGACGAGTTCGTTCAAATGTTATATTCTAGAACTAAGCTTAACCAAAGCTCTGATACCACGATGGGACGACCCAAATTCCCGTTCAGACGGAAACAGGGCTATCTTTGGAATATAACACAGAAACATATAATAGCAGAACAGAATTAAATAAATACACCAGAATGAACAACAAAATATACTGGATAAAAGTAATCATCAGAGTTACACAGTATACAGGATCTTACTTAGTACAAATACAGTTCAGCTATACATAAATGTCTACAGCGGAAATAAACAAAATATGTACAATAGGAGCTGAACAGCATAAAAAGAAATAGATGATAGAATCCATCTTCAGCTCCAGCTATCCAGAAAGAACCAGCTAAACCTGAATACAAGGCTGCCCGTGTAGAAAAAGGGGCACCCGAGTTTGAGAGTGAAACAAACTACGAGTCAGTCATGGGACTGGTATGAGAAATCCACTCAACACATATATAATTGGCTAATCACAGGACCACGCCACTTTCGTGGAATGGGTTTACTCCATTGGATTGCTAGTGCTTTAAAACAAATCTTTCTTTTAAACATCGCTATGCTTTTTATAAAAATGAAGCCGTTATAAGACTCAGTTCCCATCACACAATGCAACGCAAACCGGAGGATAGAGTTTTACCTTATAATGGCCAAAATATGATTGATACGAATAAAACAAAGGCATTTGATATTATTGCTAGTGTTAATATGTTTTGAAAACAATTTCAAATCATAACTATCAATCATAGACGGCATTAATGCCCCATACCACTATGTCGCCATATATAGGTATACAATCAAAACCGCACGATCACGTATTTGGAAATTGGATTTCCGTCATGAACCAAGGCAAAAGATAGTCCTTACCGAATTCGAGACGCTCTAGCCCGCCCCTCAGGACCCAGACTCAGGTGGGCCCTTGGATCGTCAGGGCCGGTCCACCGATGTGGATTAAAATTCCTGAACCTGCGTTTCCCCACCCTTTGGGGTGTAGACGAGCCAACGAATGGCTCCATCGGACCCGGATCGTCCGATCAAACCGAGGCGCCTCGCAACAGCAACAACCACATAGGTGAAAAGTATATAAATGTCAGGGCTGGTAGGTCACTGACACCACCCTAGCTAGAAAGAAACGCAGGCCCTCCCTGATGTCCTCTCCCGTTTTAGGTTCATACCGAGGTGTGAGGCTCGCGAATTCACGTTATACACAAAGCTACGCCACACAGGCGGTGCTTTGATCATCACCACAAGACTTTGCTTTTCAACAGAAGCCCTGATCACTGCATCTTAGCATGCCACACAGGCAATTCATGCCATGCGACTGATGTCCATCGATATACAACCCCTGAGCTCGTGCGTCTCAGAGAAGGGCGTTAAGCAAAAGAATAAATTCTCCGCCGCCAAACAGATGTATATTAACAGAAATCAATCAACACAGAATAAACTCCAATGTCAGACACACAGTCCATTTACAAGTCCGTTCTGGGTCTGAACGAAACCGGAGGCACTAAATACCTCGCAAACCCATCGATCACCACGTACGTCTGGACGATCACCACTCATTATCCATATTTCGGGATGCCTCCCAATCAGGACCTCGGTTACCATCCAAACGAGGTGAAGATCTCCGGTCTTCGACCACCGTCTTCATCTTCGAATTTCAATCGTCGGTCAATTATTCGAAATGAGAATTAACTCGGCCTTTTCAAATAATTCACGTATATTTAGAATTTCAAATCGATTTATTTCAATGGTTAAATTATTCGACAACACCAATATTGTCCTTAAATGTAATTTTCACACCAAACGCCTTCAACCATCAAAAGCCACATAAATCAAGCAAATTCAGTTTATTTCCATTCCATATCGCTTATGATATTTTATAACTATTTATCGCTGTTTTTATTTATTTTAAAATAGCCATTTTATTCAAAACGACGCTTCGGGCCATAAGGTGGCCGTGGCGCTGTTTTTCTTCAGATTTGATTTACACATATCTGAAAACCTAACCGTTGGATCTTCACAAAATTTACATCATTAGAAAGGTCTTTTCAAAACGAACCCAACAGTTCCAGTTTCGGGAAAATCCGACGGTCGGATCTCCCGGTACAATCGTTTGAATTTTCGATTTCAAAATACGAACTGCAGCGTCGTTATTCGATTTAATAAAATTATATTTATATTTATATATAAATATAATCGTTTCTGGCGCTGTTTTTCTTCAAATTTAAATTAAACATTCCAGATAATCCAACCGTTGAATTTTTACAAGGTTGGTGCCGTTGGAAAGATTATTCCAAGGTGAACCCGACGGTTGAGGTTTCGGGAAAATTCAATGGTCGGATTCCCCGTACTAGTTGTTTGAAATCATGGTTTCAAAATACGAACTGCACGGCTCCGTTTCGTTTTAATTTTATTTATATTTATATATTTATATAAATATAGTTCATTCAATGATTTCCATATCGTTTTCACTTCAAATATTTTTCTAACACCTTAAAATTTTGGAAAATTTCGCCATAACCTCCCCTGCACCGGGAGCATCGGGAAATTGCAAATAGCATTCCCGGTCCTTCTAATCTCAAAAAGAAAAAGAAAAAGCCAAGCGGCTAGCCAACAGGCTCATAAAATCATCACCCAAACAAAACAGTAAATGTGTACCTATTTGTCGGGCACAAAATTTTATTCCTCTTCTCTAGCCCCTTTGCTATAACCTGTTCAATAAATATGCATGTACATATATATACAGTTCTTATCATTTATCACTTTCTATTCAACTTCATATTTGATTTCTGTTTGGTTTAAAGACACCAGTTATTCTAATGTTACATACATAGGTGCAAATCATTTCATTAGCTAATTAATGAATATTTCAACTCATATATGTTTATTTTGAACAAGTGGCTATTTTTAACACTTCACATTTCAACGATTTATGCATACAATAAAAATGTGATTTTTATTGTAAAACAATTCCTTTCAAAACACTATTTTCTATATAGTTCATATAGGTTACAAAAATAGGATTTTATATATAGATAAAAGGTGATTTTTATTATCAAACAATTTATTTCAAAATATGAATACTATTCAACACATGAATTTCTAATCAACGAATGAATATCAATTCAACACATGACGGTTTTCTATTCAATGAATAAATATAGTTTAAGCATATGAAAATAATTCAAACACACGGATATTATTCAAAATTTCGGCAGCATAACGGCAGGGTAGTTAAAACCGGCACCGTCCCTAGTACGGCTCCTCGCTCTACCTTAAAACCTCGCGGTTTTTGACAATGGGGATCATGCATCTAGTTCGCACGCAGGCGGCATGTATATATTTATTTCATTTCTACAAACTAATCCTATGTGGTTTCAACCAAATATTTTCCAATCACAAGCGGGTATTTTTCAACCACAATCAAATCAATATCAACCACAAACAATCCCAAACAACCAATCGCTATAAATCAATTTTCACAACAACTTCAACCAATAAATATCGTCCATGGTTTGTGGACGAGGGGCGTATATATATATATATATTTATATATAGCAATTCACTTTTATTTCACGCATATATATATATTTTTAAAATCAGAAATCTCACCAATAGCTATCCAACTACGCGACACTTCACTTAGAGAAATCTTCGCCAATCTCGCCTTTTTGTCGCTTTCGCCCGTATTCTCTACATATGTAAAAATCGAATTTTTACTATGTTATTCAATATATAAAAATCGAGTTTTGACATCGCTATTCAATATATAAAAATCGAATTTTGACTTCGCTGTTCAATATATAAAAATCGAATTTTGACTTCGCTATTCAATATATAAAAATCGAATTTCAAAAATATAGATTCCGCCTTTTCCATTTCAAAGATCAAATCTTTTCTTTTACTTTTTAAAGTTTAAATCTTTTACTTTGCAAAATTCAAATATTTTACTTTTCAAAATTCAAATCTTTTACTTTTCAAAATTCAAATCTTTTAAAACCATTTTTAAAAATCAGTTTTTACATGCTTTTGAAAATCAGTTTTTATATGCTTTTGAAAATCAGTTTTTACTTCTAAACAAATCAGATTTAAAATCTTTAAAAAATCAGATTAAAATTCTTAAAAAAAATCAGTTTAAAAATCCTTTAAAAATCAGTTTATAATTCTTTTAAAATTCAGTTTAAAAATCTTTTTTAAAATTCAGTTTAAAAGTCTTTTTAAAATTCAGTTTAAAAATCTTAAAAAAAGATAAAACAGTATTAACCAAAAAAAAAACAGCATTACAGAATTAAAATAAAAATAAAATAAATAAAATAAAATACTTACATTCCTGCGAAGAAAAAAAAGGGGGGAACTGAGGAAGATGTCGGCGGCAGGAGGTGCTGGAGGTGGTGCGGTCAGCGGTGGGAGGTCGTCGGCTGGGAGGGCTCTCGAATCGCGTCGCGATGGGAGGGTTCGAACAGGGAGGAGCAGGCGAAGCGGACGGAGGGGGCGGCGATGTCTTCGTCGGAGCTCGGGTGGTGCGGCGATGCTTCAGGGCGTCGATCGATCGATTTAGATTTAGGTTTTTTTTTCCTCTGGTTGAAATCGAAATGAACGGGGGGGGGGGGGGGGGCAGAACGAAGGATAAGGGGAGGGAAATAAAAAATATTTTTATTATTTAATTTCGCAAAAAGGTTGACTTTTACATACGACCTCGAAACGAGGCCCACCGCCTGTCGCCCATAGCGTTTTACCCCCATTCCGAACACAATGGGATATGTATCGCAAGCTGATTTAATCGTTACAATCAGTTTCCGTTGAATTTACATTTAAATCACTATATTGAATTTTTAACGCACATTTCAAACTACCGGGGTCACATACTAACTAGAAAAATTCCCGAAAAATATTTTCTAGCTTCGTATTGATGATACGGTCCTAACAAAACTAGTTTCGTTGAATTCTGAGACCGTTTGAAAAATGGCCAATTTCCAGTCGATTAAGATCAACTGAAACTGGTCAAACGCGTTTTCTTTTGCCACGCTCACATATTGATTCGAAAAATTATGAAATTTGAAACCTAACAATAACTTGACACTGCGGATCCAACAAAAGTGGTTTCGTCGAAATCCGAGGTCGTATGCAAAATGTCCATTTTTAAGGGCCTGAATTCCATAGCGACTATTCAGAATTTTCAACTGGACATATCTTTTGATTCTCGTTATCAAATTTCGATTGGTCAGATTCGTTGGAAAGATATCATCAAACAGATCCTAATGTTTTTGGTTTCACTAAAATACGGATTGTTTTGCACCCGGTATAGTCCGACAAAGTTTGAATTCAATTTTTGAAACTGCCACGCCATTTCAGGCCTTGTTTATAATTATAATTAATTATATTCGTTTTCAATTGTCGATTCAAACTTAGTTTTCATCGCCATTATTTAAAATATTTATTTGAAATATTTAAAATCCATTATTTTAGCCAATTTAAAATTTTTAAATTGGTTCAGATTTTCTGGGTCGTTACACCGCGTAACCCTTTTAACTAAATGAGTAGTGTCGGGTCGTGTTGTGTTTACCTGTTTGACCCATTGGTAAATATTGCCCACTAATATAAATAGCAAAAGAACCAAATCATCAATAGGCACATTATTATATAATCACCAATGTGCAACAAGTTGCAAAGTCACACAAAGATATTACATATATAAAGCATGAAATCACCATATCCAAAAATCATTCTCCATACATAAGTATATATGACCATACTACATAAATTAAAGACCAACAGTATGGAAGAGATACAATTGTTATAAGTAAATTATAACTAACAACATATAAGAATAAATTAGTAAAATATAACAGCTTACATATATGAGCATATTAATTACTACATACATAAAAGACTAACATTAACATCATACCTAAAATCTAACAGGATATAAGATATACGGCATATAATCGGGTTTGGCGGGTCAAAATCGGGTCAGCGGGTCAACCCTAAACCCACCCGTTTATAAACGGGTCAAATTCGGCCTGACCCGAAAATGACCCGCGAACTAAACGGGTCGGGTTAACCTGCTAATTTCCGTGCGGGTTTCAGGTCGGGTCACGGGTCATGTAGAAAATTGACAGCCCTAGTTTTACCATATACAATAACAGGCAGCCCAACTAAACATACCCGAGTTACCCCTAAGGATAATAACAGGCTCCTAAACATACCAGAGTCTAGATGTACCCTAATTACTACCCCAATCGATCAACTCCCTACTCTGTAGAAACCTTATGCTGGACCCACTATAGAATGTATCACTTCATAAAGTGGCAACCCTTCGTTTTCTGGATGTGCACAACCATATCTACAGATGTCACGACGTCTTAGCCTCCTCTGTCGGACCCATGCATGCACATGACCCTATCGGAATGCGCCGCCCACACCGCCATTTTCTTTGGATCTCTTACAATCAGCCTAGTAAGTGTGCCCCAACTCCGACCTAGTTCGGAGTACTCGTTTGATACCCAAATATGGGTTACTAACTGAAACGGGTCCCACACACAAGATGATACAAGCTTCCCCCTATGCTTGCATCCCCACTTCTTGGATTTCCATAGTTATGCCATACCAGAGGCAAAAGATTGCATTCCATACTAGAGTAAAGAGATTACATACCATACCAGTGTAAAAAATCGCATAACCTCGCAGTTAAGTTTGTGGGCCTATATATATATATATATATATATATATATATATATATATATATATCACCCACCACCCCATGATATACTTAACCCTCCCCCTACTTCAAACAAGTTTACTTAACCCTACTCTAGTTAACATGTTCATGTAATCCCTATGGATTCAACCAGGCTAAGTATTCATTACCATTTATTCATTTATGGTTATAATGCACTAGACCTCCCACTTTAATCCTACAACTTGTCTATGCTGGATATGCCGAGAGGGTCTGGGAAGACTTCTTCCATAGGTTGGACATAACCTCGTGTCATAGCACATTACAGGTTTATGCACATAGACCCCTCACATTAGATTCACCACTTGTGGCGCTGGATATGTCGAGCGGGTTCGGTCTGACTTCTACCACAAGAGTAATCTAACGTCGTGCCTAAGCGTGGTGATTGTTTCTAATTACTGTAATTCTAGGCATTTTACTTCTTCAACAATTATCCCTATTTCATTATAGGTTTTCATGCCCCTTTTTCCAAGTCATATTTATCATGTACCATATGCCGCAAAATAAGATTCTAAATCACAATTTGATTTATGCCCCAAATCCATATTCATGTATTTTATTCAATTTATGCCTAAATTTCCCAATACAAGTTATGCCCCAATTTCAACGTTTTTCTCACGTTACCAATTAATTTCATGCATTCGCATATTTCAGTGGTATGCCTAGGCACGAAGGTAGCCTGGCTATAAAATTAAAAGGAAAAAGAAGAAGGAAAGAGAACAATAATAATCATAATAACAAGATTGGCATATGACGACAAAAATAGGCATAACAACTAATAATCATCTAGTGAAAAAATTGGGCATAGTGACAAGATAGGCATATAGGAACATGTCTGACGAACATGTGATAATAGAACTGATTAGGCATAGTGTCATAATCATAAACAGGCATGATGAGATCTAATCAGTGAATTAGATATACTAATAATAGCAGATCTGACATGATAAATAGGCATAGGCTTAGATCCAATTCATAATTATGTCAAAAGTACTTAGATACACAGGTTATGGAGGATCTGATTTGATTCAATTAGTCACAGGCTTAGATCCAATTTATACACATGTCAAGATTATATTTTAAGTAGTCATATCCAAAAATAACGTAGACTCACTGTGGTTGGGTCTAAGAAATAGAAGAGTAATTACAGATGTTGTATCACAGATCTTTAAACTTGAATGACTTGTTTGTTGAAGAAGAAGGCTAATTTAATCTGGGCAGAGGCAGCTTCAAGTTCTCCATTGTTTTTTGTATGTAAAAATAAGAGAAATGGGGTCATATTTATAGCCATTAGCCAGCGAATCTTACATAGAAATTAGTCCACGTACGAAACCAGAAATCTGCCCAGATTTGTGTGGGGGTCGACCCCCCTTTAGTGTGTCGACTCAGGGGTCAACACCCCCTTTGATGGGGTTGATGCATGGGTTGACACCCCTTTATGTGGTCCACACCCATGGGCGGGATTTTTCCCGCTCTCCTTTCTGTTGTTCGATTTTGAATTTATTTGAATTCTGGACTTATTTCATAAATATACATATTCTTTTTATGCATGTACAAACTTCAACCTTAATATCTTTCTCACACGTTGTCTGTTTTATGCGAACCAAGTGTCTATTTTGACGAGAATTTCGCGATGAACGCAATGGTATAGTCCGTTTCACTTAATTTTGAATATTTAGTTAAGCATTCTTTAATTAATCATCTTTAGTGTTGTTAAAATTACGGGGTGTTACAGTCCTTTTCAATACGAAGATGATGCTGCAAACCTTCTAAATTATAATCCATTTCCGCATGTTTTAATTTTTTATTATAATCATTCCAAGAATTCGAGAGTCTCGAAATAACAACACCAACAACAAAAGATTCAGGAAGATCAATACCGACATCTTTAAGTTGATTAACCAACAGTGGTATTTCACTTGTCCAACTATGGACTTGTTGGCGACCATTTTGAAATCCATAAAATTACAAATAAGAATTTTTTTTACTTGCCTCAGATATGCGATACTTGCTTTCCAAAGCGGTCCAATGGTACTTTGCAGTTTCCAAGGTCTTATGAGCGTTATAGACTAGAGTAGACAATTGTTGCCTCCTTATAAACGCGGTTCAAAAATGATATGTTGGTTAACATCGTGGGTTACTTACAATTCAATGGACGGATCGACAAAATTATACATTGAATCAGACATATTTCATATAAAGTGTTCATGGTGACTTGCGGTTAATAAAGTATGGATCGACATTGTGACACAGGGACCATCATTTGTATTTCTATACAATACAATGGATTAGTCTTGATTCAAGCACTGGGCATATTTAACTTCTGTAAAGCCATTCCTCATTGGCATCATGAAGCCATGAATAAGCCACGTCAACACTAAAGGGACCAACATATTTGATGCAAAGGAGTGGTCGAGCATCTTTTTCAGCTGTTAAGGGTCAAGCTCAAGCAGTGTTCTTATATGGGGGTTGAGCAGAGAACATCAGGTCGAGCACTACCTTAATGTTGGGTCGAGCGTCGTCATGTCGAGCGGTCGAGCACCACTTGAACGAGCAGCTTTTGGTCGAGCACGAGAGAAAATAAAAATGCGGTTCCAAATATTTGAAAGCACGGTTCAGTTATAAAGTATAATGCAGTGGCAGAGTTGTGAATTATGATTCCATATATATGAGCTTTGCCTAATATAAAAGCCACATGCGTGATAAAGCAGTTTAAGCAAGGTGAGAAGCAGTGACACGTACCAGGAATTGATGGCATCTACATATTTAAACATATATGGATTAACATTCCTGGTTGGTCGCAACATCATTATTCGGCTCTCTTACATGTTAATATCAGGGGTCGCACATCATCATACGGTCGCTCATGAATGGATATTTTCTGGTCGGTCGCACATACTTTTTGGGTTGGTCCTGCCAGTTGTTGCCAACTATCAAGTGGCATTTCCGTAAATACTTCTATGAACGACCTGTAGCCTGCACACCGTAATTACAGCTCTGCCATTACCCCAAACTACACTTATAAATACCCCACTTCTCAACCATTCAAAGGGGGCTTCTACCTCGAAGGGCTATCCAAATAATTCCGCTACCACTCTCAAGTGCTCCAAGCTTCATTAATGGCTTCTCAAGCTCAATCTATCTTCCTCCACCAATCAAAATCATTCTAAACCTCTCTAACCTCCATTAATTCTCTCCAAGGCTTAGATCTAACACCAAATCTTCCAAGGAATCTTCCAAAAGCCTTCAAGTGTCCGAGGGATTGAAGATCTACACCAATACTCCTCGCACTTAAAGAAATTAAGATAATTCCTTGGCAGATTCAAGTCAAATTAAAACCAAAAGAGAGAGAACAAAGGATATCATTATATTAGAGAGAATGAGTGATATAAGAATATTCATGTACCTTGTCAACCTAAAAGTGATAATGAAAGCTCTTCCTATAGTAGGCGTAGTTCTAAATTGAGCGAACCACTCAAAAATTCCTTGTTTTCTACTATTTTGCTTTTATTTTGTGTTTGTGGCTCCATAATCTCAAATCATACCTTTTGGTGAAGTGCACTAAGAGCACCTTTGGGATTGTGGCCATTTTTCATACTTGTTGTTGTAACACCCCATGCCCGTTAATGTCACTCACAAAGGGAATGCATTAAGTTTCATGAATCGTCATTGTAAACAGAATAGAAATATTATAAGATATACATATATAATAATAACGAAATAAAAACTTTATTTATCATAAGATACCGTGGTCTGAAAAAACATTACATGTCAACCCATTACAACATAAAAGCCACTGTCTTGTAATTCAAAAACATCAAAGTACATATAAGAAATAAAATTCCCCAAAAACAGAATATTGCTATAGCAATAAGGATAGGAGCTTGAGCCAAATATATCAGCAGCTCTAGCAAAAGTAAGCAGAATCACGGTCAAGCCTGAGTGTTTCCTCCCTGAGAACCTGGACGGGGGAAACGGAAGAAAGAAGAAGAAACAAAAAGGATCAGACATAAAGCATGGCGAGTCTAGTTACTTTTAGCAAGTAAATAAATAAAAGTAGCATGACAGGCATATAAAGTGGGTAGGAGAGATTACTATATAATAGACAGGTGTGACAAGGTAGACATTATAAGGTGTATATTCTTATAATGATTACTCTGCATTATTACTAGTATATCCAGAAAGAGATGATCCCTTCCACTATAAGGTGGTAGACTTAGGCATACGTCCAAGTGTACCCCAACTACTACCATAATCGATCGGCTCCCTAATCCGCGTAGATACTCTGTGCTGGCCCCATCGCAGGATGTATCAAGTCCTAAAGTGAAACCCCTTGCTGATATGCACTGTCCCATACCTACAGGTGTCTCGGTCGTCTTATCCCCCTCTGCCCTGCTCATGCGTGCACATGGCCCGGTCGGGTTGCACCGCCCATACCATCCTCCATGTTTGGATCTCTTACAATTAGTCCAGTAAGCATGCCCCTTCTCCGACATAGTATGAAGTACATGTTTGATACCTACTCTGGGTTACTGGATGAAATGGGTCCCACACAAATATGATACAAGCTCTCCCCTTTGTCTTGTATCCCCCACTAGGTTTTCATTGGCTATGTATACCACTAGGTGTCTTTAATTACATAACCCTATCATTTTCACTAGTTATGCTTACCCTAAAATGTGTCTTTAATTACATAACTTTATTACTCCCACCGGTCATGTATTCCACTAGGTGTCTTTAATTACATAACCTTACTGTAATGACCCGCATTTTCCAGGGTTATAATTAATTTATTTAATTATATAAATAGTGATTTAGGGAATTAAATCGTCGTTAATTAAATTATAGTGAATATTTAATTAAATTAAATAATTAAATAATATATTTAATTTAGAAATAATCAAAAATATTGGAAATCACGATATTCTGTGAACGGGGTCATCCCTTAGATTTAATTCAGCTTAGAGTTGAATTATATTGACGAATATATTCAATCGACGACAGTTTGAATGTATAATTATATTATAATTAAAATCGAGCTTGAAATGGCGCTGCAGTTCGTAAATTGGCGATTCGAACTTCAACTGAATGTACAGGATTCGTTTTAAGCCGGATTTCTGTGAAACAAGAAACGTGTGGAGCTGGTGGAGTATATCTCTCTGGTGGAAGAGAAAAATTGGGATTTCGTCATGTAGATTTTGATGTACGTCCAAATCAAGTTTCAGAAAAGTCGCTGTGGAATTTCTTTTATAATTTGCAACGCTTTATTTACGTTATAAAAGGATTTTCGATATAAACTGAATATCGATAAATCTAAAAATCTGAAATATCAAACTTTAAATTTTGATATGATATTCTGGAGCTGTACGATATCATATGTGAAGATATACGATAATATAAATTTATTTATATTTAATTTAATAATATTTAAATATATTTATGTATTTAAATGGGTCATCCAGAGCTTTAAAAATAGCTGGTTTTGCAAACGAAGTCGGAATTCAACGAAACCAGTTTTGTTGGATCCGCAATATCAAATAGTTGTTAGATTTCCAGTTTCGTGATTTTTAGAGTCACTTTGTGGCCATACGAATTTTTAGAGTGTAAAACAGTCAGTATTTTGACGGTTAAAAATACGCTGTGTGAGCATACGGAGTCGGAATTCGACGAAACCAGTTTCGTTGGGACCGTAATGTCGAACTGCAGCTGTATGTCCAGTTTGGTGATTTTTGGGTATCGTGTGTGATCACACAAATTTTTAGAAGTAAGAAACGAGTTAACGATGGAGAATATACCGGGAATATTCCCTTTCACAAAATATCTAGATATTTATATCCTCTATAAATACCCCAACTAAATTTTCTAAACCTAATCTCCACAGCCAGAACTTGCGCCGTCACTCTCTTTGTTATTCCTCAGCAAAACGCAAGTTTGCAAAAATCAAAACAAACAAGATAAAATACTATAAATCATGGGATTTATATAATTATGATCAGCAAATGATACTCTCCATTTCTATGTGATTTTTGTGAGGTTCGACATCATCATTTGTCGCTGGGTTTTTGTACAGCGTGTTTATTCGAGAATTAGGGTTGGACTTTGTTCTAACCTGGAGCATTGATTTGCGGGTTTGAGCTTGGATTCGAGGTCAGGGATGGAAATCGCACGTGTGGTGGAATTCCGGTGGAGTTCGGCATAGGTTGAGGGCGAGCGTCGAACTACTCGTACAGGCAAAGCCTGACGTCGCATTCCATAAATCGAGGGCGAGTCTGTCGAGATCGGGGTGGAGTGTACCAGTGTTCGAAGAGAAGAAAGATGGTGGTGTTTGTTCGTCAAACTATGGTTTATAAAGGGAGATGAGGGAGGATTTGAAATCAGAAATTGCCATTTTGGTTCGGTCGTGTTTACTGGAGGTAGAAAAGGGGTATACTGGGAAGAAGGATTGCGTGGGCTGGCGGGTGAGGATTTTTGGATGGGCCAAACAAAAGGTTAAAGCCTATTTGACATAATATTTCATGTTTTATTTTAATTTAAATAGTGTATAACTTCGTAAAATCATAACTGGATCATACGATATCAGAATTGGGTAAAACAAGATCCGTTGGCATCGTATGGACGAGAGCAACACAATGAGACTGACTGGAAGTCCATCGGAGCTCGTTACAATTTATAGAAAAATAAATTGGTCGATCTGAATCGAAGACAGTTAATCGTTTTTAACGATAACAGTCCTATGTGAGTAAAACTCACCAACTCTGTACAGTTCTATTTTTACAACGTATTCCTAGAACTGTTAAATATTGTCTGTTTGACTGTGTGTTGATTGTTTGATTGAACTGCTAGTCAGTTAGTAGATTTTTTTTATTATATATATATATTTCTGTATATATATATATATATATAAACCGTTAAATATTTATATGTCGATTCTGATTATCAGAATATTTCACATCGAAGTGAAATCAATGTTAATATTATTGTTTAACATCTGTGAAGCAGGGAAACATGTCAAGGGAATCCAACTGGATTCCTCAACATTTATTTTACTGTGATTTATATATTGTGATATATAATGTGATATATAATCTGACGTTGATTATGTGTGTTGGACGATATTTATTGTTGTTATATGGTGTGTTAAATACCATAAGAAATACTAGAATGGGAAAAATGGATTTTCAAAGTATATTTTAAAAATAATTTATTTATATAAAATCAATGGATTTTATATTAGAAAAGAAAAAGGATTTTGAATAAAAGAAATATAAAGGAATTTATTTGTTAATCAAATATAAAGTAGATATATTTGAAATGAAATATAAAGAGATATATTTGTCAAAACTAATATAAAGGAAATATATTTGAAAGCAAATATAAAAGGAATTATTTATTTAGGGAATAAATAAAGAGATAAAAGGAATAATTTATTTAGGGAATAAATAAAGAGATAAAAGGAATTATTTATTTAGTGGATAAATAAAGAGATAAAAGGAATTATTTATTTAGGGGATAAATAAAGAGATAAAAGGAATTATTTATTTAGGGAATAAATAAAAAGATAAAAGGAATTATTTATTTAGGGAATAAATAAAGAGTTAAAAGGATTTATTTATTTGGGAAATAAATAAAAGTATAAAGGAGATATTTATTTGCTGAATAAAAAGAAAAGAAAAGGGAGATATTTATTTGATAAATAAATAGGATTAAACAAAAGAGATATTTATTGGATAAATAAATAGAGCTAAATCAAAGGAATATTTTGAAATAAATAGAAAATGGAAATCTGTTTTTAACAGATAAATAGAAAGGATTTATTTATAAATAACAGTTTATAAATTAAATAGATATTTATCATTCGATAAATGAAATCTATAAGTCTGAACTTGTATAGAGTCGAGATATTGGTTTTAACACCGACAGTTTAAATAGAATATGTACACAACATGTGTATAAGTTAGGTAACGTTATTAAAGAGAACATTTATAAAGTGAAGAACCGTTACTAAAAGTAAATCTTTATAAATGAATAAAACATTATCAAATAGGAGTTAAACAGTTAAGGTTAACCCAAAGGAGTTAAATAGTTAGGGTTGGCCAATTAGAGTTAACCGATTGGAGTAAACAGTTAGGGTTAACCAGTCAAAGTAAATCAGTTAGAGTTAACCAGTTAGAGTTAATCGAATTAGTTATTCGAATAAAGTTAAATAAATAAGAGTGATTCGAATTAGTTATTCGAATAGAGTTAAACACAAAGGAGTTATCGATTTTAGTTTAATCGAAGGGAGTTATCAATTATAGTTTTATCGAAAGGAGTTATCGATTAGTTAAATCGAATTTGTTATTCGAAAAGGAGTTATCGATTTGTTAAATCGAAAGGGAAGATTATCGAATATAGTTATTCGAGAGGAGATTATCAAATATAGTTTATTCGAAGGGAGTTATCAATTATAGTTTTATCGAAAGGAGTTATCGATTAGTTAAATCGAATTTGTTATTCGAAAAGGAGTTATCGATTTGTTAAATCGAAAGGGAAGATTATCGAATATAGTTATTCGAGAGGAGATTGTCAAATATAGTTTATTCGAAGGAGTTATCGATTATTAGTTAATCGAAGGGAGTTATAGAATATTAGTTAAATCGAAGGAGTTATCGAATGTAGTTTATTCGATGGAGTTAATCAATTAGAGTTAAATCAAATGAGTTGATCGAATATAGTGTATTCGAAGTAGAGTAGTCGAATATTGGTTATTCGAAGTGAGTAGTCGAATATCTGTTATTCGAAAAGGGGAGTTATCAAATCGAATAGATTAAAGGAGTTAATCGAATATAGTTTATTCGAATAGACTAAAGGAGTTAATCGAATATAGTTTATTCGAATAGAGTTAGAGGAGTTATCGAATATAGTTTATTCGACAGGAGTTAAGTGAATTGGTTAAGTTAACCAAAGTGAATTAGTCGAGTTAATCAAAGTGATTTGTTCAGTTAATCGAGATAAGTAAATCAAGTTAGGTTAACCGAGTTGAATTAGTCAGTCGAGTTAATAAATTGAGTTAGTCAAACCTAGTAAAACTAGTTAGAGTTAATTAATTAAGGTTGACCAGTTAGAGTTAATTAATTAAGGTTGACCAGTTAGAGTTAAACAGTTAGAGTTAATAAATCAGAGTTAATCAAATAGACTTAAGTAAAATTAGAACTGACTAGAGATTAGTAAATTGAATGGTTTTCTAAGTGTCTATCTGATGTTGGTTTCGGCCTTCGGGATTTATACTTAGTGGATTGTTCTCATACTAGTTTACAGTCAGGGAATGATAGTTGGGGAAGAGTAGTGATTTGTAAATAAGCAGATGGAAACGTACATAGAAAATAAGGCAATGTGAATATATATATAGATATATGTTGATGATTGATCGATATAATTTTCATCTGGAAATAATATCGTTGTTTGCACACTTGTTTTTCTTTGATAGTTAAATCACAGACTATCGACGTTTTGACCATTTTAACGTTGTTAATATGGAGAGACCGGTTAGATTATTATCCAAAGAACCACTCTGTATTGGCATAAGTGTTGCGAATCATATATGTCAAAGATAATTGAAGACGGAGTAAAATTGCAAGGGCTATTGTATAAGTCTTAGATAACAGTGCCTAAGATGGATGTACTGGATAGTGCCCTCGGTTTGTCCAATCCCAGGACAACTTGTATGGACGAAGGTCTGACAGAGTATATCCAATGGATCGCGCAAGTTGATCTATTCAAACGTATTCACGTTTGGTGACAGAGGAATTCGTTTCTCTAAGCTGTATACCCGTGTTATTTTTGGATAAATCAATTTGTGATTTGGCGGGTATGACGATGTGACATTCTAAGTGAATGAGGATGATTTGTATGGATGAATGTCTGACAGAGTATTTCCAAAAAGGTCACGTACATTGATTTCTTCAACCGTACCAAGAGTGGAAGCGGAGTAGGAAACTTCTTTAGCTAACACGTAATGTATTGTTGTAGACGTCAGTTAGTGATTTTCGATGGATCTGACAATGTGGCATTCGAAGTGAATTTGATGTAATGATAAAGCGTAGCTTCTAGCCTCTTCAACCGGTAAATGACAGAAATCGGGCAAGCAGCATGGCTAAGTCGGTCGCATCGAAGTTGGGTGTATAATCACCTATCTAGAGAATATTCATTTATTTCTTAAATCTATCAATGTTGTCCCATATATATACGGGAACGGTTGCTGATCCCAACCGTTGGTGATATACATTCGATACACTCAAGCAAAATGAGTGGTCGGTCATGTGTGGCTGAGTTACAAGATGTTCTTGTTGACTCCAGTGTATCGTTCCTTGAGTACACTGATCGGAAGGTGGTTGCATACCTTGTCATAGTTGGAAATCCATTATGCAATACGTGCTTGCGATTTTGATTGTAAACTATATATGTAGAACGTGAGATGAAAGCGTTTCTGCTAGTTGATATCTATTTGTACATAGACATTATTATAATATCAAAAGGTTTTTGATATAAAGATATTTTGGATTCTCATAAGGGAAAAACCCGTTCCGTTCTGCGGCGTGGTCTTATGAGATATTGTTTTCTTGTTCATATACCTGTTTAAACTGTTTTACTCACACCAGTCCCATGACTGACCCGGAGTTTACTTTGTTGTTTTCCCTAAACTCTTGGCTGTCCAATTTTGTACGGGCAGTCAAGTAGTCAGGATTTTACAGATATACTTGGAGAGCTTGGAGCAGGAGGCTTCAAGATCATATAGCTATAGTTTATATCCGCTGTGTTGTAAGTGTTGTACTCTTGTAAATGCTATTGTATACATAACTGTTATATTTCAAAGTTATGTTATATATTATATGTTATTAGTTCCGCTGTGAGGTTCGTGTTACTCTAATGTTGTGTTCTTCTTCTTCTTCTATTCTAAGTTTCTATCTTATCTATTCTCACCTTCTAATTTCTTTCATTAATTACCGGGATTTTTCGATGTTTTGGTTATCGACATCGAGCTTATGTCGATAACCAAAGTCGCCGAAAATCCGGGTCGTTACAGTTGGTATCAGAGCTTAAGTTAAGAATTACCTTGGCTCTGTTGCGTGACTCGGTAGAGATAGGGTTAGTAATACCATAGATTGAGTTTGAGTGTATATATACGAGTGCGTATTTGTATTTGATATAAAAATGGTTTTATGTTGTGGAAATTCATTGGCTGAGTTGTTTATGAGTTCTGGTCGATCAGTTTGATCCACTGTATCGGTAGGAGTTAATAAACACTTGAATACGATGGGTCGTCACGATATGTTTTGAAAAGAGGGTAAATTAAAATAAGTTTACCCAAGGTATATCTTGATATAGGCAAGATATATATATCAAAATTTTAATATATTGGATATATTGGTTGTTATTATAATCGAGTAAGATTATAAAGTGAAATGGTTATATATAACCAACCAGAATTCATATAAGTGGAATTAAATGAAGTAAATCAGAATTTGAAATTAAAATAAGGAAATTTTAAGTTCCTGGGAGATTTTGAAAATGTTTTTCAATCTGAAAGTGATATAGTATTAAACTCACGTTGATAGCTGGAAAATAGATTCTGATGATGAATCGCGACATCATCTGTAATAACCCGGAAATCCAAGCCAATTTAAAAAATTTATTTTGGCTATTTTGATGAATTTTGAGTATTTAAAATGGATTATTTTAAATAAAAACGACGATAAATTTATTTTGAATAGAATTCGAAAGTATATATTTATATAGCTCGACATTGGAAAATAAATATTTATTTATAATTATAATACGAATTGAAAATGGCGCGGTAATTCGATAATTCGATTTCAAAATTCAAATGAATGTACCGGGTGCAAAATAAACCGGATTTTAGCGAAACCAAATATTAGAATCTAATGGAGAATATCTTTCCAATGAATCCGGAAAATCGAAGTTTCATAGCAGAAATCGAAAGATATGTCCAGTTGAAAATTCTGAATAGTCGCTATAGAATTCAGGCCCTTAAAAATGGAAATTTTGCAAACAACCTCGAATTTCGACGAAACCACTTTTGTTAGATCCGTGATGTCAAATTATTGCTATGTTTCAAATTTCATAATTTTTCGAATCAATATGTGAGCGTGGCAAAGGAAAACGCATTTGAGCAGTTTTAGTTGATTTTAATCGACTGGAAAATGGCCATTTTTCCAACGGTCTCAGAATTCGACGAAACTAGTTTTGTTAGGGCCGTATCGTCAATACGAAGCTAGAAAATATTTTTCTGGAATTTTTAGAGTTCGTATTTGATCCCGGTAAATTGAAATACGCGTTCAAATTCAATATATAGTGTTATATTTTGATTTTGACGAAAGCTGATCGAAACCATCGAATCAGCCTATGATATATATCCCATTGTGTTCGGAATGGGGGTAAAACGCTGGGGACGACAGTCGTTGGGTCTCGTTTTGGGATCGAATTTAAAAGTTACTTTTTAGAATTTAAAAGGAAATTAAATATAAATAAATATCCTTGGTAAAAAGGGGAGGTCAACCCTCATAAATATCTATTCTCTTTAAAACGTTCTGCCCCCCCTTTTCAAAATCGATCGACGATCTCCCTGCCTTGGCCCTCCTCCTTCCGCGACGCTAGCCGACGCACCACCGTGGCAACCACCTCGCGGCGCCTCCCCCTCCTTCTCCTCCATGCCCTTCCCTCTTCTCTGACGCTCACTCCTCCCTCCAGTGCTAGGTCGCGAGCCCCAATCCAACACGTCGCCGTGAAGACCACCGCCCCTCCAGAAGCTCCGCCCCATCGCTGATGCCCCCCCCGGATCCGGCGCTCCACCTCGACACACCCCCTGTAGCGTCCCCCTCTTCAATTTCCAACCCCCACCACCGTTCTCTTCTGAATAAAACCCAAACCCACCTTAGCAGCCACCCTCGGTCGAACCCTCGCGCCCCTGGCCGAGCTCCACCACGCCGGCGAGCAACTGTAACCCCTTCCCCTTTGCGCCATTGTAGGTTTTTGTTTATTTATTCTTTTTTTTATATATTATTTTCAGTTTTAATATAGTATTATGAGGTTAAGGAAGTAAAAATTTGATTTTTCATAATGTTTTCATGAAATTAAAGGTAGGATCTTTATAGTTTAAAATAAAAAGGTGAGATCTTTATATTGAAAAATATTCGATTTTAAAAATATAAAGATTCGATTTTAAAACAATAAAGAAGTGGGTTTTATTTATATAAAAATTCGATTTTTATATATGAATAGCGAAGTAAAATTTTGATTTTTATATATTGAATAGCGAAGTAAAAATTCGATTTTTATATATTGAATAGCGAAGTAAAAATTCGATTTTTATATATTGAATGGCGAAGTAAAAAATTCGATTTTTACATATATAGAGAATACGGGCAAGGGAAGTGACAAGAGGCAAGAACGGCGAAGATTTCTACATAAGAAGAGTCGTGGGATTGGATTAGCAATTCTGTGAGAACTTCTCACCATTTAATTTTGTTTTCTAGTTAAAAATATATACTAGGATGCAGACGGTGTTTAGTAGCACCCGACACCCGTCGTCCACAGACCATGGACGGCTTGTATGCTTGTTTGTTTGATTTTGATGTGTAGTTGATTGTGTGATGTGATGTGAAATGAAATAAAACATTTATATAGTTGAAATAAAATATTTTATAGTGGCAAATATTTTATAGTTAAAAATAGAATTTTTAACGTGTATATGAAATGAAATAAATTAATATAAACAAATCGAACGATTTGTTTATATACACACATTTGACTGATATTGATTGGGACGATAAATTTTACACATCGCCCAACTATACAAATAAAATCTATGTTTGATTGTTTGAAACCCCATACGGGTATTGGGATGATATTTGACGTACACTAATCCCGATTGTTTAGTTGTATGTCGATCGATTGATTGACAGACTGTTGTAAGCGTTAAATATTTATATTCGATGCTTATACAGTGTAGAGTGCACTTTGGATGATGGTTGAATATTCATCGTTGTTATTGTATACATGTGTTGTAGAAAATCCATATAATTAACATTATATGGTAATTGATTGGGCTTCATTCAATATCTGAAATAGAAATATTTGAAAAAGAAATATTTGAATAGAAATATTTGAATGGAAATATTTGAAAAAGAAATATTTGAATAGAAATATTTGAAAAAGAAATATCTGAAATAGAATATTTGAAAATAGAAATATATGAAGTTGTGTTGATTAGATTGACGCCATTTTGACGTGAACGATATTTATCTCGATTTTATAATGATTATCGATTTTATTCATTTTATAATGAATCTCGAAAGTGATTTCAAAATATGATACTTTGAAAAGAATTGAAATTCAAACTGAATTCAAATTGAATTTAATAGAAAATGAATTTGAATTAAATTTAATAGAATTCGAATTGAATTGAATTGAATTGAATTGAAAACGACTTCGAATTGAATTTAATAGAAAACGAATTCGAATTGAATTGAATTGAAAACGAATTTGAATTGAATTTAATAGAAAACGAATTTGAATTGAATAGAAAACGAATTCGAATTGAATTGAATTGAAAACGAATTTGAATTGAATCGAATAGAAAACAAATATGAATTGAATTGAATTAAATTGAGAATGAATTGAAATTGAATTGAAATCGATTTGAAATGAATTTAAAACGAATTTATATTGGAATATTCAATTTTGATTTGAAATTGAATATGAAGTTGAAACCGTTTTGAAAATGAATTTAAAACGATTTATAAAGCATGTTTTGAATTGAAATCGACGAAGTATATATTATATATATAATATAATGGCCTGAATAAAATGCGCCGCGCCGCGACAGTTCGCGAATTTCGACCATTGACTTCGAATGGATATTGCGGGAGATCCGACCGTCGGATTCTCCTAAAACCGGAACCGTTGGGTTCGTATCGAAAAGAACTTTCTAACGAATATTAGAAATTTGAAATCTAACGGTTAGATTTGGAATTTTGTCCAAAACAAATTTGGAAAAGGTCGCTTTAGGTGCAGTTCGATGGCCATTGATGGAAATCGACTATACGAGCCTTGATAAAATTATTAAAAATAGTAATAATTTGCGTAAAATCATAAGAAATGATTTGGGAAAAATTGGGATGAAAAACTCCATATTTGAAAAGATAAAAATAGATTTTTATCGAAATGAACTAGTTTTGAACTAGAATTAAAATTCTATTTATTTTTAAATAAATAAATTTGATTTGAAAGGGTTTTAAAAGTAACCAGGATTTCCAATAATTGAATTGGAATGGATTTGAATCGAAATTGCCTTTGAATTATTTCGATGTTGGATTTCGTGATTATACAGATATTGTTATGGAAATTTGAAAGATATATTTATATCGTTATTTCCAATACGATATTTGTTGGTCGTAGAATTTGATATTGAATATAAGACGATATATTTTCTATTCAGAGCATATCAAATGTGATTTGGGTTGGTCGTGAATGGTGTCTTCATTAACACTGTTCTTAAGCCCAGTTGAGAAAAAGATTAAATCTTTTATTTAGATTTAATGAAGTGTACCAATTAAATAATATTTAATTGGAATTGAGTTGGTATTGATTTTTGGGTTTATCGTGAACAGTGTTTTAAATAACACTTGTTCTTTAACCCGATAATTAATAGAATGTGATTTTGGGTTGTCGTGAATGGTATCTTCAATAATATTGTTCTTAGATCCAAAGGTGTTAAGAAAATCAGAAACTAACTGGAGATTAGTTAAGTTGAATGGTTTCTGGGGTATTGATCTGATGTTGGTTTCGGCCTTCGGGGTCAATACTTAGGGAATTGCTCACTTGCTAATTTATGGTTAGGGTCTGATTGAAATGTAATGTGATTTTGGGTTTACAGTGAACCGTGTTTTAAATGACACTGATTCTTTAACCCAGTTAAAGATTAAAACTAAGTGGAGTTTTAATGAATCTTTAATTAGATTAAAAAGATCGAGAATGGAGTATCACCAGTTTTGCTCCAAAGAGATAGTTAAATCTTTAATTAGATTTGGACGTGAAATGGTAATTGAATTTACCAATAACACCGTGGTGTTAGATATGAAGTATTACCAGTTTTGCTTCATGGGATGAATAGGTTGGAATTGGGAAATAAAATAAATAATTACTTCGGTGTGGTTCGCTAATCCCGACTAGTTTGGAAAACCATAATTTAGTTTGAAATGACATCCAGAGGAAGATTAAAGAATTTATCTTTGATAAAATTAATGGGAACCTTTCCCTAAGAACGTGAAATTTAGAAACTAACTGTAGGTTAGCTAAGAAGAATGGTTTCCCGGGTATTGATCTGATGTTGGTTTCGGCCTTCAGGGTTAATATTTGGGGAATTGTTCCCTTGCTAATTTACGATTAGTGACTGATGAATTGGAATGAGGCGTATGTTGTGATTGTGTAACATTTGTTTACTATATACGCGGGTTGTTCGGAAAGGCCGGGTTTATACCCATTCTGAATAACCGATTCGACGATAAGTCGAAGATGATGACGGTGGTCGAAGACCGGGAGTCTTCACATCATTTGGGTGATTACTGATGATCTTGATTGGGCTGTACACGCAAGATGAGGGAATCAGTTGGTGGTCGTCCAGACGTACTTGGAGATCGATGGATATGCAAGGAAAGTGCCTCCGGTTTCGTTCAGACCTAGAACGGACTTGTAAATGGATGGTATGTCTGACATTGTATTCCTTTATATTGTATTCGTTGATCTCTGCTAAATATATATCTGTTTGGCGGCGGGGAATTTATTCTCTTGCTTAACGCCCTTCTCTGAGACATACGAGCTCAGAGGTTATATATTGGCAGAAATCAGTGGTACGATATGGATTGATAGTGTGGCATGCTGAGATGCAGTGATCTAGACTTTTATTGAAAAGCAAAGTTTGGTGGATGATGATCAAAGCACAGCTTTGATATAGCATGGCTTTGTGTATAGTGTTGATTCGCGAGCCTCACACCTCGGTATGGTGGTAAACTGATGGTTTGATCAGTATGCTTTTTAGTGGATGGGCACCTTAGTGGTGTCGTGGATTCGGTCGACCGAGATGAGCTTAGTGCTGAGGGATATATAGAGTAAGCGGTGTTTTCTCTCGCTGGGACGTAAGCCGCGGTGATACTCTGGTCCCAAAAGTGCGGATGTGCAGACGGTGTTTCTCTTGTTGGGACGTAAGCCGTGGGGAATTGCATTACGCGATCGATCTTTCGAATCAGGAGCCACCATGACGGAAATCCAATTTCCAATACGCAATATTGTGGTTTTAATTGTAGAACTAGTATGGCGACATGATATATGGTACCCATGCCGTCTATGATTAATACTTATGATTTGAAGTTGTTTTACACGCTATGCACTTATAGTAGTATCAAATGATTTGTTTTAAACGTACTAAGCATGTTTGGCTATTATAAGGGAAAACCCTATCCTTCGGCTTGCGTTGCATTGTGTGATGGGACCTAGGTCTTATAATAGCTTCATTTTTCTTTATTTAGCATTGCGCTGTTGTTTTATGCACTGGTATTCTTGGGAGGAAACCCGTTCCGTGTTATACGGCGTGGTCCCTTGATTTACTTAACTTTAAAATAAAGATTTACAACTGTTTTAGTTCTCACACCAGTCCCATGACTGACCTGGAGTTTATTGTTTTAACCTAAACTCTGGGTGCCCTTATTTTGACATGGGCAGCTAGTAGTTTTGGTTTTGCAGATTTATATTCACAGGATCCTGGTTTACATCTGGAATGATATCCGGAAAGCTTTGTATCCGTATATCTCTTCTAGTTGTGTATTGTATTATTTTCCGCTGCTATGTAATTTATTGTAATCTCTGATAATTTGTGATGTATATTATTTATTCATACTCTGTATATTCTTTTATTCTGATGGAATTGTTGTAATTAACAATGAAATGTTCTTCCGTCTGCGTTCTTTTGTGGCTTGTTCTCGAACTATCCGCGCTTTCCTCACCGGGGAAGTTACGGGTTTTCACAGTTGGTATCAGAGCTCTGGTTTACAAAGCTCAGAGAACATGACACATTAGAACCGTACGAAAGAATTCATCAGAGATTGGATTAGTAATATCCAACGGGAATGACTCGTTAGAGATGGGATCAGTAGTATCCTAGAACGAGTGTGAAGAGTATATTTTTGAAAATGAAAACAATTTTTGTTTTGAAAATTTAAATCAACTATTCGTATTTGATTAGTTATTATGTTTGAATTTGGACAGTCCAGTATATATAGACTTTGCGTATACGTCTGATCCACGTGTATTTGAAGTTTTAATATACTGGATAGATATAGAATCACACTCTAGTCGCCCGGAGACGATTCTGATGATAGTCTAGACATCATCAGAATTGGTATTCGAGTTTCGAAGGTGTGATATCTACATATTTCCTATTGACTGGTGTGAGAACCAAAATTAGATAGGGCTTATTGTTGTGATTTGGCATCAAAAATCTGATTTTTTTACTATATATCAAAGTTATGAATTTGAAAAGCTAATCAACTAATTGATTGATGGTTGTGTTGTTTGATTACTGTTTTGATTAATTGAAATTTTAACCAAATAGCCAATTTGATCAAATAGTGAGTTTTATTGAAAATTAGTCGCATTTGCTTGCATATACATGTACTTACATTGAACAGGTCATAGCAAGGAAGCTAGAGTAGAGAAATAAAATTGTTTGCCTGACAAATAGGTACATGTTTATCATAATTTACTGTTTTTTTTAGGTGATGATGATTTTATGAGCCACTTGGCTTTTTCTTTTTCTTTTTGAGATCAGAAGGCCTGTATGGCAATTTCGGGACTTTCCCGTGCTCCCGGTGCAGGGGAGGTTATGGCGAAATTTTTTGAAAATTTAGGGTGTTAGCCAAATTTTTGAAAAGTTTGAAAAGTTTTTAGAAACTGAAAAGTTGAAGAACTTAAGCCGTAGTCAAAACAAAGAAAGTTGAGTTGGTTTTTAAAAAACAACTTTCGGCTTCGTTCCTTTTCGAGGTCGAAAAGTTTTAAGTGGGGGAGATTGTAATAACCCGGAAATCCAAGCCAATTTAAAATTTTTATTTTGGCTATTTTGATGAATTTTGAGTATTTAAAATGGAATACTTTAAATAAAAACGACGAGAAATTTATTTTGAATAGAATTCGAACGTATATATTTATATAGCTCGACGTTGGAATATAAATATTTATTTATAATTATAAAAGGAATTGAAAATGGCGCGGTAGTTCGATAATTCGATTTCAAAATTCAAATGAATGTACCGGATGCAAAATAAACCGGATTTTAGCGAAACCAAATATAGTAGAATCTAATGGAGAATATCTTTCCAACGAATCCGGAAAATCGAAGTTTCATAGCAGGAATCGAAAGATATGTCCAGTTGAAAATTCTGAATAGTCGCTTTAGAATTCAGGCCCTTAAAAATGGAAATTTTGCAAACGACCTCGGATTTCGACGAAACCACTTTTGTTGGATCCGTGATGTCAAATTATTTCTATGTTTCAAATTTCATAATTTTTCGAATCAATATGTGAGCGTGGCAAAGGAAAACGCGTTTGAGCAGTTTCAGTTGATTTTAATCGACTGGAAAATGGCCATTTTTCCAACGGTCTCAGAATTCTATGAAACTAGTTTTGTTAGGACCGTATCGTCAATATGAAGCTAGAAAATATTTTTCTGGAATTTTTAGAGTTCGTATGTGATCCCGGTAAATTGAAATACGCTTTCAAATTCAATATATAGTGTTATATTTTGATTTTGACGAAAACTGATCGAAACGATCGAATCAGCCTACGATATATATCCCATTGTGTTCGGAATGGGGGTAAAACGCTGGGGACGACAGTCGTTGGGTCTCGTTTTGGGATCGAATTTAAAAGTTACTTTTTAGAATTTAAAAGGAAATTAAATATAAATAAATATCCTTGGTAAAAAGGGGAGGTCAACCCTCATAAATATCTATTCACTTTAAAACGTTCTGCCCCCCTTTTCAAAATCGATCGACGATCTCCCTGCCTTGGCCCTCCTCCTTCCGCGATGCCAGCCGACGCACCACCGTGGCAACCACCTCGCGGCGCCTCCCCCTCCTTCTCCTCCACGCCCTTCCCTCTTCTCTGACGCTCACTCCTCCCTCCAGTGCTAGGTCACGAGCCCCAATCCAACGCGCCGCCGTGAAGATTACCTGCCCTCCAGAAGCTCCGCCCCATCGCTGATGCCCCCCCGGATCCGGCGCTCCACCTCGATACACCCCCTGTAGCATCCCCCTCTTCAATTTCCAACCCCCTCCACCGTTCTCTTCTGAATAAAACCCAAACCCACCTTAGCAGCCACCCTCGGTCGAACCCTCATGCCCCTGGCCGAGCTCCACCACTCCGGCGAGCAACTGCAACCCCTTCCCCTTTGCGCCATTGTAAGTTTTTGTTTATTTATTCTTTTTTTTTATATATATTATTTTCAGTTTTAATATAGTATTATGAAGATAAGGAAGTAAAAATTTGATTTTTCATAATGTTTTCACGAAATTAAAGGTAGGATCTTTATAGTTTAAAATAAAAATGTGAGATCTTTATATTGAAAAAGATTCGATTTTAAAAATATAAAGATTCGATTTTAAAACAATAAAGAAGTGAGTTTTATTTATATAAAAATTCGATTTTTATATATGAATAGCGAAGTAAAAATTCTATTTTTATATATTGAATAGCGAAGTAAAAATTAGATTTTTATATATTGAATAGCGAAGTAAAAATTTGATTTTTATATATTGAATGGCGAAGTAAAAAATTCGATTTTTACATATGTAGAGAATACGGGCAAGGGAAGTGACAAGAGGCAAGAACGGCGAAGATTTCTACATAAGAAGAGTCGTGGGATTGGATTAGCAATTCTGTGAGAACTTCTCACCTTTTAATTTTGTTTTCTAGTTAAAAATATATACTAGGATGCAGACGGTGCTTAGTAGCACCCGACACCCGTCGTCCACAGACCATGGACGGCTTGTATACTTGTTTGTTTGATTTTGATGTGTAGTTGATTGTGTGATGTGATGTGAAATAAAATAAAACATTTATATAGTTGAAATAAAATATTTTATAGTGGAAAATATTTTATAGTTAAAAATAGAATTTTTAATGTGTATATGAAATGAAATAAATTAATATAAACAAATCGAATGATTTGTTTATATACACACATTTGACTGATATTGATTGGGACGATAAATTTTACACATCGCCCAACTACACAAATAAAATCTGTGTTTGATTGTTTGAAACCCCACACGGGTATTGGGATGATATTTGACGTACACTAATCCCGATTGTTTAGTGGTATGTCGATCGATTGATTGACAGACTGTTATAAACGTTAAATATTTATATTCGATGCTTATACAGTGTAGATTGCACTTTGGATGATGGTTGATTATTCATCGTTGTTATTGTATACATGTGTTGTAGAAAATCCATATAATTAACATTATATGGTAATTGATTGGGCTTCATTCAATATCTGAAATAGAAATATTTGAAAAAGAAATATTTGAATAGAAATATTTGAATGGAAATATTTGAAAAAGAAATATTTGAATAGAAATATTTGAGAAAGAAATATCTGAAATAGAATATTTGAAAATAGAAATATATGAAGCCGTGTTGATTAGATTGACGCCATTTTGACGTGAACGATATTTATATCGATTGTATAATGAATATCGATTTTATTCATTTTATAATGAATCTCGAAAGTGATTTCAAAATCTGATATTTTGAAAAGAATTGAAATTCAAACTGAATTCGAATTGAATTTAATAGAAAACGAATTTGAAATAAATTTAATAGAATTCGAATTGAATTGAATTGAATTGAAAACGAATTCGAATAGAATTTAATAGAAAACGAATTCGAATTGAATTGAAAACGAATTTGATTTGAATTTAATAGAAAACGAATTTGAATTGAATAGAAAACGAATTCGAATTGAATTGAATTGAAAACGAATTTGAATTGAACCGAATAGAAAACAAATCTGAATTGAATTGAATTAAATTGAAAACGAATTGAAATTGAATTGAAATCGATTTGAAATGAATTTAAAACGAATTTATATTGGAATATTCAATTTTGATTTGAAATTGAATATGAAGTTGAAACCGTTTTGAAAATGAATTTAAAACGATTTATAAAGCATGTTTTGAATTGAAATCGACGAAGTATATATTATATATATAATATAATGGCCTGAATAGAATGCGCCGCGCCGCGACAGTTCGGGAATTTCGACCATTGACTTCGAATGGATATTGCGGGAGATCCGACCGTCGGATTCTCCTAAAACCGGAACCGTTGGGTTCGTATCGAAAAGAACTTTCTAACGAATATTAGAAATTTGAAATCTAACGGTTAGATTTGGAATTTTGTCCAAAACAAATTTGGAAAAGGTCGCTGTAGGTGCAGTTCGATGGCCATTGATGGAAATCGACTGTACGAGCCTTGATAAAATTATTAAAAATAGTAATAATTTGCGTAAAATCATAAGAAATGATTTGGGAAAAATTGGGATGAAAAACTCCATATTTGAAAAGATAAAAATAGATTTTTATCGAAATGAACTAGTTTTGAACTAGAATTAAAATTCTATTTATTTTTAAATAAATAAATTTGATTTGAAAGGGTTTTAAAAGTAACCAGGATTTCCAATAATTGAATTGGAATGGATTTGAATCGAAATTGCCTTTGGATTATTTCGATGTTGGATTTCGTGATTATACAGATATTGTTATGGAAATTTGAAAGATATATTTATATCGTTATTTCCAATACGATATTTGTTGGTCGTAGAATTTGATATTGAATATAAGCCGATATATTTTCTATTCAGAGCCTTGTATTTAATATCAAATGTGATTTGGGTTGGCCGTGAATGTTGTCTTCATTAACACTGTTCTTAAGCCCAGTTGAGAAAAAGATTAAATCTTTTATTTAGATTTAATGAAGTGTACCAATTAAATAATATTTAATTGGAATTGAATTGGTATTGATTTTTGGGTTTATCGTGAACAATGTTTTAAATAACACTTGTTCTTTAACCCGATAATTAATAGAATGTGATTTTGGGTTGTCGTGAACGGTATCTTCAATAATACCGTTCTTAGATCCAAAGGAGTTAAGAAAATCAGAAACTAACTGGAGATTAGTTAAGTTGAATGGTTTCTGGGGTATTGATCTGATGTTGGTTTCGGCCTTCGGGGTCAATACTTAGGGAATTGCTCACTTGCTAATTTATGGTTAGGGTCTGATTGAAATGCAATGTGATTTTGGGTTTATAGTGAACCGTGTTTTAAATGACACTGATTCTTTAACCCAGTTAAAGATTAAAACTAAGTGGAGTTTTAATGAATCTTTAATTAGATTGAAAAGATCGAGAATGGAGTATCACCAGTTTTGCTCCAAAGCGATAGTTAAATCTTTAATTAGATTTGGACGTGAAATGGTAATTGAATTTACCGATAACACCGTGGTGTTAGATATGAAGTATTACCAGTTTTGCTTCATGGGATGAATAAGTTGGGATTGGGAAATAAAATAAATAATTACTTCGGTGTGGTTCGCTAATCCCGACTAGTTTGGAAAACCATAATTTGGTTTGAAATGACATCCAGAGGAAGATTAAAGAATTTATCTTTGATAAAATTAATGGGAACCTTTCCCTAAGAACGTGAAATTTAGAAACTAACTGTAGATTAGCTAAGAAGAATGGTTTCCTGGGTATTGATCTGATGTTGGTTTCGGCCTTCGGGGTTAATATTTGGGGAATTGTTCCCTTGCTAATTTACGATTAGTGACTGATGAATTGGAATGAGGCGTATGTTGTGATTGTGTAACATTTGTTTACTATATACGCGGGTTGTTCGGAAAGGCCGGGTTTATACCCATTCTGAATAACCGATTCGACGATAAGTCGAAGATGATGACGGTGGTCGAAGACCGGGAGTCTTCACATCGTTTGGGTGATTACTGATGATCTTGATTGGGCTGTACACGCAAGATGAGGGAATCAGTTGGTGGTCGTCCAGACGTACTTGGAGATCGATGGATATGCGAGGAAAGTGCCTCCGGTTTCGTTCAGACCTAGAACGGACTTGTAAATGGATGGTATGTATGACATTGTATTCCTTTATATTGTATTCGTTGATCTCTGCTAAATATATATCTGTTTGGCGGCGGGGAATTTATTCTCTTGCTTAACGCCCTTCTCTGAGACATACGAGCTCAGAGGTTATATATTGGCAGAAATCAGTGGTACGATATGGATTGATAGTGTGGCATGCTGAGATGCAGTGATCTAGACTTTTGTTGAAAAGCAAAGTTTGGTGGATGATGATCAAAGCACAGCTTTGATATAGCATGGCTTTGTGTATAGTGTTGATTCGCGAGCCTCACACCTCGGTATGGTGGTAAACTGATGGTTTGATCAGTATGCTTTTTAGTGGATGGGCACCTTAGTGGTGTCGTGGATTCGGTCGACCGAGATGAGCTTAGTGCTGAGGGATATATAGAGTAAGCGGTGTTTTCTCTCGCTGGGACGTAAGCCGCGGTGATACTCTGGTCCCAAAAGTGCGGATGTGCAGACGGTGTTTCTCTTGTTGGGACGTAAGCCGTGGGGAATTGCATTACGCGATCGATCTTTCGAATCAGGAGCCACCATGACGGAAATCCAATTTCCACTACGCAATATTGTGGTTTTAATTGTAGAACTAGTATGGCGACATGATATATGGTACCATGCCGTCTATGATTAATACTTATGATTTGAAATTGTTTTACACGCTATGCACTTATAGTAGTATCAAATGATTTGTTTTAAACGTACTAAGCATGTTTGGCTATTATAAGGGAAAACCCTATCCTCCGGCTTGCGTTGCATTGTGTGATGGGACCTGGGTCTTATAATAGCTTCATTTTTCTTTATTTAGCATTGCGCTGTTGTTTTATGCACTGGTATTCTTGGGAGGAAACCCGTTCCGTGTTATATGGCGTGGTCCCTTGATTTACCTAACTTTAAAATAAAGATTTACAACTGTTTTAGTTCTCACACCAGTCCCATGACTGACCTGGGGTTTATTGTTTTAACCTAAACTCTGGGTGCCCTTATTTTGACACGGGCAGCTAGTAGTTTTGGTTTTGCAGATTTATATTCACAGGATCCTGGTTTACAGCTGGAATGATATCCGAAAAGCTTTGTATCCGTATATCTCTTCTAGTTGTGTATTGTATTATTTTCCGTTGCTATGTAATTTATTGTAATCTCTGATAATTTGTGATGTATATTATTTATTCATACTCTGTATATTCTTGTATTCTGATGGAATTGTTGTAATTAACAATGAAATGTTCTTCCGTCTGCGTTCTTTTGTGGCTTGTTCTCGAACTATCCGTGCTTTCCTCACCGGGGAAGTTACGGGTTTTCACATCATCAGTGTTCATTTTCGAGTTTCGAAGTGACGGATTACTATCAAAGGTTTTGTTTTTGAATTGTTTTGAGGAAAAACAAGCTGTTTAGAAATTCAAAGGTTTTGAATTGGTATTATGGTTTCAAATTTGATTTGAAATAAAACCAAGAATTTAAGTTCTAGAAATTAAAATTTAACTTGTGAAGTTAATTCGAATGGGATGGTAAAAGTAAATAATAAACCAGAATTGAACATGAGATGATAGGTTAAGAAAAACTGGAAGTGATTAGAGAATAATCTGGATTTGGATTTGAAATGATAAGTTGAGAGTTTGGAATTTGAAATTGAATTAGGCTTGAATAAGCGAATGGTTGTGTTAAGAATAAATTGGTTGGAGTTGATTGGGATGGTATTTGTATATGCCGAATTGATAACAGATAGTAGGGATATAATGATATACCCAACAAAGGTACAAGTTTATATTTTATATGAGTTTGGAATTTATGAGCTGAATTGGCAAGCCGCTTGGCTGTTTGATTTTCTTTTGGGTTGGAGATGGCCCAGAGAGGCGAGTTGTGGTTTTACCGATAGGGCTGTACAAAGGAGGTTATGGCGAAATTTTCCGAAAACTTAAAGTGTTAGAAAATTTTCAGAATTTTTGAAAATTTTAGTTAGTCGGAAGGAATTAATATTGAAATCGATATTAATTGGTTCAGTTGAAATTAGAAATAAGGGGTAAACAAATCTTAGGAATTCCAATAGATAGGGTCGTCCTCTAACTTAGCAATTTCGAGGACGAAATTATTTTAAGTGGGGAAGAATGTAATGACCCGCATTTTCCAGGGTTATAATTAATTTATTTAATTATATAAATAGTGATTTAGGGAATTAAATCGCTGTTAATTAAATTATAGTGAATATTTAATTAAATTAAATAATTAAATAATATATTTAATTTAGAAATAATCAAAAATATTGGAAATCACGATATTCTGTGAACGGGGTCATCCCTTAGATTTAATTCAGCTTAGAGTTTGAATTATATTGACGAATATATTCAATCGACGATAGTTTGAACGTATAATTATATTATAATTAAAATCGACCTTAAAATGGCGTTGCAGTTCGTAAATTGGCGATTCGAACTTCAACTGAATGTACAGGATTCGTTTTAAGCCGGATTTCTGTGAAACAAGAAACGTGTGGAGCTGGTGGAGTATATCTCTCTGGTGGAAGAGGAAAATTGGGATTTCGTCGTGTAGATTTTGATGTACGTCCAAATCAAATTTCAGAAAAGTCGCTGTGGAATTTCCTTTATAATTTGCAATGCTTTATTTACGTTATAAAAGGATTTTCGATATAAACTGAATATCGATAAATCTAAAAATCTGAAATATCAAACTGTAAATTTTGATATGATATTCTGGAGCTGTACGATATCATATGTGAAGATATACGATAATATAAATTTATTTATATTTAATTTAATAATATTTAAATATATTTATATATTTAAATGGGTCATCCAGAGCTTTAAAAATAGTCGGTTTTGCAAACGAAGTCGGAATTCGACGAAACCAGTTTTGTTGGATCCGCAATATCAAATAGTTGTTAGATTTCCAGTTTCGTGATTTTTAGAGTCACTGTGTGGCCATACGGATTTTTAGAGTGTAAAACAGTCAGTATTTTGACGGTTAAAAATACGCTGTGTGAGCATACGGAGTCGTAATTCGACGAAACAAATTTCGTTGGGACCATAATGTCGAATTGTAGTTGTATGTCCAGTTTGGTGATTTTTGGGTATCATGTGTGATCACACAAATTTTTAGAAGTAAGAAACGAGTTAACGATGGAGAATATACCGGGAATATTCCCTTTCACAAAATATCTAGATATTTATATCCTCTATAAATACCCCAACTAAATTTTCTAAACCTAATCTCTACAGCCAGAACTTGCGCCGTCACTCTCTTTGTTATTCCTCAGCAAAACGCAAGTTTGCAAAAATCAAAACAAACAAGATAAAATACTATAAATCATGGGATTTATATAATTATGATCAGCAAATGATACTCTCCATTTCTATGTGATTTTTGTGAGGTTCGACATCATCATTTGTCGCTGGGTTTTTGTACAGCGTGTTTATTCGAGAATTAGGGTTGGACTTTGTTCGAACCTGGAGCATTGATTTGCGGGTTTGAGCTTGGATTCGAGGTCAAGGATGAAAATCGCACGTGTGGTGGAATTCCGGTGGAGTTCGGCATAGGTTGAGGGCGGGCGTCGAACTACTCGTACAGGCAAAGCCTGACGTCGCATTCCATAAATCGAGGGCGAGTCTGTCGAGATTGGGGTGGAGTGTACCAGTGTTCGAAGAGAAGAAAGCTGGTGGTGTTTGTTCGTCAAACTATGGTTTATAGGGGGAGATGAGGGAGGATTTGAAATCGGAAATGGCCATTTTGGTTCGGTCGTGTTTACTGGAGGTAGAAAAGGGGTATACAGGGAAGAAGGATTGCGTGGGCTGGCGGGTGAGGATTTGTGGATGGGCCAAACAAAAGGTTAAAGCCCATTTGACATAATATTTCATGTTTTATTTTAATTTAAATAGTGTATAACTTCGTAAAATCGTAACTGGATCATACGATATCAGAATTGGGCAAAACAAGATCCATCGGGATCGCATGGACGAGAGCAACACAATGAGACTGACTGGAAGTCCATCGGAGCTCGTTAAAATTTATAGCAAAATAAATTGTTCAGTCTGAATCAAAGACAGTTAATCGTTTTTAACGATAACAGTCCAATGTGAGTAAAACTCACCAACTCTGTACAGTTCTATTTTTACAACGTATTCCTAGAACTGTTAAATATTGTCTGTTTGACTGTGTGTTGATTGTTTGATTGAACTGCTAGTCATTTAGTAGAAACTATATATATATATATATATATATATATATATATCTGTATATATATATATATAAACCGTTAAAATATTTATATGTCGACTCTGATTATCAGAATATTTCACATCGAAGTGAAATCGATGTTAATATTATTGTTTAACATCTGTGATGCAGGGAAACAGGTCGGAGGAATCCAACTGGATTCCTCAGCATTTATTTTACTGTGATTTATATATTGTGATATATAATGTGATATATAATCTGACGTTGATTATGTGTGTTGGACGATATTTATTGTTGTTATATAGTGTGTTAAATACCAAAAGAAATACCAGAATGGGAAAAAGGGATTTTCAAAGTATATTTTGAAAATAATTTATTTATATTAAATCAATGGATTTTATATTAGAAAAGAAAAAGGATTTTGAATAAAAGAAATATAAAGGAATTTATTTGTTAATCAAATATAAAGTAGATATATTTGAAATGAAATATAAAGAGATATATTTGTCAAAACAAATATAAAGGAAATATATTTGAAAGCAAATATAAAAGGAATTATTTACTTAGGGAATAAATAAAGAGATAGAAGGAATTATTTATTTAGGGAATAAATAAAGAGATAAAAGGAATTATTTATTTAGTGGATAAATAAAGAGATAAAAGGAATTATTTATTTAGGGGATAAATAAAGAGATAAAAGGAATTATTTATTTAGGGAATAAATAAAGAGATAAAAGGAATTATTTATTTAGGGAATAAATAAAGAGTTAAAAGGATTTATTTATTTGGGAAATAAATAAAAGTATAAAGGAGATATTTATTTGCTGAATAAATATAAAAGAAAAGGGAGATATTTATTTGATAAATAAATAGGATTAAACAAAAGAGATATTTATTGGATAAATAAATAGAGCTAAATCAAAGGAATATTTAGAAATAAATAGAAAATGTAAATCTGTTTTTAACAGATAAATAGAAAGGATTTATATATAAATAACAGTTTATAAATTAAATAGATATTTATCATTCGATAAATGAAATCTATAAGTCTGAACTTATATAGAGTAGAGATATTGGTTTTAACACCGACAGTTTAAATAGAATATGTACACAACATGTGTATAAGTTAAGTAACGTTATTAAAGAGAACATTTATAAAGTGAAGAACCGTTACTAAAAGTAAATCTTTATAAATGAATAAAACATTATCAAATAGGAGTTAAACAGTTAAGGTTAACCCAAAGGAGTTAAATAGTTCGGGTTGGCCAATTAGAGTTAACCGATTGGAGTAAACAGTTAGGGTTAACCAGTCAAATTAAATCAGTTAGAGTTAACCAGTTAAAGTTAATCGAATTAGTTATTCTAAAGTTAATCGAATTAGTTATTCGAATAAAGTTAAATAAATAAGAGTGATTCGAATTAGTTATTCGAATAGAGTTAAACACAAAGGAGTTAGCGATTTTAGTTTAATCGAAGGGAGTTATCAATTATAGTTTTATCGAAAGGAGTTATCGATTAGTTAAATCGAATTTGTTATTCGAAAAGGAGTTATCGATTTGTTAAATTGAAAGGGAAGATTATCAAATAGTTATTCGAGAGGAGATTATCAAATATAGTTAATTCGAAGGGAGTTATCAATTATAGTTTTATTGAAAGGTGTTATCGATTAGTTAAATCGAATTTGTTATTTGAAAAGGAGTTATCGATTTGTTAAATCGAAAGGGAAGATTATCGAATATAGTTATTCGAGAGGAGATTGTCAAATATAGTTTATTCGAAGGAGTTATCGATTATTAGTTAATCGAAGGGAGTTATAGAATATTAGTTAAATCGAAGGAGTTATCGAATGTAGTTTATTCGCTGGAGTTAATCGATTAGAGTTAAATCAAATGAGTTGATCGAATATAGTTTATTCGAAGTAGAGTAGTTGAATATTGGTTATTCGAAGTGAGTAGTCGAATATTGGTTATTCGAAGTGAGTTAATCGAATATTGGTTATTCGAAATGGGGAGTTATCAAATCGAATAGATTAAAGGAGTTAATCGAATATAGTTTATTCGAATAGAGTAAAGGAGTTAATCGAATATAGTTTATTCGAATAGAGTTAGAGGAGTTATCAAATATAGTTTATTCGACAGTAGTTAAGTGAATTGGTTAAGTTAACCAAAGTGAATTAGTTGAGTTAATCAAAGTGATTAGTTCAGTTAATCGAGATAAGTAAATCAAGTTAGGTTAACCGAGTTGAATTAGTCAGTCGAGTTAATAAATTGAGTTAGTACTCAAACCAAGTAAAACTAGTTAGAGTTAATTAATTAAGGTTGACCAGTTAGAGTTAATTAATTAAGGTTGACCAATTAGAGTTAATTAGTTAGAGTTAATAAATCAGAGTTAATCAAATATACTTAAGTAAAATTAGAACTGACTAGAGATTAGTAAATTGAATGGTTTTCTAAATGTCTATCTGATGTTGGTTTCGGCCTTCGGGATTTATACTTAGTGGATTGTTCTCATACTAGTTTACAGTCAGGGACTGATAGTTGGGGAAGAGTAGTGATTTGTAAATAAGCAGATGGAAACGTTTTCCAGTGTTAATAACATATATTTTCTAAACATAGAAAATAAGGCAATGTGAATATATATATAGATATATGTTGATGATTGATCGATATAATTTCCTTCTGGAAATAATATCGTTGTTTGCACACTTGTTTTTCTTTGATAGTTAAATCACAGACTATCAACATTTTGACCATTTTAACGTTTATAATATGGAGAGACTGGTTGGATTATTATCCAAAGAATCACTCTGTATTGGCATAAGCGTTGCGAATCATATATGTCAAAGATAATTGAAGACGGAGTAAAATTGCAAGGGCTATTGTATAAGTCTTAGATAACAGTGCCTAAGATGGATGTACTGGATAGTGCCCTCGGTTTGTCCAGTCCCAGGACAACTTGTATGGACGAAGGTCTGACAGAGTATATCATATGGATCGCGCAAGTTGAGCTGTTCAAACGTATTCACGTTTGGTGGCGGAGGAATACGTTTCTCTAAGCTGTATACCCGTGTTATTTTTGGATAAATCAATTTGTGATTTGGCGGGTATGACGATGTGACATTCTAAGTGAATGAGGATGATTTGTATGGATGAATGTCTGACAGAGTATTTCCAGAAAGGTCACGTACATTGATTTCTTCAACCGTACCAAGAGTGGAAGCGGAGAAGGAAACTTCTTTAGCCAACATGTAATGTATTGTTGTAGACGTCAATTAGTGATTTTCGATGGATCTGACAATGTGGCATTCAAAGTGAATCTGATGTAATGATAAAGCGTAGCTTCTAGCCTCATCAACCGGTAAATGACAGAAATCGGGCAGGCAGCATGGCTAAGTCGGTCGCACCGAAGTAGGGTGTATAATCACCTATCTAGAGAATATTCATTTGTTTCTTAAATCTATCAATGTTGTCCCATATATATACGGGAACGGTTGCTGATCCCAACCGTTGGTGATATACATTCGATACACTCAAGCAAAATGAGTGGTCGGTCATATGTGCCTGAGTTACGAGATGTTCTTGTTGAACTCCAGTGTATCGTTCCTAGAGTACACTGATCGGAAGGTGGTTCCATACCTTGTCATAGTTGGAAATCCATTATCCAATACGTGCTTGCGATTTTGATTGTATACTATATATGTAGAATGTGAGATGAAAGCGTTTCTGCTAGTTGATATCTATTTGTACATAGACATTATTATAATATCAAAAGGTTTTTGATATAAAGATATTTTGGATTCTCATAGGGGAAAAACCTGTTCCGTTCTACGGCATGGTCTTATGAGATATCATTTACTTGTTCATATACCTGTTTAAACTGTTTTACTCACACCAGTCCCATGACTGACCCGGAGTTTACTTTGTTGTTTTCCCTAAACTCTTGGGTGTCCAATTTTGTACGGGCAGTCAAGTAGTCAGGATTTTACAGATATGCTTGGAGAGCTTGGAGCAGGAGGCTTCAAGATCATATAGCTATAGTTTATTTCCGCTATGTTGTAACTGTTGTACTCTGATAAGTGCTATTGTATACATAACTGTTATATTTCAAAGTTATGTTATATATTATATGTTATTCGTTCCGCTGTGAGGTTCGTGTTACTCTGATGTTGTGTTCTTCTTCTTCTTCTATTCTAAGTTTCTATCTTATCTATTCTCACCTTCTAATTTCTTTCATTAATTACCGGGATTTTTCGATATTTTGGTTATCGACATCGAGCTTATGTCGATAACCAAAGTCGCCGAAAATCCGGGTCGTTACACTTACCGGGATAAATTTGTGGGCCTATATGTAAATATTACCCATCCCCTCCAGATTTTCTTAACCCATCCACTGTCCAATTAATTTACTTAACCCTAACTTTATTTCATATTCATACGATCCCTTATGGATTAGATTAGGTTAAGTAGTCCAATTTATTACCATTTCCATATATGGTTTATAATGGGCTAGACCTCCCACATTAGGCCTACAACTTATGGATGCTGAATATGCCAGTCGAGTCCGGGCAGTGTTATTCCATAAGTTAGGCCTAACTTCGTATCTTAGCCAGATTCGTATTTGCACACATAGACCTCTCACATTAGGTTCAACATTAGTGGGTGCTGGATATGCCGGTCGGGTCCGAGCAGACTTCCACCACGAATGCAACCTTACTTCGTGTCATAAGTGCAATTACAATTTCTAATTGTAATTATTAAACATTCCATGTTTATCGAATTCTTACCTATGTCTTTGTAGGTGATTATGTCCCCACTTTCCCCTTTTGAATTATATGTCCAATTCATATAAACATTATTTAAATTATGCCAATTCTAACATTTTCCCCCCTTCCCTAACTAACGTATTCGCATATTTGGCGGCATCTAGGCTAGAAAATAGGCTAGTCATAAATAATAAAAGGGAAAGGTGATGGAAAAAATGACAATGGTGATCATTCTAAAAGTGACATATATAAGCATATATACTGGCATAGGCAAGTAATAGGCATAATAAGGTGGACATAAAAACAGATCTTGTAAAAAGGGTAATGATAAAACTAGATTCAATATACTTAGGATGAACAGATCCAAATAAGAATTCATATGTCCAATACTAATAGATCTCAATTAATAAAAATATGATGATCTAGATCTAAATAAAGGTTTAACTGTCTAGAAAATGATAATCCCAAATTAACCACAAACTTAGAGAAAAGGTAAGATCTGCATATGTGACATGATGAATTAACCACAAAAGGATTAGATCTAAAGAAAATAGATCTAACACAGTACAAGTTAAGATCCCAAATATGACGTCACAAATGAATTAGATCTATAGAAGTAGATCTAGCATAGCACAAGTTAAGATCCCAAATATGACATCACAAGTGATTAGATCTACTTATAGATCTATCATAGTACTAGTTCAGATCCAAGGATGTCATAGATTCAAAATTTACAATAGATCTAATATGATAAATATTGAGATCCAAGCTATAGAATATTTTAGATTCACAAAATATGATAAATACAAGATGATTTTATCACAGGTGCATATCCAAATCATAGTCATAACATGTTTACTTTTAACCATTTAAACCTAAAATAACTATACTCAAAAGGATCGGATCTATGAGAATAGAAGGAGAAAACAGAAATTTGAATCTCATATCTATACTTGGGCCGCTTGATTTGTAGAAGAAGAAAGGGTTAGATTCAGTTCAAGCACTGACGGCATCTAGCCTCCATTGTTTTTAGTATGAGAAAACAAGGGAATTGAAGTATATTTATAGCTGTCAGCCTCCAGAATTCGAATGCCACCTAAGCCCTGGGGTGAATCAAGTAATGGGTCGCCACTCACTTGAAAAAGTCCCAGATACCCAAAAAAATTATGGGTGCACTTTACAGGTGCGCTAGTGTAAAATTTCCTTGGCGCACTTGTCAGGTGCACCAGTTATCCCTGTTTTGATCGTCAAACTTGTACCATTCATAACTTCTTCATACGTTATCTGTTTTACGCAAACCAGGTGTCTATCTTAACCAGAATTTCAAGACGGATGCAATGACGTAGTCCATTTCCCTTAATTCTTAATATTAAATTGATTATTCTTTTATTTATCCTCTTCAGTGTAGTTAAAAATATGGGGTGTTACATTCTCCCCTACTCAAAGGATTTCGTCCTCGAAATCTCCAAGTTAAGAAGAATGTATCCTACTGTCCATCATCCATCTACTCATCCACCAAACACAGGCATCCATTGTCCTTAAAATTTTCTAATTCTTATATGAACATATGCAAAAGTGTGTGTATATGTCCTAATACTAATGCGAAAATCAGGTGGTCTACTGATTCAGTTGACCTCCTTAATGTAATGTATGTTAGTGCCATGTAACCAATATGTATGCAAATAATCCTATTATAACATGTAAGTTCTATATGTGTGGACAATCATTCATCCAAATGCAACATCCAAATGCTAATACGTCAATTTCCATCCATGAAAGAAAAGAAAATGCACACACATCCATATGCAGTAAGAGAGTGATTGAGCCGATCTAGTGCCTAACGTGTGTGTACATGCACGCACATGCAACCACTAGCAAACACTTGCATCCGCTTGTATCCATCAAACATAACATGTCTCAAACACATGTTTACATCCATAGGATTCCTATCTAAAGGTCGAAAATACTATTGATAGGACATACTCAAATGACAGAAACAAGCACAGATAAAACTTTGGAAAAATGAGTTAAGAACAAACCCTCGAAAAGGAAAGGGTATGAAGCACAAATCATGTCTTCGGTCTCCCTAGTGGCATCCTCAGGGTTATCTCCCTATTGAACCTTTATCAACTTGATCTCTTTATTGTGTAGTTTCTTCACTTTTGATCCAAGAATATGGGTAGGGACCTGCCTGACTGTCACCTCCCGTTCCACTTCTACCTCTTCCAATATACTCAGCTCAACAACTTTCGCGGTGTCATATAAACATTTGCGCAGATGAGAAACGTTGAAAACATCATGAATACCGGATAGATTTTCTGGGAGCTTTATTTTATAGGCCATTTGGCCAATCCTCTCGGTTATGGGAAATGGTCCCACAAACCTAGGTGCCAACTTTCCTACCGATTCGAAGCGAACCACATTCCTTAGAGGTGATACTTTGATAAAAACTAAGTCTCCCACTTCAAATTCAATGTCAGTCCTTCTCTTGTATGCATAGGATTTCTGCCTATCTTGAGCTGTCTTCATCCGTCGTCGAATAAGGTCAATCCTCTCGGACATTTCCCCAACCATATTTGGTCCATGTAATAATCTTTCTGTAGATTCCCACTAAAAAGTTGGGGTGTCCATACAATGCTTCGAAGTGTGCCATGCCGATGCTAGCTTGATAACTGTTATTATAAGCAAACTCCACTAAAGGAAGATTCTCTTCCCAAGTCCCTCTAAAGTCTAGGATACACAGCCTTAAAAGATCTTCAAGAATTCTGTTCACCCTCTCCGTCTGCCCATCGGTCTGAGGATGATAAGCGGTGCTCAAACACAACTGTGTACCTAATACTTCTTGCAAGCTCCTCCAAAATTCACTGGTGAAGACAGGGTCATGATTGCTCATGATGCTGGAAGGTACTCCATGAAGGCGAACTATCTTTTGGATATAAATTGCTGCCAACCATGGTGTCGTCCTCTTACTCTTAACTGGAATAAAGTGAGCACTCTTAGTGAGTCTATCTACCACAACCTAGATACTGGTGCTCCCTTTCTTCGATCTAGGAAAACCATCTCTGGAATCCATAGAGATGCTCTCCCATTTCCACTATGGAACCTCTAAAGGATGAAGTAAACCACCGAGCTTCTTTTGCTCAGCTTTGACTTGTTAGCAAAGTAAACATTGAGAAACAAATTCGGCCACATCTTTCTTCATCCCAGCCCAAAAGAAAACCCTTTTCATGTCTCTGTACATCTTATCACCGCCTGGATGAATAGCCATCCTAGAATGATGGGCTTCTTCTAGGATTGTCTTTATCAATCTTCCAGTTTGAGGAACACAAAGCCTTCCATCTTGTCGCAACCACCCCTTTTCATCTACGGTATATCGACTGAGGTGACTAGCAATCTCCCCTTTTCGGAGCTTATTCATGATGTCTAAAATCTGTGGGTCACTTTTTGCGAAACTCCTATCAGATCCATAAGAGTTGGTCGTATTTCTAATGATGCAAACAAGTCAGGCAAAATCTCGATCGAGGGTTTAAAATCAAAAGTTGAGATGAACTCCAAGCTCTTCCTCTCCACAAACAGAAGACTTAAGGCCATCCTCTTCCTTTTAGTGCATCAGCCACCACATTACCCTTGCCAGGGGTATGAGCGATCTCAAAATCATAAGAAGCTTAGAACTCCATCCACCTTTGTTGCCTTAAATTAAGATCCTTCTATGTGAACAGATACTTAAGAGACTTATGATCGGCGTATAACTCGAACTTCTCTCGAAGTAAATAATGACACCACGTCTTTGGCACGAATACTATGACAGTTAGCTCTAGATCATGGGTGGGGTAGTTCTTCTCATGAACTCTCAACTGTCTACCCCAATAATACATCTTCTTTCCTTCTTGCATCAGAACTGCACCAAGCCCTATACCACATGCATCAGTTTAAATTGTAAACACTTTGTTCCCATCGGGCGAAGTCAAGACTGATGTTGTTGTAAGAGCCCACTTCAAACGTTGGAAAGCAACATCACAATCTATATCCCATGAAAATTTCAAGTTCTTCTTTGTCAGCCTGGTGGGTGGGGCTGATATCTTTGCGAAGTCCTTAATGAACTTCCTATAATAACCTGCCAACCCAAGAAAGCTTCTCACCTCTGTTGCATTTTTAGGAATCTGCCAATCTTGCACTGCAACTACTTTCGCAGGATCCACAACTATCCCTTCTTTGGAGACTACATGCCCTAAGAATATCGCCTCCTTTATTCAAAAATGGCATTTGGAACACTTTGCCTTAAGCTGATGGTCACAGAGAGTTTTCGAAACTTCTCTCAAATGTTGGGCATGCTCTTCTTCACTCTTGGAGAAGATCAAAATATTATCAACAAAGACTAAAACAAATTTATTTAGGAACTCCTGAAACACCCTACTCATCAGATTGGCAAAATAGGCGAGTGCATTCGTTAGCCAACTAGCCATTCAAATAAACCATCCGGAGTCCTAAAAGCAGTCTTGTCTATACTATCCTTAGCCACCTTCAACTAATGAAACCCCGTGGCCAAGCCTAACTAAGAAAATACCGAGGCCCCGACAAGTTGATTAAACAAGTCACCTATCCTCGGAAGTGGGTGCGTATTCTTCTTTGTGAGTTTGTTCAATTCTCTATAATCCACACACAAACGAAGCGAACCATCCGCCTTAGTTGTGAATACAACTGGAGCACCCCATTCAGATATGCATCATCTGATAAATCATTTCTCACGTAGCTCCCTTACTTGCTACTCAGCTCCCTCCTTTCCCTTGGAGCCATATGGCGCATTGGCAATGTAATGAATTTGCATTGTCCATTGGATATATACGAAAGTCGATCTCGTGCCTCGGAGGTAAGCCCCGAACCTCCTCAAAAACATCAGAATAATCTCAAACTACCAGCATAGATTGCAAATCATCTATAGATGCATCAAGAGATTCAAGGAATCTAAGCATAAAAGATCCGTTGAGGGTCACAAGAAATCTCGAGGGTCCTCCCATGACAAGTCAGAAGCCTAACGAGCCTCCTCTTGCAATCCAGAATGGCACCATACATGGTAAGCCAATCCATTCGTAGAATCAACCCATAGCCTATAAACCCAAGCATATATGCATCACATTCAAACTCGACGCATAACACAGATATTTTTAAACCTCGACATATCATATATAAATGAGCCGAACCACCAATGGGGTTTGAAACAACTACGAGATCCACTACCATACTAGTAATTAAGTGTAGATACTCAACCACAGAACTAGATATAAATGAATGTGAAGCGCCAGAATCAAAAAGTGTTCTAATAGGATTGTTTGAAAGAGAAATTAAACATTCCACAGAAATTTTTCTACCTCTATCAGGAGCACTGATCGAGAAAGCATGCACCTGCCTTCCAGAAGTTCCTGCCCTTTGACCTTGTCCCTGTGATCCCCGTTTCTTCGGGAACTCTCTAGCAAAGTGTCCGACTTCTCCACAATTAAAGCAAGTGTTCTTCCTTCTTTTACAGTCTTTGATCAAGTGACCCTCTTTTCCACAACTGTGACACTTCCTTTTCTCCTTACCCTTGTCATTCTTTCCTCCTTTCTTCTGTTGCTGCTGTTGTTATTGTCCCTTCTTGGGCCATGTCTTCTTGTTTTGCATTGTTTCCTCATCTTTAACCTCCTTCTTTTCCCATTTCTCTTCCTCATACATCAAGGCCATATCAAAAAGTCTTTCAAAGGTGGCTCCCATTGGGATGTGGGACATGGTTAACTCATGAAGGGGTTCATTCAGCCCTTTAGCAAACCGCAAAACCTTCTTATGTGGTGTGTCTACAAGTTCCAGTCAAAATCTTGCCAGTTGGTTAAACTTGTTCACATACTCTTTAACCGTCAAGTTCCCTTGTTTGAGTGCTAACAACCTCTCCATTTGCATGCTCTTCTTAGCTTGGGAAGGGAATTTCATCTCAAACCTCTATCTAAAGTTATCCCAAGTTTCCACTGGACATCCTGCTTGGAGCTCCCACCAAAACGAAGCTTCGTCCTTCAATAGCTAAGCGGCTAACTGAATCTTTCTTCGATCCTCTACTTCAAAGATTACAAACAAGTCCCCAGTCTCCTTGAGCCAGTTCCTAGCTTCCACAAACATCTCGGTTCCATGGAATGGCTTCCCTCTCATAGCACGGAAATCTTTGCAGATCTTTGAGAAGTTGTCTGCACGCGGAGGACGAGGAAAACGAAAAGAAAACGAAAACGAAAACGAAAGAGATTCAGACAAGGGATTGAAAGATATTACTTATGGACTTTTGGGGAATGTTTTTCAAAACAGACTTTTCTTTTTGAAACATCTTTCTTTTAAAACTTTTTTTTTTGAAAATAGCTTTCAAAAACTTTTATCTAATCTGGTAACCTTCAGCTCTGATACCAAGTGTGACACCCCACGTCCGTTAATGTCACTCACAAAGGGAATGCATTAAGTTTCGTGAAGCATTATAGTAAATAGAACGGAAATATTACAAGACATCTGTATTTATATATAATAACAATGGAATAAAAACTTTATTTATCATAAGATACCATGGTCCAAAAAACATTACATGTCAGCCCATTACAACATAAAAGCCATTGTCTTGTACTTCAAAAATATCAAACTATATATAAGAAATAAAATTCCCCAAAAACAGAATATAGCCATAGCAACAAGGATAAGAGCTTGAGCCACACATATCAGCAGCTCTAGCAAAAGTAAGCAGAATCACGGTCAAGCCTAAGTGTTTCCTCCCTAAGAACTTTGGGGGGGGGGGGAGGGGGAAGGAAGAAAGAAGGAGAAACAAAAAGGTTCAGACATAAAGCCTGGCGAGTCTAGTTACTTTTAGCAAGTAAATAAATAAAAGTAGCATGACAAACACATCAAGTGGGTATGAGAGATTACTGTATAATAGACAGGTGTGAAAAGGTAGACAGGATAAGGTGTATATGCTTCTAATGATTACTCTGCACTATTACTAATATATCCAGAAAGAAACGATCCCTTCCACTATAAGGTGGTAGACTTAGGCATATGTCCAAGTGTACCCTAACTACTACCCTAATCGATCGGCTCCCTAATCTGCGTAGATACTCTGTGCTGACCCCACCGCAGGATGTATCACGTCCTAAAGTGGAAACCCCTCACTGATATGCGCACCCCCATATCAACAGGTGTCACGGTCATCTTATCCCCCTCTGCCTGGCTCTTGAACGCATATGGCCCAGTCGGTTTGCGCCTTACAATCAGTCCAGTAAGCGTGCCCCTTCTCCGACCTAGTACGGAGTACATGTTTGATACCTACTCTGGGTTACTGTATGAAATGGGTCTTAAACAATATTACAAAAGCTCTCCCCTTTGTCTTATATCCCCTACTAGGTTCTCATTGGCTATGTATAGCACTAGGTGTCTTTAATTACATAACCCTATCATTTCCACTAGTTATGTTTACCCAAAAAGGTGTCTATAATTACATAACTTTACTACTCCCACTGGTCGTGTATACCACTAGGTGTCTTTAATTACATAACCTTACCGGGTTAAGTTTATATGCCTATATGTAAATATTACTCACCCCCTCTAGATTTGCTTAATCCATCCACTGTCCAATCAATTTTACTTAACCCTAACTTTAGTTCATATTCATAAAATCCCTTATGGATTAGATTAGGTTAAGTAGTCGAATTTATTACCATGTCCATTTATGGTTTATAATGGGCTAGACCTCCCACATTAGGCCTACAACTTGTGGATGCTGGATATGCCGGTCGGGTCCGGGCAGTCTTATTTCTCAAGTTAGGCCTAACCTCGTGTCTTAGCCCGATTCATATTTGCTCACTAGACGTCTCACATTAGGTTCAACGTTAGTGGATGCTGGATATGCCGGTCGGGTCCGGGAAGACTTCCACCACTAATGCAACCGTACCTCGTGTCATAAGTGCAATTACAATTTCTAATTGTAATTATTAAACATTCCATTTTTATCCAATTCTTACCTATGTCTTTATAGGTGATTATGTCCCCACTTCCCCCTTTTGAATTATATGTCCAATTCATATAAACATTTTTTAAATTATGCCAATTCTAACATTTTCCCCCATTCCCTAACTAATGGATTCACATATATTTGGTGGCATCTAGGCTAGAAAATAGCCTAGTCATGAATAATAAAAGGAAAAGGTGGTGGGGAAAATGATAATAGCGATCATTCTAAAAGTGACATAAGCATATATACTGGATCCAATATACTTAGAATGGTAAAAACAGATCTAGTAAAAAGGGTAATGATAAAACTAGATCCAATATACTTAGGATGAACATATCCAAATAAGAATTCATACGTCCAATAACAACAGATCTCAATTATTCACAATATAATGATCTAGATCTGGACAAAGGTTTAACTATCCAGAAAGTGATAATCCCAAGTTAACCACAAACTTAGAGAAAAGGTAAGATCCGCATATGTGGCATGATGAATTAACCGCAAAAGGATTAGATCTAAATAAATAGATCTAACACGGTACAAGTTAAGATCCCAAATATGACATCACAAGTGAATTAGATCCATAAAAGTAGACATAGCATAGTACAACCTAAGATCCCAAGTATAACATCACAAGTGAATTAGATCTATAGAAGTAGATCTAGCATAGTACAAGTTAAGATCCATGGATGTCATGGATTCAAAATTTACAATAGATCTAATATGATAAATACTGAGATCCAAGCTATAGAATATTTTATATTCACAAAATATGATAAATCCAAGATGATTTAATCATAGGTGTATATCTAAATCATAGTCATAACATGTTTACTTCTAATCATTTAAACCTAAAAGTAACCACTCACAAGGATCGAATCTATGAGAATAGAAGGAGAAAGCTGAAATTTGAATCTCATATCTATACTTGAGGCGCTTGATTTGTAGAAGAAGAAAGGATTAGATTCAGTTCAAGCACTGATAGCACCTGACCTCCATTGTTTTTAGTATGAGAAAACAAGAGAATTGAAGTATATTTATAGCTGCCAGCATCCAGAATTCGAATACTACCTCATACCTAGGGTGAATCAGGTCATGGGTCGCCACCCACTTGAAGAAGGCCCGGATACCCAAAAACCATTGTGGGCGCACTTTACAGGTGCACCATTGTAAAATTTCCTTGGCGCACTTGTCAAGTGCGCAACTTATCCTTGTTTTGATCGTCAAACTTCTACTGTTCATAACTTCTTCAGACGTAATCCGTTTTACGCAAACTATGTGTCTATCTTGACCAAAATTTCGAGACGGACGCAATAACATAGTCCATTTCCCTTAATTCTTAATATTAAATTAATTGTTATTTAATTTATCCTCTTTAGTGTAGTTAAAAATACGGAGTGTAACAACTGTTGTCAACTGTTCAGTGGCGTTTTTGTAAATACTTCTATGAAAGACCCATAGCCTGGACATCGTAATTACAACTCTATCACTGCCCCCAAACTACACCTATAAATAGCCCACTTATCAACCATTCAAGGGGGATTTTTCTACCCGAAGGGATGTCCAAATCATTTTTCCACCACTCTCAAGCACTCCAAGCTCCATTAATGGATTCTCATGCTCAATCTGTCGTCCTCCATCAAGCACTCCAAGCTCCATTAATGGATTCTCATGCTCAATCTGTCGTCCTCCATCACTCAAAATCATTATAAACCTCTCTAACCTCCATTATTTCTCTCCAAAGCTTAGATCTAACACCAAATCTTCCATGGAATCTTCCAAAAGTATTCAAGTGTCCAAGAGATTGAAGATCTACACCAATGCTCCTCGCACTTAGAGAAATTAAGCTAATTCCTTGGCGGATTCAAGTGAAATCAAAACTAAAAGATAGAGAGAATAAAGGAGATCATTATAGTAGAGAGATATGAGCGAATTCATGTACCTTGTAAACCTAAAAGTGATAATGAAAGCTCTTCCTGTAGTGGACATAGGTTTAAATTGACGAAACCACTCTAAAAGTTCCTTGTTTTCTACTATTTTGCTTTTATTTTTTGTTTGTTGCTCCGTAATTTCAAATCATACCTTTTGGTGAAGAGAACTAAGAGCACCTTTGGTGTTGTGGCCATTTTTTGGTTTCAACATTTGGCACACACCGTGGGACCACGTTCACATTTCTCTCAAATTGAAGAGCCTTTCATCGAAGTTCTAAGCCTGCTTCTACTATTGATTCTCTAAATCTAAGATCCAGGCCAATTGACGAACTCTCTTCAAAGTTCAAAACCTTGTTCGAGATAATGGATAAATTTAAGAAAACTGCAAGTTAAACCATTGGAGAAACCGACAATATGCAAATGAGGCTACACTCATAGCTAACCGCTATGAAGTTGGCAAAATTCGGTAGGTGGAGCTGGTGTGACTAGGAATGAGTTGGACCCCGCTATCGCCAATATAAACCAATGAATGGATAGTTCTACAAGGGATTTGATGGAGAAGTTAGATGCGGTTCTCAATGTTAAACCAAATCCGTCCCCTCAAAAAGTCCATGTTGATCTTCACAGAAATGCCGATTCATCTGCTTCTGATCAAAACCATAACAATAATATGGAAGATGATAATGACTGGTTGAGCGACAAAGACGAAGCTAACGTCGAAGACTTGAAGCCAAAAGCTAGGAATCATTCCGAGTGAAATACTCTAAGGGTAGCTAGTCCCGACAAGGGGACACCTCCTCGCCGGGAGGGTAAAGGGCCTAAGTTTTCTAATCAAGATCGCTTGCCTAGACGAACATTTGGCAAAGAACTCAGCCTCATAGGGAGGCATAACACTGAAGAGTACATCTCGGATATGATAGAATAAATCATGAAGAAAAACCAATCTCGCAATGACAATGGAAGAGAATTGGATTTCTCTCCAGATAGGACTCCGTTTACTGAGAGGATCGGAGTAACAGAGTGTCCGAAGAAGTTCACTCCTCCAACTTTGCCTCCATACAACAGCCTTGTTGATCCTAACTACTTTCTATACAAGTACGAGTGGTATATGAGTGTAGCAAAGGCAACAGACGAAATGAGGTGCCTATACTTTCCTCTCTACTTAGAAGGTGCTGCATCATTATGGTTCACAAAGCTACCACCTAAGTCCGTAGACCGGTTCTCCGACTTGACCAGAAAGTTCAAGGAGCAGTTCCGCCTGTATGCTACCAAAACCATGGATGCTGTAAAAATTTTAGAAATGAAGAAGAATCTAGGAGAATCCATTAAAGATTTTCTCAATCGATTCAATATAGCTTTGTCCGAAGTGAGGATCCAGTGCCTCGCACAATCCTCATGGCTTTACTCGATGCTACAGACAAGAGAAGAGAATTTGGGAGATGGATAAAGATGAAGGAACCAAATACTCTTGACAAGTTTTATAAGAAAGCGGAAGAGTAAATGAGAGGGGACAACAATCCTCTTCCTATTGGAACAAGCAACATTGCCGAGGATAAAAAGTGTTAATGCTCCAGAGAATCAACAAAGAAATTAGGGGCAGAAACGAGCCAATGACGGGAACGACAACAAAGCTAACAAGAACTTTTGCCTTCATGACTCGTCAGAACTAACTCCTCTGAATGACACTCCTGAAAACATCTACCCTACCACGAAGGATGCAGAAAATTACCCGGAGCGTCGGCCAAAAAAGATGAGTTACCATCTGACCAAATCTGGGAAGTTCTGCCGGTTCCACAATCAGCCAGGCCACAACACTAATGAATGTAGGCATATGAAATCATTGATTGAGGAGATGATTAGAAGGTACCACCTGCAAGAAAATGTGAAGAATTCCAAAGATGCAAATCCTTCTACAACTCCCCAGGGGGAAGGGGCATCAAATGTCCAGTCCAGTCCAAACAACGGAGCTTTTGCTCAAACCAATGCATGGCCGGTCATTAACTGATAGTCGTTGGTAATGCTCTAATTTCATTGGCTCGGAATAAGTGAACATCATCGCCACAACTTTATTTTCATGCTTTACTTCATGTTGTACTCAAAATTCTCATAAAACAGTCTGTAATGTTTTACATGCATTGTACTGAATAATAGCTTTACGAATGTAGTCTTTCCTGCTTGTATAAATCTCTTACTTGCAAAATGTACAAAATTTGCTAAAGACGATTTTCTCATTGTAGGCTATTCCACAGGCGTTTGCTTCCTTAAAGTTCGACCAAGTGAGACAGCCCCGATAAAACCAAGTCAAGGGTAGATTGAAAAAGTCCCAACGAGTCAAAAGATGAAGGGAGTAGCAAGCAGCCACAAATCCAAAACCCCCAAAGGTTGTGGGAATTCGTTGTGCGGAATGAAGCATAGGATTTCACTATGTTAAATGATGCATGGGAGTTCATTACGCGAAGCGATGCAACTTCACCCAAAAGTCGCGGGAATTCATTATGTGAAATGAAGCATGGGAGTTCACTATGTGAAACGATGCATGAGAGTTTGTTACGTGAAGTGATGCAACCTCACCCAATGGTCGCGGGAATTCGTTGTACGAAAAGAAGCACGGGAATTCACTATATCAAACAATGCACGGGATTTCGTTACGCGAAGCGATGCAACCTCACCTAAAGGTCTCATAAATTTGTTGTGCGAAACAAAGCACGGGAGTTCACTATGTGAAATGATGCGTGGGAGTTCATTACACAAAGCGATGCAACCTCACCCAAAGGTTGCGGGAATTCATTGTGCGAAACAAAGCGCGGGAGTTCACTATGTGAATTAATACACGGGAGTTCGTTACATGAAGCGATGCAACCTTACCCAATGTGTTATCCATCGAAAAATCACAGACCTTTTATGATGAATTAAACGGATGAAACAGTGTTGGTTGGTTAAGAAAGTCAAAGTAAAAGTGTGATGCCCCACGTCCGTTAATGTCACTCATTAAGAGGATGCATTAAGTTTCATGAAGCATTATAGGTAAATAGACACAGAACATTACAAGACAGATATAAAAAATAGCAGCAGAATTTAAAATTTTATTTAAAACATAATTCAAAACATCATGGTCCAAAATATCACAAGTCCAAAATTACATAAAAATCATACAATAATGTAAACTTCTGTCTTGTACCATCAGAGTACAGAAATACATAAAAGAAAAAGTATGATTACCTAAAAGAGACAAAGCCATAGTAGTAAAGACAAGAACTTGAGCAATACTTCAAAAGCAGCTCCTAGCAAGATGATAACCGAGTCCTGATTAAGCCTGAGTATTCCCACCCTACGAACCTGGGGGGTGAGGGGGGAAATGGAAGAGAGAAGAGGAAACAAAAAGGGTCATACATAAAGTCTGGCGAGTCTAGTTACTTTTAGCAAGTAAATAAGTAAAAGTATTATGACAGGCATATAAGATGGATAAGAAAGATAACATCATAAAGATAAGTATGAGAAGGTAAACATGATAGAGCGTATACACTTCCCTAATGATTACTCTGATTCTCTGCACTAATACTAGTATAACCATAAATGAGATGATCCCAACAACTATAAGATGGTAGACTCAGGCATACTTCTAGTGAAAGGTTTTAACCCCATACAATCCACAGGCATCCCAGCCCAACAGGCTCCTAAACTTTTTTACCGGAGTCTAAACGTACCCTAACTACTACCCTAATCGATTGGCTCCCAACTCCGTAGATACCCTGTGTTGGCCTCACAGTAGGAGGTATCACTTTCCCAAAGTGGCAACCCTTCGTGATGTGCATAACCATATCTACTAGTGTCACGGTTGTCTTATCCCCTTCAGCCCGACCCATGCACGCACATGTCCCCGGTCGGTTTGCGCCATCCACACCGCCCTCTACGTTCATATCTCTTACAATCAGCCCAATAAGCGTGTCCCTACTCCGACCTAGGGTGGAGTACTCATTCGATACCATTATGGGTTACTGACTGAAACGGGTCCCACACACAAGATGATAATCTCTCCCCTTATCTTGTATCCCTACTAGCTTTTCCACTGGTTATGTATACTTATAGGTGTCTTTAATTACATAACCATCTTAGGTTAATTTTGTGGGCCTATATATAAATATTAACCACCCCCTCACATTTACTTAACCCACCCACTGTTTAACCAAATTTACTCAACCCTTATTCAAGTTCATGTTCATACAATCCCTATGGATTCAACTAGGTTAAGTATTCCAATTCATTACCATGTCCATTTATGATTATAATGTATTGAACCCCTCACATTAAGCCTACCACTTGTGGATGCTGGATATGCCAGGCGGGTCCGGGCAGACTTCTTCCATAAGTTGGGCTTAACATCGTGTCTTATCACGTCTCGTATTTGTGCACCTAGACCCCTGACATTAGATTCACCACTTTTAGTCTCTGGATATGCCGGGCGGTTCCGGGCAGACTTCCACCACAAGTGTAATCGAACCTCGTGTTTAGGCGCAGTTACAGTTTCTAATTACTGTAATCCTAGGCATTCCATTATTAGCCAGTTTCTACCTTTGTCGTTATAGGTTTCATGCCCTTTTACCCCAAATATGTTCGTAGTGAATTATATGCCATAAATTCATATTCATAATTTTTTTCCAAGTTATGCCCAAATTCAATGTTTTTCCCCTCGTTCCCATACTAACGCATTTGCATAATTTTAGCAACATGCATAGGCTCGAAAGTAGCCTGGCTATATAGAATAAAAGGGAAAGGGTGAAGGGAAGATGACAAAATTGTTTATTCTAACAAAATTGACATAAACATATAATGGCATATTGTTAAGATGAACATATAAGAATAGATCTGGTGAACTTGTGATAATAAAACTAGTTCTAACATAGTAGGGATGTCATAATAGGCATGATTAGATCTCAACGAGGATTTAGATGTCCAACTAATGACAAATCCAAATTAATCACAACATGATAGGTACTAGATGATCTAAATATCGAATTAGATCTAAAATCAAAAGTAGATCTGACATGATAAAGGTTAAGATCCAAGTCATAGTTAATTCAGAATATCATAGATTCACCAATTATAATAGATCTAGTATGATTCAGTCAAAGGGATAGATCCAAATTACAGTCATATCATGTTTTACTGTTAGTTATTTAAATCTAAAGGTAACTTAAACTCACAGTGTTCTGATCTAGAAAAATAGAAGAAGATTAGTAGAGGTTGAATCACAGATCTACAATTGAATCTCTAAACTTGGTTTGCAGAAGAAGAAAAGGATTTGATTCAGTCCAATCACCGACATCATCTAGGCCTTCATTGATTTCAATGTGAGAGAACCAGAGAAATAAGGCCATATATATAGGTGCCAGCCCCCTGAACCAACCTGCCACGTCAGCCCTAGGAGGGTCGACACCCCCCTTGAGGGGTCGACTCCCTTAGGCGGGAATTTTCCCGCTCTCCTAGATTTTCGTGATTTTGAATTTTCTGGACCAAATTTGAATTTTTGGAACCTATATATATATATTCTTCTTGCACGTATACAAACTTCAAACCTTCATAACTTCTTCATACGATGTCCGTTTTATGCAAACCAAATGTCTACCTTGACCAGAATTTCGAGATAGACGCAATGGCGTAGTTCGTTTCCCTTTATTCTAAATATTAAATTAATTATTATTTAATTTATCCTCTTTAGTATTGTTAAAATTACGGGGTGTTACAAAAAGGCCCGACCGGTAGAAAGAAGGAGCCCTGATCAGTACAAGATGATTTCACCAGGCAAGCACAACATGACTTAACCCAAAGCAAGGGAAGACACCGATCGACACAAGCGCAGGGACACCGATCGGTAGAAGAGCCAGTACGCTATGTATTTGCGGGATGAAGATATACCGACTGGCCATGGTCCAAGCATATCGATCGGTTATATGGAGGAGGTACCGATCGGTAAGAGATGATGGATATTGACAGCTGGAGACAACTGGCCAATGACAAACTTGTAAATACCGACTTATACCAATCGCTGATCCTGGATGCTATATCTCCACATTCTCCACACTTATAACTAGAGGACCAACTCCTCAATAATGGGGACTGAATTTTATGACCCCGAAGGGTTGTCCAACCATTTCTTGAGCAATTCTAAGTGATTTCTATATTTTCTAACACCTCTAATCAAAGATCAACCATGGAATTCTCCATCAAATCATGGAAATCCACCTAAAAGCTTAATGAATCAAGGATCTACTTCTCAAGCCGCTATACTTAGAAGATTTCTCTACTTCCTTTAACTCTTAAGATCAAATCAAGAGAAGGGTGTGTGAGGATGAAAATCTATGTAATGAGAGAATGTTCAACCCTTGTAAATTTGCATATGATAATGAAAATTTCTCTCAAAAGTGGACTTAGATCTTTCCTAAGGTCAAATCACTATAAAAATCATTGCCTTTTTACTTGCTTTTATGATTGTGGCTCCTCTTAATTTCTTACCAAATTGGTGAAGTACAACTTTTGTACCTTTGTTGTTGATATTTAATTTGGATTTTAACATTTAGCACCCACGTGGGGCCGCATTCACTTTTCCCTTCTCTCACACTCTTTCACAAGGTCGAAGGCCTTGCATTGATGTTTTAAGCCTACTTCCACTGTAGATCCTACAAGACTACATTCTAAGTCAATCGACAAACATTCCTTCAAATTCAAGTCCTTGCCCAAAGTTATAGGTAGACCGTCGAAGAAGACTACTAGTAAAATTGTCGAAGAGATTGATAACGCCGGCAACAACGAAAATACTCCATTCACCAAAAAATTCGAAGTTGGAGAAACTTCTAAGGATGGAACCGCCGTAACGAGAAGATAGTTGGATAAAGTTGTTGCGGGTTTAACAAGACAAATGGACATTACAAACGATGTCATAATAAAGAAGCTTGAGTCTATGTTCGCCATGCAGGCCGCTACTACAAAAGTTACCATGAATGTCGCTCGTGCTAAATCTGTTCAAACAAATCATACAAAAACGTAGGTTCTTCCTCCTCAAGTCCAAATCGAGGGAATTTTGTCCAAGAGGCCGCAAATCCTAACGACCCTCAACATAAAGAAGCTAAACCACCTATGTGTAACCACTATGATAAAAAACCTCTCGACAAGCGCTTGGAACCACCAAAGGGGCACCTCCCCAAGCGGGAGGCCTTGGGCCCCCGAATCCAAATCGTGACCGTTTTCTTAGGAAAACATATGGCAAGGATGATGGCGTCCGCCCCATGGACCACCTCAATGAGGAGTAACGCATATCAGAAATAGTCTGCAAAATCATGGAGAAAAGCTCGAGAAAGCAAGACGATGAGAAGGAGTGGGGGTTCGCTCCTAACAAAACCCCTCTCACGGAGAGGATCAAAATGGCACCATACCCAAATAAGTTCAAAACTCCGATGGTGCAAGCTTATAATGGGTCCAGTGATCCCAACATGTTCTTGTTCACACATGATCAACATATGGATGGAGCACGCACCACAGACGAATTGAAGTGCCTGTACTTTCTAACTTACCTTGAAGGGGTGGCCTCACTTTGGTTCACAAAGCTACCACCCAAGTCTGTAGGTGATTTTGCTACCTTGACCAAGCTATTCAGAGAGAAGTTCAGACTCCAAGCTATGAAAGTGTGGGATGTCATGGAGTTGAACGAGCTAGAGCAAAGGCTAGGAGAACCCATTAGAGCTTTTCTTACCCGCTTCAATACTGCCGCAGCTTAGGTTGGGAACTACGAGCCTCGTCTAGCTTTGATGGCTTTAAAGGGAGCCATAAACAAAAAGGCCAAGCTTGGACGGTGGATTAAGAAGAAGAAGCCAAGTACGCTTGAGGAACTGTATGATAAAGCCGAGGAGTATATAGGTGTGGACAAAGATCCATCCCATGCCCTGGATGTTCCTAAAAGCAGCGCACAACCCGAAAAGAAAAATAATGATGCAGAAAGTGGCCAGAAGAATACTGGTGGTCAGAAAAGGGGCAAGAAATTCCGCTTCTTTAAAAATCCAGAATTGACTCCTTTGAACGACACCATATAAAACATCTTCATGGCAACAAAGGATAGTGAAGTATATCCAACGCCAAAGCAAGGAAAGGTTAGTGATGCTGCGATTAAACCAGGAAGGTTCTACGTGTTTCACAGCCAATCGCGCCATAATACAAATGAGTGTAGACATCTGAAAAACCTTATTGAGGAATTGATAAGGAAGAACAGATTTCAACAATACATAAATATGACTCCTTTGAATGACACCATAGAAAACATCTTCATGGCAACAAAGGATAGTGAAGTATATCCAATGCCAAAGCAAGGAAAGGTCAGTGATGCTGCGATTAAATCAGGAAGGTTCTGCATGTTTCACAACCAATCAGGCCATAATACAAATGAGTGTAGACATTTGAAAAATCTTATTGAGGAATTGATAAGGAAGAACAGATTTCAGCAATACATAAAGAACCCGTAGAACACTCAGACCGATCAAGGACAAGGGACATATGTAGGGCAGCCTAAACAGAATGAAAATGATCCGGTTGATGTCATCCTAAGACTAATCATCAATACCATTTCAGGAGGGCCTCATCCTGCTGGAAGAAGCTGGGGGACATTGTGAAGTACACAAATGAGATGAAGAGCCTTCCTAAAGGAGAAGAACTCATGATCATAAACGAAGCTTTTTCGGCAAAGATGCCAAAGACCCCATGGGATGATATAGTGTTTAAATAAAGAGACTCGGATGGATTACTAGTACGAACGGTAAATTTAGTGGTGACTACCATCGGTTTGGGTCCGGTCATAGTCAGAAGATTTTTAGTTGATAACGAGGACTCTGTCACCGTCCTTTTCATTAATGCATTCAATTGGATGAACCTTTCCATGGATGACGTGAGGGCTTGCCAAAATAAGATTCATGGGGCAACACACTCAACCAATTGGCATCATCAACTTGCTCTGAACTCAGAGAAAGAGAAAAGAAGGTTTCCATGAAGCAAGATTTTGTCACAGTCGATGAGATTTCAACATATAACGCCTTCCTTGGAAGACCAACCTTCACAGCCTTTAGAATAAAAATGGCCATTGTGCTTAACAATGAAATTCCCTAACGAAAATGAAGTCGGTGTAATTAAAGGCGATCAATTGGCAACGAGAGAGTGTTATATGGAAGAACATCTTGAAGCCAGGAAGAAAGAAGTGAAGAAGGATATGGAGCCTTCGCTTCGCATTCTTTCCCTCCCCTTATAGCAATTAGGGAGAGGCCCTCACACTGGCGAGCACAGCGGAGCTCGGAAAGAGATCGATCCAAGAAAAGCCAGTGTTGGGGAAGAAAGAGTAGCACCAGCTAAAGCCACAATCTTCATCCCAGTGCATGATAATGATCCTGACCGAGTCTTGAAAATAGGTTCTCAGTTGGGCCTAAAGCTGCAGAAAGATTTAATCTTGTTTCTAAAGGCAAATATAGATGTTTTCGCCTGGACACATTCCGATATGTGCGGGATATCAGCTGATGTAATTGTCCATAAGTTGAATATTAATCTCAGTTTAACTCCTGTAAAACAAAAAAAGATGAATTCAAGGACTTGAAAGATCTGTAGCATTAAAAGAAGAAGTACATGGGTTATTCAAGAATAACTTCAAACGAGAATCTATATATCCTGATTGGGTTTCCAATCCAGTTCTTATTAAAAAAAATCCAACGGCAAGTGGAGAGTGTGCATAGACTATTCAGATCTCAACAAGGCATGTCCCAAAGACAGCTTCTCGTTACCTAGAATTGATCAACTTGTTAATGTGATGACGGGGCATGAGCTGTTTTCTTTTATGGATGCATACTCTGGGTATAATTAGATAATGATGCACAAGCCGGATGAAGAAAACACAAGTTTCATAATAGACAGGGGCTTGTACTGCTATCGAGTAATGTCGTTCGGGCTAAAAAAATGTAGTTCAACTTACCAGCGCCTTGTGAATTCCATGTTCAAATCCAAAATCGGAAACAAAATGGAAGTCTACGTGGATGATATGATGGTAAAGTCAAAGAAAGCCAAGGACCATCTTGAAAACTTGGCTGAAATGTTTCATACCCTCAGAAAGTATGGAATGAAGCTCAATCTTCTTAAATGCTCGTTTGGAGTTGCATCAGGAAATTCTCTCGAATTCATGGTCAACGCCACGGGCATTGAAGCGAATCCTTCTCAAGTAACAGCCTTACGGGAAATGCATGCACCAAGGACAAAGAGAGAGCTTCAAAGCCTGAATGGGAAAGTAGCTGCACTTAATTGATTCATCTCTAAGGCAACGAATCGGTGCATTTCACTCTTCAATGTTTGAAGAAAGGGAAGATAGATTTTCAATGGACTCCTGAATGTCAAACAGCTTTTGAAGAGTTGATTAAGCTCATGGAGTCACCACCGATGCTCTCTAAACCCAAAGATAGAGGGCAGATATTCCTATATTTGGTTGTTTCATCACATGCCTTAAGCGTCGCACTTGTTCGGGAGGATGCCAAGGTCCAGTGGCCGGTTTACTACATCAGTAAGAGGCTCGCTAGGGAAGAACTAAACTATCCGAAGTTGGAAAAACTTGAATATTGTTTACTCGTCGCCTCAAAAAAGCTAAGGCCATATTTCCAATCCTATCCTATAAAGGTTCTCACCGATCAACCGCTAAGACAAGTTCTCTTTCGCATAGAAACTTCGGGGAGGTTACTAAAGTGGAATATAGAGCTCGGTCAATATGACGTCACTTATCCCCCTCGAAGAGCTATTAATAGGCAAGTTTAGTGGACTTTATTGCTGAGTTCATGGATAGGGAAAAAGAAACGGAAGAACCAACAGAAACGGTGGCTACTTGGAAGTTGTACATCGATGGATCCGGAAGTGATTATGTTCAGGGGCCGGAATTGTCCTAGAAACTCCAAATTGCCATTCTCTATGTTATGCCTTAAGATTGGAATTTCCGTCAACCAATAATGAGGGCGAATATGAAGCATTAATCGTAGGGTTGAAATTAGCAAAAGAATTAAATCTAAAACATTGCAAATCCTTAGTGACTCGCATTTGGTAGTGTGTCAAGTCTTAAAGGAATTCCAGACCAAACTTGGAAACCTTCTGCTTATCTTACCAAAGATTTGGAACTTCTCAACGATCTTGACTACTACACTATATCTCACATTCCCAGAAAGGAAAATTCAAAAGCAGGTTCTCTCGCTAAGTATGTCAGTTCCTCAGATGCAGGGTTGCTGGGATTGATTCTCATTGAAGTCCTTTCAACTCCCGCCATTGAAGAAGCATATATCGACTGGATAATGGAGACTTTCGAAGAACCTTTGTCCTGGATGACTCCGATTAAGGAGTATATACTCAATGGAACACTTCCAGAAGAGCCGAAAAAGCAAAGGAAGATATTGCGGAAAGCTCCATTATACCTTATCCAGGACAGAAGGTTGCATAGGCGTGGATTCTCCATGCCATTGCTGCGATGTGTAACCAAGGAAGAGTCCAGGGCAATCTTGGTAGAATTGCATGAAGGAGAATGCGGAGGACACACAAAAGGTCAAACACTGGCCAAGAAAATTCTGCGATATGGCTATGTTAGCCCGATGTGAACCTAGATGTAATGACTTATGCTAAGAAATGTGACAGATGCTAAAGATTTGCGAAGATTCCAAGAGCACCTCCCACAGAATTAACTCAGATGGTTAGTCCATGGCCATTCGCCATCAGGGGCATATATTTGATTGGAGCATTGCCTATAGCTAAGTCAAATATAAAATATGCAATCATGGTTGTGGACTACTTCACTAAATAGGCTGAAGCTGAACCGTTAGCAACAATTACCTCGAAGAAGGTGATTAACTTGGTTTTAAAGTATATTATTTGATGATTTGGGGTCCCTCGGAAAATAAACACCGACAATGGAACTCAATTCGAGAGCAGTGAATTCCTAGATTTATGTGCTAGATGTAAGATTAGAAAAAGTTTTACAGCCGTCGCTTACCCGTAGGCCAACGGGAAAGTCAAAGCAATCAATAAAATTTTGAATTCAACCATCAAGAAGCGTCTTGAAAAAGCTAAAGTGGTTTGGTAGATGAACTTCCTCCTGCACTATGGGCATATCGTACAACTCATAAAACTGCGACTGGGAATACTCCATTCTCACTCGCATTTGGATCTGAGGCTACGATTCTGGTGGAGCTAGAAGTTCGCACTCATCAAAGAATCTATTTCAACCAAGAAGAGAATGATAAGGTGCAACTCAAAGCACTCAATCTGCTTGAAGAAAAAAAGGAAAGAAGCAGAACTCAGAATCATTGCGCTTCAAAGAAGGATAGCTCATCATTTTATTGGTAAAGCTAAACGGAGAACCTTCCAAGTTGTGGACTTTGTTATAAAAAGAATCATGACAACAACTGGAGTATTTGGATCCAACTGGGAAGGGTCGTATATGATAAGCCAAAAATTCTCAAATGTCACGTTCGAGTTAAAAACGACGGATGGCATCGAATTTCTGAGAGCATGGAATATCATACATCTTCGTCGTTACTTCGCTTAATTGTTCTTTCATTTTACAAGTTGTAAACATCATGCATTGTGAATACCAAGCAACATTGTCTAAAGCTTTGTACATACTGATGAAAGAAACTACTTTAATTGCCTAAATCTTACAATTGCAAATTCTTGTTTACAATTGCTTAAATTCGATTTTAATTGCACGTCCCCCAAAAGAACGTTGACGCATCTATGACCTAATAAAGCTTGGTGACCATCACAGCACATCCCATTTGGGATAGCTCAGATGCCCATTGCTCAATGCTTAAAACATCATTCACAACAAACACGAAGGTGTGGAGCACAACATTGTAAACAAGGGACACTGTGAATTGAAGGTCAAAAGATGTTGCGTTCAGGTTACAAATGAAGTTGTGAATTTCACTAATGGGGCACCTTCTTAATTACAAACGTCCAAGATCCTAGTTCTAACAAATTATGGTAAAACCTGATGAATGAACTAGCGTCCGCCCTATGAAATGATACAACTCTAAACCAAAAACCTCCTTGAGGGGCACCCAGTTAATCGTCAGTGCCATTGTTACGGCATGATTGCGACACATGCTGGGCCTTTAAACCAAAGACCTCCCTGAGGGGCACCCTGACGATCTGCCATCATCACATGGCCCGATTATGACAAAACCTAGGGTTTTAAACTAAAGACCTCCTCGAGGGGCACTTAGTTGATTGTCAGTACCATTTATACATGGTCAGATTGCGACAGACACTAAGATTTTAAACCAAAGACCTCCCCTGAGGGGGCACCTATTCAATCATTAGTGCCATTTATACATGGCTCGATCACGACACACCCAGAGATTCTAAAGACCCCCTCGGAGGCATCCGACCACAAGCCGGATCATCTAAATTCGGTTAGTGACGGACCCAAAGACCTTTTCTAATGCGCCCTACAAATTCTATGAGTGGCTGAATCATTCAATCACAATGAATAACGGGTTCATAAAAGAACTCTATGAAGGCATCAAAACCAAGACCTCTCCCGAGGCATATGTTTCTCCAAAAGGCCTGGACTTCCAGGTTAGAGAGAAACATGATGAATATAATAAAATATAAGACCTCTCGAGTAGGGGCATAGTAACAAAGACTCATCTCCACTAAAAAGTATGAGCTTGCTCGATTAAACCAGAAACCTTTGGCTCATAAGCAAGTCAGGAGATTCCGAACATAATCAATTGCAAGTATCGTGCCTAACCTTTGAAGTTCGCGATGAATTTTGGTATGGGGGCATTACCACTACATTAAAGAAAATCCATAATGCTTACTTAAACATACCATAAACTCGTCACAACTTCACATTGAAGGTTTGGTACCTACAAGGATTTTTTTGACCAATAGAGTTGAACTTTGAAATGGCTAAGGCAAACTCAGAAACTTCGATACTATGATAAGCACAAAAGTGACTAGTCACGAAAAAGAAGTCTCGGGTATTTCTCCAGTCAAAACTAAGGAAATTTAATAAAATTGGTCAAATAAATCCAGCCAATAATGATTCGTGGCTACAACTGAAAAATCAAGTTAAAAAACATTCCATGAAGTCATTTCAATACCAAACATTGCAATAAAAAATAACTTGTAGCATAAAAAAAATCTGTGTTGTGAGCATGAAAAGAAAACAGGTGTGGACCGCAAAATAGTAAAGTATGACAAAGCTAAAAGTAA